>JAKSZU010000015.1:2682167-4116418 GCA_026018925.1 Tupaia tana
ACAATAGGCTACAAAACCAGCCTATGTAAATGTAAAGGTAAGAAACTATAGCTAGTATCTTCTCTGATTACAACAGAATTTGAAATCAACCACAGAAAGAGTCCTCAAAAGTACACAAAAACACAGAAACTAAATGACCTACCCTGAGTGACTCTATATTTATTTATTTATTTACTTGGAGAGGTTTTTGCTATGGAGCGCGTGCGTTCACCAGACAGACAGAGAGAGACAGAGAGATAGACAGCGAGAAATCACCCTCCAGAGGGGATGGCCACGCCACAATTCCTTCTCCTCCATTCTCCTCTCGGGATCTTGGGCACACACGCACACGCGCCTGGTGTGAGTTTAAGCCATGGGGTCCAGGACTCAAACCGCGGTCGACTACGTGGGAGTCCAGCAACATAGCCATTACGCTAACTGCTGGTCCCACTCTATTTATTTTTTTAAATAATTATTTTATTTAATTATTTTATTTATTTGTTTATTTTAATTTGAGGGAGAGAGAGAAAGCAAGCTGCCAGGTCTGGGACTTGAACTGCAGTCAGCTATGTTGGAGTCATGTGGGAGTCATGTGGGAGTCACGTGGGAGTCTGGCACCTTAACCACCACACCACCTGTCAGACCCCTGAATGACTTTCAAACTACTAAAGAAATGAAGACCAAAATCAAAAGATTTGTTGAAATAAGTATAATGAACACACTACTCTCCATTACTTTTGGGAGACGGTGAAAGGAGTCAGAAGAGGCAAATTTATTACCACTTGTGTTCACAAGATGGAAGTAGAAAAGTGGCAAATAAATAACATTACATTTTAAGGAAATGGAAAAGTAACAACTACAACAATAACAAAACCCCAAAATAAAAGAAGCAAAGAAATAGTAAAGATCAGAGCCAAAATACATGAAATAGAGAATAAAAGAACTATATAAAAAAATAAGCAAAATGAAAAGCTGATTTTTTTAGAGGAAAAAAACAAAATTGATAAACCATTAGTTAGACTGATCAAGAAAAATCGAAAAAGGAACCAGATAAAATCAGTAGTGAGGGTCAGCACGTGCCATAGTGCTTAAGGCACTAGATTCCCACATGGTCAACTGTGGTTCGAGTCCCAGACCTGGCAGCTTGCTTTCTCACTTTCCCTCTCTCTCTCTCTCTCTCTCCCTACCTCTCTCTGGTGACTATAGCAAATTAAAAACAATAATAAAAATGAATAAAATTAAAAATATCAGTAGCAGGTAATATTACAACTTATATATCGGAAATACAAAAAGTCATGAGAAAATACTATGAATTATTGCATGCCAACAAATTAGTAAACATAGATGATATGGACAGATTTCGATAAGTGTAAGTTACCTAGGTTGAAGCAGGATGAAATAGAAAGCCAGAATAAACCAATAACAGGTGATGAGATCGAATCCGTGATAGTCTCCCAACAAAAGCCCAGGTCCAGACGGCCTCAATTCCGAATTCTACAAAGCTTTTAAAGAAGAGCTAACTCCAACTATCTTTAAACTATTTCTTTCCTTTTTTTGGGGGGGGGGAGGATTTTACTATAGCACGCGTGTGCTTGCAGAAAGACAGAGAGAGACAGAGAGACAGAAAGCAAGACCACAATCCCTTCTCCTCCATTCTCCTCTCAGGATCTTGGGCACACACGCACATGCGCCCAGAGTGAGTTTAAGCCACTGGGTCCGGGACTCGAACTGTGGTTGACTACATGGGAGTCCAGTGACATAGCCATTACACTAACTGCTGGTCCCATTTTATACTATTTCTAAAGATTCAAAAGGAAGGAATCCTCTCAAACTCATTGCATGAAGCCTCTATCATCTTGATACCCAAACCAGGCGAGAACAGAACAAAACAAAAAAGAAAACTGCAGACCGATATCCCTGATGACTACTGATGCAAAAAATTTCAACAAGATGCTAGCAATGGAATCCAACAGCATATTAAGAAAATTTTACACTAGGACCAGGTAGGGAAGCTGGATGGCTCAACATACACAAAACAATAAAATAATATTAATAGAAAGAAAGATAATCATATGATCATATCTATAGATGCAGAAAAAGCATTTGATTAAAATGTAACATTCTTTCATGATCAAGATTTTCAGTAAAATAGGAATAGAAAGGATACTCCTTAATATCATAAACCCATATATAATAGATCCATTGCAAAGATCATGCTGAATGAGAAAAAGCTGAAAGCTTTCCCAGAAAACACTGAAACAATACAAGGCCGCCTACTCTCTTCACGCCTTTCAACACAGTGCTGGAAGTCCTCGTCAATGCAATCAGACAAGAGAGCAAAATAAAAGGCATTCAGTAGAAAAAAAATTGAAGCTAAACTGTCCGTTTTTGCAAATGATATGATTATATACATAAAAAAACAAAAGGGGGACCAGCAGTTAGCGTGATGGCTATGTCGCTGGACTCCCATGTAGTCGTCCATGGTTTGCGTCCCGGACCCAGTGGCTTAAACTCATGCCGGGCGCATGTGCATGTGTGCCCAAGATCCCGAGAGGAGAATGGAGGAGAAGGGATTGCGGCGTGGCCATTCCCCCTGGGGGGTGATTTCTCGCTTTCTGTCTCTCTGTCTCTGTCTGTCTGGTGAGCACACGCGCCCTATAGCAAAAACCTCTCCAAAAAAAGAAAAAAAGAAAACCAAAAGGAATACACAAAATCACTCCTAGAAGTGATAAAGGAATTCAGTAAGGCAGCAGGACACAAAATCAATATAGAAACTACGTAACGTTTCTATACATCCACAATAAACAGACCCAGACAGAACTGAAATCAATATACAAAACTATGTAACGTTTCTATACATCCACGATAAACAGACCCAGACAGAACTGAAGAAAGCAATCCTATTTACAATAGCCACAAACAAACAAGACACCTAGACATGGGACCAGCAGATGGTGTAATGGCTACGTCACTGGACTCTCATGTCGTCAACCGCAGTTCGAGTCCGGGAACTGGTGTCTTTTTTTTTGAGAGGTTTTTGCTATAGGGCGCGTGCGCTCGCCAGACAGACAGAGAGAGACATAGAGACAGAAAGCGAGAAATCACCCCCCAGGGGGTATGGTCACGCCGCAATCCCTTCTCCTCCATTCTCCTCTTGGGATCTTGGGCACGCACGCACACGCGCCTGGCGTGAGTTTTAAGCCACCAGGTCCAGGACACGAACCGCGGTCGACTACGTGGGAGTCCAGTGACATAGCCATTACGCTAACTGCTGGTTCCCATGGTGTCTTAAACTCATATCAGGTGTGTGCGTGTGTGCCCAAGATCCCGACAGGAGAATGGAGAAGGGATTGTGGCATAGCCATCCCCCCTGGGAGGTGATTTCTTGCTTTCTGTCTCTCTGTCTCTGTCTGTCTTTCTGGCTAGCACATGCACCTTATAGCAAAAACCTCTAAAAAACAAAGTAGCATAAACCTAACCAAAGAGGTGAAAGATCTCTACAAGGAAACTACGAAAAACCAAAAAACGAAATTGAGTATGATATGAAGAAATGGAAAAACATCCTAAGCTCTTGGCTCAGAAGAATCAATATAATAAAAATTTCAGTTCTACCAAAATTATTTTACATGTTCAATTTGATTCTGACTCAGTTACCCAAGACATTCTTCACAGAAATAGAAAAAAACAATTATAAAATTTGTTGGAACCATAAAAGATTGTATCACCAAGGCAATACTGTGCCAAAAGAATTAATAGGATGCATCTCACTTCCTGACTTCAAAATATATTACAAAGTGCTAATAATCAAAACAGCATGGTACTGGCACAAAAATAGACACAAACCAATGGAACAGAATAGGGGATCTAGAAGTAAACCCTAAATCATACAGGTAATTGATTCTTAACAAAGGGTACAAGACAATGCAGTGGAGAAAAAGGAGTCATCAGCAAATGCTACTGGAAAAACTCAATATCCACCTGCAGAATAATGAAACTGGACCCCTAATTCTCACCTTTAACAAGAATAGACCCAGGGCCAACAGGTTGTGTGGTGGTTAAGGCGCTGAACACTCCCACATGGCTGACTATGTTTTGAGTCCTGGACCTGGTGGCTTGCTTTCTCACTTGTCCTTCTTTTTCTCTGTGTCTCTCTTTCTCTCTGAGTCTCTCTCTGGTCAAATTTAAATAAATGAATGAATAAATAAAAATTAAATAGATAATTTTTTTAAAAAAAGAGAATATACTCAAAATGGATCAAAGATTTAAATGTAAAGCCTCAGCCTATAAAACTACTAGTGGTGGGGCCAGCAGGTGGCATGGTGGCTAAGGGCTTTGGACTCCCACATGGCCAACCATAGTTCGAGTCCTGGACCTGGTGGCTTGCTTTCTCACTTTCTCTCTCTCTCTGTCCATCTCTGGTCAAACTCTAAATAAATAAATAAATAAATAAATAAATAAATAAATAAATAAAGTTAAATAAAATAATTTAAAAAAACTACTAGTAGAAAACATAGGAGAAACTTGAAGATATTGGAGTAGCTAAAGATTTGTTTTAGTTATTATTTTATTTAACTTTATTATTATTTTAAAAATTTGACCAGAGAGAGAGAGAAAGAGAGAGAAAGAATGAGAAAGCAAGCCGCCAGATCTGGGACTTGAACTGTGGTCAGTTATGTGGGAGTCCAGCCCCTTTTACCACTATGCCACCTGCTGGCTCCAAGATTTCTTAAATAAGACCTGTACAGTATGGGCAATAGTCTCCAAAATAAACAAGTGGGATTATACCAAGCTGAAAAGCTTTCTCAGAGCAAAGAAAACAATAATTAAAGTGAAAAGACAACACTTAGAATGGGAGAAAACATTTACAAATAATTTTACAGAAAAGGAATTGATATCCAGAATATATAGAAAACTCAAGTAATTCATCCATAAAAAAATGAACAATCCGGGAACCAGCAGTTAGCGTAATGGCTATGTCACTGGACTCCCACATAGTCAACCGCGGTTCGCATCTCGGACCCGGTGGCTTACAACTCACGCCGGGCGCGTGTGCGTGCGTGCCCAAGATCCCGAGAGGAGAATGGAGGAGAAGGGATTGCGGCGTGACCATCCCGCCTGGGGGGTGATTTCTCGCTTTCTGTCTCTATGTCTCTCTCTGTCTGTCTGGCGAGCGCTCGCGCCCTATAGCGAAAAACCTCTCCAAAAAAAAAAAAAAAAAAAAAAAGAACAATCCAATTTTTAAAATGAGCAAATGAATTTAATAGACAACTCACCAAGGAAGATTTAGAAGCGGCCAAGAAGCATATGAAAAGATGTTCAAAGTCTCTTGTCATGAGGGAAATGTAAATTAAAACCACTGTGAGATACCATTTAAACCCTGTTAAAATAACTAGGATAAAAACAAGTAAAGAATGACAAGTGCTGACAAGGCTGTGGTGAAAAGCGAAGCATCTTGCACTGTTGGTGGGAATGTAAATTAATACAACCTCTGTGGAAAACCACATGGAGGTTTCTCAAAAATCTACAAATAGGGACAAGCAGGTAGCATGGTGGCTAAAGTGCTGGACATACCAACATGACTGACCATGGTTCGAGTACTGGACCTGGTGGCTTGATTTCTCTTTCTCTTTCCCTTTCTCTTTCTTTTTTGGAGAGGTTTTTGCTATAGGGTTTGTGCGCTCGCCAGAAAGACAGACAGAGACAGAGAGACAGAAAGCGAGAAATCACCTTCCAGGATGGATGGCCACATCGCTATCGCTTCTCCTCCATTCTCCTCTCGGGATCTTGGACACACACGCACACGTTTCTGGTGTGAGTTTAAGCCACCGGGTCCGGGACTCGAACCACGGTTGACTACATGGGAGTCCAGCGACATAGCCATTACACTAACTGCTGGTCCCTCTCTCTTTTTCTTTTTCTTTCTCTTTCTCTTTCTCTTTCTCTTTCTCTGTGTCTCTCTCTGGTCAAATTTTAACAAGTGAATGATAAATAAAATTAAATAAATAATTCTTTTTAAAATTAAAAAAAAATCTACAAATAGAACTTCATATGACCCAGTTATTACACTTACTGGTATTCACCTAAAAATAGGAAAACACTCAATCAGAAAGACACTTGCACATTCATGTTTATTGCAAGCATTATTCACAATCACTAAAGCATGGAACCAATCGAAGTGCCCCAAACCGATGACTGGGTTGAAATACTGTGGCACATATATACTATGGAATATTACTCAGCTATTAGAAACAATGAGACCTATTGTTTGAATCAAAACAAATGAATATAGAAGACTTAATGTTGTGCGCAGTGAGTCAGACTTTGAGAGACACACATTGTATATCCCCACTCAGTTGGTCCTGAGTGTCCCTGGCAGAGGCTGAGAGGTCTGCAGCTGTGATGGTGAAGAGGCTGGTGTGGAGCTAGTCCGTGTAAGGGGGAAAGTGGTTCTGCAGCTGTGATGGTGAAGAGGATGGTGTGGAGCTAGTCCGTGTAAGGGGAAAGTGGTTCTGCAGCTGTGATGGTGAAGAGGATGGTGTGGAGCTAGTCCGTGTAGGGGGAAAGTGGTTCTGCAGCTGTGATGGTGAAGAGGCTGGTGTGGAGCTAGTCCGTGTAAGGGGAAAGTGGTTCTGCAGCTGTGATGGTGAAGAGGATGGTGTGGAGCTAGTCCGTGTACGGGGAAAGTGGTTCTGCAGCTGTGATGGTGAAGAGGATGGTGTGGAGCTAGTCCGTGTAGGGGGAAAGTGGTTCTGCAGCTGTGATGGTGAAGAGGATGGTGTGGAGCTAGTCCCTGTAAGGGGAAAGTGGTTCTGCAGCTGTGATGGTGAAGAGGATGGTGTGGAGCTAGTCCGTGTACGGGGAAAGTGGTTCTGCAGCTGTGATGGTGAAGAGGATGGTGTGGAGCTAGTCCCTGTAAGGGGAAAGTGGTTCTGCAGCTGTGATGGTGAAGAGGATGGTGTGGAGCTAGTCTGTGTAGGGGGAAAGTGGTTCTGCAGCTGTGATGGTGAAGAGGATGGTGTGGAGCTAGTCCGTGTAAGGGGAAAGTGGTTCTGCAGCTGTGATGGTGAAGAGGATGGTGTGGAGCTAGTCCCTGTACGGGGAAAGTGGTTCTGCAGCTGTGATGGTGAAGAGGATGGTGTGGAGCTAGTCCGTGTAGGGGGAAAGTGGTTCTGCAGCTGTGATGGTGAAGAGGATGGTGTGGAGCTAGTCCGTGTAGGGGGAAAGTGGTTCTGCAGCTGTGATGGTGAAGAGGATGGTGTGGAGCTAGTCCGTGTAGGGGGAAAGTGGTTCTGCAGCTGTGATGGTGAAGAGGCTGGTGTGGAGCTAGTCCGTGTAAGGGGAAAGTGGTTCTGCAGCTGTGATGGTGAAGAGGATGGTGTGGAGCTAGTCCGTGTAGGGGGAAAGTGGTTCTGCAGCTGTGATGGTGAAGAGGCTGGTGTGGAGCTAGTCCGTGTAAGGGGGAAAGTGGTTCTGCAGCTGTGATGGTGAAGAGGATGGTGTGGAGCTAGTCCGTGTAGGGGGAAAGTGGTTCTGCAGCTGTGATGGTGAAGAGGATGGTGTGGAGCTAGTCCGTGTAAGGGGGAAAGTGGTTCTGCAGCTGTGATGGTGAAGAGGCTGGTGTGGAGCTAGTCCGTGTAAGGGGGAAAGTGGTTCTGCAGCTGTGATGGTGAAGAGGATGGTGTGGAGCTAGTCCGTGTAAGGGGGAAAGTGGTTCCTAGAGAGGGAGTGACGCAGTCTGGGGGTGAGGTGCAAGGGGAGCACATGTTTGACAGAAGGAAAATGTAAAAATAACATCTATAAATAATGTTGAAACAAACAAAACGAAAACCACTGGGAGATCGCAGACCCCGAGGAATAGTAACTCTCCTGGCAGAGACTGCTTTATGAATTACATCTCAGAAAAAATGAATTAACAAGGAGCAAATGAGTCTGGTACTGACTGTGCAGCATTACACAATGGCCTTTTAATCTAGTGCAGTATATACTTACGCTCGGGACAGACCCCTAGAAACACACACAACCCAGGGACTTCATTTTTCTTAAGGACAAGCAAGACTAACCATCTCACCGTGGACAGGTGTTTTAAGTTCTTATCTTCTAGGGACACATACTAAAACATTTGTGAGTAAAAGGCTGCAATACTGGGGATTTAGGCCAACATCTCTGGGAGTGGAATTTAATCAAGCAATTGAGATGTAGAAAATAAGGCCAGTGCTGGGCTGAATGGTGAAGCTGGCGAGGAGTGAGTGTGCATGCGTGTACGTGTGCGAGTGTGTGCATGTATGTGCTTGGGGGGTGTGAAATGGGTTGTCATATTATGAACATTCTGTTTTTGTACATGTTTGATATTGTCCATAAAAAGAGTCTTTCAACAACAACAACAACAAACATGTTTTATTGTAAATAGTGATACTGTCTCTTTAATAACCTTGACACAGTCAAGAAAAATTTCAGGAGGGAAACTTCCTCTTACACTTCAAAAGTACTAAAAAGATTAGACTAAAAAATATCAATGACTTTTTTTTTGGAGAGGTTTTTGCTATAGGGCATGTGTGCTTGCCCAAAGGCAGAGAGAGACAGAGAGACGGAAAGCGAGAAACCCTCCGGGGGGATGGCCACGCCGCAATCCCTTCTCCTCCATTCTCCTCTTGGGATCTTGGGCACACACGCACATACGCCCGGCGTGAGTTTAAGCTGCTGGGTTTGGGACTCCAACCGCAGTCTATCACATGGGAGTCCAGCGACATAGCCATTATGCCAACTGCTGGTCCCAAAATATCAATGATTTTGAAAGCACTACTCCTAAACCACCTGGTCCTTGATTAGAGCAGCAGCCCCTCAGGGTATCACAGCGAGGACTCCCTGAGCTTCCTGTCCACTGTCCACTTCCTGTCCACTCCAGGACAGGCCAACGTTCTGGGGGAGCGTCCGTGCGGCCAAGGACAGCCCAGCCGTCCAGATGGGGCAAAAGAAGCCAGGGCAGCAATGGTCAGTCTGCCATCCGGACTTGGCAGGGCCACCTGCCTGCTGGGGTCACTGTCACGGGCTGTGACCACAAGGCAGGAGGAAGTGGGGACCATGTGGCAGGGGTCCAGGGGCATCTGCTCCTGCCAGGACATCGCCGAGGAGCAGGTCACGTGCCAGTGCTGCCCCCGGGCCGCTCCCCGACATCAGCTCCACATCCCCCTTCCTGGTCACTGGACCGCATGGTCAGCCCCCAACAAGGAGCAGGTCCACGCCAGCACAGCCTCCCTTCCCTCGGACTGCAGTGAACACGCAAATGCCAGGCCCCTCCTCAGACTCTTCCGAGGGACGATTTCGCACTGGCCCCTCCGCACGTCCATGCGGCACTGCCCGGCCGCCCCATAGCGGTGTGGCCTGGAGGTCGCCTCACAGCTCCAGCCTCCTTCCCTCACATCTAAGGCGGGCACTGATGGGCAGCTCCACGGCCCGGTGAGCAGGGTGCCCCTACCGTGGGGACCAGGACCCACACAGGGAAGGCCTTTCCCTCACGCCCCCCTCTGTTCCGAGGGAGAAGCGGCATGGGAAGGGGAGGCCTCAAGCAGAGTGGGGGCTGTCCGAGTGAGGGGCCGGCCCCAGCCTCCTTCCCGAGGCCCTGGCCTCTGCGTGCCCCCTTCGGGCAAAAGGCCCAGTCCCCTAGATGGCCCGCCGGATCCCGACCATGGTCGCGGCCTCCTCCCCTCATGGAGCGGCGGGCAGGGGCTTACCTCCAGGCCACGGCTTGTGCTCTAGCTTCAGGCTGGCCAGCTCTGCCATCACCTCATGTGCAAAGGAGGCCGGGCTGTCAGCCACCACGGGCAGCCCCCAGGGAGTCTCTGCAGGAGGGACACGGGAAAGGCCTTGGCGCTCAGGGCCCTTGCCAACCGTGGGAGGGTGTGAAATGACAGGGACGGGCAGTGCGAAGGCTACGGGCCTTGCCTCAGGAGGAACCCCAAGCTCCAGAGCAGGCAGTGCCCACCCCCAGGGCTGGTCCGGGGCTCTGTGCATTGGTCTGGGCTCTAAGTCCGGAAGAGCTGTTCCACCTGCTGTCCTGCGAGGTGGCCTCAGGGCTCCACTTCCAGAGGAGGCAGGCCGAGGCTGACCCGGCCGTCCTGTGTCCTCTGGGCCGCCCTTCCCCTGGAGGTCTCTGCCTGTGCCCAGATCCCTGCCACGCACCTGGACTCACTGGCGGGGTGCGGCTGTGCGCTGGGCGGCACTGGCTCTGGTGGTGCCCCGGTGCTGCCCCGTGGCCGGCACCGTGTTGCTCAGCCACGTGGCCGGACTCTGCACTCGCAGGCCCAGGCCCGACTTCACCCTTTGGAAAGGTACCCCAACCTAACGTGGGAACTCAGCACATGTATTTCAACTTATCTTTTTCTTAAGGTTTTTGTCAGGGGGCGTGTGAGCTTGCTAGAGGTCGAGAGGAAAAGTGAAAGGTCACCCTGCATTCTCTTCTCTGGATTCTGGGCATAGGCGAACAAGCACCCAGGGAGATTTTCAAGGCCCCGGGCCTGGGACTGGAACTGCGGTGGGACATATGGAAGTCCAGCTTCTTAACTTCCACGCCACCTGCTGGTCCCGCTATTTACTTTTTTTTTTTTTTTTTTTTTTTTTTTTTAAGAATTATTTATCAGGGACCAGTAGTTAGGGTAATGGCTATGTCGCTGGACACCCACGTAGTTTACCGCGGTTCACGTCCTGGACCCAGCGGCTTAAAACTCACCCCGGGCACGTGTGTGTGCGTGCCCAAGATCCTGAGAGGAGAATGGAGGAGAAGGGATTGCAGCGTGGCCATCCCCCCTGGGGGGTGATTTGTCACTTTCTGTCTCTCTGTCTGTCTCTGTCTGTCTGGCGAGCACACGCGCCCTACAGCAAAAACCTCTCAAAAAAAAAAAAAGAAATTTAAAGAATTATTTTTCTAACTTTATTTATTGTTACTTGTCAGTTAGACCAGAGAGACAGAGAGAGAGGGAGTGAGAAACCAAGCCACCAGGGCCAGGACTTGAACCGTGGGCACCCAGGAGGGAATCCAGGGCCTTCACCATCATGCCACCTGTTGGCCCCTCAATTACCTTTTTAACTGTAAGTGTTAAATAGCTTTCCAGTAGCGAAATTGGGTTCCCTTGCAAGGCTGTGGAAGCCCCGACTGCGACCCCGCAGGTGCCCCCTCTGTCCACTGGGTGCCGCCTTCAGTCGTCTGTCACCTGAGGGCGGCCCAGGGCCCAGGGGCGGTTTTTGTAAGTGCAGCATTTAGGACAGCGCCGGCAGGGGACACCAGCGGAGATCGCCGCTGTGACCCAGACGCCCCTCGGGCTGCGCGGCTAGGCCGGCGCTGGGGCCTGAGTGCGGGCGATGCCAGGCCCGGGAACCCGGCCCAGACGAGGCGCCTTACTTCCGGGCCGCGCGGGCACTGCCAGGGAGACTCAGGGGCCGGGGGGGCCGGCCGCGGTGACCCAGGGGACCGCGACGACACCTCCCGCTGAGCGCCCTCCGGAGGGCTCGCGGAGTCCCCCAGGACGCGGGGGCGGCAGCTGGGTCCCGGGCAGGGGTCGCCACCAGCACCAGGGCCCCGCTGGCCTCCGGTTCTCAGCGCGGGTCACCCTGATTCGGAGCCCGGCCCGGCCACAGTGCCCGGTGCCAGGCCACACCCACACCCGGCGTCCCGCCCGCGCCCTCCGCCCCGCTCACCTGCCGCGCGTTCGGGCACCAGCCCCAGCAGCAGGAGCAGCGGCAGCGGCGGCGACCGGGGGCCCTGGCCCCGGCCCCGGGGGCTACGCGGGGTCCTGGCCGCCAGCCTCGCGTGCGGCCCCAGGCTCCGAGCTCGGGGCGTCCTCGGCTGCGGGGCCGGTGGCCTGCAGGTCCCCGCCGGTCCCGGCCGACCGTGGGACGCGTCCCCTGCAGGCTGCGAGGCTCAGTGCTCCTCGTCCCCGGGGCGGCCTGGCTCTGGGAGTCTCGGCCCCCAGCGGGGAGGGGAAGGTGGGAGGAGACCGGGGAGGAGCCCCGAAGTGCGCCCGCCTCTGGGCCCAGCCCTCCTCTGGGCCTGGGAATGAAAAACCAAGAAAACCCGGAAACCAGCCTTGTCTCCACTGCAGGCTGCTGGGTATGCAGTGGCCACTGTCGGCGGAAGCAGACGTCTGCGGAGGCGACGTTCCTGCCCTGGGAAGCAGGCCGCCGGCAGGTGTCCCCACAGCAGGTGTGCGGTCTGCCCACACCTGTGCCTGCCTCACGGGCTGCAAGGGGCTGACCCGGGACCTCCAGGCTTTGCAGTCTTTGATCCTC
This sequence comes from Tupaia tana, assembly GCA_026018925.1. Classification (NCBI taxonomy): domain Eukaryota; kingdom Metazoa; phylum Chordata; class Mammalia; order Scandentia; family Tupaiidae; genus Tupaia; species Tupaia tana. The sequence goes on from JAKSZU010000015.1 coordinate 2,694,426, forward strand.
ACCCAGAGCCGCTAACCTGCACTGGGGTGCCCTCCCCGGGTCCACATACCCCCCGAATTCTGGCAGAGACTCCCGTGTGCAGCACAGTGGTCCTCAGCTGGGTGGGTTCATAGGTGGGGCGGGCTTAGGTGGTCTCCGTGACGGTCGGGAGGGAAGGAGGCGCTGCAAGTGCGCGCTTCTCCCGTCGGAGCCTCCCTCACCATGTCCGCTGAGCCGTCACCAGGGACAAGCCGGTCGACTCTAAACCCAGGCTCCGAGGAGTTCCATGATTCTCAGAGGAGCAAACGCAGAGAGAGCAGAGTCCCGCGGAGGCTGGGCATCCGGTCCTGCTGGTGGGGTGAACATCGGGGAGGCCACGCTCACGCGGGCACTTGCAGAGGTCCGACAGGTCTGTAGACAGCGGTCACGCACGGGAGCAGGCTCTTCTAGGCAGTCGGTTTCCCGGGGACTAGGCCTAGCACGGAGACCCAACTGTGGGTCTGTTTCCAGGTAGAGAGCAGAGGGGCCAAATCCTTCCGGTCTCATTGACAGCCGGACATGCTGGGGTCTGATCGGTCCCCAGCCAGGCGGGACATCGGTCACCCAGTGCAAAGGGCTCTGTCCAGCGCGGACGTGGTCTCGTGAGACAGGTCGGAGGCAGACATCCTTTATGCTTCCACAACGTGCAGGAGCCTTTCCAGGGTGCAGCCATGCTGTGGGGGAAGGCGGGGGCCCTTCCTGCTGCAGGCCCTCCCTCTGCAGCCCGCGTCCCCTCCTGGGGTCCCCTCAGTGTGCCTGTGGATGAGGCTCAGCCTCCATGTGGTAGTACTAAGAGGCCAGACCTTTGTGGAGGGGACGGAATCCTGACTCAGATAGAGTAGGGCCAAGGGGGTGCGTGCCACCTGGAGGGCACGGGGGGAGAGAAAGAGCACCCCTCGGGGGACGGTCACAGCATGGTCCCTTCTCCATATCTCCCTCCTCGTGGGATTTTGAGCACACTCACTCATGTGACTGGTGTGTTTTCTTTCCTCTTTTTTGGAGAGATTTTTGCTATAGTGCACATGCATTTAATGGAGAGATAGAAAACATGAAATCGCCCCCCCAGAGGGAATGGCCACACGGCAAACCCATTTCCTCCATTTTTCTCTTGCGATTTTGGGCGCGCGTGCACATGCGCCCTACATGAGTTTAAGCTCCTGGGTCTGGAACTCCAACCACAGTTGACTACCTGGGATTCCAGCTACGTCGTGGTTACGTCACTGGAGTCCATCGACGACCATCTGTTGGTCCTCCCCAGTATGTTTTTTTTTTTTAAGATTTATTTATTTATTCATTTATTCATTCTAATTTGACTAGAGAGAGACAGAGAGAGAGAGAGAGAGAGGAAAGTGAGAAAGCAAGCCACCAGGTCCAGGACTCGAACCGTGGTCGCCCATGTGGGAGTGTCCAGCACCTTAACCACCACGCCACCTGCTGGTCCCCCCAGTATGTTTTTAAAGGCACCAGGTCCAGATCTCAAACCCTTTAGTCATCCACGTGAGACCAAGCTGGCTTAACTACCATGCCCTAGCCGGCCCACTTCTGTTCTCTTGATCATTTTCCAAAGATTCATTTATTTCATTTTATTTGCTGTTATTATTATTATTATTATTTTAATTGAACCAGAGAGAGAGTCTCCAGGTCTGGGCTTTGAACCACAATCAACCATGTGGGAGTCCAGCACCTTCACCACCACACCACATGCCAATCCCTTAATTCATCATTTTAATGAAAGGAAATACTTGCATGTTGTTTACTCAGCTGCTGTTTCCCTCATCTGCTCTTCTAAGGACCGCAAAGGTGAAAACCTGTCCCGACCCAGGGGACAGTCAAACAGGTTTCCTGAGGGAAGGAGTGAGAGACGGGACAAACGGCGCAGTGTTACAACACGGAGACGACACGGTGTCACAACTCTTCAGGGTCGTCTGGAGACGACGCGGTGTCACAACTCTTCAGGGTCGTCTGGAGACGACGCGGTGTCACAGCTCTTCAGGGTCGTCTGGAGACTGTGGGCCAGGGATCGTGGTTATATACGTGTTGGTGGGCCGTGACCAATTAGTCTGCCACTGCGTGGGGAAGAAATTCCATGTATCCCGTGTTTTCAGTTGGTTCTGGAGTATATGTTTTCAATTCCTCTTTGATAAAAAATATCCATGTTGGAAAGGGAATGAGTACGGAGAAGTGTAAGTTTTAGGGGATCCACTGAAGAATTAAAAGGGAGCCCTGGACAGTCTGGAAAGTTTCCACCTCTCCTCTGACCGCAACCCTTCCTGGCTTCCTCCCTGGCCGGGGCAGCTGCTCTGAGCATCCTCTTCACACACAGCAGGCTCTGACCCCCTCGGAGGGCGTGCGCTGCCGGGACTCCGAGAGGGTCTGCTGCGTTTGTTCTGTGTCGGCTTTCCTCAGCCCCTGCCTGTGTACAAAGCCAACCTCCTCCGCTCAGCTCCTCGGAACGCCCATTCTGCTTGATGTGAGGAGTACCGCCTAGTTCTAGAACGAGGAAGGAGAGCCAGCCCACATCACTAAGTTCAATTTGTTGTCATTTTGATTCGACATGTCTGAGAGAAGAGAAAAACCCGTGTAATGCGCAGGCAGGGAAGGTAGCAGGGCCTGCAGGCAGCCCTCCCCAGGTCCTGCCCCGTGGCCAGCAGGTCCCAGAGGCCACCAGCTGCTGGTCCATGGCCTCCTGTCACCTCCCTTAGCTCCTGCAGAACAGCTGGGCTGGGCCTGGGCCTCTCCAACTGAAGACAGGAGCCCGAGGCGAAGCAGAGGACAGGTCCCTTGTCATCTGGACCTTGCTAGGTGGCACGTTTTGTGGGACGAAGAAGGGACTGAACCCTGTCTAGATAGCCTTGGCTTCTAAATGTAAACTGTCTATGTCTTTGGGCTCATAGGAGAATAAAGAGAGCCGAGAGGGGGAAATCCTTCTAATTTGGACGTATTTTAGGAAAGTTGGTGATGGAGACGTACCAGGGCGTGAGGACTTACAGCACAGACTGGGGGATGGCCCTTCTGGGGACTCTCCAGGGGGTGGGAGCCCTCTGTAGGCATGCTGGGAAAGGAGGCAGCTGGGGGAGACAGGGAGCTCTCCTGGGGTGGCAGCATCTGGAGAGTGGCCACTGGAAGATTTCCTGTGCTCTGCGTAGTCCGGGTATTTGCCTGGTGGACAGAGGGTTGAGACAGAGAGGAACCTCCCTGGGGCTCCAGTCCCAGAGAGTGGACAGGCTTTCTGGGGGCTGAGGGAAGAAAAAGCAGCGTGAGGAATGGGCGGGAAGGAGAGGGCCCTGCCTACACACTCGCCGAGAAGCAGCTGATTTTCCTGTGGTGTAGAGAACTCATGACCTGCCAGCGTTTCTTTGCTTTTAAATTTACCATAAGGGACCAGCGAATGGTGTATCGGTTACATCGCTGGACTCCCACACAGTCGACCGCGGTTTGAGTCTGAAACCCAGCAGCTTCAAACTCACACTGGGTGTGTGTGCATGTGTGCCCCAAATCCCGAGAGGAGAATGGAGGAGAAGGGATTGCAGTGTGACCATTGCCCCTGGGAAATGATTTCTTGTTTTCTGTCTGTTTCTTTCTATTGCTTTGGTGAGCAAACATAACCTATACCAAAAATCTCTCTCTAAAAGCAAACAAACAAAAAACCCAAGAAACAGAAACTCACGTTAAATCAGGCCCACTTCATGGCCTGGTGGTTAAGGCAGGGGGTCTCACACGGCCAACTGCACATTTCACGTCCCAGACCTGGCGGCTTGAGAAACGTGCCGGGCCTATGCGAGTGTGCCCAGGGTGCCAGGAGGGACAGAGGGGCAGGGCTGTGGCGTGACGGTTCTGCATGGGGTGCTTTCTCCACTCGCTCTCTGCTTCTCTCTGGTGAGTACACGTGCCCGCTAGCACACACAATACACTGGAAGTGCTATCACAGGTGCGCTCTGGAACTGTACCCCGCCCTCTACTTCACAGGCACTTAAAGGATGCTCAGGTCTTGCGTGTGGGCAAGAACGGCGGGAGTGCCGAGGAAGACCCCGAATCTCCTGAAAAATCCCGAGATCCTGGCTGAGACGGAGACCGACACGCACCATGGGTATTCGTGATGTGTGCGGCACTCATTCCACCGGCCCTTTACACAGTACATTTTTTTTTAGAGAAATTTTGACACAGGGCACATGCGCTCCCTAGGGAGAGAGACAGAAAAAAGGAAATCACCCTCAAGGGGACTGGCCATGCTGCAATCCCTTCACCTCTAGTCTGCTCTCAGATTTTGGGCACGCACACTCACGTGCCCGGTGCAAGTTTGAAGCTGCCGGGTCAAGGACTCGAACCGTGGTTGGCCCCGTGGAGTCCAGCAATGCCATCTGCTGGTCCCTAGAGTAAGTCTTTTGGAATATTTGTCTCTGATTTTACTCTACTGCCTGACACCTTCTTGCCCCTCAAAGGTCAGGCTGGCGACCTGGAAAGACGCAGTGACAGCCATCGAGTCCGCGTTTTCAGAATCTGCCACACGCTCCTGACGAGCTTGAAACGAGCAGAGGAAGCAACACGTGGACTGGCGGGGGCTCTCCTCTCCCTTCCTCCGCCCTGCAAGTTCTTCTCGCGCGTCTGCTGCATGCTCTGGGCACTGGGTCTCCGGCAGTGAAAACCCCGATCTCACAGCGCTGTCTTCTCAAGGGGAGAGGCAGAGGAGGCGTGAGGGGACTGCGCGACACCGGGCACGCCCAGCGGGAAGCAGAGCAGGACGGGCGGTCAGACTGCTCTGTTAGCAATAACCTGCAGATGGGGACTTGGGCCTGGAGACTGAAGAAGGGAAAGACGGATAGGCCTGGGGGCCGGCAGGTGGCGTGGTGGTTAAGGTGCTGGATCCCACATGGCTGACTCTGTGGTTCGAGTCCCTGCCCTGGCGCCTCGAAAAACTTGCTTGTTGAGGGCCAGAGATGGTATAGTGGTTACTTCACTGGATTCCACATGACCGATTGTGGTTCGAGTCCCAGACCCAGCGGCTTTGAAGTCACGCCAGCGCATGTATTTGCCTGCCCAAGATCCTGAGAGGAGAAGGGATTGCGGAGGGGGCATCCCCCAGGGGGCAACTTCTCACTCCACCACCGTCTCTCTCCAGGGAGCACACTTGCTCTATTGTAGGGAGCCACCCACTCTATGGCAAAAACCTGAGGGAAATTAAAGACGGACGGGCTGGGCTCTCTGTGCCCGCGTGGGCCCAGTGTCCAGCCCCAGCCCCGGCTCTGCCATCTTCGCGCTCTCCTGAGGAGGTGAGAGAGGGTGACCCACGCTCTGTCTCGGAGTTCAGGTCTCCTTTATAACCGCCGTGCTCGCCTGCTAGTGAAGGACCGTAGACCAGACCACCCCAAACTGTGCAAAAAAGGCCAGGTGGGCCAGGGCCGAACCCCACAGCCCTCTACAGCACCCACTCCCCTTGAGACTTCTGAAAAGCAGGGGTTTTCGGTGCTCGCGTTAGGAGTTTTCCTGTTATGATCTCCCTGGTGTCCTGGTGATCTTCCCGAGGCCCGAGGATGAGAAGGAGCACACCCAGCGACTCCCCCGCTAGGCTCCCCAAGTTTGGGACAGACTCTAGTTCGTTGACACCTGCTCTCCCGTCTCTCTCCCGGAACTCCCTGTCAGCCTGAAGTGAGAAGCAGGCACCCCATGGCCCCCTCACACCTCCCTCCCGGCGCCCACGCCTCCCAGACACGAGGGCTTTGGCAGTCATGTAAGTGTTTGCCTCATTTTTTAAAAATAAGTTTATTTCTCCACGAGCAAGCGCGAGAGCGACGCCGCTGCCACCAGGTCCTGCTGCCACAGCGTGTCCTCAGCAGTCCCATCTGGCTTGCGTGTGCCATGCGTGTCGGGAGGTCTCCGGACGCAACCCTGAGGCCTTCCTCTGTGGCTTCAGCTTGGGGTACATGGTGCTTTACTGCAGCGCCACCATCTGGCACTTTATTTCTAAAAATTTTAATTTAAGGTAAAATAATGTGTGTGAGAGAGAAAGAGGGGGCACTCCACAGGGTGGCCACTTCCTCAGTTGTCCCGCCCAGTGGGTTCTGGGCTCACACGCACGTGCCAGGGTGTTTTCAGGGGACCAGCACTACAGACCACCCACAGAGACTGGGCCTGCCCGTTTTAAATTTTACTGCTGCTTTGCCCTGAAATGAAAAGAATTGTGCCAATGCCCCAGCCAAAGTAAGAAAACCCTTTTCTCATTTCATTACATTCATTATTTATTTTTTATATTGCCAGAAGACAAGTATGCTTACCGGAGAGAGACAGAGAGGCAGAGATAGACATAAAGAGAGAAAGCATCCCCCCATGGGACATGACCCTGCCACAGTCATTCCCTCCGTCCCTCTGTTCTGCCGGGGTTCGGGGCACGCGTGCACGTGCACCTGGCGAGGCTCTCAGGCCACCAGGGCGGGAATACCCGTGCTGCCGGGCGTGTGCGCAGGCCGTGAGCTGGCCGGACCTGTGTTCTCTACCTGCGCCTGGTCCTTCCAGGTTCGTCCCCACGCAGTCGCTTCCCCTCCCTCTGCTCTGGGGTCTGGCCTGCCGTCCTCACTGCTAGGGTGGCGGACGACCGCTGCCAGAGGGACCCTCTGCCCCGGCCTGCAGTGGGGCCAAGCGACCTGTGCCCCTTCCATGCGAGAGTCAGACCATGGCACCCTCTGCCTCCAGGACAGCTCCAGCTCTCTCGGGAAAAGCCACGCCCAGAGGCCCACCAGGGCTGCTCCGGGCTCGCTTCGCCTGTCCCCACTCTGCTCCACTCTGCAGTCTCTGACCTGCTCCCCTCCTTCTGACAGGCCAGAGGCCCTGCCTCAGGTCCGCACACACGCCTCCAGACACCCCCAGGCCCACTCTACGCCGCCAGGCCTCATCTTCTCCAGGAGCACAAGGAGGCTCTCCATGGCCCCTTTAACCCCCGCGCCCGAAGGCCAGAGCCCCGCCTCCCCTGCACGCCCACCAGCCAATGGTCGCACGGCTCCCCCCATCGCCTCCGCTTCGCCTCCCCCCTCTGGCCCGTGTCTCCTCACCTCGGAGGGCAGGGATCTTGGTGGTCCCTGCTGTCCCTTCTGTCACTACGGTGCTTAGCAATGTGCTCAGTTAAAGGAATAACGGGGGAGCAGGGAGCTGGCGTGGACAGACGGAGAGCCATACCCGAGCCTGCCCTCCTTGTCGGCCTGTTGGCCCAGCTGGACATAATGAGCCTCTCGTGACCATCCCTAACCTCGTGGAGCTGGCCGTGGCTGGGGCGTGTCCCGAGGGCTGCACACTCTCCCACACTCACACCCCCATTAGCGGCACTGACCCCAGACATACTCCGCCGACGTGCTGGTCTGGTATGGTAACCCTCAAACAATGCCTGTCTACTTGATTTTTTATTTTTTTGCATGATTTATTCTTTTTTAAAGATTTATTTATTTAATTTTATTTATTATTATTTTTAAAACTTTGACCAGAGGGAGAGAGAAAGGGAAAGTGAGAAAACAAATCACCGGGTGCAGGACTTGAACTGCATTCAGCTGTGTGTGCTCTGACTCCCACTGCACTACACTCACCCCCGTGCTAGGGGGCAGCCCTCTTCTTGCTTTCTTAACAGTGCTACAAGGACGTTTAGACAGCAGCTCCAGCCTGAGGCGGCCCTGGACATCGCCAGGGCCCTCCCCCAAGCCTCTGCAGGGGCCTGACTGCTGGGCCATCTGCAGCCCCTACCAGACCTGCCCTGCAGCCCTCCGAGGACAAAGGCAACATTGCAGGCCCATCGGTCCCAGGGGTCCTCACTCACACATTGGGAGAGAAAAGAGGTTCCTGGGGTCAGGGAGCAGGGGCACCGTGTCTACAGCAGCAGGACACGCCGAGTCTGGTCACAGCTCTCGGCAGTCACAGGACGGAGCCTGGCCCGTGCTTGTCTGGGGACGCAGACGCCCCGTGCCCCTGTGGTCACATGGAGATGCAGGGACTGACGCCTCTGCCCAGCTGCGAGGACTTGGCCGAGAGCAGGAGATGGCTGGGCCGCAGGAAGGACCCAGCAGCCCTCGGACGACCCGGCTGGCAGCTCGGGTTCTGGCTCAGAGGAAGGGACAGGAGGCCAGGACACCACCGTGTGGTTTCTGGACAGCCGGGCATTTCTGGGAAAGGAAAACGAAAGCATGAGTCCAGGCAGCTCGTGGAGAGAAGGGAGGGTGGGAGGGCACTTGGGGTCAGGAGGGGCCGGTCTCTGGTGGCCCCGGAAGGTCCCCCTGACAGGACAGCTGTGGGACGGGCTCTCCCAGCAGGGCTATGCTGAGGGCCAGTTTGCAAGGTCTCCCTGCATGACGGAGCAGCCGTCCCGCTCAGTAAAGGGAGCGCTCCTTACTCCCCCCTTTCTCCTTTCTGAGCTGGGCGCTGGCTGTCCACAAGGTCCACTCGGCAGGGATGGCCCTGGCAAGTCGCGGGGTCACAGAGGAGCCCCAAGGTCAGGGACCTGTTCACACATGGTGGGAGTACCCAGGGGGCTGGGCATCTGCAGGGGCCAGCAGGAGGGGGGCGGAGAGGAAGAGGAAGCGGGCAGGCTGCGGCCGGTCCCCGGCACTTTCAGTGAGAGGAAGGCATTGGCGTTGCCGCTGGAGACTGCGGGTGGGGCTGACTCAGGACGCCCTGGGGCCTTGAAGCCGGTGGGTGGTCTATGCAGTGGGTCCCACGGGCTGCCCTCAGGGTTTGAGTCCAGGTCTGGGGAGACACTTGGATGCCGGCCAGTGCGTGTGCAAAACCCCGACAGCGGAGGAGGGGAAGGGAGTGCCGAGAGGGTGCCCTGGGGATGCTTAGCCCTCTCTGTCTGACTCTCCAGCGAGTGCCTGTGCCCTCCGGGCAAACTACTAACATGCAAAAACCCAGAGCTCTCCCAGGGCCAGCCCACCATCCCAGGACTAGGCCCTGGAGAGGGACTGCAGAGCCCGCAGGACGCCGTGGCCTTGGGTGGGGACAGGACAGCGTCCTCAGCCTCCGCCTGGGGCCCTGGCCACATTCCTGCCTCTCTGGGAAGGTGCCCTGGAGCGGGACTGCAGAGCCCGCAGGACGCCGTGGCCTTGGGTGGGGACAGGACAGCGTCCTCAGCCTCCACCTGGGCCCTGGAGTGGGCACCCAGCGATTTCCAGGAACAGAAACTGAAAGCAGGAGTCGCGAGGGGGGGCGCGGGGGCGGGGGGGAGGCAGGCAGGACTCAGGTCTAGAAATAGGGGCACGCGGCGGCAGGCGGCAGCAGCTGCAACCCAGACAGAAGCCCGGCCGGCGGAGCTCTCCGGCTCCTCTTCGCTGCTGCCTCACGTTGTTCCCGGGACTCCTGCCTGGACCCGGCGATGTCTTTCCAGAGCAAGCGGCCTGGGGTCCAGTTCTGTTTGGTCGCAGAGAGAGCCGTGGCTGCCTGAGGGCAGGGACCCTTCAGCAAGGAGGAGACGACTTCTGGGAAGGGCCACTGTCCCTCCCGCACGCGCGGTCTGGAGCAGGTGGGTGGGAGGGCGTCTGCACGCTCGGGCTCAGGCCGCCCCCTAGCAGGGCAGAGCTCTCTGGCTTCTCCCAGGGCAGTGAGTGGCTGCAGGCTCCTCTCTGCCACCTTCAGGGACCTCACAGCTGCCAGACCCACCCCCCAGCCACCCCGCACAGGTGGCCCCTGGCAGCGGTGGTCTTCAGAAGGGCCGGAGCTTGGAGACAGGGCAGGAGGTGCCCGCTGTTCTCTAAACCAGGTCCCGGATTTCTGCACTGCCAGCCTCCCAGGAACTGAGGGCTGGACTCCTGGAGCCGCCTGCCCCTGCTGGGCCCCAGGGGACAGAGGTCTAGCAGGGGTTTCAGGGACCAGGTCTCAGCAGAGTCTCGGTCCCCTGGGGAAATTGTGTCTCTGGGCAGCTGTCTCTACCACAGGTCACCAGCTCCGTCTTCTCGGGCGATTGGCCAGGTGGGGGCTTTCAGACGCCATCTCCAGCGCCCACCGGCCAGCTGTGTCCCTGTGGATTGGCCGGCATGCCTCCCCAGCCTCTCCTGATGGTGACTAACAGGCAACCACCCGGGGCTTTGGCCATGCTGGGTCTGGGCCCACAGTCCTTGCTGCCTGGGCCTCTACCCCGTCCACACTGGTCGTCTCACTGCGCATGCTCTGCGGTGGGCTGGGCCGGTGGGTGAGGCCTGCGCTCATGTCAACAGAGCGAGTACAGGAGCTCTGCCAAGGAGAACCCCTCGCCCTCCCGCCTTAGGTGCTGGGTCTGCGGAGGAGCTGAGCCACCTTAGGGCAGCATCGGCCTTGGGAGCAGGTGTGCAAGGTGAAGGCAGCTTCGTTCCCCCAGGTGTGCAGGTGAAGGCAGCTTCGTTCCCCCAGGTGTGCAAGGTGAAGGCAGCTTCGTTCCCCCAGGTGTGCAAGCGCCGGCTTGGGCCCACGGAGACGCGGCTCAGGGGTCAGCCTCTCCCCCAGCCTGGCTGCCCCTCTCTGGTTGAACCCTCTCCCTGAGCTCCCTCCAGTGGGGCCTGGTCCCCTTCCTCTGGGATCGTGACCCCTGTTCAGAGGCCCTAGACCAGAGGCTCGATGTGGTCCGGGCCCTCAAAGTGAGGTCACTTGCATCCCCGGCTGGCTGTGACCCCGCTCCTCAGCTCCGGGTCGGTGCTCTGGGCCAGCGTCCCGTCTCTCACCACACCCACACCCACACCCATGCCCCGACCCCCAGGACCTGCAGGCTCCCCTGGGCAGGCCCAGGTCCTTCCCTGGCTGGGCCGTGACCCACGGGCTGCAGCAGGGCACACCCCAGAAGGCCTCTGGGGTTGGGTTGGTGGGTCCGGGGTGCAGAGGTGACCAGCACGGGGGTGTGGGGCAATGGGCCAGGAAGCAGGTGTTGGGGAGGGAGCTGGGGTGGGCGGTGGGCTCTGACTCCAATGTGGCCCTGACGAGCAGACAGAGATGGCACCTGACTCCTGAGCGGTCAGAGGACCAGAATTGGGCTGGACGAGGGGACGCTCACCCCGACACTGCAGAGCGCCCTCCCCCCCATCCCAGCCTAGACTGCCGGGCCCACCCTGTGGTTCCAGGCAACTTTCCCTGCGTGCACGTCCCCACCACCTTCCCACCGCCCCAGCCAGCTCAGGGCAGGCCAGCCTGCAGGGGAGGCACTGCCCTGCTCACCTGAGGCTCCTGGCAGCCATAGCACCCCGGGGAAGGTCCTGGGGACACAGGCCACCGGGGCTGCGGACCAAGGTGCACACAAGATGCGTGATGGCGGCCTGCCTCGTCACCCGGCGCACAGTCTGCGCCTCCGTGCCCTTCCTTGGGCATCTCCTCTCCTGACGGGGTGAGGTGCCATGTCGGCTCCGAGAAGGGGAGTCGCATGTGAGACTCTCCTTTATAACGGCGAGTCAGTGACGGCATGAGGACGGGCATGGAGAGCCGTGGTTTCCTTTTCTGCCCAGACAGGACAGGTGCACCAAGGGGTGGGGGCAGCCACAGTCAGTGGCCTCGTCCCTGGGAAACAGCTCGGAGCCCTGGAAGCTGAGGCCCTTTCCCAGAACTGTCCTCCATCTACACGGAGACACCTCCGGGCTTGGGCCCTCACACGCGCACTGTGCGGCACCAGGGCCTGCTGCGTCTCTGGGAGGCTCTGTCCTCACCCAGAGCAGAGATGCTAATGCCACCTACCTAACAGGGAGTGGCTGTGGGTGTGGGGAGATGACACGGGCTCAGGCAGCGAACACCCCAGTGCACAGCAGACCCTCTGGGCGGGAGTAGGGGCTGAGGTGGGAGGAGGAGCCAGAGGACCGCTTTCTCAGGGCGCAGAGACCAGAGAGACCTCGCCAAGAGGGTGCTGGGTGCACTCAGAGCCTGCGAGGCTCCTGCCGTGACAGCCTCACACCGGTTCTGGGAGGGTGGCGTGTCTCGCAGTGCACAGGGCACAGACGGGGCTTTAGGACCTCGTTCACGTTTCAAGGGGCAGAGCTGGTTCTCAAATTAGATGGGGCTCAGCCCCGTCCTCCGTCCTCCATGGGAGACTGAGTTGCGGGCTGCAGAGGAGTGTGGGCTGCAGGCGGGACCCTCCCAGGAGAGCAGCAGGGGGGAGGGGGGAGGGGGCTTTGCCTAGACGACAGCGCTGCCAGAACTGCACCGCGGCGCCTGCGGGTGGTCTCCATACTTGCCCCAGCAGCGGGCCTCCTCGGGCCAGCACCCATCTGCTCAGTGAGGAGGGGTCTGCGGCCGCCCGGCAGGTGGGTCTGGCAGGGAACTCTCCTGGAACAGAAGGGCTGACTGGCTCACAGTGCTACTCATCAGCCAGAGTCTTAAATCATAAACATTAGCACTCATGCACAAAGAAGAGAGTAGATTTTCAAGAAAAAGTACATTAGCTGGGCCATCAGGTGATGTGGTGGTTAAGGCACTGGACTCCCATGTGGCTGACTGCGGTTCAAGTCCTGTACCTGGTCCACTTTCTTTCTCTCTCTCTGTGGTCAAATTAAAAAAATAATCATAATTAAAATTAAAGCAAATAATTTTGAAATAACCTTTTATTTAATTTTTATTTAATATTATTATTGATTTTAAATTTTGCTGTAGGGCATATGAGCTCACCAGAGGGAGAGCGACAGAGTTTTGAAAGTGAGACAGCGAGCTGCCAGATCCAGGACTGAAGCTGCTGCTGGCCGTAGGGGGGTCCAGTGCCCTGACCACCATGCCACCTGCCGGCCCTGAAAATCATTCTTTAAAGAAAGAAAGTCTATTAGCAGTCAGTCCTGCCGGGGAGCTTGCTCCGGGTTTCAGGGCCGGGACTCAGCCCTGTTCACAGACAGCTCGGGTCTGCACCAACTCCGGCCCTGACAGACCCAGTGAGGGTGTGTAGGTCCTGGGGACTGTCACGGGAGTGACCCAGGGTGAGCGGCCGCACAGACTGGTCCCTGCCCTGCGGCTGTGGCGGTGGCCGGGCCTGATCACACGGCTGGGGTGGAGAGGGACTCATGCCCCAGGCTGAGTGACCCCTGATGTCCACCTGCTCAGGTCCACTCCTGCCCGAAGCTGTGCTGCCAGGTGACACCGTGGGACACTGGCGTGAGCCCTGCTGGTGCCACTCGAACAGAGGTGTCTCTGCTGCGTCCTTGGCTGTGGCCTCGACCCCTGGCCTTGGCACGCCAAGTCCCCTCACCCCCGGGCTGCCCCGTGTGCCCGGCCACCCTAACCCCGCTCTCCCCGTCCTGCAGGCACTGTGCTGCTCGCTGACATGGCAGAGCCCGCCCCGTCCCCTCGCACTCCGCTGTGTGCCTCCCCTGCCCTGCTGTACCACACGGGGGACAGCACTCTGCCCGACGGGGTCGCCGCGAAGATTCGAAGAGCGCTGCAAGGAGGGAGACTGCTGGAGGTGATCCCCGTGGTCAGGGAGACCCTGGAGACGGCGTCCGGCACCCCGCTGAGCGTCGCCGTGACCGGAGAGTCCGGCAACGGCACCTCGTCCTTCATCAACGCGCTGCGGGGCCTAGGCCACGACGAGGCTGCCTCGGCGCCCACGGGGGTGGTGAGGACCACCCGGACACGCAGCTGCTACGCCTACGCTTATCTCCCCTCCGTGATGCTGTGGGACCTGCCCGGCGCCAGGGCGGCCACCCTGAGCCTGGAGAGCTACCTGGAGGAGGCGCAGCTCAGCCGGTTCGACCTCCTCGTCGTCGTCGCGTCCGAGCAGTTCAGCCTCAATCACGTGAAGCTCGCCAAAGCCATCCAGGCCCTGGGGAAGCCCTTCTACGTGGTGTGGACCAAGCTGGACAGGGACCTCGGCGGTGCCCTGTCTGAGGGACGGGTCCTGCAGGACATTCAAGAGCACATCCGGGAGAGCCTGCAGAAGGAGGGCGTGCGGCCGCCCCCCGTTTTTCTGGTGTCCAACTTCGACCCCTTCCTACACGACTTCCCGAAGCTTCGGGCCGCGTTGCACAAGGACCTGTCCAACATCAGGTTCCGCGGTCCCCTGGAGTCCCTGTCCTCCCTCTGTGAGAAGGTCATTCAGGACAAAGTGACCTCCCTGAAGAAGAGTGTAGCTGCGGAGGACTTCCAGCACATCCTTGGCCTCCAGGACGCGGACGACTTGGAGCGCTGCCTGGAAGCCTACCGCTCGCTCTTCGGGGTGGGCGACGAGTCTGTCCGGCAGGTGGCTCGTGGGCTCGGGCCACGGGCCGTGGAGCTCATGGCCATCGTGTCGTCCCGTGACCTGCACACTCTCTGCAGAGGGGACTGGGTACTGAGGTTCATGACTTGTCCTGGTATGATGGCCTTCCTCAGGCTCCTGGGGGACATCCCAGTCTTGGGGGACCTTGTCATCCGCTGCTCAAGATGCACAAGGCACAGACGGCTCCTCCAGGCAGTTTCCCAGGACGCCAGAGCCCTGGTGAGGAGCATCCTGGAGCAGTCCGTCCTCGCGGCTGAGGCCAGCTGCGGTCCAGAGGCTCTCGGAGGGAGGCAGGTGGAGGTCTGGTCTCGGCACCACTAGACGTGAAGAGCGGGAACGGGACACTCTTCGTTACCCCCGGTAATACGTGACTTGAACAAAATGAAGAGAACGGCTCATCCCACGGCCCTGACGCCAACGCGCTGGCCCTTCGAAGGACGCGTCTGTTGAGATCACTGACCAGGCCCTGCGTTCAGAACACGGGACACCTGCTTTCGCTTTGAAGCTGTCGTGTCTGCCAGCAATAATGTCGTAAAGCACTGGTGGTAATTCTCATTAAAGCCTTTTCGCTCTTTGTCTCCTTCCTGTTCCGCATCCCCAAAGCCCACCTGTGCGGAGGGCGCGTCCCACCCGGGGGTGGGTGGGGACCGTGGTCACTCACGTTCCTCCTTGAATCCTGTTGGGTTTGGGGTCAGGGACCCTGGGCAGCCCTTCCCGCCTCAAAGCTGCTGGTTCCCGAAGACGACAGCTCAGAACAGTGTGCAGGCTTGTCGTGCTCGGGGTCCCGACGAGACAGGGGGCACCCACACCTCACCCTGGGTCACTGAGAACTTGGCGAGGGGTCTGTGTGGCTGACAGGGACAGCGGAGGCTCTCAGGCCCGGGCTGGTGGGGCAGCCACTCTGGTGGCCGGGCAGTGCAGGCCTGGGCCAGGCACGGACGTCGGGGCGCTGCTGCCAGAGGCAGAGGGTGGTCTGCTTCCACGTGGCCTTCTCTCCTGCTTATACACCCCAGGGTTCTGTCAGAGGGACCCACTAACTTCCCCAGCACACCCAAAGGAGCCTGAGACACCATGAGGGATTCCGTTTGCACTTAACATTTTACAACCAACCAAGTCCCAACATGTGAGTCTGCGAGAACTTCCCATGTAAAGGAGGGTGTTTTCTTTTCTCTTTTTAAATTCTTCTATTTAATTTTATTTATTTATTTTAATGTGACCAGAAAGAGACAGAGTGAGAGAGAGAGAGAGTTGGAAAGTGAGAAAACAAGCCACCAGGCCCAGGACTCGAACCATGGTCAGCCATGTGGGAGTCCAGCACCCTTAATCACCATGCCACCTGCCAGCCTCAAGGAGGGAGTTTCCCTTCTGAGTGCAGAGGGGCGTGGCCTCCTGAGAGGCCGTCACCTGGAAAGGCCCTCAGAGAGAGGCACCCTACGGTCTCCTGAAGGGACAAGCAGGGACCTCTGCGGGGCTGGGTGCCCTCCGAGCCCCAGGGCACCGTCCTCCTCACTCATGCCCTGCAGGCCGCCCTCTCTGTCCTCACTCTCGGGTTTAGAAGCTCTGATCCTGTTGAAGGGCAAGCCCCCCCGAAGGAGACTCCTCCTCGCTGTGTCCTCTGTGGTCGTCCCTCGGCTGTCACACACCCCTGATGTCCCCTTCTTTTCTTTTGAGAGGTTTTGCTACAGGGTGCATGTTCTCACCAGAAAGATAACGACAGAGAGACAGAAAGTGAGACTCACCCCCCGGGGGATGGCCACGCCACAATCCCTTCTGCTCCATTCTCCTCTCGGGGTCTTAGACTTGTGCTCATATGCACTCAGCGTGAGTTTTAAGTCACCGGGTCTGGGACTCGAACTGCTATGGACACTACTTGGGAGTCCAGCAACGAAACCACTACGCCCTCTGCTGGTCCCTGTGAGTCGCGTGTGTTTTCAGGCCCGTCACTGGTTTCCACTGCAGTTGTCAGTCGCGGGTCGCACATGCCCATCTTCAGCGTCACCTTGGTGATGTTTCCGGATGGTGGCCCTTCACCGGGAACCAGCACCCCACCTCCTCTCGGCCTCTGTTCTCCTGTCCACTTGAGCACGTGTGTCGTCCACGATGCCGTCAGCACTGAGCCTGACGGCGTTCAGGTCCTTCTTCCTCGCTGGGAAACCCCGGGCCTGGCTTCTTCCTTGCTGGGAAACCCTGGGCCTGGCTTCTAGACGTCATGAGTGTAACCTCGGTGGACGGCAGCGAGCTGCTGGGTGCTCGCCAGGACGCAAGCAGTGAGACCACACTACAGACGCAGGGTCTGAAAGGCCATGTGCCATGTGACTCCAGCCACATGCAACTCTAAGCAAGGCACAACTACGCAGACAGGGGAGGAGTCGTGGTGTCAGGCGGGTGGGGGTGGAGAGCAGCGTTCAGAGGACTCCCAGGGCAGTGGGACCGATCTGATCGGCACTCGCAGGGTGGGCGTGTGTCACTACACGTTTGTCAGTAACCACAGGGTGTGCGTCACACAGAGTGACCTGAACACAACTGCAGACTGGGGTGATAGCAGTGTGTCAGGCCAGGACGCCGTCAGAAACAGGTACACCCCCAGGGTGGGTGTGGGTGGTGGGGAGCACGTGTCACAGGTGGGGACGAGGGCTTCCTTGGAAACTCCACCTTCCTCTCAGTATTGCTGAGGCTAAAACCTCTCTAAGAAGACAGTATATGAATGCAGTGACAGCTGGCCTTCGTCTGGCTCTGCTGTCTCTCTGTTACTGTCCCTGGGCGCAGCGTGTGTCCGACAGGCTGCAGGGGGTGTGTGCTGCACACATACACACGTAAGTTTCCCCTCTGGAATGCTCAGGAAGGAGAGGCCGGTCCCGTGCAGAGCACTCCTCCCGATTCCCGAGGAGTCTCCAGAGGAGGAGAGAAGAGATGGGGCCCAGTGGCAGGGTGCGGGGCGGAGCTGTAGCTGCAACACGGCCTGACCCTGCCTCTCCTGGGCTGTCTCCGCGGGACTCTGTCTTAGCCTGCCAGGACGGACCCGCGAGAGCCACGCGTCAGGGAGCCCGACCGCCAGCAGGTCTGTGGGGTGTCGGGTCCCTTGGTTTATCCAATAGAAAGCCACATTATGCAAATTTAAAAGATTAAAGAGGAGATGTGAGAAAATGACAGAAATCAGAAGGCAGAGTTATGAGAAGCAGAGGCAGTTCTTGGTTCTTGGTGTCTCATGGAGTCCCAGCAGTGGAGGGCCCTGGTCGCGGCAGCAGCTCTCCGACGGTCTCCGAATGTCCTCTCCGCCCTCGTCTGTTCAGTCCCTTCTCTGAGCGACTACTACGTGGCGGAAGAGGTGGGCTGTTGTTTCTAGAATTAGGTTAGAGGGAGTTTGCTGCGTCCACCTTAAGCTACCCTGTGTTCCCCGCTCGTCCCCTGGCTCCTCTCTAGGTGCAATAGCCTCGAATGTCCCGAATGTCCCGCTAGCGCTGGCGGCACCGGCGGCCCCGCGAGGGGAGCAGAGGCTGCCCAGCTCCAGTCGCCTGCACGCAGCACCGGGAGCAGAGTGCAGGGACAAGGCTCGGGTGCGGCCTGGCCAGCAGCCCCACTGTAGCCTGTGAGGGGCTGTGATCTGGCGCCACCAGGCGAAGCTCCTGGGTTTCCGACCTTCAAGAACTCTGTTTAGTGTTTTTTTCCTTAAGTTTATTTCTCACGAGAGAGGGCAGGCATGTACACATGAGAGAGATGCGTGGCAGGGCCGCTCACACCGCACCCCCAGCCTCTCAGCCCGTCGGATCCTGGGCCTGGGCACCTGGCGTGTTTAGGAGGACGTGGGACGCACCCTGGTTAGCCGCGGGCTCTCGCTGTGGCGGATCAGCACACGCTCACCTGCACCACCCAGCGTGGCCGTTAGGTTTGGACACGTCTGTAAAGGGACCAACGCCATCGAGAAGCTCCTTACAGAGCTGGCAGCTCTCAGGCTCCTTGCGCCGCTGTGTCTCTCCCTCTGTGGCCGGGGCCCGATGCAGTCCTCCCTCTGGGCCTCTGGACACCTACTCCCTGCACCACACCCAACCACCCCTGGGGGTTTGAGTCCAGTCCTTGCAGGTCACAGGGTTGGCTAGTCTGAGCTTTCTCTTAAGAGAAAACACCAGGACCAGCAGTTGGCATGGTGGTTAGGGCGCTGTACGCTCCCACATGGCCGACCACAGTTCAAGTCCTGGACCTGGTGGCTTGCTTTCTCACTTCGCCTCTCTCTCTGATCAAGTTAAAAATAAATGAATGGATAAATGAAATTAAATAAATAATTCTTTTAAAAATCAAATGAGAGAGACAGAAAAAAACAAGGAAGACCAGGACATAGCAGCGCTCAGTCATGACAGAGCAAGAGAGAGAGAGAGAGCGAGAGAGAGAGAGCGAGAGAGTGAGAGAGAGCAAGAGAGCGAGAGCGAGAGAGCGAGAGGGAGAGCGAGAGAGAGTGAGAGAGCGAGAGCGAGAGAGCAGAACGAGATTCCGAGGCCAGCTCAGGGCACCACTTGGCTTCTGTCTGACCCGGCCTTGTGTGTGGGGCTGTCGTGGGCTCTGGCTTCATACCATCGCCCAAAGCATCAAGTGTGGGAGACAGAGCACACTCAGGACGCATGCCTGCAGAGCTGGTGTGCCCCGGTCCAGGTCCCAGGACACGGGGTCAGACCCAGGGCTGCGTGAGGGCCATTCGAAGCTGCACAGGCAGGCGGTGGGAGGCACGAGGTGTGGGAGCCTGTGGCGTTCAACACCCTCACTCCTCCCGGCGGCGACTGCCTCACATAAACATTTGTGGTTTTGTTTATGCCTACCTCAAATGAAATCTAATTAATGTAAAGTAATGGAGAACACAGAATCTGGCTTATTGAGAATCCCCATACTCCAAATCTCTGCCAGTCACTTTTTTTTTTTTTAAAGAGACTTTTGCTATAGGGCTCATGTGCTCGCTGGAGACCCAGAGAGAGGATAGAAAGTGAGGAATCACTCCCGGGGATGGCTGTGCAGTGAGGAATCACTCCCGGGGATGGCTGTGCCACAACCCCTCCTTCTCCGCTCTCCTCTCGGGATCTTGGGCATGCGCACGCACACCTGGCATGAGTCTCAGGTCACCAGGACTCCAACTGCAGCCGACCACGCGGGAGTCCAGCAAGGTAACCATTGCCCCAGCTGCTGGTCTCTTGTTTGTTTTTTTTTTAAATAACATAATGAATTGATATTTAATAAAGTACTTCTCACCATGGGACTGTAACCCTGTTAGTTAATTAATAAAAAAGGTTTTTTTGGCCTACATTAAATCTCTTCTCTTTTTCAATGTCAATATAAAGTGGTTTTTTTTTTACATTAAATCTCTTCTCCATTTTGATATTAGATACATTGAATACATTTCTCTAAACTTTTCTCCCTAGAGATGGAAGTTTTCATTGTGGCCCTTTGATATCTAAGTACAATATTAACTTAGGAGATGATGAAGCCGGTCTGTGTCCGCCATGAGGCTGTGACGCACAGGGGTGAGAGAGGACCGGCCAGAACTGGCTCTGTCTGGTATTAGAACAGGTAGGTTTGCTCTTCATTCGGTAATTGGTGGATTTTGGCATTTGCTTAGGAGAGGTCAAGGGGCAGAACTTTACAGGCAACCAGACTGGTCTTGGCATCCTGGATAAAAACACCTCCCGTTCACGGCCCC
Source organism: Tupaia tana (assembly GCA_026018925.1). Taxonomy (NCBI): domain Eukaryota; kingdom Metazoa; phylum Chordata; class Mammalia; order Scandentia; family Tupaiidae; genus Tupaia; species Tupaia tana. The sequence continues at coordinate 2,714,276 of JAKSZU010000015.1, forward strand.
ACAGTTCTCCCCAGTGTTCCAGTGAGGGCGAGTGAGAAGGAGCGAGTATCGGGAAACCAGGTGCCGGGGGGACCTACAGAGAATGGACGTGACACGAGGCAAGCGGAAAGAGCTCGTCTGGGCTGTTCGGATGTCAGCTGACTTAGTGAGCTCGGACAAATGCTGCGGCCCAGGGCACATTCCTGTGTTGGCAGAGGCAGGAGCCCAGCGAACAGGGCAGCCATGACCTCGGAACTTAGACCTCCTGGGAGCGCAGGGACGGTGCAGAGCTGGGGAGACGCTCCTCAGAGGGGACAACTTTCTCCAACGAGGAGCCTGTGGACGTCACCTGTTCAGACACGGAGCCTTCCAGGACTCCCCTCAGGACGGTGTTGGCTTCCTGGGCCACAGACTCGAGGAGCCATTCGTGTTTCTTGCGTCTGGCGTAGCGGACAAGAGGGTCCCCATAGTATGGGAGGTAGCTCAGGGCAGCGAGCAAGTAGGAGGCCATGTTACAGTTCATCCAAGACAGCACCCAGTCCTGCTGCAGGGGACTCTGCAGGCCCTGAGACCTCACGACGCTCGTGTCCTTCATGGGCAAGCGCTTGGTACACTGACCCGCCAGCCCGCGAGACTCGTCGCCCACCCCGAAGAGCGAGCGGTAGGCTTCCAGGCAGCGCTCCAAGTCGTCCGCGTCCTGGAGGCCAAGGATGTGCTGGAAGTCCTCCGCGGCTATGCTCTCCTTCAGGGAGGTCACTTTGTCCTGAATGGCCTTCTCACAGAGGGAGGACAGGGACTCCAGGGGGCCGCGGAACCTGATGTTGGACAGGTCCTTGTGCAACGCGGCCCGAAGCTTCGGGAAGTCGTGTAGGAAGGGGTCGAAGTTGGACACCAGAAAAATGGGGGGCGGCCGCACGCCCTCCTTCTGCAGGCTCTCCCGGATGTGCTCTTGAATGTCCTGCGGGACCCGTCCCTCAGACAGGGCACCGCCGAGGTCCCTGTCCAGCTTGGTCCACACCACGTAGAAGGGCTTCCCCAGGGCCTGGATGGCTTTGGCGAGCTTCACGTGATTGAGGCTGAACTGCTCGGACGCGACGACGACGAGGAGGTCGAACCGGCTGAGCTGCGCCTCCTCCAGGTAGCTCTCCAGGCTCAGGGTGGCCGCCCTGGCGCCGGGCAGGTCCCACAGCATCACGGAGGGGAGATAAGTGTAGGCGTAGCAGCTGCGTGTCCGGGTGGTCCTCACCACCCCCGTGGGCGCCGAGGCAGCCTCGTCGTGGCCTAGGCCCCGCAGTGCGTTGATGAAGGACGAGGTGCCGTTGCCGGACTCTCCGGTCACGGCGACGCTCAGCGGGGTGCCGGACGCCGTCTCCAGGGTCTCCCTGACCACGGGGATCACCTCCAGCAGTCTCCCTCCTTGCAGCGCTCTTCGAATCTTCGCGGCGACCCCGTCGGGCAGAGTGCTGTCCCCCGTGTGGTACAGCAGGACAGGGGAGGCACACAGCGGAGTGCGAGGGGACGGGGCGGGCTCTGCCATGTCGGCGAGCAGCACAGTGCCTGCAGGACGGGGAGAGCGGGGTTAGGGTGGCCGGGCACACGGGGCAGCCCGGGGGTGAGGGGACTTGGCGTGCCAAGGCCAGGGGTCGAGGCCACAGCCAAGGACGCAGCAGAGACACTTCAGCCACAGACAGAGCCCGCACAGCCCTCTTTCTGGAGATGTGCAGCTTCTTTAAAAAAAATAATTATTTAATTTCATTAATTATTAGAAGTATTTTAATTTGTTAGAGAGGAAGTGCACTCTCCAGGGAGAGGCAGAGAGAGAAAGAGATAGAAAGTGAGAAAGCAAACTGCCAGGTCCAGGACTTGAACCATAGTCAGCCATGTGGGAGTCAGTGCCATTACCACCATGTTACCTGCTGGCTCTGCCGTGCACGTTCTTGCTAGTGGAGGGGCCCCAAGGACTGCCGCAATGGGACCACCTGGACCCTCCTTACGCTGAGCTGGCCCAGCGTTCCTCCTGTGGGACAAGGTCCAAGGCCACCCACAGGCCCCACAGTGCAGCTTGTTGCTCCCTCCGGGCCCAGACCCCTCGCTGCTCCCCGGGACAGGACCTGCCTACAGTCCTGTCACTGCTCCCACAGTGCTCCGGCTGCTGCAAGTCTGGAGGAGTGGACGGAGAACGGGACCTGAGCCTGAGGACTCACTCAGCCCCACGCGACGTGGACAAGTGCCTGAGCCTCAGGCTCTGCCCCGTGCGAAGGGAGCCATGCACTGCAGACCAGGACTCATGTGGGAGCCGTGCGCAGCCCTCTGACAGGCCCCCGCCTCTCCGCGAGGGCTCCCTGGTCTCCCTCGAATCTCTGGGAAGGCGCTCCTCGGGGTTCCCTCCTCCCTTGCCGCCCTGCGAGCCTGTGCTGGTCCCTTGTGGTCCTCTCACCTAATCCTCCCCCAGCTCCACCGGACACGGGACATGGCTACCCCGCTCAGAGATGAAGGGCAGGCCTACGGAGAAGACACCCGCAGTCCACGCCGATGGGGGGCTGAGCACTCGGAACGAGGCGACCCCGTCAGTGCGGACCTGCAGCCCCAGGGTGAGCACGCCCGCTGGGCACGTGCCAGCAGCACTCCTGGCATTCGGCTTGCCTGGCTCGGAGGGCCCTCCCTTCGGTCAGGAGCAGGGTGGCTGCCCTGGAGAGAGGGGGCTGCAGTTCTGTCCTGGGCGTGAGAACCCCCCCAGGAGACGGGATGTGGAAGATGCTGAATCGCTCCCCGCGGTGTGTCACCGTCCCCTTGGGGACATTGGTGGTGATTGTGGTCAACTGCCATTACCCCTACGGGAATGCACCTTCCATAACTGGAGGTAGGGCGGAAACCGTGGGCCTCTGTCTCTTCCTATCTGCACCACTTTTTAAGGAAAATCCTCTGACTTGTGGTTGTCAGGGAGAGTCCCACATGCGACTCCCTTCTCGGAGTCTTCATGGCACCTCTCTTTGTCAGGAGCAAGGGAAGGGAAGAGCATGAGGCGCAGACTGTGTGCCGGGTGACGAGCCAGGCCGCCATCACGCGTCCCATGTGCACTGGGGCCCGTAGCCCCGGAGGCCTGTGCCCGCTGCACGTCCCCAGGGCCCTCCCCGGGGTGCTGTGGCTGCCAGGAGCCTCAGGTGAGCAGGGCAGTGCCTCCCCTGCAGGCTGGCCTGCCCTGAGCTGGCTGGGGCGGTGGGAAGGTGGTGGGGACGTGCACGCAGGGAAGCTGCCTGGAACCACAGGGTGGGCCCGGCAGTCTAGGCTGGGATGGGGGGCGGGCGCAGGGCAGTGTCGGGGCGAGCGTCCCCTCGTCCAGCTGGGGTTTCCAGACTCTGCCTGCTGTGCCTGCTCAGAGTGCCGTGCTCAGGGGTCCTGGTGGAGGACGAGGAAGGGGCCACCCGGGAGATTAGGGTCGGAAAGGAAGGAGAGTCACCGTCCTCCTTTACCTTCCCCAGAGGACCTCTCCTCGCCCCGACGCCCTGCGCCCCCTTCACGGCTAATCCCGCCCGCTCTTCGTAACCAGCTGGGTCTCGTGTTCGGGAGCCTGGAAGCCCTCGAGAGGCTTCAGCTGCTGCCCTCGCCCCGGACAGACCCCTGCGTGAGGTCGGGCTCCCTTGCTCAGCTGCTCACGGGCGCTCTCCCCGCGGACCGCAGCCTGGGGAGCTCTCGGTCCTCCCCAGTCGGCCCGGCCTCGTACGGTTCTGCGCCTGTTCCCACCAGGGACCGCACGGTGCCAGCAGGAAAGGCAGGGGCACCAGCAGCCCAAACTGTCCCCCAGGTTTGTCTGGTCACGGCCTTCCTTGCACACCGAGAACCAAACACCTACGTTCCTCGCAGCTCGGGGGAGGAGAGGTCTCAGAAGGCCAGCAGCTGTGGAGGCTCCCACACGGCCACTGCGCTTCCAGTACGGCAGCTTGAAAGTCCCGCCAGGCGGCACACGTGCCCGAATCTCGAGAGGAGACTAGAGGAGACAGGACTGTGGCATGGCCGTCCCCCCTGCCCAGGGGTCATTTCAAATTTCTCTCTCTGGCGAGTGCACGCTCCCTACAGCAAAAACAAAGCAAAGACAGAAAGAAAAGTCCCAGCACTGCTGCTCCCCCAGCGCGGGCTGTTGGGGTCACGGCCCACACGGCCAGCTCCTGGCCTGGTTTAGAAGAGCTCCACGAGGCGCTGTCTGTGCTCTGGCACCAGGAGGTACGTCGTACATCTCGATGAATGCGTGGACAGTGTGTGTCCGTATTCCTCAATTACCGGTTGATAGATCAATTTAGTTTTTGCATAAAACCAGTCCCCTGAAGAGCTGCAGCCTGCTCCCCTAGCCCTCTGGGAAGGGCTCTCCACCGGGCAGGGCAGGGGCAGGGTGCTGGCCTCCCTGGGTGGGGTGGGAGGTGGCACAAACCCCACAGCTGAGACCACTAGCTTGACAGAGTGAGAGGATCCAGGCCTTCCTGCCAGCCTGCCTGCCTGCGCAGCCTGTGCCGGGTGCTGTGGGAGAGGGGGCCGGAGCCCACCGCCCACCGCCCACCCCAGCTCCCTCCCCACCACCTGCTTCCTGGCCCATTGCCCCACACCCCGGTGCTGGTCACCTCTGCACCCCGGACCCACCAACCCAACCCCAGAGGCCTTCTGGGGTGTGCCCTGCTGCAGCCCGTGGGTCACGGCCCAGCCAGGGAAGGACCTGGGCCTGCCCAGGGGAGCCTGCAGGTCCTGGGGGGTCGGGGCATGGTGTGGGTGTGGGTGTGGGTGTGGGTGTGGTGAGCGACGGACGCTGGCCCAGAGCACCGACCCGGAGCTGAGGAGCGGGGTCACAGCCAGCCGGGGATGCAAGTGACCTCACTTTGAGGGCCCGAACCGCATGGAGCCTCTGGTCTAGGGCCTCTGAACAGGGGTCAGAGGAAGGAGACCAGGCCCCACTGGAGGGAGCGCAGGGAGAGGGTTCAACCAGAGAGGGGCAGCGAGGCTGGGGAGAGCCAGACCCCTGAGTGGTCTCCGGAGGCTCCCGACAGAGTCCCGCAGTAAAAGGTCCGTCTCCCACAGGACCCAGGCCTGGCTGCAGCTGGTCTGTGCTGCTAGGCCGAGCTGCACCTGCTGGTTCCGGTCCACAGGGGACTGTGACAGCACTGGGTAGAGACTGCGAGACACGTTCAGGCCGTGGATCAGGCAGAAAGACGCGTGCTCCTCCGCAGGAGGCCTGTGGCCGCCCTGTGCTCCTCAGGCCTCACCCAAGGACCCCGAGCGCCCTGGGAGGGACTCACCTGAGGTGTTCTCAGTCTGCACACTCTGGGGTCTGAGGGTCACGGGCTCCGAGCGCTCCGCCCCTGACGCGGCCACAGCCCTGGGTCTCTGTCCCGTGTAGTAAGGCGTCTGGGAGGTCGATGAGCAGGTGAGTTCCAGGCGCGTGTGGCAACGTCACTGTCGGGGGGCCCTGGAAGGGCACACGTGGGGTGAGGTGCCGAGAGCCCCTCCCAGAGCCTCCTCTGCAGGCCGAGCTGAGCCGGCCACAGCGGTCTGTCCAGCGCAGAGCGCGTGACTGAGGCAGACTGAAAGGTCACTCCGACGCCCGTCGCCCACCCCCTGACGCCCCTCTGTGCTGGGCACAGAGAGCTGACGGGGTCTCGATGCCGGTTATACCAGACACTTCCTGTGGCCCTGGGAGTCCGTCCCAGTTCCGACCCATGGTCTCTGCGTAGACACCAAGGGGACATGCGGGACATGGACCACCCTCCTCTTCCTGGTCTCAACCCCTAAGAAGACACCCGATGTGGGCCGCCCTGGCGAGGGCACCCCGGCCCCACTGGGTGGTAGCAGCAGGGGCACTCGGTGCTGTCTCGGGTCTCTGAAGACGGTCAAAGAGAGACCTCTGAAACAGAGCAGGTGAGACCCGAGCTCTCCCACCCCGTGTCGGGTCCCTTGTGTGGCAGCCCGGTTGGCTGTCACGAGCCCTTGCTTACCTGTGCTGACTGCACCTGAGGACGGTGGCCTGGAGTGACACCTCCTCCCTGTGGGAGGGCTGCTGGCCCAGGTAGGGAAGGTCCCTCTGGGGCTTTCTGGATCTGAGCTCCAGCCTCAGGGTGCTCCCCCAGGACTGAGGTGAGCAGTGCAGAGTCGGGGCGTCCTGTGAAGAGCTGATTAGGAAGGAGATGAGTGGGGGGGAGAGACCGCCAGCCCCAGCCCCGCTGTGCTCTGCCCTGTCTGGGTCCCGGCCCTGCCCTGCCCTCTCTGGGTCCCGGCCCTGCCCTGCTCTCTCTGGGTCCTGGCCCTGCCCTGCCCTGTCTGGGTCCCGGCCCTGCTCTGCTCTCTCTGGGTCCCGGCCCTGCCCTGCCCTTCTGGGTCCCGGCCCCGCCCTGCCCTGTCTGGGTCCCGGCCCTGCCCTGCCCTGTCTGGGTCCCAGCCCTGCCCTGCCCTGTCTGGGTCCCGGCCCTGCCCTGCTCTCTCTGGGTCCCGGCCCTGCCCTGCCCTGTCTGGGTCCCGGCCCTGCCCTGCTCTCTCTGGGTCCCGGCCCTGCCCTGCCCTGTCTGGGTCCCGGCCCTGCCCTGCTCTCTCTGGGTCCCGGCCCTGCCCTGCACTCTCTGGGTCCCGGCCCTGCCCTGCCCTGTCTGGGTCCCGGCCCTGCCCTGCTCTCTCTGGGTCCCAGCCCTGCCCTGCCCTGTCTGGGTCCCAGCCCTGCCCTGCTCTCTCTGGGTCCCGGCCCTGCCCTGCTCTCTCTGGGTCCCGGTCCCGCCCTGCTCTCTCTGGGTCCCGGCCCCGCCCTGCCCTGTCTGGGTCCCAGCCCCGCCCTGCCCTGTCTGGGTCCCGGCCCTGCCCTGCTCTCTCTGGGTCCCGGCCCTGCCCTGCTCTCTCTGGGTCCCGGTCCTGCCCTGCTCTCTCTGGGTCCCGGCCCTGCCCTGCCCTGTCTGGGTCCCGGCCCTGCCCTGCTCTCTCTGGGTCCCGGCCCTGCCCTGCCCTTCTGGGTCCCGGCCCTGCCCTGCCCTGTCTGGGTCCCGGCCCTGCCCTGCCCTTCTGGGTCCCGGCCCTGCCCTGCTCTCTCTGGGTCCCGGCCCTGCCCTGCCCTGTCTGGGTCCCGGCCCTGCCCTGCACTCTCTGGGTCCCGGCCCTGCCCTGCTCTCTCTGGGTCCCGGCCCTGCCCTGCCCTGTCTGGGTCCCGGCCCTGCCCTGCCCTGTCTGGGTCCCGGCCCTGCCCTGCACTCTCTGGGTCCCGGCCCTGCCCTGCTCTCTCTGGGTCCCGGCCCTGCTCTGCTCTCTCTGGGTCCTGGCCCTGCTCTGCCCTTTCTGGGTCCCGGCCCTCCTCTGCCCTGCCCTCTCTGGGTCCCAGCCCTCCTCTGCCCTGCCCTTAGCCCCTGCTGTCTGGCTGGCACCAGCCCCTCGGGGAGGGGCTCCTCTGAGCAGGTTTCGTTTTCTATTCCTGGAAGTTACTCTGTTTCCAGGAGCGGCCCCAGTGCTCCTTGTCTGGAAGAGCTGGCTGTCCTGAGGCTGAGTCCGCAGGGCCTTCACGGGGCCTTCAGGAGGGCAGCCCTCTGCAGACTGCCCTGGGCCCAAGACAACTCAGGGCGGGGACAGGGTGTCCTGGCTGTGCTGCTCTCTGCTGGGCGCGTGTCCTCGGCAGTGGCCCAGCTCTGCAGGACAGGAGCTTTCTGTTCCCTGGAGCCCAGGGCCCTCAGATAGTTGCTAACACCACGACATTTTCCCTGGGCCGCCCCCTCCTGTGACCGTGGCCTCATGATCCCACTCAGCTCAGCAGAAGCCCCCTGCCCCAGCCCTCTGCCCCCTGCCCCAGCCCTCTGCCCAAGGAGCAAGTGCTCCAGGACTCCCTGTCTCCTGCTCCGAGAGCCCTGAGTTCAAGACTCAGCTCTTCTCCCCACAAGACTAGAGCTGTGGCCCTGGGTGTGACACCCTCATTCAGAGAGTACCCGGGACCAGTGAGGCCACTTGGCTTGTGCAGTGGCAAGGACAGAGCCATGGCCACCAGGGCATGACCAGGACAAAGCCAGTGTGATACGCCAAGTGTGGCCGGTGGGCAACCTGCTATCGGCCACCTCCTACCTGGGCCTGGACACCCCCTCCACACGGTTACTCGGGTCTCAGGGCTCCTCTGTGGCTCTGGACCCTGTCCCACCAGGGCCACCCATGTCCAAGCATTGGCCCCATGGGCAGTCACTCAGCCCCTGAGAAGCAAGCTACAGGGACGGGGTGGGCTCCAACATTTCTGCTGAGAAACGTTTTCTCCTCATTCACTCACACATGGGACACTCGCTCGCAGCCCCGGTCCTGGCCCAGAGCCACCCCTGAGTCACGGCTTCGCGACCTCCAGGCCTCATCAGGGTCTGCCTCCCTGGCCCCAAGTGCCTCTGGGCCCTCCCCGACTCGCTGACTCCCGAAGTCTCTGCGTTTACTCCCTTTCCCGGAAAGCCTGGTGCTGTCGGAAAGAACCAGCGTTGGTGGCTTGCACTGTCACTGTGATTGCAGTTGACAGCTGGTCCCTGGCGGCCGGGCGGAGCCACTGTCTGAAGTGCCCTGTGCTGCCTCGCACACCGTGGTGGCCCCTGGCCAGAGAACAGCCCCCCTGCCCTGCCGTCCGGGTGGCCGAGGGCCACATGCTCTCCTCTTTCCAGACAGGGAGGGCGGGCTGAGCGAGGCACTTCCTGGTCAGCAGATCCTGGTCCAGTGGAGACCGAGTTCTGTGCCCACCACCCCCCCAAGCCATGACAGCTGCTGGCCTCTCTGGATCTGGTGAGGGAGGAAGTGCGGGACCTGCAGTGACGGGGACGGTGCTGGGTGTGAGGCTGAGGGCTCCTGGACAGGAGGCAGAGGCCGAGGCCACCCCCTGCAGAGCAGGCCCTGCCTGGTTCCTGCTCATGTGTATTCGTGTGGAGGTGGTGGTGGGAAACTTGGGCTAGACGGGGTGTTCAGGTTGCACCCCGAGAAGCACAGCAACCCTGGTTCCTGCCAAGCATCGGGAAGGTCCGCAGCGGTGGGCATGTGTAGCTGCTCACGGCGGCCGCACACTCTCTCCAGGGCCCTCCGCTGACGTCCTCCGCGGGTGGGCAGCGTGCGCCTTGGCCGCGGCCTTCATTGCAGGGGGGCTGGCTGTGCATCGCTGCTCTCTGAGGCCTCCTGCTCAGCTAGCCGACACCTCCGCCTGGTTACTCCATACTCAGCTAAATAACCCCCTAACACATTCATTCTAGGTTTGTCTGAGTCCTGAGTTCCCTTCTCCAACAACGACAAGCAGTCCCTGCAGGACAGGTCGAGGCAGAGGCTGGGGCGTGGCGCACCCCTCTGGACAGTGCTGGGCAGTCCCAGAGGCTTTCCAGTGGAAACCTTTGGCTCAGTGTCTTGGTCAGGCTCCTGCCCTCGGTGAGTGCCCACCAATGCTGACCTCGGTGCCCCGTGGTTTGTTTTTTTTTTTGGAGAGGTTTTTGCTATAGGGCGCGTGCGCTTGTCAGAAAGACAGAGAGAGACAGAGAGACAGACAGAAAGCAAGAAATCACCCCCCGGGGGGATGGTCACGCCGCAATCCCTTCTCCTCCATTCTCCTCTTGGGATCTTGGGCACGCATGCACACGCGCCCGGCGTGAGTTTTAAGCCACCGGGTCCGGGGCTCGAACTGCAGTCGACTACGGGAGTCAACTATGGGAGCCCAGCGACAGCCATTATGCCAACTGCTGGTCCCTTTTTTCTTTTCTTTTTTTTTTCCCGTGTTCTCAGATACCGTGATTCCATCTGTGTGCTGCATCGGGCAGGGGACGGGATTCCACTTACCCCCCTGATTCCCCCTGTCCCGTGTTCTGCATTCCACCAAACGCACACGTGAAGCGTGGCAAGCTTGTGGGCTGCCATGGCGTGGCGGTGTCTAGATGGACACGTCTACCTCCGTGGGGAAATCGGAGGGACACGTGGAGATCTGTCTCTGCATCGACCTCCCCTCAAGGCAGACCGCACCCGATTTCTGGAGGGCCCGGCGCTGCGGTCCCTGGGAGGCCTTCCGGGCTCACAAAGGCGCAGGCACGGCCCCCTCCAGAACGGAAGGTGGGCCATGCTGAGGTCCGGGAAGGCCTGCACGGCCACAGACGTCCACCAGTGAAATCTCCTGCATGCAGTGGGCCCACAGAGCCCCTAGCTGTGTGAAGTGACTCGGCCTCGGGTTCTGGGGCTTAGGACAGGTCAGTGACTGTCCAGCCCCTTGTCGGGACACGTAGACATGAACAGCACAGGGCCAGTACCCCGTCCCCGTAAGAGAGGAGGAGGTATGAGGGGCCGAGAGCGGCGTGGACCACGTGGGCGTGCCGGGACCCTGTGCTCTGCTCCGATGCGTCCTCCCGCCTGCTCTGTTCCCTGTCCCTCAGACCTTCCACGGTGAACGGCCACGGGCCAGTTCATCGTGAGCTCCCTGACAGGTAAGAACTGTCAGTGACTGGCGGCCGACTCTGCCCCTCGCTGCCTCGCTGGCTGAGAAGGCGGGAGGCATCCTCTCTCCGGGAACCCCCCAGGCAGGTCCAAGCAGCCCTGCAGGGGTAGCTCAAGGACCTGGTGGACGAGATCCGGGGGCTCTCGAGGCAGCTGAGAAGGCCTCCATGGACGTAGCTGTGATCGGGCAGCCGGGGAACGGGAAGTTCAGCTTCGTCAACGCCCTGCAGGGGCTCCGTCACGGCGAGGAGGGGTCGGCTGTGGTAGGAGCCATGGAGACCACCGTGGAGGAGCCCCTTACCCACACCCAAAGAATGCCGGAGTTACCTTCTGGGACTTACCTGGCCCCGGGCCCCCACGTCTGCCCAGACACCTACCTGGAGGCAGTGGGGTTTGCTAACTACGACTTCTTCGTCATCATTTCTGCCTCCCGGGTCACGCTGTGATTCTCTGCTGGCCCAGAAAGTCAGGGACATGGGGGAGAAGCCCTACTGTGTGAGCGCCAAGGTGGACAGTGACGCATAACGAGGGAGGAGCAAACTCAAGTCCTTGGAAGGAGAGGTCCTTCAGCGGGACGGGACAACAGTGGGCCAGCCTCAGCGGCCTCGGAGGGCCTCTGTCGCGCATTGTCCTGTGTCCGGCGTCGGCTTCCCGAGGTGGAGAGAGCCGCTGACGGAGCTCCCCGCCCACCGCGTGATCGACGCTGTCCTCCAGCCGAAGAGGCAGCTCCTCACGGTGACCTGGCTGAGGCCCTGCGGTGGGCGGCGCCAGCCTTCGTCCCTCTCATGGCCATCGTGAGCGGCTTTGATCTCCCTGCACCAGTATGGAAGCCGGTCCGGGCTGGACGTTCGTGCAGCACATCGAGTCCTCCCCAAGGCCCCCCCATGTCCCGGGACTTCTGGTCTCCATGACAGATGCCAGCATCGTAAGGACGAGCCCGGCTGCGCGGAGTCCTGCAGCAGGTGACTGGGGCCGTGTCTGAAATCTCCCGCCTTTCAAATTCCTCAGCGCAGGGCTCCAAGGTGCTAAGATTCTTTTGCATAAGACTTTGTGGACGTCAAGCCCAAGAGGGTGAGGGGCAGGTGGGACATTCGCTACTGGATAACAGTGTGTGAGGGCTTGTGTCTCTGAGTGGGGACTCTCCCTTCTCGCAGGGGAAGGGCCTGTGTGCTGGATCGTGAAGGCCACACGCTGCCCACTTTCCATCCACCTCCGTGTTGGCATGAGGTAGTCGGGATTTGCAGCATTTACTTAGACAATAAGCATGTTGATAATAAGGACGACTGTTACCCACTGGCATTTTGCGAATAATATTGCCCCCGTCATCCTCGCAACAGCCTCCTCGCCGAAACGCGGGAAAATAACAAGCATGGGCCCATGGGGGTAACAGGAGGGAGGGGCACATGGCGAAGGGCGCCGCGGAGAGGATCCGAGTTCTCTGGGGTGGCGCTTCCCGAGCCTTTGGGGAACAGAGGGAAAGTCGTCAAGTCGTGCTCCAACAGTTTTCAACACCGGAGGGCTGACAGATGGTGGGCAGGGCTCAGGAAGGGCAGGGGTGGGCGAGTGGGTGGGTGCTCACAGGGAGCCAGGAGAGCATGGGTCTTTGGAGAAGGACTGAGGGAGAGCACCGAGTCGGGCTGTGCGGCTGCAGGGCACGTGCTTGCCAGAGAGGCAGACAGAAAGGGAGGAGGGCAGTGTGAGAAATCAGCCCCAGGAAGGAGGGCCACACCGCAGTCCTCTCTTTCATTCTCCTCTCAGAATTCGGGGCTTGCATGCACACGTGCCTGGCCTGTTTTTCAAGCCCATGAGTCCAGACTGCACATTTGGCCACGTGGGATCCACCCTCTTAACCAAGATGCCACACACTGGCCCAAGAACAGTGTATTCTTTTTTTGGTAGAGAGATTTTTGCTATATATTCCATGTGATTGCCAGAGAGACAGAGAGACAGAGAGGCAGAAAGCAAGAAATCACCCCCTAGGTGGGATGGCCACGCCGCAATCCGTTCTCCTTCACTCTCCTCTGGGGGTTGTGGGCATCAGGCACGCACACCCGGCGTGAGTGTAAAGTCCTACCATCTGCGATTTGAGCCACAGTGGACTATGTGGGAGTCCAGCAACGTAACCACTACACCATCTTCTGGGCCCCAGAATAGTGTGTCTTTGCTTTTTCCCAAAGCCTTTAACTTGAATTTCTGAAGTGGGGTCTAGTAAACATCTATGGGACCTGCTGCGAGGCGCTGAGACCATTGTCCCTGCTCTGACAGGAGTCGTACCGCGACCTTGCCTGCTTTCCTCCCCGTCTCTGGGGATGCTGCATAGTGTGACACATGCATGCAGAGGCTGGGCCTTAGACCTGCCTGGACTCTGGACACTCACCGTGAGCACCAGGAGGGCACCAAGATACAGAGGAGAGCCTGACTGCCCCACGGCCACGCAGGTCACCTTTGGGGAGTCAGTGCCCCGCCGTGCAGCAGAGGGTCCTGGGGGGGCAGAATGGAATCAGAGGGTGGGGGAAGGGACATAGCCGCGTGCTGCCTCCCGTGTGTGGAACGGAGCACAGACTCTGATGCAGGGACGCAGGGCGCAGGGGTGCTCAGGCTCAGCACCTACAGCGGGACCCAGGTTCTTATCTGCAGCTCATGAAGAATTAGAGACATGGGCACAGAGAGGGTATGGCTGAGTGGAATTTTAGAAGGAGTGGGCAAGAGAAACAGAGCTCCGAAGAAGGGAGGGGTTTGGAAAACGTGTTACTGGGGAAGAACTGGGGTGAGGGGTCTTTGGTCAGAAAGGACTTTGTTCACTTGTTCTAGGTGGGGCTCGTGCGTGCATTCCCCTGGCCGTGGCAGGTGCACGGGTTGGATAGAGTCTGTTACTAGCCTCCGTAGGGTAGGAGGTCAGGGATTCTTTGTCTAAAAGCTTTGGGCCATAAAGCCATGATCTTATCTTCTTCCCAGAATGTGGTGGGGCCTGTGGTGGGCCCAGGTCTAAGTCCTGCTGCCCTGGCAGTCCCTGTTGTGGAAGGCCTCTCCCAAGTGAGCTGAGCTGTGTCCCCCCCCCCCCCCCCCCCCAAATCGTAGCCACTGGAACCAGCAGACAGCGTGATACTGGACTCCCACATGGCCGACCCCTGTTCGAGTCTTGAAACTCACGCTAGGCGTGTGTGCAGGCGTGCCCCAAATCCCAAGAGGAAATGGAGGAGAGGGGATTGTGGTGTGGCCATTCCTTGTGGGTAGTGATTTCTCGCTTTCTGTCTTTCTGTCTCTCTGTCTCTCTGGCAAGTGCATGTACCCGATAGCAAAAATCTCTTTAACAAAACAAAACAAAACAAAACAAAACAAAAACTGAGCCATTTTGTGATGCCATTCTGGGCCCACACCCCAATTATATTTTTAGAGTTCCCGTCTCCTACCCTCCTCCTCTGCAGAGGAGTCCCTAACTGCTGCTAGGGTGCAGAAGGGCCAAGTGCTGCTCTGACTTCTGCCTGCTGAGGGGGCGATGATGGGGTGGGGCAGCAGTTAGGGTCCTCTGCCAGAGGTCTGCATAGAGGCCTGTCCTAGGAGTTGTGAGGGGTGTTCGCTGGGACTCTGTCCTCACCATCATTAGCAGCTCCATGGATTCTAAACGAGCAGAGCAGTTCATTTTTTTTTTTTTTGGAGAGGTTATCGCTATAGGGCGCGTGCGCTCGCCAGACAGACAGAGAGACATAGAGACAGAAAGCGAGAAATCACTCCCCGGGGGGATGGTCACGCCGCAATCCCTTCTCCTCCATTCTCCTCTCGGGATCTTGGGCACGCACGCACACGCGCCTGGCGTGAGTTTTAAGCCACCGGGTCTGGGACGCGAACCGCGGTCGACTACGTGGGAGTCCAGCGACATAGCCATTACGCTCACTGCTGGTTCCCGAGCAGAGCAGTTCATTACAGTGGTGACCTTCAGAACAGGCGTTAGGTTATTCATATTGCAGACAGCACTCGGAGATGGAGAGCAGCATCGTGACTGATGTCATCACAGCGAGACAGGAGCCCGACCACCTCCGGATAGGCAGGGAAGGCCCCGAGAGGAAGTCACTTTATTTTTAATGAAGTCTCTGTGTTCCCTCTGTTGTCTGATTCATGTGTACGATATACATCCCTTTTTCACGTCCCTAAGGAATTCAGGACTCCTGGCTAACAAGGCAGGAGTTTGGGATCTTGAGCACGGACAGGGGAAGGCCAAGATGGAGTCACAGTGGCTAAGTCTTACGGTCAAAAGCTGCCTGCAATGGGACCTGGAGTAACTGCAGCTAAGAGCAGTTTCTACTCAGTAACTGTATTCTTTTTTTTTTTTTTTTTAGAGGTTTTCGCTATAGGGCGCGTGCGCTCGCCAGACAGACAGAAAGAGACATAGAGACAGAAAGTGAGAAATCATCCCCCAGGGGGGATGGTCACACCGCAATCCCTTCTCCTCCATTCTCCTCTTGGGATCTTGGGCACACACGCACATGCGCCCGGCGTGAGTTTTAAGCCACCGGGTCTGGGACGCGAACTGCAGTCGACTACGTGGGAGTCCAGCAACATAGCCATTACGTTAACTGCTGGTTCCCTCAGTAACTGTATTCTAACGAGAAGTGCGGAACACTGTGGTCTGCTGACCCCACAATGACTGGGGCGATAAATCACTCAGACGACCATGTGACTATTGTCTTTTGTTTTTTTTGTGAGAGGTTTTTGCTCTAGGGCACGTTCACTCACTGGAGATACAGAGAGAGACAGAGAGACAGGAAGCATGAAATCATCCCCGGGGGGTGGCCATGCCACAATCCTTTCTCCTCCATTCTCTTGAGATTTTAGGCACACATGCACATGTGCCTGGTGTGAATTTTAAATCGTCAGGTCTGCGACTCAAACCACAGTCCACTACATGAGAGTCCAGCAACGTAACCACTACGCCATCTGCTGGTCCCACCATGTAGCTATTTTCTGAAGCCCACTTCCACTGCAGTGGAAGCTTGTTCTCCTTCCCTGATAAACTCCACTTTACTTTCCTCTCTGTGTCTGCATCTCTAGTTCTTCACGACCACAGAACCAGCACTGGTGTTGGGCCTGAGCACCCAGCACTCCCGTGTCATTATGAGACCACCTCGATCACACATATCATTTCCTCCACAAGATTTACTTTCCACAGCTCTTAGTCACTCATCCTGTAACGGAGCTGTATGAGAACCATAGATCAAATTTTAGGAAAGTCAGTCTTCTCTAACAGCACTCAAAAATGTCCTTTAATCGTTATGTCCTGCTTATCGAGAAACATGGCATATCTACCATGGATATACCGCATAGATCATAAACACCAGCTGTCTCAGCGAACTGACCATATTAAGACAAATATGATGTTGCCTGACTAATAAACCCTGGGCAAAATCTATGTTCGAAACTGTGAAGACCTTTATGCATTAAACTCCTTTTTCTTTTTAAACTATATTCGAAACGGCATATTTGCTGAAAATTTTAAGTCATGTGATTTGAAAACCATTTAGATTATTTTGTATGAGAGCTCACTTCATAAAAATAGAATGGAATTCCTTAAGACCTTTTATCACATAGACATACAACATTCAGTACATACATGTATGCATGCACACACACATACACACACAAACAGAAGATCTCAAACTCTTCTGAAAAGTCCTTTATGCTTTTAATCTTTTGCCTCTTTTTAAGAAGAGGCTGGACTGAGGTGTATATCATGCTGGGTAAATCTCTTCACAATCTAAATGATGTATAAGATCTAATGTATGAATAATGATAATAAAAAAAGAAGCTGCAGAGGTTGGCCCTTGGGTGTTTATCTCTAAAGCAAATGGGGTTTTTAAACAAATGTGAACAGCCTTAGCCAGAGAGGGGTCTGGCAGAGCTGAGTCTTTCACCTTTTAACCTTGTAATTGCACATGGGCATTACTCTTGTTTAAGAGCTGCTCAAAAGCCAGAAATTAAGCTCAGTAAGAGAAAAGAACTTGTCAATTTGCATAGGACTAAATTCCTTTTTCCCAGATTCAACTGAAGGATTAACTCTGGAAGTTCTTTCTAGAGTTCTTGAGTAAGAGCAGGTGGGAGGGGCTCAGGGCGGGGCTCGACGTGGAAGGAGGAGCTAGGGCCAGGAGAGACAGAGTTTCCAGCGGGCAGAATTTCAGTGGCATTTCTTTCTTTCCGTAGCTGTAGAACATACAGAATGTCAGAATATTTCCCCGGTCTATGACAAAAAGGACCTGATTGCAAGATGGGACTTCTGTCCGGAGGGCCTGCTTCCTCTAACTTGCATTAACCTCGTTTCCCTTTCTACCTGGGGACACGCACACCAGGGTGTCAGGCCTCTTCGCAGAGTTGAGGGGTGCAGCTCATCTGTGAGAAGAGGGTGAAGTGTCTTTCTTGGTCTCCACTCTGTAAACACTGTGGGAAGAGGAGAAGGAAGACGTCTCTGTCTGTCTCTGCTCCTGAACTGTGGGAAGAGGGTGAGAAGCGCCCTCCTTGCCCTCCATCCTCTGAACCTGGCCAGTGGAACAGCCCGGCCACCCAGCGCTTGTCAGGAGGAGTGCATGGTGACGGGTAGCCTGACAGGCACCCGGCCCGTGCACACTGGCCTAGACCCTGATACCTTGCACCAACACAAAGGCCCCACCCGCTGCCTTTCCCGGAGCAGGAATACACCCGTGCAGACGGCCGGCCGTGAGCACACCCTGCAGGCCGGCTCCCTGAGGGTCGCTGGGCTCCTCCCGAGGGTTCCCAGCCTCCATGGATGTCGCCCTAGTGTGCCAGGTGCTGTGGGCACTGTTCCCACCCATTGTCCCGTCTGTTCTAAGGAAAGGGGAATATAGGACTCTCGCTGGCCGAGAAGAAAAACGCCCCCGAGGAGAAGAAAGTGCGTATCCTCTCCAGCTCGGTCCTCGGTCCTCCCCTAGTATTTCCAAGCCACTAACTGAAACTGGGAGTGAGCGCTATCGGGTCTCGTAGGCATTTGGGTTCCCACGTGACAGTGGGAGTCCCTGGTCCCAGGACCCTGCAGGCCCACGGTGTACACAGAGGGTTTGGCCCACTTCACGCGCCCAGGCAGGCCTGGAAAGGCTCTGTTCTCGGGTCGTCCGTGCTGGGGCCTGAGCGGGTCGGAGCAGCATCACTCCCTTCCCCGTGAATGTGGAAAACCCTGAAGGGAGGACGGAGTGGGGTCCCTTGTGCACCCTGCCCGGGCAGTCGGGGTGCCCCCACTCCTGGCCCTTAGAGTGCACCAGAGGATAGCCCTGGGCCCTGTCCGTTGTTCAAGAGCTTTCACCTCTCCACGTGGCGGTCGGGACTCTGGGAATGAAAGCAAATCGTGTCCTGGAGCAAAAGAAAAGACAGTCTGCAACCCTTGCCTTTCCAGTGGGAGGAAGGGGAGTCGCGGGGCTCCTGGCCAGCGCGCCACGGCCCCCTCGATTCGCCCTCATTCTCCAGGACACCTGTCACCTGTGTAGAATGGCAGCTCTGGATCCAGGCTGTGCCGTCCTTCCACCAGAACCCACTTGTCCTCTGAAACCCGTGGATGCTGGGCGCTCCTTCTTCTCCATTCACCAACCAGCTGTGACCAGCGCCGGCCGCACACAGCTTCTGCTTTTCCAAGGCCTGGGCCGTTCTCTTCCAGTCCGGTGATTCCTATCAGAGTAGCCGTGGGCAGTGGGCATGGGTCTTGTGTGGACGCCTGGGGAGAAGCCCTGTCATGAACGTGAGCGAGCAAACATTTACACCCCAGCTTCGGCCTCAGTGGGCCTTCTTCCGAGATGGAACAGGCAGTTCTCTGCGTCCCGTCCCTCTATGAAGGATGCACTCAGGTGGAGCCTAGCCAGGAAATCCACTCCTGAACTCCAGCTCCATCAGCTCATTTCGTGGTGAACTGGAGCATCCCGGTGCCAAAACCGACATTGAGGAGTGCCCGAGAAGCCCCTGGCAGTGCAGAGCGGGGACACGAAGGGGTGTGATGAGGAGGGAGTCCCAGGGCCTGGGAGCATGGGCGAGGGATTCTAGAGGTCTCTAGACCAGCTTTCGTCGGGTAAGACAACTGGCCCCACGACTGAGCTCTGTCCGGGTCCCTTCCCCTCCCCAGAGGTCGGCTGGCCCAGAGCCTCGGCCTTCCACCCAGGTGGCTGGTCTGCATCTCCATCTTGAAGCCATCCAGGGATCCACAGTCACCTCATTATTGTAACAGACTCTCCTGCCACTGGAAATTCCAACCCGGGCCAGGGACAAAGACCAGGGGTGTTCTCTCTTTATGTATTTATTTAGGGTTTTGCCACAGAGTGTGTACGCTCACCAAGGAGAAAGAGAGACAGGGAAAGTGACAAATCGGCCCTAGGGGAATGGCAATGACCACGCTGCACTCCCTCCCCCTCCGTCCTCCTCTCAGGATTTCAGGCACACACGCGTCGGGCGTGACCTTCAAGCCACAAGGTTGGTTGAGCACTAGAACAGCGGTCCACCATGTGGGAGTCCAGGCACCAACCACCACACTACCCCTGGCCCCGTGTTCTTTGTTTGTTTGTTTGTTTTTTTAATCGCCACGGGAATGTGAGCTGGCCCGAGAGAGAGAGAGAGAGAGAGAGAGAGAGAGAGAGAGAGAGAGAGAGCGAGAGGGAGAGCGAGAGTAAGGGAGAGAGTAACGGAGAGAGCGAGAGGGAGAGTAAGGGAGAGAGTAAGGGAGAGAGCCCCGTCCATGGGAGGTGCTCGTGCTGCAACCCCGCCCCCTTTGAGCATCCCGTCGGGATTCTGCCAACGCGCACGCGCACACAGGAACTGACACGCCTCTCAGGCCGTGGGTGGGCCTCAAACCAGCTGGCCACGTAGGACCCAGCTCCTTTAACCATAGGCCACTGGGCCAGCCCACATATCACTTTTGTGCCCTGTTCCCATGGAGGCTGTCTGCAGAGAGCTCAGGGGAAGCCGCAGGTGGCCTCTGCCCAGGCCCAGGCTGGTGTCTTCTGACGCTGGCTAAGACCTGACGGTGAGGAGTAGGGCCCTGGGTGACAGTGGGGAGAGACATGGCCTGGAGCCTGGGACTGCTGGGGACACCTGCCCACAGTCACGGGAGTCCCCTCCAGCTTTAGCTCCAGGGCCCTCTCCTCACTGTCACCCGGGGCCCTCTCCTCACTGTCACCCCGGGCCCTCTCCTCACTGTCACCCCGAGCCCTCTCTTCACTGTCACCCTGGGCCCTCTCCTCACTGTCACCCCGAGCCCTCTCCTCACTGTCACCCCGAGCCCTCTCCTCACTGTCACCCCGAGCCCTCTCCTCACTGTCACCCCGAGCCCTCTCCTCACTGTCACCTGGGGCCCTCTCCTCACTGTCACCCAGGGACCTCTCCTCACTGTCACCCAGGGACCTGCTCCTCACTGTCACCTTGCCCTCTCCTCACTGTCACCCCGAGCCCTCTCCTCACTGTCACCCGGGGCCCTCTCCTCACTGTCACCCCGAGCCCTCTCCTCACTGTCACCTCGGGCCCTCTCCTCACTGTCACCCAGGGACCTGCT
Source organism: Tupaia tana (assembly GCA_026018925.1). Lineage (NCBI taxonomy): Eukaryota > Metazoa > Chordata > Mammalia > Scandentia > Tupaiidae > Tupaia > Tupaia tana. The sequence goes on from JAKSZU010000015.1 coordinate 2,734,212, forward strand.
CCTCACTGTCACCTTGCCCTCTCCTCACTGTCACCCAGTGCCCTCTCGCTGTCACCCTAGCCCTGCAAAGCCGAGGTCCTGGCACCCTCTCCTCTCTGCCCGGCAATGGCTGTGTTTCTGGGAAGAGGAGTCTGGAGGCACAGCTTTCACTTTCTTTTCCTGGAAACCAGGGCTCCCGGGCTTGCTGCTTTCTTCTCTGCCATAGGTCGATTCCTGTGAGGGTGGGGAGAGGCAGAGACGATTTAAGTCCTGGGAGTGTCCAGGCACGGCTCAGACCTTGGGGTGGTGGTCACGGCTGTCTCTTGGGGCCCACGAGCACGTGGCCTGGTCCTGCGAGGACGCGCCCTACAGGCTGCAGGGAGCCCTGCGGACACCGGGTCTGCCTGTCGCTGGGGACCCTCGGGCTGTGCTCTGACCAGGGGCCCGTCCCTCGGAGCCGGTGAGTGCGGGCACACTGGCAGAGGCTGGCTCGGTGCCAGCGCCTCCCTCCTTGTCCTACAGGGCCCCCAGGGCCGCGGGTCTGAGGCGGGGCGGCCTCGTGCTCAGTGCGGGGTGGCGAGGACTCCGACCTGCGCAGGGGACTGAGTGTCTGGGGTGTTTTCGGAAGGCAGCGGTAAGGAAAATTCACTCTTCTTCCGGGGGCGTGGGTGGAGAGGGCGTGTCCGTGAGGACCTGGGGCCCAGTGCCCTCCGCCTAGTTCTGAATATCTTTTGGTTGGAGGTCAGGGGAGAGACGCAGAGCCCGCGTGTCTGTCCCCGCCCTGGCTCACCTCTCCCACCCAGTCGTGGCCGCCCTTTCCTCCTGAGGCTGTAGGGCCTGGCTGTCTCTCCTCTGTCACCGTCTTCGCTTCTTAACTCAAAGGCGAAGACATGGTGAATGGCTGTGAGGAGGAGGAGGTGAGAGCCGTGTCCGGGTGCAGACCTGAGCTTTGCCTAATGTGAATGCCCCCACGTCTCCCTGCTCACACTCGGGGACACCCCACCAGCACTGGAGGTGACGGCCGGGACCCTGCAGAGTGCCCTGCCCCAGCCACTGCAACTTCCTGTCGCAGCAGATAATACTGAACGAACACGAGTGGTATTAACAGAAGGCCACACAGGCAGGCAAGTGCGGTGCGAGATTTGCTCAGGACACAGATGTGGGTGTCCCCATCGGCCCTCTCTGCAGTCTGCCCTCGGACTCGCACTCTCTTTCTCGCTCCGTTCTCAGGATCTGTTTCCATGAGGGACTCATGCCCTTCTGCGTGTTCCCGATCCCCCTTAAAACGTGAAGGCCTGAGGGCATACTGGGGTGCGATGTCACGGTGCCCTGGCCCTGGCAGTGTGCCACGCGGTGCCCAGAGCCACCTGCTTTGGCGCCTTTCCTCTCCCAGAGGGACCAAGGGACACTCAGCTTCCATTTTCTTAGAGAGGAACCCCAAGGCCCTAGCAGTCCCCGCGTCCACAGGAGCGCTCGGCCTGCACCCAGGGATAGCACAGTCCAGCAAGCTTCTTGGAGGAGGGAAAGCTGCCCTTGTAATCTCGTCCCTGGGCTCAGATCGCTCCTTCCTGACCTTCCTGACCTTCCCCTGTCACGGGGTGCAGCAGGGTCTGCCAGGCAGCTCCTGTGGGCAGAGGGCACCCCCCCTCGTGCCCAGAGGGTGCTACTGCCAGGTGCCCAGGTCCCAGGCCTCCCAGCTCTGCCCCCTCTCCCTGAGGGACCTGGGTCGGGGTCTCATACCTCTTTACAGCTAGTTCTGGGGCCCTGACTCCAACTGTCCTCTTATGTGACCACAGATCCAGGACTCAGAACCCACTTAATTTCGTCACTGTCGGAGAAAGTGGCAGAGGGGCCTCATTATCACAGCTGGCCTTCTAGGACACCCTTGGCCCCGCTCTGGTCTGGGCAGTCCCTCCCCTCTGTGGGTGACATTCCCTGTCCGAGGCAGCCCTTGCTGGCTCCTCCCTGCCTGGATCTGGCCCCTTTCATACACAAGCTGGAGCGAGGGGTGAGCGGGACCCAGGACAGCAGGCTGGGCCCAGGCACACCCCTGTGGGCGTCCGGCCTGTTGTTCTCGTTTTCCTTTTCTTAATTTTCTCTCTGTGTCTCCTTTTTCTTTCTTCTTCCTTTCCTTTTCTTCTCTTCCTTTCTTTTTTCCTCTTTCTTTCCTTTTCTTCTTTCTCCTTCTTCTTTTTCTTCCTCTCTCACTCTTTCTTCCTTCCTTCTTTCTTCCCTTTTCTTCTTTCTTTTCTTGAGACTGTATTTTAGACTAGTTCTAGGTTTACAGCAAGAATAAGAAGAAGGTGTAGATATCTCTCTTCTTCGTTATTAGCACCCTCTACAGAGTAGACGAGTCCCCACCAACACGCCATGGGTCCCTGAGCCCACAGTTCCCTCAGAGTTGGCGCCTGAGTCTGAGCATGAGCAGTAGAATGACACTGTCTGCTGATACGTCCTCTGTCCTGAAAACCCCTGCTCTGCCCTCTCAGCCCCTCACCCCACACACACACTGGCAGCCAGAGATCTCTTTTCCACTACTGTAATACAGTGTTTCCAGAACATTCCATGGTTGGAATCACACGGCACGTAGGTTTCTCAGATCGGCTCTTCATGTACGAACATGAGTTGGAGGCCCTCCTGGCTCTTCATGGCTGTCTAGTTCAGTTCTTTTGAGCGAGGAGTAGTGCTGTCCGGGTATACCAGAGTGTGAGCCCAGCTCCCACTGGAAGTCATCTTGCTTGTTCCAAGGTTTGGCAATTGTGGGTACAACTTCTGGAAAGACTGTGTGTAGTTTTTGTGTGAACAAGTGTTTAACTCCTTTGAGTAAATACCAAGGAGCATGTATGGTAAGAGTGGGTTTAATTTCACAAGAAAGTGCCAACTGGATTCCTGCAGTGAGCTTCCTGTTCTGCACTCCCACTAGCAAAGCCCGAGGGTCTTACTTCCCCACACCCAGCCGGGTTCGGTGTTGCCGTCTCCGGCTTCCTGCCATGCTGTGGCGTGCGGGCCTCGCTGCGGTTCCCACTGGGTTTCCCTGGGCCGGCGAGGGGGGCGTTGGATCCTATGCTTGTCTGCCCTCAGTGTGTCTTCTCTGGTGGAGCATCAAGGTCTTTGACCTGTTTTGTTGCCTTTTAGTTCTTATTTTTAGAGATTTTTGCTATTGACAATGTACACTCACCTGAGAGAAAAAGAGACAGAAAGTGAGAAATCACCCCCCAGGGGGGATGGCCACGCCACAGCCCCTTCTCCTCCATTCTCCTCTTGGGATTTTGGGATGCACCCACATGCGCCTAGCGTTGAGTTCCAAGCCATCTGGTCTGGGACTTGAACTGCAGTTGGCCACAGGGAAATCCAGTGCCTTAACCACTATGCCACCTGCTGGCCCCAGTCTTCACTCCATTTTGTAATCAGGTTGTTTGTTTTTTCATTGTTCAATTTTAGAAGGGTTTCTTGTATATCTTGCATAATAGTTCTTTATCAGATAGTACTTTATGAAAATTTCCTCCCAGGCTGTGGCTTATTGTTTGATTTTCTTGAACTTTTTCTTCACATATAAAAAGTTGGCTTTCTTTTTTCTTTCTTTTTTATATTTTTTAAGAGAGAGAGATTTTTACTATAGGGCACGTCTACTAACCAGAGAGACAGAAAGTGATAAATCACCCCCCTGGTGGATGGCCACGTGACAATCCCCTCTCTTCCATTCTCTTCCCCGCGATCTTGGGCATGCACGCACTTGTGCCTGGTGTATTTCAAGCCACTGGATCTGGGACTAGAATTGTGTTCAACCATATGGGAGTCCAGAAATGTAACCACTGCCATCTGCTGGCCCCATGAAGAGTCTCTTAAAGGAGGAGGGCAGCACAGGGTATGGGAGGAGCTTGAGTCAGGGCAAACTACACCCAAGTCAGAGCTCTAGGCAATACCCACGGGTAGAAAGGGAAGATGCTCCAAATTATCACGTGCACAGGGGCCCCTCGGCCTCCCCATGACGTACTAACTCTTTGAACCTCTCTCTGCCTCCCTCCAGCTCCATCTGCTGCTCACAGACATGGGTCAGTTCATTTCCTCGACACCTAAGAAGGACAATGACTTGGCCTACAGCGTTGACAAGTTTTTTAAGAATTTCAAGATGGAAAGTAAAATCATTCCTGAGGACACCATCATTTTGATTCAATCATACCTGGAGAAGGGGGATGTTCAGAGGACAGTTTCTGTAATCAATGAAGCGTTGAGGGACATCGAGAGTGCACCACTGAACATCGCGGTGACGGGCGAGACTGGGTCAGGAAAGTCTAGCTTCATCAATGCCCTGCGGGGTGTCGGGCATGAAGAAGAAGGTGCAGCCCGCATTGGGGTGACGGAGACGACCATGAAGAGAACTCCATACACGCACCCAAAGTTGCCTGCGGTGACAATCTGGGACCTGCCTGGCTTGGGGACCACCAACTTCCCTCCACAAAAGTATCTGGAGGCGATGAAGTTCGGTGAATATGACTTCTTCATTATCATCAACTCTACACGCTTCAAAGAAACTGACGCACTTCTGGCCAAAGTAATCAGAAAAATGAACAAGAATTTCTACTTTGTCCGAACCAGGATAGATAATGATTTAGACAGTCTGAAACGAGGTACACCTAATACTTTCAATAGGGGCCGAGTCCTGGGAGACATCCTAAAGGACTGTCTGACACAGCTACGGAACGCAGATGTGGCCGACGCTCAAGTCTTCCTGGTGTCTAATCTTGATGCGTCTGACTACGACTTCCCAGCGCTGGAGGCCACCCTTCTAAGGGAGCTCCCTGCTCACAAACGCCACATCTTCATACAATGCTTGCCAAACATTACTGAGGCCGCCATCGACCGGAAGAGGGATTCCCTGAAGCAGAAGGTCTGGCTGGAAGCCCTGAAGGCTGGTGTCTTGGCCACCATCCCCTTTGTGGGTGTCGTGTGCGACAGTGACGTGGAGAAGCTGCAGGAGACCTTAACCCTCTACAGGTCTTACTTTGGGCTGGATGACTCGTCCCTGGAAAAGATGGCCAAAGACCTGCACGTGTCGGTGGAACAACTCGAAGAAAACCTGAAGTTTCCCCGTTTGCTGTTAGTTGAGAAGGACGATGAGTCCTTAGGGGAAAAGCTGCTGAGATATGTGGAGATATTCTGCTCTGTCAATGGGGGCCTGCTTGCCACTGGTCTTTACTTTAGAAAGATTTTCTATCTGCAAAGTTATTTTCTTGACACTGTAGTGAGTGATGCTAAATTTCTCCTTAGGAAAAAAGAGGTTTTAAAGGGCACCATGGGACCTGGGAAGGCCTGTGGAAGTGGGGGAAGGGAGGCAGCAGGCTCTGGCTCCATCCCGGAGTTCCCGTGGTAGTGAGGACAGCAGTCTTACCGTAGTGACCATAGCTTAGGGCTTCCTGGACGCAGCCCGGCCAGGCTGGCATACTCTAGACAGGGTCTTTCTTGGGAAAATGAGGTATAGGAATCTGGAATTTTATGTTAGGAGAGAGAATAGCCCACACTAGGTTTTCAAAAAACTATTTTTTTGAATAACTGTGGACCTCGTCTGCTTCTCATGTTCTTGGTATTCTCCTATGAATGTAGACTTTTTATCACGAGTAGACCAGGTGATGCTGACTGACACCAAGTTCCTTTAGGGCTATCATTTTATTTGATAAACATGAAAGGCAGTGAGCTGGATGCGGTGTGACAGAAACACAAGAGAAATGTAAGGGTGTTTGTGAGAGGAACCTGAGCACAGGCAGGGATGCGGCCCGAGATGGGTGAGTGAGGTGACAGACGTCATCGTTGTTAATACGTGACATGTTGTGTCTGAGCATAAGAGGTTAGAGAATAAGAGGACAGAGGATGGTAATGAAGATAACTGTAAATTTACAAAGTGAAAGGTCAGTCAATCTCTCATCTAGTAAGAGAAATATAAGAGCATCTATACCACGATGCAACTTGTCGCCTGCTGTGTTTGGAGAAATCGGGAAGTTCAATGCTCTGCAGGTAGAATTGTAGAAAATAGGCACTGTTGTATCAAGGTTGGTTTGCCCAGTGCATGTTTCAAGTCCTAAAACCAGGGGCCTGGAAATCACACCCAGTGGTGCGCGCGCACGTGTGTGTGTGTGTGTGTGTGTGTGTGTGTACGCGCATGCCCAAGATCTGGAGAGGAGAATGGAGGAGACGGGACTGCAGTGTGGCCATCCCCCTGGGGGATGATTTCTCACTTCCCCTTTCCCTTTCTCTGTCTCAGGCAAGCACTCAATGAAAGAATGCTGTTCTTGTGCCAAAAGGCTGCGGGGAGGGGCTTGAGAAAGTTCCTACAGGACAAAGCTGGGACATTTAAGAATCCTTATGAATGACCATGGCGTATTGACAATGGATGAAGCACGCAAAACTGTTTAAATGCAGAGGTCATGATGAAATTAGAGTAGACTCGTTGCTCAGCTTTGACATGTGCTCGTGAAACGGTGAACCCGGGAATCGAGTGCGGGGTGGGTCTGTGTGGAACGGTTCTGAGCTCGTCTTTCCTGTACAAGTCGTACCGTACCCGGGTGGCTGATAGAAGGAAGTTCCTCTCGACTGTTCACCAATAAATGCTGAGGGAACACGGGCCTAGAGCATGAGCAAAGCTCGAAGAGATATCGGACCCTGGTCCCAACTCTGTAACTCCCGTGTGTTACTTATATAAAGCTTTTAAGTGACCGGTTACAGCTCAAGGAAGTTGCGGAAAATAACGAGTCTCCGCAGTGGTCCTCAGTGACGGCCAACACGCGAGAGCCAGCAGCTGTAACCGACGCACACGCATGATGCGAGTCCTTGTCGATCCAGACGAACCCGATCCAGCCTCTAGGCACCTGCCAACCCGTCCACAGAAAATGCAGGGCAGAGAGGAGCACGTCAAATGACGCCGTGAAGCCAGTCATCAAAGCCGAGGACAGCGACAGATTCTCCAGGGTTCTCTAACCAACGGTTGGAAAGGGGAAGAAAAGCGGAGATGATAGGGAACCTAAGGTTTAAAGAGAATCCCGAGAATTAGCAAGTAATTGTAATATGTGGACTTTATATAGAACTCGATTCAAACCAAACTGAAATGTCCGTACTGATCCTCGACACTCTAATAAATCTCAATTACAAAAGGGAAAAAACAGAACTTGATTCAAACTGATAGTAAAACCGCTGATGAGAAAACGAAGGAAATTTGGACACTGAGTGGATACTCACTGATGTTAAGAAGTGATTACTTATGTGCATGATATAGAAATATTCCTGTATACAAAACGGGTCCCACCTTTCATGCATGCTTAACTGTTTGTGCTGAAATAATACATGGAAATTTCATTTCAAACATCGTGACGGGGCTTGCTATGGATGAAGCGTGACTGACCGTAAGTGTGCAGTTGCGTCCTGAGTGACGTGGGTGTATTGTACCGCACTACCTGCGTGGACTGGGATTTCTCACAGTACAAGGCTGGCTACCACGGCTCTGAAGGCCCGGAGAGCAGGCTCCGGACTCCTGCTATCACAGCATTTTGAAGCAGTTAGCTCACCTTTGTTATAACACGATCCTGCTTCTACAGAAGCTTCCGTTCTACTTCTGAGCGAGCTTTCGGTGTGCCCACTGGCAGGAAGAGCATGTGCTCTGCCATCTGACAAACGTCATTTCCGTCAGAGTGGGACAGGGTAAGAGCAGGGGCATGGACACTAGGCCAACCCTGAGAATGAGGCTTCCCAGAGAAGACTGAGGTGGGAGACCAGGAGAGTCGGGAGCTAGGGAACCAGGCCCAGCCCAACAGCAGGGGAAAGGAAACCGAGGGTCCTGTCCACCACGGCGTGTGGCAGCTTCACAGTCACGCGTGCCCATGAGTACCGGAGGACCTGCAGTAGACACTGCCTCGTTAGCATGCGGGGGACACGGCCCTGGGGCTCCTGGAGGCTCATGACACATCCAGCCAGCCGTGTTCAAGCACAGATGAGTGTCCTGACCGGTCCTCAAGGCCACTCTCACCCTTAGACCCCCCTTGGCGAGTGGGCTTGTGGATCTCCATGAAGGGGGCTCCCCACAGGCTGCAGGGCTGCGTCCTGAGCAGCTGCTCTGCCAGGGAGTGTGTTTGCACCACCACCATCACCACCATCACCATCATTATTCTTTATCTCACATGCCCAGTGAACTCCCTTGGCGTCCCTGTCCTTGGGCTCAGCTCTCTCCACCATGAAGTCAAGAGCAGAGAGCCTCGCCGTGACACAGCGTGGCTTCGTTCTTCACTGCTGGTTTTCTTCCTTTTGTTTCTAAAATGTAATCTTGCTCTTTTCTTTTAATGTCAGAGAACATGTGCGTGTGCGTGTGCGTGTGTGTTTGTGAGAGAGAGAGAGAGAGGAAACACCCCAACAGGGCCTATAGGGCCTGGTCGTGCCACAATCCATCCCCTACTGCCCGTGTCACCATGGCTGGGCCAAGATACTGAGTCAATAATCAAAACTCCCAACACAGAAGAGCTCAGGACGCCTGAGCCTTCGGCGTAGGAAGACCCTACAGCCTTCTGAGGTTCCGGGCCAGCTGAGGAGAGGCTTGGAGTCGCGCAAAGCCCTGGAGAAGCAGCCCAGCCCTGGCTCTGCGCTCCCCCACTAGGCCGATGCTGACCGTGCCCTCGGGAATCCCTCCCACCCACCCAGCATAGTCAGCGAGTAAAGAACTCTTAAAACTTAACAACAAAACAGTCTAACCCAGTTAGAAAATAGGGAAAAAAATTGAATAGATATTTATTCAAAAAAGATACATAAATGGGCAACAAGCATGTGAAATGATACTACATGAGTAATGCTCAAGGAAGTACAAATTATTACTACATTGAGATTTCACCACTGGGGAGAAAATGCATATGGGGAACCAACAGTTAGCTTAATGGCTATGTTGCTGGACTCCCACGTAGTCGACCACGGTTCGCGTCCCGGACCCGGTGGCTTAAAACTCACACTGGGCGTGTGTGCGTGCGTGCCCAAGATCCCGAGAGGAGAATGGAGGAGAAGGGATTGCGGCGTGACCGTCCCCCCTGGGGGGTGATTTCTCGCTTTCTGTCTCTCTGTCTCTCTCTGTCTGTCTGGCGAGCGCACGTGCCCTATAACGAAAAAAACCTCTCCAGAAAGAGAAAAAAAAAAGGAATCTGTTTTTGAAATACAACCTCTGTGAGGCTGTGTGATGCTGTGAGCTGTGTAGTTTGGCAACCCTTGCCCTTCTGTGTGTGAGCTCCCACCTGTACCATGTGACACCAGCAGGGTTGTTGTGTGCTGTGTATCTGTTGGCCACTTACATGTTTTCTTTTGAGAAATGTCTATTCAAGTTCTTTGCCCATTTTTAAAATAGAGATATTTTCTTGTTATTGAGTAGTTAGTGTTCTTTATTTGCTTTGGATATTAACCTTTTGTCTGATATGAGCTGAAAATATTTTCTCTCATTCTGTGGGTTGTCTCTTAACTCTGTTAATTGCTTCTTTGGCTGTGAAGAAGCTTTTTAGCTTAATGCAATTTTATTACCTATTTTTGCTCTTGCTGCCTGTGCTTTTGGGGTCATATCCAAAAAGTTGTTGCATTACCGATAACATGAAGCTTTATCCTTATTTTTCTTTACTGTAGTTTTACAAGTTCGGTTTTACAGTTAAAACTTTAATCAATTTTGAGTTGATTCTAAGAGGTGAGCTGTGCTGGAAATCTATCGATAGCTGGTGGGTTTAGGGTGCTAGAGGCTGTCGGGTGTGTGATTGATGGAAACATTTCCTGTAAAGCCATGTTTAGATTTTGTTTAAGCTGAGTAAAAGTGGTTAAAAATAAGTGAACAACTTAAACATAAAGAATGCTATTAAAATTTTTAGAAAAGCCATCTACACATTTTTCTAAAATAATTATTTACTTAATTTTATTTATTCATTCATTTTATTTTAATTTGACCAGAGAGAGACACATACAGAGAGACAGAGAGAGAGAGAGAGAGGTAATATGAGAAAGCAAGCCACCATGTCTGGGACTCAAACCATGGTCGGCCATGTGGGAGTGTTCAGCACCTTAACCACCATGCCACCTGCAGGTGCCCCCATCAACACATATTTCTGATTACTCAAAATAGAAAAAGTTAAACTTATAATATTAATCATCAGAAAAGTTTAGGATATGATTTTGTTGGAACTTTAATATTTCAGATGTTCATTTGTATTTGCTCAGAGGAGTGGTCCGAACCACATAAACCCATGTTCCTGACACCCTCATTTGACTCCCTAGATGTTTTCCTTGTAGACATGTAAAACAGTTTTCTACCCATGCTATGCAGGAGAGGGACTTCTCTTCTGCCAGCCTCCCTCTGGGATAAATCTCTCAAACACCATGTACACCAAAAAGGGTCGTTCAGGGTCCAGGTCCCGACATCTCAGAGACCGGGCAGCGGGCTCAGGGTACACAGTGTAGTTACCAGAACTTGCAGTGCTGAGCGGAAGAAGGGGGCTCTAGTCTCAAAAGAACCAGTAAAAGGAACAGATAATTGTCTTCTAAAGATTACTCCCGAGAAAGTTTAATCTGATGAAATAAACTCAAGATAGTTGAAGGCTGAGGCTAGAACACCCCGGGAAGTCCTCCCGTGGAACATGGCCAGCTTGCACACGTGGGACTCTCCTCTGGCGTAAGTAGCTGCGCTCACTGCCATCCGTCCACTCTGGGCTCTGGAACCCGAGGTGCACGAGGGGCAGCGCAGCCGGCGATGGGAACCCCGGACCACGGGCGATGGCCCCACGCAGAGGAGCAGGGTCTGGCCACGAGGTAAGGACACAGAGCTAGAGCCTGCCCGTGGTTCTCTGGGCATGGAAGGGCCCCCGGGGAAATGCTCCACTGAGGGCTTTTGCTCCTAAGATCCATGAAGTCAAAGCAGCAGCCAGGTAGAACCGCTCACGTGGGGTGGTGTGTCTGGGTAACGACACAGCACAGGACCCAGACACAGGCCGTCGCCTTCAGCTTTGGCACCGAGCATGCTCAGATTCCAAGGTGACCCTCCACAGCAGACGTTCACATTCATGCGCCACCTAACACCACTCCCTTCCTAGTGCTAGAAAAATATGACGTCCTTAGGATGTCATTTTTCTGGTTCTGAATACTTTTAACTCTTCGAACGCTACCAATGCATCTTAGAGACTGAAGGGAGCTCGGGTTGGAGGAGACAGCTCTGAAGTCTGAGGACTCCACGCGTCCACCTTCCGAGGGGCAGAGGCAGGCGTGCTCTCACTCGCCCGGGGACTTTGTCCTTGTGCGTTGAACAAAGGCAGTTAGAGAGACAGACACGTGAATGCAGAGTGGGACACCGGTACACAGAAGAGACCTGCCGGCCCGTCACTGCTTTGTGGCAGAATGATGTATGTATTTTTCTTGTTTCTGATATGAAACTCTAACTTTCCACAATAGTATCATATCTTCCTGAGCTCCGTATCTCCCACGTCACCTAGCAGAGTGGCTGGAATGTTACTCACTAAACACTTCCTAAGTAAAATTGGGAAAATGGGAAGTGAAGAGGCGTGAGGCGATCAGGAGGAAGTCTGACCTTTCACAGTGAGGCTGACCACCGACAGGACTTCCTGAAGCCGGTGACTCCAGGCTGATGGAACAGTAGGATGGCCGGAGACACGGGGTTAGAGAGAGGTGAGGAGAGATACAGAAAGGTGCAGTTCGGTGTAGACAGAACGGTAGACACGGAGGTACAAAGAGATAAGCTTCAACAGCCATCTTTACTCAACTGAGCTAAGCTGCTTTGGTACTTAGAAGAGAAGGTGCACTTTCCACTGCAGGGCTGCTCGGCCCGTGGACAGCGCCGGGGACCCCCGCCCAGGAGCACCTGCTATGTCAGGCGAGTCAGCCTGGGACCGCGCGGCAGGGCACCCACTCACCCTAGCCTTCCTTCCAGGAAACGAGGGCAGCGCGTGTGTCTGCTCAGACAGTCCCACGGACGTGGCCAGACCGCGGCTCCCATGCCCGTGTGCTGGCGTGCACTCCCGCGAGCGCTGCAGGCCGGTCAGAGGCTTCCACCTGCTCTGGGGACACCCCACAGGGTGCAGAGGACCGTGGTCCGGTGACAGAACTGTGAGAGCGTTCCCGAGTCATCGGGTCTTCCTGGTTAGCAGACGGAAAGGACGAGAGAAGGCAGCCCACCGCGTGTTCTGGACGCCGTCCCAGAGGGTGAGCCGGGACAGATCACGCAGCGCCGTGCTGTGACCAGCTCAATCACGCCAAAGTCAAGTTCATGGAGGAGCTGCAGCGCCTGCCTGCCGAGAGCTTGGTATTGAACATCTGGCTTTCCCGAGGGTGTGCAAGGAGAAGGCACTTGTTTATAGGAGCAGTGTTTAACGGGCATTTCACTAGTCTATCACTGTGAGCGCTAATAGATCCAAGTTCTGGTTAGCTCGCACCCTCCAAGGGCCCATGACATTCGGGGGAGAGGGCGCGTGTTAATTTTACCTCAGAGTCGATACACTGACAGTCTCCGTGACAAGCACTTCCCCAGGGAGCTCCGACCTGCTTTCCCTCGCCCCTCTAGTCACCTAGGAGCCGTGGGGAGAGGGAATGAGACCACTGCTGTGGGCTCCCCCTCCGTGGGCTTTTCCCAGGAACGAGGCGCGCTGGGCTCCTCGTGGGCACCACTCTCTTCGTCTGCATGGCTGCCATCCCAGGAAACTCCGTCCTGGTCCCCCTCATCTGCGCGGACGCCCGGCTGCACAGCCCCACGTACGTCCTGCTCAGCCAGCTGTCCCTCATGGCCCTGCCCTCATCTCCACGACTGTCCCCCAGATGCCGAGCAACGTTTTCTCAGGGGCCTCAGCCCTCCGTACACTCACTGTGGGGCGCAGGTCCACCCCACTCTGCCCTTGGAGGCAGTGGATGTACTCCGCTCACTCTCACGGCCTACAACTGGTACCCATACGTGGCTATCTGTCACCTCTGAGGAACATGGCCATTATGAATTCTGAAGTCTGCCTGCAGATGGCAGCCGTGGCCTGGCTGGGAGGGGCGCTAGCTCCCTCGTGCAGACCGCACCCCCGTGCACCTGCGCAGATGGGGCGTGAGAGAAGTGCACACTTCTGCGAGCTGCGAGCAGTCCTCAGGTTGTCTTGCGAAGACACCTCAACTTACGACAAAGTTGTGTTTGTGATTGGAGTTGTGTTCCTTCTCACTCCTTTTGGTCTTATTCTGGCCTCCTACATTTTAATTTTTCTCAGCGTTCTCCATTTAAATTCTACCCAGGCAAGAAATAAGGCTCTTGCCACCTGCTCCTCTCATCTGATGGTCGTCTCTTTATTTCGGTCTGACATGTTCATCTACATGACCCCGGCATGCTGCACACTGCAGAGCAAGGCGAGAGCCTCTCCACCTTCTACACCGTCCTCACCCCACGCTGAACCCTGACGTACGCCTGAGGGACAGGGGGGGGAGCTTTGAGGAAGGCTCTGGGCAAGGCCTCGTCGCGAACAGGGAGCGGCGCTGAGTGCCGGCGTGCGTGGTGATTATGTCCTGACTCCCCGTCACGGAATCGCAGCTTCTTTGTGGATGAAGATACGTTTATGTTATCAATGTTTAACCGTGTCTGTGTGTTCACTATGGAAAGAACCAGAACATATTTAATCATCTAATTGAATGGCTATATAATTTGGCCCATGCTTTAAAAATATAGATACCACAGGGCCAGCAGATGGCACAGAGGTGGAGGTGGCCAGATCCCACATGGCCACGTCTGCGGTTTGAGTCCTGGACTCTGCCACTTGGAAATCATGCCACACATATGGGTGTGCGTTCCCAAAGACCAGAGAGGAGAATGGAGGCGGCAGGACTGCACCGAGGCCAATCCCCCCAGGGAGTAATTTCTTACTTTCTCTCTCTTTTTCTTTATTATTTTTTTTTTTTTTGGAGAGGTTTTTGCTATAGGGCACGTGCGCTCGCCAGACAGACAGAGACAGACAGAGAGACAGAAAGTGAGAAATCACCCCCAGGGGGATGGTCACACCGCAATCCCTTCTCCTCCATTCTCCTCTCGGGATCTTGGGCACGCACGCACACGCGCCCGGCGTGAGTTTAAGCCACCGGGTCCGGGACTCGAACCGCGGTTGACTACGTGGGAGTCCAGTGACATAGCCATTACGCTAACTGCTGGTCCCTCTTTATTAATTTTTAAGACTTATTTATTTATTTTAATTTCATTTGTTCTTATTAGTTTTTAATTTGACCAGAGAGATGCAGAAAGAGAGAAAGGGAAAATGAGAAAGTAAGCCACTAGGTCCAGGACTCGAACCATGGCCAGCCATGTGGGAATGCAGCGCCTTTAACCACCATGCCACCTGCCGCCCCTCCCCATGTCTCTCTTGGGAGTGCATACACCTGATAGCAAACTTAATAGTAAACACACACACATAAAAGAAAATACAGGCATTACACTGGAAATTCTGACCCTGGGACACTGCTCACCATCGGAATCACAGCCTGCCAGCGGGAGTCACGGTGACAGCAGCAGCCGTAAACTCCGCCCAGCGGGCACGTCTCACTTCCCGCTCTCGCCTTCCCGTAACCACCTGCACGCTGATGTAGTAAGTGCTGCTTCAATCAGGTTTTAAAGTGGCCCATTCGCTGAAGAATTAAGGGCACAAGAGTGGATTTGTGTGCAATTTGATTAACTTGAAACACTGGTGGTGTACCCCGGAACTGGGTTCAAGTGTCAGAGTGGAGTCTGGAGGGAATAGCCCGTCTCCAGGGGGCGTCTCCAGGTCAGTGCTGTGGGGACCAGGGCTGGCGGCCAGGGGCATTTTTGAGCAGACAGGATGTCTCTGAGACCCCCACTAAGGCCCGGGGCATGCACTGCGTGGGGCAGCGGTTCTCTCTGACGTTGTGCTTAGGAGTTTCACAGGCTTTTCTTCAGTTCACACCACGGGTGTAAGCCGGGCAAGGCCCTGTACTGAGGTGACGCAGGCAGGCCAGAGCAGGAGCCGAAGGACACGGAGTGCGCCCTTCAGGAGGGGCCCGCTGACCCTTGGCTACAGGCTGGCGCGCGTCTGGGGCTGGATCAAACCTGAAGCATCTGACAAACCCTCGGTGTGTTGGCTCTGCTTCTGCCCGGGGAGCCGAACCTGCACCTGCCACCACCCCTCCTAACAGCCCCCGGCCGGTCCCACCCACGACCGCTCTGAGAGGGGAAGGAGAGCAGGGCGCCCTCCGCCTCCAGTCCCTGACCTCGTCAGGGTCCTGCCGGCCGTGGAAGTCTGCGGCAAGAAGCGTGATTCCCACGCGTGGCCCCGGGATTGGTGGGTGTCCACCCGCGGGCCTGACCACAATGTCTCAGGCCCCAGAGGACCCGCTGCCCTTTCGGACTCTGCTTCTGCCTCACACAGTCCCGGGCTCTCCAAGGGCTTCGCCCACTTCTTAATGCAACACAGTGTCTTTAAAGTTTAAAGTTACTTTTCCTATTATTTCTCAAATATTTTATTGTGGATTAATTCATTCATTTCTAATGCTTTTGCCTCAAATTATGACTTAATCTCTGCGTTAAAAATACATAACCTCTGGGATTTTTGAAGCAATCAGTATCTTCAGTGTATTTTATTTTTGACTCACTCTTCCTTTAGTATTTTACATGTAGAAGGCAGTTATGAAATCTTCAGATCTGCAGCTCCTTGTCTGACAAGGAATGTCGAGCATTTTTTTTTTTTCTTTTTTTTGGAGAGGTTTTTGCTATAGGGCGCGTGCGCTCGCCAGACAGACAGAGAGAGACAGAGAGATAGAAAGCAGGAAATCACCCCCCAGGGGGGATGGCCACGCCGCAATCCCTTCTCCTCCATTCTCCTCTCGGGATCTTGGGCACGCACGCACACGCGCCCGGCGTGAGTTTAAGCCACCGGGTCCAGGACTCGAACCGCGGTCGACTACGTGGGAGTCCAGCGACATAGCCATTACGCTAACTGCTGGTCCCTCGAGCATTTTTCATGTGCTTTTTGGCTGTTCACGTGTCTTCCTTGGAGAGTTGTTTGTTCAACTTATTTGCCCATCTTTTAATTGGGTTTATTATTATTATTTTTGTTGTTGTTAAGCTGTCCGAGTTCCCTGTAGATCCTGGTTATCAGACCCTTATCTGAGGCATAGCTTGCAAATGAATTCTCGCATTTCAAGGGTTGTTGATTCACTCTAATTATCGTTTATTTTGGTGTGCAGGAGCTTTTTAATCTGATGTAATCCAATTTGTCTATTTGTGGGATTATTGCCTGTGTTTTAGGGATACTAGAGGCAGCGTGGGTGGTGGGGGGGCTGGGGGAGGCGAGAGGAGGGAATCAAGGGGAAAAAGAGAGAAGCAGAATGTACAAGGGACACAGAAACGGAAAGTCATCTGCTGATGATAATGTGTATGGTAATATCTTTGAACCAATATACTGTGTATTCGGAATGGGAAAATTCATTTAGTATATTGCAATGATACAGTGATTGAATGAAAATAAGATAAAATTTAAAAATGTAAAAGAAATCTTCAAATTTATTGTTTGAATGATTCATGTGTTGAACAAATGTGCAAATGTTAGATTGTTTATTTAAAAAATTGAATAAATGTGGGGCCAGCAGTTAGCATAATGGCTATATCGCTGGACTCCCACGTAGTCGACCATGGTTCGCGTCCCGGACCCGGTGGCTTAAAACTCACGCCGGGCGCGTGTGCGTGCGTGCCCAAGATCCTGAGAGGAGAATGGAGGAGAAGGGATTGCGGCGTGACCATCCCCTCTGGGGGGGTGATTTCTCACTTTCTGTCTCTATGTCTCTCTCTGTCTGTCTGGTGAGCGCACACACCCTATAGCAAAAACCTCTCCAAAAACAAACAAACAAACAAAATACATATATATATATACACACATATAAAAGAAAACAAAAAAATGAATGAATGTATAGGTCAACTTCCAAATTTCCACAGTCTTTAATTAAAAATAGCAATGGTTTAAGTCTTATTCTGAAGATTTAATGTTAAATCATCACTTTAATTGATTTCCAGTTTTATTCATGACAGAATAATTTGTACTAAACGAACACCTGATGAAATAACGACAAAAACAGAAAGAAAAAATAGAACACAATCTTTTGAAAGAAATAGAGGGACAGCAGCAGAGGCCAGCCTGCAGGACCACAGCGCTCGAGAGAACGGAGGTGCGCGAGTCGGGCGTTTTCCCGTTGCCGCTCCCCAAGCACGGTCTCCCAGAACAAGTGTGCTGGCTCTGCGGATCTCAGCCCCTCCAGACCCTCCGAGCTGGCCTTCCCTTCCCAGTGAGCACCGGCCCTTCTGCCCCTGGGGAAGGAGCTTCTCAGGCGTCTTCTGTTGGGCAGCAGGTAAGCTCCTTGGAGGGTGTCCGCCTGCTCTGCTGCTGCCCGGTAGCCCACTGGGGCTGTGCAGCCCAGCACTGCTCGGGACACCCAGCCTAACAACAGAGAAATGAGCTAGCATGTGCTGGAGCAGCCAATGAAATAACTTGGGCAGATTAAAAAAATTTTTTTTTTTTTTTTGCCAGAAGGCACATGTGCTTGCCAGTTCCGGGGGCGGGTGGGGGTTAGGGGAAGGAGAAAGCCTTACTTGTGGGGGATGACCACACTGCCGTCCCTTCTCCTCATTTATCTTCTTTTGGAACTTTGGACATGCACACACAGTATCCAGAATATTTCTCAAGCCTCTGGGTCCAAGACTGGAGCCAGGACCAGCCCGGACACCAGCTTCTCCTCCCGGGCAAGCATGGCAGCTCTGCTGGCGCAGTGGGGCCCTGAATGTCCCAGGGCCGCGGTCCCCAGGGTGCTTTTATTCCGTTGGTCATCCTGGCCCTGCCGGGGGCGGAAGGGGACTGCGAACCACTGGGGCTGAACCAGGGGTGGCTCGTGACGGCTGTGGTGACAGGTGTCCCGCTGCCAGCTCGGGTGCGAAGCCTCAGGCCTGACATAGTTACCAAGTACTGGATGACCGCGTTCTTCTCCATGCAGATTTTTAGGAAGGGTTATAAATGGCGTGCGTTGTGGGGCAGAGAAAATGTTGGCATTTTGTCTCGGGGAAGGGCGGCCTGACAGAGGAGGTAGCACCTGGGGCCTTTGGAAGACCCTTGCCCTCCGGAAGGCAGAGCACGTCCCACGGAGACTCGGGCACCTGCCATCTGGGCGGGGCGGCGGCTCCTAGTCCAGAGGTCGGGGTGGGCGGGGGTCGCGCCTCCCGCCAGGGCTCGGTTCCTCCCAGCTGCGGCTCGGACCAGGACCAACGAGAGCCGGGAAGGCTGGGCGTTCTCGGGCGGCGAGCGCACGCCGAGGAATGCTCTCTGGCCGCACTGATGGCGCGGAGGACGCTGCTTCAGCGGCCCCAGGGGACCTAAACGACAGGCCGCTGCAGGTGCAGAGCGTGGTGCAGGCCTGGCGGCCGGGGCGCCGGACCGGAGTGGCCTGTGCTGTTCCAGGCGCAGGAGTGGCCGCACCTTCAACTGCCCTCGCGACTCTACGTCCGGCGGCCCTCAGGCGGGGAGCCCCCTTCTCCTTCACGCCCCGTCGGACCCCCGTCCCGCAGCCCGCACTGTCCCCCTAGACTGGGAGCAGCAGTCTGGGCCCGGCCCAGGCAGGACCAGGGCTCGAGCTGCGTGGGCAGCTAGTCCGGAAGACGAGGGACGACGGGCCGCTCTTTCTGCACCGGAGTCCCACTGGTTCCGGAACTGACCACGTCTGGGGTGGGATGAGCTTCACGTGAATATATGAAGCAGAGAGATTTATTAATATTATTAAATTGAGACTGCTTTTACAGCTGAAGGTGAATGGGGGAGCGAACCAGTGGTGCACTTTCCGAGAGCTCACCCCGGGTCAGGAAGACCCACAGGAGAGGGAGCAGGTGGGGGGAAGGGGCTGTGGTTTCTTAATCTTTTTTTTTGGGAGAGGTTTTTGCTACAGGGCAGTGTGCTCGCCAGACAGACAGAGAGAGACAGAGAGACAGAAAGCGAGAAATCACCCCCCAGGGGGGATGGTCACGCCACAATCCCTTCTCCTCCATTCTCCTCTCGGGATCTTGGGCACGCACGCACACGCGCCCACCGGGTCCGGGATGCGAACTGCGATCGACTACGTGGGAGTCCAGCAACATAGCCATTACGCCAACTGCTGGTCCCGGGGCTGCGGTTTCTGACGGCCGGGTCCCAGGCGTTCAGGGCAGTAGTGAGCCAGCTCGTTCCTTCTAAGGCGGAGGAGCTCGGGTGTGGGGTGGGTGTGCTGTGTTGTGATGGTTATTTGATAATGTTTCTAATATTTCTAATAACCGCAGATATCCCAGACTAGATTTAATAAAATATATCAATAATTTTATTAATACTTCTTTTTACTTAATAATGTCCTAATGATATTTACAAACAGTGCAAAACCCTATCCTCCACTGGAGGCCAGGAGAGCCACTTCGAAGTCCCACTCGCAGTTGTAACCACCTCGGCTCCCGAGACCACACGCACACCCGGCCTTCGGTCCTTGATCTGCGGCCTCGGCCCTGGTCACGAGCGCGTCCTCGTCACAGCTGGAAAGTACCACAGCCTCGTCCCCCCTGAGGGCCTGCGCACCTCCGCGCCAGCTTCCGGAGAGCGGCCACCACCTCCTTGTTCCTCAGGCTGTAGATGAGGGGGTTGAGCATGGGGGTGAGGACGTTGCTGAAGACGGAGAGTGCCTGGTCCTGCTCGGCGCTGTGGGAGGACGTGAACGTCATGTAGATGAAGATGTTCGGGCCGAAGAACAGGCTCACCACGGCCAGGTGCGAGGAGCACGTGGCCAGCACCTTCCTCCTGCCCTTGCCGGAGCTCATGCGGAGCACGGCCAGGAAGATGAGCGTGTAGGACGCCGTGACGAGGCCGAAGGGCACGACGAGCAGCACGACGCTCGTCACCATCACCACCAGCTGGTACACCGACGTGTCCTCGCAGGAGAGCTTGATGAGGACCGGCACCTCGCAGAAGAAGTGCCGGATCTGCCGAGCCCCGCAGAGGGGGAAGTGCAGCGGGTACACGGTGTGGACGAAGGAGCTGGCCGAGCCCCCGGCCCAGCACCCCGCAGCCATGCGCAGGCAGGACCTGGGGCTCATGATGGCGGAGTAGCGCAGGGGGCTGCAGACAGCCAGGTAGCGGTCGTAGGCCATGAGCGTCAAGATGAGGCACTCGGACATGCCCAGCGTCAGGAAGAAGAAGCTCTGGGTCCCACAGCCAATCCACGAGATGGTTCTGTCCCCCGTGAAAAAGGCGGCGGCCATCTTGGGGACGATGGTGGAGGTCAGCGTCAGGTCGATGAGGGAGAGCTGGCTGAGGAGGATGTACATGGGGGTGTGCAGCCGAGAGTCCCCCCAGATCAAGACAATCAGAAGGACGTTTCCCAGGAAGGCGAGGATGTAGACCAGGATGATGGCGGAGTTGAGGACAGTGGCGTGACGGAACTCGGGGAAGAGTCCCAGGAGGATGAGCTCGGTCACTGAGGACTCGTTCCCACCCGCCATGCCTCTGCAGGGACGTGACGGGGCTGGGGAGACAGGAAAACGGATTAGGGCCGGACATTCAGCGCAGGTCACACAGATACACCAGACTGAGGCCAGCGGAGCGGAGGTGGAGGCGGCTGGTCCCAGTGGTGGACTGCATGTTCGAGTCCTGGACCCAGCACCGTGAAAATCACCGTGGGCACGTGTGCATGTGTGCCCAGAATCTCCTCCCACGAGAGGAGAATGGAAGAGAGGGATTGTGGGCAGCCATCCCCGGGGGGGTGATTTCTCACTTTTCTCTCTCGCTCTCTCTCTCTCTGGTGAGTCCGTGTGCCTATAGCAGACACACACTTCGGTGACCGATGCGGGAAGTCTATCATCGCAGATACGACTCACCACCCTCCAGGCCGTGACAGTCTGGAGACAGCCCAGCACAGCGAGCCTGCCGGGCGCCTCCGCGGGCTGGGAGGGAAGCCTGGCTGTCCCCGGACCTGGCCCCGGCGGTGGCGTGGCTGCTACAAGGGTGGGCTGTGAGCTGTTATGTTTAAGCACGAGCTCAAGTTTGTGGGTTTTAAAAATGATTTAAAAACACAACTCGAGCTGCAGTCCGCGGCGGTGAGCGGCCTCCCCACGTCCTTTGCACGGCCGCCTCTGCTCCTGCGCTGTCGCCCGGGGGCTCCCCTCCGCCTCCCCCCAGCCGCACCCCTCCGTCCTGTCGTCGGTGACAGACCGCAGCCCGGAGGGAGAAGCACGCCGGGGGGCTGCGGAGCTCAGAGCCGCCCTCCCTACACCTGGGCATCGCTGGGCGCATCGCTGGGGCGGGCGCTTCTGCGACACCGAGGGTGCCCCGGAGGGTGCTGGGCTCCGCGCCGGGCAGCCTTCTCCCCGCCACCTCCGAGGTGTTGAGCGAACCCCGGCGGAGTTCTTTCCGGGCAGCCCGGTACCCCCGGCAGGTGACGTCAGGAGAGCACGGACCTCGTGGATGTACACGCGTGGTAAGCGGTAACTTAAAGATTGTGACTGTCCCACCCCGGAAGTCCGCGGGGCTCCCGGGGCAGCCGCAGCTCTCCCCGCCCGCCCTGCTCTCCCCGGCCTGCGGAGTGCCAGGGCTCCGGGCAGCCCGCTGTCGCCTGCTGTCGCAGCAGCGGCTGTGACAACTGCCCAGCTGCTGTCCCGCATCCAAGTACACTCCCACTCTCTGTTGCCTCAGCCCCAAATCCAGCAAGGTTACGACGTTCCGGCCTTACGTTTTTGTAAGTCACATTCATGGGGCTCATGCCTTTATGTCTTTGAGAACACTGTTGGCAAAGAATTAAGAAGCACAGCTAAGAGTGAAGGAACTAGTGTTTTAACATGAAATAAAACCCAAAGAAAACACATCCAAATGTTTTAATTCACTCATTCGTGTTTATATTTTAGTAATAATTATTTTTAAAAATTTACTTAAAATTTGTGAATACCAGGACCAGCAGATGGGGTAGTGGTTACGTTGCTGGACTCCCATGTAGTCGACTGCTGTTCAAGTCCCAGACCCGGTGGCTTAAACTCACGCTGGCGTATGTGCGTGCATGCCCACCCAAGATCCTGGGAGGAGAATGGAGAAGGGATTGTGGCGTGGTCATCCCCCCTCGGGGGTGATTTCTTGCTTTCTGTCTTTCTGTCTCTCTCTGTCTCTCTGGTGAGTGTATGTGAGAGAGACATTCAGCAAGTCGATTCTCTATAGCAAAAATCTCTCTTAAAAATGTATAAATTCCTATTAGCTAATAACCAACTGTCCAAAAGCATTGTGTATCATTTTTTTAAGAAAGTAAAATGTGTGGATCACAACAAAGCCAGACTACAGAAAATAGTCTTTGAATAGAAAAAGTAACTGTCACTGTAAAAAATTCTGAATTATTTGTTAATTATTCCCATAAAATTAAACCATACTGTATCACTGAATTAATGTAGTAGAATCAGGGTTTTTGAGGGAAGACTCACCATATTTCCATTATTTCCTTAGTACCGAGGATGATACGTGTACTGAAAGTGAGGTGTGTCGTTACGTGTGAACCTGCTGGGTTTTACTGACCTTTCAGGAAGCCTTCAGACTGTGGGTATGCGTCTTTTAGACACGTAGCACGGCGTTACTGTCAGCATGATTCGCGGTCGTGTTTGGGGCACAGAAGGCCATCCGCGTCACCTCGAGCCACCACACAGCCAGCGGCTTTCCTGAGGGAGCGGGACGGAGCGAGGGCGGCTCCCCTGTCACCGTGTTTGGGTGCCGGGGCCCTGCTCCCCCTTTGGGTTTGATCGGACAGGAGCGTTTGTGACACAATTCATGCAGAGAGGCAAACGAAACGCTGACTTCACGGAGCTCTTCCCTAGACCTCCAGTCTGGGAGGGCTGCCGGATGCACCCCGAAGCCTGTGACAGATAACCCTGCCTGTCACAACCCCGTCGCCCCAGTCTGGCGTCTGTGCCAGCCGACATTCGGCAGGTGCACCCGCTCCGGGCTGGCATCTACCTTAGGTGTGCTCATGCCAGGCACGTCTGGCTCTCGGCACTGCCGGCATCCTCTGGCTTTTCTAGATGCACCTTCTCACCCTGCAGCTTGGCCATTTTTGGAAAAAAAAAATAAAAGTGGTTGGCTAGATGGGAATGAAAAATCATATATTTTTGGGAACAAGCGCAGTCACTCCGATTCTGTGACACTATGAAGATTAAAAACCGGTTGTGTATTAGGTAAATTCTGACTCGGCAGATTGCTTAGTAATTTGTCACCCAGGGTCTGGAGACTTTTGTGGTGAATGACCTAGGGGAACAGAGTCCCCAGACTTCAATTAGCTTGGATCTCGACCAAAATAGCAACTGCTGAAATTAGGCAAATCCGTGTGAAACAAAGTTGCTAACACAGAAATGTTCACATGTCTCCTGGTAGTCCCTGGGTAAGGGACCGAATGCCAGCAGGAGCACGCGTGCCACCCTGTGCTGTGGACCCCGAAAGCAGAAGGTGCCACTTCGCAGTGTCACCCCATTCACTGTCCAGCACGCGTGACGAATGTCCTCCAATGTGTATGGAATTCTGTTTTGCAAATATGTCCTGGAAAGAATTTCTTTTTGAAACAGCTTGATAATCACACAGCTTCATCACATACTGATAAAAATAAACTCTAGAGTCAAATCATCTCTCCACCTTGATAACTATAATTTTATTCACATAACTTGTGTCTCTGGGTTTTACTGATGTTGTCTGTGAATGCAGCCGTACAACTCTCTCACCAGGGTGCGTTTCATGTATCTAAGCGGATAAATATGTTTATAGGTCTGGAGCGGTAAAAGGAAGAGACAACAGAGAAAGAATGTAAAGTTCTCTGTTGGAAAAAGTCTGTAACTGTTGCCTTATAAAAATTTAAAAATAGTAAAAAAATATACAATTTGAAGGAAAGTGTGCAGACCTTTGTGACACACCCATCGGTGAGTGTGACGTGCCAGTTTGGACAGCCATTGACTGGTGGATCCTTCTGTACACCTGCAGCCTGAGACCTCGTGCAAGAGCCATCACTCCTTTCTCTAAAAGCAGCCCGAGGGACCAGCAGATGGCATAATGGTTATGTTACTGGACTCCCACATAGTTGATCACAGTTCAAGTCCCAGACCCAGCAGCTTAAAACTCAAGCCAGGTGTGTGTGCGTGCATGACCAAAATCCCAAGAAGAGAGTAGAGAAGGGACTACTGTGTGGCCATTGTCCCTGGGGGAGGGGTGATTTCTCGCTTTTTGTCTGTCTGTCTTTCTTGCGAGTGCCCAAGCCTTATAGCAAAAATCTCTCAAACAAACAAACAAACAAAAAACAACAAACAAACAAAAAAAACAGCCTGATTATTCAGGACTAAATCTTTACACACAAAAACCATTTGAAAAATAATTGACATATGAAACCAATTTTTTTTTTGGAGAGGTTTTTGCTATAGGGCATGTGCGCTTGCCAGAAAGAGCCAGAGAGCGGAGAGGCTGGATTTGAGCTGCGTCTTCCTTAGGGCTCAGCAACCCATGGAAACGGGATGAACTGAGGTGACAAAAGGCTTGTCGTGGTTACGACAGTGGCTGGTCGAAACGAAAGCCACGGGCATCTGTCCCCAGCTAACCAGCTGGGGCCCTTCCACGTCTGCACTCAGCACTTTCAGCCACGTGACTCGGGATGCCGCGTCCTCGTCCTGCACAGCCCCGTGGCATTCCCGCCTGTGCGCTGACGGCGAGCCACATCGCTCGGCCTGCTGGCCCCTCGCTGAGCCGGGAGCACCTCCGCTTACTGGCCGCTTACGGGAGCACCTCTGCCTGCCACGAAGCCCTGACTCCTTTTCCGAAAGTGAGAGTAATTCAGCACTCCACCATGAAGTGATGTGAACACTCACAGTCCAAGCACTCAAGAAGTTCCCACTGTGCTAAAGATGACCAGGGCTGGGACCAGCAGTTAGCGTAATGGCTATGTCGCTGGACTCCCATGTAGTTGACTGCGGTTCGAGTCCTGGACCCGGTGGCTTAAACTCACACCGGGCACATGTGTGTGTGTGCCCAAGATCCCGAGAGGAGAATGGAGGAGAAGGGATTGCACAGTGGCCATCCCCCTGGGGTGTGATTTGTCACTTTCTGTCTCTCTCTGTCTCCCCGTCTGTCTGGCGAGTGCACATGTCCTATAGCAGAAACCTCTCCAAAAGAAAGAAAGAAAGAAGACCCCGTCGCTGCACGTGCCTGTCACTGTATACTCCGTCACTGCACGCCGTGTCACTACGCCCCGTCACTGCACGCCCCGTCACTGCACGCCCCGTCACTGCACGCCCCGTCACTGCACGCCCGTCACTGCACGCCTTGTCACTGCACGCCCCGTCACTGCACGCCCCGTCACTGCACGTCTGCTGCCACGCGAGCGTCTCCCTGGCTGTGCAGCCCCAGCTCGGGCTCCCCTCCGGGTTTCCCTAGGAGGGACGTTGCCCCGTCTGCCTCCACGTCACGTGCGGCTCCTCGAGCTTAAGCTCCCTCCCTCCTCGTCACAGCTCCCACTCACCCTTCAAGACCCAGCTGAGACGGCGTTTGGCTCCCAGAGCCCTTCCTGCATCCCCGCCAGCTTTCCGTGCGGCGGTCCTCCCTCTCCCACCGACTCGCAGCGAGGCCCGCGCACGCCTGTGCTCTCCTGCCTCATAATCTCTGTTTTACAAACCGGCCTCCACTCCCACCCCAGGCCCAGTGCTTTCATTGCTGTTTTCCCACTTTGGATTTCCAGTACCCAGTGCATATTTGTTGATTTTGATGAAATTTAATTCAATGAACAATAATAAATGCCCACTAAGAATGCAACAATCTACCAGGAACGGAAGCAGGCAGACCGAAGAAAAGCCCTTGGATACCCTCACTCAGGGACCCAGGGGTAATTCATCAAGGCCCGGCCCCGCCCCCTCAGGTACAGTCCAGTGTAGACATGACCAGCAGAGCCAGACAGAGGCCACGGTTAAGAAACATCAGCAGTTAACGTAATGGCTATGTCGCTGGACTCCCACGTAGTCGATCGCAGTTCGCATCCCGGACCCGGTGGCTTAAAACTGACGCTGGGCGCGTGTGCGTGCGTGCCCAAGATCCCGAGAGGAGAATGGAGGAGAAGGGATTGCGGCGTGGCCATCCCCCCTGGGGGGTGATTTCTCGCTTTCTGTCTCTCTGTCTCTCTCTGTCTTTCTGGTGAGCACATGTGTCCTATAGCGAAAACCTCTCCAAAAAAAAAAAAAAAAAATGTCGGTATTCACTCTGGAAATCAAGGAAAAGGGATACAAACTTAAATTTGACCCTTAAGAGGAGAAATTAGTTAAGAAGGCAGGATAAAAGCATTAGTTCTTGGCAGAGAAAATAAGTCCTTGGAAAAGAAAAAAGAGAAGAAATAAGACATAAGAAATTTCAGAAATAAATAAGAGCTACTAGAATGGAAAATAAATAACATGCTTAATGAGAACAATGACAAAGGGCAAAGAAAATTTCAAGTTGGGCCTCTAGGAAAATTACATGGGCAGTGACCAAAAAGTGACAACAGCAACAATAATTTAAAGTCAGTAAGTGCAGTTGGCCGCGGAGCTCCAGTTCCCGCGGGGTGCTTCCACCAGGACGCTGCAGGGTGCGGCCGTGGGCGTGGCCCTGGCCCTGGCTGACCAGCGGCTCTGCCAAGCCCCAGGCTCCCGGGAATTAGCGATCCCAGCCGGCTCGCAGCGGAGGCCGAGGAGAGAAGGAGGCCTCGGTGCCGTTATCTGCCTGTCTGTGCCGAGTTCCTCTCCTCTCCCCTTTCCTGTGTGAGCAGCGTGGATGCACAGGACTGCGGAGCCGTGAACAGTTTCTACGGAGCTGCGCAGACTGGACACAGCCTCGAGGTAAGCTCTCGGCAGGGGAGTTCCTACGTTTTCCGGAATGTGAAAATCCACGCAAAATGCTAATTCTATAATCACTGATCAGTAGTACAAGGAATCTGAAAAACTTTCATGGAAATGTCATACTCATGAATAAAATGCACACTGTATTTGAATTTTGGGAGGCACCAAAATCAACTTGAGCTTCAGTTGTTATGTTTCCACAAACTTTGAAGAGTCCACTCACATTTATGAAGCCCAGTGCTGGGAAATAGGTAACTGACCAGGAGGAGGGTCTGCATTAATCGTGTCTGCCTTCTGGGCAGCCGTTTCTCCAGTGCGTAGAATGGTACTGGCCTTCCTCCCAAGCATTTCAATGAAAAAAAAGCTAGAAAGTGCTTTAAAGCCAACAAGGGGCCGTAAAGCAAAATGATGCCGTGTCTTTATGTTGAAGTGTGTGTCTGTGCGAAAGCCGCTGGATGGCCCAGGCAGTAGACCCAGACTTGGAGGGCCTGGTTCATCGAGCTGGTCACGAATCGAACTCGTTTTCCCTGACGGCTCTAGCTGACAGAGAGCGTGCTAGATCTCAGGAGGAAAGCTAGAACATAGCTCACTGTTTCTTCCATTCTAGATCTCCTGATTTAGCGGACGAGAGATGTTAACACATACAACTACAAAGGAGATTGTGGTTCAGGTTTCAATCAAGGCTGTGGTGCAGAGTTTGAAAAGAGCGTTTACAATCACAGAATCGAGCCACGTCTCAAGATGCCCAACGCCTTGAGCAACGGCACTTGAACCAGAAAGGACGCAGGACTGGGCAGGACTGGGCAGGGCTGGGCAGCTACGGACACAGCAGTTACACTGCAGGGCCTGGTTCTGTTCTCTGCAAGCTAGACAATTTTCAAAGAAAATTCTGAATTCTATTTGTCATCATTTAATGACTCTAGATTCAGGCACAGATACTCATGGACCACATTAAGACTCAATTTAAGGCAGAAGACAGTAAGATGCATGCTGGACAGTTTATTAAAACTGTTTGTTTTCATCTTAAATTCTCAACATCCAAAATGAGGCTCACTTACCAAATCAAACACCCAATGGCATGCCTCAGACCTGCTGTGTATGTAATCTCTGAGCAGGAGGTGATTGACATAGAACCCTTGAATAAAAGCCAGGTCCACATAGATTAACATCGATTATACTTCTGAAAATGACACTCATAGAGGTCTGCTAGTTATTTACAGGAAGTTTGTGGCTCTTAGTGGCCGTGCAAAGCAAGAACACATATCGTTTGAGTAGTTTCTGGATTCAAAACTGATCACCACTTTTGGCAGACTTAAATCAGGCTCTTGTGTGGAAGCAGTGACTTGAAAGCAAACAGCACAAGAATGGAAAACGAATCAATACGTAACATTTGAGCTCTCTTTCACCTTTTCTGAGTGGGGAGAAATATTGATCGGGGGAGATCCCGTTCTTATAGACCTTCCTATGAAATATGGACACACATAACCATTTCAGAAGAGGTAAGAGTACCCTAATGATTTGGAAATGAAATTTTCAAATGACTGTCTTAGACTGACAAGAAGATAATAGAATAAGATATTGGAGTATTTTATTCTACTATTTAATAAGATTTTAAAAAACTCAACACATAATGTATATATTTGGGGCATACATTTTGACTTTCAGTACATAAATACTATGAGTGATAATCAAATCAGAGTAATTAGCATACCCATGATTTAAAATATGCCACTTCTCTGTGCTGAAAACATTCAAATCCTCTTCTAGCTAATCTGAAATATCCAGTAAATGATGAACTGTAATCACCCTGCAGTGCTGTGAGAAGTCAGAACCTGTCCCTTCATGGAGCTGTGACTGTGTATCTGTTAACCGCATCTCCCCACCCTTCCCACACCTGCCCTTCCCTGCCTGTGGTAATCGCCCTTCTGCTCCCCTTCTGGGAGGTCATTCCTTCCTTGTACATATGCGAGAGAACATGCAGTATTTCTCTTTCTGTGCCTGCGTTATTTCACTTAATGTCTTCTAGGCTTGTCCATGCTGCCTCAGGTTACAGGATTTCATTCTTTACAATGGCTGAGTATACACTTTTTTTTTTTTTTTAAGTTTTTACCATTTATTTTTTATGCCAGAGGACGTGTGCATAAAACAGAGACAGGCACCCCCCGCCAAGTCAGTCACACAGCAATCTTTTTTCCTGCAATTATTCAAGGTACAGTTGTTCTTAAATTATAGTTTGGTCATAAATATTATTAATTTATCTAATATGTAAATTAAATCTAATATATAAATGAACAGAAAAGGTAAATAATAGAGAGGGCATATATTGTTGTCTTTAATCTTTCATTTCCTTAATGTGTTGAGCTAACTTTATAAACATTCCAATGTGTATGTTGCCATACATTAGATTCATTACTATGGTATTTTAAGGAATACAATAGTCAGAATAACTTTTCTTTTTTTATAATTTTGGAAACTGTTTTTAATGACTATAATTTGCTTCGCAATTGTCCTTTTTTCTGTTCTTATTAGTTTTTTGTAACAAGGTCAGGAGAAGCTCATAGAATCAGATAGGTGTGTTTTTCTTATGAACCTACATAGAATTTGTGTAGATAATGGTTGTATGGGTGCCTGCAAATAGGGTGACCACAGCTAAGAATGTCTAAGAAGGAAGAAAGCCAATAAGCTGGAGGGAAAGAAGCCCTAAAGTCTCCCTGGTGCCTGTCATACACATAAGTGCTATAACTAGTATTAAGGACACTGGATCTTTTAACAAAGGAACCCTAAGAGGTTATGGAAAAAAGTTAAGTTTATCCTTATCAGTACTTCAACTGAATTTACTATAGACCATGTAAATAAATGAGCATTTCTCCTGAGTAGAAAATTGGGCCAATTAAATTAAAAACTTAAATAACCGTGTGTATAACATAAGGAAAAACCCTAATTATGCATGTTTCTTTAAATCATAATGTCCATGACCAGAAGTCTTGAGTGAAGTAGGAACATTTAAAATTAGAAAACATTATCTATAAACTAAATCAGCAGTGATTTAGGTCAAGTAAAGTTTATAATATTTGACATGGAAATGAATATAAAATTTTCTCAAATATTATATTTTAAAAAGGAACTAAAAAGAACATAAAAAGATGATAATGGAAATAGTATCATTTTTCAAAAGAGTAGAAAGCTAAAAAATGTGCAATTTAAGATTGTGAGTTATCGGGACTAGCAGTTAGCACAATGACTATGTCGCTGGACTCCCATGTAGCGGACCATGGTTCAAGTCCTGGACCCAGTGACTTAAACTCACGCCAGGCACGTGTGCGTGCATGCCCAAGATCCTGAGAGGAGAATGGAGGAGAAGGGATTGCGGCATGGCCATCTCCCCTGGGGGTGATTTCTCGCTTTCTGTTTCTCTCTGTCTTTCTGGAGAGTGTATGTGCCCTATAGCAAAAACTACCCCCCTCAAAAAAAAAAAAAAAAAAAAGGATTGTGAGTTATCAGTCCAGTTACATATTTTGTAGTTGTAAAAAATATAATTATCAAAAATGTTCACAATGTATGAAAATGCTCACACGACAAAGTGACGGCGATTCATTTGCCGTGCACACCCTGGTCTCTATCCGACACTCCCACGAGGACAAATTACATAAAGACTAAGAACCGATACACCAGCTTGCGGGCGAGTCCCTCCCTACTTTCAAGGTTGTCATGACATTGCTTATTTTTATTTTAAGAATTATTTATTTGTTTAATTTAATTTGTTACTGTTATTTTTTAATTTGACCAGAGTGAGAGAAAGGGAAAGAGAGAGAAAGCAAGCTGCCAGGCCTAGGACTTGAACCATGGTCAGCCATGTTGGGGTCCAGCACCTTAGCCACCAATGCTGGCCTATGACATGGCTTGCTTGCACATGTGAGAACAGATGGCTTCACCTCTGCTGTTTTCTGCAAACCCCTTCCCTCAGCTGCTGACACTGAGCGCCATGGGGACAGGGAATGTGTCGGAACCCACCGACTTCACCCTCCTGGGCCTCTTCCCGGAGTTCAGGCACATCACGGCCGTGGTCGCCGCCATTCTCCTGGTCTACACCGCCGCCCTCACCAGCAACGCGC
Source organism: Tupaia tana (assembly GCA_026018925.1). Classification (NCBI taxonomy): domain Eukaryota; kingdom Metazoa; phylum Chordata; class Mammalia; order Scandentia; family Tupaiidae; genus Tupaia; species Tupaia tana. The sequence continues at coordinate 2,765,193 of JAKSZU010000015.1, forward strand.
TCCTGGCGCTGCTCATCTGGGCAGACCCGCGGCTGCACAGCCCCATGTACCTGCTGCTCAGCCAGCTGTCCCTGATGGACCTGACCTTGACCTCCAGCGTCGTCCCCAAGATGGCAGCCAACTTCTTCTCCGGGAACCGAAGCATCTCACTGCTGGCCTGTGGGATGCAGATTTTCGTGTCCCTGACGGTGGGCATCTCGGAGTGCATCCTCATCACGCTCATGTGCTTTGACCGCTACGTGGCCATCTGCCACCCGCTGCGCTACCCGGTGCTGGTCAGTCCCCGGCAGTGCTCGCACATGGCTGCTGCGTCCTGGGCCGCAGGGGCGCTCACGTCCTTGGGCCACACCGCCTTCACCCTGCATTTTCGTATCTGCAGCCCCAGAGAGATCCCTCACTTCTTCTGCGAGGTCATGGCTGTCCTTCGGATCGTCTGTGAGGACACCTCGTCCTACGAGAAGGCGGTGGTGGTGACCAGCATCTTTGTCCTGCTGCTGCCCCTGTCCTTCATCCTGTCGTCCTACCTTCTCATCCTCCTGGCCATCCTGCGCATGAACTCCCCCGAGGGCAGGAGCAAGGCCCTGGCCACCTGCTCCTCTCACCTCTGTGTGGTGGGCCTCTATTTTGGCCCAGGGATGTTTATCTACATGAGGCCCGGCTCTGCCAAGACGCCAAGGCTCAACCAGGGGCTCTTTCTGTTTGAAACTGTCCTCACTCCTCTCCTGAACCCTCTGGCCTACAGTCTCAGGAACAAGGAGGTTCTCAGTGCACTGAAAAAATTGATGAAGAAGACATCAGTACTCCAGTTAAGGGGCAGAAATTTCATGATCAGTTAAAGGAAATACAGGGATATACCAGCGAAACCATTTTGTTTTTAGTTAGGAAAAATAATCCTTTTGAAATAAAAAATAAACTATTCTTGTTAAATTGCATTTATCCCCTTTATCTGCAGAAAAATCTATGTAAATTCATTTCTTCCCTCATACCAGGACTTTGTCCAATTGTCCCAGGCGTTATACTAATGAAGGATAGCGATCATACCCATCAATCCCCTTTACTGTACCTCTTTGATGGTCCTGCGTACTTGGTAAGTGACACATTGGTTCTATGAGGAAAGGAACAGTCGATGTCTGCTTCTCAGAACTCAGAACATCACCACACACATGGGCAGTGCCTCAGAATGTCACTGGTTAAATATATGAGGAAATGACACGTTGTTGAGAATCAAGTAAATCTGCCAGTGCTGTTTTATCCACCTGAGAGGAGTGTTGATTCCTGTTACTGTCTGAAAGTGAAAAGCCTACACTCTACATCAGTGTGTCCTGTGGTGGCTAGCTACTCATCTGCATTAGCATCACTGTGGTCTTCCCCACAGATGCCAGTTCTGTGTCCATCTCAAATCTACTGAAATAAAAATGCAGTCTGTGGCATGGGGCTCAGGGATCTGACTGTCAGTGACTCTCACCCATACCAAAAGATGAGAGCAAATGACTCATTTATTTGCAAGTTACTTTTCTAGACCAGCTTTGCAAAAAGATTTATCAGCTATGTATTGGGTTGTCAGGAAAGTCATAATGTATTTTTCTATGCAAACATGCATCATGACTTTCCTGACAACCCAATAGTTTCCTGATCTCTTTATAGAGGTTCAGGATGGGTTAAGTTTAAAATCTAATGTTTTTATTTTGATAAGTAATAGAGAATAAACTTTTCTGTGTTTGGGACACTTCATGATTTAAAATTTTTTTTCTTTTTGGAGAGGTTTTGGCTATAGGGCGCATGCGCTCGCCAGACAGACAGAGAGAGACAGAGAGATAGAAAGCAGGAAATCACCCCCCAGGGGGGATGGCCACGCCGCAATCCCTTCTCCTCCATTCTCCTCTCGGGATCTTGGGCACGCACACACACGCGCCCGGCGTGAGTTTAAGCCGCTGGGTCCGGGACTCGAACCGCGGTCGACTACGTGGGAGTCCAGCGACATAGCCATTACGCTAACTGCTGGTCCCATGATTTAAAATTTTTGAGCACAAAAAATGTGAAGAGTAGAAACAAAGAAGAAAAAGATTAATGACTGAAGATATTTTAACATAAAATACATTTTAAGCAGGATGCATGAAAGGTATTTCAAAAAGATTGATGAATGCTTAAAAAATTGAAAAATGAATAGTCTGTATAGATATAAAGAACAATAAGAGCAATTTACATGTGGATTTTAATGACTGAGTGAAATAACGGAAAAGAAATCACTTTTTAACTGAATAGGAAACATTCAAAAGGAGCACCAACATCCAACAGCTTCACTGTCCAAGTTCCAGAAGACAACTGGAGGTTTTATATCAGAGATAAAATAGCTGAGTTTCAGAAAACGAAAATATTTGTAAATTATATTTCACAAGTAACAAATAAAAACGTCAATCGTGTACCATATGTTATTTAAAACATGAAAACAGTTTGAATGGCTACATTGAACTAATTAAGATATGCATTACCTCACTTATGTAATATGACATCTGGTAAAACACATAAAATCTGCTTTATGAGGAATTTTCTCCTCTTTGTAGTTGCCAGAGTATGCATACACTTGCCAGAGGAAGAGAGATTGAGAGAGAGAAAGCAATCCCCAACCAAGTGTGATTGTGCCACAATCCTTCTTCCTCCATTCCTCCTTCTCATCAGGATTTTGGGCATGCATGTATACATGCCTGGTGTGTTTTCAAGCCACTTGTGATGAGATTTGAACTACGTTTGGCCATGAGACAAGGAGTAATCAACAAAATAACAAGAGTTAGTATGTGCCTATCTATAATATAAATGGTTAAGTTTGCCAATTAAAAGATCTGGCCTGGCTGAATGGCTAAAAAGCAAATAAAAAAATTCACTCATACACTGCCTATAAGAAATTCACTTCACATGAGAAGACACAAATTGACTGAAAGGTTAGAAATGAAAAAGATATCCCATGCAAAGGAGCCTAAGAGGAGCACAGGTAGCTATCCTCATATCAAAAAGTATAAACCTCAATTAAAAAACTGTGAAGTGTAAATTGAAAATATTTCTCTCCCATTCTGAGAGTTGTCTCTTCACTCTGATTGTTTCCTTTACTTTATAGAAGCCATTTAGCTTGATGTGATCCTCCTTGTCCGTTTTTTAGATTATTGACTGTGCAGTATTACTCAGCCATGAGGAACAATGGGACCTTATCTTTTGATTCAAAGTGGACCTATACAGAAGATTTAATGTTATGCAGAGAGAGCCAGACTTTGAAAAATACACACTGTATATCCCCACTCAATAGGTAACTAATGTCTGCATTCTGTGGCAGAAATGGAAGGATCCAAAGATATGGTAGTAGAGCAGATAAATGTAGATACCAGAGATTGCAAAAGAGGGGATTGAATGGTAGATGGGTGGGAGGGACAAACGATAGAAGCACTTAACAGACAAAAGAATGTAAAGTTAAAGGCCCCAGCGGAAGATGCAAGGGCTTCTCTGTTGGGGGTGAGGGGGGTGGGCTGTGTGAAAACCAGCTCCATGGGAAGAGATCATCCCTTGAAAAGAATGGGGGACCTGGGATTAGAGCCTTTTGGAGGCCAGAGCCAATTAAGGTTTTTATTTATGAGTAAAACAGTATTGTGATCATGAGACAGAGCTATCTTGTCCGCTTGCTAGATGCAGGAGTGTCATATTACTCATGTATTTCTGTGTGTTGTTCCACTCTGCACATGGTCCCAAAGATCATGTCTGAAGGAGCCAGGCGTGATTATGGGCACTGACCATGGCATTAAAACTCATCTCTACCCAGAGTGTCTCGTGTCTGTGCTCTTTCTGCATGGCTGTGTCCCTAGTCCTATGCTTCAGGTCTTTAGGGCAGCTGTGGTAATACATTTATTAAATTATCTTTCTCTCTCTCTCTCTCTCCTCCCCCCCCCCGCCCCACACACACACAGATACACATTCTGAAATGAAAATCTCACAAAACACCATTTGCCTTTGTTATGTGAAGTGCATTCTGGTATTTTTTAGTCCATTCTAGTTTGTTGTGTTCTTTTATTTTTATTTTTATTTTTATTTATTTTTATAAAGGTCTCACATATTTATTACTGAACCAACCTACCAATGCAGAACTTAGAGACAAGGTGAAGCATCAATTTTTCCCAATAAACACAAGTGTCCAGTCAGTGGTGACCATTTTCAGGTTGATGTGGCAAGACCGTAGTGACCTTGGTACAGCATAGATATGTGGCCCACATCCTGTCCAGTTCCTCATAGGCCCAGCTTGGTTCTTGTCCAGTGTCTCCTCTTGGAGTTGTATCTGATTTTATTACCAGTTTTCATTCTAATCCACTGGGGAATAAGACGGTTTTGCTTCTGTGTTTTGGCCAGAAACCACTTGATTCTGAAAATCTTGTGAGAAGACATGGTGAAGAGCCTAGTGGACCGCACACACCCACGATGGCAGAGTGTCTGTTGTGTTCTACTTCACTAAAAAAATAATAAAACAAATGTTGACTGAGGAAAAAAAAAAAAGAATGTAAAGTTCTCTGCTAAAAAAAAATTCTGTATTTTCTGCTTCACCAAAAAGAAATCAAATAAAAAATTTTAATTAAAAATCTGTAAAGAAATAAAGAAAGCCTTTAGATAATGATAAAGTGGTTTAATACATGAAAAAGACATACTAAGTATGAACATATGTACCCCCAACACAGGAACACTTGAAGATACAAAACAATTATTGCTATGGTAAAAGAAGAAACTCCAATGCAATAATTATTAGAAAACTCAACACCCCACTCTCAGGATTGAACAGATCATCTAGACAGAAAAGCAACAAAGAATCATTAGATTTAAACTTCACCATAGACTAAATAGACATAACAAACACTTATAGAACATTTCATCCAATGACTGTGGAATACACATTTTTCTCATCTGCACATGGATAATTTCCTAAGGAGGTCACATGTTAGCCTACAATAACAAAAATTTGATAACATTTAAAATATGGAAATTATATTGAATATTTTTGCTGACTAAAATGGAATAAAACTTTAGAAATCACTAACAAGAACAAGAGAAATCAAATACATAAAAACTAAGTAATATTCTCCTGAATGACTTCAGGGTTAAAGAAGAAATCAAGATTGAATTTTTTTTTTTTTTTTAATTTATGAACATAAAACATACCAAAACCTATGGGATACAGCAAAAACATTTTTTTGATTTTATTTGTTTGTTTTTATTTTGCCATAGGGCATGTGCGCTCATCAGAGATAGAGACAGGAAAAGTGAGAAATCACCTCCTGGGGGATTAGTGTAATGGCTATGTCGTGGACTACGTAGTCGACACAGTCCCTTCTCCATCCCCCCTGGGGGGTGAGCTTTCTGTCTCTATGTCTCTCTCTGTCTGTCTGGCGAGCGCACGCGGACAAAAAAAAAAAAAAAAAAAAAAGAAATGGGGATGGGGGGTGGCTATGACCAGTATGCCCAGTATTTTTCAAGCTACCAGGTCCAGGACTAACTGTGAGTAGATCATGTGGGATCCAGCTACCTTGAGTACCATGCCACCAGCTGTCCCCCAAAAACAGTTCTTAGAGGGATAGTTATAGGAATAGGAACCTTAATAAAATAAACACTCAAAAACAAAACAAAATAAAACTAACGATCAACCTCAAGGAATTGTAAAACAAGAATAATCTCTGGAAGGAAAGAAATAAGATAGAAAAAATAAAATTGAGACTAAAACAAACAAAAATCAATGAAACCAAAAGTTGCTTTTTAAGAGAATATGGGCAAATCTTTACTTAAACCAATCAAGAGAAAAAGAGAGAAGTCCTATGTAGATAAAATAAAAGCCATTACAACTGATACTACAGACATTAAAAAGATAATCAGAGAGTATAAGTAACTTTATACCAACAAACTGAAGAATCTTAATGAAATTGATAAATTTTTGGACACATGTGAACTTATCAAGACTGAACCAGGAAGAAATACGAATACGAATAGACCACCCAATGAGATTGAATCAGTAATAAAATATCTGAACGAAGAAAAGCCAAGAACCAGTTGCTTACACTGCTAAATTCTACAAAAACTTAAGAAAAAAGAGCCAATGTCAATTGTCTGTTCTGAAAAGTAACAGTGGAAAGAACTCTCTCAAACTCGTCCTATGAGGCAAGCATTATACTGATATCAAAATTAGACAAAAACAAAACTACAGACCAATATTCCTGCTGAATATAGATGCAAAAATCCTCAACAAAATGCTAGGAAATTGACTCCAACAACACATCAAAAAGATCACACACCATGACCCAGTGGTTTTATCCCAGGGATGCAAGGACAGTTCATTATACTCAAATCCGTAAATATAATACACAATATCAACAAAATAAAAGACAAAACTATCTGGTCATCTCAATAGATGCAGAAAAAGCATTTGACAAAATTTAACATCCCTTTATGATAAAGACATTCAACTAATTAAATATAGAAATGGGATCAGCAGGTAGTGTGGTGGTGAAGGTGCTGGACTGCCACATGGCTGACCACAGTTTGAGTTCTGGACCCGGTGGCTTAAACATCATGCTGAATACATGTGCATGCATACCAAAAACCCCAAAAAGAGAATGGAGGTAAAAGGGATTGTGATGTGGCCATTCTCCCAAAGGATGATTTCTTATTTTCTCTCTCTATGTCTCTCTCCAGTGACAGCACAACCCACACAAAAGAATAAGTAAATTAATTAATTAAAAAACACTTTTTTTTTTTTTTTTAGAGAAAAGAAGGACTATAGACCAGTAGATGACATAATGGTTACATCGCTGGACTCTCTCATGGCCAACTGTGGTTCAAGTCCTGGATCTGGAGGCTTGAAACTTACACCAGGTTCGAGTGCCTGCATACACAAAATCCCGAGAGGAGAATAGAGGAGAAGAGATGGAGGGATGGCCATCCCCCTTGGGTGTGATTTCTTGCTTTCTGTCTCTTGGTCTCACTCTGTCTCTCCAGTGAGTACACGTGTCCTACGGCAAAAATCTCTCTCTTAAAAAAAAAAAAAAAAAAAAAAAGAGCAATCTGAACAGATAGTTGTTAGAGCAAGATATATTGTACAAATAAAACATACAGAAAAATGCACACCACACCAATCATTAGGAAACTGCAAATCAAAACCATAATGAGAAGGCTGTCTCCGCAGCCTAGTGGTTAACAGACCCAGTTCTCACATGGCTGACAGGGTTCAGATCTCAGCCCACGTGGCTTGGAAAACATGCCAGGCAAGTGTGTGTATGCCCAGTACCAAGCAGGGTGGGTCAATGGGGAAGAGACTGTGGCACCGTCACACCCCATTGGGGGTTATCCCTCTCTCACTTTCTGTTTCTCCATATCTCTCTTTGGTGAGTGCACACACCTGGCAATTATGAAAAATATGTTGGCATACCACAGCAACCCAATAATAATGACCACCAACACAACAAAAAATAATGAATCAAACGGATCAAGAAAGCAGAAATTCTGGAGAGGAGTGAAGAAAAGTGAGTTTTCACACTGACTGGGGGGAGCATAAATTAGCAGCATCATTATGGATGTTCCTCAAAAAATGAAAAATAAAGCTACCACGTGACCCAGCAGTCCCAGCTCTAGGCATGTCACCAAGAGAAAGAAAACCAGTCGGTCCCGAAGCCATCCTCAGCCCCTGTTCACGGTCGCTCTCGGGGCAGCAGCTGAGACGTGGGCTCCATCAATGACCATGCAGACAAACGAAATAGAACACACACACACACACACACACACACAGACACACAGACACACACACACAGACACACACACACACACACACACACACACAATAGGTACTATTTAGCCTTTAAAAGAAAGAAATTCTGACATTTGAAGAGAAATGGGTGAGCCTGGAAGACATTATGTCAAGTGAAATGAACCAGGCACAGCATAAGTGAAGCCCCACATTTTCATTCTTATGTGGAAAATATAAAAGATCACCTCACAGAAATATAAATGTGAAGAGTGGCTACTACACACTGGGAAGGATAGGTGGCAGGGAGTGACAGAGGGACATTGATGGTAAGAGGAACGGTTCGGTGCTGTAAAGTGCAGTAGTCTGAATGTAGTTAGTAACGATTTACTGTACTCTCAGAGTAACTAAAAAAGAGGACTTTGAATGCTCCCCACCCCCCAAAAAATGGCTGAGGTGATAGGTCAGTCTCCTCGATTTAGCAATACACAATACTTACTCTTCAACAGAGGCATTGGCGGTAGGTGTACGTGCATGCTTGTAGAGTTCGTGATGCGATTCCCACATGGCTGTACGAGGGTTGTTCTCGCCATTCAGATTGAAAGTCGGGGTTCTCCCAGGTTACCTGGGCCTCTTAATAACCAGGTGAAAAGTAAGGTCAGAACTAAAGCTGGACTTTCTTTTTCCAAATTCCATACTCTTGTCATATCTGGTCCCTACCAAAGGGCTCTATGATTTCAGAGCACATATGAAAGTATTTTTTCAATTTGTAAGTAATTTTTTTACAAAGTTTTTTATATTAAAATTTTTATTTATTTTACATTCACTCACTGATATTATTGCAGCATACAAAATTCATTTTCCATTCCAGAATATATTGTATATTGGCTCAATCAAAGATATTTTCATTCATAAGTTCAACAAATAATTTTCCATTTGGTGTCTTTTTTTTTTTTTTTTTTGGAGAGGTTTTTGCTATAGGGCGCGTGCGCTTGCCAGACAGACAGAGACAGAGAGATAGAAAGCGAGAAATCACTCCCCAGGGGGGATGGCCACGCCACAATCCCTTCTCCTCCATTCTCCTCTTGGGATCTTGGGCACGCACGCACACACACCCGGCATGAGTTTAAGCCACCGGGTCCAGGACTCGAACCACGGTCGACTACGTGGGAGTCCAGCGACATAGCCATTACGCTAACTGCTGGTCCCACCATTTGGTGTCTTAAAACTATTGGTGGAAAACACCATGGAAACCCTTGGAGACATCGGAGTAGACAAGGACTTCTGAAATAAGACCCTCAAAGCACAGGCAACAATCCTGCAAATCAGCAAGTGGATTATATCAGGTTAAATATGTGGCTGTTTCTCTACCTATCTGGTTAGTTAGGAACCTTACAAAGGTTTAATATAAAACTAACTTTGCAAATATTCCTAAATATGCATACAGAATCTGTTATCTGTAAGACTTTGGTTTGTAACTAGGTGTGGATCAGGAAGAATGTGTGGCGTGTCTTAGCAATGTTGATCTTAAAAGCCTTCACAAAAGCGGGCCAGCAAGAGGCATGGTGGTTAAGGCACTGGATTCCCCCATGGCTGACCACGATTCAAATCCCGAACCTGGTGGCTTGAAAATCAGCCAGTGTGTGCATGCGTGGCCCAAAATCCTGAGAGGAGACTGGAGAAGGGACTGTGGCATGGCCATACCCCCCGGGGGGTGAACTCTCACTTTCCTCTCTGTCTCTCTCTAGTGAGCACATGTGTCATATGGCAAAAACTTAGAAAAAAGCATTTCACAAACTTAGAAGATATTTTGGAGATTAATGGATTATGTTTTTTTTTTTTTTTTTTGGAGAGGTTTTTGCTATAGGGCGCGTGCGCTCGCCAGACAGAGAGAGACAGAGAGATAGAAAGCGAGAAATCACCCCCCAGGGGGGATGGCCATGCCACAGTCCCTTCTCCTCCATTCTCCTCTCGGGATCTTGGGCACGCACGCACACGCGCCCCGCGCGAGTTTAAGCCACTGGGTCCGGGACTTGAACCACGATCGACTATGTGGGAGTCCAGCGACATAGCCATTACGCTAAATGCTGGTCCCAATGGTTATGTTAATAGCCATCTAAACAGGATTAAGCATTCAATCTTAAATATTTATGTATATAAAATAAGAGCTTCAGGGGCCAGTAGGTGGCATGGTAGTTAAGGAGCTAGAATCACACATGGCCAACCACAGTTTGAGTCCCATACCTGGTGGCTTGCTTTCTGTCTCTCTCTCTCTGTTGAGAACACAAACTTAAATATTAATAATAAACACAACAAATAATTTAAAAATAGTTTCAAAGAAACTCACAACATAGCTACATTGAGCCAGTCATGTAACTCTATCATCAATGAACATGAACGAAATTCTTCAGCTGAGATTTGAAGAATTTAGGAAGGATAATTAAACTCGTTTGGAGTTTTCAGCTAATTGGTACTGTGGTTCATAATGTGTGATGGTAATCTTTTATCCATGGGTATAAACTTCATATAATTTAGTGCTTAAAGTATTAATCTTTGGATTATGTAATTAGTTATCATAAGTTACAGTTTACCATAACTCTAAAACATGGCTACCTGACCTCTTCCTCACAGTTTGTTTTTAAAACTTAATTGGTGGTAGTGCCTCCCACTCTGATGTTTATCTGGTCATCGAGTGAAGGAGGGCGTGTCTAAGGTGATCCTCTGAGTCTTCTCCAGCACCACTGCTATCTAATAACTTACCCATGCGATTTTCTGACTGTAGTAAAAAGAACATGGTGACTTATAAAAGTGTTGTTTTTTAAATTTTACTTTTGCTATTTGTCCAATAGTGTAATGTAATGCTTATAAATATGTTTACTGTGCCTTGAATATTTATACTTTTGTTTATGCAAACTCTAAAATTTCCCACAGATGCATTAAATGGTTTGTCTTTTTTTTTTTTTTTTTTTTTTTTAAGTCTCTGGACAGCAAAAGAAACAATTAGAATGAATTGACAACCCTCAGAATGGGAGAATAAATTTGCAAACTATGCCTCAGGTAAGAGACTGATAACCAGAATACTCGGGGAATTCAAGCAGCTCACCTGAAAAAAAAAAAAAAGAAAGAAAGAAAAAAAGATCAACCCAATTAAAAGATGTCCAAATGAGCTGAAATGAAAACTTTCTAAGGAGTCAACAGTCAAAAAGCATATGAAAAAAATGCTCGGGACCAGCAGTTAGCGTAATGGCTATGTCACTGGTCTCCCATGTAGTCGACCGCGGTTCGCGTCCCGGACCCGGTGGCTTAAAACTCACGCCGGGCGCGTGTGCGTGCGTGCCCAAGATCCTGAGAGGAGAATGGAGGAGAAGGGATTGCGGCGTGGCCATCCCCCCTGGGGGGTGATTTCTTGCTTTTTATCTCTCTGTCTCTCTCTGTCTGTCTGGCAAGCACATGTGCCCTATAGCAAAAAACCTCTTCAAAAAAAAAAAAAATGCTCAACATTCATTATCATAAGGGAGATGGAAATCAAAACCACAATGAGATACCACCTAACTCGGGTTAGAATAGCTAAGATTAAAAAAAAATAAAGAATGATAATGTGTTGGCGAGGCTGTGGAGAAAAGGGAACTCTCACACACTGTTGATGGGAATGCAAATCAGTACAGTCACTGTGGAGAACAGTGTGAAGATTCCCAAAGGCCTTCAAATAGAGCTATGATAAGAGCTAGTAATTTCACTCCTGGGTATCTACCCAAAGGATAGGAAGGCACTCAGTCAGAAAAGTGCTCGCAAGTTCATGTTTATTGTGGCATTATACACCGTAACTGAGATTTGGAACCAACCGAAATGTCTGAAAACAGACAAATGGATTGAAAAACTGTGGCATATACACACTACAGAATACTACTCAGCCATAAAAAAAAAAGAGAGAGAGAGATATCCTGGCATTTGAAAAAAGTGGATGAACGAATTTAAATTTAAAGCCAATTTAAGTTCACACTTCACGATGTGGCCCACGTAGACATCATTGATGTATCTGTCTTTAATGTGAAACCTATTTGTAAATAAGAACCATAAGAAGCCTTCTGGAAAAAATTCTATTTTTGTCTTCGCATGTTGTAAAGCATACTCAGTGATGCTAAGATTCCTGTGCCACGCCCAGGACCGTCTCGAGCTTCCTGGATGGCCACACTGTACATCAGTGATGGTTCTTCCTTCTATTTGACAATCCAGCTGCTCCCCAGAACCTTCCTCAGAGCCCCCAGCACCTCCTTGTTCCTCAGGCTGTAGATGAGGGGGTTCAGCATGGGGGTGAGGACGGTGTAGAACACAGAGAGGCCCTGGTCCAGCTCCGGGCTGTGGGTGGAGCCGGGGGTCATGTACACCACGACAGCCGGCCCCAGGTAGAGACTCACCACGATCAGGTGAGATGAGCACGTGGCCAGGGCTTTGTTCCTCCCCTCAGGAGAGCTCATCCTCAGGACGGCGAGGAAGATGCGAGCGTAGGAGGCCACAATGAGGGACAGTGGCACGGTGATAAACATGATGCTCATCCCCATCAGCACCATGAGGTAGCTGGAAGTGTCCTCGCAGGACAGCATCAGGACAGCTGGCATCTCGCAGAAAAAGTGCTTGATCTTGTTCTCACAGGTTGGAAAATGCATCGTGTAAACCGTCTGTGCCAAGGCATTGAGCATGCCTCCCGCCCAGGACCCCAGGGCCATCTGCAAGCAGACCCTGGGGCTCACGACAGCTGAGTACCGCAGAGGGTTGCACACAGCCACGTAGCGATCATAGGCCATGAGGGTCAGGAGGATGCACTCTGCATCTGCCAGCATCAGCCAGAAGAACATCTGCGTGCCACAGCCCACCCGTGATATCCTTCTGCTTCCAGAGAAGAAGTCGGTGGCCATCTTGGGAACCATGCTGGACACATAGGCCAGGTCGATGAAGGACAGCTGCTGGCTCAGGAGGAAGTACATGGGTGTGTGCAGCCGAGGGTCCACCCAGATCAGGAGGATCAGGATGGCGTTGGCTGCGATTGCGATGAGGTAGACCAGAAGGATGATGGACATGAGAGTACGGGGGTATCCATAACTAGGGAAGAGTCCCAGGAGGATGAAACCTTCCAGGAACGTTGCATTTTCTCTCTCCATACTTCCAGAATTCTCGTGAACTAAGAAACATTGAGGGAAGCCAGTCAAAATCGGAAAAAACACTGAGGAAAGCCAGTCAAAATAGGAAATTCTGTAGTCTGATTCACCATCTAAAGACTCAATTTGGATTAAAGAAGTATGTTTTCTTTTTAATCAGATTTTGAGAAAATATTCAGCATCTTATTCTATTTATAGATTTGTCTCCATGTTCGGACATTCACAACCTGTGTTTAATTATGAAACTCGTTTCTCACTTTAACCTGTCGAGGATAGAGATAATCCAAGAAAACGTAGGCTAATGGTGGGCCATCGCCCGGTCATGAGGAATAGAGACAGGCGCAGCTAGGGAAATGACAGAGATCATCTTGTGCATGTGTTCTATTTTATAGATAAAGCAGGGGAGTTGCAGATAAGGTTCGGCCAAGCGACAGTCTCACTCTTAGCTATTAGACATCGGGATCGAACTAACCAGTCTCGTGGACCACTGACAATGCTTTCTGCTCATAGGCAAAGTTTAAGTTAGATGTTAGTGAGACAACTTCTAAACTATTCATCATGGCTGTACGTATAGTTCTCCTTCCTGACAGCGCACGAGTGGGTAGGATACACTTCTCACTGTACAAGCAGTTTGGGTGTGCAATGAGCAGCGTTAATGTTGGATAATGGAGTTGACAGACACACAGCCTGGACGTTTTTCCAGATAATACATATCCCAGCTAAGTTCCCACTATTAGATATTTGAGGTCAGGATCATAATGATCAGTTTCCTGGACGCCGATCATATTTGTCACTAACATACGAAGAGTTTAATCAGACATTAGTGCGACAACTGCTAATGACTCGGAGGGGTTAAGGGCCCAGCTCTCTTCCTAGAGCTCACCTGTTGGTATTCCGAGTGTGCACATCTTCCACACCCTGCCCATGAAATGTGAGGAGGTGTGCTTGAGGAAAGAGCGGGCCGGAACACAACCCTGGACTTGGTCCGAGAGCGTGAGCTGTACATTTATAACTGTCTCTCAGTGAGTGCTCTCTGTCCACATGTGCCCCATCTGGCTCACTGCAGCAGGAAATGGCAGGGTCTGTGACACGACCCATCTGGGTGCATTCCCTCAGCTGTGAAGTTTCAGGTTAATGTGAACTAAACCCTAGACTCTCACTATGTGCTGTGTGTAGTAGAGTCACTTTCACAGGTTGGGAAATTCTGATTATCTTCACCTTAATAAGGGCAAGAAGCTTTGTGGTTTTTACCAGAAGAAAATAGTGGAAGCTTCTCCAGACAGCTCCCCTCTCGCTGTCCAAGCTTCGTTCCCGCTGCAGTTTCTGAGGGCAGCTTCTCCTACTCCCCCCACATCGTGGGCATTACTCTCTGGATAACACCTGCCCACTCTCCAGCCTCCATGGTCTTCAAAGCGTGCTTCAGTCTCGTCGGGGTGTGGCACACTGCAGTGTGTTCTGTATGATCGTGACAGCCACACGTGGTCCCACTGACTGTGAATGTCCACTTGACTGTCCCCACCACACCCTGTAAGATCTTGGGAAAGGACACTTTCCTCATGTCCTCCAGGACCTAACAGCACGTCTGGTTCAGAGAATGGACAGGAATGCTTACGTCTATATCTGTTGAAGGTATTTTATAGTTTAATCAACTGGACTAGGGAGAAATGCTCAAATATTGCAGTATTCATTTTGTAAGCTAAATAATGTGACTGAATGTATAAAAAATGAAATAAAAAAAAGAAACAAAAAAAGGAGAACAAATACAAACAAGACAAACCCAATCCAGATCCTTTAAAAGCAAAAAACAAAAAACAAAAAACAAAAAAACCCAAAACAAAACAAAAAACAAAACAAAAAAGAAAGTACAATGCTTTATTATGCAATGGGCTTTTTTGGGACCAGCAGATGGCATAGCAGTTACGTCACTGGACTCCCACATGGGCAGCCACAGCTCGAGTCCCAGACCCGGAGGCTTGAAACACCCTGGGTGTGCACGTGTGTACCCAAGATCCAGAGGGGAGAATGGAGGAGAAGGGACTGTGGGGTGGCCATCCCCTCTTGCAGGTGATTTCTTGCTTTCTGCCTCTATCTCTCTGGAGAGTGCACGCGCCCTAGAACAAAAAATATTTCTTAAAAAAAAAAAAAAGAAAAAGAAAACAGCAACAGGCTTTTTAATCTACATAATATAGCGCAGTGAGTACGTTCTTCATTTTATTTTTATCAAATTATTTTGTTGTTCCAACTAGAGGTGTTGAAATAGGGGTGGCTACACAATTTAAATCAAACCAATATACTCCTGAAGTAAAGTTAGCTGGTCAGGAAAGAAACCATCTTCCTAAAGTAGTTAAAATTATCAACTTCTTTATTTCGTAAAATCCCATTGACTTTAAACTATCCTGTGTCTCATGCCTATAATGAATGTTTTTGTTTTCCTGATTGTCGATATCCTGCAAGCACTCTACCATTTAATATATAAATTAGACTTTCTCATGCAATGGTTACCTTAAAATTCCATGTGTTCTCTGCAACCACTTTCTCTTCAAAATGGTGTGGTCTTCTTTCCCCTTAGAACCAGGCAGCTCTTTAACATATTATTTATCAGCTGGAAGGCTACAATTTGCTTGGTTCCCAGGTAGTCACACCTCCAGTCTCAGGTCACTGGAGTCCATGGTGAACGTGAACACGTCTCTACCAGGACTTCAGGCTAGAAGTCCAAGTTAGTGATCAGAAACAGCTCGGAGAGTAGGACTTCGCCTCCCGGATAGCTCAGGCACTTCGGGAGCCTGGGGTCTTGGGAGTGTGTCCTGAGAGAGCTTTGTCCCCAGACATTAATTATTCCTAGAGTCTGGCCTCCCTGCTGAGTATTTAAAATGTTTGGAAAGAAAAATATTCTCACCCAATCTACTTTGAAGAGTCACTTCTTCTGAGGAATTTAACTATTCCTAGGAAATGCTTTCTTCTTGGGATCAAGTAGGGGTTGTTTCTTCTACTACAAAAGCTCCTATAAAATATTTTTAAAAATAAGGTCACAGATTAGGTTTGGAAATATAATTAGAAACTGTAAAATCAAATTCTTCTCTATTTTTCTTTTCTTTATCTTCTTCTTCTTTTTTTTTTTTTTGTCAGGAGGTACATGTGTTCACCAGGGAGAGAGAGAGAGAGAGACAGAGAGGGAAGAAGCACATCTCTTATC
Source organism: Tupaia tana (assembly GCA_026018925.1). Taxonomy (NCBI): domain Eukaryota; kingdom Metazoa; phylum Chordata; class Mammalia; order Scandentia; family Tupaiidae; genus Tupaia; species Tupaia tana. Next base: position 2,781,292 of record JAKSZU010000015.1, read on the forward strand.
GATCACGTGTGGCTATGCCTCAACCTTTTTCTTCCATTTCTCCACCTTGTCAGGACCCCAGGCACATATATGCACCTGCCTGGTGTGGTTTTTTTCATGCCACTGAGGCTAGGATTTCAGCTGTGGTCAGCCGTGTGGGATCTGGCCTGCTATATGCAGCACTTAATAGCTGCACTATGGAGCTGACCCACTCAAAATTCATAATGCAAAGATAATTTTAAGTACCTTCAAGATTAAGGGCGTTTTGGTCAGAGTTTTAGAAAAAACAATTAGAATGAGAGCTCTTGGGTCTTCTACTGAAGACATCAGAAATGTGTGTCTATTCATTAAAGCGACTGCCAGAAAACTGCTGATGGAGCACAGAGCTCATCAGCGGGAGCAGTGGCAGGGCATTTGCGCCGAGCTGCACCTCACTCTGGATGACCACGCAGCTCCCAGCGGAGCTGTGACGGGTCTTTGCTATGCGCGTGACGGCTGGTAGCTTGTGTCCTGTCAGGTGTGCAAACAGAGTGCTCCCTGCAGCCCTGCCCGAATGGCTTCCACTCTTTCCAAGAGAACTACCATATGATCCATCAATTCCACTCCTGTGTATCTATCCAAAGGACAGGAGAACGCTCAGTCAGAAAGGCACTTGCACATCTATATTCATTGCAGCATTATTCACAATTGCTAAGACATGGAACCAACTCAAATGTCCACAAGCAGATGAATGGACTGAAAAATTGTGGCACATATACTCCATAGAATACTACTCAGCCATAAAACAAAACAAAACAAAACAAAACACCAACAAGGCCCTGGAATTTGATAGAAAGTGGACAAATATGGAAGATTTATTGCTGAGTCAAGCAAGTCAGGCTATGAAAGAGAGACATTGTATATCTCCACTTAACATACACTGACTGTCCTCACTCTATGGTAGAGACTGAAAGACTGGAGGACATAAAAGCATTAAAATTGTTACAGACACTAGCGGCAAAGTGGAAAGAGTGTGGGAGGGGAAGAGAGTAGGAAAGGAAATTTGGGGAAAAAGTAGAGGGTTAAGACAATTGTGGGACAGAGATATGGTTTATTTTTTGTTGATGAGGATTTGTATAGCATTCTCAACTGGGCTGGACTGAAGCGTATGTCATTCTGGGTAAAGTCTTTTTAAAATCTAAATGATGTATAGTGATGAAATGTATAAATAATAATAATAAATAAATTTTAAAAAATAAAATAAAAAAGAATAAACACTGAAATTCTCCCAAAAAATAATGAATTACTTTTAACATTTTGTCAGGTTCTCTCTCTACCTAGGCTCTCTGATGTCTATAGTGCGTGCCTCTGTCTTTGTGAAATCTGTGTTCCCTACTAACTCACACAGCAGGGCGGACTCGGGGCCTGCAGGCCCATACTCTTCCTCACTCCCTCACACCTTTGGCACAGCCTTGGGCATGGCTCACCACTTCATTGCTCTATTAGCACATTCTATTGTCTATGCATTTATTTAGAAATATAAAGCAAAATAGAATGTGTAAAAGTAGTTCAGTATAGCCAAAAATGCTGTGGGAACGTGTGAGCATGCACCTATGCGTTGACTTAGTTTACGTTTTAGACAGCAGAGCAGGCAGTTTCTGTGACCAGCTCTTGGTCCCCAGCTGGATGAAAGCTCCCCGCTCTCTCTCTGTAGCCGGGCTCCGGCCCTCCTCAGTGCGCTGGACGCTGTCCTGTGGTCGCAGAGGTCGAGCCCAGGCAATTCACACGGACGTGCTAGAGGGACATTTTGGCAGCATTTGCCTGTGGTCAAGAAAATGAAGGGAGCAAGAAGAGAATGAGCCCGTGGGCACCAGGAAGAGGTGTCACAGAGGTCACTGTGGCCACCTGTCACTGAGCTGCTAAGAACTCATGCAGGATGGAGAGGCACAATGGCAGCTGACGGCCCCTCTGGGGAAGAATGGGGGTGCGAGCAGGTGAGTGCCCGCACCCAGGCTGGTTCTGAGAAGGGAGCAGGAGATGGTGTGGCAACCCGGTAACCCCAGGGACTCAGAGGCCGCCTGAGTTTAGTTTCTATTTCCAATGATGGGCAGCAATAGGACGTCCTGGTGAAAAAGGCGAATCCGATCCCGCGGGGTAGGGAGGGGATCCTTCTGACCATTTCCCGGCTGCATTCTTGCTGCTCAGCTGGAGGGATAAAATCTCCCTGGCTTCTGTGGCCATTCCTGCCTCCAGCTGGTCACTGCTAACCCTTTCCCAGAGCCTGTCCATGCTCACTCCAGTGTCCGCTCCAGGTGCCCGCGCGTTCTCCGGCCTGGGCTCCTCCCTGCCTGGCTTTGCTCCTGCCCTCGGAGGAACAGGCTCCAATCCCCATGGGGCTCCCCTCTGCCGGCTCACTCCCGGACACAGGCACAGAGAGGTCTCCCCCATCACCCACATAAGCGGCCCCCACTTTCCTATAAGCGATGTCACCTTTTCCGAAACTATTCAATGTGTTTAGTTCTTACGGTGATTATTAACGGGGGCAGAGCATGTGCTCCCTGAGGGCAGACGTCTGTCTCTGCTCCACTCACCGCTGCGAGCCAAGTGCCGTGGGCAGTGACTGGGACACGGTCATACAGACACTCACTGGGCGTGACTGGACTAATGAGCGAAAGCCATGTGCTGACCGGCTAGAAGGAGAGAACGTTTAGGCCGTTAGTCGTTCCGTTTATGAAGGCAGAGCCCGTGTCTGCCAGGCCCAGAAGATACTGAACACCTGGGCTGCTCTTAAAGAGAAGGATTCGTCGGGAGCCAGCAGAGAAGAGCTCAAGATAGAGTATGGGTTTAAAGACAAAAAATATGTAAGACCGTGTGTAAAGTCCACAATCTGCAGCTAACTTCTTAAGCAAGCCATATGTCAAAGACCGATTTAAACATGGTCATGTGAGTTAAACTCTCTTATAATAATTTCACTTGGTAAAAATACCAGATTAACAACAACGTAAAAGATACACTTGAGGTAAACAGCAATGCACACACAAAATAAAATTTTTTAAATCTTAAAATTAAAAAGTGAGGGGCCAGCAGATGGCATAACAGTTATGTCGCTAGACTCCCACATTTGAGTCCTGGACCTGGTGGCTTATAACTCACGCTGGGTGCGTGTGCATGCATGTCCAAACTCCCAAGAGGAGAATGGAGAAGAAGGAACTGTGGAGTGGCCATCCCCGCTGGGGCGTGATTTCTCAATTTCTGTCTCTTTCTGTCTCTCTATGGCAAGCACACGTGCCCTATAGCAAAAATATCTTTTTAAAAAATGAAAAAGTAAAAGATGAAAAATAATGAAAGTCAGGGGACCAGCAGTTAGCGTAATGGCTATGTTGCTGGACTCCCACGTAGTCGACCGTGGTTCGTGTCCCAGACCTGGTGACTTAAAACTCATGCCGGGCGTATGTGCATGCGTGCCCAAGATCCCAAGAGGAGAATGGAAGAGAAGGGACTGCACCATGGCCATTTCTCGCTTTCTGTCTCTCTGTCTCTCTCTGTCTGGTGAGTGCATGCGCCCTATAGCAAAAACCTCTCCAAAAAAAATAAAAATTTAAAAAAATAATGAAAGTCAGGAAGCAACATGCATAGGCAATTTAACTGAGTAAATCTGAACTGCCTGCAAAACTCGCTCTAATTTTTCAAGAGTGAGAGAAAAGAAAAACCAGGTGGGACCAGCAGTTGGCGTAATGGCTATGTCACTGGACTCCCATGTAATCAACCGTGGTTCAAGTCCCAGACCTGGTGGCTTAAGCTCACGCCAGGCATGTGAGCGTGCGTGCCCAAGATCCCAAGAGGAGAATGGAGGAGAAGGGATTGTGGCGTGGCCATCCCCCGGGTGATGATTTCTTGCTTTCTGTCTCTCTGTCTCTCTGGTGAGCACACATGCCCTATAGCTAAAACCTCAAAAAAACAAAAACAAAAACAAAAAATTAAAAAACAAAAAAACAACAGGTACAGAAGACCTTGGTATGCAAAACACTGTGTATGGGTTGACCAGGGGAATTGAACCCATGTCTTCAAGATGGAGCCAGTTTTGGTTCAATAGTACATTACTATTATCCCAGTGAACTGGTCCTCTTTTTTGTTTGTTTGTTTTGTTTTTAATTATGTTTGAACTGATAACATAACGAATGTAGATATTTGTGACGACTGGTGTGATTTTGCAATACATACATGCACTCATGATGACCCAGCCAAGTCAACAAACACATCCACCGTCTCAGGCACTCATTATCACTCTGAGCTGCGGGCACTGAAGATGTCCTCTTCCAGCTGTTCTGACATGTACATTGAATTGTCATGGACAGTGGCTGGCCTGTGTGCAGGGGGACAGTGGCTGCCCTGTGTGCAGTGGTTCTCTGGAATTCGTCCCACTTCTCTATCTGTAATTCCATGTCTGTTAACCAAGCCCTTCCCATTCTGCTGACCTGCCTCCTCTTCCCGCCTCTGGCATCTGCTGTTCTCTTCTCTTCTTTCTATGCAATCAGATCTTTTAGCTTTTGCTAGAAACATGCCCTATTTGTCTTTCAGTGTCTGGGTGTATCCCTTACCATAATTCCTTCCATGTTCCTTAATGGTGCTGTGGATGAAAGGATTTCTTTTTCTTTCTTTCTCTTTCTCTTGCTCTTTATTTTTGAGAGAGAGAAAGAGAGAGAGAGAGAGAGAGAGAGAGAGAAGAGAGAAAAGAGAGAAGCATGTGTTTGAAACCAGGTCTCGTGCGTCACCATCCTCTTGCCCTGCCTCCCAGTAGCCAGCGTTACAGATGGGCACCAACCCCCACCTGTTGAGGATGGTCCAGGAGCCACACTGGGCCACCCAGCACAGCCCCATCCACGCAGGTGCCCCTGTTGCCTGTGCTACTGCACCTGAGCGTCACTCTTTTATGACAAAATAGCAAAATATTCTATTGTGAATGGTTACATCTTCTTTCTTTACATTTATTTATTTCCAGAGAGAGAAAAAGAGAGCCACTCCCAACAGAGTCTTCTTGGGACACTCCACCTATCAGCTGTGTGGCCAGCGCTCACCTCCACCAACCTCATACTTAAGTTTCAAACAACAAGACCCTGGCTTTTGACAGAAATTGGATGAATATGAAAGCTTTACTGCTGAGTGAAGCAAGCCAGGTTATGAAGGAGAGACATTGTATGTCTCCACTTAATATGTACCATGTTCCCACACTTTATAGCCAAAACTGAATGACTAGAGGATATAGAAACATAAAAAATGGTTATAAATACCAGATGCAGTGTGGGAAGAGTGTGGGTGAAGGAGCAGAGTCTGAGGAAGCATGTTAAGGAGAAAAATAGAGAGACAAGACATTTATGGAATAAAGAAATAGGCTATTATCTGTTGAAGATAATGTGTATATAGTATGCTCAACTGGACTGGTGAGAAATGTATACATGTTGGAATATTCACTTTGCAAGGTAAGTAACATGTGATTGAATGTATAAAAGAAATTGAAATAAAAAATATATTTTAAAGAAAAGAGAAAAAAAGAAAATCCAAGTGAATCCATGAAAACAATCCTAAAACTTATAAATTTGGAAAAGTACCATGATATAAAAATCAATATACAAAAATTTATAGCATTTTTATGCATCTGTGGAGAGCAGCCATTCTGAGCAAACATGGTGATCTTCAGACACACGCAGAAACAGTGGTTCTATGAGCTTCATTTGCATGGCTATAAAAGCAATTAACATATGAACATACTACTCGAGTGCTGTCATGGATACTGCAAAGTAGTATCAAATGAAAGGAAGTCACATGTGTTTATCAGAATCAGCCCAAAAAGATCAGAGAAATCACATGGCACCAGTCATTCTCATTTTATTCAGCTGATTAATATCTGAAAACAACTGGCTTTGCATTCCATTTCCTCTTCCCCTATTTTCTTCCCTATAAAATAATAAATGAGAGGCTGGTTATGGGTCACAGCTTTCTCCATCAGAGAGGTTGAGCCCACTCGATCCTCGCTTTTTTATACTTGTGTGTCTTTGTTATTACATTTATTTCTAAACCACAGCCTTCCCACTCAGAATTAGCATTCTGCCAAGAGGCTTCTGGCATACACCTACAATGAACAGACTGGGTTAAAGTTGGAGAAAACAATACCACTTACTGTAGCCATGAAAAATGTAAGAAACTAGGAATAAACCTCGCCAAAGAGGTGAAAGGTTCTTCCATCCAGAATACACTGTATATTGGCTCAATCAAGCACATCAACATACATGTTATCATCAACAAATAATTTCCCATTTCTTGTTTCCTGTATACTTTGCTTTTTTTCCCATCCTCGATTTCCTCTCTCTCACCCTCTGCCATCTCCCACCCTCCTCCCATACTGTCTCTGATATCTATGGTTGCTTTCTATGCCTTCTCCCCAATTTTATTGATTCACTAAAGATCTTAACTAATCTAAATATTTTGAATATCAAGCACAGCTGAAATATACATATCTATGAACACAAGTCTGACTTTAGGTATAAACCTCAGTGAGTAGAATGAACATAGTATAAAGAGGTGAAAGATTTTTAAGAAAAACTATGAAAATTTGAATATGATATAGATGATATTTAAAAAACTGAAAAGATATCCTGTGTTCCTGGACTGAAGATTCATTGTAAACAAAGTGTCAGCCTTACTTAAATTAATGTACATATTCAAGCAAATTACTGAGGATTTTCTTCACAGAAATAAATAAAACAGTCTTAGAATTTGTCTGGAATCATAAAAGACTTGATATTGCTACAGTAATATTGTGCAAAAAGAATAAAATACAAGGCATCTCCTTCCTCACTTCAAAATATATTACATAGTGGTGCTAATCAAAACAGCATGGTACTGGCACAAAAATAGATATACAAAACAATGGAACAGAATAGAGAATCCAGAAATAACCCCCAAATCATACAGCTGACTATTATTTGACAAAAGGAACAAGACCATACAGTGGGGAAAAAGTATTTTCAGCAAATGGTACTGGAAGAACTGGATATCCACCTGCATAAAAATGAAACTGGGCCCTTATCTTTCACCATTAGCAAAAATCAACTAAAAATGGATCAAAGATTTAAATAGAAAGTCTCAAAGTATGAAACTATTGGTAGAAAACTTAGGAGAATCTCTTGAAGACATTGGAGTAGAAAGATTTCTTAAGCAAGACCCTAAGGCACAAGCAATAATCCCAAAAATAGACAAGTGGAATTACATCAAGCTAAAAAGCTTCTTTACAGCAAAGGAAACAATAACTAGCATGAAGAGACAACCTCTCTGGGATGGGATAAAATATTTACAAACTATGTTTCAGACAAGGGATTGATAGAGTATATAGCAAGCTCAAGCAACTTGCCCATAATAAAAACCTAATAATCCAGTCAAAAAAATGAGCAAATGAACTGAACAGACAACTCTTCAAAGAAGACACACCAATAGTCAAAATGCATATGAAAGAATATTCAACGTCCCTTATCATAAAGGAAAATGCAAATTGAAACTACAATGAGATATCGCTTAACCCCAGACAGAATGGCAATGATCAAAAAACATGAAGACAAATGCTGGTGAAAAGGGAACTCTCTTGCACTGTTGGTGGAAATGTAAATTAATACAAACACTGAGGAAAACAATATGGAAATTCCTCTAAAACCTACTAGTACTACTCTACAACTCAGTAATCCCACTCCTGGGAATTTATACAAATAACATGAAAGTAGAGAGACAGGTGCACATCCATGTTTATTGCAGCATTATTACAATTGCTAAGACGTAGAGCCAACCTAAGTGCCCAAGATCTGATGACTGGATTAAAAAACTGTAGCACATATATACTATGTAATACTACTCAGCTATGAGGAAAAATGAGATCCAATCATTTGATTCAAAGTGGATGGATATAGAAGATTTAATTCTAAGCAAGTAAGCCAGCTTCTGAAAGACACACTGTATATCCCCAGTCAATATATACCAAATGTCTGTGTTCTGTGGTAAAAATGGAAAGATCTGAAGATATGATAGTAGAGAGAATAAATTTAGATACCACAGAGTGTAACAAAGGGGAGTTGATGGCAGAGGGTGAGTAGGAGGGGCAAAGGGAAGAAAGTTTTAACAGAAAAAAGAATGCAAAGTTCTCTGCTGAAAATGATGTATAAGGTAATATCCTTGATTTACTGTCATGTATTGCATGCATATGCAACGTGTTGAAAAAATATTGTGTACTATAGAGTTGCACAATGATGGAATCTAAATTTTCTTAAAGTTATGGTTGCATTAAAAATTAAAAAGAGATAAATTCTCTATAAACACAAGATGTCCTCATACTTCCTTTAATTATTTAAGGCCCATGACAGATCTGGCTTCAATATTTTGCTCAATAAAATAAGTTGCTTATTTTGATTCCTTTTCTTTATTTCCTTAAGCTACTGCAGCCATATTTATGTATTGTTATTGCAATACTATATCCTATATCATAATTTTGTTTCATAAAATTATTTTCTCTAGCATACAAGGCTTTAATGCATTTATTATTTTTTTCTATTTTTAATTTCAAGCAAAGAGTACAACAGTTGTGGATTTTAGGGAACCAGCAGTTAGTGTAATGGCTATGTCACTGGACTCCCACGTAGTCAACCGCGGTTTGCGTCCCGGACCCAGTGGCTTAAAACTCACACCGGGCGCGTGTGCGTGCGTGCCCAAGATCCTGAGAGGAGAATGGAGGAGAAGGGATTGCGGCGTGACCATCCCCCCTGGGGGGTGATTTCTCGTTTTCTGTCTCTATGTCTCTGTCTGTCTGGCGAGCGCACGCGCCCTATAGCAAAAGACCTCTCCAAAAAAAAAAAAAAAAAAAAAACAGTTGTGGATTTTAAATAAAATTCAGTTAATACTGTTAAGTCAATGCCCACTAACAATAAGACAATCTTCTAGGATTAAGGAACAAAAGGAGACAGGAGGCAGAACCCTGGGCGTCCTTAGCTTAAAATCCCACTGCTGTCCAGGATGGCAAAAGTCCAAGAGTGCAATGTAGATACAATAAGCAAACGGGTTGGGTCAGTGGAGAACTCTTGAGTAAGGAAGGGGGGAAATACTGGTGTTCACTGGGGGCACAAAAAAGAGAGGCAAGACTTAGCTCTGACCTCAGAAAAGGGAAATTTTAGATGAGAAGATAAAGGACATGATTCTAGGCAGTGAAAATAGAGTAGGTCCTGGAAAAAGAAAAGAAGGAAATAAATAAGAGATACATAAAAAGGGAATAGTTAGTAACTTGCTTAATGAATATATGGGATTAATGATAAGTCAAAGAAAATTCTAAGGTAGGTCTCTAGAGAAATTATACTGGAACTGACCAAAAAATAAAAATAAAAAACAGAAAAAAACTTTCAGAGTATGTAGCTGATACCAGGCTGAAAACTGATTATAGCCTAGGGAGACAATTCCTCCAGGACACTTCCTGGGCATTGCCAGCCTGAATGCACAGTTGGCGTGGCTGCAGGGCTGAGTTGTGAAGGCAGCTCTGGTTCACCAGCTGCTCTTCCCTGAGCCCAAGCTTTGGGGAATTAGAGAGATCGCAGCTCTGCTCACAGCCCGTCAGGCTGAGGAGAAAGAGGAACTTCGGCATCTGTCAAGCCTGCTCCATCATCTATCTTTTCCCACTGAAATCATCTAACTTTGTTTCCCTGTATGATCAGCATGAGCAGATGAAGCTTTGATTATTTTATACTTTTCAGGAAGTTGAGATGACTGGGCACAAACTATAAGGCGAGTGTCTGGGTAGGGAGTAATGGATTGTCCTAGTTTCTGAAAACCCATTTATACAGCTAGTGCTATGATGACTTGCCAATAGGACTTAGGAGGCTCAGTCCTGGTAAACAGACACGGGAGCAGGAGTAGAAAAGCAGCCAGGGACTGTGTGATCAAGGCGGTGCCCTTTCTCAGTGCCGTGTCTCCAGTGGACATGAGCATGCTGAATCTCCTCCCATGTAGCTCACTGGACAAAACACGGAAAGTGCTCTGAAGCCAGCGAAGGACCAAAAGGTCACGCAAAGTAGTGCCTTTTGGTGGAAATGCAACGTCCGTGATGGGAGCCCTGTCACCAAGACCCTAGATCCAGCCTCTGCAGGCAGAGTCCACTGGGCTGGCCATGGGTTTAGCTCACTTTCCCTGCAGGCTCTATTTGTCAGGTGACATGCTGGAGGGAAATGTGGAACTCCACTACCACTGCTCCTGCCATCATAAATCTCATGGATTAGCAGGTGAGACACTTGTTGATACATATAATCACAAAGATGACGTTTAGGTCACGGTCTAGGCTGTTAGGAAGAGAGTTTGAAATAACAGAATCTAGCTAAGTCTCAGGACACCAGAAAGCCCTGGAAGCAGCATTGGAAATATGAATGGCGTGTCATTGAAAAGCTGTGGTGGCAGCAAAATCGCAGACTCCTGGTTTTCAGACACCTGCCCCTTCAAATCTCAGTTTTTCACCATTTAATGACTCTAGGTCAGGTGCAGACATGGACCATCAAGATTCACTTTAAGGTGGCACAAATGGTAGGGTGTTTTCACATGGTACTGAAGCCATATGGGAGGTCCAGGTTCGGTTCCCAGGTCAATCTAAAGCTGCTGAGCACGTCCTCCCCGGGATTAGCCCTTACTGGCTAGGAGGCTAGAAGAAGGATAATGACATGGAAAGATGCTATCTAGGGGGCCAGAGGGTGGCGTGGTGGTTAAGGGTCCTGGACTCCCACATGGCTGACCACAGTTTGAATCCCGGACCTAGTGGCTTGCTTTCCCCCCCCCCCCCCTTCACTCTATCCCTCTCTGGTCAAATTAAAACATAAATAACTAAAGTTAAATAAAATAGTTCTTAAAAACATGATGCTATCTAGGATATTTCTCTCTTATGAAAGAAAGAAATAAAACAACTTTAAAAAGATTCACTTTAAGGCAAATAGCATACTATGCACACTGACCAATTCTTACCATTATAGTTGCTTTTAAATGATCTTAAATGTATCTGTACATCTACATCTAAGAAAAGACTAATTCACCAAATCAATCAACCCCCAACAACAGAGTTGATTAACATGTAATCTCTTGATTCAAAGGTGATCAACATACAATACTCAATACTGGGGGACCAGCAGATGGTGTAATGGTTACATCACTGGACCCATGTAGTCGACTGCAGTTTGAGTCCTAGACCCTGAGGCTTAAAACTTATACTGGAAGCAGGTACGTGCGTGCCTAAGATCCTGAGAAGAGAACGGAGGAGAAAGGACTGTAGCATAGCTATCCCCCCACTCTTTGTCTCTCTGTTGTCCACACACACCCTCTAGCAAAAATCTTTTAAAAAACAAAACAAAACAAAAAACAAATAGAGTATGTATAGTTAGACGACTATTTCAGGCAGTGCCAACTCTCGGTAGTCTGCTGATTTTTACAAGAAGTTTGTAGATCTTAGTGACTGTGCAAAGAGAGAACACTCTAGGATCTTCTTTGTTATCAAATTTTCTGGATTGAAAATTGATAAGTATTTCTGGTGAACAAACTTAAATCAAGTATCTCGATAGAAGCGGTGAGTTGAAGGAAATAGTACACTCATTGGAAAAGTAACCTGCGACCTAACATTTGAGCTCAGGTCCCACTCTTTCTGAGTGCGGTTAGGGAAGCAGGGGGAGGGATAATAGATTGTTTTAGACATCCCTGTGAAACCAAAGGAGGCTTGGATCTCGTTATTGGTGACACATATACACAGAAACACATTTCAAAAGAGCGAAGAATAACCTTACCACTTATAAATGATATTTTCAATAATTTCATGGAGAGATGAAATCATAGATCGTCAAGAAGATGACAGAATAGGACATCGAAGTGTTTTATACTATTGTTAATTTCCTAGGACAGTTTTTAAGTCACAACTTTTGTAACTAATAGGAAAAGCTTATTTTTCTCTTTCATATGGTCTAATATGTTGAGCTAACTTTGTAAGCATTCTAATGTTAATCCTGCCTTACATTAAATTCACATAGTAATTGTGCTTTTTAAAATACAACAGTACAGTAAAATTGCTCTTTTCTTTAGAATTTGAAAACTCTTCTTGCATATGCAATATACTGGCACCCGTCCTTTCTTATACTGTTTTTGTTATGTTTTTGTAATGAGTCTCCAAGGATGACATGGGTGTGTTCTCTCATCACGAGTTCAGCAAAACCTTGTACAGATTCTTCAAGGTGTTCACCAGATTCAGAGATGGACGCTGTATACACTAGGAAAAGCTCAGAGAAAAGAAGTTACGGTGCCAGGAGGAAAGGGTGCCCGAGTCCCTCCCCCAAGCACCTATTTTACACAGAACTGCTCTAGCGGGTGGTTAAGGATAGGGTAAATTTTTCAGCAAAAATAACACTACGAGGCCATGTAGGGAAAAAAAACCCTCTTTTTCTTGTTTTTGATAATTTGTATTGACTATAAACCATGCAAATACAATGAATGCTCTCCCAGGAGAGGAAAGTAAGCCATTAGGTTTGAAGTTTATTAAAACTTATTAAAAGCTACCAAGTTGAAGTGTAGCATGGATAACTAATTCCCAGGGTGTTATCTTGATAATGATCTAATAATCGTTTTTCCCTTAAATAAGTATGTCCAGAGTCAGAGGTCTCGGTAAAGCTAGAGTATTTAAAATGAAAAATATCCTATAAACTACCATGGCAATGCTTTTCCCTGGACAAAAAAAATCTGTAATATTTGACCTGTAAAAAAGTAGAATTTTTTTTTGTAGGATAACAAAAAATATTTTACCAAAGCATAAGATTTACAGAAGTTTCCAGACAAGCCACACAAAATGGTCACAAGCGTCTTTTGAAGGGGTCTACACTCGACAGCAAAGTCACAAGGTTATTAGCGAGGGCTGTGATATATGTTTCATGTTCGCATTTTGGTTCAAACAATCGAGCTTGTCCATCTACAGCATGTGAATAAGCTCAGACTTGGCTAGAGTGTATATTCTAAAGAACTGGGGAGCTGCTTTTAACCAGTGCGATTAGATCACCATAAAAAGGGGGAAAGGGGGACCAACAGTTAGCGTAATGGCTATGTCGCTGGACTCCCACGTAGTCAACCACGGTTCGAGTCCTGGACCCGGTGGCTTAAACTCACGTCGGGCGCGTGTGCGTGCGTGCCCAAGATCCAGAGAGGAGAATGGAGGAGAAGGGATTGTGGCGTGGCCATCCCCCCTGGGGGGTGATTTCTCGCTTTCTGTCTCTATGTCTCTCTCTGTCTGGTGAGTGCATGCGCCCTATAGCAAAAACCTCTTCAAAAAAAAATAAAAAAATTTAAAAAAGGGGGGAAAGGAGCCCATAAAGTTGAAATAAAACCACCTCCCCCCTCCTAAAAAAAAACATAAAATAAAGGAAACACCCTCACCCCTGCAGCTGACCCTGACAACTACCTTCATTTAAGCCCTTTATACTTAAACCACGATGGGGGAAATGAATAAGAGCAGCCAGGGGCCACTGCTTTTAAACATTTCACAACAATCCAGATGATACTTCGAGCCTCTGCTCATGCTTTACAGCAGCGAATCAGGGCAAGACATAGATTTGCTAATGTGCATTTAATCACCAAAGGGCTGAAGATGCCTGGGCTTTTATTCTGTAATGTTTCTAAGACTGTGTCCATTAAATGCAAACAAAAAGAGAAGTCTTGGCAGAACAGGAGAAGGGATGCCCCCGTGATGATCAGACCGACTTAGATATTCTTCACAGCGTACAGCCTGTCCATGCTCTCGCTGTTTCTACAGCACAGACGTCATTGGCCTCCCACTGCCCCGCTGCGTCATTGGCTAATGGTCCTCTGGATTGGGAGCACTTACCCAGCCCTGGACTGACAGCAGAACTGTGCGGATGTGCAGTGCTGGGGATCGCTTAGCTTTCCAAGTATCTGAACACATTCTTCCCAACTTGTCTACATTAGGATGATAAATTTTGGTCATGAAACGTGCTTTAGGGGCTGCCATTGGGCATTCTGGAAGGAATAGTTCAAGTTTAAAAGTCCCTCCCTCAAAAGGGGAGTCCTGGGGGCCAGCAATGACCACGTGAAAATAACGGGCGTTGCTCTCATCTGGTTCTGCTTTAATGCCAGGAACCGGTTCTGCCAGCAAACGCTGGGTTTCCTTGAAGATCCTGCAGGGCAGCCCGGACATCTCGTCAGATCCCGAGTTTGGCCTCTGGTCTCATCTCCCAAAAGTACAATTTTTCCTCAAATATTTTACTGAAGAAATTGCTGGGAATGGCATCATTTTCTAAAATGGTGAAAAACTGAACACTGCAATTGGATATTGGGAATTAGCAACTCAGTGGCATATTTTGTAGCTGTGAAAATGTGTAATTGTTAACAGTTTATGGTGCTATGTAGAAGTATGTCTCACACAGTAGAGCTCATGGATGTTCCACGAAATGCACGCCCTGGTCTCTGCCCGACATCCCCGTGTGGACGAGGAATACATAAAGACATTAAGAACTGATGCACAAGCTCAGGGAGAGCATTTTCCCAGTTTCCGGGGTTGCCATGACACGGCTCTTAGAAATGTGAGAAAGGACCCTTCACCTCTGCTGTTTTCTGCAAACCCCTTCCCTCAGCTGCTGACACCGAGCGCCATGGGGACAGGGAATGTGTCGGAACCCACCGACTTCACCCTCCTGGGCCTCTTCCCGGAGTTCAGGCACATCACGGCCGTGGTCACCGCCATTCTCCTGGTCTACACCGCCGCCCTCACCAGCAACGCGCTCCTGGCGCTGCTCGTCTGGGCAGACCCGCGGCTGCACAGCCCCATGTACCTGCTGCTCAGCCAGCTGTCCCTGATGGACCTGACCTTGACCTCCAGCGTCGTCCCCAAGATGGCAGCCAACTTCTTCTCCGGGAACCGAAGCATCTCACTGCTGGCCTGTGGGACCCAGATTTTCGTGTCCCTGACGGTGGGCATCTCGGAGTGCATCCTCATCACGCTCATGTGCTTCGACCGCTATGTGGCCATCTGCCACCCGCTGCGCTACCCGGTGCTGGTCAGTCCCCGGCAGTGCTCGCACATGGCTGCTGCGTCCTGGGCCGCAGGGGCGCTCACGTCCCTGGGCCACACCGCCTTCACCCTGCATTTTCGTATCTGCAGCCCCAGGGAGATCCCTCACTTCTTCTGCGAGGTCATGGCTGTCCTTCGGATCGTCTGTGAGGACATCTCGTCCTACGAGAAGGCGGTGGTGGTGACCAGCATCTTTGTCCTGCTGCTGCCCCTGTCCTTCATCCTGTCGTCCTACCTTCTCATCCTCCTGGCCATCCTGCGCATGAACTCCCCCGAGGGCAGGAGCAAGGCCCTGGCCACCTGCTCCTCTCACCTCTGTGTGGTGGGCCTCTATTTTGGCCCAGGGATGTTTATCTACATGAGGCCCGGCTCTGCCAAGACGCCAAGGCTCAATCAGGGGCTCTTTCTGTTTGGAACTGTCCTCACTCCTCTCCTGAACCCTCTGGCCTACAGTCTCAGGAACAAGGAGGTTCTCAGTGCACTGAAAAAATTGATGAGGAGGTTCCAGCCCTCCAGTGAAGGGGCAGAAATCCCATTATCAGCAGCAGGAGTATAAAATGCAATAGCAAAGAACTTTTTTCTAGCTAGAAAATAATTCCTGTGAGGCCCTGGAAAAGTCAATGAAGCTTCCCAAGTTACATTTATTTTCATCTATAGAAAAATGTTTAAATTTCTTTCTTTCTTCCATCCTGTGAATTGTATCCAATTGCTCTAGATGATGCACTGGTGAGGAAGACAGTTACATCCTCAGTCCTCTCTGCCGCTCCTCCCTGAGGGTCACAAGTGCTGTGCCCCTTCACATGCTTCTCACCGGCTCCATGGGAAAGTGAGCTGGGTCTGCACCCACAGAGCTTGGGCCAGCCTAACACACAGGGGAGCCTCAGAAGCATTCGCTGGTTGAATGAGAGGGGATAATAGATGGTTGAGAGTCAAGTAAATATGTAAGAGGTGTTTTTTCCACCAAAGACGACTGCTACTTCCTCTCAGGCATCTGGAAGAGCAAACTATCTGTATTGGTGATTCCAGCGAGCACCATGGTCCATCACGTTGACCTCATTGGAGTCGTCACCACAAATGCAGTCCATGCTCAGCTCAGACTTGTGGAACTGGAACACACACTGTGGGTCTCTCCAGCCTGACTGGGAGAACTTCCAGTGGGTCTCATTGCAAAGGGTGGAGTCACTGAATGATTTATTTATCTATCTATTTTTCTAGACCAGTCTTATAAAATAATTTATTAAATTATAGTTTCTGGTCTCTTTATAGTGTAGTTGTAAGATGGGTTAAGGTAACTGGCAAAAACTAATGTTCTTATTTTCAAAAATGGTTGAGAATGGCTCTGTTTGTGATAGTCCATATTTATAACTTTTGGCCACAAAGAACTGAAGAAATAGAGTAATGAAAATGTATTTATAAAAATATGAATGATTTAAAAATTTATGACCTAGAATAAGATTTTAAGAAAAATAAGTTATAAGTGTTTCCAAAACGTTAATAAATGTTGAAATCTTAAATATATTTTAGATTGAGAACACTAGGAAATAATTACATGTGTGTTTTAATGACTGAATAAAATAGCAACAACAAAAATAGAAACCACTTTTTCAGTGAATAGTAAACCTTTAAAAGGAGCACTGCTGGCCATCTTTCCCTGCTCCTGCCAGCCAGTGGCAGCTGAGGTCAGTGAGTACTGAGGCCAGAGATCACCCTGGGAACACCACTGTTCCCACCACTTCTAGGAGACTGCCTTAGGCCTCTCGCTGCCTTTTGCTTGCTCAAGGTTACTTTCAACCTCATAGTTTACTGAAGTGCCAAGCTCTCAACGCACATCATGTGACCCTACTTGTTGTAGAGTGCCACCAATGAACGGCCACCAAAGCCAGAATAAGTTTAAAGGGAGTCTTTACTAGCTGGACAGCGACTACAGTCTGAGGCTCAAGAGGGAGGGGGCGCCGAGAGTCACTGTAGCCCGGACTGAAGTTGGAGTAGCCTTTTTATAGGCGGTCAGTTACCAGGGGTTTCTATGCAAGCAATTACAGAAACTGAATCAAGCAGGTTAATTATTTCTGAGGGGAGCGGGGTTTTCATGTAAGCAGTTCCATTGCTAAACAAAAAGGTTTCGGGCTAGTTAGAAAAGACAGTAGCAGGTACAGGATGTTGTCCGGATATGGTTTTCTGTACGGCTAGCACAAGCTGTCTTCTCACGGGAAGAGCAAGCAGGTTTACAGAAGTAGACAGCCATGTTAGGGTAAGGGAACAAAATGGACAAACAGCTGTTCATGTGCAAGATCTAATATGTGGCCTTCCACATACTTTCTCCCTCTGCTGAAATCCTACAACTCAGCCCCAGGTGAACCTGTTCTCAAGGAACTGGGAGGCCACTGGAATACCCAGGTCCTGCAGCAATAGTACAGAAATTAGAAAGAAACATATAATCCATCAGATGACCAAAAACCATCACAGAGGCATAAAAAATTTGAAAAACCAAGAAAATCTCTCTCCCCCAAAAGAAAAGAAAAATTCCTCATCATCTGCAGACAGTACAATGGAACTCATGGCAATGTCAGATAAAGAATTCAGAATATTTTTAGTGATGAATCTAAATAAAATGCAAGAGAAAAGAGATAATGAACTTCAGAAGATGTAAGAGAAAAGACAACAAGCTCCAGGAGATGAAGTCCTTCCACTATTTGAAAAAAGAATTAGACACCATAAAAAAAGAATCAAGCAGAACTATTAGAGAAGGAGGCTGCAATATAGGAAATCAAAATCTCCCTTGAAAGCATTAAAAGCAGATTAGATCACGCAGAAGATTGAATCTTGGAGCTAGAAGACAAAAATCTCTGACCTAGAAAAAAATGATTAAAAAGACTGAAAAAATAACAAAATAAATGAGGACAACATGTCAGAAATACAAGATACTGTTAAAAGCCCAAACATCCAAATAGCTGGTATCCCAGAAGATGAAGAAACTAATAAGGGCATTGATAATCTATTACACAAAATCCTGGAAGAAAACTTTCCAAGTCTAAAGAAGTACTCAAGCATCCAGACCCAAGAAATACAGAGGACCCCAAATAGAATCAACCCAAGAATATCTTCTCCACAGCACATCATAGCCAGACTGGCCAAAACCACAGATAAAGACAAGGTAACATTGGAAATCTCATCAGAAACAATGAAAGCAAGAAAAGAATGAGAAGATATATTTAAAATGTTAAGAGAGAAAGAATTTCAACCAAGATTACTATACCTGGCAAGATTATCCTTCAAATGGAAGGGAAAGATAAAAACATTCTCAGTTAAGATAAACAAAACAAAACTGAAAACAATTTTTTTAAAATAATTATTTTATTTAACTTTATTTATTTATTTTTAGTTTGATCAGAGAGGGACAGAGTGAGAGAGAGAAGGAAAGTGAGAAATCAAGCTACCAGGTCTGGGACTTGAACTGAGGTCAACCATGTGAGTTCAGAGCTCTTAACTACCACACCACCTGCTGGCCCCAAACCTAAAAGAATTTATCAACACCAGACTAGCTCTTCAAGAAATTCTGAAGGGAGTGTTATTGCAGGAAAATTAAAGAGACAGATGGAAATAAGAGAACAAAAACTAATCAAGAAAATGACCAACTTAATGATAAAGACAAGTCCAGAAATAGTGATAATAATGTTGAATGTTAATGGATTAAATTCTCCAGTCAAGAGGCACAGATTGGCTGAATGGATTTAAAAGAAAAATCAGAAACCCTTTATCTTTTTTCTATAAGAAACACATCTCATGGATAAAGACATACATAGACTAAAAGTGAAGGGCTAGAAAAAGTATTCATTCAAACAGAAACCAAAAAAGAGCTTGAGTCACAATACTGATTTCATATAAAATAGGCTTTAAGACAAAATTGAAAGAAGAGACAAATATAGTAATATACTAATAAAAGAACTAAATAAAAGGACTAATTGAACAAGAAGATATATAGTAATATTACATAGTAATAAAAGACTAATAATAAAAGGACTATATAGTAATAAAAGGACTAATTGAACAAGGAGATATAACACTTATAAATATCTATGTGTCCAATTCAGGAGCACCCAAATATGTGAAGGAAAGACTGCTAGATTCAAAAAGAGAGACAAACTGCAACACACTAATCATTGGAGACCTCAACACCACGCTATCTCCTTTGGATTCGTCATCTAGACAAAGAGTAAGTAAAGCGATACAAGATCTAAATGATACCATGAATCAAATGGACTTGACAGACATCTATAGAATATTTCACCCAAAAACCACGAAATAAACATTCTTCTCACACCCACATGGAATCTTTTCGAAGACTGTCCACATGATAGGGCACAAAACAAGACTTTACAGATTCAAAGACATAGAAACCATAGCCAGTATCTTCTCTGACCATGATGGAATTAACCTTGGTTTTACCTTTAGAAAGAACTCACAGGGGCTGGCAAGTGGCATGGTGGTTTAAAGGCGCTGGACTCCCACATGGCCGACCACGGTTCAAGTCTCAGACCTGGTGGCTTGCTTCCTCACTTCCTCTCTCTCTGTCTCTCTCTGATCAAACTGGAAAACAATATGATGATAATAATAAATAAAGTTAAATAAAATAATTCTTTAAAAAATTATTAAAAAAAGAAAGAACTCACGAAAATACACAGTGATATGGAAAGTAAATACTTTTCATCTAATTTAAATTATTTTAATCTCATTAAAATTTGTCACTGAATTTACAACTGCTGAAGAAATTAAGATTGAAATCAAAAGATTCATAGAAACCAAGGATAATGAAAACATGAGTTTCAATAATCTATGGGACACACCAAAAGTAGTCATAAGTCAAAAGATAATAGTAATTAATGTGCACAAGAAAAAGACAGAAAGTTGACAAATGGACAACCTAACATCATGCCTCAAGAGAACAAAAACCAATCAAGAAAATAGCCAAGAACTGCAAAAACAACAGAAAAAAAAAAATCCAAAACTGCCAGGAGAAAAGAAATAATAAAGATTTGAATATAAATAAGTGAAATAGAAAAATAACTGAACTATACAGAAAATAAATGAAAGCAAAATATTGTTCTTTGAAAAGATAAACAAGATTGACACATCACTAGCTAGACTAATTAAGAAGAGAGAAAAGACCAGGTAAATCAAATTCATGATGAAACAGGCAATATTACAACAGACATAATAGAAATGCAAAATATCATTAGAACATACTATGAGCAGCTATACACCAACAAACAGGAAAACCTGGGTGAGATGGACAAATTCCTGGACATATATAATCTACCATGATTGAATAAGAAAGACATAGAAAGCCTGAATAGACCCATAACAAGCAATTAGATTGAAACACTAATAAATAACCTCCCACAAAGAAAAGCCCAGGGCAGGTGGCTTCACCTCTGAATTCTACAAAACTTTTAAAGAAGAGTTAATCTCCATTGTACCCAAGAACCCTCCCAAATTCATTTTATGAAGCCTCCATCACCCTCATTCCCAAGATAGACAAGGACATGACAAGGAAGGAAAACTATAGACCAATATCTCTGATGAATATAGATGCAAAAATTCTCAATAACATACTAGCACGTTGTATCCAACAACATATAAAAAAGATTATACATCAAGACCAGGAAGGCTTTATTCCTGGGATGCAAGGGCAGTTCAACATATGCAAAACCATAAATGTAATACACCATATTAAGAGAAAGAAAGATAAAAACCATGTGATCATATCAATCGACACAGAAAAAGCATTAGATAAAATACACATCCCTTCATGATTAAGACTCTCAGTAAAATCGGCATAGAAGGGACATCTCTCAACACAAAAAGTCATCTATACAAAACCTCTAACTAACATCATATTGAAAGGGGAAAAGGTGAAATTTTTTCCACTAAGAACTGGTACAAGACCAGGCTGCCCACTTTCTCCACTCGTTTTCAATATGGTGCTGAAAGTCCTAGCCGAGGCAGTTAGAAAAGCGAATAATATAAAAAGCATTCAAATAGAGAGAGAAGAGGTGAAATTACCTCTATTTGCAGATGATATGATTATATTCGTAGAAGACCCAAGGGTATCCTTGAAAAAACTCCTAGGAGTAATAAATGATACAGTGAAGTGGCGGGATACAAAATCAACATACCAAAATCTATAGCATTTCTGTATGCAAACAACAATCAGACTGAGATAGAAATGAAGAAAGTAATCTCGTGTACCATAGCCACAAAACAAATGATACCTAGGAATAAACGTAACAAAAGAAGTCAAAGACCTCCTCAAAGAAAACTATGAAAATCTAAAAAAAGAAATTGAAAATGACACCAAAAAGTGGAAGGACATTCCATGTTCCTGGGTTAGAAAAATTAATATAATCAAAACGGCAATTCTACCCAAATTAATCTACATATTTAATGCAATTCCAATCAAAAGAGATATTCCTCACAGATTTAGGAAGGAAGATCATAGAATTTGTCTGGAATCATCAAAGACCCCATATTCCCAAAGAAATCCTATGCAATAAGAGTGGAACAGGAAGCATCTCATTCCGTGACCTCAAAATATATTACAAAGCCATGATAATCAAAACAGCATGGTGGGACCAGCAGTTAACGTAACGGCTATGTCACTGAATTCCCATGTAGCTGACCATGATTTGAGTCCCGAACCCAGTGGCTTAAATTCACACTGGACACGTGTGCGTGCGTGCCCAAGATCCCAAGAGGAGAATGGAGGAGAAGGAATTGTGGCGTGGCCATCCCTCCTGGGGGGTGATTTCTCGCTTTCTATCTCTCTGTCTCTGTCTGTCTTTCTGGCAAGTGCACGTGCCCTATAGCAAACAAACAAACAAACAAACAAAATTCTAAAAAAAAAAAAAAAAAAAAACCCAGCATGGTATTGGCACAGAAACAGATATGTGAACCAATGGAACACAATACAAGCTCCAGAAATAAGCCCCGAAACACATAGCCAACTGATTTTATTTTTCAGTCACACAGCCTTTATTAACATGCAAGTACCATTAGCTGCAAGATATACAGGTTTCCCTAGTCTTTGTTTAGTTTGGTTTAAATGTCTTAACATTATGTCTAGATAGAACACATAAAGTAGTCTACAAAAACTTATCAGAGTTACACTTTATTTCCAGCTACTAATTTTTTAAATTAATTTATTTTACATTCATTTGCTGAGCATCATCACAGCATACAAAGTCAGATTTCCCGTCCAGAATACACTGCATAGTGGCATAATCATACATGTTACCATCAACCAATAATTTTCCATTTCTTGTTTTATATACGTATGTACATAAATGAATATACATATATATTCCTCCTCCCCCGCATTTCTCACTCTCTGCCATTTCTCACTCTCCTCCCACACTGTCTCTGGTGTCTACAATTGGTTTCCATTCCTTTCCCCCCCCAAACACATTTTTTAATATATTTTCTATCTCAGTTTTTTATACATTTAATCACATATATCACTTAGCTTGCGAAGTGAATATTCCAATATGTATACATTTCTCATCAATCCAGTTGGAAATATTATACATTATACATCCTCAACAGACAACAACCCATCTCTCTGTCCCACAAATGCCCCTCCATGTTTCTCCCCAATGTCCCTCCTCAGTCTCTCCTCTTTCACCCACCCTCTTCCCACACTGTATCCAGTATTTATAACCATTTTCTATGTTTCTATATTCTCTAATCATTCTGTTTCGGCCATAGAGTGTGGACAGTCAGTATATATTAAGTGGAGACATACACTGTTTCTCCTTCATAGCCTGACTTACTCAGCAGTAAATCTTCTATATTCATCCACTTTCTGTCAAAAGCCAGCGTCTTTTTTTTTTTTTTTTAATGGCTGAGTAGTATTCCATAGAGTATATGTGCCACATTTTTTTCAATCCATTCATCTGTTCATTAGCATTTGGGTTGGTTCCATGTCTTAGCAATTGTGTATAATGCCACAATAAACATTGATGTTTAAGCACCTTTCCAACTAAGTATTCTTCCATCCTTTGGGTAGATACCAAGGAGTAGGATTGCTGGGTCATATGGTGATACTATTTGTAAATCTTTGAGGAATCTCCATATTGTTTTCCATAGTGGCTGGACCAATTTACATTCCCACCATCAGGGTAGGAGAGTTCCCCTTTCACCACACCCCTGCCAGCACTTATCATTTTTTGTTTTATTTATTTTTTAAAATCTTAGTCATTTGGACTGGGGTTAGGTGGTATCTCATTGTGGTTTTGATCTGCATCTCCCTTATACTGAGGGAGGCTGAGCATTTTTTATATGCCTTTTGACTATTCATATGTCTTCCTTAGAGAGGTTTTTCAACTCTTTCTCCATCTTTTAATAAGGTTGATCATTTTTTTTCAGGATAGCTGCTTGAGTTCCCTATGTATTCTGGTTTTCATTCCCGTATCTGATGCATAGTTTACAAAAATATTTTCCCATTCTGAGGGCTGTCAATTCACACTGATTATTGTATCTTTGGCAGTGCAGAAACTTCTTAAGCTGATGTAATCCCACTTGTCTATTTTTTGGATTATTGACTGTGCTTTGGGGATCTTATTTAAGAAGTCTTTGCCTACCCCAATGTCTCTCAGAGTTTCCCAGCATTAATTTTATAGTTTGAGGTCTTAGGTTTTAAGATCTTTGATTCACTTTGAGTTGATGGTGAGAGGTAGGGGTTCAGATTCATCTTTCTGAAGGTGGATATCCAGTTTTTCCAGGACCATTTGCTACAGAGGCTTTCCTTTCCCCACTGGATTGACTGGTATCCTTTGTCAAAAATCAGGTGGTTGTATGTTTGGGAGTTTATTTCTGTGGTCTCTATTCTGTTCCATTGGTCCACCTGCCTTTTTCTGTGCCAATACCATGTTGTTTTGATTACCACAGCTTTGTCTTATATTTTCTGGACAGGGAGTGAGATGTTGCCCACTCCACTCTTCTTGTGCAGGATTGCTTTGGCAATATGATGTCTTTTATGATTCCAGACAAATTGTATGATTGTTCTTGTCTTTCCTTTCCATATCATGGATAATCTTGCTGGGTATAGTATTCTTGGTTGAAATTGTTTTTTCCTTAACACTTTGAATATATGTTCCTATTCTTTCCTTCCTCACATTGTTTCTGATGAGAGGTCTGCTGTTAGCCTGATGGGATAACCTTTGTAGGTAACTTGACATTTCTGTATTGCCAATTTTAGTATCTTATCTCTGTTTAGTAACTTAAGAAGTTACTAAAAATATGCCATTTATATTTAATTATTTTCAATAAGCTGGAAGGTACAATGTATAGGTTTTGGTCAATCTGGCTATGGTGTGTCTGGAGAAGATCTTCTTAGATTGATTCTATTTGGGGTCCTTCGTGTTTCTTGGGACTGGATCTTTGAATACCTCTCTAGGTTAGGAAAGTTTTCTTCCGGGATTTCATGGAATAGATTATCAATGTCTTTATGACTCTCTTCATCTTCTGGTATACCGATTATCTGGATGTTTGGAGGTTTAATGGTATCTAGTATTTCTCGTATATTATTCTCATTTGGGGGGCGGGGCTACTTTCTCAGTCTTCATGGTGTATTTTTCTAGGTCAGTGATTCTGTCTTCTACATCTGAGTTTCAATCTTCTGTATACTTTCAAGGGAGGTTTTGATTTCCTGTATTACGCCTTCAACTCTAACAGCTCCATTTGGTTCTTTTTCATGGTGTGTATTTCCTCTTTCAGATCATGCAAAAACTTCCTCACCTCCTGGAAATTGTCAGCTCTTTTCTCCTGTGTCTTCTGGAGTTCATTGTCTCTCTTCCATCTCTATTAGTTTTGCCACTATGAATATTCTAAATTTGTTATCTGACATTTCTGTTAGTTCCATTGTACTGTCTGTGGATGAAGAGGAGTTAGTCTTTTCCCTTGGAGGAGAGGTATGTTCTTGCTTTCTTATATTCCTTGTTCACCTCCAGTGATTTCTGGTCATCTTCTGGGTTGTGCATTTCTTCCTAATTGTTGAAGTTTAATCTGAGCACTCAGAGGCGTACTGGAGGAGGAGATCTGTAATCTCTCTTACATTCCATTTTTCACTCTTTGTGCACCAGATTCAGTGGGAATTGAGGAATATTCTGGTCCTAATAGTATTCAGATGTTTGGATACTGCTCACCAAGATCTGTCTAGACACTCAGTGCATGGAGGCTGAGCAGCCAAGGGATGAAGTTAAAAGAAAAAGGAAAAGAGAAGAGAAGAAGAGGAAACATGATTGAACATATAAAAGAAATTGAAAGAAAATTTTAAAAAATAAAGTGGAAAAATTTTTATATTTTAATATTAAAGGGAAAAAAATGAAAACCATGCTTCACAGCTGAAGTTCCATAGCCATCTCAGTGAGCCAGGGTTTGTGCCTCTCTTAAATGGAAGGGGGAAAGGCACAAATTAGCAAGTTAAAGGAGGGTCTTGAGAGGCCAGAGAATACTTTACCTTAAAGAATTTTTTAAAAAAAATTTAGAGAACCAGGAGACATAGAGAGTCAGAGATAGACAGAGAGTGAAGGAGAGAAGAATACAGAGGTTCCCCTACCAATATAGAAATGAATCTGGAGGGAGATGTCTCAGCAGAAAAATCTTCATTTTTAGTCCCTGAAAGCAATATTTCACAGCTGAATCTCAATAGCCATTGCAGCTAACAATTTTTGAAACATCATTTAGGTTTATAATTGGGGTTTTCTGTCATCAAGTAGCAGAATATATTTCTTGTACTTGATAAACAATCTTCTATACTAAAATACATACCAGTATGTCTTAAGAAGTTACTAAAAATGTGCCGTTTATACTTAACTACTTTCAATAAGCTGGAAAGTACAATGTTTAGGTTTTCTAAGAGGAAAAATTATTTTATGGGTTTTGCAGTTCCCAGAAGTACTCATCCACATTAAGTCAGTCTTGAAGAGATAAGCTGAAGATTATAGACCCTACAATGACAGCTTTGTTTTATTTCTAAAATAGAGAAATTACTAAATCCAACTCCAGTAGTGCTTTCCTTATGCTTAAGCAGAGATGCTCTGCCAGTGTGTCAAATGCTTTTTGGCTGCTTGATATAAAAGCTGAATGACTCCTTTATGAGTTTGCCTTTGGAGAAGACCCACTAGTTATGAATCACATTTATTGGGACACATTTAATTAACAGAAGATAATTAATGTACTATATCTAAGGGCACTATTTAAGGTTTTCACTATATCTCTCCATGTTTTTTATAATATTCCAATTAGGTGGAGGAAGACTGTTCAAAAGGCTAGCCTTTTAGATCTGGAAAAATTTATAGTGAGTCTTTTAAAACACATTTAAACAATCAGAAGTTTAATCACAACAAGGGACTATGAAGGAAGAATGAAAATTGCAAAGGAAGCTTTATAGTCAATGAAAATACAGTACTTTGAATTGGCCCAAATGCACAGAACCCCTAAGTCACGTAGCTTACTTATTGGCCATGTGGCTACAGCTCAGATATTTACTGCTCTGAAAGCTTTACCTAGTAACCTGCTAAAATTGCTGTTAAATAAAGTTCTTAAGTTGCAGGAATAAACAAAAGATATACGTAAACGATACCACAGTTTATCAAAAGACACATAAGAAATTTCAACTCTTATTTTTTGAGAGTTATAAAAATCAATATTTTGGCTAAGGTATTAATATAAACATGTTTATAATGCAATTATTTGCATAACCCTAGTAATGCTAATGATGGCTATAAGATTAGAATCATTAAAAAAAACCCTCTAGAAACATAAAAATACTTAGCCCCATTTTCTACCTGTAAAAGATGTTAGTTTATACCTAAATTTCAGTATTTACCATGTCAGTACTGCTCTAATTTTTTAAATTGCAACCAAAGGATAAGGCAAAACCACCTACAAATTTGCATACTTGTTTATTTCTCAGTTTGTGAAAGTATCCTTAATTTGTTGATGTAGCAAAAAAATTCAACTCTGATTGCTATGTAAAGAAAAAGAAGATAATCTACTTTGCAATAAACTTTTACAGTTCAATTACATAAGGAAACAAGGTAAATATGAAAAAAAACTACTAATTGCACTACAGGAAAACATACAGCCAAAAAGCACATGAAAAAAATGTTCAACATCCCTCATCATAAGGGAGATACAGATCAAAATCACAATGAGACATCAAAAAAAATTTATAAGTGCTGTTGGGGCTGTGGTGAAAGGGGAACCTGCCTTCAATGTTGGTGGGAATGTAAATTGGTCCAGCCACTGTGGAGATCAATATGGAGATTCCTCAAAGATCTACAAATAGAACTACCATAAGATTTAGCAATTCCACTTTTGGGTATCTACCCAATGGATAGGAGAATTTGCAGTCAGAAAAGGGCTTGCATACCTGTGTTTATTGTGAAATTACCCACAATTGCTAAGACAGGGAACCAACCCAAATGTCCATAAACAGATGAATGAATTGAAAAAGTGTGGCATATATACTATATGGAATACTACTTAGTCATAAATAAACCCCAAGATCTGACTGCTTTGGGGGGTCTTATTTAAGAAGTCTTTTCCTACCCCAATGTCTTCCAGAGTTTCCCAAGTGTTTTCTAGGAGCAGTTTTATAGTTTGAGGTCTTAGATTTAGATCTTTGATCCACATTGACTTGATTTTTGTCAAAGGTGAGAGGAAGGGGTTCAGATTCAGCTTTCTGCAAGTGGAAATCCAGTTTTTCCAGCACCATTTGCTGAAGAGGTTTTCCTTTTCACACTGGATTGACTGGTACCCCCTTGTCAAAAATCAGTTGACTGTATGTTTGGGAATTTATTTCTGGGGACTCTATTCTGTTCCAATGGTGGGCATGTCTGTTTATGTGCCAGTACCATGCTGTTTTGATTACCACAGCTTTGTAGTATATTTTTGGGTCAGGGAGTGATATGCCGCCCACTCCACTCTTCTTGTGTAGAATTGCTTTGGCAATATGGGGTCTTCTTAAATAAGACTCCCAAAGCACAGTTGATAATCCCCAAAATAGACAAGTGGGATTACATCAGACTAAGAAGTTTCTGCATGGCAAAAGACACATTAATTAATGTGAATTGACAGCCCTCAGAATGGGAAAATATTTTTGTAAATTGTGCATCAGATAAGGGATTGATAACCAGAATACACAAGGAACTCAAGAAGCTGTTTGGAAAAAAAGATGATCAGCCCTATTTAAAGATGAGAGAATGAGTTGAAAAAAAAAAACACTCTCTAAAGATGACATATGAATAGCCAAAAGGCATATGAAAAAAATGCTCAACATCCCTCACTCATCGTAAGGGAAACGCAGATCAAAACAACAATGAGATACCACCTAACTCCAGTCAGAATGTCTAAGATTAAAAAAAATAATAATAAGTGTTGGTGGGGGTGTGGTGAAAGGGTAACTCTCTTACACTGCTGGTGGGAATGTAAATTAGTCCAGCCCCTGTGGAGAACAATTTGGAGATTCCTCAAAAATCTACAAATAGAACTACCATATGATCCAGCAATCCCACTCCTTGGTATCTACCCAAAGGACAGAAGATTCTTCATCAGAAAAGTGCTTGTACATCAATGTTTATTGCAGCACTGTTCACGGTTGCTAAGACATAGAGCCAACCCAAATGCCCCCGTACAGATGAATGGATTGAAAAATTGTGGCACATATACTCTATGGAATACTATTCAGCCATAAAAAAAAAAAAAAAACACAATAAAACCCTGGCTTTTGACAGAAAGTGGAAGAATATGGAAGATTTACTGCTGAGTGAAGCAAGCCAGGCTATGAAGGAGAGACATTGTATGTCCCCACTTAATATATACCGAGTGTCCGCACTCTATGACTGAAATTGATTGACTAAAGGGTATACAAACACAACAGATGGGTGTGAATGCCAGATGTGGTGTGTGTGGAGGAGTGGGGCCTGGGGAAGGACATTTGGAGGACAGATACGGAGTCAGAGAATTGACGGGATGGGGAGGTGTGGTGTTATCTGTTGAAGATATTTTGATCAACTGGACTGGGGAGAAATGTTCCCATATTGAAATGTTCACTTTGTAAGCTAAATAATGCGATTGAATGTATAAAAAAATGGGAAAAAATTAAAATAAACAAATAAATAAAATAAGCAAACAAACAAAAATACAAGATCCTAGCAATGCATAGGATATGGAAGATTTACTGCTGAGTGAAGCAAGCCAGGCTATGAAAGAGAGACATTGTTTGTCTCCACTTAATATATACTGACGTGACCAGCAGATGGTGTAATGGCTCCATTGCTGGACTCCCATGTAGTCAACCGTGGTTCAAGCCCCGGACCTGGGGGCTTAAACTCACGTCGGGTGTGTGTGTGTGTGTGTGTGTGTGCCCAAGATCCCAACAAGAGAATGGAGGAGAAGGGATTATGGTATGGCCACCCCCGCGTGGGGGGTGATTTGTCACTTTCTATTTGTTTTCTCTCTTTGTCTTTCTGGCGAACACACACACTCTATAGCAAAAATGTCATATATATATATATATATATATATATATAGAGAGAGAGAGAGAGAGAGAGAGAGAGACAGACAGACAGACACTGTCCACACTCTGTGGTGGAAACTGAAAGATTAGAGGATACGGAAGCATAGAAAATGGTTATGGATACTGGAGACAGTACGGAAAGAGGGTGGGAGAAGGGGAGAGTATGAGGGAAGAGATTAAGAAGAAAAATAGAAAGATATTGCCTCTGAATATTCAATCCAGAAATGGATTGATGTCTGTTGATGATAATGTGTATAACACCTTAGACTGCTGTGAGGTGTATTCATGTTGGGTAAACTTACTTTATAAGCTAAGTGATATATTGTGATTAAATGTA
The DNA here is from genome assembly GCA_026018925.1 of Tupaia tana. Taxonomy (NCBI): domain Eukaryota; kingdom Metazoa; phylum Chordata; class Mammalia; order Scandentia; family Tupaiidae; genus Tupaia; species Tupaia tana. The sequence goes on from JAKSZU010000015.1 coordinate 2,811,283, forward strand.
TAAATTAAAATTAAACTTTAAAAAGGAGCACTAATATCTAACACCTTCTACCTCAATATCTGAGAAGCCATTAATTGAAAAATTTTAAAATTTTGTATCATATTTTTCAGTAGGCAAATAATAACTGTATTTTTATGGGATCAAATTAGGATTATTTGCTGAGTTGCAAAAACTTACAGATTTTTATTATTATTATTTCTTTTATTTTAGAGGTTTTTGCCTTAGAGCATGTTCACTCACTGAAGAGAAAGAAACAGAGGCAGTGGAGGGAAAGTTTGAAATCAATGTCCCCCTGGGGGCAGGGGTGGCCATACCTCAATCCCTTCTTTTCCATTCTCCTCTGGGAGTTTGGACACACATGTACGTGTGCCAGGGTATGATTTTCCCAAGCCACCAGACCCGAGGCTTGGACCACATTTGTATCTAAACATCAGGTTTCAACAATGTCAAAAATGGCCTTTTCTTAATTTCTAGGATATTGGCTTAAGTTCTTGGAATCTGATTCAAGGAGGGGCCAGGACTTCCCTTTGAAGCTTTGTGAATATATATTGCTTTATCAAGAAAGTAGTTAGCTCTTACCATCTCAAATAAAGAAGACCAGCCGTTTAAAGGATACTACTGCAGGCCATCACCACCAACTAGTTTTGCTCCCCAACACCCTAGTGTTCTAAAGAAGGTCTACAGGGGGGCAGCAGGTGGAGTGGAGGTTAAGGCACTGGTTCAAGTGCTGGACCTGGTGGCTTGAAAATCACACCCTGTCACGTGTGCATGCCCAAACTCCCAAGGAGAATGATTGAAAAGGGATTGCGGCATGGCTATGCCTGCTCATAGGGGAAGAGTGTGATTTCTCACTTTTTTCCTCTCTCTCCAGCAAGTGCATGTTCTGTATAGCAACAACAGTAACGTTAAAAAGGGTCCTCAGTCACCCTTATCCTTAGAACAGACAAGGACAGGACAAGGAAGGAAAACTATAGACCAATATCTCTGATGAATACAAATGCAAAAATTCTCAATAAGATACTAGTACATCATATCCAACAGCACGTAAAAAAGATTATACATCACGAGCAGGTAGGCTTTATTCCAGGGATGCAAGTTTGGTTCAACATATGTAAAACCATAAATGTAATACACCATAATAACAGAAAGAAAGATAAAAACCATATGATCATATCAATTGATGAAGAAAAAGCATTAAATAAGACACAACATTCATTCATGATCAAGAATCTCATCAAAATCAGCATAGAAGGGTCATTTCTCAACACTATAAATGGTATCTATGAAAAAACCCATAGCTAACATCATCTTGAATGGGGAAAAGCTGAAACCATTCCGCTAAAACTGGTACAAGACAAGGATGCCCACTTTCTCCACTCTTCTTCAGTATAGTACTGGAAGTCCTTGCCAACACAAGAGAATAAAATAGAAGGCATTCAAATAAGAAAATAAGAAGTGAAACCATCTCTATTTGCAGATGACACAATTGTATACATAGAATACCCAATGGTATCCATGAAAAAATTCCTGGAAGTAGTAAATGAATACAGTTGCAGGATACAAAATCATCATACAGAAATCTATAGCATGTCTATATACGAACGGCAGGCACACTGAGATAGAACTGAAAAAAGTAATTCCATTTACCATAGCCACAAAAATATAGGATACCTAGGAATAAATCTAACCAAAGAAGTGAAAGACCTCCATAAGGAAAACTAAGAGAAGCTAAAAAAGAAATTGAAAAGAACACAAAAAGTGGTAGGACATGCCATATTTCTGAATTGGAAGATTTAATATAATCAAAATGGCAATTCTACCGAAATTAATCTACATTTTAACACAATCCCCATTAAAGTGCCAGAGACATTCTTCACAGATCTAGAAAAGACAATTATACAATTTGTCTGGAATCATAAAAGACCTCGTATTGCCAAAGCAATCCTGCACAAGAAGAGTGGAGTGGGCGGCATCTCACTCCTTGACCTGAAAATGTAAGACAAGCTGTGGTAATCAAAACAGGATAATATTGGCACAGAAACAGACAGGTGGACCAATGGAACAGAATAGAGACCCCAGAAATAAACTCCCAAATGTACAGCCACCTGATTTTTGACAAAGGGTACCAGTCAATCCAGTGGGGAAAGGAAAACCTCTTTAGCAAACTGTGCTGGAAAAACTGGATATCCACCTTCGGAAAGATGAATCTGAATCCCTACCTCTCACCATCAACAAAAATCACCTCAAAGTGGATCAAAGATCTAAACCTAAGACCTCAAACTATAATTACTGCTGAGAAACACTGGGGAAACTCTGAGAGACATTGGGGTAGGCAAAGACTTCTTAAATAAGATCCCCAAAGCACAGTCAGTAATCCCAAAAATAGACAAATGGGATTACATCAGTTTAAGAAGTTTCTGCACTGCCAAGGACACAGTAATCAGTGTGAATCAACAGCTCTCAGAATGGGATAATACTTTTGTAAACTATGCATCAGAAAAGGAAATGATAACCAGAATACACAGGGACCTCAAGCAGCTGTCCTGAAAGAAGATGATCGACTCTATTAAAAGATGGGAGAAAGAGTTGAAAAAGAACCGCTCTCTAAGGAAGACATATAAATATCCAAAAGGCATATGAAAAATGCTCAACATTCCTCATTATAAGGGAGATGAAGATCAAAACCACAATGAGATACCACTTAACTCCAGTCAGAATAACTAAGATTTAAAAAAAAAAATGATAAGTGCTGGTGGGAGTGTGGTGAAAGGGGAACTCTCCTACCTTGCTGGTGGGAATGGAAATTGGTCCAGCCACTATGGAGAACAATATGGAGATTCCTCAAAGATCTACAAATAAAACTACCATATGACCCAGCAATCCCACTCCTTGGTACCTACCCAAAGGACAGACAAATCCTTAGTCGGAAAAGTGCTTGCACATCGATGTTTATTGTGGCGTTATTCACAATTGCTAAGACATGGAACCAACCCAAATGCCCATGAACAGATGAATGGACTAAAAAAGTGTGGCACGTATACCCTATGGAATACTACTCAGCCATAAAAAACAACAACAACAAACCTGGCCTTTGAGAGAATGAGGATGAATATGAAAGATTCACTGCTGAGTGAAGCAAGCCAGGCTAAGAAGAAGAGACACTGTATGTCTCCACTTAATATATACCGAGTGTCCACACTCTATAGCCAAAACTGAATGATTAGAGGATATAGAAACACAGAAAATGGTTATTAGTACCAGATACAGTGTGAGAAAAGCGTGGGTGAAGGAGGAGAGACTGAGGAAGGACACTGGGGAGAGAAATGGACGGGTGGAGTATTTGTGGGACAGAGAGATGGGTCATTGTCTGTTGAGGATGATGTGTATATTTCCAACGGGATTGGTGAGAAATGTATACATGTTGGAGTAGTCACTTTGCAAGCTAAGTGACATATGTGATTCAATGTATACAAGAAATTGAAATTTTTAAAAACTACGTACAAAAACAAAACAAACAACAAAAACGATTGGAAAGAGCAGTCTCATGGTGGTCATGTAGTGACAGGGAAGAGGGCAGGAGTTCTCGTCCACTCTTGTGAATGGATGAGTTAAAAAGAGTAGATGTGCTTCCATCTACTTATACCAAAGCCCTTTTCTCCAAATAAAAGCAGTTATTTACTGAACTCAAACAAAGTAAGACGACTGAAGACTCAATAACCCATTTCGAAAGTCATCTATATTCCTGAGCAGAAACCTGTGTAACAAGAAATAAGCAACCCCCAGGCTTTGGTATTCGCACAGGAATGGGTCTACGTATAAACTTTGGCATGATGTTTCTCCAACTATTTGGGTATTCGGTTCCTGGCCAGGACCCTCCTCAGAGCCCCCAGCACCTCCTTGTTCCTCAGGCTGTAGATGAGGGGGTTCAGCATGGGGGTGAGGACGGTGTAGAACACAGAGAGGCCCTGGTCCAGCTCCGGGCTGTGGGCAGAGCCGGGGGTCATGTACACCACGACGGCCGGCCCCAGGTAGAGACTCACCACGGTCAGGTGAGATGAGCACGTGGCCAGGGCTTTGTTCCTCCCCTCAGGAGAGCTCATCCTCAGGACGGCAAGGAAGATACGAGCGTAGGAGGTCACGATGAGGCCGAGGGGGGTAAGGATAAAAGCGATGCTCACCACAAACACCACCACCTCATAATCTGAAGTGTCCTCACAGGACAGCTTCAGGAGGGCAGGCATCTCACAGAAAAAGTGGTTGATCTCCTTCAGGCCACACACAGGGAAGTGCATGGTGTAGACGGTTTGGATGAGTGAGTTTAGAGCACCCCCAGTCCAGGAGGCTGCTGACAGCAGCAAGCACACCTTGGGGTTCATGATGACTGTGTAACGCAGGGGGTTACAAACAGCCACAACTCGGTCATAGGACATGAGGGTGAGGAGGAGACACTCGGCACCACCGAGAGTCAGGCAGAAAAACATCTGGGCTCCACAGCCAACGCGAGAGATTGTGCGCTCCCCTGAGGAGTAATTGATGACCATCTTAGGAACCGAGCTGGAGATGTACAACAAATCGATGAGGGAGAGCTGGCTGAGCAGGAAGTACATGGGGGTGTGAAGACGGGAGTCCACCCAGATCAGGATGATGAGGACACAGTTCGCGATCAGGGCAATGAGGTAGAGCAGGAGAATGAGGTAGACCAGGAGGCTGGCGTATGGGGACTCAGGGAAGAGGCCCAGGAGGATGAAGTCTGTAGTGGACGTGCCATTGCTTCTCGGCATAGCTCAGCCCACCTGTGGCAGCTGAGGAGTGGGAGGAGGAACATACAGACCACCTGTTAAATCCTGTGCCTACACGTGAGCCTCGTCATTTAGGCTTGCACTTTTCCTATCCATTCTTTCCTCATCTTAGCAGGCCCAAATGATGGGTTAAATATTCTATGGTGTTGGGAACCAGCAGTTAGCCTAATGGCTATGTCGCTGGACTCCCACGTAGTTGACCGTGGTTTGCGTCCCGGACCCGGTGGCTTAAAACTCACACTGGGCGCGTGTGCGTGCGTGCCCAAGATCCCGAGAGGAGAATGGAGGAGAAGGGATTGCGGCGTGGCCATCCCCCTGGGGGGTGATTTCTCGCTTTCTGTCTCTCTGTCTCTCTCTGTCTGTTTGGCGAGCGCACGCGCTCTATAGCAAAAACCTCTCCAAAAATAAGAAAAAAAAATATTCTATGGTGTTTGCAAGTGTTAAATGTGTTGTTTGATGAATAAAAAATGCTGACCATATTAGTTCAGTCTCGGATATTGCTATATATTGACACAATTATAGTATTTGCTCAGGAATTTAAAACCCATTATTTGAAATTCCTAGGACCGTGCATCTCTGTACTTTCGGGTCACTGTGTCACTTTTGTCGTGTTAATGTAATGACTCCCTCAGGCATCTCATGAAAATTCTCATCCTGTCGATATCCTCTCTTTTATAGCCCCAGTAGGATTGGCTGCACACTTTGTGGTGAAGTGAAAATATGGGCCCCTTATTCAAAATCATTAAGAACTTCATGAAGTTGGGGCCAGCAGATGGTGTAATGGTCACGTCGCTGGACTCCCACATAGCTGACCGTGGCTTGAGTCCCAACCCGGCAGCTTAAACACACCCGGCACATGTACGTGCATCCCCGAAAATCCCGAGAGGAGAATGGAGGGACACAACATGGCCATCCTCCCTGGGGGTGGTTTCTCACTTTCTGTCTCTCTGTGTCGCTCTAGAGAGCACATGCACCCTATAGCAAAAATCTCTCTAAAATAAAAGAATCTTTAGGAACTTCAGTAAGGCAATAGCAGAGCAGGAAAGGCCGAGGCCCCCCCTCTTCTACCCAGATCGGCTCCGCACACGGCTCTGCTCAGCCTTTCTGTGCACCTTCGGAAATGCCCTCCACCCGCTGCTGAATGAAGCCAATACTACTTATACTGGCATTTACTTTTTAAAAAATTTTAAGAATTATTTTATTTAACTTTATTTATTTACTTAATTTTTTTAATTAAAAAATTTTTTTAGGCTATTTACTTATTTTAATTTGACCAGAGAGGTACAGAATGACGGGGGGGGGGGGGGGGGGGGGGACGGAGTATAAAGGCAAGCCGCCAGGCCTGGGACTCAAACCATGGTCGACCATGTGAGAGTCTGGTGCCCTTAACCACCATGCCACCTGTCAGCTCCTATATTGGCATTTAAACACTTGGCAAGTCTGTCACCACTCACATGGGTGATTTTCAAAATTGAATTTTATTACAATAAACTTTTTTCCTTATGTCAATTTAACCCATTATCTACTTCATTTGGGGGGAGGGGTAGGAAAAGTGATTACATTTTATTAATAAAAATTTTTGGAACAACTAATACAATTTTGCCTATGTTTGCAGTGAAATTATAATAAGACATTAAAATTGAATTAGAGTAACAGACTACTTTTGTAAACAGTTTGGCAAAGCTCATTGGACTCATTGGAGAAAAGTTACATTAAAAACATGTCCTGGCAGATGGTTGCTTAAATTATAGTTATTGTCAAAATAAAACTAACATTGTTAAATTTGGAAAAACATAGGAAACTTAATGGGTGTAAACTACCTTACTGTGATCAGTGGAAAAACAGGAAACATGTATATAACTGACACATTTCAGATACTTTTTGTTCTAAGGCAAATCAGGTTAGGCTAAATTGATTAGGAATTATAAAATTTCCAATCATGTTTTCTTTCTTAACCCCTGAAATTATAGCCATTTCTAAGAAGGAAAAATGAATATTGTTTTTATAAAAATAATTCATTTAGTATATAGTAAATCAACATGTTATGAGATCATTTGGGGAAAGCCAAGGGCTATGTTTATAATTTGAACTAAGACTTAACGTTAAAATTTACCTCACTGGGGGCCAGCAGGTGGCATGGTGGTTAAGGGTGCTGGACTCCCACGTGGCTGACCTTGGTTCGAGTCCTGGACCTGGCAGCTTTCTCTCTCTCCTCTCTCTCTCACACACACACTCTGTCCCTCTCTGGTCAAATTCAAATAAATAAATTAAGTCTTTTGGCCGGAACTGCCATCTTCCAGTAATTAACCAAAATGACGAACACAAAGGGAAAGAGGAGAGGCAGCCGATATATGTTCTCTAGGCTTTTTAGAAAACATGGAGTTGTTCTTTTGGCAACATATATGCGAATCTACAAGAAAGGTGATATTGTAGACATTAAGGGAATGGGTACTGTTCAAAAAGGAATGCCCCACAAATGTCACCATGGCAAAACTGGAAGAGACTACAATGTTACCCAGCATGCTGTTGGCATTATTGTGAACAAACAAGTTAAGGGCAAGATTCTCGCCAAGAGAATTAATGTGTGTATTGAGCATATTAAACATTCTAAGAGCAGAGATAGCTTCCTAAAACGTGTGAAGGAAAATGACCAGAAAAAGAAAGAAGCCACAGAGAAAGGTACCTGGGTTCAACTAAAGCGCCAGCCTGCTCCACCCAGAGAAGCACACTGTGAGAACCAATGGAAAGGAGCCTGAGCTACTGGAACCTATTCCCTATGAATTCATGGTTTGATGGGTGTTAAAAATAAACTAATCTGTGGTCTATAAAAAAAATAATAATAATAATAAATAAAAATTTAAAAAATAAATTAAGTTAAATAAAATAATTATTAAAAAAATTCACCTCACGAGTGCCAGAGACCCTTAATAATTGGCATTATAAATCATCATTTGCTGTATGCTTACCATGTGCAAACTCTGATACAGGTACTGTAACAGTGCAAGAAACTGTACTGCACCCTTTTTAGCTTTTTTTATTTTCATTTTTATTTCATTTTCTTTGATATATTCAATCACATTATTTAGCTTACAAAGTGAATATTTCAACATGTGAACATTATCTCCTAAAAGGTCACTATGCTTCACCTTCATGCTTTAATTATTCACTTCCCCATATTTTTTCCCCCTAGGCCATATTATTTATTTAGTTTTTTGTTTGTATGTTTATGTTTTTTTTTTTTCCTTTTCTATAGGACGTGTACATTTGTCAGAGAGAGATAGAAAGCGAGAAACCATTCCCTTGCAGGGATGGCCACACCACAATTCCTTCTCCTCTAGCCTCCTCTTGGGATTTGGGGCACACATGCACATGTGCTTGGCATGATTTTTTAAATTAATTAATTAATTAATTAATTAATTATATATTCTTAAACCACCATCCTTCTGATATATCCTGTAGACGGGCCTCCATCATTTAATTTCTTGAAGTCAGCATCTTTCTGAAGCCTTCTCTCAAACCCTCTCTCACCACTGTCCAAGAAAAAAGTGATTTTTTTCCTCTAAATTCTGATCACACATATAATATTTTATCTTCCAAGTATTTGCTTCCCCTTGAACTAGAAATTTGATAATCAACTTTGATATATTTATTCTATATTCTCTACATTGTACGTCCTCAATACAATTTTATAAGGTACATAGACAATATGAGTGTATTAAAAAGTGTTGGCATATAGACACTTCAAGATGACTATACCATTGTCATTCATTTTTGTGAAGAGAACTCACCAAAATGAAATATTTATTTACTTTGGCAAATTCCGCCTTCCAGGGCTGTATCTGTCTATTGTCGAGATATTTTGATTCCAATTCCATAGTTAAAAGAAATCATGATAAAGGGGAAGTGGGAGACATGAAGATAATGAGAATGGGAGAAGAAAGAGAAGTTGGCCAGAGTGGAGGTAAAGATGGGGTAAGAAAAGAAAGAGGAGAAAAGACGTTGGACAACGTGAAGAAGAAAAAAGAAAGAAAAAGGTTGGGGCCAGCCAGTGGTGAAGTGGGTAAGGTACTGGCCTCCCACAGTCTGGGACTCCAACTGCATTAGAGTCCCAGGTTCAGTGGCTTGACGCTCACACTGGGTACATGCGTGTATGTGCCCAAAATCCCAGGGGAGAATGGAGGAGAAAGGACTGCAGCACAGCCATCCCCCAAGAGAGGTGGTTTCTCTCCTTCCTTCTTACCGTCTTTCTCTGTCTTTCCAGCACGTACACTCTATGGCAAAAACCTTAAAAAGAAAGATAAAGGTCAACTGAAATTATGCTCTAATCTATTCTTGTGTGATATGGGCAAAACATGCTGAATATTAATACCATGAAGACTGTTTGTAGGCCACTTTAAGACTTCAAAGGACCCGGATCCTCTCATTCACTTTCTAGTAATCATTTATATAAATCAAATATCTAAATAATTGATTTTTTTCTACACTGTTTCTTATGACTCTTTGACAGAAAGTATAGTTTGTAAGAAACATTTTTCTCTAATATATATGATAGTCAATCCTTTTAGAGAACCTACAGAATTTTTTTCAAAGTCAAACAAGTATTACTGTATAGGATAATAGCCTAAACTGATAATATCTGACTACTTTTCAGGGTCTAGTTTTGCTTGGCTTACCAGGAATTCTGAAGCTTCCCTGAGGAGAGGTGGAGGAAGCGCACAGCTAGAGAAGGACACGTCCATTCAGCGAGCGGGGTGCGTCAGGGCCTCCTCGGCCTGGACCCGCAGGTGCCCTGGTTCCTACGCAGCCCTGAGAACTGGTCTGGTCCTAGAACGCAGCCACCTGCCGTTTGCAAGGGCGGTCGGTGGGTGCTTTCAGCTCTCAGACACCTTCGGAAACTAGAGCCTGCTGTTAAACCAGTGGCCGTTTATCCGTCCAAGTACGAAAGCCAGCAAAGCACACAGTCCTTGGCTCACAGCTTAACTGAGCCTCTTCCCTGTGGGTCGCTTCTCAGAGAAGGAAAGCAGAAGAGCAGACATGTTGGAGGTGGAGGGGTGCGGAGGGAGAGCGAGAAGGCGGAGGTGCCCGGGCTCCTTGCTGCAGCTCGCTCAGGGCTTTCCACCCCCACCTGCTCCGTGTTCTCCAATCTGAAACCGAGAACACTCCCCCAAGCATCAGTGGCTTTCCTGTTCTCTCTGAAACCCTAGGACTGTCGCTGTCACTGCTTGCTTCTGGGGGGAAGAGGGGGCTGACACCCAGGGTGAGCTCATCTCCAAGACATGATCATCTCCCCGGAGAGAGAGCAGAGGGTGATGAAGAGAGCTTCCCCCTCTGGCTCACGGTGTAGACCAGCGCCTGGCTCGGCACTCAGGTCTCGCCGGGGCAGAGAACGGGTTGGGCCTGGGCTGTGTCGGTGGATGGTAGAAACCGTCCAATTCAACCTCCCACCAGTAAGACGCCATGGTGCAACAGGCCCAGGACAGCGGCCGGTAAGGACTCACTTACCCACTGAGTAACACGTAATAAGATGGCACCAACACTAGTGCACAAACTAGGGATATTAGTGCCACCAATTCTAGTGCACAAACTAGGGATATTAGTGCCACCAACACTAGTGCACAAACTAGGGATATTAGTGCCACCAATACTAGTGCACAAACTAGGGATATTAGTGCCACCAACACTAGTGCACAAACTAGGGATATTAGTGCCACCAACACTAGTGCGCAAACTAGGAATTTTAGTGCCACCCCTGTTTTTCGGAAGAAGAAAAAAGACACAGTAAAGTTATGTTATGTGATTTTTCATTCGACGAGCAGGCGTCAGCCAGGGTCCAGGCAGAACCAGAGGCAGCGCCACAGCTGGTACCTCAGATGCCGTGGACACAGGGCTGTGGGCACAGGGCGCCCGCCTGCCAGAGCTGCTCTCACAGGGGCCAGACGTGCAGAGATCTCTGTATACTGAAGACAGAGGGGGACTTGAGGGAGGGGGAATATGCTAGGGCTGGCTGGGAACGGCAGGGCGGTCGGCCGTGACTTCCAGGGAGGGACGCGGCACTGACGCGAGGCAAAGACCAGAGTGGAGAGGCCGCAGACCTGCGACAGGGGCCCTGGCAGGCGGCTGGAGGAGGCAGAGGCTGGGCCTTCCGAGTGAGCGCTCACGAGCTCTCTCACATGTAAACAGAAGTGTACGGCCCGACGGTCCGTGTCGTTTCATCGTTCTCACCTATTTGAACCTTACCTTCTGCCTGGCCCTCTGTCTCCACATTCGCTGTCATTCCTGGAACTCTGGTGCTAATACCTGAGTGGACAGTGACCGAGTCGCAGCTCTGTAGAGCAAACCATCGCGTCACCTCTGCTTTTCAGTCACGGAAACGTTAGAAGCTGCGTGGAGCAGCCCCACTTGCACACGTGTGTGACAGACTGAGTGCCTGCTCTGCATTTCCAGAGCAGAGCACAGGCAGCGAGCACCCACTGTGGTCCTCTGTGTGACCGGGTCGTCCGGCTGTCAAGGCGGCCCCTCTTGAACTACTTGGGGCTGGGACGTGCAGCCTGGGGGGCAGATGAACTACTGGGCCGTCAGGGAAGTCCTGACTCACTTCACATAGAGAAATGGGTCTCGACTTTCCTGACAACCTAATATACAGTCTACGTGCCCCTCGGAAGTGTTAAGTTTGGGTATGTTCTAACAGAGACAAGAAAGGACAGAGATTTGGGGGAGGGTGAAGATCATTTTACCTGAAGGAAAGGCTACAGATAAAGTTCAAGCGACATATTATGTCACAGCTACTCAACCATCTTTGTATTCCCAAGTCCCACCCGGCCAAGTGAGTGCAGTCACTAGCATGTCGTGAATCACGGAATGACTGAACTGGAAACCCAGGAAAATACAGACCTCGGTGACTTTCCAGCAAGTTCACAATCTCTTAATGTTATTCAAGTTCTTCTGTTCTCTTTTTCTTGCAAATGCAGGTTTCCAAAATCGGTTTCAGGGCATGGCAGCTGTCCTCACAAGGAGACAGTGACACGGTGTGTCGGGTGGGATACTGGCAGAGGTAAGCGCTACGTCACTTACACAGTTCCCAGGCACGGCCCTGAGGCCCTGGGGTTATTCCATAGCAAATGAGGGTTGAACTTGAGCTGCGATGAGCACGGGGGAAATCCTCACCAGAGGAAGCAGGCCCTCCTCAGCCTGGTGGAGGCTCAGGGCCTCATCTAAGTGCCCTGTGGGAGCTCGGTGTTACGTTAATTAATAAGCTCGTCCGCTTCCCCGACGGCCAGGGCTCTCTCAAAGGAAAAGTCGCTGGTCCCCACAGGGTGGTGAAGGTGCACAACCACTCTGCCCCTTGAGATGGGAAGCCCGGTGTCATCATCGGGAGTCTCTGGGGTTCCATTCCTCTCTGAATTCCCGTAATACACTGTGAAATTAGCTAGGCGAGAAATTGATGCTTTTTTCTCATTAGAGTTATCAGTCAGTACAATGGAAACGTACAATTCAAATACACAAGAAGACTTCAACAAGTTCATTAAAGAATGGAAACAAAGTATGTGCTTATTTTGGTGCAAAAAAATTTAAATCTAGACAGTTCTTCCATAATTTGCATTTTCCATGTACTTTTAAAGGCCTCCTTGTATACTACGAGAAACAACCCTTGTTAAGAAGTTGCCCAACAATATCCTGGGAACGTGCTGACTCTTCAATGCAATTCTCCAGGAACAATAAGCCACAATTGTCCAACACCTACTGAAAGCCACACTTGGATGGACCCCTAGATGTCAATCTTGATGAATTCGAAACCGAGCTAATGGCCTTTCTCTCTAAATTTGCCCTTTTTCCACATTTGTGATACATTCTTTGGACTGATGCCACCATCAGAGCAACTGCTCAAAGTAAAGTTCCGAATCGCAGTGCCCTGAGCGTGCCCCACAGAGCACCACAGTAACGAAGGGTGACCATGCACAGCAGCCCTGAGAGGCTTTTTCTGTTCTGGCGTTCTGTCCTGCCAGCTGATTGCTGTTTGCTGGCTTCACACGATCAGTGACACTGATTTTCTGAAACTGAAGACTAGTCTCCACTTTCTGCAATGTCAAGTCGCTGGAATCATAAATCACTGTTTCCCGTTTGACGTCTTCAGGCAGCACAACCACCTTTCAGCTCAGCCGACGTGCACAGATCAGGGCTCGGCTCCTTCTCACTGCTGAGCAGAAGCCGCGCTGTACACACCACGATTTATCCGTCTACCTGCTGGTGGATGTTGGGACTGTTCCCACTTCTGTGTTCTTGCAACTGAAATTGTGAAATTAGCTATTTGAGAAGTTAAAGCATTATTTCCAATAAAACTGTCTTTCAGTGTGATAAAATCTTCTTAACGAGTGATAGTTTTATACACTCATGAAGTACAACGTGAGGCTTTGGCACACATCTGCAATGAGAAAGGATTTCCACAATGAAGACAATGGACATGCTGATCTTCTCAGACCATTAGCCACTTTTTGGTGAGAACACTTGGGTTACATTCTGTTAGTGGATTTCAGATAAAACTACATGATTAACCATATTCACCCTGATATGCATTTGTCTCCAGGACACTCTCAGCTTGTAACAAGGTTTGTGCCAGGGGCCAGCAGGTGACATAGCAGTTAAGGTGCTGGACTCCCACGTAGTCAACCATGGCTCAAGTCCTGGACCTGGCGACTTGAAACTCACACCAGGTGGTGTGCATGCACGCCCAGAATCCTGAGAGGAGAAGGGACATATCCATCCCCCCTGTGGCATGATATCTTGCTTTCTGTCTATCTCTCCAGTGAGCATATGCACCCTATAGCAAAAAATCTCGCTGAGAGAGAGAGGGAGAGAGAGAGAGAGAGAGAGAGAGAGAGAAAGACCAGCAGATGGCATAATGGTTACGCTGTGGGACTCCCAACTGGACACCCAGTCAACCATGGTTCAAGTTCCAGACCTGGAGGCTTAAAACTCATGCTTCTGTCTCTGTCTCTCTGTCTTTCTCTGCCTCTTTGGCGAGTGCATGCATCCTATAGCAAAAATCTCTCTCAAAAAACGAAAAACAAGTTTTGTGCCCACAGAGCAGCATCATCTCTTCCTTTTCCTTGACTCCTAACCCCTAGAAACCACTATTCCCCTTTCTGCTTCTATGGATTTCACTATTTTGTATTCCACCTATAAGTGAAATAACGTAATATTTTTTTCTGTGTCTGTTTTATGTGTGCAATCATAAGTTTGTTTGTTTGTTTGTTTCTCTTTGGTAAACAACTAGGAGTGTAATGACTAGATACCAAGTGTCTTCTGAAAATCAGATGCTTTGAATTTTGAAGAAGTCTAATTTATCATTTTTTTCTTTTGCTAATCATATTTTTTGATGCTAAAACTACAAGTTCTTTGCCTAACTCAAGATCACAAAGATGTTCCCCTGTGATTTTGGCAGACGTTCTGTGGGTCTAGGTTTTACCTATAATCCATTTGACTTATTTTTTGTATATGGTACAGAGTGAAGATGGAAATTCCATTTTATATATGGAAACCCAGCGGTTTCAGCATCATTTGTGGAAAATATCTCATGAGTGTTCTGTTCATACGATCCAAAAATGATTACAAATCCATAGCTTGTTGCAGAAAGCAGATGTAATAGCATGACCCCGTTGAAATAAAGACAAGCACCACAGCCAGCGTAGTGTCTGGGGAAGCCACATGCAAGCCAGTTGTCCTTGCTATGAGGGCCACACAGGACCACTCTCAGCCCCGGGTCAAGAACCTCTGGCACCGCGGACACATGCATTGAACACCTCTAAGCTAGGAAGTGGAGAGCGACGTCCTTGCCAGGTCTCTTCACTCCCACTTGTCATTCAAGCCTGCCTTTGCTACACTGTCAGCCTTGGTAACAGAGCCCTCTGGGAGTATCACACCTCAGAATGATTGTTCTTGCTATTATCAATAAACAGTGCAGAAGAGGCTGCCACCAGCCATGCACATGGCCTGCCCATCTGCCAGAGGGAGAGAGGAAGCCACTGCCCACCCTGCTTGACCCCTTGTGGGGAGGAAGGCGGCCACTGCCTGTCCTGTACACTGCCCCCCCGCACTCTGCCTGCCCAGCCTGCCTGGCCAGAGGGAAGAAAGAGGAGGCCGCTACTCACCCACACACCGTGCAGTGCCCAGCTACTGCTGCTGCTCCATCTGCATGCTCAGCCTCTGTCCACATCAGGACCACAGAGGTTGGGGTAAGTCAGCAGAGCAGAGCTACTGACTGAGGGAAAGCCACCTGCTGCTGCCTTTGTAGCTTGCAGGTACCTGGGCTGTGGTCACTGCCCACAAGCAGCCCTCTACAGAGAGTGGAACCAGGCAGGACCGTCTGGGGACAGGAGGGACTCAACAGGAGCCTTTAACTTGCATGGTCTTTACTTGCAGAAGTAGAGAGGAGCCAGCTGCTCGAAGCCAGGAAATACAAAAAACACCAACTGGATTCAACGTAAGATGATCCTCTCAAAGGCATATCAGCCAAATCGGAAAGGCAAAGACAAAGAAAATATTCCAAAAATAACAAGATACAAATGCAAAGTCACTTACAAACGTTACCTCATCAGACTAATATCAGAGCTCTCAATTGAAAGAATGCAGGCATGGGACCAGCAGTTGGCATAATGGCTATGTCACTGGACTCGCATGTAGTTGACCACTGTTCGAATCTCAGACCCAGTGGCTTCAACTCACACTGGGCACGTGTGCATGCGTGCCCAAGATCCCAAGGGGAGAATGGAGGAGAATGGCAGGGATTGCGGCATGGCCACCCCCCCGGGGGGTGACTTCTCGCTTTCCATCTCTCTGTTTCTCTTTCTGGCAAGCAAGAGCAAAAACCTCGCCCTATAGCAAAAACCTCTCCAAAAAAATGACAAAGCTGTGATAATCAAAACAGCATGGTATTGTTACAAAAACAGACATGAGGACCAATGAAACAGAGTAGAGACCCCAGATATAAACCCCAAAACATGCAGCAGAGCAGAGCTACTGACTGAGGGAAAGCCAACTGCTGCTGCCTTTGTAGCTTGAATTGGCTAATTCGTCTTTGACAAAGGGTGTCAGTCAATCCAGTAGAAAAAGGAAAACCTCTTAAGCACATGGTGCTGGAAAAACTGGATATCCACCTGCAGAAAGATGAATCTGAACCCCTACCACACCATTAACAAAAATCAACTCAAAGTGGATCAAAGATCTAAACCTAAGACCACAAACTATAAAACTACTGGTGGAAAACACAGGGGAAACTCTGGGAGACACTGGGGTAGGCAAAGACTTCTTAAGTAAGACCCCCCAAAGCACAGGCAACAATCCCCAAAATGAACAGGTAGGATTACATAAGATTAAGAAGTTTCTGCACAGCAAAGGACACTGTAATTAGTGTGAATCGAGAACCCTCAGAATGGGAGAGAAATTTTGTTAACTGTGCCTCAGATAAGGGACTGATAACCAGAATACACGGAGAACTCTAGCGGCTTACCTGGAAGAAAAAGATTAACCCAATTACATATGGGAAAATGAGCTGAACAAACAACTGTCTAGGGAAGACATACAAACAGCCAAAAAACATACGAAGAAATGCTCAATATCCCTCAACATAGTGGAGATACAGATCAAAACCACAGTGAGATACCACGTAACCGCAGTCTGAATGGTGAAGATTTAAAAATAAATAAATAAGTGCTATGGTGAGAGGGGAACTCTCCTACCCTGCTGGTGGGAATGTAGATTGGTCCAGCCACTGTGGAGAACAATATGGAGGTTCCTCAAAGACCTTCAAATAGAACTACCATACGATCCAGCAACTCCACTCCTAGGTATCTACCCAAAGGACAGGAGAACGCTCAGTCGGAAAAGCACTTGCACATCTATATCCATTGTAGCATTATTCACGATTGCTAAGACATGGAACCAACCCAAATGTCCACAAACAGATGAATGGATTGAAAAATTGTGGCATATATACTCCATGGAATACTACTCAGCCATAAAAAACCGAGGCCCTTTATAGAAAGTGGACAAATATGGAAGATTTGTTGCTAAGTGAAGCAAGTCAGGTTATGAAATAGAAACATTGTATGTCTCCACTGAACACACCAAGTGTCCACACTCTATGGTAGAGACTGAAAGACTGGAGGACATACAAGCATGAAAAGTTCTTATGGACACTAGAGACAAAGTGGAAAGAGTGTGTGAGGGGAAGAGAGTAGGAAAGGAAATTTGGAGAAAAAAATAGAGAGGTAAGACAATTGTGGAGGGACCAGCACTTAGCGTAATGGCTATGTCGCTGGACTCCCATGTAGTCGACCGTGGTTCACGTCCCGGACCTGGTGGCTTAAAACTCACGACGGGCACATGTGCGTGCATGCCCAAGATCCCGAGAGGAGAATGGAGGAGAAGGGATTGTGGCGTGGCCATCCCCCCTGGGGGGTGATTTCTTGCTTTCTATCTCTCTGTCTCTCTCTATCTATCTGGTGAGTGCATGCGCCCTATAGCAAAATAATAAATAAATAAATTAATTAATTAATAATAAAAAAGACAGTTGTGGAACACAGATATGTTCTATTATTTGTAGATGAGGATGTGTATAGTATTCTCAACTGTCTGGGCTGAGGTGTATATTATTCTGGGTAAGGTCTCTTTAAGTGATGAATAGTGATTAAATGTATAAATGATAATATTAATTAATTAATTTTAAAAAAAAGTTGAATGGTACAGAACTGTAACTTAACGTGTCACAAAACATCACACCACACCCCATAAATATATACAATTTTATGGGTCAATTAGAGATAAAGTGAAATAAAAACAAAATAAATACAAAAAAATCAAAACAGCATGGTTCTTGCACAAAAATAGAAACATAGACCAATGTAACAGAATAGATACTCTGGAAATAAACCCCAAAACATACAGTCAACTGATCTTTGACAAAGGACACTAGATAATTCAGTAAAGAAACGAAAGTATTTTCAGCAAATATTGTTGGGAGAAGTGGATATCCACTTGCAGACAGGTAAAACTTGACCCTTTTTTCTCACAAAAATCAACTCAAAATGGATCACACATCTAAATGTAAAGCCTCAAAATATAAAATCTACTGGGACCAGTAGGTAGTATGGTGGTTAAGGGTGCTGGACTCCCACATGGCCGACCGTGGTTCAAGTCCCGGACCTGGTGGCTCGCCTTCTCACTTTCTCTCTCACTCTGTCCCTCTGTGGTCAAATTAAGATAAATAAATGAATGAATAAGTAAATAAATTTCAATAAAATAATTTAAAAAATATAAAATCTACTGGTGAGAAACATAGAGGGAACACTTAAAGACATCCAAGTAGGTGAAGTTTTCTTAAATAAGACCTCCAAAGCACTGGCAATAATCCCCAAAATAGGCAAATGGGACTACATCAAACTAAAAGCCTTCAGCTCTGCAAAGCAAAAAACAATTAGAGTGAAGAGGCAACTCTCAGGATGAGAGAAAGTATTTGCAAAGTATACTTCAGGTAAGAGACATAACCAGAATATATAGAGAACCCAAGCAGCTCACCTACAAAAAAAAAAAAAAAAAAAAAAAAATCCAAATAGTTCAATTTTAAAATGGGCAAGTGTGCTGAACAGACGACTGTCTAAGGAAGACAGACAAGTGATCAATAAGTATATTAAAAAATGTTTAGCATCTCTTATAATAAGGGAAATGCAGATCAATACCACAATGAGTTACTACTGAATCCCAGTCAGAACAGCTATGATCAATAAAATAATGACAAGTGATGGCAAGGTAGTGGTGAAAGGGAACATTCCTACACTGTTGGTGGGAATGTCAATCAGTCCATCCCTATAGAAAACAATAGAAGTTTCCTCAAAAACCTAGAAATAGAACTACCATCTGACTCAGTAATCCCACTCCTTGGTATTTATCCAAAGGACAGGAAAACTCTCAGTCAGAAAGTCTATCACACACCCATGTTTACTGCAGCAGTATTCACAATTGCTAAGGTACAGAATCAATCTAAGGGCCCAAGAAAGAATGGCTGGATTAAAAAAATATGGCACATTTACACTCTGAAACACTACTCAGCCATAAAGGACAACAGGACCCTGTCATTTGATGAATGTGGATGAATATAAGTGAATGCTATATGAGTAAGCCAGACTATGAAAGACAAACACTGTAAATCTCCACTCAATATATACCATATGTCTGCCCTCTATGGCAGAAACGGAAAGATCTGAGATATAATACCGGGGAGGACAAGTGTAAATTTCAGAGACCTTATGGGAGTGGGGTGGGTAGTAGAGGGCAGGTGGGACGGGCTCAGGGAAGAAACACTCAGCTGACATAGGCACGTCAATTCTCTGCTGAAAATGAGGCTGGTGGTAATAGCTTTGATTTGATTGTCACATACTGCATGCATACTTTGGAAAAACATATTGTGCACTGTAGAGAGCTGCAATGATTGAATGTAAACAACAAATAAATAAACAAACAAACAAACAAAGAAGAACAAAGCCTGGTGGTTCAGACAAACAAAACCCAGAAATACAATGGCATTCTTCACATAAATAGTCAAAATAAGGCATAAAGTGTATATAAACCCAAAAAGACCCTAAAAACTCAAAGCAATAACCCCCAAAATTTACAAACATGGAGGCAAACTACTACCTGACTTCAAAATATACTACAAAGCTGCAGTAACTGAAACATCATGATGCTGCCACATAAACAGACACACACCCTGATGGACGGAATAGAGAGCTAGAAATATACCAAGAATACACAGCCCACTGATGTTTGACCAATGCACAGACGAGTCATTGGAGAAAGGACAGCTGGTTCAGTAAGTGGTGCTGGTACTTGGAAAGCAGGGTATCAACATGTAGAAGAATGAAAATTTACCAAAATTTACAAAAATAGACTCAAATGAGCAAAAGACTTAAATGTAAGGCTTGGAACTATGAAACTATGAGAATACTTAGGGGAAATGTTTCAGGACATTGGTCCAGCCAAAATTTTTATAAGTAAGACCTCAAAAACAAGGTAACAAAACCAAAAATAGACAAGACTGTATCAGATTAAAATGCTGGTCAGCAAAGGAAAAAAATCAATAGAATGAAGAGATTTATTACACAAAATGGGAGTAAATAGTTGAAAATTATTCATCTACCACCTTTCATATTCAGAATATACAAATAACTTAGCAAAAGAAAAACAAACAAGTAATCTAACTTTAAAATGAATAAATGATCTGAACAGACATTCCTCAAAGGAAGAAATGCCAGGAATATGAAAAAAGTGCTCAACACTGATGCTCATTGGGGAAATGCAATCGAAAACCACAACATGGTACCTTCTTCAGAATGGTTATTACCAAAAACATATACAAAAAATAACACCTGCTGTGGGAGGCTGGGCACCAGCGAGTCTGCTGAGGTTTCTCAGAGAGCAAACAATTGCCATGATTGGTTCCCTTCAAAAAACCTGACCTTCGAAACCTTGCTCTGATTGGCCACTAGAATCCCTCAGATTTGCATATCCAGCACCTCATGATTGGTCCAAAAGCAACCAATCATAACCCACCATTTACAACCAATCACGGCCCACCATTTACAACTAATCACGGTCCACCAGCGTGTATATAACCACGATGCCTGGCCCACAGTAGCCAGATGACGACCCTGGAAAGCCTGAAGAGCTGTAACACTACATCGTCTCCGGATGACCCTGAAGAGCTGTGACACCGCGTCATCTCCGTGCTGCTCACAATAGATGACGCGACCCTGAAGAGTTGTAACACTGCGTCGTCTCCGTGCTGTACCGTGCTGCCCACAATAAACAGACGACACTGAAGACACTGTGTCGTCTCCGTGCTGTGACACTGCACCGTTTGTCCCGGCTCTCATTCCTTCCCTCAGGAAACCTGTTCCACTGTCCCCCTAGGTCGGGACACGTGGCACCTGAACAGGGACAGGACACGTGGCGCCCGAACAGGGACGGGACAACCTGCAGGCTAGGATACAGGAAAAGGGTACTGTTACACACATACACTCTTGGTAGGATGAGTCCAGAAGACATGTGGAATGAATAAGCTAGATATTGACAAATAAATATCACATTTCCCTCAGGTTGGAATCTTTAAAAGTTGGTCTCTTAGAAATAGAGAGTACAACGATGGTTACTGGAAGCTGGGAATTTCAGGGGGCAAGTGGAACTGGAAAAAATGATAAAATTACAGCTTGATAGGAGGAATATAACTTTTAGCATTCAATGACACTATAGGGTGATTATATTGTGTAACAATTTTTTATATCTTTAAAATAGCTAGAAGAGAGAATTTTCAGTGTTCTCGATGAAAAAAAGGATTAAGAATGTTTGAGTTCTGGGACCAAGCGTAATGGCTATGTCGCTGGACTCCTATGTAGTCGACTGCAGTTCGAGTCCCGGACCCGGTGGCTCAAACTCACGCCAGGTGTGTGTGCGTGCGTGCCCAAGATCCCAAGAGGAGAATGGAGGAGAAGGGATTGCGGTGTGGCCATCCCCCCTCGGGGGTGATTTCTTGCTTTCTATCTCTCTGTCTCTCTGTCTTTCTGGCGAGCACATGCGCCCTATAGCAAAAACCTCTCCAAAAAAAAAAAAAAAAAGAATGTTTGAGTTCATGGATATGCAATGATTTGATCATTGTACGTTGCTAGCATGTATTGAAAAATCACACTATACATACCCATAAATATGTACAGTTCTTATTTATCAATTATGTGTAGCAATCTAAGTTGAGAAAGATAGCACAGGAAAACTATTAACCAAATTGACATAGTACATTTACTGCACCTGTTACCACTAAAATAAATAAGTTTAGAAATTAATAACTTTGGTATATGAAAACAAATACTTTGCATAGAAAAAATACCGAAGCAAAGTCCAAAATTGAGAAATACATTTTGCACTTAAGTCAAAAACACAGAAATAATGTCTCTATTTTAAGAACTCCTTTAAAAATGAGAATACAAAAACTACAGCCATGTAGAAAACTAGGCAAAGAAAAGTAAAAAGAGAGTTCGGAGATACAGAAAAGCAAGTGGCTCCTAAAGATGAAACTATTTCCTTCCTCACAACAGGAAGTGAAGTAATACTGTGCTATAAAGCCATGTCTGTCCTTTGAAATTAACATTAACCTAAAAGTTTAAAAGTAGGCCGTTGGTTAGGCTCTGGGGAAACAGGCACCGTCAGACACTGCGTGTGAACATGCAGCATGGTTCGGCCTGAATGGAAGGGAATCCGGGAATTTTTACCGAAATTACATTTACAGCACTATCTGACCCAGCGATTTCCCTTTTAGAAATCTATACTGAAGCAACACTGGCAAAAATGTAAAGGCTAATTACTGCAGCACTATCTGTCATAACAAAGGAAATAGCCCAAAGACCCCCACCCCATCTGCTCACTTAGGCTCTCTTCAGACACCGTCCTTCAATTTTCTCCGTGGTCATACAAGAATATACTAACACAGGTACACCGCTAAACGGGGGTGTTATTTGTCTAATTTTAGAACTGAATTGCCATTCTGCAATTTGCTATTTGCTCTACCCACGGTTACATTCCGGACAGTCCTCCCTGTCGGTAGATGTGGACACACTCTCGTTACCAAATCCCACTGAACAAGCATATTTGAACGTATGGAAACATGGCCGCGCGGCACCGTCCCTCTGCCCCTTCTTGTTGCCTCCACAGATACCGTTAGTCACACGAAACACCCTTCTGCACATGCCTTGCAGGTGGTGCTTTATTCACATAGTTTGGGGGTAAGTTTTATCAGATGTTTCCAAGTTAGTTCCCTGGAAGGTTGTAAGGATTTACTTGGCCACCTTATGAGCAGGAACATCTCCGAGCCTACCCAGCGGTCCAGGAGATCAGGACTTGGGCGTAGACTGTCGAGGCCTACGTGCACGATGAAGAATTGGCTTCAGTAGAGATTCAGCCTTGAACCTTGGTGTGTTCTAATAGCTACTCCGGTAACCGCCGGGGTCTGCGTGTGCAACCAGGCCACACGGGATGGGCTACACGGCGGCAGGACCTGGAGAACCTCACTGAAATGTACCTCCTTCTTTAATTTCCACTGGCCCCTGTTTATTGCTTTGAAAACTGGAGGTGTTCTCAGCTCTATGAAAAACACACTGCGAACTCCTTGGGTAAAGCCCCTCCGCGGACAGGATTGGCGAGAGGCCGAGCCATGAGAATGCGAGCAGGGGCCGGCAGGTGGCGGCGGCTCCGGTGCTGGACTCCCACGTGGCCCACTGTGTTTGGAGTCCAGACCTCGAGGCTTGGAAATCACACCAGGTGCCTTTCTCCGCAGTAGCCGTGGGCCTGTGGTCTCCACTCTGCAGGGTGGGGTTTGCTGGAGTCGTGGAGACTCAGGCCCGCTTTAAGATGCGAAGTGAAATCTGGAAGGCGACGAGAGGGGAAGGCTGGTCACTGTGCTCGGAAACGCCTGGCGGTCCGGGATAAAGGTAGAGACGACACACCAGATACGGGCTGACGGTTCGTGTACCCACCGAGGCCGTCTGTGGGACCGCCGTGCCCGTGGGGGGGTGTGCCAGTCTGCACCGCTCATGACGCCAACTGCCGGCCACGGTGTGAGGCCGCCTGGCGGACAGCGCTGCCACGGTGCTGGCCTGCTGCAGCCTGCGGGCTCCTCGTAGGTCCGGCGAGGACAAGATCCGTGAGGGCCAAGGGAAGTGACGGGAGACGAGCACACCGTGGAAAGCACCGAGGGTCAGCCGGGCGCCCACGCCCGCTGTCAGGACGCAGGCCTTGCCAGAACCACCACTGGCAATGAAGGTTTGGGGGCCTGGAGGGAGAGGCGGATGGAGGCTTATGTGTCCCTCGCAGGACCAGACGATTCCCTGGTTGAGTCTGAAAACGAGGAATGTATGGCAGAGTCCTTCGGAGCACACGATGGGCCGGAACGTCGTGGACTATCTGCATTACCTGATGGAAGATGAAGACGCTTACAAGAAGCAGTTCTCTCAGGACAGAAAGAGCAGCGTTACTGCAGACGTGATGGAGGAGATGCGTACGAAGGTCACGCTATACGTGAGAACCCAGTCTGTGGAAGGAAGCCGAGAAAGAAGGTAAGAAGAAGAGGTGGAATCTTCCCCAAATGCCCCTTGCCCAGAAGAAAGGTCAGGTAGCCCAGAAGAAGGCAAGCCACCTCAGAGCTCAGGAGCGGCTGCTGAGAGCTAAACCAGACATTTCCTGTGATGACATTCCAGATAAAGACAATAAACTTAACAAAAGAAGCATCACAAAAAAGAAACAGAAAGCGAGAAAGAAAGAAAGAGAGAAAGAGATAAAGAGAAAGAGAAAGAAAAAGGAAAGACATCCCAGGCACATATGAGTGTGTGCCCAAAATCCAGAGAGGGGACTAGAGGAGAAGGGACTGTGGCCATTGCCCCCGGGAAGTGATCTCTCACTTTGCCTCTCTATTCTCTGTCTGGTGAGTGCATGTGCTGTAGAGCAGAAACCTAAAAATAAATAAATAAAATAATGTGAGTTAGATTTGTGGTGCCTGAGGAAAAAGACAGTGATCTAGTGTACGTGGCTATTTTTTGTTCATTTGTTTGTTTGTTTGTTGAGAATAATTGTAAAAATATTCAGACCTAATGATACTAACTCATGCTAATTAAAGTCTGGGGACAAGATGCTTCCAAGACATTCCCTCTCGAGACACCCAATTAGCAGGTGGTCTGGGCCATGTCCGACACCGCCAGCATCCCACCAGCACCCTGCACTGACAGCCACTGCCCGCAGGGATGAGCGGACTGGGCAGCCGATGTGGCGCGCTGGCCTGCGCCTCCGTCTGCACACCTGCTCCACCCGCTCCACCCGCTCCACTGCTCTCAGCCTTGGTTCTCATCCAGGGGAGGAGAGTCGGCTCTCACCCCCCACGGCAGAGCCGCCCGGATTTCCAGGTGACAGCAATGAAGGGGATGACAGAAACTGTGAGGTGGCCAACCCTAACACTTACTCTGGTGTAAGATGTCGGAACAGGTACTGAGGGCTTTCCTGTTTCTGAAATCAAGTATCTGGGTGAATAGTTAGCGAAGTGTGATCACATTCAAGATGAAGCACAGCTACTAAGTGCAATGGTCAGCACCCTCTGGTACTAAAGCAGAGACAGGAGCGACACCGACCGGGCAGTGACAGCATCCGTGCCCTTCAAGGTAAGGGTTTCCACTTCATGGTTTTCAGACTTGATTTAGTTTTTGCTAAGACAATTTGTCCTCAAAAGTGAGATAATAGGGAAAGTGGGTGTTTCCTGAGTATAAAACATCATACCCACGATGGCAGTTAAGGCCTTGGCATCCAGACTCTGGAAGAACTGGGTGGAGGTGTTCACCCCACCCCCATCACTGTAAGACTCGGCCGGGTGCGGACCGCTCGGCACTTCGACTCTGACACCTGCAGTAGGATGTGGCGAGAGCACACATTTCTGGGGCTGTAAGGGCTGAATGAGTCGAGCACCGCGGCTGCCCTAGCAGGCACTTAGTCAGAGAAGGGTGTGACTGCTGTCTCCTCTGGTCCTGAGGCGTGTGCTGACAGAGCGTGGTCTGCACAGCGTCTTCCAGTGCTGACATGGACCACGTGGGTCGGTCTTGCACAGTGCTATGAAAATATCAAAAATAGAATTCATTAAAAAGATATCCAATAATGATCAATTATATTAAAACATAAATAATCACTACATCATCCAAAGGGTTTTAAAATTATTCACACCATCATATCAGCCACTCTTTCAGAGTTGAGACCATCTAGTCCAACAGTTATTGCCTAATGAAACACATTTGAAAGCTTATGCTAAATCCAAAACCCCACAGATGGGTCGGCCGTGGTTTCATTTGATTTATCTTTCCACTCCTGCATCGTTCCACTTGAGGATTGCTGACAGAATTTCCGTTAGAGAGTCATTTGGACAGCGGGGCGAGGAAGGGGGTTATACTCACAGATAAAGGGGGTTACACTCACAGATAAAGGGGGTTACACTCACAGATAAAGGGGGTTACACTCACAGGTAAAGGGGGTTACACTCACAGATAAAGGGGGTTACACTCACAGATAAAGGGGGTTACACTCACAGATAATGCCTCTGCCTCAGGCTGTCAGGCTTAATCTGAAGCTAAGCACAGAAAGACGCTACCTGAGACAGAGGAGCTGGCGGGCCAGGCAGCCCCGCGGGGCGAGTGCCCAGGCTTTCTCCACGCTCCCGGGCCTGAAGAAGAGGCCACAGTAGACGGAGCTGTCTCATGAGGTCCAAGACATCTCAGCAACCAGCACGGCCATGGTGAGCGAGCCAGACGTCGCCATGGCTGTTTCTTTTTCATTCAAAGAGGAAGGAGAAAACAGCTCTGCCTGACGCTTTTGATATGATACTCCAAAAAACTTTCAAGCAATTAGAAGAAAGCACACGTATAATGAGATTTAACCAAAAAGATGGTGACTGAAGAGGCAAAACTCTCCGAGGCAGAGCCAAATCCTAGGCCCCTTCTAGCTGGGGTTTAGAAATCTGCATATTTATTTACAGGAGTCTTCTTTGATTCGGAAGAGCACGACTTTGGAAGCGGTTGTTACGTAGATGGGGTGCAGGCTCCAGTCAGACCTCCCAGGGTTGTTTTAGGCTCCTTTACTGTAGAAAAGTAGCCAAGCCTTCTGAGCCCCGGACTTCCGTGGTTAGCGTGCCCTTATTAATTTCTATACATTTGCCCTCATCTCAGAAGTTGTCGGGAGACTATTTACCAAGAGCAGCATTTGGTAAGTGGTCAGTAACCATTGTGGTTAAGATGATGCCCCAGGGAAGCAGAACCAAATACCTTTCAATAATGTCAATAGCATTCAAAGTAGTAAACCTAATTCCTGAAACAGATGTTTAAAATGTTGAGCAAATAGGTTTTCTTTCTTAACTAAATACTATCGCTATGTCTTTGTCTAACTGTATGTTGATTATTTCTATTTACATTGAATAGGGCAAAAAGCAAACCAAAATATTGGGTCCTCCTTGAAATGGATTAAAAAGAAATAGACGCATCAGCAGATACTTCGAGTTCCTTACATTCACAGATTGTTATAGTTTTCTGAGGGACAGAATCATCTTTCACTAAGTGGGGCGTGACTCCCGATCGAAAGCTCTCTCAGAGAGACTCAGGCCCCTTCCTTGAACTGACACTGGAATTATAGAGAAAAGAGGAGAGTTTGAGGGCAGGAGTGAAGCCACGTAGAGAGTTCGTGTTCGGACGGGAAGAAGACAGTACATGGGGTTGTCGGAAATGTCGTGACACATTTTTCTATGTCTTTATGCAAAAATGCACATCCGGGCATTTCCAACAACCCAAGTTTGGATGAAAGTGATAAAGGAAAGAAGGGACACTGTTAAGTGGATAAAGGACGACTGGTGAGAAACACGAGGCAGGGTGGACAAGTGCAAAGAGGGGGCCGGTCTCCTTGGCAGACGGCGGGTGCGCCCTATGTGCAGCGCGACCTGGCAGAGCCCAGTGTGCGACTCCCACTGCTGCCTCTCACGCTGGAGGCCTTTCCTTGGCTAGACAGGTAACCTCCCGATCCCCTAGCAGATGATCGCACAGCCCAGTAACAGCATCTTAGATGTCCTCTGTGAAAAGGAAAAGAACTGACGGGCAGAGAACGATCTTCGCTGTATGGAAATAATTCACAGCAAAGGACTGGACACGGCGAGGACGCATCACGCGGGACTGCGCATGGTCGGCCCAGGCGTCTGGCCTCGAGGTCCCATTTCCTCGTTTCCAGGGTGTGTATATTTACTTCACTTGTGGTCCACAGCCTGAGTCATCCAGAGAGCACCGTTCGGTAGGTCTGGAGAAGAGGACAGATGTGTGTTTTCATTTTTCCATCAGGCAAGTTTAGATAACTTCAGAATAATTTTAGGAGTCTCACAAAACTCTGAGGATAAAATACTGTGTTATTAATTCTTGGGAGTTATAAACCAGGAGCCATGCAAACACAGCTCAATTTGTTGCACCATGTTGACCACCTAGCTCCTTAAAGCATCTGAGAAAGCAGTCTTGAATGTTCAAAATATTCAAGAAAAAAACCTGCAGCTTTTTTATGAAAATATAAGAATATACAGGGGTGAGAGGTGGGAGATTTGTCCAGAAATTATGGTGGTAGAAGGCAGACTGCCCTGTCCAACTGGAGAGACTGACGATTGTGATGGGGAGAGGGACAAAGGGCCATGAGGGAGGAAGCATTTGAGCTGTGTCTTAAAAGTAGGGAACATCGCACCAACAGTTAAGTAAGCTGAACTGCTGATCCGGTTGGAGTTAGCATCAGGGTCAGCTTAGGGTTGGGGTTAAGCTTAAGGTATAACCCTAGGGTTAGGGTTAGGTCTATCGTTTGATTTAGGCTTCAGGTTAGGTTGGGTTGGAACTTAGTTTGAGGGAGTAAGTTTAGGGCTACTGTTAGTTTTCGGTTCAGTGTTACGGTTGGAGTTAGCGTCAGGGTCAGGTTAGGGTTGGGGTTAAGCTTAAGGTGTCCGCCTAGGGTTAGGGTTAGTTCTATCGGTTGATTTAGGCTTCAGGTTAGGTTAGGTTTGAACTTAGTTTGAGGGAGTAAGTTTAGGGCTACTGTTAGTTTTCGGTTCAGTGTTACGGTTGGAGTTAGCGTCAGGGTCAGGTTAGGGTTGGGGTTAAGCTAAAGGTGTCCGCCTAGGGTTAGGGTTAGGTCTATCATTTTAGTTAGGCTTCAGGTTAGGTTAGGTTTGGACTTAGTTTGAGGGAGTAAGTTTAGGGCTACTGTTAGTTTTCGGTTCAGTGTTATGGTTGGAGTTAGCGTCAGGGTCAGGTTAGGTTTGGGGTTAAGCTTAAGGCGTCCGCCTAGGGTTAGGGTTAGGTCTATCATTTGATCTAAGCTTCAGGATAGGTTAGGTTTGAACTTAGTTTGAGGGAGTAAGTTTAGGGCTACTGTTAGTTTTCGGTTCAGTGTTACGGTTGGAGTTAGCCTCAGGGTCAGGTTAGGGTTGCGGTTAAGCTTAAGGTGTCCGCCTAGGGTTAGGGTTCGGTCTATCGTTTGATTTAGGCTTCAGGTTAGGTTAGGTTTGAACTTAGTTTGAGGGAGTAAGTTTAGGGCTACTGTTAGTTTTCGGTTCAGTGTTACGGTTGGAGTTAGCGTCAGGGTCAGGTTAGGGTTGGGGTTAAGCTTAAGGCGTTCGCCTAGGGTAAGGGTCAGGTCTATCATTTGATTTAGGCTTCAGTTTAGGTTAGGTTTGAACTTAGTTTGAGGGAGTAAGTTTAGGGCTACTGTTAGTTTTCGGTTCAGTGTTACGGTTGGAGTTAGCGTCAGTGTCAGGTTAGGGTTGGGGTTAAGCTTAAGGTATAACCCTAGGGTTAGGGTTAGGTCTATCGTTTGATTGAGGCTTAAGGTTACGTTAGGTTTGAACGTAGTTTGAGGGATTAAGTTTAGGGCTACTGTTATTTTTCGGTTCAGTGTTACGGTTGGAGTTAGCGTCAGGGTCAGGATAGGGTTGGGGTCAAGCTTAAGGTGTCCGCCTAGGGTTAGGGTTCGGTCTATCCTTTGATTTAGCCTTCAGGTTAGGTTAGGTTTGAACTTAGTTTGAGGGAGTAAGTTTAGGGCTACTGTTAGTCTTCGGTTCAGTGTTACGGTTGGAGTTAGCGTCAGGGTCAGGTTAGGGTTGGGGTTAAGCTTACGGTGTCCGCCTAGGGTTAGGGTTAGGTCTATCGTTTGATTTAGGCTTCAGGTTAGGTTAGGTTTGAACTTAGTTTGAGGGAGTAAGTTTAGGGCTACTGTTAGTTTTCATTTCAGTGTTACGGTTGGAGTTAGCCTCAGGGTCAGACTAGGGTTGGGGTTAAGCTTAAGGTGTCCGCCTAGGGTTAGGGTTAGGTCTATCGTTGGATGTAGGCTTCAGGTAAGTTTAGGTTTGAACTTAGTTTGAGAGACTAAGTTTAGGGCTACTGTTAGTTTTAGGTTCAGTGTTTCGGTTGGAGTTAGCGTAAGGGTCAGGTTAGGGTTGGGGTTAAGCTTAAGGTGTCTGCCTAGGGTTAGAGTTAGGTCTATCGTTTGATTAAGGCTTCAGGTTAGGTTAGGTTTGAACTAATTTTGAGGGAGTAAGTTTAGGGCTACTGTTGTTTTTCGGTTCAGTGTTACAGTTGGAGTTAGCGTCAGGGTCAGATTAGGGTTGGGGTTAAGCTTAAGGTGTACGCCTCGGGTTAAGGTTAGGTCTATCATTTGATTTTAGGCTTCAGGTCAGGTTAGGTTTGAACTTAGTTTGAGAGAGTAAGTTTAGGGGTACTGTTAATTTTCGGTTCAGTGTTTCAGTTGGTGTTAACGTCAGCGTCAGGTTAGGGTTGGGGTTAAGCTTAAGGTGTCCGCCTAGGGTTAGGGTTAGGTCTATCGTTTGATTTAGGCTTCAGGTCAGGTTAGGTTTGAACTTAGTTTGAGACAGTAAGTTTAGAGGTACTGGTAGTTTTCGGTTCAGTGTTTCGGTTGGAGTTAACGTCAGGGTCAGGTTAGGGTTGGGGTTAAGCTTAAGGTGTCCTCCTAGGGTTAGGGTTAGGTCTGTCGTTTGATTTAGGCTTCAGGTTAGGTTAGGTTTGAACTTAGGTTGAGGGACTACCTTAAAACTACTGTTAGTTTTTGGGTTCAGTGTTTCGGTTGGAATTAGCGTCAGGGTCAGGTTAGGGTTGGGGTTAAGTTTAAGGTGTCCGCCTAGGGTTAGGGTTAGGGTTAGGTCTATCGTTTGATTTAGGCTTCATGTTAGGTTAGGTTTGAACTTAGTTTGAGGGAGTAAGTTTAGGGCTACTGTTGTTTTTCGGTTCAGTGTTACGGTTGGAGTTAGCGTCAGGGTCAGGTTAGGGTTTGGGTTAAGGTTAAGGTTTCCGCCTAGAGTTAGGGTTAGGTCTATCGTTTGATTTAGGCTTCAGGTTAGGTTAGGGTTGAACTTAGTTTGAGGGAATAACTTTAGGGCTACTGTTAGTTTTCGGTTCAGTGTTACGTTTGGAGTTTGCGTCAGGGTCAGGTTAGGGTTCGGGTTAAGCTTAAGGTGTCCGCCTAGGGTTAGGGTTAAGTCTATCGTTTGATTTAGGCTTCAGGTTAGGTTAGGTTTGAACTTAGTTTGAGGGAGTAAGTTTAGGACTACTGTTAGTTTTCAGTTCAGTGTTACGTTTGGACTTAGCCTCATGGTCAGGTGAGGGTTGGGGTTAAGCTTAAGGTGTCTGCCTAGGGTTTGGGTTAGGTCTATTGTTTGATTTAGACTTCAGGTTAGGTTAGGTTTGAACTTAGTTTGAGGGAGTAAGTTTAGGGCTACTGTTAGTTTTCGGTTCAGAGTTACGGTTGGAATTAGCATCAGGGTCAGGTTAGGGTTGGGGTTAAGCTTAAGGTGTCCGCCTAGGGTTAGGGTTAGGTCTATTTTTTGATTTAGGCTTTAGGTTAGGTTAGGTTTGAACTTAGTTTGAGGGAGAGAGTTTAGGGCCACTGTTAGTTTTCGGTTCAGTGTTACGGTTGGGTTATCTTCAGGGTCAGGTTAGGGTTGGGGTTGAGCTAAAGGTGTCCGCCTAGGGTTAGGGTTAGGTCTATGGTTTGCCAGCCTAATGCCACTTTTTTAAGTGCATCCTGGAGGTGCAGATTACCCTGTAGGAAACACATCAGAGCCTCGGGACCAGCAGGTGGAGTAACGGTTACTTCACCAGATTCCCACAGTACCCCATGGCTCGAGTCCCGGACCCAGCAGCTTAAAACTCACTCTGGGCGCGTGTACGTGCGTGCCCAATATCCTGAGAGGAGAATGGAGGACAAGGATTGTGGCGTGGCCATTGCCCCTCTGTCTGTCTCTGTCTCTCCAGTGAATGCACATGTCCTATAGCAAAAATCTCTCTCTTAAAAATGAAGAAAGAAACATATGAGAGGCTCTGACAAATCTACCGTTGGGTGGAGACAGCTCTGCTGGGACAGGAGCCAGGAGGCAGTGGTCCTGCCAAGTCGTCTTCCCGCTATGCCTCGCGTGGGCCGCAGTCAGCACCATCGGCCAGGCAGGGTTCAAAGCCTCCGACCCATCAATTCTCCCGTCTACATCACCTCGTATGGCTGGAATGATTGAACTCCATTTTACAAAGGAGGGCGAGAGACACAGGAGGATGGCCCGCTTTGACCAAGGCCATCGGTCTGGTAAATGCGGTCATTTGGTAACGGGAATGTCAATCTTCAGTAGTAACCTGTGGGGGGTGTGTTTTAAACTGACCCACAAAGTTGCGTTTGCTTCTTGGGGCATTATTTTCAACCAATTCTCTGCTAAGCAGAAGAAAATAGTAAGTCACCTCTTGCAAGTTGAATTCTAATGGTCTCCTCCATCATGACTGCTCCGCCACCCAGCACCAGGTGGGCTTCACGTCACCCTGACGGGTGAAGACGACTTGTGTGGACTGGCCACATCACACCTGTGTGGTCCCGCCTGGATCTGTAGCAAGGCTTGTTACTCTGTTCTAGCTCAGCTGACTTAAGATCAGAGTGAGGAGACTTCATGGGCAGATGGGGGACATCCCCTCCGTAGCAGGAGGGAGTGAGTGCGCAGCACACTCAGTTGCTCAGCCCTGAAATGCTTTTCTCCCTCAGGTCACCCAGATCTCCGCTTCCCACCTTCAGGAGCTGCTCCACAGTACCGAGGGAAAACAGTGACCTCTCCAAATCTAAAATGATTGTAGCTGCTTTACCGAAGTCGTGCCTACAAAACGCTTAATTACTTCAGAAGTGCGTAAGATAAATTTTTATCAAACTGATTGTGAGTTTTTGGTTGATAAAACATGAAAATGTACTTGTGTCCTTATTTGCCAAATGCCAGTGATTACACTTTGCAGCAGCAGCTATGTATGCTTAGTTAGTATTCCATGAGAGAAGTTTGGTAAAAATCTTGTACCTTGAGAAATTATTCAGAATGCCAAAGAGACCACAGAAAAGAAAGATGGCATGAATGTATCAGAGGAGTCCTGGGACAGAGGAAGGAGGACCAGCTGCACGGTGACAGTCCTGGGGCTCAGGAAGGAGGACCAGCTGCACGGTGACAGTCCTGGGGCTCCAGGAAGGAGGACCAGCTGCACGGTGACAGTCCTGGGCTCAGGAAGGAGGACCAGCTACACGGTGACAGTCCTGGGGCTCAGGAAGGAGGACCAGCTGCACGGTGACAGTCCTGGGGCTCAGGAAGGAGGACCAGCTGCACGGTGATAGTCCTGGGGCTCAGGAAGGTGGACCAGCTGCACGGTGACAGTCCTGGGGCTCAGGAAGGTGGACCAGCTGCACGGTGACACACCATCAGGTGGAACAATGTTCTCCCCTGTGCTTTCAGGACAAGGACGTTCAGCCATGGAGAGAAACAATGAAACACTCACGGATTTCATTCTCCTGGGGCCCTGGCCTGAGCTCAGCCACCTGGTGGTCCTCATCTGCCTCATCCTTCTGGTCTACTTTGTGGCCGTCGTGGGCAATGCCTCCCTCATGCTCCTCATCTGGCTGGATCCCCGACTGCACTCTCCCATGTATTTCCTGCTCAGCCAGCTGTCCCTCATCGACCTGGCTTTGATCTCAACTTCTGTCCCCAAAATGGTCACAGACTTCTTCTCAGGGAAGAGGACCATTTCGCAGGCCGGCTGTGGGATCCAGATCTTCTTCAGCTTGACCCTGGGGATTGCCGAGTGCCTCCTGCTGACTGTCATGTCCTACGACCGCTACACCGCCATCTGTAACCCGCTGCGGTACCCCGCCGTCATGAGCCACACCGCCTGCACACAAATGGTCCTTGGGTCTTGGGTAGGAGGGGCGGTGACCTCCCTGGCCCACACGGTCTACGCCATGCACTTCCCCATCTGTCGCCCCCGGAAGATTCCACACTTCC
Source organism: Tupaia tana (assembly GCA_026018925.1). Lineage (NCBI taxonomy): Eukaryota > Metazoa > Chordata > Mammalia > Scandentia > Tupaiidae > Tupaia > Tupaia tana. Next base: position 2,845,021 of record JAKSZU010000015.1, read on the forward strand.
TGTGTGAGGTCATGGCCCTCCTGAAGCTCACCTGCGAGGACACTTCAGCCTACGTAAAGTCGGTAGTGGTCTCGAGCTTCCTGGTGGTCCTTAACCCCGTGAGCCTCATCCTAGCCTCCTACGCCCTCATCCTCCTCGCCGTCCTCCGCATGAACTCCCCCGAGGGCAGGAACAAGGCCCTGGCCACCTGCTCCTCTCACCTCGGTGTGGTCAGCCTCTACTTCGGCCCGGCCATCCTTGTCTACATGAGGCCCGGCTCCTCGAAGACGCCCAGGTTGAACCAGTCTCTCTTCATGTTTAACGCCATCCTCACCCCGATGCTGAACCCTCTCATCTACAGCCTGAGAAACAGGGATGTCACAGCTGCGCTGAGGAGCACAGTCGCCATTTGGTGTCCCCTGAGAAACAGGAACAGCCTCTGCAGCTGTTGACCTGATCCTAACGTGCGTGGGTACATCCCCGTCAGCTGACCTAGGGGCCTCCATGCCTTGACAGACTGTCAGGAGTCACAGAAATGTAAGAGATCGGGTGCTCCAACCCCTCGGTTATACAGAACTAGGAATAAAAGATAAAACAACTCATTTGTGGCTTCAAAGCACCCTCTAAAGAACCAGTTCTCCCTGCTCTCCGGAATCCACAGGACTCCTGCATAACGCAGACCACCACGTCTGCCCAGACTCGCCTCCTGAGTAGCTGGCCAGGAGGAAGCGGCGGCAGCTCAAGAGCCGTGGGAAGCCCGTCTCAGGGCTGAACTCTGAGAGCCGCAGTGCAGCTGATCCGGCCCCGAAACAGCCCGGTCAGCCCGAGTTACTGAAGGCAGCTTCCTCTCCCCTGCAGCCCAGCCCCTGTCCTGGCATTCCGGAACGTCGCACAGGCCACCTTCCTCCCGCGCTCGCAGGTCGCCCTTCCCCTCTGCCTCCCCGCTCAGGGATCAGGCAAACACGGCCACAGGAGACCCCAGGCTCCCTCCGGGCAGTCTGAAAGTCGGAAGGAAACGGCACCCCCTCCTCACACCGCTGGGAGGGTTGTGTGAGCTGAGGTTGGAGCAGCGCAGACAGCGCGTACATGCCCGTCTGTGCAGATCCACGTGGCTGCGGCCTGGGCGTGCACTCAGCACTCAGGGTGGAGGTCGGACAACTTGCTTCGTGAGACCCTCCCTGTAACAAGGATGAGCGGGGCTTTCTGGCACGGGGTCATGTACCACAGCAGGCCGGACGCGCAGAAACCGAGGATCAAAATTAGCCGGTAGTCAAAGCAAAGCAAAATGTAAAAAATTTAAATGTTAAAGAATAGAATCAGTACTTCATTAATAAAAATCAAGTGTCAATTTTTTTGTTTATTAGGTTTTTGCCAGAGAGTGTGTGTGTTTGCTGGCGAGATAGAGAGACGGTGAGAGGGAAAGTAAGAAGTCATCCCAGGGGGATGGTCACGCCCCAACCTCTTCTCCATTCTCTGCCTAGGATTTTGGGCACACACGCACACGCATGCCCAGCATGATTTTCAGTTCGCCAGGTCCAGGACTCAAACTGTGGTCAGTCATGTGAGTCCAGTGCCTAACCACTGTGGCACCTGTTGACGTCGTCAGAGTTTAAAAGATCGTAATTATTATAGAGTACAGTAATTCTCGCACTGTCAGCCTCTGCCCTGCTTCCATGCCTGCTGTACTGAAAGCTGGGGTGCTGACAGGCACACGCGTTACGTGTGAGGTCAGTGAAAAACGGCGTGAGTTTGGCTGGCCACTGTGTGCAGGACGGACGCGGTGCCCCAGGCGCTCTGCCCCAGTCGGCCTCTCCTGACCCAGGTCCAGCTGCTCTCGGACCTGGCCCAGGCTGCCGGGTGGTGTTCAGCTGGCTGCTTTGTCAGTGAGTTGACCATGCTCGGAAGGACTTTTTAGCAACTCAGAGGCAGACTTAACGTTGCTGCCCTCATTTATTATTTCTGTCTGTTCGTACGTTTGTTGTTCTTCTCAGTCACTGGAGAAAAACTTGACTTTAATGTTGGTACAAGAAAGTGTCATGTGACATGCAGACGGCGTCTCGGTTAACGCATCATCTCCAGATTTCCATCTGAGTCACGGGGTCGTTGTCCATCGCCAACTTCAGGTTTCTCTCAGGAGAGTCTTTACGACAGGCACCGTGTATACTCGATTAGTAAGTAACTTTAATATAAAACGAGCTCTCGCACCCGTCTCCTCGCACTCAGCTGTGGTAGCATGTGTGTGTGTTCACGGGTTTTGCCATAGGGTCCTTGCCTTATCAGAGACAGTGAAAGGAAAAGCAAGAAATCACCCCCGGGGGATGGCCACACCGCAATCCCTATTCCTCCGTTCTCCTCCTGGGACCCTGAACATGCACACACATGTGCCCACTGTGATTTTCAAGCCACTGGGTCCAGGACTCAAACTGTGGTCGGCCACGTGAGAGCCCAGCTCCAAAACCACTATGCCACCTGCTGGCCTCTGTAGTAAGTTATTTCTACAAAAACAATATAAAGCCAAATGACAGAGTAAGTGTCCTCCAGCTTCACTGCCCCACAGAAACCCAGCTGGCCACCGCACAGGCAGGGACGCCTGAGGTCTCCAGCTCAGAAGGGAGGGGCCGCTGGGCCACGAGGCGGAGAAAGCCACAGCCATCCACGAGACAACCTCTGTCTGACCAGTGCCTGCCCCAGGCCCTCGCCACCCAGCAAGCTGCCCCCACCGGTTTTGTGGGCCCCTCACAGGGCCCTCTGCAGGAGGTTGGCTCCTCTCCTCCCATGGGGACACGGAGAGGGCCTGCTGGCGTGTGGGCACGGCTGAGGTCAGGTGGGGACCAGGAGCAGCCAACGACAGCCATGGGGACAGAGCGGGCTGTGAGGACCAAGCCTTCTTCAGACTGCGGAGCAAGAGCGGGTGGATGACCACCCATGGAGCAAGTGCCACCCCGCTCAAACCGAGCTCTCCGCTGGCCTTCTTCACGTCTGGAGAGCGGTCGGTCAGAGCCACCTGCAGGGGCGCCTCTGGTCCCGCCTGGCCCAGCTGTTCGGGGGTGACTTCCCAAACCGCGGAGCTGCTCCAGGCCAGGGGGCAGGCCCAAGGCTACATTTGTGTCGGTGTGGCCTCTGGCCTCCTGGACCCGTTTGGCAGAAAACCCAGAGGCCTCACTCGGTCCTGGAGCCCAGCACATGATAGCCCATAACGGATTCCAGACGAGGAGTGCACCACCGTCGGCCCCTCCAGAGCCGGTCAGAGTCTCCTGATGGCCCAGTCCCACCAGCGGTTTCACCCAAGGGCAGGGCACAGCCAGCGGCCACTTGGCCTCCACAGAAGGGCTTCACAGGAAACTGTAAACTACTGATGGAAGATTAAAGAGAACACCAAAAATGGAAGTCGGCTTCCCTCCTCCACTGTCGGGGCAGCAGTCTGCCTAAATTTGCCCGTTCATTGTGAAATTCCTGGGCTATGTATCTGCTTGTCAACTTCTTTGAACTCATTGTGACAGCATGAATTTCCTCATTAATAAATTACATAAAAACACTTAATGTATGTTTATTTTGTATATACATATGAGTCATAACTTTACCTCTTTCAAACAGTATCTTTTGATAATAGAAAAATATAGAAAGCCACCTGTTATAAGACTAATATAATCCTGATTCCAAAATTAAAGACAATGTCAAAAATATATATTTCATCTATAAAATACAGATATATGGGACCAGCAGTTAGCGTAATGGCTATGTCACTGAACTCCCATGTAGTCGGCAGTTAGTGTAATGGCTATGTCGCTGAACTCCCATGTAGTCGGCAGTTAACGTAATGGCTATGTCGCTGAACTCCCATGTAGTCGACCGCAGTGGCTTAAACTCACGCTGGGTGCATGTGCGTGCGTGCCCAAGATCCCAAGAGGAGAATGGAGGAGAAGGGATTGCGTTGTAGCCATCCCCACTGGGGGGGGTGATTTCTCACTTTCTGTCTCTCTGGCAAGCACACATGCTCTGTAGCAAAAACCTCTCAAAAATATGTATATATATATATATAAAGTTTCAAAATATTCACCAGCCACACCTGTCGATAAAATAAAAAATGCTCAAACAGAATTTATTTCAGAAGTACAATCCTCTTCTGTGTCTTGAAACTACACATCACTGACTGACTTTGTTTTGATTAGAAGTTAAGTAATAAGAGGATATTTGATAGCAAGTTGTGTTTATTTGCCCTCTAAATGATTCACTTCTTAGCTAATGGCTTGGCTGAAAGAAATGACTAAATGCCCAAAGGACACAAGAGGGCAAGCGTTGTAGACAAAGTCAGGTAAAAGAGCCACGTGCCTTATGTAAACCAAAACCAAAACCACCGTGTTCGCTGAGACATGACCTGGCCTGGCTCACAGTTAGGAATAGGGTACAAAGGTACACAGCAGAAGCGCTCTCTTCTACCTGAGACTAAGTACCCGCTGCTCTCTCTCTCTCTCTTTTTCTTAAGATTTATTTTATTTAACTTTATTTATTTACTTATTTTTTAATTTGACCAGAGAGGAACAGAGGCAGGGACAAAGAGAGAGAAAAAATGAGAAAGCAAGTTACCAGGTCTGGGACTCAAACCATGGTCAGACATGTAGTAGCCCAGCGCCCTTAACCACCATGCCACCTGCTGGTCCCTTGCTGCTCTCTCTTAAAAGCAGTAAGAACATTCTCAGTGACCTTGGCTGCCCTCTCTTCAAATCTAGTGTTCTTCCAGTTTCTGAACCAGTCATTAGCAAGGGTGAGAGTATTTCCATAGTTAACTCAGAGCCTATTATGAGTTTATCCCTGGGAATGGGAGGAGTCTTACTCCATGGAGTCACTAGACTACATAAGGAGACAAGTGGACAAAATTAGACAGAAGTAAGGAAAGTGGCCAGTGAATACAGGGTAAATGACCAGTAGTGACTGCCAATGAAATTCTGTGAAATTAGCCAAAATTTACTCTTGAGAAAACTGAACTTTGGAGGGCTTAAATAATTCACCCAACTACTACAAATGGCCAGAGTGTCTGACTCCAGGAACTACGCTCTGAAGCTCTGACTGTGCAGAAGGTCCTTGTAGGAACCACAGTGCCACAGAAGACGGAAACATGGAGAGAGGCCATATTGACAGTCTGCATGTTCTGGGTCGGTGAATACACTCAGCACTGTGGACAGATGCAAGGAGGGTGGGGCTCCATGGACAGACAAGGAGAGGACAGTGCTCTGTGAACAGACAAGGGGAGGGTGAGGCACTGGGACCTACTTAGGAGCTCAGGTGCTGTGGATAGATGCTAAAGGGTGGTTGGCCAAAGCTTCCTGGGGAAAGTTGCACTAGGAACTGAAAGCTGGGTGTGTTAGCCAGAAAAAGAGGCTGAGGACCATAAGAAGTCCATGGGCAAGACTTATTTGGAGCACTGTGAGGTGGGGCAGGGCAGATGCTTAGTGTGGTTTAACAAACGGCAGGGAGCAGAAACTATTCAAGGAAGTAGAGTCAGAAAAGTACAAATTTGAAAGTAATTTAAAGAATGAATATAATTCCAAAATTTGAATGTTAAAAATCATCGCATGTCAAGTAAAATAGAGTGTTAGGTGAGCACCCCCTGAGAAATTGCCCTTCATGCTTTTACCTGCAGATCAAGTGGGATCACCTCAAACCGCACAGTGCTGTGATCTGCTCAGCTGAATACATTTTTCTGAGTGGGGAAGCTGTGCATTGGAAATAAACGTAACAACAAACACACAAGTACAGAAAAGCAAGGATCAGGTGGGCCCGACTTCTCTGATGGAGAAAACCACAACCAGGAACTGGACTCAAGTTTATTCTTTTAAAGGGCAGAATATGGGGGAAGAGGAAATGGAATGCAAAGCCAATTGTTTTTTGCATTTAAATTGTCTGCAGATGTGAAAATGGCTGGTACATGTAATTTTTCTGATCGTTTTGGGGCAAAATCTGATAAACACATGTGACTTCCTTTATCCTGATACTGCTCTGAAGTATCAGTATCCGGTATCGACAATAATAGGCAGATAGCATTTTCTTATGCAAATACTTTTATAGCCATGCAAGCTCACAGAAGTGTGTTTTTGCATGTGTTTAAAGGTCACCATGTTTGCTCAAATTGGCTGCTCTCCACAACAGAGTGTCCTTGTAATGACGTGTGTGCATGCTTCAGGGCAGGGTGCACTCCACGGTGGCACTGGAAGTCCAGGGACAGTCCCTAGCCAACTGACAGCTGTGATCATGCTCAGGTGCTGGTGATCCTGGCTGGCTGGAAAGGCTGTGAGTGCTGGGGAGAGATTGCAGTATGAGACCCTGATGGGGATGTCTCTCTCTCTCTCTCTCTCTCTCTCTCTCTCTCTCTCTCTCTCTCTCTCGATAAATAATCTTTTTAAGAAAGAATCTGTGTGTAAATACCCATACTCACTACTCTCTTGGTTTAAGTGAGTTCTGCTGTGTTCGCAGAGCGACTTCACCTGACGGTGGAATGAAGGGCAATCCTTTGTTCTGTGTCCTAGGCTCGGTCCAGCTATTAGATGTTGGTGCCACTTTTCTAGATCACAATTGTCTCACCTTTTAAAAGCTTTGGTTATGAACAGCTGCTGTGAAAATTTCTCTGGTATAAATGTGAAACAGTTTCTCTCAGAGGCTACAGGAAAAATGAAATCAATGGGATAAAACTTTCCATTGAATTTAATATTATAAATTACAGGCTATTAAGACATATTCACATTATCTCTCAGAATAACTCACTAGAGAAGGTAATGGGGAAAAACTAAGGGAAAAAGACTGGTTGTGGTTTATTTATGAAAATTCAGATTTGGAAATTATCTGTTTCAACTTTCTTATTCACAAATGCTGATGGAAATAACCAACTCTGTAAAAAATAATGATGAATGCAGTTTATATCTAAGCACAAATAGGAGTGACCAGACCCCAAGAAAGTCAAACCTGTCTTCCTCAGGGTAATCAGATACAGGGGTTCCTATAATTTGTTTTTGTTTTTTTCAATTTATTTATTTGCATTCATTCACTATACATCATTACAGTATACAAAATGAGATTTTCCATCCAGAGTACACTGTATATTGTCTCAATCAAGCACATCAACAAACATGTCATTGTCAGCAAATAATCTTCCATTTCTTGTTTTCTGTATGTTTTCCTTTTTTTCCCCCATCCTTGATTCCCTAGCTCTTACCCTCTGCCATCTCCCACTCTCCTCCCACACTGTCTCTGGTATCTATGTTTGCTTTCTATACTGTTTTCCCCCCACATTTTATTGAATTACTAAAGACCTTAATTAATCTAAATATTTTCATAGCAAACACAGCTGATATATACATTTCCATGAACACAAGTCTAACTTTACGCATCCTATAAAGTAGCACCTAGCTGGGGATACATATTTTACTGCAGTCATTGAATAGATTTTTTTTTCCTGAAACTTTTTTTTTGTAACTTAATTTACATTCTTTCCCTAAGCATCATCACAGCATACAAAATGTGATTTCCCATCCAGAATATACTGCATAGTGACTTAATCATGCATATTATAAAAAATTTTCCATTTCTAGTTCCTAGAATTATTTTTACCCCTCTTTCTGACCCTCTGTCCTATCATTTGGTTTTAAGAGCGAGAGACAAGGTTTGGAATTTAGTGAAAAGAATTCTTCCATCAGTCTGATCCAAAAAGGTGGGACATCTGGAACAGGGGCTTATACATTATAGGTGGATTTTACAATTTTTAGGTTCATGATTGGAAAGGAAGATCTGCATTTTGCTAAGGGATCAGCAAAAGAATGTACTTTAATAGAGATAAGGAGGCTTAAATATATGTCACAAAGATACTATGCCAGCAACGGGATGTAGGAAGAATAATGGGCCAAACTGGTCTGCTCATGTTTGTGGGCATGACTCCCTGAGACCCTCTAGAAAGGATTTTAGAAAATAGGAAAGAGGAGTCAGACTTCTGTCCTCACAAGTCGAGACACTCTAGCCAGTGAGGCTGTAATTTCCAGCATGTCATTGACCTCAGGAGGCATGTTTCCTGTGGGTCTCCTGGGCCTGTGTCCAACACCTGGGCAGGAGAACTGCGGAAGACGGAGTCAGCACACTGGTACTCCAGCCTGCATCTGGGGTGTTCAGGGACTTGAAATTCAGTGCTCTGCTCCCCAAGGGCCATTGAAGCTACCCAATAACCAGGCTGAAAAGCAATTTTCCTCCAAGCCTGAACCGGTGAGAATGCAGTTAGCAACCATTACTAAGCACCTGTGTGGGTAAAGGCTTCATGCAAAGGCCCTGCCTGCCCCTCCTCCTAAGGGTGGAGGACACATGGGGAGGGGGGCTGTCTGCTTACCTTCACCCTGCCTGCATCCTAAGGGCAGTGAATTAATCATAAATTTGAGGAAAGGAGAAGCATAGGATATCTCAATGCTGCATATTAGAACACAGATGGGGAAGGTTAACGTCCTCTTGTCACTTTGCTCTTGGAAAACGATGGGGTAATCAGCCAGCACTGATCTCCACCAACATGCCAGGAGCCCTCATGTCAGTTGCCACTAATTTATAGATAAAGAAGCCTTGCCTTAATCAGTGTTTTCCCCCCTCCAGTGGTGAGGATCAATACCTGGGCCTTGGCAAACACCTGGGTTTATCTCTGACATTTCAGACCCAGGAGCCCTGGGATCTCTAAACCATCCAGTTCCTCAGGTGTTGCCTGTGGTCAGAGACGTGGGAAGACACCAGTCTAGGGAAGGTACCTGGGAGGAATGAAGGGGATAGTTACTGAGTTCTATCTGCTGTGGGAAGGACAGGACAGCAGCTCTCAAAGTGAGCTGAAGATCATAAAAGCCTTCATTTGTTTTCCTGCAAATAAGAGCCAGGTCCTGTGTCAGGCTCTCTAAAGGTTTTGACAGGAAGACTTCTGTGTGATCCAGACCCTGCGGCCATTGTATGGGGTGGGAGCTCAAGCAGGGGCCCGTGGTGGTCTTCGTGAAGAACAAGCCACTCACCCGCACTCTGCCGAGCCTGGAGCTGTGAATTTCTTGTGCAATGATAAAATTGCTTTGAATCCAACATGAATACGAAAAAATGCACAGACATTGAGGATTCTTCAGATTCAAAAAAAAGAGAATTAAATGTGAATTAGGAAAACAAGAGAGAAAAGTAACTGAACTTCGGTGGGGAAATGCTCGAAATGTCGGTTCTAGGCTCGGACTCTTAATCTCTCCTGTTACTTTAACCTTTATGAAACAGAGAAATTTGTGTTTTCATTTATGAAAAAAAAAGCTTTCATACCGTGTCATCAGTCACTGTATTTTAGAGCCCAAACGCAGTTCCTTTCTCATTACAGGTGTGCTGTGAGGGCCCCGGGGTCTCCCAGGTGAAGCTCACATGGAGGACGCACGGAGACAGGGAATGAGACACAGCGCAGCCTTCCTTCTCCTGGGCCTTTGCCCTGGAGCCAGCCATGTCGGTGTCCTTATCTCTGGTGTCCGGTGGTGTACAGCATCGCTGTCACAGGAAACACCGCCCTGGTCCTCATCTGGGCAGAGCCCCGCCTCCACCCTGCCACGTACACCCTGCTCAGCCAGCTCTCCCTCCTCGCCCTGGCCTTCGCCTCCAGTATAGTCCCCAAAATGGCGATGTGCTTCTTCCCAGGGAAGAGGACGCTCTCCCGACTCAGCTGTGGGACGCAGGTCTTCACACTGATGCTGGGGATAGCTGAGCACCTCCTGCTGACCCTCATGGCTTACAACCGCTTGTGGCCATCTGCCACCGTCTCGAATCCCCCTTATTATAAGCCACCGGGTCTCTCGGCAGATGGCATTGGCTCTCGGGTGGGAGGGGCTCTGACATCCGTGGTCCACCCGGCCTACGCCGTGCACTTTCCCCATGCGGCCCCGCGAGCTCCACCACTTCCGTGAGGTCGAGGCCGTCCTGCAGCCGCCCTGTGCGGGTGTCTCTGACGACGAGAAAGGTGTAGTGGTGGCCAGCATGATCGTGGTTCTCTCCCTCTGAGTCTCAGCCTGGCCTCCTGCGTGCTCATCTTCCTTGAGGTCCTGAGGATAAACTGCCCCTCCCAGCTGACCGCAGTCACCCTTTATTATGGGCCTGGGTCTTCCCACAGCCCTGTCCTGAGCCAGGCTCTCTTCACGTTCGACACCATCCTCCCCCCGATCTGAACCCCCTCATCTGCAGCCTGAGGAAGGGGCGTGGTGGCCGCTCTGAGAAGTGTGCTAGGGCGGCGCTGCACTTCAAGGAGGTTCTCACAACTCAGAGGTGGACGTGAAAACGTGACCTTCAGTGTTCGTTGTGTAACCTTGGGAAGCTTCAGGGCCCTAAGAAATTCGCCAAGTCTCTCTGTGTCCCTGTTTTCCCATTTATAAACATCAGACTCCTCATCCCAGCCTCCTGACAATGTCGTCTTTAATAAACAGTCAGGAACTTTGTTATTCTGAGCACAGAGGAAAATAAAACTCAACCACGTCTGCCTGAGGTCTACACCACAACAGTCTCAGGAAAATGAACTTTGCCCGCTGAAAATGCTCCATTTGTGTTGCTGGGAGTGGAGTTGATCCCATCTCCTTCTCTTTTACGTGCAAGAAGAACAACATTTGAAATCGGGGTTTGGGGCCACCCAGTGACATAATGGCTGAGGTGCTGGACTCCCACATGGCTGACCGTGGTTCAAGTCCTGAATCTGGCATCTTGCTTTCTCACCACCTCCCCCCCCACCCCCGTGTCTCTCTCTGGTAAAATTAAAATAAATGAATAAATAAGTAAAGTTAAATTATTTTTAAAAAGGAAAAAAAATAAGTAGACTGACTTACATGAGACCACAAATTACTCTAATTTGCTTTGGTACCAAACCTCCGAATGAATTGACCACTAATTCCAGGCTTTGAGCCAATAATATACGACAAGAGCAAGCACTCTTTAGAGTCGTTTTGCCCGCCTGGTAATGAGGTCGTGGCGCTACCCCCATGGCAGACCTGCACCGTCTTCCCCACTGTCCTCCCCACTCTCTGGCTAGCTGTTACGGCTGTCCCCACTCTGTCCTGCTCCTTGGTCCATCCGTGCTCCTGCCAGCACAGACCGGAGTGCAGACCTCCCCTCTGTGCAGAGGCTCATCGTTCCTCACTTGTCTCCCGAGTCCACAGGACAAAGCAGCTTTCTGCCCCAGCACCAGGGCGCTAGCGAGGCCCCAGCTGGTCTGCTGCAGCTCCAGCCGTGCCCAGCAGCGCCTCGTGCTGTGCTCGCCTCCAGCTCTGCACCTTGCACAGCTCTCGTCTCGCCTTCAAAACCCTCGACGCACCCCATGCCCCCAGGTTCTGCCTGGGCCCACGCCCTTTCTTCAGATCTCAGTTCAGTCCAACTCACTCTGGGCAGCCTCCGCTGCACCCCCACGTGGACTCATAGACTTAGCGCTGCTTCCGCCAGGACTAACATCTCAACCTGTGTGTCCTCTGCCTGTACATGCACATAAAATGAATTCGATTAGTGGAGTCGTTCATGAAGGTCTGGCAAAACCAGTAGCTTCTATTATTTCAGGTACTAGATGCAGGGGACAGTGAGGGTCATCCACTTCTGAAAAGTGTAGGGCTACCCCGTGGCAGAGCCAGGGCCAGGGCTAGGTTTCCTGCTGGCTGATGGACAGAAGCACCATGCCAGAAACCGAGTCCACCATGCCACTGATCTCTGGTACAGGGCGTGGGGACTGCAAGGTGCCCTTCAGGGTGGCCTTGGACGGTCCCTGTTACTCCTCTCGCCTTACTCCCCACCTAGGAAACGTGAGTGGCAACATCTGTCTCACGGGATTTTTCAGAGAACTGGAGATTATATCAACAAATGGAAAATACTATGTTATTATTACCATTTTATCACTAAGACAAACATTCCATTTGGTGAGACCGTAGTTTTAAGCCAAACCTTTGTTTCATTTTAGTCCTTTGTTTTAATTTATTAATATTCCACATTAGCATCATATACACATGTACTCAATAGATATTGATCTAGCCAAAATAACTAGATTACTATGTTACGTTCACCCATGTTGTCAACTGGTACGTCATAGTGAATATTGCAACAGCAGCCTTTAACATCGTACATGATTTGTGATCTACATGGAAGTAATCATCTCATTTTCAGGCTTCTAACTTCATTTTTATATTACATGTAAAAGAACATCAAGCTCATCCACCAGTTTCCTACATGGCGCTAGATACTGGGCAATGCCAGGGTCGATCTTGCCTCAGCCACCCAGAACCGTCGCAGTCACGGTGAAGCTGGAGGGGAGGGAGCCCAGGCAGGGCACGCGGAACTTCACGGTGGTCCCCAGGAACTTGTCAAAATTTATGTGATTGTGTTTTTACTGCAAATGAATATGTGTATTTCTAATGTTTTTATAAGCAACAGCGGGTGTAGGCTATTAATTTATATTCAACTGCCATTATATGCGTACATATCTTTGTCCCTGGAAAATGCTATTTACCAACACATGTGACGTTTATAACTCATGTGAGCACAGAACCTGTAATTCACATAGCAGACTCATGTCTAGCTTTCTACCCCCAAGAGCTCACTCCCATGTGTGAGGGTTGATGGGGCTAGTGACTTGGCCAACGTCATGGAGAGAAAGAGAGAAATCTGAGACCTCTCTTGTGCCATTTTATATTCAGTGTCTTCTCTCCTGGATCCTTCATACAGAATGGAAAAAATAAATGGCAGAAGTGGAAAGATCTGAAGATATGAGGGTAGAGGGGATAAGCGTAGAATCCAGAGACTGGAAGGGAGGGTGCTGGGTGGTAGAGAGTGGGTGGGAGAGGCAAAGAGAAGAAGCTTTTAACAAAGGAATGTAAATTTCTCTGTGGAAAAAGAATCTTCTGTAATTTTTGCTTTATAAAAATTTTAAAAATGTTTTTTACCATGTAAAAAAAAATGAAAAAAAAAAAAAAAAGAAAGTTTCTTTATTCATTTTTGACCCTCAGGATTTTTTGAGTGGTTAGTCATTAGACCTGAGACCCAGGGGGCCTGCAGCTCTGCGGCTCCTTTCAGACCCTCCTTCCAGATTTGCCCTCGGGGGGTGCTGCCCTGGTTCTCTGTCTCATGAATCGGGAATCTTTCTGATTTCTCACAGAGAGCGGAGTAGGAGGAAGGTTGGAATTTCCCCCAAAATCACCAATGATCTGTGTCTGCCTGGAGCTGACCGCACGCTGTTCAGCCACTTACCTCATCTCCTAAAATACAGATTCCTAAATTAGCAAAGCCACAAAACCCTTGTCTCATTATGTCATAGAATATGAACTGAGTTGACAGTTTTGGTTAATGTGCATGTGTCAAAACCATCCGCTGTCAGTTAAATCATACTTAATTCAGGTTAAATTAATATTAGCCATTTCCTAATGTCTTAACACAATTATGGACCCGCGAGGCATGCTGTTTATGTGTTCTCATGCATTATTTTGTTTAACCCTCACAGCAGCCCTCTGAAAAGGCCTGTTGTTATCCCCAGCAGAGATAGCTGATGGGGTCCAGGTGTGTGGGGACTTCCCGAGGTCACACAAGCAGTGGGAGGTGTCTAGAGACAAACCACACTCCTCAACAAACCACACTCCAGGGCTTCCTCCCTGGCGAGTCATGGCCCTGCCCTCTGACACCCGTGCTAAGTACCTGCTGACCCTGGAGGGAGCCAGCACCATCTCCAGGGAGCCCGGGCACCTTTCCCAGACCTCCGTCCTGCTTCAATCTCTGCTTCCTGGGCTACCAGAGACATCCCGGTCTGACATGAGCTTGCAGCACCCCCTTTAATGGATCAGGAGCTCTAAGTGCTCCTTCTCCGCAGGAAGAGCCTAATATCTCCCTGATGAGCAGCAGGGAGCAAGAGGAGACGCATTAGAATCCAGAGTCCCTAATGGGGGACAGAAACAGACAAGGTCACCACCCTGGAGAGCCATTACTGCTGTGACACCGTGTGGGAACACCTTCCAAGAGCTTGGACACCAGCTCCCAGAGCAGTCTCAGAGCGTCATGGAGAGCTGGGCAGCCACGTCGGTGAGCGGGCAGGTCCGAGGGCAGAGTGTACGCATTCGATGGTAAGCGTCGAGTCAATTACACACATTATACTTGTGTGCGTGCACGCACGTGTGTGTCTGTGTTTAGATCTCCTGTGTTCACATGTACACAACTTATAATGGCACCACACCAAATAGTCACTGGTCAGTTAGTGTCTAGTCCGACCAGGCAAGATCGTGACGCCAGCTGTGTACAGATGGATGAAGTCCTTGCTTCCCAGAAATGAGCCTGGAAGATGTCCTTGGCATTTCCTAGGCTTTGGCAAGAAGTTTTAACCAGGTCAAGTTTCTTTTTCCTTTTTTTTTTCCTCTTCTTTCTTTTATTTTCTAAGTTTTTCACAGGTCAGGTTTCAAATTCATGCTTGCGTTTATAAATTCCTGAAGCCAGCTCATAGCCTTTCTCCACGTTTTCCGTGAGCTGACCTGAGCAGCTCTGCCCCCTGACACAGTGCCGTCCTGTCTGAAGCCAGGTCATAGCCTTTCTCCACGTTTTCCGTGAGCTGACCTGAGCAGCTCTGCTCCCTGACACAGTGCCGTCCTGTCTGAAGACAGCGCTTTCTCTTCGTACTCTTTACCGTCACTGTTCATTCCAAAGGAAGCTTTTTCACAGACGCTTTTTTCTCTCCAGAATAAAGCAGATCCACGTCAGTTAGCAAGAACATGAACAATCCTGCCACAGGATATCAAACTAAAAATGATCATTTAACAGAGCTTCTAAAACTAAATGACACGACTAGCAACCTCTTGCTCATCGCTGGAAGTCCTTCATGTCGTCGGCCCCCGCTAGGCCCACCAGCAGGGAGTGTCAGGAAAGTGATAGGGACGCGAGCTCATTTGCAAACTGTCAGAGACAAAGGGGTAAAACCTAAACGGATTTAACTGGACAAGCTAAGTGAGGTGTAGGATTGAATGTTTAAAAATAACAATAGTTATAATAAAAATATTTTTGAATTTTAAAGAGATTTCTTTTAAACTGCACGTATTTTTGGTGTCTTTAATACTCTATCGATGGCCTCCATGCGTGAAATACAGTAGGCAACATTCTACAAACCTATGTTGCAAAATGTCTTGCAGAACCCTCTCTCCAGCACGCCGCCTGCTCCCACTGCTCTGCGTACGCTCGGTGGGAAGAGCGGGGAGGCAGACAGTGGCGCTCCTTTTCCGTACCCAGGGGCCCGCAAAGCCTGGGTAAGACCTGCTGTGTGTGCACTTGGCACCGCGTTAACAGTGCTCAGAACACTGAACGAGCTATTCTGGTCTTCATAGTTCTGGGTGTACAACCCTGATGTCTGTAAAATGCTGATGAGTCCATTTCTAACTTTTTAAAAGACAGTAACGAAAGATTGAGCTGTCCCTATGAAGGTTACAAATCCACCCCTTCCTGATTCCACAGCAAGACAGTTCTCGGCCATCATTCTTTCTTCTCATATTTTGTCTCATCCTTGTCCATAAGGAGTTGGCACAAATGTCAGTGATAGAGGATCAAAGCCAAAATGTTAGATAATATGACAGAGAATATTATTGGGGAAATGTGCTTAAATGGATCTGTTACGGCGTGGGAGAAGATAACGTGACAGAGAACTAGCAAAGAGCAAGCAGCTTGTGCAGGGACGGTTGCCACCTGACATGCACTTTCTCAAAAATGAAGACCAGAATTTCCACTGCCCAACGTGCCCCCAGTCTGCATGTCAGCTGACGTGGCACGAGACCAGGAGGGCCGGCTCCGACACGCGTGAGGCATTCAGAGGTGGGACCTGACATGTCCCACCCACGGGCTCCGATGCCACCTGCGTAGTCACCCGAGTCCCCTAAGGACAACTCTAAAGGTCGGTGGTGACTGTAGACGAGAGAGTCCGGCAGAACCCCCAGACCCCGTCGGTGACTGTGCACGAGCAGCCGTTCACATCCGGCCGTGTCTGCTCACCCCAGAACGTGGGTAACTTCCTACTGCGGGAAAATCACACTCGTAGTCCTCGGGGAGTAACTACACCATGGCAGAGTAGCCCAGCAACACAGTGACAGAGATCAATGTTCTTTATTTTTGTTGTCTGCCTTTCCAGATGAACTGCTAAGTAGTATCATTAAATAATAATAAATACCGAATAATGAGTCTTTCCTAAATTCAAATACACCACAATATATGTTGATGCATTTATGCGAAAAGTGTGATCTCATTGTGTGTTTTCCCACGATCCTCCAGACCAAGCCGGTCGACTAGGACATGGGGCGAGGGAACGGCTCCTCCACCGACTTCCTCCTCCTGGGCCTGTTCCCTGACTCCCCGCATCCTGGCCTCTTCGTCGCCATCATCCTCCTGATTCTCGGGGTGGCCGTCATGGGAAACGCCGCCCTGACGCTCCTGATCTGGAGTGATGCTCGCCTCCACACCCCCATGTACTTCCTGCTCAGCCAACTCTCCCTCATGGACCTGACGCTCATCTCCAGCACGGTCCCCAAGACAGCCGCGGACTTCTTCTCGGGACGCAGAGCCATCTCTCGAGTTGGCTGTGGAGTCCAGATCTTTCTCTACTTGATGCTGGGAGTGGCCGAGTGTGTTCTGCTGACGCTCATGGCCTTCGACCGCTACTTGGCCATCTGTAGCCCCCTGAGATACCCAGGCACCATGACCCCCAGAGCCTGCGTGCACATGGCCGCGGCGTCGTGGGCTGGGGGCGTGCTGGTCTCCCTAACGCACACGGTGTACGCCATGCACTTCTCCACCTGTGGCTCCAGGAACATTCCGCACTTCTTCTGCGAGGTCATGGCCCTCCTGAAGCTGTCCTGTGAGGACACCTCTGCCTATGAGAAGGTGGTGCTGGTGTCTGGCATCGTCTTCCTTCTCCTCCCCTTTGGACTCATCCTGACCTCCTACGCCCTCATCCTCCTCGCTGTCCTCCGTGTGAGCTCCCCCGAGGGCAGGAACAAGGCCCTGGCCACCTGCTCCTCCCACCTTGGTGTGGCCAGCCTCTACTTCGGCCCGGCCATGGTTATCTACATGACCCCCGGCTCCTCTCTGCCTGCACGGGTGGACCAATGTCTTTTTGTGTTCGATGCCATGGTCACTCCCATGCTGAACCCCCTCATCTACAGCTTGAGGAACAAGGAGGTGCTGGGGGCTCTGAGGAAGGTTCTGGGGAGAAAGCCGAAGTTTAAATAGAAAAGATGATGCCATTTCTGCGTTAAAATACCCAGACTCTGTGCTAGTATCACACTTACTACTGGTGCTGTCATGAAAAACCAAAATCCAGATTTTACTTCCAACCTCATGAGGGAATGATGGTACTTCTATTTGAGATTTCTTTTTTTTTTTTTAAATTTTATACATTACTATACATAACTTTGCTTGTGAGTTGAATTTACCCGACATGAATGTGCTTCAGACAGTCCAGGTGAGGATAGTGAGAGGGACAGGTACAGGCCAGCTGGGGTGCACAGGGATGTTTTGACAGTGTTACTCAGATTGGCCCGTCATAAAGAGAATGCCCAATGTGGCTAGACCTCACGAGTCACTCTTTGGGGAGGAGGTCTCTATGTACGTATCTCAACAAGCTCTGTGTGGCTCAAGCTCTTCTGCTAGAAAACATGGTGTTCATCACCTTCCCAGCCCTGTGCCTACATCTGTCCCCACCCCACTCTGCATTGCAGCCAGCCTTGAAGAGTTCAAACACCTCGTTATTGAAATGCTGCTTGCCCGTGAGCTGTCTCCGAACTCTCCCATGGGTTTACCAGCTTCTTTCTAATTCCGTCAGTTACCCTTTACCTCTGCCGTAGCATTTTAAATCCTGCTTTGCGTTACAGTCTGTTCAAACGTCTGCCTCCATGTGCAACTTTGCACACAGAGTTCTAGTCCTACGCATCTTCAAATGTTTTGTGGGTTTTTCTAAACTCAGATGTCACTTGTGTTCATATTCTTTTCTGGAGAATAGGAATGTAACCTCTTGTTGTTCTTGGTCTCAAAATACATGTCAGGACTTCCTGAAATAAAACCAGCTTCTTAGACTAGTGCAGGACCTAACTGTGACTTCATTTTCTCAGATTTCAACAGGCTGAGCTTAATATCTCTGTGGACTTGAGTGCTTATAGCCCAGCATGAAATGCCCTTGTGCGGCTTGGGCATGCTCCCTGACATCCTTTACCTATGAAGTCGATACCATGGAAGGTTAGCAGCTGGTCGACTGAGGTGTTTGTTAGACTGAGTGTGGCCCTGCTTGGCCGATGGTGGAACTTAGTATCATGGACCCAAACGGAACTGCCATAATACTGGGAGATGAGTAAGAGCAGAATCAAGAAGTGACACATTTCCATCAGAAAATAATTTGTATAAAGGAATATTATAATCCATATTCCTAGCTGCAAGATCTCAGTTAAGCATTTGAGTTCATCTTTTTGTGTTAAATATAAATCAATTCTAATTGCATCAACCTGGCATTTGCCATCATCCATGTTCTATCACATTATTCTGCATTGTGAATTTTCTCTCTCAATCCTGCTCAGCATAAACTTTCTAATTTAGTTACCTAGGTCCATTTAATTGATGTGGGAACAAAAAGGTATCCCAAACTGGTATTTGGTTGGCTGATTATTTTTCACTTATGAGAAAATGCGCTATCAGTACTTACAGGATAGTCGGTGTATTTTGCCCAGACACTAAACACATTGATTTTGAAATGGTTTACTAGCCCAGCATGGTGGTACAGTAGGAGCAGACTGAACTGCAGTGTGGGAAGCCACATGGAAGACTGTGGGTTCGGATCCCTGGGTCACCTGGAAACACACCTGGTGCATGTTCGCCTGGCAACCTGGAGGCCCGGGGAGGGGGGGGGACTGCGGCTGACGGGACTGGCAAGGGCGCCTCTCTCCTCACTTCGCTCCTTCTCACGCTCTCTCATGCATGACACTGCCTCTCTAGCGTGAATAAAACAAACGAACATACGTGTGTGTAGATATCACTTTATTAAAAACTACTTAGACTTGCAGTTTTTTACATTTTAGTGCATAAAATTACTTGGGTAAATTATTTAATGTACACGCTCGGTGGCCTCATTGTTGTGGATTCTCGTACAGAAGATCTTGGGACGAGCTTAGGCATCATTTTGTTTTTCGAGAGAGTTATTTACTTATTTGTTACTTTATTAGTATTTTTTACATACATTCGATCACTATACATCATTTAGCTTGTACAGAGAGTTTCCCCAACAGGAAAAAAGGCCTGCCCAGCTGAGAACACTGCCCCCGCCGTCACCAATGGGCAATAACAAAGCACCGGGTGGCCCTAAGGCGAGACCACCATCGGAATAACTCCTAGAATCACAAAATCCTCAGAGTCCCCAAGACATGCTTATTTTTAATAGCTGGCTGTCAATTCTTCTATTTAATGAGCCTCACAAAATATTCTGATGGACGTAAAAGTTTGGAAAGTTAGAATTCTGCTCTAAGTCCTCATTTTTGTATGTGGAAAACAATTAAGAGCTAAGGAAACTGTGATTCTATCAAAAGTCTACTTCTAGGTAGTGGAAATGCCGACTTTTTCCTAATACCCCGAGTTCTGAAAAAGCAAGCTTCCTATCCTCAACGCTGCCGCGGGGAGTGGCCGAATCCAAGGTGGACAACGCTGACCTTTAACGACAAGCAGAGCACAGACTCCGCTCTCTTGGGCCGACGCCACGCAGCGGCAGAGGTTTAGGGAACTTCCAGCCAGGGAAGGCCAGTGGGGCGTCTTGAACCACGGGGTGCACAGTGCTCCACAGCTATAGTTGACAATGAAATCGCCTGGCTTTGCCTTCTGCTTCTTCCTCCCCCACTGTCCTGTAGAATAACCCTGGCATGGCTCAGCACCGTAGCATTCTCTGTCAGAGACGTCGGGTCCACCCAAGCCCTGCCTTTGTCTACCTGTGCGTCTGTCTGTCTGTCTTTTCCAAATCGAGGGCCGCTCCCACTCAGGGTCCCATGTCCTCTTTGCCTTGCGGGTCTTGGCAACTGATAAGGCATAGTCACTAAGAAAATGCCTTCACAGGACCGGCAAATGGAGTCGTGGCTACGTCACTGGACTCCTGTATGGCCGACTGTGGGTCAAAGCCCAGATCCAGAGGCTTGAGACTCATGCCAGGCGTGTGTGTGTGTGCGTGCCCAAAATTCCAGAGGAAAGTGGAGGAGAAGGGATTGTGGCATGGCCATTCCCCCTGCAGGGAGATTTCTTGCTTTCTGTCTCTCTGTCTCTCTGGTGAGCACATGTGCCCTATAGCAAAAATCTCTATCTAAATAAATAACTAAAAATGCTGTCGCAGGGCCAGCCTCTTAGCAAGCCCCGTGTGTAGGGAGCTGATCCCATATGGCTGACTGCAGTTTGAAAACCCACCCCGGCAGCTTGAAAAACATGCTTGGTGTGTGTGCATAAGCGTGTGCACGTGTGCCCATAGTCCTGATGAACCGATCCTGTGTCAAAGGAGTGAACTGGAGGTGTCACACAGCCTGCCTGTGAACTGTACTGCAATTCATGACAGTCAAGGTCCCATGGTGTTGGCATAGAACACACACGCAGACCAAGGATCAGAATAGAGAGCCCAGGAGTGAAAACACACACAGCCAATCGGCCTTGGACAAAGGTCTTAACATTCCATGGGGAATCATCGTCACTTCAGTATATGGTGATGGGAAAATTGGACATCCATATGTCAAAAAACAAAAAGCAGATCCCTATCTTTCACTATATTCAAAACTCAACTCAAATGGATTAAAGACTTGAATGCAATATCAAAAACAACAAAACTGGTAGAAGAAAATACAGAAAAAATGCTTCAAGACATTGGTTTAGACAAAGGCTTTTAAATAGGATGCCAAAAGCACAGGTAGCGGCTACGAACTGCACCAGTGGGGTCGGCCCGACTACGGAGCTTCTGCGGCGAAGGGGGCGGCCAAGAGGCGAAGACACGGCCTGAAGAGTGAGGGGGTGTGGCCGAGCGAGAGCGAGCCGTCTGCACAAGGTCGCAGCCGCAGGAGAGTGAGGCCTACTTTGAAAATAGAATCAAGTTCTACCCAAAATGTGTCCTAACAGACGTCACTCTTCGTAACACACACAGGTAGAAATACAACTTCCAGACAGGCTGGTACGGGGTAGCTACTCTCCCACCAAGACTCTCTGTTCCCTGGAGGCTGAATTTCACCTTTTCTGGTAAGAGATAAAGAGAGCTCTTGCTCTCAGAAAACAAGCTTGTCTTCATGACAAAAGCATTCAGATTAGATGCAATGTGACTTAAACAGGGCCACCCACACGCCCTAGCTAACGCCTTTATCTTACTTTGTTGGTGAGTAGTAATTGTATGCATTCTATATTTTTCACAGCGGCAGAGCTGAACTGTGTGTGCTTGTCCTACTCTCCCTGTCTTACGGGAGATGGTGCTGCACGTCAGAACCGTGGTCCGTGACTGGTTCCTCCCACGTCACGGTGTATGGGCATCTGCTGACGATTACGTTCTCGGACAGCACCCTGCAGCTCGCCCACTGAAACGAAACCATCCTGCGGAGAGAAAGACGAGATGATCAGCTCCATCAGCTCAGGCTTACAACGGGATTCTGTGCTGGACACGGGGATCAAGTTGTGACATCAGGGAGGAAGGTATTGATGTGGCTGTCTCGGGCCCACACTCGTGGGACTCACCAGTGCCCTGATGGTGGCTGTGTCCTTCCTGCACATCTTCTGGGTCCTGCTCGTCTCTCCGCCCTTCAAATCAAAGGAAACGTGTGCCGATCCACTCGAGGCCGTCTGCAGGGGAAGAGGCAGGTGAACACAAGGAATGCGAGGCCAAGGCCGTGCTTGTGAAGAGGTGCCCGAAGGCTGCGTCCTCTCCCTGGACCACGGCTTCGGTGGAGAACTGATGTCCTCATCCCAGAGGTGGCGGCTGCAAAAGCAGCTGAACATTTTGAAAACTCCGGGAGATACCAACAAAGTATTTTCATCTTCTCTCCCAGAACACTGACACTTTTCCTTAGTGGACAATGGACATGCAGCAAGAACTGCCCAAAGAAGGGTGCACAGCGGCCGAGCCCTGCCACGTCTGTGCTGAGGGTCACTGGAGAGGTGGGGTGGGCCTCAGAGCCTGTGAAGAGCCAAGGGAAGGTGAGGCGTTCCTGCAGCTGCGAGCCCCACCATGAGGATAACTTTTGGCTTCAGGACAATAAGGGCCAGGACACAGGAGCAAGGCTTGTGGTTACGCGGAGCGTCCACCCGCGGTCTGAGTACAAAGTCCGAGGCCGACATGTCAGAAAGGTGCACACGGCTGCCCTGGGAGGCGACGTGGCCACGTGCAGCAGATCCTCTGTCCAAAGGAAAATGCCTTGAACAACCCAGACGAGAAAAGCACGGCTCTGCGTCCGGCCTGTGCCAGCGGCCAGCGTGAAGTGCCAAGTGTCTTGGCGGAAAGAAAACGCCGGCTTGACTTTCAGGATGGTCAAACAAGACAGCTTTGAGGGCGGCTGGACAGGCCGAGGGAGAACGTGCCCGCGTCCTGCTAGAGGGCCGGGCCCACGTGCAGACCAGGGCGGCTCTGCCCTCCGCGCTGCTCCCAGGGCTGATGCCAACGGCAGAAAAACTGCTTCTTCACAATGAAAACACTCGTACTCGTGAGCGAGCGGAGCACGGGGGGCTTCCAGACAAAGCGGACGAGCGGGCGGTGGCTGCGGGAAGCTCCGGGCCTGCACCTGCGCCCGGCCGCCCGCCCTGGAAGAGCGCCCACTCGTGGCCTGGAGCCGCTGCGGGCGCGTTGGAGACAGCGCCGGGTCGTGGCAGGGCGTCAGGTGGTCTGAACCGTTTGCGTCACCTTCTAATTGTTCTCCATTAAATACGTATCACGTAAAAATCTTTACCGAAGACTTTTTATCTTAAAAAAAACAAATAAAGACGACTGCTGGGTAGCCCCAGGAGCGCGAGGCTACCGTCCTCTCTTCTGAAGATGCTGGGACTGGGGCGCCGGGCCAGGAGAAAACACGGGGTCTTGGTGGCCGAGCCGGTGACCGGCACAGGAAGGACGAACGGCTCCCGGGCCAACGAGTGGGGAGCCGAGCTCGCGGTCCTCGCCGCGGGCCTCCTCGTCGTGGGCCCTTCCTCTCCATCGGCCGAGCGGTCAACTGGACGGGGAACGGTTGAGCTCCCCGAGGACGTCATCCCAACGTGCGGCGCGCGTGGGGCCGGCGCGAGGCCGCCGCCCTGCTCATGCTGCCCTGCCCGGCTCCACCCTGCTCATGCTGCCCTGCCCAGCTCCGCCCGGCTCGCCCTGCCCTGCCCTGCCCGGCTCCGCCCTGCTCATGCTGCCCTGCCCTGCTCCGCCCTGCTCATGCTGCCCTGCCCAGCTCCGCCCGGCTCGCCCTGCCCTGCCCTGCCCTGCCCGGCTCCGCCCTGCTCATGCTGCCCTGCCCTGCCCTGCCCGGCTCCGCCCGGCTCGCCCTGCCCTGCCCTGCCCTGCCCGGCTCCGCCCAGCTCGCCCTGCCCTGCCCTGCCCGGCTCCGCCCGGCTCGCCCTGCCCTGCCCTGCCCGGCTCCGCTCGGCTCGCCCTGCCCTGCCCTGCTCAGCTCGCCCTGCCCTGCCCTGCCCTGCCGGGCCCTGCCCGCCTCTACCCGGCTCGCGCTGCAGGGACGGGCACCCGCAGGGCGGCCACACTCGGACCCGCGGAGGCTCTGGACACGGAGAGCCGAGCCTCGGCCGCGGGCGGGGCCGTGTGTGTCCTTCGCACTAGACCCGTTTCCTGGAAGCGGAGCATGACTCAGTTTTTAGAACGTCTGTCCCAGCACCTCCGAGGAACCAGTACCAGGTTCCCGAAGTCCGGGTTGATGGCTCTTTGTGAATCCCAGGGCGCTCGTGGCTGTGAGGGCCGCCCCGCAGGCCGCCGTGTGAACCCGCTGGGGCTTCAAAACTTACTGTCTGTGAGATCAGACTTTGCAGTGATTTTTCCATTAAAACTCTCAGTCTGTTTCCAGGACTGAACTTGGTTGTTGATTAAGGTTATTCATCATACACAACCGATCACCAAACCTTCTTAAAAGAAAGCACCACAAAGTGCTTCTAAGATGATTGTTATTTTTGAAATATGATGATAGAACTTTCCTTCCCTTAATTATTAATTGCTACCTTCAGCAAGCACATCCGAGATTATATTCTGAAAGCCTTATTCAAATTTAAAAAAATATTTATTAAATTATCAATTTGCTATTTGGTGTCATGCCAAATTAAAAACAAGTCCAAAACCAAAACTAGAGGCTGGTTGTTCAGAGTTTAAAATCCTTTCTCTAGGTAACTATGCTGCTAAAATAGGAAAAATGAGTGCTTGGGACCAGCAGTTAGTGTAATGGCTATGTCGCTGGACTCCCATGTAGTCGACTGTGGTTCAAGTCCTGGACCCAGGGCTTAAACTCACGCCAGCCGCGTGTACATGAGTGCCCAAGATCCCGAGAGGAGAATGGAGGAGAAGGGATTGTGGCATGGCCATCCCCCTGGGGGGTGATTTCTCACTTTCTGTCTCTCTGTCCCTCTCTTTCTTTCTGGTGAGCGCATGTGCCCTATGGCAAAAACCTCTCAAAAAAAGAAAACAAAAAGGAAGACCCGAGTGCTTTGTTTTACTTCTGAAGCTAGCCTGCCGTTCCAAACCCAGCAGCCACAGCACAGCGGTGGCTCTCTGCCACGACGCTCCGTGGCTGGCTGAGGACTGCAGCTGGCTGTGACGGAATCACCACACACGTATTTGGAGTAGCCTCCGGGGTTATAGCCAGCCAAGAGGGCAGGAATTCGGCCAGCTAACTCAGAGAGGAGACCCGGCTGGCCAGCAGCGCCGCTGAGCTCTCCGCCAGCTGCCGCATTGCTCCAGGTGGTGGGAGAGATGCAAGGAAGACCGACCTCTGCCCGCGAACGCGTCCTCTGCTGGTAGAGAACAGGAGCAAAGCTCCAACGACAAACGTGCGTGATGGTAACGAGGGTGAGGCGGCGTCTACATAATGCTATGTATACTGCATAATGTGTATGCCATGTAGACAGAGGCAAAAATTCTGGGTGTGTTTATGTTGTTTTCCAATTAGAAAACAAACCAACAAAAAAACCATCTCGCAATCCTGCCCTCTAACCAGGATCCCAAATATCAGATCCTCAGACTGGGACTACCCCCAACTCGGTTACACCCTGGGGGAGTTGGGCTTTCTCTTACCTCCCACCTCCACAAAAGTTAATGAAAACGACATAGCAAGGCATTAAGTGTCCGCCTCCCTGAGGCCCCCTGTGGTGCAAGCTTGGCTGAGCACACCAACTGCAGAACGCCCCCAGGTTATGCTGACCGACCGCCCCAGGACTCTTCCGAGCGCTCTCACTACCTCCTTGTTTCGGAGACTGTAGATAAGAGGATTCAACAGGGGAGTCACCAGGGTGTCAAAAACAAAGAGCTGTTTGTCTAGCTCTGGAGCGAGAGAGGAGCTCGGAGTCATGTAGCTGATCACGGCTGGTCCAAAGTACAGGCTCACCACAGTCAGGTGGGAGGAGCAGGCGGCCAGGGCTTTATGTCTCCCCTTAGGCGAGTTCACGTGGAAGACGGCAAGGAAGATGAGGGCATAGGAGGCCAAGACGACCCCAAATGGGATAAGGATCAACATTGTGCCTGTGACCAATACCACCTTCTCATAAGCGCATGTATCCTCACAAGAGAGCTTCAAGAAAGCCATTACCTCACAGAAGAAGTGGAGGATCTCCCTGGACCCACAGGTTGGGAAATGCATTATATAGACAGTGTGGCATAAGGAAGTAAGAGCACTCCCCACCCAGGATGTTAGAACCATCAGCAGGCAAACTCTGGAGTTGAGGAGTTCTGGGTACCTAAGCGGGTTACAGACGGCCACGTAGCGGTCATAGGCCATGAGGGTCAGCAAGACACACTCAGCTATTCCCACTGTCAAGTAGAACATTTGGGCCCCACAGCCAATTTTTGAGATGTTTCTCTTCCCTGAGAAGAAGTTGGTGGCCATCTGGGTGATGGTAGAGGAGGTCAAGGTCAAGCCCATGAGCGAAAGTTGACTGAGCAGGACATACATGGGAGGTGGAGGCGGGAATCCCGCCAGATGAGGATGACCAGCGTGGTGTTTCCAGCAACGGCAGCAGCGTAAGTCAGGAGGATGACAGAGACGAGGAGTTCAGGGTACTCAGAGTCAGAAAGGAGGCCCAAGAGAACAGAACCAGTGGTTGCTGTTTCATTCCTCTGTGCCATTTCCAGATTTTACTTCTCTGACCTAAATCTGAACAGAATGTGAAAACAAATAAATGCTTAAGGCTTTCCAAACACTGTATCTATTGGTTGCTACAGATCTTTAAAAAAAGAATTTTCAAAATGTTGGGAACCAGCAGTTAGCGTAATGGCTATGTCGCTGGACTCCCACGTAGTCGACCGCAGTTCGCATCCCGGACCCGGCGGCTTAAAACTCACACCGGGCGCGTGTGCGTGCGTGCCCAAGATCCCGAGAGGAGAATGGAGGAGAAGGGATTGCGGCGTGACCATCCCCCTTGGGGGGTGATTTCTCGCTTTCTGTCTCTATGTCTCTCTCTGTCTGTCTGGCGAGCGCACACACCCTATAGCGAAAATCTCTCCAAAAAAAAAAGTTTATGTTCATTAATTTGTTAATATGTTCAATTACTAATGATTGACAGCTATAGGCTACCAATTACATGCATCATGTTGAAACACAGATACAGAAATAGGAATTGTTTTGTACGGACCTTATCTACCACTTTAATCAGAAGTCGTGGTAGGGTATAGACACTGCACAAGGCAACCAGAGGTTTGCTGAGATTGCATAAATGCAAAAACCCCAGAGTATGTCCGTAATTCCAGTTAGAGTATCAGGAATGCAATGTAGTAGAGACAGAGTGACAACTAGCAGGAAGGACAGAAGTTATGGGAGAGTGTTGCTGTATCTAGTCCATGTGGTTCGGAAAACTGGTTCTGTGGATGACAAACATCAGGGAGTAATTTTGCCTTAATTTGAAGAAACGAGGGAGATCTCAAAAAAGAAGCTCAGATTTCTCGAGTCTTCAAATATGATAGATTTCTCAAACTAAATGTATTGGACTAGATCTTTTGTTACCTCTAATGCTTCCAATTGTATACGAATCCGCCCTCCCCCCAATACTTTCATTTTTGTGGTTCCAAGTTTTCCTCTGTCTGTCTTTTAGGGATTCTC
The DNA here is from genome assembly GCA_026018925.1 of Tupaia tana. Lineage (NCBI taxonomy): Eukaryota > Metazoa > Chordata > Mammalia > Scandentia > Tupaiidae > Tupaia > Tupaia tana. Next base: position 2,872,278 of record JAKSZU010000015.1, read on the forward strand.
TCAAGCCCTGCTCACCCCCCAGGTCCTACCAAAGACCAGATGTATCCCTTGAAAAACCACCTTCCAGGATGATAGCCCCCAAATTCCACTTGGAAAAGGTAAGTCAGGGGAAGGGATGGGCAGTCACGAGGCTGCTATGTCTGACTTTAAGCCAGATTGGTGACTAATGATTGTGGGTCCTCCCCAGTGCTCTGCATGGACTCCTCGTAGGGTGTACCCACACGACACTTCATATGTGACAAGCATTGGTTACGTCTTGGGATGCTACTGAGAGTATTGACCACCATTAGGAAGATGAGCTTCAGTAATAGACAGCAAGCAAGTAGCCACACACACACACACACACACACACACTCACACACTCACACACACACATTCACACACACACACACGTTATTACTGCTGTGGTACGCACCATGAAAGACCCAGCTGGAATTCTCTAGTTAAGCAATGCAACTGTTTCAGATGAGGTCACCAGGAACGATCTCTTAGAAAACATCGAAGAATGGACCCAAGGGGAGAAAGGGCACTATCTTGCTATGAGGTAGGCAGAGAGTTAAATAAGCTCCATGGCGCTGACCAAGGACCAGGCAGTGGTGCCGACAGTGAGTGGAGGGACATGTCATTGTCGGTTTTCATTGTCGTTACTCATTATCTGGAGATAAAGTTACTGGGCTGTTCAAAGCTCCAGTTTCCTCCACTAGGAAATACAAAAATACATGTTGGTGTTGTTCTGAATATTTGATACTGGAATGCTCATTTCTTCTCCACAAACAACTCTGTGTAAGACCATAAAGCTTAGAGGGTATAAACCACTTACTTGTATAAAACTCTAAAATGCAAAGGCAGGCTTTGAACCCATACACTCTGGCTCCAGAGCCCATACACTTAACCACTCCTCAGATGCCTGTCTTGGAGGTGCATTTGAAGGACTAAAAGAGTAAATAAGGGACCAGCAGTTGGTATAATGGTTACGTCGCTGGACTTCCATGTAGTCGACCGCGGTTTGAGTCCCAGACTTGACAGCTTAAACTTCACACCAGGCGCATATGTGTGTGTGCCCAAGATCCCAAGTGGAGAATGGAGAAGGGACTGTGGTGTGGCACCCCCCATGGGGTGATTGCATGCTTTCTGTTTCTCTGTATCTTCAGCAAGTGTAAAAATGTCTCTAACACAAAGAGGAAATAACTGTAAAGCAGTAACACGACGCCTGGCAGTTGGGAAGCACAACTATTAGCCATCAGCATCCTCAGTATTGCCAGTGTGTGAGAAGCACATCACGGTGTCCTGTTATTATTTATTTATTTATTTTGGTATTTGTTCAGTATACTCAAAGAGATTCATCAGAGATTGTGAAACTCACTCTCTAATATTCCAGATTGGTCGTTCTTCATCTTCATCATCACCAGGGCTCTGAGAGGTTGTGTTTCTCCTCCATCTCAATGAGTCTGTACTTAGAGCTTTAAGGAACTGGATTTCCTTTTCTCTGAGCTTCTGTAATTTTTTTTTACAAAAAGCCTCTTTCCCACCTGGGTTTCACATCTTCTTAATTTGCCACTCTTCCAAAGGCACCGAGGCATGAGACCATCAGAGCTCTGTGGTCTCCGTCAGAGTCGGTCACCTGGTGTCCGAGTGCACAGCCGCCCTGGCACAGTAGGGCAGAGGAGAGCAGGGTGAGCAGCGCGGTCATGTGCCACGTTTGGGCCCTTCAGCAAGCAAGAGAGCCGGAAAGCTTTTCGCTAGGATTAGACACTTCCAGAGCTAGATGAGATGACGACGCCGACGGTGGCCGGGGCTGTGTTCCCGCAGTAACACAAAGCTCAGTCGTGCTGAGGCCACACCAGAGCGTCCCGGTGTGCATGCTGAGGTCCCCTACGCACTGGACAGCAATGCACAGATGCCCGCAGTCCAGGCTGGCTGAAGTGGGTACGGATTGCAGTGTGGAAACCCTATTGGGGTTCTCTCGCTTGCTCTCTCTTTCTCTCAAATAAACTTCAAATAAAAAAAAGAGGCTGCCCAGATTTCCAGTAGTTCTCACTCTTCCCTGAACAACTGTTACGTTGTTTATCAGCTGACCCTTCAACACGGAGAACTCTATTCAAGGCTGGATAAGAATACTGGCACATCTTCGAGACCTCTACTTCTGCGGTAAACTGAGGTAGAAGCTCTTCCCATGTGCCCTTCCAGGGTTGCCTCTTGGATCGGTGAAGGGACTTACCTTTTCTTCTGTATGTTTCACTGTCCTTGGGACAGTGAGCCTTGGTCAGCATGGAAAGACAGCCTAGAATGCTGGCCGAGGCCTGGAACAAGTGAACACAGTTCTGCACCGCATACTCTGTGGGCCTGGAGTCCAAACAGAAGAGGGAGTAAATACAAGGCCCTGCCAACGTGAGCTGCTGAGTGTCAGGGGACTGCCTGGCTAACCAAAGTCCCCAGACTCTAATTAACCTGAGACCACGCAGAACACCACCAAGCAAACGCACACACACGCAGCTGCTCGTGACCACACTCGGTCTCCAGCCTAGATGAGCCAAGCAGTCCTGGTGGTCCTGGGCCGCACACGGGCCTCTGTCGGAGGGAGCCTGCTGCACCCTGCTCCACCCACCGTCTCTCTTCCCCTCAGACTCCCTTGCATCATTCTTCAAGACGCAAATAGGGAAAAGCTCCTACAGGGAGCCTGAACCTGAACCCAGGACCATGCTACCTGCCCATTTCCAGCGCCCTCTGTTGCCCTGAGCGCCCCTCTGTTAAGTCTTTCAACACCAGGGAGATGATCTACGTGTGTGCACATCGCGCCCCTCCCCGCGGCTGGCTGCTCAATCCATGGGTTATTCCTCTCCCTCATGTCTTCATCCGGTGTTGGCTCTACTTGAGTTTTGCCTACTGGGATTGACCAATTCCAAACAGCAACTAAAGATCTCAGGGTGATACGTAGGAACTGTCCCAAGGTGGTTCACAGAACACATTCACTGTGGCCACTCAGAGATGGCAAGAGTTTCTGGGTCAGCGTCTGGAAATAAACCTGAAGGAGCTGGTGGGTAAATAAAGAACAAGGGCTGATGAAGTCGTGGAGAAGCGGCCATCTTGTGCTCTGTTCATGAGTGTGGAGGTTGGTACAGCCATTATGGAAAACAGTATGGAGTTTCCTCACAAAACCGAAAACAGAACTGCCTGTGGCCTAATAATTCACTATTGGGTGTGCCCAAAGAAAAGAAAATTAATTTGTCAATGAGTTATTTGCCCTCTCATGTTGACTCAGAATAGCCAAGTTAGCCAAGTTACAGAATCAACCTTAATGACCAACAACAGATGAATGGATTTAAAAAAAAAAACCATGGTGTATTAACAATGGAATATTATTCAGTTATAAAAACGACAAAGTCCTGTCATTTGTGACAAAATGGATAAACCTTGAAGAAATGATGCTAAATGGAATGAGCCAGTCATTGAAAGGCAAATACTCCATGTTCTCACTTATTACTGGAAGCTAAAGGATTTGACTGCGTAGAAGTGGAGAGTGAAGCGGGAGAGGCCAGATGCTGGGAAGGGGGTGGGAGTGGGCAGACGAGGAGAGCTGGGCTAATAAGCATGAGAGAACGATGAAATGACTGCAGAGAGTTCTAGAGCACCCTAGCATAACAGGGTAATTTTGGTTGGCAACATTTCAATGTGTATTTCAAAGCAGTTAGAAGAAAGGATTTCTACACATGTAATAAGGATAAAAGTTTGAGATAGAGATGTTTTATGCATTTATTTGAAGATTGCACATTGTATGCATAAATTGAAAAAGCACACTGTACCCATAAATATGCACAACTATTATATCACATAAAAATATAACTAAAAAGGAAGTGTGGGGTGGGCACAGGCACAGACCATCCCTGATTCTGGACAGTCACATCTCCTGTTCCAGCTGTCAGAGGGCTCATGCTGCGCTGTGTGCAGGCCAGTCTCGGTCAGGACAGAGGAGGAGGCACAGCAGGGATACTGAAACTCCAAGTCCTTGGTTGAGAGTTTTCTGTACAGCCACCGATGTTGTTTCACTATGCTTCAACACTTAATTGACTTTGAACACTAAGATAAAATATTTTGTTTTTATTTTTTATTTCTAAATAGTATAAAAACATCCATATATCATCTAATATTTAATTAGATCTGTTAATATTATTTAATATTGAAAAAGCTAAATGCATAATTGGCAAAGGGCGACTGATAGACGGGAGTTTCTGTAAACACCACAGGACGGGGAATTCCGGCAGCAGTGAAGAGCAGACGCAGGCCCGAGTGCAGGGAGGCAGAGGGCTGCTGCTGTCCGCTCAGTCAGCCCCCGTCTACCTGGGCACTCACGCTTGCTCTCAGGGTTCCACGGAACCACGTGGGCATTCAGGTCAGGACTGCACACCAGTCTTGTAAACAGCTCAGCAATTCAGCACACCAGCTCCTGCCAGTCATCTGCAACGACACCAGGAACCGTGCCGGGGAAGAGACGACTGAACCCTGCTTCCTAGGTCCACCTTCCCTGGTAGAGACAAGCAGGCTCATTAAAACAGCAGGGGTTGGATGAAGATAGAGGTGAGTCCTGGGACCAGCAGGTGGCTTGGTGGTTAAGGTGCTGGACACTCCCACATGGCCAACCAGGGTTCAAGTCCTGAATCTGGTGGCTTGCTTTCTCAATTCCTCTCTCTCTCTCACTCTCACCCTCTGTCTCTCTCTGGTCAAACTAAAAAATAAAATGAATGAATAAATAAAATAAATAATTATTTAAAAAAAAAAAGATAGAGGTGAGTCCTAAGGACACAGTGAGGGAGAGGCTGACAGTCCGGCCACAGGCTCAAGAAATGGCCATTTTTCAGTGGATGGTCAAGGTGGGTAAAGGCCATTCCAGGCTGGAGAACAGTAAAAGTATTTGTAAAGCCTCATTAAAGTCCTAGAATATTCCAGTAAAGACAGAATGCAAGGTGCAGGGAAGGAAGAAAAGAACAAAGACAGGTGGGTTAGGCTGTGCCACAGAGCAGACACTTGACCCTAAGTGTCTCCTGAGAGCTTGGTACAAAGACAGACCCTTTGGGCTGTCTGTGAGGTTCTCTGAGGAGGTTCTGATGCTGTAGGTCTAAAGTGAAAACAAAGACCATGAATTTTGTAAAAAGAATGATTGAATATTTATTTAATTATATTTATTATGATTATTTCTAAATTTGAACAGAGAGAGGGAAAGTGAGAAAGCATGCCGCCAAGCCTGGGACTCAAACCGCAGTCAGTCATGTGGGAGTCCAGCACCTTACCACCACACCACCTGCCAGCCCCAAGACTATGAATTTTTAACCAGAGCTCACTTAAGAGAGGTCTTGTCCATGTACAGCACGTGAGTCTGAGGACTTGCTAATATGGACAGCAGCGACCCGTGTGTGTTTACCCAGACTCAGCTCATCGGCAGTGTAAGAGACTGAAACACACGAATGTATCTTCTGGTCAAGAGAAGGAAAAAATGCTGGGACCAGCAGTCGGCGTAATGGCTATGTCGCTGGACTCCCACGTAGTCGACCGTGGTTCAAGTCCTGACCCGGTGGCTTAAACTCACGCCGGGCGCGTGTGCGTGCGTGCCCAAGATCCCGAGAGGAGAATGGAGGAGAAGGGATTGCGGCATGGCCATTCCCCCTGGGGAGTGACTTCTCACTTTCTGTCTGTCTCTCTCTGTCTGCCTGGCAAGCGCACACGCCCTATAGCAAAAACCTCTGCAAAAAAAAAAAAAAAAAAAGAAAGAAATCAGCCCCAGGGTGCAATCCCTTCTCCTCCATTTTCCTCTCAGGATCTTGGACACACATGCACACATGCCTGGCATGAGTTTTAGCCACCAGGCCCAGGACTCAGATTGTGGTCAGCCATGTGAGAGTCCAGAGACTTAATCGCTACGCCATCTGCTGGCCCCAGCATACATGAAATATTATTCTGCCTTTAAGAAGTAGGAAATCCCGTCTTTGTGATGACATGGATAAACCGTACGTGAAGGGACATAAGTCAGGCGCAAGGCAGCGGCTGGCAGACGGCGTATGAGCTCAAATACAAGCCGGAGCTTTAAAACGCCAGACTCACATACGACGTCGAACGGCAGTTGTCAGAGGCTGAGGACAGGGTTTGAAAGATGCCGGTGAAAGGCCACACCTCAGTTAGACAGGAGAAACAAGTCGTTTCACATCCTCGTGACTATGGTTAACAAAACATTGTAAACTTAGGAATTTCCAAGGACTAGATTTTAAGTGTTCTATTCATACCAAAAGAAAAAACAGGTGAAATCATTGATTTACATATTCACACAAGGAGACTTCACGAACTTCATGGAAAATGTACTATGAAAAACTCTGCATAGGTTTCGACTTTTTTGCACCAAAGTCAGCTTGTGCTGACCTGTTACACAACATGTGTGACCAGGACCTAGTCCGAGGCACTGAGAAGCATAAGTGGTCAGTCTGGACCCAGCCCGGGCAGGGCGGCAGGAGGCCTGCGAGAACGGAAGCAGGGACGGACGTCAGCGTATGGGAAGAGCGGTGACGGCACTGATGTGAGTGCGTGGACACCACCCCCACAAGTCAGCACTCTGCAGATGGGTGGCTCACGTGAAGACGGGTCGAGACCACGTTGGAGACGATGTCTGCAGCAGCGGGTCACCCGGCCCGCGAGGACTTCGTCTTGCTGTGCCCTAACGGAAGAGGACCGGCGATTAGCAGCGGAGACGGCAGCCACACCAGAGCATCGGCCGGCGCAGCGTACACGGTTCTGACCGAACGCTTTCGCCCTGTTGCCTGCCAAAGCTGGTGTGCCCCGATTAGGCACGGCCAAGGGCAGAGCTTTCGAGGGAGATTTTAAACAAGTGGGTCAAGATCCTGAAGCATTTCTTTGAAGAGCCATAGTAGAGGGGACTTGTGGCTTCACCAGGACGATCCTGAAGACCGAGCACGACCAAAGCAACGGCCACCACGAGGGGATGTGTCCAGTCAGAGCAAGGACAGACAGGTCAAGGGCAGAGGCCACAGCAGGCTTCTTGGGGACGTTCACGGGGTTTTGCTTGTTGGCTTCCTGGAAGACTAAACAAGGGTGTCACCTGCTTATTACTAGAGTGTTTCAGAACGTTAGCCAAAACTTCAGAGGAAAACGCCTGGAGGCTCCCAGAGGGTCCTTCTCTTCCACAGGCCTGCTCGGCTCTCAGCAAACCAAGGCAGCCCTGCGAGTGGCAGTGGGGGTCGCCGGCCACCCTCCTCACGGTCCTGGTTTGACCTCTTCGACCTTCTGTTTCATAACCATTGAAACCTTTAAAGGGAGTCCACTTCTCTTCTGATGCTCATGTAAAAGGACTGCATTGCCGTGGTTAAATTCCCAGGACCCTCGGTTCCTGAGGGATGGACTAAATGGCTATTATTGCTCACAAAATTATCTTAAAATCACTTATGCTGGGACCAGCAGTTAGCGTAATGGCTATGTCGCTGGACTCCCATGTAGTGGACCACGGTTCGAGTCCCGGACCCAGTGGCTTAAAACTCACGCCGGGTGTGTGTGCGTGCGTGCCCAAGATCCTGAGAGGAGAAGGAATTCCGGTGTGGCCATCCCCGCCCGGGGGTGATTTCTCGCCTTCTGTCTCTCTGTCTGATGAGCGCACGTGCCCTATAGCAAAAAAAAAAAAAAAAAAAAAAAAATCAGTTATGCGGAGAACTAAAGTTTATATTTTTATTTCTATCTTTCAATTTTGCTTTTCCTTGAACTTTTTGAGGTCCCTTCACATGTGATGACGTTTTATTGTACACCATAAACACATGCAATATGTATTTGTCAATTTAAAATTTTAACAGTGTATCTGTTAGTGATAGATCAAGTGAAATCTAAAGAAGGAAAAAATGTTATATCTCTCTGGTCAGTTTTTAAAAGAGCTACATAAAATTCAAGGTTTTAAGAAGCAGTAAATAGCAAGGTGGTCTGCACGAAATCTAAAGGGGAGCCCCATTCTCTGTGACCAGGGCCTTGAACCCTGCCCCTGCCCCTGTGGATGGAGATGACAAGCAGCACCCCCACGGTGGGTCCTGGGACAAGCAGCACCCCACGGTGGGTCCTGGGAGATCACCACAAGTTCACAATGGCTCTGAGCCACAGCCAGCTCTGCTATCACTTTCCATAAAGCTAACTTATCTCCATTCCAGTTTAAATTTCAGCTTTCTCCCCAGAACCTTCCTCAGAGCCCCCAGCACCTCCTTGTTCCTCAAGCTGTAGATGAGGGGGTTCAGCATGGGAGTGACCATGGCATCGAACACAAAAAGACATTGGTCCACCCGTGCGGGCAGAGAGGAGCCGGGGGTCATGTAGATAACCATGGCCGGGCCGAAGTAGAGGCTGGCCACACCAAGGTGGGAGGAGCAGGTGGCCAGGGCCTTGTTCCTGCCCTCGGGGGAGCTCACACGGAGGACAGCGAGGAGGATGAGGGCGTAGGAGGTCAGGATGAGTCCAAAGGGGAGGAGAAGGAAGACGATGCCAGACACCAGCACCACCTTCTCATAGGCAGAGGTGTCCTCACAGGACAGCTTCAGGAGGGCCATGACCTCACAGAAGAAGTGCGGAATGTTCCTGGAGCCACAGGTGGAGAAGTGCATGGCGTACACCGTGTGCGTTAGGGAGACCAGCACGCCCCCAGCCCACGACGCCGCGGCCATGTGCACGCAGGCTCTGGGGGTCATGGTGCCTGGGTATCTCGGGGGGCTACAGATGGCCAAGTAGCGGTCGAAGGCCATGAGCGTCAGCAGAACACACTCGGCCACTCCCAGCATCAAGTAGAGAAAGATCTGGACTCCACAGCCAACTCGAGAGATGGCTCTGCGTCCCGAGAAGAAGTCCGCGGCTGTCTTGGGGACCGTGCTGGAGATGAGCGTCAGGTCCATGAGGGAGAGTTGGCTGAGCAGGAAGTACATGGGGGTGTGGAGGCGAGCATCACTCCAGATCAGGAGCGTCAGGGCGGCGTTTCCCATGACGGCCACCCCGAGAATCAGGAGGATGATGGCGACGAAGAGGCCAGGATGCGGGGAGTCAGGGAACAGGCCCAGGAGGAGGAAGTCGGTGGAGGAGCCGTTCCCTCGCCCCATGTCCTAGTCGACCGGCTTGGTCTGGAGGATCGTGGGAGAAAAAACCACAACACAGTGTCACTCCTCCCATATAAACATGCCACTGATTCGATTCGGTACATGTGTGTACTCGCTGTGAGAACCCATATGTTTGAACGCAGAGAAGACCGATGGGTTGGTACTTATCGGTACTTAACGCTCCCATTTGCCGGTCTGTCTGAGAGGGTAAGCGACAGAAATGAAGCCATCAGTTTGGGTCACCGTCTTACCGCATCCCTTGGCACAATGTCGCTATCGTTCCAGGAGAACAGCGAGTACAGTTCTCAGTCAATGGGAACGTCCCCTGCCACCTGGAGGCACCGTATCCACGGACCGTCCACACACCTCCCACGTGTGCGCAGTTACTAATGCACAGCCTGGAGCTCAGAATCCCGGTCTCTCATTCCACCGCCCATGTCTACAGCGCTCCCTGGAGGCGTCACAGGTGACTGCACAGGGACACGAGGAGTCACAAGTGAGGCGTGACAGGCTCCCGGCGTTGGAACCACCGAGGAGCCTTCGGCTGACTGAGCTGGCTCCCACGGGCCGAGTGACGCAGCAGCCACTTAGACTGCTCGGAGGCTGACCGGTCAGAGGGGATTCCATCTGAGAAGGCGCCAAGTGGCACAGGCACCTATGAACCTGCCCTGTCACCTCCTCCCACACCCTAAGTAGACCCATCTGAGCCCATTTTTGTAACATTTTATATCATCTTATCTAAAATTCGGGCCTGCTTGGGCTGTCTCCGTGGCCCAGTGCTAACGTACTGCCTCTAAAAAGCCAGACTGCGTGACGACTGCAGAGCCGGCCGAGGAGCGTTGCTCTCCCCGGGGTCTTTCTCCCCCAATCACAGGCATGTGCATGTTTCAATCGTGCATAAATAAAACGAGGCCAAGTGAAGGAAACTGTGGGCCGCCTTTCTGCTACTGCATTTCTTGCCATCTCCTTTGGTGTGAAAGCGGTGATGTCACCAGGCGTGGCTGTGGTGAGACTCTGGAGGGACGGAAGAGCCGTGGTGGGCACTTCTCTTCCTCTGCGCCTGTGTCTGCTGGGAAACAGGACTCAGCGTTTGAGCCGCGTACCAGGGTTGTACATCTGAGGGCTAGAAAACGCTCGTAGGAACGGCCGAGTTCATTCCGCTCTCCGGATATCTCACTAACCTGCTACCACACGTGTGTGCAGCGAGGGCGGCCTGGCTCCTGTGCCTCGCAGACACAGGACCAAGGCCTTGGTTCTCAGCCTGTCCTCGGATCGCACTGGAGTGGCATTGCTGCTGGACGTCACCCCGAGGCTGGGGGCCGCCTGGCCGGAGGGCTGTCAGCTGGCTCAGGCTCACTCCCAGAGGGAGGCCCTGAGGAGCATGTACAGACTCGGGTGAATCTTGTAGGTGAAACAAATCGTGTTACCCAGAAGCTGCTCCAGTTGGACATGGAGTGGGGTCTCCCGTCACACTCACTACACCCGGCCTGTCGCGCTCACTGGAGAAGGTCTTAGGAATTCCGAGTTACTCTAAGGACTTCGGACCATTGACAAGGAGTCCTGAAGACGTTATTTTCTTTCCAGAAATTCTAAATGAAATCATATATTTATTTTGACTTGATTTTGTGAGACTGTGTGTGTTCTTGCTCTTGACACTGCACTGTTTATTTTTTATTTAAGAGAGATTTTTGCTATAGGGCGAGTGTGCTCACTGGAGAGACAGAGAGACAGAGGTGAGAACTCACCCCTGGGGGGATGGCCCCGCCACAGTCCCTTCTCCTGTCAGACACGCAATGCGCCCGGGGAGTTTAAACCACCAGGCCTTGGACTCGAGCCGCAATAAACTACATGGAGTCCAGTGATGTGCCTGTTACACCATCAGGTCCCGTGAGCTGGTTTTTACTGGGAAGGAAAAACTTATCTTCTAAAAAGTGCTACTTTTTTTAAACTGCTACTTTTTGAGAGAACAATGAAGAATACATAAATAGCACAAAGAGAAAGACTTTTTAAGCTGCTTGTAAGTGTAAAACTATTCTACCAGCTTTGCCTTAATGTAAAAATAAATAAAATAATTACAATTTCTTGCATGTAGAATAAATGATAAGAATCCCAACAATTACTCAATGAGTGACAGTGAGTGATATTTTCCTACGCCTGCCAACTTCCGTGAAAGGAGACGGAGAGTAGAGAAGGTGGGGTGAGAAGGGGCGGCAGGCCCTGCCTGGCGGTGCAGGCAGCAGCTAACGGGACTGTGTGCTCAGAGCCACAGGCCAGCCGGTCTGGACCCCTGGGCCAGCCTGGCCCCATGGGCACACACTATGTGCCCCGACCTCGACGAGCTGGAGGCTGGGGAGGGAGGACGGCACAAGAGGAGACCCTGCCGAGGGCACATCTCCCCCTGTGCACGTGGACTCCACTGCGTGCTTAAAGTAAGCTAAACCTGACGGGGAGGCTCCTGGAGAGGGCAGGGAGGGGGGAGCTAGCACTTCCTGCGTCTCTCGGACCCCCTCCCCTCTGCACCTCTGCACCGCCCAGGGCAGCCCTGACTGGCATGTGTACCTGCCTGTCATCTTTCTAGCACATGATAGTGTGAGAGGCTGGGGGCAAAGACCGGTCCCGCCATGTATCAGAGGTGCCTGTACGCGGCCGACACCCGGTGGCACGCGGTCGGTTTGTGTGGCACACCTGCATGGAGAGACACGTGAGGGGGTGGGACACGCACACTTGCAGAGAGCAGGGAGCGGAGAGCCGAGTGGCCGGGGGCAGTGCGGTCGCTGCAGGCTCCGGCACTCACTGTGAGGCCTGGCCCCCAGCAGCCTCCTCACTGGCTGGCCCTCCACTGAAACCCCCAGGGCGAGCAGGTCTCTGGCTGCCGCTCCCAAGCGCCATCGTCCACACAAGCCCAAGTCCTGCGGTGTCTAGGTGAGGAGTGGGGTGGGGCTTGTCTTCCCAGGAGCGGGTTGCAGAGTGCAAGCCAGAGGTCTCGCGAGTTTCCCGGTCTGGCTTTGGCAATCCCATCACTATTGCTAAGGGGAGGGGATGAAAATGTGGTTTCAGGAGGAGAAAGTAGCTGGGGCTGTCACACAGAGGACCGACAGAGCGCCGTTTCCACGCAGGGGCCTGGCTCAGAAGTGGGTGCTGAATTCAGACACTGTTTAACGTATAAATATGCAGCCAATGTTTCAGGCGTTTATGACGTAGACCGAATAAGTGATGCTTTTACTGCAACTTGGCTCGGTTAGAATCTCCCTCCAAAACAGAACATAACGAAGGTGCTATGAGCCCTATATCTAAGGAAGTGGAACGGAATCTGTCTTGCAGATACCTGAGCTACGCGGCGAGAACTGCCTAGTTCCGAGCCGAACAGGAGCGGTCGGGGTGAGTGCGCTCATACACAGGTGTGAGGACAGAAAGGCTGTGACTGTCAGACACACCCACGCCGGGGAGCAGAGCCTCGGGCTCTCCTGCCACTGCTCTGCTCCTCAGGGAGGCTCTCACGCAGGCCTGGAGCCTGTTTCCAAAGCGCTCCAGGCTACCCCACCTACAACGTCGTGGCTAGTCCTGACCCTTGCGCCACCCACGAGAGCCTAGAGCAGGACTCCTCTCTCCAGCGCTGGGCTACCTGATCGGCATGTGGGGGCGGGTCCTCATTCCCTCCCGGAGGTTCCGGATTCTTCTACGGCGGCTGCTTTGTGTCCTGCAGTCCAAGTGAGACAGCAGGCTCTTCACGTAGCAAGCAAACTCGTGGAACTGCGCACCCTGCACGAGTCCACACCTAGGCGCACTTCAGACCCAGGGTGGCTCTGGCAGTCCTGCAGGATTTCAGGTGACGAAGCAGAGGGCTGCGGACCGGAGAGGCTTCCGGGGCTCTCTGGGGAGGGTGCAGCCCACAAGGCCCGGCAGGTAATTAGCTCTAGTGTCAGCGGGCACAGCCCAAACCCATCAGGGAGAAAGAGCCCCTCAGCTCTGCTCAGCAGTGCGGTTAGAGCAGGGCTGTACTCAGCACCCACCGGCCTGGGCCCCCAGGACAGGCTCCGCTCCAAGCAAGTGTTACCACAGCTACAGGTGGGGATGAGCACAGGCCTTGTTCATGGGCTGCAGTGAGGGCAAAGTGAAGTAATTCAGGTGACGAGCTGAGCAACACAACTCACGCCTGGCGCGTGTGCATGCTGCACAAAATCCCGAGTGGAGAGAAGAGGAGAGGGATTGCGGTGTGGCCATCCCCCCAGGGGGATGATTTCTCACTTCTCTTTCTCTGTCTCTCCACCCTAGAGCAAGAATCTCTCTCTCTTTAAAAAAAAAAAAAAACACAAAAACAAGGCTGCCCTCAGGGAACTACCCAGGGCACTGAATCCTGAAGCGCTGCTAGAGCCTCGGTCCTCGTTCACCGCTTCCTTCCACGCGCTTGACTCAGCCTCTGCCCTCGGCAACTCCCACCTCGGGCTTACCACCGACAGTGGTCAGTCCAGCCCCGTGGGGACGTCAGGGAGAGTCAGGCCAGGGGAAACCTCCACTCAGGAGCAAGAGCTCAACACAGTTTTTAATGGCTGACCAAATTCGTAAGAGAATTATTTTATTGAGGGAAAGTGCGAAGTTCGCCACTTGGACGTATTGGGCATATGGAGTCTCATCTGATTTGTACATAAACTGGATCATACGCGTCGTTACTGCAGCTTCTCTTCTCGGAGGTGAGACATTTCTGGCCCTCAGCACAGCCACACAGCAACTTCTTAGTGGTTGAGCCTTATCGTAAATTTCCCACTATCCAGCTTAGGGGCAGAATTGGGGAAACTGCTCATAAATTAAAATAGTCAGCGGATTAGTAGAGGGTTTTTTTTTTTTTTTTTTTTTTGAGAGGTTTTTGCTATAGGGTGCGTGCACTCGCCAGAAGTAGAGGTTGTTTTTATGCTTTTGTGAGTGATGACACCGGAACAGCCACCCTCGCTGCTCCATGACTACACGAGGTCCCTCCATGCAGCGGAGGGCCAGGACAGCGCTCCCCAGAGGGCGAGTGGTGAAGACGGGTCTCTGAGAAGGAGGGCGCTCTGCAGGTCTCAGATCCAGTACTTGGTATCATGATTAACCACCTCAATGGATCCTGACACTCAAAAAATAATTTGAGAAACAACTTTTTTTGTAGAAATGTAAATGTACAGTCAAATAGAGGAGATGCCAAATTTATTTATTTATCTACGTATTTATTTTAAGAGTTTTGTTTTGTTTTGTTTTGTTTTGCCTTAGGGAATGAGTGCTCACTGGGGGTAAAGAGACAGACAGAAAGTGAGAAATCACCCCCCAGGGGGAAGGCCACACCACAGTCCCTTCTCGTCCCTCCTCCTTGCACCTCGGGCACACACCCATACACCCGCCGGCATGCTTTTCAAGCCGCTGGGTCCAGGACTCCAATCATCGCCGCCCATATGGTAGTCCAGCAATGTGACCACTGCGCCATCTGCTGGCCCCAAGGAGACATTACATATAAACAGGAGATGAGAGGGCTCAGACTTGCCTCTATTTCCGTGACCCACAGCAAGCCCTGCACACGGGAGACAGGGTGAGCTCGTGGGGTGGGGGCAACGAGCCTCGGGCACAGGCACGAGGTCCCACCTGCTGATGCTGCCGTAGATGTCCCCGTGTCTGTTCGAAGGACAATAAATGGTGGTTGATAGAAGAAAATACATATGAATTAAATGGACACTGAATATAAAACAGATAGTACATTCGATAATATTTATAAAAATATTGACAATGTGCATATTCACTTGTAATGAAAATGTAATTGTTAAACTATGTGAAATAACTCCAGCACTTAGCCGGGGACTCCTGAGATAGTTACAAAGACCATCCCCGGGCATCTGACCTGCTGGCTGCTCTGGTTCGTGACTGTGAAACACTACCGGCTTGTTTGAAATGAGGTTTATCTGGAAACTCCACACGTCTGATACTGCCCAGGGGACAGCGTGTTAGCGAGCTCCCTCTTACCCCTGACACCCTGAGGAGGTGAGAGGCTGGAAGTGGGGCTGCCTTTGCAGGAGCCACAGCCCATGCCCACACCAGTGCTGCTGTTACTCTAGCCATCATTCTTTTTTTAAAAAAGAATTATTTGTTGGGAACTAGCAGTTAGCGTAATGGCTATGTCGCTGGACTCCCACGTAGTCGACCGCGGTTCGCGTCTAGGACCCGGTGGCTTACAACTCACGCCGGGCGCGTGTGCGTGCGTGCCCAAGATCCCGAGAGGAGAATGGAGGAGAAGGGATTGCGGCGTGGCCATCCCCCCTGGGGGGTGATTTCTCGCTTTCTGTCTCTCTGCCTCTCTCTGTCTGTCTGGCGAGCGCACGCGCCCTATAGCGAAAAACCTCTCCAAAAAAAAAAAAAAAAGAATTATTTGTTTTAATTTTGTTTGTTTGTTAAAATTTGACCAGAGAGGGACAGTGAGGGAGAGAGAAACAGAGGGAAAGTGACAAAGCAAGCCGCCAGGTCTGGGACTCGAACCGCAGCGGACCATGTGGGAGTCCAGTGCCCTTAACTACCACGCCACCTGCCAGCCCCTCCAAACGTTACTGTATGGCTGAGCAGTTGACAGTGTGGCGACTGTAGAGTGATAACCTTGCTGCCTGGCTAAAACAACGTTAGGTGAATGTCTACATGATGCGAATCAACACACTAATAAGTAAAGCTAAAAAGCAAAATAAAGCAAAGATTTAGCTAGACTCATGGTCTCAACTGTTTGTGATAAAATGATACAAATACACTTTTCATTTCTCTACTCTAACTCTACAGTCATACCTAATTCTCTGAAAAAATATTCCAGGAGATGGATGCTCTTCTCCACGCTAAGCAGGTGAGGACATGGACGCTACCAGCCGCCGAAGGCCTCTCCAGGGTGGTGGAGGACAGGCTTCCTCAGCGCCCGCCTTGCCCCGCTGTCCATTCCCACGGGCTCCCACCAGCCAGGCTGGGTCTGCAGCCCCCACAGTGCGGTGCAGGGACTCGGCCCGGCCCCTCGTGCTTCCGACAGGGTGGAGTGGGGAAGGGATGCAGCATGACCACGCCCCACGGAGGGCTGCTTCCTTTCTGCCACCCTGCCTCTCTCTGGTAAGCACACACGCCCTCTGGCAGTTAAAAAAAAGGACACACTTAAAACATTACCTAGAGGGGCCAGCAGGTGGCATGGTGGTTAAGGGTGCTGGACTCCCACAGGGCCAACCATGGTTCGAGTCCCAGACCTGTTGGGATTTTGCTTTTCAAGCCTCTGGGGCTGGATTTGAACTGTGGTGGGCCATGTGGACCCTAGCCCCCTAACTGTCAAGTTACTGGCTGGCCCCGTTCTAAATGTTTTTATGAATACTAACTCGTTCAGTTCCCTCTGCGATCTCATTGAACTCCCCCTTCACACACCAGTCACATTCATCTTGTGCCTGCAAGACCATCTTGCGCATGCAGGGCCTGGTCTCCACTGTACAGAGAGTACACCTAAAGGCCGCTGTGTGGCAAAACGGTCATTCACCAAGAGGCTGGGTCAGCACCACTCCAGACTCAATGGCTGTCATGGCCAGGTGGACACTGGAGCTGGCTCAGTGCCCTGGGGCGGGCGGGGACCTGGAGAAGTGTTTTCTTATGAGAACTGAAGTCCCTCTCCTGGAGGCTCAACATCCTCTCCCTAATCCTCCCAGCTCTGTTCCCCAATTTTCTCTGCTACCAGACGTGCCAGGTCCCTGTGCCCTCTCCATCCCTGTCCCCTCTCCATGCCAAGAAGGTGTCACCCAAGGGCCACCTGTCCCAGTCGTTAAGATGTGACTGCAGGGACCAGCAGTTAGCGTAATGGCTATGTCGCTGGACTCCCACGTAGTCGACCACGGTTTGAGTCCCGGACCCAGTGGCTTAAACTCACGCCGGGCGTGTGTGCGTGCGTGCCCAAGATCCCGAGAGGAGAATGGAGGAGAAGGGATTGCGGCATGACCATCCCCCCTGGGGGGTGATTTCTCGCTTTCTATCTCTCTGTCTGTCTGGCGAGCGCACACGCCCTATAGCAAAACCTCTCAAAAAAAAAAAAAGAAAAAAGAAAAAAAAAGAAAAAAGATGTGACTGCAGAGACCCCCTAAGTGCAAGAGCGCTCTCAGTCAAGCAGCTGGTTCGCCTTCTCCCCTAAGGATGGGCCGGACACTAAGGCCCTCAGCCTGCTCTCCACCCACCAGGAGGGACGATGCTCGGGAACTGCCTCCTGGCCCAGCAGCTCCCACACCACAGGGCACGCTGTCAGGAGAGAAGAGCTGGGAGCCGCCCGCACCCACTGTGGCCGGGATGTGCATGTCGAAATGCACATTTCTCCAAGACAGGACTGTGCAGCTCCAGCCTGGCTCAGACCTCACGGGGAGCAGGAGCGGGGGAGACAAGCTGGTGTCCCAGAACTGCACACTGAAAAGGTGTAGACCCCTGGGGATCGGGTGTTTACATACACGGGAGTTTTTTTATACTAGTTTTGTACATTTTTTAAATTCTGAAATTATTTCAAGATCAAAAATTATTTTCAAGGGACCAGCACTTAGCGTAATGGCTATGTCGCTGAACTCCCATGGAGTCGACCGCGGTTCGAGTCCTGGACCCGGTGGCTTAAACTCACACCAAGTGCGTGTGCGTGCGTGCCCAAGATCCCGAGAGGAGAATGGAGAAGGGACTGCAGCGTGGCCATTCCCCCTGGGGGTGATTTCTTGCTTTCTGTCTCTGTGTCTCTGTCTTTCTGGTGAGTGCACGCGCCCTATAGCAAAAAAAAAAAAAAAAAAAAAAAAACTCTCAGAAAAAAAATTATTTTCAAAAATGTATTTTCTAAAAGTAAATGCCTCAAAGCTGAGCCAGGTACAGAACAGCTCAGGATAGCCCTCTGTGAGGTACGGGATGCCTCTCTTCTCCCCACTTCAGTACTGGAAGAAGGGAAACCAAAGACCCTCCACAACTGCAGCGACCCTAACCCTGAGACCACGCCGCGACGTCGGAGCCGCCCCCGCCGCAGGGCGTAGAAAGGGGCCCCGGGTCCGCCTCAGCCGGCCCCGCCCACCCCATCCGGCCGCGCCCGCCCCCGCCGGCCGCGCCCGCCCCCGCCGGCCCCGCCCGCCCCCGCCGGCCCCGCCCGGCCCCGCCCGCCCCCGCCGGCCCCGCCCGCCCCCCGCCGGCCCCGCCCGGCCCCGCCGGCCCCGCCCGGCCCCGCCCGCCCCCGCCGGCCCCGCCCGCCCCCGCCGGCCCCGCCCGCCCCCGCCGGCCCCGCCCACTTCAGCCAGTCCCGCCCGCCTCAGCTCGTCCCCAGCTCGGCAGCCTCGGCCCCGGCCCCGGCGGTGCAGCAGGAGCGCCCTCTCGCGCCCTCGGAGCTCGAAAGCCACTGTGTGTCCCGTCTGCTCGCCGTAATCAAGCGGTGATGCGGACGGATGTTTCGGGCGGCGCTGGGGAAACGTAATGTCCGGACCCGCCGCTCCTGCCATCAGCCGGGGCCTCTCCCGTGGTGGGACGGGGACAACGTCTACTTGCCCGGCCAGGCCGGACTGTATGGCAGCCGCGGGGCGCACTCAGCCCGAGCGCCGCGCCCTCGCTGGCCTGGGGCTTGAGTCGTGGGGCGTCGCGGATCCGCAGCCCCGGGGAAAGGAGTCCTCCTCAGCCCGCCTCGCGCGGCGCCGGCCACGCCCCTCAGGCCACGCCCGGCCGCGGCCACGCCCCGTCACGGCCACGCCCCCTGCTGGGTCGTGGTGACGCCTGGCCTCCCGGGCGCCTAGAGGGGGCTCTTCAGGGGTCGGTACTGCCCCTGCCCGCGCGGCCGCTCCTGCTGCACCCTTGTACCCAGTCGCCGCCCGGGCCTGTCGCTGGGACGCCGTGCTGCCAGGGCGTTGCTTCTCAGAGCTGGCCCGAGCTGCCAGCCCCTCCTGGGGGTGCGGCCCGCGGCCGGGGCAGCCAGACACAGTGTGGACTCCCGGGTGGGGTATTTGCCAAGAAGCTCTTGAAATGTGAGTAAGGCCCGGCCGAGTTCATGGCGCTGGGTCAACGCTGACTTCCTGGTTTGGGAAACCACCCTGTGGTCATTTAAATGGCGGCCTCGGGAGAGGCTGGGTGAAGGGTATATGGGTATGCTGTGCTCTTTCTGTGCCTTTTAAATCCAAAATGTTCCCAAAATAAATAGTAAACGTGTGTCTACAAGCACATATGAACCTGTGCATGCAAACATACATGTGCTACCTCGGCGTTGCAGCCTCACACCTGGCTGCCAGGCCAAGCATGCCCGTTTCCGCCCCCGGGAGCTCTTCTGATCAGCCTGCTGTTGGAAAAAGTGTGCTGTTTTCACTCGCACGGTCCCTGTTGGGGCGTCCATTATCACTGAAAGTAAACATTTTTTTTCCAAAGTTTCCTGTCGAACTCTCAGTGGGGAAGATCCCAGAGCACTGATCAACAGGGAGGGTTCTGGGGCTCCCTCAGCCCCTGCGGCCCTCCCAGAGGCCAGAGCATGCACACGGCACCGTCTCCCCACACAGGAGGGACCTGGCAAGGGGCCAGGGCAGGCTCCAGGGGCGGGCGGGGCAGTGGGGTGTGCTGGGCACTTCGACTCCACCAATCCACCTCCCCACGTGGGGCCCAGACCCTCCCATCCCTAGAGAGATGCTTCCCCTCCTCTGCTGTGCCTTCTGTCCGCCTGAGTCCGTACCAGGTAAACTGAGAGCAGACTTCAGGTGGAGCAGACACAGTACCTGAAGGACTCTTGAAAGAATCCCTTTGTGCGACACCGTCATCACCCTCAGCCCTCAGCTGAAGAAAGCACATTAGTGCCGGAAGTGACAGGTCGTTGGAGTTCGCATGTGGATTGATCTGGAAAACAGTATTTCTATCCATGGACGTACACCCCCTGACCAGAGAGCGATACTGATGTTAATTCATACACACATAATACGGCGACTCTGTCCCTTCTTTATGCTAATGAAAGACCAGCTTCCTGAAGAAACCTGGCAGGTGGCAGCCCCTGACAACTGTCTTCACCTTCCCATGGACGAGGGCAAGTGGGTAAAATCGCAGGTCACCTGGCCAGGCCTGGCAACCACCGTGTGCACAAAACATCTGGGGACAGGTTGCTGAGGAAGGCCCAGGCTGAGGCCCCACCTGCTCACCTAGCAGTTCTCGTTCGGCCAGTAGCAAGAGGTGGAAATGCAGCGGTTCTGCTTCCGTTTGAGCTGCTAGCTTGGCGGACCTGAGACGGCCAAGCCAGCCATGCCCCTGCAGATCTGGGAAGAGGGTCTGGAGCGGTCCCGACTGCATTCCTACCATCAGTGCGAATATAGGAGGGCCTGGGGTGGGCGGAGCCGGAAAGACAGTTCAGGAAGCGTGTCCTGGGGGCCGCCCCATCTTCTGCGGGGAGGGCCTTCATTTGCCCACATCCCGCTCGAAGGACCTTTGTTTCTGAAGGCGACTGGGTTTGGAGTTAAAATAATGGCTCTGCTGGGTCTCATAAAAGTTTTCTATTCTGGGCAATACATTAGCACAAACGTAGTGGCTTAAAACAACGCAAAATGTTTTAAATTGCCATTGGGCACGTGTGGCCGCCAGGGACCGGGGAAAAGTGCCCCAGGGGCGCGCCCACGGTATCCATGTCCCCCTTCTCCACCCTTCGGTCAGGACTCCGGGCACTCCTGCGCCGGTCCCCGTCCCGTCCAGTCCCCGTCGTGTGTCCAAGGGCAACTCCAGCCTGGCTCCCGGCGCCACTGGGCTGCGGCGAGCCCGGCACAGCGTTCGGGCGCGGTGGCGGCTGACCGCGGGCTGGCTGCGGGGAAGGAGGTGAGGCCGGCTCTGCTCCCGGGGGCCGGCCGCCGCGCCGCCTGCCCGCCGGCACCCCGAGCCCTGAGCCGCTGAGGCCCGATGGCCGGGACCCTGGGCCCGCGGACCCCCCGCAAGAGCTCCCCCAATGTCTGATTAGCAACTGTATTCGCCTTCTTTATTTTAAAGGTTTTTAGGCAGAGATTTCTATAGGGCATATGAGCTCGCTGAGGAGACAGAGACAGAGAGACAGAAAGCGAGGACTCGGGCTCGCAGGCGCACGCGCCCGCCCGCGTTCCGCTTCCAGGTGCAGGGCGCGGGCCGCGATCCGCCGCGCGGAGCCCCTCGGGGCCACTGCGCCACGTGCTGGTCTATTACGGTACAGCCTCGACGCCCCGTCCCCGCGTTCCGAGCGGCGGGAGGTGGGCCTCTCCGGGAGCCGACCCGCTGCCCATCGCAGGCGCTTAGGGTAGAGCAAGGGTCCTTGGGGCCGGCTGCAAATTTTCACCCAGCGGAAGGAGCTGACTGCCCCTGGACTCACTTCAAGGGGCTGTGGGCGCACGCACGGTTGTGTTTAACCCTGTACCGACAGCAGTGGGTCATGCCACTTCAAAGGCCGAAGAAGCAGAAAGACAACTTTTAGTCCTGGGAGGCCACTCTCAGGGAGGCCAGGCGTCACACGTAGAAGTTATTAGTGAGTAATGCACGACTAAGGCGTAGAATCAATTGGCCAATCGGGTGGCAGAGACTGGAGGCTGCAGATACAAACCACGGGAAGGCGATGGGTGGGTAAACTAAGCCTCGTAAAGAGAAGGTGGTCTTGCAAAATTTTGATGACCTTTTTTTCAGATTTAAATATAATACGTGTTACTTACTCTAAAAAAGTTTTTTTTTTTAAAGAGGTTTTTGCTATAGGGCGCGAGCGCTCGCCAGAGAGAGACAGAGAGACAGAAAGCAAGAAATCACCCCCCCAGGGGGGATGGCCTCGCCGCAATCCCTTCTCCTCCATTCTCCTCCCGGAATCTTGGGCACACACGCCCGCACACACGCACCCGGCGTGAGTTTTAAGCCACCCAGTGTGGGACGCGAACTGGAGTCCAGCGACATAGCCATTGCACTAACTGCTGGTCCCAACTCTAAAAAAGTTTTCAGGTGAGGCAGAAAGCAGTTAAAGGGACAGAGCTCATCACCCACCTCTCCAGCAGGCAGCCTGCCCCGCCCCTGACCCCAGGTAACTAACATCCTGATCTCTGAGGTTATCTGACCAGAATTTTTCTGTAACTCATGCTACACACACACACACACACACACACACACAAACACACACACTTTTTCTTTAGTGTGCTGTAGGGCGTGTGTACTTGCCTGAGGCAGAGAGAGAAATAGAGATGGAAAGAGAGAAATCACCCCCCCAGGGGGACGACCATGCCACTACCCTGTCTCTCCATTCTCCTCTTGGGGTGTTGGACATGCACGCACACGCACTGGTGTGAGTTTGAAGCCACTGGGGCCAGGACTTGAACTCTGCAGTCAGCCATGTGGATTCAGCCTCCTTAACCTCTGTGCCACCTGCTGGCCTCACACACATTTTAAACAAAAAGAGATTCAAATTCACATTATAATTTGTTTTCCATTTTCTATTTTTTTCCTTAATATATCATTGGCTTCTCTCCGTGTCAATTAATTTGGTTCTGCAACATCATTTGTAATGACAGAAATCGCCGTGTTTACATTTTTTATAGGATTTTGCCTTAGGGCACATTCACTCGTCAGGGAAAGAGACAGAGACAGTGAGAGGAGGTGAGAAAACACCTCCCTGGGGGATGGCCACACAGCAATCCCCTTCTCCATTCTCCCTTCAGGATCTTGGATATGCACACCTGCACCCTGCGAGATTTTAAATCTCCAGATCTGGGATTCAAACGCAGGCAACCATGTGGACCAGTGATGTAACCACTCCGCCATCTGCTGGCCCCGAGAAACATCTCATTATTTCAACTTACAAGGATTTATTTTAAAATCCCTAATGAACAAACCACATTTAGAACTTTTCCAGGATTCTCTGTAAATATAATTTGCTCATGAACTCCTTTTACATATAGGTCTTGCAACACGTGAATGATTATTTCCTCAGGATAAATTCCCAGAAGTGTAATTGCTGGATGGGAGTAAATGTCTTTTTTTAATATAACCAAATTCTCCCCCAGAAAGTTATGCCACTTTTTAAAAATTTGAAAATGCTAGTTTTGAATGTATGTCATTTTAATTTGCAATTTCTGTATTTATTGCTCAATTTATTTCTTTTTTGAATCAGGAGTTCATTTTTAAAATTAATTTGTAAAAGCATGTATGTTAAATGCTCTGTCTATGCTTTATCGTTTATTTTGTTTATGCTGGGTTTTGTAGTCTTTTTATCATTATACATTAGTTTTTTGTTTTGTTTTCTTTAACATTTAGCTTTTAATATTATGTTTAGAAAAGACTTCCACTCCTCAAGATTATGAAACAATTAACCTAATATTTTCAACTAGCACTTTTACAGTTTCCTTTTTCATTTTCTTGCTTTTTGCATTTGAAATTTTAGTCTAAAGCCTTAACCACCCCATCATCTGCTGGTTGCCACAGGTAATTCTTAAAAATAATTAGCAATTCATCAGCCTGCATCCTTCACTCAATTTCGGCCAGTAAGTACATTTTTACATAATTATAGTAAAATAGTTCCATCGGAATTTTGACACTGGTACAATTTTGTACTGTGACTAGTTTCGAACCACCCCTGTAATCCAGAGACAGGACTATGCCACGAATGCGAAGGCCTCTGTGCCGCCCCTTTGCAGCCACTCACTTCCTAAACCAGCATTTCCAACCGGCAGCCTCACCTGTCTTCCGTCACTATAATTTCATCATTTCTAGAATGTCACTTAAGAGCCAGCAGGTGGTGTGGTGGTACAGGTGCTGCTCCCACATGGTCAACTGCGGTTCGAGTCCTGGACCTGGTGGCTTGCTTTCTCACTTTCCTTCTCTCTTTCTCTCTGGTGAGCACATGTGCCCTATAGCAAATTAAAAATAAATAAATAAATAAAATGTCACTTAAGTGAAATCCTATAGTATATGACAGTTTTAAAAAGAATCATTTTATTTAACTTTATTTATTTATTCATTTATTTTAACTTGACCAGAGAGGAACAGAGGGAGATAGATAGAGAGAGACAGAGACAGAGAGAAAGCAAATCACCAGGTCCAGGACTTGTGGGAGTCCAGAGTCTTTATCACCATGCCACCTGCTAGCCCCAACTTTTTTTTTTTTTTTTTTAAGTGAAATGTTTGTGGAACCAGCAGATAGGCGTAATGGCCATGTCACTGGACTCCCATGTAGTAAATCGCAGTTCGAGTCCTAGACCCAGTGGCTTAAACTCATGCTGGGCGTGTGTGCATGCATGCCCAAGATCCCAAGAGGAGAATGGAGGAGAAGGGATTGCGGCATGGCTATCCCCCCAGGGGGTGATTTCTCGCTTTCTGTCTCTCTGTCTCTGTCTTTCTGGCAAGTGCACGTGTCCTATATGCCCTATAGCAGAAACCTCTCAAAAAAAAACCAAAAAAACAAGAATAAGAGAGATTTTTGTTACAGGGCCTGTGTACTTGCCAGAACAGGGGGTGGGGTGGGGGTGTTAGCCACGGGGCAATCCCTTCTCCTCTGTTGTCTTAGGATTTTGGGCAAGCATGCAGATACATCGGCCTAAGTTTTAAGCTGCCTTAGTCCAAGACTTGGACTGCAGTTGATTACGTGGGAGTCCAGAGACATAACCATTATGCCACCTGCTGGTCCCAGTACACAAACTTTTGAGACTGGCTTTTTCATTCCGTGGTTTCATGTGTCAATACTTCATTCATTTTTCTTCCTGAGTAACATTTTGTGGTGTGGTATCACAGTTTCTTTAACCATTGTCCGTCAAGGGATATTAGATCGCTCTGCATCCTGGCTGTTACCTATTAGAGTCTTAGGAATATCTGTATATAGCTTTTTGTGTAAACAAATCTTCATTTTTCTGGGATGAATGCCTAGAGAGTTTAATTGTTGGGTTGTATGGTAAACACATGCTTAGATTTGTAAAACAAAACAACTTACCATATTCTTTCCAGAATGTACCATTTTATTAGGGGTCTTCAAAAAGTTCATGGAAAATGTACATTAAGAATAATGTATAAATCCCATTTTTTTGGCAAAAGAAACTTGTACATTAACTTTACTTTTCCATCAACTTTTTGAAGTTCCCTTGTGTAAGTGACTCAGTTTCTCTGTATCCTCACCAGCATTTGAGGTTATCATTATTTTTATTTCAGCCATTCTGGTAACTCTGGGTGGATACCTCCTTGTGGTGCTAATTCGTACTTGAGCATTGTCGGGCGTCTTTCCTATATCGCTCTGGTGAATCATCGCACCATGCGTTTCGTTCATTTTCCAATTAGGTTGTTTCTTTTTTTTATTGTTGAGGTTTGAGAGTTATCTATATATCCTGGTTATGAGTCCTTTGTCAGAAATGTAGTTTGCAAATATTTTTTCTCTATGAAGTTTGCCTTCTCATTGTCTTAAAGTCTTTCACAGAATGAGTTTTTAATTTTGCTGAGATCCAAGTTAAAAATGTTTTCTTTCATGGGTCATGTATGTGGTGTCATGTCTAAGAACTCTTCTCAAAGTCTTGAAGATGTTCTGTGCTTTCATCTAAAATTTTGTAGTTTTATGTATTATATTTAAATCTATGGTTTATTTTGAGTTACTTTTTGTATAAGATGTGAGAAGTTTTCAAATATTGTTCTACTAATACATTTTATATTCTCACGATAGAAAATTAAGCCATATGGGTGAAGTCAAAACAAAGACAATTTAAAAATTTCAGGATCCTGGGAACCAGCAGTTAGCGTAATGGCTATGTCGCTGGAGCGCCCTATAGCGAAAACCTCTCCAAAAAAAAAAAAAAAAAAAAAAATTTCAGGATCCTTCTACTACAGAAAGTCACAGTGACAGGAAGGTTTGCCTTTCCAGCTTTTCCTTTTTTTTTTCCCTCCCTTCGTTCTTACATATGTGTAGATTCCTGTCAAATCACTTTGAAGATTAGGGAAGATTTCATACTGAAATTCAAGATTAGATAGAATTTCATTCCCCTTTGTCTGCTGGTTTTAAGAAAACTAGGGCTGGAGAAGACAAACGGCTTGCCTTCCGCAGGGAAGGCTCTGGCAGCGTGGGAACTCGGCACCCCTGACTTGCACCGGCTGTCCGTCGTGGTGCCGCGCTCGGCGCCACCCTGCGCAGGAGCCCCTGCAGGAGGACAGGGAGCAGAGGCCTGCACTTGCTCGGCGAGCAGGGTTATAACAAAGCAGAGAGCATAACGAGGAACCCGCAGGGAGGCAGAGCGCACAGCAGTACCGCCCTGACTTGAAGGTCTAGGAAAGGGTCCAAAGAGAAATGAATACTTCGGGAAACCACAGCGAATTAGGCGTATTGGCTCAGAATATCAGTAAAATGTTAAGAAGATAGAACTTAAATATGATTTGTTTCTAATCATGAAAACATATTTCCCACAGGCAGCTGAGAAAAAAGAAAGGGCAATGACAATTCCTAGAACAAAAACAAAAAGCCTCTTTAAAATGCATTTTGGAAGGGAGCGATCTGAACGCGGGCTAGCACGGGCTTCCTGTCTGTCTTCCCAGGTGCAGCCTGGGGACCACGTCTGCAGCTCCCACATGTGGAAGGGCGACCGTGCATCTATCTTCCTATCCGGAGAGAGACAGGGAGAGGGAGAAAATGACAAAGTATTAGCCAGTGTTGACTCTATAAAGAGGGTTTGTTATGCTATAATTTCAATTATTTCTATTTATTTTCCAAATAAAGAGATAGGGGTGGGGGAGAATTCCCTGACAATTACCCAAGCAGTTGTGCCTTCCGGACATGTGGGGGACTCAAACTCCCATGACCATAGATGAGCCTCTTCCGCCGCCTGTTTCGTGCTGCCTGCATCTTCCTTTTTAAACTACAACAGGTGAAAGCGGAGGCCTGGCACTCAGCCATGCCCATACACCTCACTAAGACCCGCTCACAACTGCTCTTCGCCAAATCAGGATACCAAACGCGTGTTGCGATTTTCGGTTTTGTTTAAAGGAAAGTATCCTTCTAATAATTGGAGGAAAAGGGGGGAGGAAAAAAAAAAAAAAAAAAAAAAAAAAAAAAAAGCACCTCAACTTCCCTGACCGGGAATCGAACCCGGGCCGCGGCGGTGAGAGCGCCGAATCCTAACCACTAGACCACCAGGGAAGAGATGAAGAAAGCTGGCTCAGCGCGCTATACTAAACTGGAGGGTGTGACGTTCGTGCGTTTGAGAACGTGATTGGATGGATATTTGGGGCGGAGTTCCTAAAGCTACTGACCCGCCCGATCCTCGCCGGCAGCCGCGGGGCCTACGGGGGCCGACCCGCAGGCGGTAGGGACAGACTCCCAGGGCAGTGTTCCCGCAGAAGGGGAAAAATACCAGGGCTCTGGAGGGTCCTTCTTAAGGGGAAGGAAATAAAAGGATGTGTCAGAAGTGGGATTCGAACCCACGCCTCCATCTGGAGACCAGAACGCCCATAGGCAAAGGTGCTCAACCTTGAGTCTGGCGCCTTAGACCACTCGGCCATCCTGACACCCGACGCAGGATCCTGCTCGCCGAGCCTGCTGGCTGAGCCGGCCGCAGCGCGCTCCCGGGGTGGTCGGGGACCGCTGGGGACCGCCCAGCTCCGCCCAGACGCGAAGCCTGCGGGTTTCTCCGGAGTTCTCGGGAACGCGCCGTGACTGCAATGCAGTCGGGACCGGCCAGCAGCCCTCTCCGGCGGGAATCGAACCCATCGTCCAGTTGCCGGGCAGGCTGTCGGTTCTAGGAGCAGCCGGGGCAGCACTCGCCCAGGACCAGAGGCAGGGACCGCTGCCGCGGGCGATGTCATCCTCGCTACTTTGGGGCTTTCCACCTGGTCCCGGTGCGCGCTCGCTCGCGAGGTGCGCCCTGCTTCCCACAGCACGCGGACAGGGCTGGAGCTAAGGAGGGCTCCGCGGCGGCAGGGCCCGGTTCCCAGGTCAGGGCTGTGGGGGCCCTGGTCTAGGCGTGGGGAGCTCAGGCCCCCGCGCAGCCCCCGACGACACCACGCACGCTTCAGGGCTCACTGGGAAGGCGGCTGGCCGGGTGGCTCCCGCGGTGGGCGTGCACTGCTCGGAGGCCACCGCACGCATCCACTGGCTCACCGTCCGCTGGGGCTGTCTGAGGGGCCGCTGACCTGCTGGCCAGGGGCGCAGTGAGCGCCGTCAGATACCCCGGCTCCGGCTCCTAGTGCCCGCTGCGCCCAGGTGCCCGCAATCAACCCAGGTGCAGCCCTGGACACCAGGCCGTCCTCAGCCGTCTGTAGGCAGTGCCAGCCAGCACCCGGCTGAAGGGACGCCTCATCACCTCTTTTCTTTCCGAGTTTGGGATAACTTTTTCTCGTCACGTCAGTGTCCTGTCTGAAGGAAGGGGCAGGGGTTTTCTGCTACCCCTTCGGTGACCTGCTTGGCCTTCAGGTCCTGCTGGCCAGGTGGCCTCCCCTCACAAGCTCCCACTGGCCCGCCAGCGAGGTGCTCGCAGTTCTTCAGCGGCTGATCTGCCTCGTGCCTCTGCCTGGCCCAGAAACCCGCTGTGGCAAGGGCCTGGGAGGCAGCAGAGAATAAAAGCATTTGTCCCCAAGATGCTCACATTTCAGCAGAGAAAGGCCTGGAAGAAGCAAGACTACTGCACGTTTTGGGGAGGGGCAAGCACTGGGAAGAAAAGGCGGAAAGGGAGTCTGGAGTGTTGCGATGGCTCCGAGGGCCTCCCCGGTGCTGCTTCTGAGCAGAGAAGCCAGGAGAGTGGGAGTACCCCGATGAACCACCTGGGAGAAGGCGGTCCAGGGAAGGAAGGGAGCAGACGCAAAGGCCAGCAACTAACGGGCCCCACAGCACGGCCGCAGCTGGGAGAGGGCCTTTGGGCTGCGGTGACTGAAGGGATGGGTACTGGGCTGAGTACACCGCCTGCTTTTCAAGGTCGCTCTGGCAGGAATGGAGAGCAGACCCCAGAGCCCTCCAAGGCCAGCAAGAGCAGCCCAGAGGCCAGCAAGCTGCCTCAGAGGAGGCGGATGGGAGCAGGCCAGCTGGAGGGAGAGCTGAGTTCTGAACCCGGTCTGAGGTGGAGCCGAGGATGTGTTCATGAGCAGAGTCGTTGCCGGGCCCAGAGGGCGTGGGCCTGAGGGTCTGCTGAGGAAAGAGAATTCAGTGCAGCCTGTGGGTTTGAGGTGCCCACCCGAGGCATCTGGAGGGCCGTTTGGGACAGCGCCTGGTGCGCAGGGCAGACATCTAGGCTGGGGTGTGTGGGCCTGCAGAGGAAGGCTGGGAGGGACTAGGAGCCGGGTGCGTCTGGGCTGGAGTTAGGTTGTCATCCTGTGCCGGGTCCTGAGACCCCACAGGTCCAGAATGGCGTTAGAGGCACGGCCTGAGTGGGAGAGAGGAGGATCGACGGCCGGACCCCACCAGGTCACCCTGCTTGTCACCTTGCTTAGCCTTAACATGGACTCTGGAGGTGAGGGCGGGCTGTGTGGGCAGTGAGGGCGCTCACGGAGAGCCGGATGAGCCCAGCTGACCCCGAGCTACTTCAGTGCACATGCCTAAGAAAGCCCCCAGGTGTGTGTGTTTTATTTCCATGTAGCGCTGACTCAGGTAGACCGGAATCAATTGTCTTCAGGAAAAACCAGTCTCTTTTGGAGATCTGTACGCGTCCTGAAAGTTCTGGTTTGATGACACATTTCAGCATGAGCACCTCCATTCCGTCTGTTCTGCTCGACCCAGAGCAGGACTTGGTCCGAAGCAGTGGCCTCCTATAATCTTTGTTTAACAGATGCAAACTGGAAGGGCATTGGCCGGTGAGTGTTCCTGAAAAGTGGGTGTGGAGTGCAAGGTCTGAACCCCGGGACATTCCAATGCATTAAAGAAGAGAAAACCGCAAACGAAGCTGAGAAGGAACGGCCAGTGGAGAAGAGACGACGCAGGAGTGTCAGGCGGGCGGGAGGAGTGGCAGAGCTAAGCTGGTGGGTGGCCGTGAGGGGCTCAGACAACGACGTGCGGAGACCACGGACCAGGAGGAGTCTGGGTGGGTTTGGAAGGGTGTCCTGTGGTGTGCACCTGCTAATGGGGCGCCCGCGTTTGGCTTTGCAAGATTCTGTGGACCCCTTGGTTATGCGACAAAACCACCAAAACTTTGAAATTGAGGTGAGATTAACATAAACTTAAAGGGACCAGCAGTTAGAGTAATGGCTATGTCGCTGGACTCCCATGTAGTCAACCGCGGTTTGAGTCCCGGACCTGGTGGAGAAGGGATTGCGGCGTGGCCATCCCCCCTGGGGGGGGCTGATTTCTGGCTTTCTGTCTCTCTGTCTCTCTCTGTCTGTCTGGCGGTCACAAGCGCCCTATAGCAAAATCCTCTCCAAAAAAAAAAGAAAAAAAAAACATAAACTTAAATATTTAAACAAGCCAAGCCCATTACATTTAGCACACTCATAATATTGTGCAACCACCACTCCAATTTAGTTCCAAAATACTTTTATCATTCAAAAAGGAGGCCCCGTATCTGCCGAAGAGTTACTCCCAGCTCCCCACTCTCCCCAGCTCCATGACAATCCCCAAGTCTGCTTCCACCTTTGCAAACAGACCCATTTCTGTAGAGTCCCTATAAATGGGACCTTCTGTGTGTGGCTTCAAATCAGCATAATGTTCCGAGACGGGTGATTCCTAAGGAAATCGTGCTTTTGTCCCTTGCTGGGCACAGGGGACCCGGAGAGGTAATGGGCACACAGATGGAACCCGGAGTTAAAAGACGGTTATGCTAAATTGAAAATAAATAAAATAGGCTGAAAAAGGAAAAGAAAAAACCAGACAGTTATGCTGGGAAGCGGCCATCGCTGAATTTAGTCACGGTGCCTATTTAGAACACTCAAGAAAGCACATCCAGGGCCTGGGCCAGGGTTCGCGCCAACTTTTGGTGGGACAGAGGGAGAGGGTCCAACAAAGGAGAGGAGGAACCCACGCGGGAGTTCACCGGGGAGCGCGTCAAGTCCCCTAGGTGGAGCGAGCCGCGTGCGGAGGAGGGAAGAGACACACGTGCCCTGCGGTCGGGGCGTGTGACACGAGGTCCCGCCAGCGCAGAGAGCGCCCCCGCAGAGAGTCGTCAGTCATCCCAAGGGAACGGCAGGGGTGAGGCCTCCCCTGGAGGAACCTGCTGCAGCTGCGGGCCCTGCGGCGCAGAGTGGCTCCGGAGGCTCCTATGGGAAACCTGCAGCCCGCGTGGCCGGCTCGCTGGTGGCAACCCGGCGGGACCGAAGGTGAGCGCGAAACGGGCACGTCGTGAGCGACTGCCTGGAGGGGCCACAGGAGCTGGGCAGCGTCGGGGCAGGCTTGGCCCCGCCCCACCTGCCCCACACCCCCGGGGCCCCGCACGCGCGTGGGCCACTCTCGCCCAGGAACCACGGCTCCCGGCGGGCTTTGCGCGCCGCCCGACCGCACGCGGCCAGTGCGCATGCGTCGTCGCCTGCCCCTCCCCTCTCCCGGCCGGGCCGCAGTTCCGGCCAGAGCCGCCGACGCGAAAGGGGACTGTTTCTTCTTAAAAGAGAAACGACGGCAGCGCGTGGTGGGCCCCTGTCCTGAGCTCTCCAGGCCTGCGCGCCCAGCCCACGGGGCGCAGGCGCAGTCGGCGGGGCGGGGGGTGCGCAGGTAAGGCGGGGAGGGGGCGGGGCGGGGGCGCTGCCTTTGGGAGCCGCCCGTCGGGTGCACAGTGAGCGTTACGTGGGGCGCCTGGAAGGGGTGGGAGCGGCCTCCATCCCCCGCCCACCCCACTGTACCCCACTATGAAGAGCCCCCCAGTTGCACGCCAGGACACGACCCCCCAAAGGCTGGTGACCTCTAAGGTCACACCCGTGTCCCCAATCGCACCCGTTCCCTGGAGCGCCTACTGGAACGCTCGGTGGGCTGGGCGCTCGGGCCTCTGTTCCGTCCGCCCCTGCGGCCGCCCCTCCATGCCCACCTCCGCCCGAGCTACCCCCTGCTACATGGCAGGGACGGTTTGGCTCCGCGGGCAGCGGCGGTTACTGAAATCGTTCAGTCCTGCTCCAGTCTGCTGATGGGGAAACTGAGGCCTGGGTGGCGGGCGGCGCACGGGCCACTACCGGCCATCTGAGCTGGCCCCGACGGCGGGTGTCCCTCCAGGCCCGCGCACATGGCTTCCTCCCCGGCGGCAGACGCGTCGCGCAGGCGGCGGGAGAAGCGGCGGCAGCTGGACGCGCGCCGCAGCAAGTGCCGCATCCGCCTGGGCGGCCACACGGAGCAGTGGTGCCTCCTGAAGGAGCGGCTGGGCTTCGCCCTGCACTCGCAGCTCGCCAAGTTCCTGCTGGACCGGTCAGCGCCGGGGGTGGGGGTGGTGGTGGTGGTGGTGGTGTGTGGGTATGTGGTGGTGGGGGGCTCAGCCAGTGTTCCCACCCCCAGGCTCTCCTCAGCAGGACAGCCGAGGCCTCCCAGATGCCCCCCTCCTGGCCCCAGGGAGGAGGGGACACTTAGGGCCCACCCAGCCCCTCAGGTGGGGTGTGCATCAGGGCTGAGAGTGCTTTGCCACCTGGGCTCTGGCCTGACCGGCCTCTCCCCCTGGCAGGTACAATTCTGGCTGCGTGCTCTGCGCAGGTAGGTGGGAGTGGCTGGTGGGAGCCAGAGGGCTGGGGGGACCCAGAAACAGCTGGGTGCCAGAGGGTGGGTGGGAACCCCGGGGCAGTCTCTGGGAGAGTGGGGTGCGGGGTTTGATGGGGAGCATCTGGAGAAAGGGCCTGGGCTTGAACCCTGACCAACTGGACTGGGCAGAGGCCACCCGGGGCTGGGGGTAGGGTCCTGGGTGTGGCCTCCAGAATGCAGGAGGCTCCCAGCTTGGTCCCATGACCCCTTGCAGGTCCCAAGCCTCTGCCCCCCGAGGGCCTGCAGTACCTTGTGCTGTTGTCCCATGCCCACAGCCGGGAGTGCAGCCTGGTGCCCGGCCTCCGCGGGCCTGGGGGCCGAGACGGAGGGCTTGTGTGGGAGTGCTCCGCGGGCCACACCTTCTCCTGGGGACCCTCTTTGGGCCCTACCTCTCCGGAGGAGCCCAAACCTGCCCACCTTCCGCGCACTGCCCGGAGAAGCTGGTGCCCAGAGGCCAGGAGTGGGCAGCAGCCTGCAGGTAGGCTGGGGGAGAGTAGATGGAGGGGACGGGCGTCCGGCCGTCTCTGGAAAGGGTCCTCTCAGTGGAGACATGGCTGCAAACGCATCGTGAGGTATAGAGAGCAAAACGCCGTCCAGGGTGTGCGGTGTGCATTCGTGGGGTGTGTGGTGGAGGCAGACCGGGAGGAAAGCCCGTCCGTCCGCGCTGCGGGTGCCGTCTCCAGGCGGTGTGCAGAGGCGGCTGCACTGGGCGGAGCTGGACGCCCCGCTGACAGCCCGGAGGGGAGCTCCTCATGTGCTCCCCTTAATGGGGCAGGGGTGTTTTCCAGTCTCCCTGTGGTCACCCTCCACCCGGCCCCCGTGAGCGGGCGTGGCTGGACGCTCTGTGCCGGCCTGCCCAGCCCGGCTGACCTGGGCCCAGCCTGGTGCAGAGGGCCCACTGCTGCACCGCCACAGTGGCCACCATCCTGTTACTCGAGTATTTCCTATAAAGTCACGTGAAAGCGTCTTTTCCCAAGTGGAACGCTGCCCCATCCCCTTGGGCACCCTCGCCGTCCAGCACAGAGCTCTTCCCTGTGCACAGGTTCGGGGTCTGACCGTGATGAGATGACCGTCGGGTCCAGGTTGCCCAGGTGAGGAGGGCGGCGGGCGGGTGGGCCGGCCCTGCAGTGGGCACGGTGGACAGGGCCTCAGGCTTGTCTGCCTTGAAGGTCCCTGCCGGAGACCCCCCAGCTCCCAGGAGAAGCCGAGGGCGAGGATGCGGAGGACGAGGGCGAAGAGGAGGCGCTGAGCGAGGCCAGCCCGTGGGCCTACAGCTCCTCCCCAGACGAGCAAGTGGGCCGGGCGGTGCGGGCCGGGCAGCGGGGCAGCGGGGCAGCGGCCTGGGGCTTCCCACCTGTGGGCGGGGAGGGCTGGTGAGGCGGAATGGGCTGGAGACTGTGAACTGAAGCAGCGGGAAGAGCGAAGAGGGCTGGTGTGAGGAACCCCGAGGTGGGTGGGTGGCGCCTGGTGCTCACACCCTCCCCTGTGTTCCTTTCAGTAGTGAGCCAGATGCCCCCAGGGCCCCCTCCGCCCCTGGGACCCACAGCCCGAAGGAGGGGCCGACACCCCCTGTGCCTGCAGCTGTCTCCTCTCCAACCCCCGGGCCGTCCTCAGGACCCTCGCCGGGTTCCGGAACCCCGTTGCCTGCGGAAGTCTGGGCACAGCCAGAGCTCAGCCAGCCCTCCCAGGAGGCCCCGCAGCCCGAGCCCTTGGCCAGGTAACCTGAGGCTGAGAGGGCAGGGGCCACCTGGGATGTGGCCCTCGCTCGAGGTCCTCTGCTCCCTCTTTGCTGCCCGTAGCACTGGGAGCCAGGCCGAGCCCGCCCTGACTCTGGCCTGGGATGAGGACACTGCGCAGATCGGGCCCAAGAGAATTAGGTAGGCCTCGGGGGACAGGGCTCGGGACAGCGGGGAGCAGGCAGGAGTCCTGCTCTTCCCACTCTCCCCCCCAGGAAAGCTGCCAAGAAGGAGCTGATGCCGTGCGACTTCCCCGGCTGCGGGAGGATCTTCTCCAATCGGCAGTATCTAAATGTGAGGGCGCAGCTGGGCCTGCGTGCTGCGGGGGCAGGGCGGGGGTCGAAGGAGAAGCTGAGGAACAGGAGCCAGGGAGGGGGGCGGGCACACAGAGCTTTCTGAGAACCGAGTTTAAACCGGACAAGTGGTAGCTGGGGCAGAGGCCAGCCTCGGTGCACAGGGCTGCGTCCACGGCTGTGTTGCGACTTCTCTGCGGTCACCGAGCTCTTGCGGGCTGCGGACTATGGCTCTAGGTGCTCGACACGCAGAAAGGCTTGGACCCTTCGTCCCTCCCAGTGCCCCATGGGTAGTGCTCATGTCATCCCTCTTTGCAGATGAGGAAACCGAGGTACACAGGAAATCGTCTCTAGGGCACTGTGGCCCAAGGCCCCTCAGCTAGTGTCTGGCGGGCCAGGCTCTGAGCCCAGTGGTCTGGCTCCAGCGTCCAACTCAGGCTGCCCAATCGTGCCGTCTCGGTGGGCGGAGGATCAGGACTGCCCAGGAGATGCAGAAGTCTGACAGGGGAGACCCCAGGCTACCGGGCGAGGCATGGGTGGGCGAGCCCACTCTCAGAACGCTGCTGACAGATGCCAGGAATCATGGGGTGGGGAGTGGCGCGGGTGACAGTGAAGCTGCAGTCTGAGCAGGGCGCTCGGTGGGCCGGTCAACCACCAGACCCCATGAGGGACAGACGGACGTGCCCCAGAGGTTTATGTGGAGAAGCTTGGTGTTACCAAGAAGAGGACAGCCCACACCGCGTGGCCAGCCAGGGTGTGCGATTGGGTGGATCGTATGAGATGTATTCCCTGTAGGGATGTTGGGGTGAGGGAGAGCTCTTTTCAGTGGTTGACGTGGAGAGCCTCTGTGTGCGTGTGCACGTGTGTATGTGTATGCGTGCGTGCTTCTCTGTGTCCCCACAGCAGATTCATGGTGAGCTGCTCATAGAAAGCAGATAGTCTGAGCATGCCGTCGCATGTCAGCACTGATGCTGACGGGTCTGATCATGCTCACTTGCACCACCTCCCTGCCCCGGCAGCCAGTCCAAGGCCAGGCAAACCAGGAATGTCCCCGAGTGCACTGCGTGCAGGGAGCACCACGGCTGTGCAGAGAGAGGGCACGGCAGGGAGAGCAGATGAGGTGCAGAGTGTAGGACCAGGGTGCTGCAGGCACAGCCTCCCATGCAGACAAGGTGCAGAGTGTAGGGCCACGATGCCGCAGGCGCAGCCTCCTGTGCAGACGAGGACCCGGCCGAGTGACCTGGGTGGCCGTGGGGGGCGAGCAGAACTGCAGGGCTGGGGGCTGGGAGGGCGAGGAGCCTGCCCGCCGCCCAGCCCAGGCGTCTCCCTGGGAAGGCAGCTCTCGGTGGTGTCTTCCCCCGCCACCACTTCCTCCCCAGCACCACAGGAAGTACCAGCACATCCACCAGAAGTCCTTCTCCTGCCCAGAGCCCGCCTGCGGGAAGTCCTTCAACTTCAAGAAGCACCTGAAGGAGCACGTGAAGCTGCACAGTGGTGAGTGGCGAGCTGTGCCCCTCAGCGCCATCCCTGGTCCTGGGCGGAGCACCCGCCCGCTCACGTGTG
The DNA here is from genome assembly GCA_026018925.1 of Tupaia tana. Classification (NCBI taxonomy): domain Eukaryota; kingdom Metazoa; phylum Chordata; class Mammalia; order Scandentia; family Tupaiidae; genus Tupaia; species Tupaia tana. The sequence goes on from JAKSZU010000015.1 coordinate 2,908,558, forward strand.
GGTCAGCAGGGGACAAAGCAGGCAGCCCTCGCCCTGGTCAGACGTCCCTGATGGTGACGTGGGGCCATGGCAAGCTGCGAAAGCCGGGTTGGCAGAGTGTGGAGCAGTTGCTGTTGTGGAAGGAGCTCGCCTTGACCCAAGTGCACGGGGAAAGGAAGACTGTACCCAGGTCCGCAGGCCATGCTGTGGGAAGGCCCAGGGTTGCATCTGCGTGGCACGTGCCAGGAGCAGGGAGAGTAGCGAGCAGTACCCTAGGTGGCAGGGCTTCTAGGACAGCTGCAAGGGCTTGGCCCCTGCTTGGAGCAAGATGGCTCCAGGGCAGGTCTTGGTGGGCGGAGGAGCTGATCAGCTCACTGGCTGCTGCGTGGGAGGGGCATGCAGGCCAGCGTGGGGCCCACCTGCAGCACCTGCAAGAGTAACAACGCGGCCTGGGCTTGCATAGCCGTCGAGGGCGAGGGGTGGCTGGAGGCTGATGTGGTCACGGCGGAGCCAGAGGCTTCTGCTGGGGGGGTGGGGTGGGGATGGCAGGCGGTGGGTGACCTGAGCAGCTCGGCAGGGTGATGTGACTGTGGACAGGGCAGAGGCAGAGAGGGAAACCCGACATGCCAGTTAGACACCTCTTGTGTCTGGGGTTCCAGGGAAATGCCAGCAGAGCACAGCGGGTGAGTATGTCCGAGCGTAGGGCAGGGCAGGGGCCCGCGGCTGGCCCGTCTCTGCAGGAAGCCAGGTGGAAAGGAGACCTGAGCCCCGCACAGCCGCCACTGGGGCAGGTCGGGCCCATGGGAATGGGCAGGGAGGCCTTTGAGGACTGTCCCAGGGCAGGGAAAGGTGGTTGGTGGTGCTGTGGACCACTTTGTGACGGTGTGGAGTCGTTCTTGCCCAGGTGACAAGGTGGTGCTAACGGGCAGCTGAGCCAGGACGGCCTAGGCGCCAGGCGGAGTGGACAGTACTTTGGAGTTTTGCTGTGAAGACAGGCAGACAACTGGGGTCTTAGCTGGAAGGCTGGGGCGTGGGGCACAGAGATGGTGACGATCCCACAGAGGAGAAAGGACACTGATGCTGGGGACAGGCGGGGACTTGGGAGAGCAGGAGTGGTCCTGGACCGGTGGGAGGCAACGAATGTCATGGGGGTGGGTGCCAGTGCACGTGGGTTAATGGGTTTGGTGGCCGATGTGGGTGTTCTCTTGTGGGTGACAGAAATGACAGTGCAGAGAGTGGGTGGCATACTCGAGGCTGGGAGGCTGGGGGAGAGGCCACGTGACATGTCCTCTGGATCTAGAGGGGGAGAGGGGGCTGACGGGAAATGCAGTGCTGGGACTGAGACTGTGGGTAGAAGGAGAGGCCAGGCCGGTCTGCGCCCCCCGCCAGGCCACACCTACAGTCCTGGCAGGCCAAGGGGCATTTACCCAGAGCCGGACTTTGAGCAGGTACAGCTGAGGGGATGGGCAGGCAGCCTGGCGGCGTGAACGAAGGCTGCGTGAACAGCCGTGGACGGCCAGCGCCATGGCCTGGCGTGTAAGGGGCTGACTCCACATGGCTAACCACCGTCTGATCCCAGCCTTGGAGGCAGTTTGAGACACCCTGTGCTGGGCACGTGCGTGTGTGCCCAAGGTGGGGAGAGATTGTGGCGAGACCATACCCTTGTAAAGTGCTATGCAAATGGAGCTGAAGGGAGAGGGGCAGTGGGGAGGTGGTGGGCTGCCTGGGGCAGTGGGCTGGTGGCCTGGTCACAGGACTGTCACTGCAGGACAAGGTAAGTGGCCCTGGCTGGGACTGCAAGGCTCGAATGGTGGTTTCTGACTTCTGAGGTGGCACAGCGCTTGGGCCCAACCTGGAAACATGGCCGTGGGGGTGCGAGATGAGCAGTCCAGATGGGTGGGGTGCTGGGTGAAAGCGGGCACAGCCGATTGGGAGCAGGGGCTGGAACCAGAGCCGTACGACCCAGGGAGGAGGTGCGGGGCGTCCGAGGGCGTGTGTTTCCAGAACCGCGAAGGGACAGACATCTGAGGGCACCTGGGCAGCAAGGACCCCGCTCTGCTGCAGGCCCGAGGCCGGGGACGCAGGCGCCCACAGCTGCCAGAGGTGCAGAGCCAGGGCCGGCAGTGCCTGTGCCACACACAGGAGGGGGCGGGGACGGGGTGGGGGGTCGCCCAGGTGAGGAGATGACCCCGGACGCCAGGGAGTGACTTCGGGGAGGACTCAGCTCTCCTGTCTCTGCTAAGGCCCAGCTCAGGGACCCAGGTGCAGGCAGGGCACCGCAGGGCAGGGTGAGCAGAGAGTCGCGGAGCCTGCCAGCTGACGTCACGTGCCCTGTGTGTATCTCGTGGTCGTGACCCACTCCGCAGGCTGGACGACAGTTCGTCCAGGCTACGCACCCAGAATTGGCGTGCTCCCGTAGGGGGGCAGGCGGGGCCAGGAGGGGCCGCACCCTGAGAACCGATGTGGAGTGCTCCCCGTGTACGCAGACACCCGGGACTACATCTGCGAGTTCTGTGCCCGCTCTTTCCGCACCAGCAGCAACCTTGTCATCCACAGACGCATCCACACCGGGGAGAAGCCCTTGCAGTGAGTGTGGGGGGCTCTGAGGGTTAGGGCCCTGCAGTGGGTGTGGGGGGCTCTGAGGGTCAGGGCCCTGCAGTGGGTGTGGGGGTCAGGTCTGAGGGTCAGAGCCCTGCAGTGGGTGTGGGGGTCAGGTCTGAGGGTCAGGGCCCTGCAATGAGGGGGACGGGGCTCTGAGGGTCAGGGCCCTGCAGTGGGTGTGGGGGGCCCTGAGGGTCAGGGCCCTGCAATGAGTGTGGGGGTCAGGTCTGAGGGTCAGAGCCCTGCAGTGGGTGTGGGGGTCAGGTCTGAGGGTCAGAGCCCTGCAGTGGGTGTGGGGGTCAGGCCTGAGGGTCAGGGCCCTGCAATGAGGGGGACGGGGCTCTGAGGGTCAGGGCCCTGCAGTGGGTGTGGGGGGCCCTGAGGGTCAGGGCCCTGCAATGAGTGTGGGGGTCAGGTCTGAGGGTCAGGGCCCTGCAGTGGGTGTGGGGGTCAGGTCTGAGGGTCAGGGCCCTGCAGTGGGTGTGGGGGGCTCTGAGGGTCAGGGCCCTGCAGTGAGTGTGGGGGGCTCTGAGGGTTAGGGCCCTGCAGTGGGTGTGGGGGTCAGGTCTGAGGGTCAGGGCCCTGCAGTGGGTGTGGGGGTCAGGTCTGAGGGTCAGGGCCCTGCAATGAGGGGGACGGGGCTCTGAGGGTCAGGGCCCTGCAGTGGGTGTGGGGGGCCCTGAGGGTCAGGGCCCTGCAATGAGTGTGGGGGTCAGGTCTGAGGGTCAGGGCCCTGCAGTGGGTGTGGGGGTCAGGTCTGAGGGTCAGGGCCCTGCAGTGAGTGTGGGGGTCAGGTCTGAGGGTCAGAGCCCTGCAGTGGGTGTGCGGGGCAGGTCTGAGGGTCAGGGCCCTGCAGTGGGTGTGGGGGGCAGGTTTGAGGGTCAGGGCCCTGTAGTGGGTGTGGGGGTCAGGTCTGAGGGTCAGGGCCCTGCAGTGAGTGTGGGGGTCAGGTCTGAGGGTCAGGGCCCTGCAGTGAGTGTGGGGGTCAGGTCTGAGGGTCAGGGCCCTGCAGTGGGTGTGGGGGTCAGGTCTGAGGGTCAGGGCCCTGCAGTGGGTGTGGAGGGCAGGTCTGAGGGTCAGGGCCCTGTAGTGAGTGTGGGGGTCAGGTCTGAGGGTCAGGGCCCTGTAGTGGGTGTGGGGGTCAGGTCTGAGGGTCAGGGCCCTGCAGTGGGTGTGGGGGGGCTCTGAGGGTCAGGGCCCTGCAGTGGGTGTGGGGGGGCTCTGAGGGTCAGGGCCCTGCAGTGGGTGTGGGGGGGCTCTGAGGGTCAGGGCCCTGCAGTGGGTGTGGGGGGGCTCTGAGGGTCAGGGCCCTGCAGTGGGTGTGGGGGGGCTCTGAGGGTCAGGGCCCATGGCTGGGCGGAGGTAGGGCCTGGCAGCTTGGTCCGCAGTGCACCAGGCAGAGGGAAGGAAGCCCCGGGGAAGTCAAGGTGGACCGAGGCCCCCCTGCCCTCCTGTCTCTGTCCCTGTCCCAGGTGTGAGATATGCGGGTTCACCTGCCGCCAGAAGGCCTCCCTGAACTGGCACCGGCGCAAGCACGCAGAGACGGTGGCTGCCTTGCGCTTCCCCTGTGAACACTGTGGCAAGCGCTTTGAGAAGCCGGACAGCGTTGCCGCTCACTGCAGCCGAAGCCACCCGGCTCTGCCCCGAGCCTCTCGGGAGTCACTGGGTGGCTCGGATCCCTGTCCCAGCCCCTCTGCCCCTGAGTCCCTGGGGGCCCCTCCATCACCTCAGCCTCCAACCCTGCTCCCCCCGCAGTGAACTCTGACCTTGGCCTCCGCTGCAGGGAGCCAGACCCTGGTATACAGTGGAGCCATGGGTCGGCCCGAGGAGAAGGGCCAAGTGGCTGTCCCCAGCGATAAGGGTGACGGGGGTGCAGGGTGGGGCGTCACTGTGCTCCAGACAAGCTGGACGCCTTCCTCCCTGAGGACAGAATAAACTTTCACACACCACGTGTGGGCAGAGCCAGTGCTTTGGCACCTGAGGTGTGAGAGCTGTGAGCCTGGATCTCCCGAAGCAGGCTCCACCAGAACGCCGGAGTGCAGCCTGGAGGCAGGCCCAGGCCCTGTCCCTGAAGGCCTCCCCTTCCCTGCTCTGGGTCCCAGTTCCCTCTACAGACTCACCTTGGCCCTTCGTCGCCCTTCCCTGTAGGGGCATGCCCCTCACAGTCACAGAGCGGTCCGTGACAGCCTGGGGGTGCTGGAGCAGGGGCAGACTGGGCCACGGGGCTGGGGGTGCTGGAGCAGGGGCAGACTGGGCCACGGGGCTGGGGGTGCTGGAGCAGGGGCAGACGGGGCTGGGGGTGCTGGAGCAGGGGCAGACTGGGCCACGGGGCTGGGGGTGCTGGAGCAGGCGCAGACTGGGCCACGGGGCTGAGGGTGCTGGAGCAGGGGCAGACTGGGCCACGGGGCTGGGGGTGCTGGAGCAGGGGCAGACTGGGTCACGGGGCTGGGGGTGCTGGAGCAGGGGCAGACTGGGCCACGGGGCTGGGGGTGCTGGAGCAGGGGCAGACTGGGCCACAGGGCTGGGGGTGCTGGAGCAGGGGCAGACGGGGCTGGGGGTGCTGGAGCAGGGGCAGACTGGGCCACGGGGCTGGGGGTGCTGGAGCAGGGGCAGACTGGGCCACGGGGCTGGGGGTGCTGGAGCAGGGGCAGACTGGGCCACAGGGCTGGGGGTGCTGGAGCAGGGGCAGACTGGGCCACGGGGCTGGGGGTGCTGGAGCAGGGGCAGACGGGGCTGGGGGTGCTGGAGCAGGGGCAGACGGGGCTGGGGGTGCTGGAGCAGGGGCAGACGGGGCTGGGGGTGCTGGAGCAGGGGCAGACGGGGCTGGGGGTGCTGGAGCAGGGGCAGACTGGGCCACGGGGCTGGGGGTGCTGGAGCAGGGGCAGACTGGGCCACGGGGCTGGGGGTGCTGGAGCAGGGGCAGACTGGGCCACGGGGCTGGGGGTGCTGGAGCAGGGGCAGACTGGGCCACGGGGCTGGGGGTGCTGGGGCAGGGGCAGACTGGGCCACGGGGCTGAGGGTGCTGGAGCAGGGGCAGAGGTGCACGGCCCTGGGTGCTGCCTACCTGCCTGGCCGAGAAAGCCAAACAGGGAGGCCCTGAGGAGTTGCCTTCAGTGCGAAATTGAGGGCTCCGGAGGGTGCTGCGCTGTCTGGGAAGGAACGAGACACTGGTGTTTGCCCTTGGAGCACCCCCCCCCCCCCCCCCCGAGTCCATGCAGACAGGGGCTCCTAACATCCGGAGCCCAAATAACTTTATTTCATCAGCTACCAGACGGAGGGCACTGGCTAGTTCCAGAGGTTTGCACCCCGCCCTCCGTGGCACCTGTTCCCGTGGCTCCAAGCCTGACTTGGACAAAGTGCTCCCACTTGCTGTGCCTGGTTGTGTCGAGCCCTTTGGTCTTGGCCTGGCTTCCAGGCCAATGTCTCCCACCTAGCTGGAGAATGCTGGCCTGACTGCAGAACCCGGACCTGCCCAGGGGACAGAGGGTGGCCACGCTGGGGTCATCTCTGACAGGGAGCGGTATCCTTCACAGAGGCGCACTCTCTCCCTGCCCAGCCACGCCTGTAACGGACCTGCCCGGCAGAGAGGCAGGGAACGCAGTGATGGGACCGGGCAACACTACAGGGAAACCAAGAGCCCAGAGCATATCCCCAGGGGCACACCTGGGCACTCTCCAGTCCCTAGGTTCTGGGGTTCCTGGTCTCCTTGCGCCTGCACCTCAAAGCTAGAGGAAGTCTGAGATTAAGCACAGAGGATGGATGGGGGCGGCCAGGGTGTGGAAGCAGGGTTACCAACAGAGCAGGGCGGCGAGCCGCGCGGTTCTCAGACGGCCCTCCCGCCTTCCGAGAAGCCCCAGCAAGCCTGCCTCAGCTGGGGCAGAGAGAGCCCTGGCTTTTGTCCGCCGGCCGGGCAAAGACCACGGCTGCCTGGGCGGCAGCTCGCGCGCGCGCGTGGGCTCGCTGGTGCTGGGACAGCGAGCGGCTGTGGCTGAAACACTTGCCGCACTCCGCGCACGCCGCCGGCCGCTCGCCCAGGTGCGTCTTGCGGTGCAGTGCCAGCTTGGAGGCCACGCTGAAGGCCTTTCCGCACTCGGGGCACTTGTGCGGCTTGTGGCCGGCGTGGTTGCGCCTGTGCACGTTGAGGTTGGACACGCATGTGAACCTCTGGCCGCACAGCTCGCAGCGGTAGGGCCTCTCGCCCGTGTGCGTGCGCCGGTGCTTGGTGAGGTCCGAGCGGTCGCTGAAGCGGCGACCGCAGTCGGGACACGGGAAGGGCCGCTCGCCAGTGTGCGTGCGCTGGTGCACCACCAGGTCGGACCGCTGCCCAAAGCCCTTGCCGCACGTGGCACACGCGTGCGGCCCGCGCGCCCTGGTGGCTGCGCTGGTGGCGCAGTAGCGTGGAGCTCTCGCTGAAGTGGCGGCCGCAGTCCCCGCAGGCATAAGGCTTCTCGCCCGTGTGCGTGCGCTGGTGGCGCTCCAGCGTGGCGCTCTCCAGGAAGCCCTTGCCGCACTCGGGGCACTTGAAGGGCTTCTCCCCCGAGTGGGTCTGCAGGTGTCGCGTCAGCGTGGAGCTCTTTCTGAAGCTCTTGCCGCACACGCCACACTGCTGTGTGCCCGGGACGCGGGGGCGTAGATGTGTGGGGTGGCCCAAGTCCTCGGCTCCGTGGACGCGCGCGTGAGTGTGCAGCCCGGCTCCGCTGCGGAAGGCCCGCGGGCGCTGCGCGAAGCGGAGCGAGAGGTCGGCGGAGCCGGCAGCGGTGCCCGGGGGGTGTGCCCGTGCCTGGTGGAAGCACAGCACGCTCTGCCGAAAGGCCCGGGCGCACAGCCGGCAGCGGCGGGGCCGCTCGGGCGGGTGCCGGCGACGCCGGTGCAGCAGCAGCGCCGGGAGGTGCGGGAAGCGGCGACCGCACACGCGGCAGGGCCGGGCAGGGCGCCGGCGGTGCGAGCCCAGGTGCAGGTCCAGGAGGCCGCTGTGGCGGAAGCTCTGGCCGCACTCACCGCACACGTAGAGGGTCTGGCCGGCGTGGGCGCGCCTGTGCGCGCGGAGGTCTGAGGCCCGCGCGCAGCGCTCGCCGCACTCCAGGCAGCGGAAGCGTCGGGCGCCGTCGTGGGCCCGCTCGTGGCGCCGCAAAACTGCGCTGTAGCCGAAGCTCTGGCCGCACTCGCTGCACGCGTACGGCCGGCCCGCCGCTGCCCCCGAGGCGGCGCACATGGCGAGGGCGCGCCGCAGCAGGGAGGCGCGCCCCTCAGTAGGGTCTGCCTTCTCTTGCTGTGGGCGATTCCCTTTGCTTAAGGCTTGGAAAGAAAACCGTAGCCGAGGGAAGAGGGAGAGGCCTCCAGATCTGGTTTGAGGATTCCAGGGTTCCTTCTACCACAGGCACCTTCGCTGCTGCAGAGTCGCAGCGCCAGGTCCGCCCTGCGCGCAGCCCTGCGGGGAGAAGGTCGCTGTGAGTCCCCACCACCTGCGACGCCTCCCTAAGGTCGGAGAGGGGAGCGTCAACGCCGGCTCTTGCGCGTCTCAGGCAATCCCACCCTCGGGTTCGCTTCTCAGAGAATGATGAAATAAAGCCGTGGGAATCCCAGAAATACGGAGGGCGTGCCCTCGAACCCGTGGAAGGGCAGGAGGGGCGGACTGCAGCAGGCCTGGAGAACAGGCAGGCGTGGGTAGGCAGGAGCGTGGCTGTTCACACCCTCGGAAGGAAGTCTGTCCTCACACACCTCGGGCCACATTTCTACCACCGCCCCCTGCAGGCCACTGCCTCCCAGGGCACATGCCCGAGCCCAGTGAGAGGAACACGCAGACACAAACGTGCACAGAAAGGACACACAGCCACGCCACCGCTGTCATACGGACCTGAGCCAGGGTGCAAGCCTGATGTCCCAGTGCCAGGGCTGGCCTGTCAGTTCTCTGTACCTCACCCCATGCTGGAAGAGTCCGTCTATGCCTGAGGGAGAGACCTGCAAGAAAAGAAAACAACCACTGTGACCAAAAGCACAGTCTCACTGTCCTCCCGGGCACTGTCCTGACGGAGCACACGCTGGGAAGTGGCGTGCTGCCGGGTTGTTACTGTAGTCGAAGTGTGAGAACAGGGTTTGGAGGGACGGCAGGTGGGAATTCTGTGTGAATTGGTGAAAACTCTTAATTGTTGAATACTTGATTTTACCACCTTTCAATAATCGAGCAGTTACAAACACTATTCATGTAACTAGTGACAAAAACCAAACAAACAAAGCCAGGTACTAAGAAGTAAGATACGAAGTAAGATACACTCATGGAAACGTTTATATTCACGATAGACCCAGGATAGGCGTCTGAGTTTCACGTATTGCTTTATTTTGTTTCTTAATAGATATTACAGGTATTTTATACCATAACTAATTGACCACCAGTTACAAATCAGGATCGTCAGACTTAATCAAGATTTAGAAGATGTATTATCAATCAGCTGTGAGAGGGTTTTCTTCTGAGCTGCATCCTTAGCTTGGAATAAAGACCTTTCCTCCACAGTCCTCTGCTCTGCGATGCTGGCATTTCCGGGATGGGACAGGAGAGCCCAGAAAGTCCTGCTTCACAGGAGATGAGCGGTCATTTTGCAATCCCTCTATCTGGAAGCCAGATTGGGTGAAAGAGGCCTGGGCTGCAGGGGTGAGGATGAGGGAGCTGCCAGTAGTGGGGGTGGGGTGTGTCCTGCAGGAGACAGGCAGCCCCCCGAAATGTGAGCAGACCCAGCCGAGACAGGCTGTCAGGTCAAACGGACTCCTTATTTCAGAGACCGAGTATGAAAAAAAAGCACAGAATACCTCATTAATAATGTTTATTATACGTTGAAGTGATATTATGGATATTCTAAATAAAATGCATTATCAAAAGCCATTTCACTCATTTTGAAGGACGTTTACAGTTACAGTGTGGCCACGTTATTCCTGTGGGATACTGCTTGTCCCCATGGCCTTTCCAAATCCTGGGACCGACAAAGGCAGGCTGCTCACACCACAGTCTGTGTTCGTGGAGGGCTTTGGTGGGAAAAGGTCGTTGACCTGCCTGACCCTCAGAGCCTCTGTAACCTTGGGGGACGGCCATGCCTCTCGTTTCCCAAGGACCAGCCCTGGGCCAGCACTCTAGGAGAAGCCGGTGGCTCTTATGAAAAGTGGACTCCAACTGCCTCTTCTAGGAGACCTGGCTGGGACTTGAAGATGCGACTTCTGCAAGTCTCCGAGGGTAAAGCCCCAGCCATTACTAGCATCGACACAATGAGAGTTCTCACCTGTGTGTGTGTTCCCTTCATCCTCTCGGCGCTCCTGTGAGGTGCGAGCCCCTGGGTACCCACCTGGCCATGTGACCTGCGGTTCCCATGAGGCTGGTCAGTCTTCTGGCATGAGCGTGCAGGCGAGTCCAGGGACAGGAGGTGGCGCGTTTCTCACGCTCCGTGGGGCAGCCCCCACCCATCCCTGGGGGCCCGCCAGCCTGCAGTACCTTACTGAGCAGTGGAGCCCGGTCTGGCTATGAGGCCCAGTGGGAAGCAGCAGCTGACAAGGGAGAGGGGGTGGGGTGCTGACCCCGGGGAGGGGGCACAAGAGGCCCCAGGGTCCGGTCTGCGCACAGAGTTAATCTTGGGGCCCTGGCAAGGAAACGGAGCTGTCCTGGCTAGAAGAGGGGCAGGTGGAGGCAGAGAGCAGCCTGCACCAGCTTGGGGACTGTACTGCTGGCTCTCCTGGGCGTGCGTTTCTCCAGGGAGCTGAGATGCGCTGTCTCAGGATTCTGTGACATCCATGGATGGCCCTGATGGCAATGCACACCCTGGGCGGGGCCCAGAGTGGAAGGGTTTACTGGGCCCCCCAGGGCCTGCTTTGGGACCTCTCTACACGCAATTCCTTCCATCAGGAAAACCCCCACTTCACTCAGGGCTCTTCCCAAGTAAGCCCTCCCGGAGAGGCTCCCTGCCCGGCTCCACACCCCTCTCACCCTCTACTCAGCTTGGTTCTGAATTAATGAGTGAGAGCCAGCATCAGGAAACGGGCCACCCACCCGGAACTGACAGAGCCCTGCCCCAGGAGGTGAGGTGGGGCAGGAGTGGGGCTGAGGGGCTGCTCCTTATTTTCTTCTCCCTTGAGCAGGGAGAAGGCCCAGGATTGCCAAAGAAGTTGGTCTTTCCAGCCGCGGATCCAGTCTGATGCGTTCAAGGACAGGTGGGAATAGGAATGACAGCTCTCCTGCCAACCGCCGAGGCTCGTCATGCGCAAACACGGGCTTCGAAGGTACTGGCTTCACAGACTGTCCTGTGGAACACCCGGAGCCCGGGCAGCCGGAGGGTGCGTCCATAGGCAGGGCGGGCACCCACGCCGTTTATCTTGTTCCTCTGCCACCGGGGCAAAACGGAAGCGCGGAGGGACCGGAGCACCCCACGACAGGAGCGGGAGAAGGGCCAGGGGGCCTCGCGGAGCTGGGCGGGCCCGGTCCTGTTCTGCTGCCGAAGGCTGTACCGGCCTGGAACCCCTCCCCGAGTGCCGGCGCCGGAGGGCGGCCTCTGATGAGCATCCTGCACAGCTCTTCCCGCGCACGTCCTGCGAAAGCTGCTCGGGCTCACGGTCAGGAGGGAAGCAGACAAAGGTCCAAACTGTGGGTCTTCCGTCTCTGGCTGTGAACCTGCACAGGGCACGAAGGAGGCTGAGCCCCTGCCCCGGGAAATTCGGTACCGGAAGCCGTCTCCTAGGAAACCAGGGAAGGCCCCAAACCCGTCGGTTTGAGATCTGCGGCTGCTCAGTGTGTAGAATTTGCTCTCCTCTGGACGGTCCGACTTTAGAGACCCCGTAAGGGCATGGGTTCGCCCCCCCCCCCCCAGCACCCTGAACGGCCTGCAAGCCCTGCTTAGTCGTCGTCCCGCGGATCCTTGTCCCGAAGTGGCCTGGGCCTGCGGTGGCTCGGCGCCGCGCTGCGCTCTCGGGACTTGGGTACTCGTTCAGACCGGGCGCCTGGTACTTGACAGCCATTCGGAAACGAGGGTCGAGGGTCGTCGGTCGTCACACCTGAACAGGTCGCCATCCAGACACCCCCCCGCAAGGTAGCCAATCCCAGGTCGCCTCAGTTACGCACGTCACGAGTTGCTGGGCAGACTCCCTGGGCGAGCCCTTTCCCAGCTCTGAGCCCACCCGGAGGCGAGACACCGCCCCGAAAACGCCATGGGGGTGAGGGGCGTTTAATGCCGACAGAACCCGGGGCCCGTCGCTGTCCCTCCATCCGGCTCCGCCGGCGACGTCCGCCAGGCCGAAGGTCACCGGGGAGCGCTGGCGAGGACAGGCGGGGACAGGCAGAGGGTCAGACCTGGGAGGCGCAGACTCGCGGACGCGTCCCGGCCAATCGCTCGTCCCACTGAGCCTCGCGTCACTGTCGCCGGGCGGCGGGGATCAGGGACAGTTGACGACCGCTGGCCGAGACACCCTTGTCCCTCCCCCCGTCCCTCTGTCCCCTCACCGGTCGTCGCCTGGCTCCTTGGACACCGCGCGGCGTCCACTCGGCGGGCTCGTAGACCCCCGCGTCCTGCACCCGGGACTAGGATGGGGCAGGAGGAACGGGAGGGTGGACGCGAGGCCGCCGAGCGGGGCGGCGCCAGGGCCCGCGCTCTCGGGGCGGTCACGCTGCAGGCCCGCGCTCCCCGGTTGGCCGGCGGTGGGCATGGCGCGCGTCACCGGTTGCTGGGAGGACTAGGAGCGCGTGCTGGAATTCCGGGAGGTGCCGGCGCTCGGGCTCTCCCCCGCCAATCCGCCCAGAGGGCGCGAGCCCGCGCTGGTCTAGGAGTGGGGTCCGCAGACTGGCCTGCGCTCCCCGGCTGGGCAGGTAGCTGGTGTTTCGCGCGGATCAGGCTGTGGGCGCCGCCCCTGCGAAGAGTCCCAAGGACGCGGGCCAGACTTGGTAGGTACCGGGATTCAGCCCTCGCTTAATCCCGCCGGGGTCGGGGGCGCCCCTGGCCCGCTAGCAGCTGCCTCTGCGCAAGCTCGCTAGCCGAGCACCCCGGCCAAGTGTTCATGCAATGTCTTCTTCCACTGGGAGCTGCTGATACTGTTTTCCGGAAATTGGGTTGGGAGCCTGAGCATCCCCTTTCCGTGGGCCTCTATGATCAGGCCCTCAAGGTCCTCCACCCTTGACCCGACCTTCCTTGCCAGGTCACTCAGTACCACTCACCCTGCCCTGCGCAGGGGCCCTCTAGACCGGTCTTACACCTAGACTCTGCACGCTTAGCCCGGAGACCTCTTGCCCTCCTGTTTTATTACTTCACTCATTAATGAAAGTCTAGTCAAATGCCATCTCCCCTGCACAGGGAATTGTGACCCCGACGAACACCCCGTGTAGGGCAGGCCTCGTCCTGCTCCTGGGAAAGCTGATCTGTGCAGACAGCGCGGTGGGAGGCGCTGAGCTGGGAAGGTCAGAAGTGGGGACTGGGAAGGTCAGAAGTGGGGACGTGGAAAAGCAAAGCATGCCTAAAGTGTACATTTTTGTAAAGCAGGAAGCACCCTACACGGAGTTAGGTGACTATTGCAAACCCAGAGAAATGCTTTCCTGGACTCACTGCTTGGTAGTTTTCATGACGGACACTGACCCACTTGGCTTTCAGGCGTGAGATGGCCATGACCAGGTCATAGGACCAAAGGGGCTGGGATCAACCCGAAGCCTTTAAATGTGTACACAATGGCTGTATACAAATTTGAACAGACTCACGTGAAAGAGGCCTGGATCAGATGACTCCGTAGCTACGGAGGGAAGGATTCAATGGGGAGATACCCAGGAAGGCAGATGTCACGGGGGTCCTCACAAGGGGATAATGGGCAGGAAGAGTGTGGCGAGTTAGGACGAGGGAGTTATGCCACCTTTGTTAACTGCAAAGTGTTGGATCCAGGTGATCCTTTCCCTACAAGTCAGCCTCAGTGAATGACATCTCCGATGTGGTTCTGTAGTCAGGTCTGGACAGGGGTCTTCTGTGTGCCAGGCAGTGCCCTGGGCACTGGGGACGGTGGGGACCGCCACGTGCAGCTCCGATCATGCCTTACCCCTCAAACACGGCTGAAAGTCTGCATTAACACCAAATGATGTTTACTCTCCTGGTGTGGCCCTCAAGACCCTCTCCCACCCATTCCAACTTGCCTCTTCAAGGCCTTCCATCTCTGGCCCGAACATGCCCCCTCTCCTAGCCTGCCGAGGTCCTACTTACCCTAGGTCCGTTCAGATGCCACCCCCCAACCACCCTGAGCAGTTATGGAGCACTGCGGCCCGGGCAGGCCACAGCACCTTCATCTGCACCCCACCCTTCACTGTGCACTTAGTATTCTCCTGTGAACTGCAGGCTGGAGCGGAGTCTGGGTGCTGAGACCTGCAAGGCAGAGCGGAGTGCGGGAGTCACAATCAAGACAGAGTCCTTAGAGGACCAAGCTGAGGGGAGGGCCACAAGCCCCCCACTGCATCCTGTGCAGAGAATGAAGTATCCGCTATGAAGGACAGGGAGAATGGGGTACTCCTGTCACAGGCCATCAGCAAGCCTCACTGACTTAACACGTGGCCAAGACTGCATCCAGGTCTGCAGATGGAAGTGACGACTTCCAACCCACTCCCACCCCCAGCCAGCACAGGTGACAGGCTGGGACTGGGCAGAGGGGCTGGCTGAACAGAAGGGAGTGGGCGAGTTCTCGGTCCAGCTGGAACACCCAGTGGAGGAGCAGAGTTCTAGGGTATGGAGGTGCTGGGAGAGGAAACTCAAAGTTCTGGGCTAAACCAAGGAGCCCTTCACTCTATGAACTTTCTTAAGGTCCCAGACACCTGGCGAGTAATGGGAACAGCATGCCCATCACATGCCCTTAAAGTACCATAGAGGAAACGTCACACCCAAGATTGGCAGAAGAGACGCCTGTAATCTAGGTTCCTCGAGCAGTAGGCCATTGGGCTGGTCAACTTCCTTGGTCCTCTATGATGTTCTAGACCTTAACGATATGTCTTAAAAATCAGGGTAATCAATTATGTTCAAGCTTCACACCAAAGGCCAGTGAACCACAAAATAAGACTTAGAAAGTGAGCAGGCCAGAGAAGAGGAACCCAGGACAGGGTAGCTCAGAAGCTGAGGAGCAGGAAAGAAATGTCAGTGATGTGGCGACGCCAAGAACGGCTGAGCTCTGCAACGCCTATAGACTGGCTGCAGCGGAGGCCTGATGCAGAGACGGGTAGTGAGAACGTGGAGAAGACAGAGCACAGCGGAGACTGACAGGCATTAGTTCAAGGCGAAGATGTGAAGGTTCGCTGTGTACCCAGAAGAGATAATGCATGAAAGGCAGGCTCTAGAACTGCATTGTCGATAACGGGACCCTACCTGTATCTGCTACTTAATTATAATTAGAGTCCCTCAGTGACCATCTGCACCAAGCTCATGCAGACCTCAGCTGCTGCAGAAATGACAACTGGGTGGTGTTGCTCTGGAAGTTTCCTTTGTGTCTATGCTGGCTTCAATAAAATGCTTCTTGGTTAACTTAGTGCTCAATATCCCCTCCAATCTCTTTCCATCCAAAACCCAGGAGAAAAACTACTGGGGGAGATTACATTATTATGTTTTTCTTTTTATTTAACATTATCCTTTTCTTTTTGGTTTGCTATAGGGTGCAAGTGCTCGCCAAAGAGAGAGAGAGAAGAGAAGAGAAAGTGAGAGAGTACCCCCAAGAGGAATGACTATGCCACAATCCCTTTTCTCATTTTTCTGCATTCCAGGATTTTGGTCATGCATGCACACGTGCCCAGTCTTGTTCAAGCCATAGGGTCTGGGATGTGAACCCGATAGTCAGCTGTGTGGGATCCAGCCACCTTAACCACCACACCCCGCCTGGTTAGCCCGATGTGCACACGACAGAACCCCATTTGGTCTCAGTAGACAAGAACTGACCCTGGGGAGGTCAGTGGAGAAAACGAGGGGTCTGCTGGATTTCAGGGTGTGATCTAGAGAAGTTATCTGCATTCATGCGGTCCTCCCACTGACCCCAATGGACTAGCAACTGGGACTGCACAGGGAGGAGCCTGGGTGGACTGACCATGGGTAAAATGGGGTCACTGCGATGACATGCTGGTTCTACAACATGGAAGTGACTGGCTGGGAACAATAATTACATTCGCAACTCCCGCATGGAATTTCCCGTGGCTTTTGTATGGCATCTTAACAACAGAAGGGCACCCATGCTCAGACTCCTGCTGACTTTATTCAAGATCTTTATTTCAAATCACATTTTTAAAAAAGGAATATGTTGGGACCAGGAAATTGTCTAATGGTTAGTAGCTGGACTCCCATGTAATCGACCACGGTTTGAGTCCCAGGCCTGGCGGCTTAAAATTCATGCTGGGTGTGTGTGCGTGGGTACCCAAAATCCAGAGAGGTGAAGGGACTGCAGCATGCCCATACCCCGGGGGCAGATTTTTCACTTTCTGTCTCTCCTCTGGCAAGTCCATGTGCCCTATAGCAGAAATCTGTCTTTAAAAAAAGAATGTTAGGCTCTACTCCTCAGTTTATTTATTTATTTGTTCAACATGGTTATTCGTGGGGTGGTTGGTTGGCAGGCCAGGACTGAGAACTGCCCAGCTCTCGGCACACGGGGCTCCATCCCCCCCGCCCCTCCCCCCCAGACCCAAAGTCGGCCAAGTAAGGTCACGTCCCTAGGATGCCTGAGAAAGAGCACAACTGCCCAAATGTGCCGGTCTGGCCAACACCTGATGACAGGCCTCGGCCTCCCTCACAGAATCTGCTAAAGAGGTTAGGGTCAAGTTCAGGATAATGAACCCTTCCGTCCTGCCCCTGAAAGGGACCTCGGACACCTCGGGACCTGAGAGCCATTCCTCGGGGAGGACAGGACCCTAACTACGTACCTGCTGGCCAGCAGACATGCTGTCCTGGTCGTCCTCGGTCCGACCTCCGTAATTCACGCCTCTGCCGGTATTGCACACTCCCCGCCTTCCCCCAGGCCCCTTCCCAGCGCCGTCACCTGGACCGGCGGAAACCGAGCTGTGTCCGCCCGACCCGAGGTCACTGCGGAGTACGAGCTGCTTTCGCGGCCTCAGCCACCGGCCGGCTGCATTCACACTGCGCCAGACCCGAAAGAGAGGAGGGCGGGCTCCGGCACCTGCCCCGGCCCCGGCCCCAGTCCCGTCCCGCCCCGGCTCCGGGGCGAACCTCGAGCTGGCCCCGAGGACGCTCAACCCGCAGGTCTCTCGCGGGCACCTGCAGTGGACACCGGGTCGCCCCGCCGAGTACACAGGCCACGCGACGAGCCCTCTGCTGGAGAGCGCGCGGGCACGAGCTAAGGCCGGCGCCTCGGGAAGGCGCCGGTGAGCGCCCGCTCCGGCTCCGGCTCCGGCTCTGGGGCGGCCGCGCCTCAGAAGACCGTCCCCACCCGTGTCCGCCGAGGTCCCGCGGCCCGCGGGACAGACCAAACTTAGGACGGCGCTGCGAGTCTCCGCGGCGGCGCCCTGCGGCGAGCCCTGGCGACTCACTTCCGGCGTCGCGCCGCCTGCCCAGGGAGGCCGTAAGTGGTGGCAGTGCCGCAAAGCAAGATGGCGGCGCCCGGGGCCGCCCGTCTGTCGCAGTGCAGCCTGTGTCTGCACAGGCCTCGACTCCCGCCCCGGCCCCGCCGCACTCGGCGCCACGCGCTCGTCGGTGCGTCCGCGCAGCCCCTGCAGGGCCGGAGGGCGGCGGCGGCGGCGCCATGTTGTACGGACGCGGGGCCCGGCCGCCGCGCCTGCGCGAGGGCGGCCGCGAGGCGTCGTCACCGGCTGGTGCGTTTCCGCTTCCGCTCGGCCCTGTGGTTTCTGGTTGGTCCAGCGCGTTGCGGGGAGGGAGGGGGAAGATTGTTTGCAGCCCGGGAGCTCCGCGCGCAGGAGGTAAGCCGAGGTGAGGCGGTGTAGAGGACGGCCCTCCGCGCCTGCTGCGCAGGATGGCGGGCAGGGGCCTGGGCTCACGCAGGGCGCGGGGCTGCACCGAGGCCAGGCGGGTGGGCGCGGCCGGGCCGGGGTGCGACCCGAGGAAGACGGGCTGGAGGAGCAGGTGGGGCGCGGGGCGCTGGGAGGGGCAGGGGTGAGGGAGCTGGGACGGGAAGGAAGGGGTCGGGCCAAAGCCTTCGACGGTGGGGAACGAAGTCGGGGTGGGCTGTCGGCCACGGGCGTGTGGCAGCGAGCTGGAGCGCTTGCGAGGACGGAGGCTGGGAGAGGCTGGACGGAGGTTCTGACGCTGACAGGACCCTGGTCTCCCCACAGCTCCCTGAGACGCCCGTCCCGCAGCCTCTGCTCGGGCCTCGCCTTCTGTCCAGCTGCCGCCACAGCTTGGAGGCGCTGCTCCACTCTCCCGAATGGTGCTTCTCGCAGGCCTCGGCCCAGGATCCAGGCCCCCTTTGCCTCCCCTCTCAGAGGAGCTGCCGGCCCCCAGCATTCTTGGCGGACTCCCTGTGGAGGAGGAAAGAACTTCCACACAGACAAGGTTTTAGCTCTGGGAACCCCACAGACGACTCCAATCGCAGCCTCTGACCCAGGGTGGTTCTTCCTGTGCCGCTTTTTTCTGCCGTTTGATAAAAGAAAGCCTTCTCGCCGCCCAGAGCCCAGGAAGCCCCACGCGGGGGCCCTGGTCCCAGCATGCCAGTCCTGTCCTGTGCCTAGGGCTGTGCCCTCTCCCGGTCGGCATGGCTGAGCTCAGACAGGTTCCGGGGGGACGGGAGACCCCGCAGGGGGAGCTGCGAGAGGTCGTAGAGGACGAAGTCCAGAGGAGCCCGGTTGCAGAAGAGCCTGGAGGAGGTGGAAGCAGCAGCAGTGAGGCCAAACTGTCCCCGGGAGAGGAGGAGGAACTGGACCCTAGAATACAGGTGAGACTGCGGTGGGGAGAAAGGAGCTGGGAGTCCAGACTCTGAAGAGCTGTCAGATGAATGAGGCCAAGACTGCCTCCTTCCCAGGTGCTGGGTGGGAAAGGAAAACGAGTTTGTCAACACATCCCTGCAGTGCAAGGTGACGAGTGCCGGGAGACTCGTGTGTCCAAGGGCTGGGCTGAGTGCCTGGGGCGTGTGGCCAGAAGCCTTCCTGCAGGACAGGCATCACCTGGTAGCAGGTGCGGGAGGCACACTTCCGGTCCGTGGGGGCAGGGATGTCGCATTCCTTTCCAAAGAGAGAAGCTGTGCGAGGGGGGGTGACGCGGGTGACTGAGAGCAAGGGCGTCTTCTCCCCGTCTGTCCAGTCCTGACGAGGGCTGGGAACACTGTGCCTCCAGGTACAGGCAGATCCCACTAGACCTATGAGGACGTCTGTGGGGTCCCGGCTGGCCTCCGTCAGGCCAGTCCACGCATTCCCAGCTCTCGGGATGTGGGTCTGCAGAGGGAGAACAGCACATTGCTGTGGAGCATTCGACCTCCTTGGCAAGATCCAGATCTCCATGGGAGCCTGGGGCTGCCAGGGGGCGAGGCTGCACGCTGTGGAGGAGACGCCCGGCTGGCCAGAGCTGGGCTGCGGAGTGTGGGCCTCGGCTGAGAAGGGCTCCCAGGAAGCCACCTGGGCTCGGGCGACCGGGGCTGACTGTGAGCGTTGGAGGCCTGAGTCTGCGCTTTGGTCCAGTCTCATCTCTGAGATGCTGATGTGGCAGGAGCGTCCCAGGGCTTGAATTCCTGGGCTTGTGTGTCAGTAGGCCTCTACTGGAGCATGCTGGCACATCGGGAAGGGGTTGCAGCTATGTGGCCTCTGGGTGCGCATGGGGCTCCCTCTGACCACGTCCGTAATTACAGTGGAGTGGCGTGTGAGCCACTCGCTTCTGCAGGCGTCAGTAATCATCTCTGCTGGTCCTCGGGGACGTTGCACCGAAGCAGCTGAGCTTCTCTTCTAATTGTACAGGCCTGTGGTCCACTCAGGACATACGTGGTCGGGGAAGCCCTTGGGCCGAAATCCGAGCGACTTTGAGCCTCATGACTTGTGATGTTTATGGAAGTTCCTTAGCCTCTCTGAGCCTTAAGTTCTTCCATCATTAAACTAGGGCTGACCCAGCTGGTGTGCACGACTCCCTCACTTTGCTTTGCTGCAGGTCTGTGATTCTTATTTTGTTCTGCTCTAGGGCACACGTGCACTCTGTATATAGAGTGAGGAGTCACTCCTGGGGGGGTGGCCGTGCTACAGGCCCTTCTCCCTCTTTGGGAGTGTGGGCACACACACGCACACTAGCCCGGCATTTTTTTCAAGCCACCTGGGCTGGGACTTGAATTGTGTAGTCAGCCCTGTAGGTAGGATCCAGTACATAACCATCACGTCACCTACTGGCCCTGGTCAGGAATTTTTTTTTTTTATGAGAGGTTTTTGCTATAGGGTGCGTGCACCCGGTGTGAGTTTAAGCCACCAGGTCCAGGACTCGAACCCTGGTCTACTACATGAGAGTCCAGCGACATAGCCATTATGCCAACTGCCTGGTCTATGATTCCTCTTTTTCACAAACTCTTGGTTGTTCCTTAGTGAAAGTCTGTAGATAGTGCTTGGGGGAGCGGGCGCCGCGCTCTCTGTCTGGGGTAAGTGGGCTGTGACACGTGCTTGAGACACCTGCAGCACCCCTGCCCGCTCCAGGGGAGGCTGCGCCAGAGTGCCAGGCTGTGCTTGGCCTCCTGCTGCTGTGTGTCCAGCCTTCACGGAGGTGACGGTGGCTGCCTGCAGTCAGTGAGCTGCTCTGAGCTGTGGTGTAGCCACTGTCTGCGTGTGACTAATGACACCAACCAAGGTGATAGAGAAACGTAAGACACAAACCCGCAGGTGCTGTCCGGACCGCACAGACAGGCACCCAGGGTGGAGGCACGGACAGAGGAGCCCCAGGCGCACCGGGCCTGCGGGGGGCCTGCCGCCCCAGGGTGCCCGGGATGAGGCTGTGAGGCCGGCGGGCTGCACAGCGTGGTCTGGAGTGCGGGGTCCTGGAGGAAGAGGTCGAAGCAGTCTCTGTGAGCCGGAGTGTTTTGCCACCCTCATTGCCATGTGACAGTGTCAACCTGGCATGGGGGACACCTGCGTGGAGAGGCTGGTGGTACCTGGCCTTCCTGTGTCTGCTCTTCTGGATGAACAGGTCAGCGTTGCTCGGGTCCCTTGGGGTGCTGACGTGCACCCGTCCACGTTACATTTTTCTGGGTGCCTTTGCAGGCTGTGCCCCGTGTCCGTCATCCCGGCTCTCAGCATCCTTCTGTCCTGGGTTGGGTGGGGAGGGTTCTGACTCACAGCCAGGCTGAGTCCACTGGGCAGAGATGCCCAGAGGCAGGGACTCTGTTCTGGTATTTTCTGAGGCACCGAGAAGTGGCTGCCCTTAGGGCGAGGCCCTCCGTGACGTGGAGCTGGGCCCCCCGGGAGTTGGGGGAGGCCTGCTAACACCTCTGCCTGCCTCCGCCCAGCGGGCTGCGGGCCATCTCCGTGCCCTGCGCATCCTCCGAGTACTCCAGGCTGACCCTCGGCCTCAGAGTGTCCTCGTGGGAGGGGGATGGCGGTGGTGCTGGTCATTCTGGGTCGTGCCCGGTCCTGTCCCATGGCTCAGCCTCCCATGACAGCTGCCTCTGCCCTGCTCCAGGCTGTCAGGGGACTGCGGCTCCACTCTCAGGACGGCCCTTGCTGGCCAGCAGCCCAAGCTTCGCTCGCCGCGCTCGGCAGGGCAAGAGTGTCTGGCAGCGTCCTGGCAGCATGCCCAGGTCTCGCGGGGTCGCCTCCTGACTTCAGTTCGCTGGTGGCTGACAGGCCGACTCCGACTGTCCGCCCTGAGTGCCATGTTGGCTGAGTGCCAGGGCCCAGGGTGGGGCAGACAGCGCCCGCGCCGGCCGGCGTCCCTGCTGCCTTGCCCGGTCTCCCATGCTCATGCTCAGCCTGCTCCCGAGGCTGCTCTGTCCCCCAGCGTCCTGGTCCTGTTAGAGAGAGGGCCGTCCTTGTCACCTGGTGGTCTTTCTAAGTAGCTGGGAGCACTGGGGGGACTGTGGCATTCCCCCGTCGGACGGCGGGAGCCCTCCTCCCTTCCAGTGGGAGCGGCTGGGGCCAACCCGCTCCCCTGCCTGTTGTCAGGACTGCGGGGAGTGTGAACTGGAGGCTCAGCTTGGACCCTGGTTCAGCAGCGTGACCATCTCGGGTGGCCCTTACCCGTCTTTCTCGCCTGCCCTGGAGTCTGCTTTTGTATTGGCAGTGCCTGTTTTCTGCCCAGGCAGTGGGTTCTTAGGTCGTAGTTCTCTTTGCAGGTAGCCATTGCACCCCCCGGGGACAGCCTGTTCCAGGAAAGGTCAGAGCAGCAGGAGAGTGAGGTCAGAGGCCGAGTCCTGGGTCCAGACCCCGCTCTGCCTCAGCCTCTCCGCTTCGTTGCTCGTCATCAGGCGAATGTGAGTGAGCTGAGACATGAGACGGGAGAGCCTGGACCTGCCGTGGGCCAGCAGGGTACAGAAGGGCACCGGGGGGCCCTGGGCGCCGTGGTCTGGTGGTGCTGCTGCGGCCGCCCCTGGGGTTAGCGGAGCCAAGGTGGTGGCCATGGTTCTGAGTATTGATACTGTGTGGACCCTGGGTGTCCCAGGGTCCCCCGCACCTACGTCCAGACGTGGCTGTCTAGTGCAGGAGCCACGTGCCACTGTCGTAAGTTGAAACAGGCCCCGAGGGTCAAGTGAGTATGGATTTGGAAGACATGATTTTAATAAAGTGTAGGGATGGTTAGAGCGAGGTCTCACTGCCACCCCGTGTGCACGCCGGCGTCGCCTCGCCAGACCTCCGTGTCCGCACCCCTAAATGGGCCTTTGCTCCCAGCCTGAGGTGGCTTCATGAGAATGAGGTGAACGTAAGGTCTCTGTCCAGGAGCAACTCCATGGTTCTCTCCCATCTCCTCTCCCTTCCCCGAGTTCTCACCGCCCTCCGACCCCGCAACCTGTGCATCTCCTGCCCTGCACAAGGCAGGCCCCCCCTCTGACGGCTGCCCTCCCCACAGGAGGAGCTGGAGCACCTGAACCAGGCCAGCGAGGAGATCAACCAGGTGGAGCTCCAGCTGGACGTGAGTGGGCTTCTGCCCTGGGTCGGGCTGGTCCTGGGGGCCCCGGCCACGCTGCCGTTCCCTGGTGGAGATGGTGGCTGGGGCCGACCCTCACGCCTGCCTTCCCTCTGCCCTGTCCCTTTGCCAGGAGGCCAGGACCACCTATCGGAGGATCCTGCAGGAGTCGGCCCGGAAGCTCAACACGCAGGGCTCCCACCTGGGGAGCTGCATCGAGAAGGCCCGGCCCTACTACGAAGCTCGGCGGCTGGCTAAAGAGGTGCGCCAGGACCGCGCCGGCGTCGGGGCACGCGGGGCCCTCGGACCCCGCTCCGCCCTAGCGTGAGGCAGGGCAGCAGACCCGCGGCCCAGCACCCCGCCGCCCAGGCTGCGTTCCCACTGCGGGCTCCGGCTCCTGGCTGGGTGGGGCTGCTCCCGTCTTGCTGGTGTTGGTGTTTCCCTGCGAGGACCCGGGCAGCAGGTCGTCGCTGTGTCAGCCCCACACCCTCCTGTGCCATCCCTGCTGCTTCTGCAGGTGGCCCTCTGGCTCTTGTCCCTCTTTTCCTGTCATTGCTTTCTACTTCCCTTTTTTATGCAAAGGATGTGTCTTTACCTTTAGAGACCCACGTAGGTAAGAAGGGAGCTGCATCTCCAGCTGCTGCCTGTGGCCTTTTGTACCTGAGAGCTGCTTTGATCCAGTATACAATAGCCACGAGACAGCTGCTTGGAAAGATGTGTTTGTTCCCAGGGCGGGGACATGCCCCCACACAGGCCACCTGGGAGCACGGGTGTTGGGACACGCCCCACTCAGGCCCCACTGGAGCTAGTGGGGTCAGGAGGGGACACGCCCCACTGGAGCTAGTGGGGTCAGGAGGGGACACACCCCATGCAGGCCCCGCTGGAGCATGGAGCATGCGCAGGAGGCAGAGCCGCTGTGGGAAGCTGGCCCAGAGCCCATACTTGGGCACTGCGGGAGGAGGGGCTGGAGCAGGGTAGCCATGCTGGGTGAGTTCAGGGTCGGTCTGAGTAACTGCCAGGGTGGTCTCTGCAGCTGGTGCTGGTCTGTTAGAGCGGGGGAGGTGGAGCTTGCTGTGTGAGGGTTAAAGGAGCGAGGGGGGATGGGTGGGCTTGCGTGTGAAAGGTGAGGGCAGGGCCTTGCTGGGTTGGCATGCGTGCCCCCCCTTGCAGACCCCAGATGGCAACAGCATAAAATACAGGAAGTAAGGAATAGGAGTGGTCCACCACAGCCAGCCAGAAACCATCAGGCGTGCGCCCCGCTACGGTGCGGCTGTGCAGTGCCTGCTGTCGTGGCCCTTGGTTTCACCTGGGGCTACAGTGGCATCCAGCCACAGCCAGCCTTCCAGCCAGCCTTCGCAAGAGTGGGAGGAGAAAGAGGAGGGGAGAGAAGGAGGAGGGGAGGAGAGAGGAAGAGAGTGAGAGGGAGGGAGGCACTGAGGGAGGAGAGGGAGGCAGTACCCCCCGGGCTCCACCATGCTGTAGTCCTCCTCCTGCCCTCCACCTGTCAGGACCCAGCTGGGTGTGCACACACGTGCTGGCATGTTTTCCAGCCACACTGGCCAGCTGTGTGGGCTCCAGCTCTTTCCATATGCAGCTTGAAGCCCTCCACACCCCAGGGCCAGCCCCCATGCCATTGTCTTCAGGGTCTGGCCGGTGCCAGTC
Source organism: Tupaia tana (assembly GCA_026018925.1). Lineage (NCBI taxonomy): Eukaryota > Metazoa > Chordata > Mammalia > Scandentia > Tupaiidae > Tupaia > Tupaia tana. The sequence goes on from JAKSZU010000015.1 coordinate 2,932,812, forward strand.
CCTGTGCTGTCAGCCTGGGTTTCCCGCCTATGCCGGGCTGGCGTGGCTGGGATGGACTCGCGAGCCGTGCTGTCCTCCAGCTTGCTCTCTGGCCCTGGCACCTTGACCTCCGGAGCATACTCCCTGCAGGACTCGCTGATCACCTTCCAACTAAGGGGGGTGGATTTTCCTTCGTCCTCCCTGGAGTGAAGGCTGGTGGCCTTGGAGAGTGCTGGCCTCACACCGGGCTTGCCCCCACTCGCCTTTTAATGCCACACCTGTATGTGCATTTCTCCTAGTCCTGCTCTTGGGAAACGCTCTGAGTGCCACCTCCTGGCTGTTTGTCCTCAGCCTGTATGGACAAAGCCGATGTTGCAAGGGGCCGCCCCATCTCGTCCCCGAGGGCCCCGGGGTGGCAGTGCAGTTCCGTCCTCACGGCCCTCTCCCTCAGGCCCAGCAGGAGACGCAGAAGGCCGCGCTGCGGTATGAGCGTGCCGTGAGCATGCACAATGCTGCCCGCGAGATGGTGTTTGTGGCCGAGCAGGGCGTCATGGCGGACAAGAACCGACTGGACCCCACGTGGCAGGAGATGCTCAACCACGCCACCTGCAAGGTGAGTGGCAGGGCCTGTCTGCCCTGTGTCGCGCCTCGCAGCTCTGTCCTCAGCGCCGATTCTACTGCCTGGTCTCCCCTGTGGTTCATTTCGTCTCTGCGGAGCCCGTTCCCCGTGCCCTCCCCACTCGGGCTCTGTCCCTGCCGCGCTCCGTCTGCCTCCGGCTCAGCCATCCCAGCTCTTCGCTGCCTCTGCCCCCAGACCTGGGCCAACGCACTGTCCCCTGCCCGGAGCTCTGGACTCTGCGCCCACTGGGTTTTCCTGACTGTGTGGCGCTTCCGTGTTCAGAAGCTTCCTCCTTCCTGCCTTAGCTCTGCAGGTGCCCCCTCCTCCAAGGCTCTGTCGTGTCCGTGCTCAGGGCCGTGTGGGGCAGCTCTGGCACTGCCGGCTGTCACCTTGGCTCGCGCAGGACGGGGCGCTCGCAGCAGGTCCGCCCCCACTCTGCACTCCTGGAAGCAGGGCATGGGAGGGCGTTCCGTGGGCTCCAGGGCCAGTGCCAGGGAGCTCCCGGCCAGCCGTGGGGCCTGCCCTGCTCGGACTCTGCCTGCCTGTGGCCAAGGTGTGCACCTGGAGGGCATGGGGCACTGCCACAGCTCCCCCAGGCTCCCTGTGTCCTGACCCAGGGCCACGGCTGCCACGTACACGTGAGGCGCTGTCCGGCGCCCCTTCCTGCAGCAGCAGAGCTGAGGGCCAGGCGTGTGCCTGACCTGTGACCTCTCTCTGTCCAGGAGGTCGGGGCAGGCCAGGGTGGAGGGAGCTTCGAGGCCGGTGGACCTGTGCTGTCCCCTGTTGCAGGCTCGGTAGGCGGTGGGGTTCACAGAGGACCTTCCTGTCCAGGTCCCCCAGGGCAGCACTCGGTAGCAGCCTAGGGCACATGCCCGGGACGGAGGTGTGGGTCCCTCCGAGTGACCTGTGCGCCCCCCTCCGGTCTGGCCAGGTGAACGAGGCAGAGGAGGAGCGGCTCCGGGGCGAGCGGGAGCACCAGCGGGTGACCCGGCTGTGCCAGCAGGCAGAGGCTCGGGTCCAGGCCCTGCAGAAGACCCTCCGGCGGGCCATCGGCAAGAGCCGCCCCTACTTCGAGCTCAAGGCCCAGTTCAGCCAGATCCTGGAGGTATTGGTGGACCCAGAGCGGCAGGGGCAGTGTGGCTGGAGGGCGGGCAGGGCTGCTGGTCTCCCTGGAGCACCCTGGGGGATGGGCAAACCACGGGTTCCGCCAGAGCCACCGATGGGGCCAGCGCACTCCGAACAGCCCTGCAGGGCAGGGGGTGGGCTGGGGCCTCGCTTGCAGAGAAGATGGTGGGAGAAGAGAAGGGAGGTGAAGGGAAAGGCCTACCTGCGGGACCAGGGTGTGGGGAAGAGCTCGCCAGGTGGCCAGAGAGGGTCTGGAGGAGCTGGAACCAGGAAGACCCCCGAGGAGGGACACAGGAGGCCTCAGTGAGAGCAGCGGGCGGCGGAGGAAGGGCAGCCGGGGAGGGGAGGAGCGGGCGGTCTGGGCAGGAGTCCCCAGGTCCTGGCGGGTGCTGAGGGCGCCGTCTGACCTGTCCTCTGCAGGAACACAAAGCCAAAGTGACAGAGCTGGAGCAGCAGGTGGCTCAGGCCAAGACTCGCTACTCCGTGGCCCTGCGGAACCTGGAGCAGATCAGCGAGCAGATTCACGCGCGGCGCCGGGGCCTGCCCGCCCACGCCCTGGGCCCGCGGCGCTCCTCCCCGGTGGGAGCGGAAGCAGGGCCCGAGGGGTGCGGAGGACACGGACAGCGGGATCGAGGGGGCCGAGGGTGGGGGGCTGGAGGAGGGCGGCAGCCTGGGGCCCGGCCCGGGCCCGGACACGGACACGCTGAGCCTGCTGAGCCTGCGCACCGTGGCCTCCGACCTGCAGAAGTGCGACTCGGTGGAGCACCTGCGGGGCCTCTCGGACCACGCCAGCCTGGACGGCCAGGAGCTGGGTGCCCAGGGTGGGGGCCGCCGGGGGCAGTGACGGCGGGGGCCGTGGGGGGCGCCACCAGCGCAGCGTCAGCCTGTAGCCCGGCCGCCGGCAGGACTCCACCGTGGCCAGTGCGGGCTCCTCGCCTCTCCTCTGGGCTCGCTGCACGTTTTCCTGGCAGAGGCCCGCGGGTCGGCGGCCCTAGGACCCCCGCTTCTGGGCCTCCACTCCTCCCTGGGCAGGCAGTCCTGGCCCTTTCTCACGCCCGCTTTCTTTCTGACCTCCGCCCCGCTCTGCCTCAGGGGCTTGGTCTGGAGGCACCGGGAAGCCCCTCAGAGAAGGGGATGCTGGGTCCGAGTCAGTCCTCTTGCTCTGGCTGGTCCTCCTGCCCAGGGCAGTGCCCGAGTTTGGCTCGGAGGCTCACCTGGTCCTGCCCTGCCTGCTGGGGGGTACCCCAAGGAGTCCCGTGCCTCTGGACGACACAGCCTTTCCCTCCGGTACCCGCTCGCTGGCCCTGGGTCTTGCAGGGTGCTGGTGTCAGGACCTCACCTGCCAGTGCGTGGGGCCTGCCCCACTGCAGGGACAGGTGCGCTGAGGTCCTGAGGCTGAGGCCCTCCTGGGGGGTTAGGGAACCTGGTGCTCTATCGCGCTCCCTTTCTTTTCCCCAAACCAAACGGTACCTGCTCCAGGGCCCTGGGCTTGTCGCCCTGTCTCTCCTGGTATGGAGAGGCGTCTGCCTGGGCTGAGGGGCCCACCCTCCCTAGGGAGCGCCTGTGTGCTTGGCGGTGCCCCAGGGTGTGTGCCTGAGGCCTCGCCAGCTCCGGCAAGGCGGAGTGCTGGTGGGCGTCTGACAGGCAGAGGGCAGGGCTCAGGGCTCTGTCCTGCTGAGGGAGGCTGGTCAGGTGAGACCGCAGGGTTGGAGGTGGCCACTCAGGAGAGGGAGGGGCCGTGTGTGGGCCAGTGCACGGGAGAGGGTCTGCCTGGTCTTATTTAAATAAAGTAGTTTACGTAACAGTGACCTTGCTGTCCCTGCTGGAGGGAGGCAGGGGTGAAGCACCGGAGTGGGCATGCTGTGGGGGGTGGGGGGAGTGCGTGCTTTTGAGGGAGGGCCCACGGCTGGGTGGCCTTGTGTAGGGTGGGTGTCCACATGTGCAGAGCGAGTGTTCACACGTGTGCTGGGCAGGTGTTCACACATGTGCAGGTATACATACATGTGTGCAGGGCAGGTGTCCACATGTGTGTAGGGTGGGTGTCCACATGTATGCAGGTCAGGTGTTCACATGTGCAGGGCGGGTGTCCACGCATGTGCAGGGTGGGTGTCTACACATGCAGAGTGGATGTCTACACGTGCAGAATGGGTGTCCACACTTGTGCAGGGTGGGTATCCACATGTGTGCAGGGCGGGTGTCCACACTTGTGCAGGGTGGGTGTCTACACGTGCAGAGCGGATGTCCACACGTGCAGGGCGGGTGTCCACACGCCCAGGGAGCCGGTGCCATGGGGCTCTGCTGTGGGAGGGGTGGGTGCTGGAGGGCTTGGCGTGGGGCTCTGCAGGGGGAGTCCGTGCTGTCTGAGCAGGAGACACAAGTGCTGTAGGGCCCTTCCTGCCATCAGTGTGAGCGTGGACGGACGGGCAGGAGGCCAGTTTAACAAGTGAGTACGCGGTGCCTGTTCCTGAATTTCAGATGAACTAGTTTTGTTCTCTGACATTCAGGGCTTGCAGTTTTGCACTGTCAGGTGGTTTTCTTGCTGTGCAAACATCCTGGTGTACAGAAGGCAGGCGTGGGCTACCGGCCTGCAGGCCTGGGCCGGAGTGCACCTGTGGTTCCAGGTGCGTCTGCGCCATGTCGCCGTGCTGACCACGTAGGCGGTGGTGTCAAGGGGGAGGACCTGTACTTCGGAAGAAAAGGTACAGTGGACTGCAGTATGAGATGAAAGCCCACGGTGAGGGGCTTGCAGGGCTGGAGCACTTCAACTTGCTACAAACTTGCTACAGGGCATGTGCATTCATCAGAGACAGAAGAGGAAAATGAGAAAGCAAGTCTCCAGGTCTGGGACTTGAACCAGTCAGCCATGTGGGAGTCCAGCACTTCATCCACCATGCCACCTGCTGGCCCCTTATTTACATTTTGTGATTGAGCAGCTGTAGTGCTCCCTCATGGTCTGACCCTCAGAGAAAGGTGGTCACGGAGGGGGGGGAGGGGCTCTTAGAGGTTTGTTCCTCAAAGTGGGGCGAAGCTGCCTCTGGACCTCCCGTGGTGTGAGGAGGGCTTAGACATCAAGCATTTCCACCTCCTTAAGCCTCTGACCCACTCCTCCACGGTAAGCCAAGGGAGCTGGTGCGGCTTCCCTTCACCCTCAGTGCACCTGAGCTGGCCAGACTGTCAGCACCTGCTTGGGCTGAGCAGGAAGCGCAGGCCGCTCAGTGGGCGTGTACCAGAACAGCCCGTACCTCGGACCTCCGTTCCCACACGTGTGCCCAGGGTTCTGCCTGTGTGATTAGAGAACTCAGGTAGCCCTTACTATTTTTAAATTCCCATAGTGTGCCTGCACTCTCCAGAGAGACAGAGAGGGAGGGGGAATGCATCCTTGGTGGGGCATGGTCTCACCACAGTCCCTCTCCGTCTCCCCATCCTGCTGGGATTTGGGGCACCACACGTAAGTGCCTGGCATTCTACAGCTGCTGAGGCTGGGCTGTAAGCCATGGTGGGCTGGGTGGAGTCACTCCTCCAGGCCGTGGTCGTGGTCGGCTGGGTGGAGTCGCTCCTCCAGGCCGTGGTCGTGGTCGGCTGGGTGGAGTTGCTCCTCCAGGCCGTGGTCGTGGTTGGCTGGGTGGAGTTGCTCCTCCAGGCCGTGGTCGTGGTTGGCTGGGTGGAGTTGCTCCTCCAGGCCCCTGGGCAGCCACCACCAGGCTCTTCGAGAAGGCATGCAGCACAAGGCAGGCTCCTGGGGGCTGCGGGCTGCGGGGGCAGGGTGGGTCGCAGGTATTTGGCACCTCACCTTTGGGGCCTGCTGAGACTTGAGTCAGGTAGCAAGTGTGGCAGCAGATCGGGTGGTGGGTGGGTTTGGAGGACAGTCACATGTGGGTGTGGGAGCAGCCATTGGTGTTTCTTAGCAGTGCCCCCTGGGACAGAGCTGGGCAGATAGCACTGGGGCAGGGGCTCAGGTGCCCCTGGAAGTGGAAGGTCATACTGGGATGTGGGACACATCTGGGCAAGGCTCCAGGTCCAGGGGCCCGACCCTCCGTGTCCGACTCCCTTCGACCTCTGGCCCTGGTCTGCCCGCCTGTGTGTGCCCCCAGTCTCGGCAGGGCCCCCCCAGGCTTGCCCTTCCTTGCACACTGTGAAGGACACACACCCTCTGGCAATTAAAAAGTATGAGCTCTCAGGACAGAAGGTGTAATGGGTATGGTGTTGGATTCCCACATGGTTGACCAAGGTTCGAATCCCGGACCCAGCAGCTTAAAACTCATCCCTGATGTGTGCTTGTGTGCCCAAGATCCCAAGAGAACAATGGAGGAGAAGGGATTGCAGTGTGGCCATACCCCCTGAGGGATGATTTCTCACTTTCTGTCTCTGTCTCTTTGTCTCTCTGGCTAGTGCATGTGCCCTATAGCAAAAATCTCTAAAAAAATACAAGCTCAGGACCAGCAGTTAGCGTAATAGCTATGTCGCTGGACTCCCATGTAGTCGACTGCGGTTCGAGTCCCGTACCCGCTGGCTTAAACTCACGCTGGGTGCGTGTGTGTGCGTGCCCAGAATCCCAAGAGGAGAATAGAGGAGAAGTGACTGTGGTGTGGCCATCCCCCCCGGGGGGTGATTTTTCGCTTTCTGTCTCTGTCTCTCTGGGGAGTGCACACACCCTGTAGCAAAAACCTCTCAAAAAAAAAAAAAAAAAATTACGAGCTCAGTGTCCCCAGCTATGTCAGGGCCTTCCCACGCATCAGTCCCAGTGTAGAGGACTCCATGTTTCCTGTCAGTGCTGTCATTCAGCAGTACACGCCCACAAAGCTGAGCGCCCAGTTCTTGTAATTTGGCCAGTCATGCCCGACTTCTGTCTGAGTTTCACCTCGTTCATCCCTGCGCTTTGGGAGGAGACTCTCACCCAGTGCACACTTAGAGACGGGTCATTTTCTTGGGGCAGCAGCTAAGAAATTATATTCCCGGGTGCCCCCTTTTCTTTATCCCTTTGCCCAGTGACATTCTAGGAGCATACAACAATGCCACTGTGTTCCTCCATTTTCTTTCTTTTTTTTTTTTTTTTTTTTTGGAGAGGATTTTTTTGCTATAGGGCGCATGCACTCGCCAGACAGACAGAGAGAGACAGAGACAGAAAGCGAGAAATCATCCCCCAGGGGGGATGGTCACACAGCAATCCCTTTTCCTCCATTCTCCTCTCGGGATCTTGGGCACGCACGCACACGCGCCCGGCGTGAGTTGTAAGCCACCGGGTTTGAGACGCGAACCACGGTCGACTACGTAGGAGTCCAGCGACATAGCCATTACGCTAACTGCTGGTTCCCTGTTCCTCCATTTTCTGCACGTCTGAAATAGTCACGCAGAGTCACGAGAGTCCTTGCCTCGTACAGGAGGTGAACGGGAGCAGGAGGTGAACGGGAGCGTGCCTGCCCTGACTGCCTCACTGTATTGGTGCAAAAGCAACTGCAGTTTTGGACTGTGGATTTCAAGTCATTCAAACTAGGCTCAAACATCTTTATTAGTCAAAATAGGAACCATTACAATCAACACATTGTTGCCAACAAGGAATAAGCAACAATGTAGCATGGAAATCCACACTTTGGGATTGATGAACTGTCCCGAGGGGGGGTGGGGGGGACAGTCGAACAGGTTTCCTGAGGGAAGGAGTGAGAGCCAGGACAAGCGGGTGCAGTGTTACAACACGGAGACGACACAGTGTCTTCAGGGTCGTCCATTTATTGTGGGCAGCACGGTACAGCACGGAGAATATGCAGTGTTACAACTTTTCAGGGTCGCGTTGTCTATTGTGAGCAGCACGGAGACAACGCGGTATCACAACTTTTCAGAGTCTTCCGGAGACCATGCGGTGTTACAACTCTTCAGGGTCTTCTGGGTCGTTTGGCGGTTGTGGGCCAGGCATCGTGGTTATATACATGTTGCTGGGCCATGATTGGTTGTAAAAGGTGGGTTATAATTGGTTGTAAAAGGTGGGTAATGATTGGTTGCTTTTGGACCAATCGTGAGGTGCTGGATATGCAAATCTGAGGGATTCTAGTGGCCAATCAGAGCAAGGTTTTGAAGGTGAGGTTTTTGAAGGGGAGCCAATCATGGCAATTGTTTGCTCTCTGAGAAACCTCGGCAGACTCACTGGTGCGCAGCCTCCCACAATGAACTCTTGCAAGGCATCTTGTGCACAGCAGGTGTGGAAACGTTTTCCTTGTGAAAGCTTGTTGAGATGCTTGAGGAAGTGTTGGCGAGAGATCAGGTGATATGGTGGGAGGGTCCACAAGGCAAAACTTCACAGCCCACTTGCCCAGCTTCAGAACCGTGGCCATGCAGCCTGCAGTCGGGTTGCAGGTGTTGTGGTTTTCTTCGCGTCTCGTGGATTTGCTGAGCACAGCGCTCAGATGTCATGGTCTCATTGGGGTTCAGGACGCTGTCATGGATCAGAGTCTAGAGTGACTGTGCCCAAGCGCTTTGGAGCTGCTGCCTGGTCCACCTTCTGAGCCGGTCATTGCTGGTTGTCATATAAAACCCACTTTCATCACACGTCACCATCTGATTGGGAAATGGCTCATTTTTGTTGTGTAGGAGATGACACTTGAGAATGACGTTACTTTTGGTTTTCGGTCAGCTCATGAGGCACCCACCCGCCGAGCTTTTTCGCCTTTCCGTTCACTTCAGTGCTGAATAACCACATTATGGGCCGCACTGAGTTCTTTGGCAACTTCTCCAGTTGTCAGAGGCTCAGCTTCCAGCTGGCTCTGTCAGTCCCTGTCCACTTCTGATGGCAACCACTGTGCTCCGCGTGTTCAAAGCCGTCGTCCCCTTTGCAAACCTGCCTGGACCCCTGCACTGTCCATCCTTAGTGGTCCGTGACCAAGTGTGCTGTTGAGGAGCGTTCTCTCTGCCGCCTTATGTATGCCCCCCCCCCCTTTTTATTTTTTTTGATAGGTTTTTGCTATAGGGCGCGTGTGCTTGCCAGACAGACAGACAGAGAGACAGAGAGAAATCACCCCCCGGGGGGATGGCCACGCTGCAATCCCTTCTCCTCCATTCTCCTCTTGGGATCTTGGGCACGCATGCACACACACACGGCATGAGTTTTAAGCCACCGGGTCCGGGACGCGTACCGCGGTCGACTACATGGGAGTCCAGCGACATAGCCATTACGCTAACTGCTGGTCCCACGGCCCATTTTTGAACTTGTATAAGAAAATTGCTTGAATTGGCATTTTGTCTAGCACCATTTAAACAGCAAGTAATGTCATTAGCAAAAAAAAAAAAAAAAAAAAAAAAAAAAAAAAAAAAAAAAGGCAAGAACTGTGCACTACATTGGTTATGACATAACCACAGTTAAGCCTCAGCAGGCTCATCTCAGCAGTGCAGAGCTGCAGTTACCTTCGCACCGACCTGACAGAAAGTGCGTCCTGTGCTGGTCAGCGCTCTGTCCTGTCCGAGTAGGGTCTGCAGCATTTTTAGGTCGAATCAGATTTGGCAGAGAGCCAAACCCAGAAGCCCACAACCAAGTAAGGAAGTTCATCCTCAACTTCTACTCCCAGTGCCAACCTCTGTCTTCGTCACGGCGCTCTAGGAAGACAGGGCCAGCGGGGCACAGGTAGGTCTAAGCTCGCCTCTCGGTGGCCCGGGAGTCCCGGCAGACCGCCTGCAAGCAGAAGCCCTGGGAGGCGGGGGCGCCGTTCCGTCCCGGTCCCAAGGCTCCAGGCAGGGAAGCGGATGGTGCACCGCAGTCAGGCGGGGAGCCCGGAGCCCGGAGGGGCTGCTGGTGTGAATTCTGGAGTCCGAAGGCAGCAAGCCCTGAGTTCTGAGGCCCGAGGTGGAGGCCCATCCTGCTCTCAGAAGAGACCCGTTATTCTGTGTTTACTCTCTGGGAGCCCTCCTTTTAGAGAACCATGTTTTTAATTGCTGGAGGACGCATGTGCTCACCAGAGAGAAGGGGAGAAAGCCTCCCGCCCCCACCGTGGTGTGGCCACGCGCCAACCCTCCCTGTCTCCATCCTTCCAGAATGTGCGACATGCGCGCACGCTGCCCGGGCGGACTTACCTGCCGTGGGTCAGGTGGGCTCTGGAGCAGCCCTCCCGCTTTGATTGGCTGGAGGTCGCCCACGCCGGGTGGGTCTTCCAGATCCTCTCAGGGGCACGTTACCCCCAAACACACCGGCATACGCGCTGCCAGGTTTCTGGGTGCTCCTCGGCGCCGTCCGGCTGACCCCGCACCCCACGCAGCAGCGCGATCACCGTCGGCGGCGGCTGGGCCACACTGCGCCGGGCTCCCCACCCAGGCCCGGGAGACAGGACTGCTGGTACCCGGACCCTGGACAAGGTCTGGGCTCTGTCTACGCAGTTCCTCAGAGAACTGCCCACGGGATAGGGCAGGGGTGAGACTGGGCGGGGGCACGCGTCCCGTCGCTGCTCCGGGCTCTGGCGCCCTCTCCCGGCGGCAGGAGGGGGCGGCCGGCTCCTGCCCGGCTCCTGGACTCCAGGGTCCGAGCGGCGAAGGCGGGGAGCGCGGCCACCTCCCGGGGGTGTGCCGGGAACAGGAGCCTCGGGATGAGAGGGGGGGCGTTTTGCTGTTTAAGGTGAGCACGAGCTGTCCGGGCGGGCTGTCACCCGGGTCGCACGTCACGCTGGGTGGCAGTGAGTTCGAGGACCTGCGCCGGGGGCCTCTGTCGGTGCGTGTCAGAAGGGCAGGGTCACATCCTCGCGACACCGGGGCCTTCCCAGGTCGCCCGGGTCGGCGGGCTCATCAGTAAGGCGGACGCGGTCCCGCACGGTCTTAGCTGTTGCCTGTGGCCAGGTGGCGGCCTCGGGAGACCTCGTCTCATCCCGGCCAGCCAGGGAGGCTCTTTACAAGAGGACTGCGTGCCCTCCTGCCCTGTGCCCCCTGTCCCCGAGCCCTCCTGTCGGGCGCGGTTTGACCTCCGGTAGACTCGGCGGCCCCGGCCCGGGAGCGGCTCTCGGGCTGTCGGGTCGCGCCCTGCCGCCAGGGGGCAGCCGCCACCAGCCCGCGCGGCCAGGGACGCTCTGCAGGGGGGGCGGAGAGCCTCCGGGAGAGCCAGGCGTCTGGGGCGGCGACCGCGTAGAGGCCGGGCCCTGGTGGACCAGTCTGTGCTCAGCGTCCTCCTCCCGTCCCACAGCGTCCCGTCCACGCCCTGGCCCACCCAGCCACCGTTCTGCAGCCCCAGGCCGCGCCTCGCCGCTGGCGCCGATGGACAGCGCGGGGGCCGAACCCCGGCCGCCCTGCTGGGTGGAGCTCACCAGGAAACACCCACCAGGATCTTCCAGGGCAGGACACGCTGCAGGGCTTGGCAGCGGACACGAGCTACAGCCCCAGGGGTGGGGCGGGGTGGGTGCGCCAGTGACAGGGATGCGGGGCTGGGAGACGGCAGGAGTGCTGCAGTCCAGGAGTCCGGAGGTCGGACCGACAGCGGGCGTCCAGCCGGGCACTGCCCCGGGGGCCCCAGCCAGCCTTTCGCTCTTAGCCTGGAGGAGTGACCACAAGAAGGCCCCTCCCTCCCCTACACACGCACACACTCCTCGCTCCTCCCGGGGCCAGGCCTGGCCGGGCCCACTTCTGCAGTCTCAGGGCCGCCTCGCTTGTCACTGAGCCTCTGAGCCTCTGCCCACCAGCTGCTGCAGGGCAGGTGCCCCGTCTACCTGCGGTTTAAGGTCCAGCTCACGTGGGCTTTGACGAAAGGCCTTTCTAGCGGGTCCTAGCCCAGTCCCAGCGAACACCTTCACCCCATCCCTGTGTGCAGCCTTAGGGAAGGCCTGGTCCTGCGTCTCACACCTCCTGTCGGTCGGAGCTGGTGAAGGCTAGTTGTCCTGACTGGCTGTCGGGCAGCACAGCAGCAGGAGCCACAGGGGCTGGAGTGGACGTGGAGGCCTGTTTAAGCCTGGGCAGCTCGCGTGGAGGGGCTGTGTGCCTGGCGTGGGCTCAGACGAGGACACCGAGGCCCTCGCTCTGGGCTGTCAGCCACAGTGGTTGGCTAGAGATCTGGCAGTGACACTGGCCACGGTGCCCCAGAAGGCTGTCCTCCCCGGCCCGTCTGGAGGGGCCGAGTGTGTGGCCAGCGTCCCTGTGACCCCCGGCCGGTCTGGGAGAGGTACCCTCAGGTTACCCGTGGCAGGGTGCACAGCTGGCTGGCAGGATGGGCCAGGGAGGAGATTTGGTGGCCGGTGTGAGGTGGTGGTGGCAGAGGGTTGGGGTCAGAGCATGAGAGGGAGCCCAGGGCCGGTTAGGCCCGGCCAAGGCGTGGACCAGGTGTTTGGTGGGTGGTCGAAGGCCGCAGTGCCAGGTTAGCATCTCCCTCCTGGGCAGGCCGGCGTGCTCACCACGCAGGTGGATGAGCCAGTCGGTCTGTTCAAACGTGACCAGGAGGAAGGGCATGTCAGAACGAGTTTCTTCCTCATTCTGAAAGAGGAACATTCAAGGCCGCGGGTTCAGAAGGGAAGGCAAACTCTTCCTCTCGGCCGCTGCCACGCAGGGCTCTCCCCACACCCCACCAGCCGCCCTTCCCCAGGGTGCAGCAAGGAGTCTTGCAGGGGAGGAGGCCAGATGAGGATGAGAGGTTTGAAGTTGGGGCGGGGGGGGGGGGGGGATGTGCTCCCGTGACCGCCCTCGGCCTCCCTCTGACCTGGGCCAGCTCCATGTCCCCGTGCGGGCGTGGCCGCTGTCCTCACACCTGACCCTCCTATGGCTCACCTCTGTCCCTTTGACCCGATGCCTTCTCCCACTTGGGACGTGATTTCTGAGGCCTCAGATGGTGAGCCCCTCCCTGTCCCTCGCGTTGCTGCCCCTCGGCTGCCCGAGACCAGGCCTGTGCTCAGGGAGCGGCCGTAGGCCTTTGGAGGAGGGAGCTGTGTCTTTATGGCACCATAGAAACCAACCGGAGGTTATAAAACAAAAAAGTGCAACTGAATATTTAATTCACTGTTGCCTTGGATATGCTTCTCATTGCTTTCTGAATTAGTCAAAAAAGATTATATTATTTTTTTAGAGACTGTCTTGGGCCGACCCCATGGTCTGGTGGTTAGGGAAGCTGGATCCCAGATAGCTGATCACATGGTTCAAATCCTGGACCTGGTGACCTGTAAAACATGCCAGGTGCATGTGCATGAGTGCCCCAAGTTGACGGACAGAGGAGTGGAGAGCAGGGATTGTGGTGTGGCCATGCCCCACTGAGGGTACACCCTTCCTCTCTCTCTGGTGAGTGTGCATGGTCTCTGGCAATTAAAAAATGCGTGCAGCGTGTTTCTCAAGCTACCAGCATTGGGATTCGAAACTGTGAGCCAAGTAGGATCTGGCTCCCTACACACAGTGCCCATGCCCACTGAGCTTGCCACAGGCTGGCCCTCCCCTGTCGTCCATTCTGCCATGGCCCGGCCCATGACAGGTACTGGAGCCGTGGTCTCGGACTTCCCAACCTCCAGAACCGTGGGCCGAATGAATCTTCCTTTAGACAGTTCCCACTCTGCGGTGGTTTGTCACCGCAGTGGAAGTGGGCTGAGAAGTGGACCAAGACCCTACGTCTCCCCTCCTTCCTGCCTCCTCCCTCTGCTTTTCTCTGTAAAGCCTTTAGTCTTGTCCCTGCTCTTCCTCTGGCCATGCCCCCAGGAAACTCCAAGGAACACAGAGCCGTCTCCTCAGTCCCTCGGGACTCACCAGTGCCATTGTCTGGGGCTCTGATCGGCTGATAACGGAGTTTGTCCTCTGGCCTGGTTTCTGGTTCTACAAGGTGGACGAGGGGGCTGGAGGGTGGCTGCAGTGGGTGCAGGCCCCGACACAGGGTAGGATACCTGCTGACTAGGCCGCTCGTCCCCTGGAAAGAAAAAGCATTGATATTCTCCTCGAGACATTGTACTCAATCCCGTGTTAAGAAAGCAGTCTTGGGACCAGCAGATGGTTAACGGTTATGCTGCTGTTCACCCACATGGCCGACCGTGGTTTGAGTCCCCGACTCAGTGGTTTGAAAACCCCGCCAGGTACATATGTGTGCCCAAGATCCCAAGAGGGGACCGCAGCATGGCCATCTCCCCTGGGGGCGATTTCTCACTTTCTGTCTCTCTGGCAAGCGTGCCAAAATCCCTCTCTAAGGAAGAGGGCACTTTCTTCCCACCACCATGACTCTTACCACCCCACATGGAGGCGGCGGCCTGGGTGTCATGGCCGAATGTGGGGCATGCCCAAGTCTGAGCCACTTATGTCGGGAGTGGTAGAACAGTAGCCACTTGGTCATTTTCCAAAGGTCGGACCACCACCCACCCCCTCCCTGGGAGGTGTGTGTTAAAGCGCCATTACACAGATAAGACGCTGACTCACCAAGGGCTGTACGCCGCAGCTTGTAAACGCCGCCCGGGCTGTGACCCTGTGCGCCCGGCACCATCTGGGCTGCTCCTGGAAGATCCAGCGAGCCACTGGGAGGGCACAGGGAGAGGACGCTGCTGCCCTGTCCTTCATGAATTGGTGCCCGCGAGAGACACCCGCTGTGTCACTGTGGCGAGGGCCGTCCAGCGTCAGGGTCCAGCACGCACACAGCCTGGACGCCGGGCCAGGCCTCCTCCTCCAGCCCCGACTCCAGTTCGGGTGGTGCAGTGGGAAGGGTTCAAGTCCCAGTGCTCCTTCCACGCCTGAGGGCTACTATGTGGAGAGCCACCAGGGCCTGGGCACTGGCTCCTCACCTCCTGGGAGGCGTCCCTGGATGCCAGGGTCCTCAGAGGGTCATCCATGGGGCACACAGTGTCCTTGGGCTCAGATGTCCTTCCACCCCTGCCGCTTGGAGGATCGTCAGGGCCCTCCATTCACTTCCGTCTGCATGGCTGATCTGGGCTCAGTAGGTGTCGCCTAGTTTCCACTGAGAATGCGCTGCTCACGGTGTAGACCTGGCACGCTGTCAGGGACCTCTGCCGTCTTCTGCTGACATGTGGACACAGCTTTTATCAGAGAATCATGGGGGGCCCTGAGTGGGTGGGAGGAGTGGGGTCAGGGCTGAGAGGTGGGAGTGGAAAGCTCCTCCCCCCTCGCCTTGCCCACGTGTGGCCCTGGGCACCGTCTTCCGGGCTCCGCTCCCCTAACTTGAAAAGACGCCAGTGGCCAGTGTGATCTCAAAGCCCCTCAGCTGGACAGGGCTGGACGGGTGACTCTGGGGACCGCGTTTGCCTCCCAGTTGCCTGGTCTAGGCTCTGGCCTCCACAGTGGACCAGGCTGACGAGAAGCCTGCTCACGGGGTGGTGCCCACTGGACACCCAGTCCTCGGCCTCCTGGCCTCTCTTCCCAAGGCCCGAATCGGCACTGTCCTCCTGGGGACAGCCCCCACCTCTCCTGCTGTGGCACCGGAGAACGTGCTGACACATTCGGGGACAGTCTCTGCTCGGAGGACTGGTGTGGAGAGCCGTTAATTTGAAAATGTGATGAAAACGTGGCCTGTAGACACATGCAGAAACACGCTTCGGTGAGCTCCTCCTGCAAGGCTGTGAGACCCGTCGACATACTAAAGCCTGCTGTCATGGCTGTCTTCTTGTTGTTGTTGATACCCAGTGCCCCCTACTGCCCAGTATCAGGCTAAAGGAAGTCACAAACGTTTATCAGATTGTCCCCCAAAAGGATCAGGGAAATTATATGGTGCCAGTCATTTTCACATCTTCAGACGATTTACATCCAAAAACAACTGGCTTTGCAACCCCATTCTTCTGCCCCGTTCTCTTCGTTCTCTTTGCATTCCACTCCTTCTCCCCCATTCCCTTTGCATCCCATTTTCCCCTTCCCCCTTTTCTGCTCTTTAAAATAATAAGCCTGAGGCTGGTTCTGGTTGCAACTTCTCCATCAGAGAGCTGGGCCCACCCGAGCCTCGCTCTTCTATACCTGTGTGTCTGTGTGTGTGTGTTGTTGCGTCTGTTTCTAATCCGCAGCCTTCCCACTCAGACACACGTGTTCCTGCCCAGCTAGTCCCGGCAGACTGGACCTGCCCAGGAACGCCGCGCCAGCCCTGGGGCCCGACTCTGCCCTTTCCCACCCACCTCCCGGGTATTGTGGACAGCCACGGGAGGACGTCCCCGATCACGGCCGGACATGCCTCTGAGCGACCCAGTGCTGAGGCCCCACTGCAGGCTGCCCCGTCGGGCTCGCTCATGGAAGACAGCCGTTCCCCAGCCTCCTCGGCCCTCTGCTCAGAGCCTCAGACGACCACCTTGTGAAGAGGCTCTGAGCTCACTCAGACCCCAGACCAGGGGCTCCATCCAAGGCTTTCCTCCACGGTCCGGACACTCAGGGTCCTGGTAGGCAGCCTGGGTTCTCTCCACCTTCTCCCGAACCTCCTCCTCCCCTCCCCTCCCCTCCCCTCCCCTCCCCTCTCCTCCCCTCCCCTCCTCCTCCCCTCCCCTCCCCTCCCCTCCCCTCTCCTCCCTTCCCCTCCTCTCCCCGGCTGGGAGTCCTGCGGCAGGCCCACGTGGGATCTGGCCACGCTGTCCGCTTCCTGATCCAGGCATCGCTGGGCCTCCCGCCTCCCGCCAGCCCTGGCTCCAGTGCCGTTCCCTGCTGCGTGTCCTGAGTGCTTCCTACACGTCGCCATTTTGTTATTCATTTTTTTGCCGATGTAGCTACCGTTTTAGTTTCAAGTGTACACCCCACACGGGTCACCCCAAAACCTCCCATGGAGGATGATGGAGTCCAGACAGAACACCCAGATGTGCAGACCCGAGGGCCCCAAACTCCCGAGCACGTGGCACGGCACGACCCCACCTGCTGCCTTGCCGTGTCTCCCGCGTCTCACTGGCGGGCGGAGGAGCCGTCCTGGGGGAGGGCCGGAGGGTCCCTCGTGGACGCTGAGGAAGAGCGCCACGTCGGCGCCTCAGCGGTGTGGTGGCTCACAGACCTCACGCCCAGCTCTGTGACAACGTCCCCCGTGCCCACAGGCGTGTGACTGTCCTGGGGACCGCACTTCCAGGCCTTGCAATGAAGTGAGGCCATGCGACTGGCTGTGACCAGCGGGCGAGAAAGGAGAGACGTTATCTCTGCAGCCCTGGGACGGACCCAGAGGACACGATGTCCAGGGGCTCCCTGTCCCCCCTGGGCAGCTGTGAGGCCTCTTGTTCCAGAAGGTTCAGCTACAGCGGGGTCTCCGTTCAACAGGAATCCCGAGTGATTTTGTGGAACAAACCTGGCCCCCAGTGATACTCACGTGATTGCACCCCGAGGAAGAAGGGGGCGTCTGCCCACCTGGCCGACCCCACTGCGGGAGAGGAGGAGCCAGCCCAGCCGGAGTCAGCAGACGTTGGCGTAAAGGCCAGACAGTACATATCTCGGCCACGCGGGCTCCGTGGCCTCCGCCGAGGCCACTCCGGGCTGCAGCTGTGGTCGGGAGCAGCCGCAGACAGTAGGAATGTGGGCGCTGTGCCCGTGTCCCGAGAACACTGTGGTGCTGGCCGGACTGGCCGGCGACCCCGTGGGGTGACGGCTCCTGTGTTGTGCCCTCCTGTTCTCACCACAGGGCACGTGACTGTCTGAGGTCCCTCCGGAGTGGGGAGTCCCGGTCTGAGGGTGCCGACGGGGTGGGACCGATGACCTAGTCGGCAATGAGGGCGGGCGGCTGCAGCTCTGGCCCAGCAGCTGGCTCCTAAGGCCCCTCCTGGACCACGTGGACCACGGATGTGTGCCCTGGACCGGAGGCAGCGCTGTCCCTGAGCGCATGGCATCGAATCCTTCCCGGGTCATCGGATCATCGTAGAGCAAAAGGGAGTGGGGGTGTTTAGAGAGGGCTGTCTACACCTGCCTTTCCGATGCAAGAGCCCGGCACAAACCCTTCTCTAGGCTGTTCCCCAGCCGGGAGGGCCCACGGGCCTGAGCGTCCCTTACTCACCTCCTCGGCCCAGCCAGGCTCCTGCCGCCCAGGCTGTGGGGCCGGCGGACACCCCTGGAGCCTCACCACACCTTCCCTCTCTGGCTTACCCTGGCCTGAGCTGGGGTCCTTGATGCGAAGCCGAAGGAGAACGAGCCCTGACACCCGGCCGGACTGGCCTGTCCCCTCGCCTGACTGTGAGCCTGCACCTTGCTCAGCTGCCCACGTTCAAGGCTGTTTTCTCACAGTCTTCATGCTAATTTATATCTGCTCTTTTCAAAGCCTAAGCCAGGGTTGCCAAAGTGGTCTCAGCAAAAATAGCAAAATTATCTGACAAAAATTAATACATAAGAAAAAATTATATTGGAAATATTTTGTTAAATTAACTTTTTTTTTTTTTTTTTTTTTTTTGAGAGGTTTTTGCTATAGGGCGCGTGCACTCACCAGACAGAGAGAGACAGAGAGACAGAAAGCGAGAGATCACCCCCCAGGGGGATGGCCACGCCGCAATCCCTTCTCCTCCATTCTCTTGGGATCTTGGGCACGCATGCACACGTGCCTGGCGTGAGTTTAAGCCACCGGGTCCGGGACGCGAGCTGCGGTTGACTACATGGGAGTCCAGCGACATAGTCATTACGCTAACTGCTGGTCCCCAAAAATTGTGTTATATTTTTGAAATTTGTTTAAATTAGTTGTCTACAAACACATGTCACTTAATTTTTTGATCCATGCTTTTTTTTTTTTTGGAGAGGTTTTCACTATAAGACATAGAGACAGAAAGTGAGAAATCACCCCCCAGGGGGGATGGTCACGCCGCAATCCCTTCTCCTCCATTCTCCTCTCGGGATCTTGGGCACGCACGCACACGCGCCCGGTGTGAGTTTTAGGGGTCCGGGACATTCGACTACGTGGGAGTCAACATAGCCATTTAACTGCTGGTTCCCATACCTGCTTTTGAAAAAGAATCAAATGGCCTTTGGAGGAAGGTTTAATTCAATATTTTGGTGAAAAACAAATTAGTGCCAGAGAGTCAAAAAGAGAATGGCAGGTGGCTGATTTTCCTTTGGGGACCATAGCCACTGTTGGAACCCCTCCCTGGAAGATGGCTTCTTTTCTTTTCTCTTTTCTTCTTTTATTTCTTTTCCTTTTTTTTTAAGAGAGATTTTTGCTATAGGGTACACGTGCTTGCTGGAGAGACAGAGAGAGACAGAGGGACAGGAAGTGAGAAATCACCCGGTGGGGATGGCCACGCTGCAGTCCCTTCTCCTTCATCCTCCTCTCAGGATTTTGGTCTTGCATGTGCATGAGCACGGCATCGGTCTTAAGCTGCTGGGTCCTGGACTTGAACCCTGTTGACGACGTGGGAGTCCAGCAATATAACCATTATGCCGTCTGCTGATCCCCGGAAGACGGTTTCCGCCAGCTGGCCAGCCAGCCACACCTGCCGATTTCAGCACCTTCTGCAGTGAGTGCACACGCAGGGGTGCGGAGGGAAAGCCACTGACCACGTGAACCTGCAAACCACCCCGCTGCAAGGGGAACGCAACGTCCCCGTCAACATTTACTGTGTGTTAAAACGGCAAAGTTGGAATTAGGTGAAGTCCACCCTTTTTCATTTGTGAAGGCTGGGTTTGTGGATAGAGGTGCAGGTTGTCTCCGCGAGGCGCACTCCTGTCAGTGTCGGGGGGACGAGCCTGTTTCCCGGTGACCGGACAGTCCCAGTGCCCATCCGTCCTGCTCCCCCGACTAAAAGCGCAGGCCCTGGGCTCCCCAGTTCAGCCCACGTCTGGCCACACTGACCTCGGGGGGCGGCGCCCCACCACGCCCGCTGGTCCTGGCTGGATTCTTCCCAGTGCCCACTGTGCTCAGCAGGGTGACCTGTCACCGCTCCCCTGTCCTCGGGCCACTCTCCTGCTGGAACACCTGACACCATTAGGTCATGTGTACTCGATTTTCTCCTCACTGGAACGAGGTCAATAATTTCCTGCATGTCAATTAACTTTTTCAGTGCCAGAGGGCTCATGTGCTTACCAGAGACAACCGACGCACCCCCACGAGAGAGGGAGAGCGCCCCTTGTCGGCACAGGGCTGCACGGCAGGCCCTTCTCCTGCGTGTCTCCCTCTGGTCTGGATCGGGGCACCCATGCACGTGCACCCAGCATGCTTCCCAAGCTGCCGGGCTGCGATGGGAACCGAAGCTGAGCATTTGGGACCTCCCTGTCTTAACCACTAGGCAAGGGGTCTGCCCAGCTGTTCAATATTAACAGACTCAGCTCAGGTACGGGATCTCGAGGCTGATTTCCTTTCCTTTTTTTTCTTAAGTTTTTCCATGCTCTGCCTGTCCTTTTGAGTACCTTCTTGATGCATCTATATTACAAAGAGCACATGTTACAGAAGCGTTTCCTCAGAGGGTGGGCGTCCTCTTTTTTTTTTTGGAGAGGTTTTCGCTATAGGGCGCGTGCGCTCGCCAGATAGACAGAGAGAGACATAGAGACAGAAAGCGAGAAATCACCCCCTCGGGGGGATGGCCATGCCGCAATCCCTTCTCCTCCATTCTCCTCTCGGGATCTTGGGCACGCATGCACACGCGCCCTGCGTGAGTTTTAAGCCACCGGATCCGGGACGCGAACCGCGGTCGACTACGTGGGAGTCCAGCGCCTGAACTGCCATCAACCACATGGGAGTCCAGCGACATAGCCATTATGCCAACTGCTGGTCCCATCCCTCTAGTGGCTTCTATAGCTGGTCTCCAAGATTTCCGGAATGTTCCCTGCTGCAGCTTTCCCGGGGAAGCAGCTGTGCCTGCAGGCCGCAGGGAGACAGGTCAGGGCAGCGGCCCTGTGCAGGGACCTGGGCCCACCCTGCCTAGCTCACAGCCTCGGCCTCCTGCCACCAGCCCTGACTTGGGGTGCTCGTTCCGCTCTCTCTGCCTCGGTCTCTATCACCGAGGCAGGGGATGGCGGTGACAACGGCGTCTTCCTCCCGGTGCTGTGAGGGTCACGTGACTGCACTCTGGTCGTCTCGGCTATGTCGATGTGGCTAGTTGGTATCTTTTGCCAACTGAAAGTTCTGGCGCCAAGAAGCAAAGAGCCGTTGTGAGTCCAGAACTGTGACTGATGAGCAGAAAGACCAGCGAGGGAGCCGGCGTCGAGGGGCGCGGCAGGCCGGGGGCTCTGGGGGGGGCGTGCCTGGAGCACAGGGCTGGGGACCTGGGCGCAGACTGCTGTTACGGACTGAACCGTGTCCCCAGGAGAACGCCGACGCTCTGACCCCGGGCCTAGGGTGTGGCCGTTTGGAGCCAGGCCATGCTGAGGGGCGAAGTTAGCAGGGGGCGTAGGCCCAGAGTGGCCCCGTCTGGTCTGGACGCACTCTGTGGGAGGAGAGACACCCCGTGAAGGTGGAGGCAGGTGTCGGGGATGTGTCCCCGAGCCGGGGTTGCTGGCCGGTACTGGCGGCTAGGAGGGCCTGGAAGGTCTTCCTCGGAGCCTCCCGAGGGACTGGTCTGGCCGACACCGCCTTTCAGACTGGCCTTAGAACTGTGAGGGATCTCCTGTGGCGGAGGCCGTCCAGCCCATGGTCTTGGCTGCAGCAAGCCTTCACCCCGCAAGCTGCTGCGACAGCTAGCACCTGGTGCTGGGGCCGGGGTGCACCCCTCACGACCGGCTGCAGCGGGGTCACAGCGCCTGCATGGTCGTGTCACGGTGCCTGTGTGGCCGAGTCCGGGCGTGTGCGGATGAGGCTGGGATCGTGGTGTCTGCGTGGCCAGCGCCGGGCAGGCTCCCCGTGGGGTGCAGATGGCTGTCCACGCACCCTCCTGTGGCGGGAGGCGGCGGGGCGCGCTCTGCGGCCCCGGGTCTCCCCTGCTAAGCACGTTCACGATGGTGCCCCGCATGAGCTCGTCCCTCCCAGAGGCCCACCTCCCAGAGGCCCACCTCCCGATTCCATCTCTGGGCTGGGATTTGAACCCAGGAATCTGGGGGAGGCGAGTGCCCAGTCCCCTCCCGCCACCTCCATGGTTCGACCCCATGCCGCCATCATGGCCCACACTGTCCGTCACAGCCTCCACGTGGGCGTCTTCCTGGTACTCTCAGGTACTCTCATTCCCCTGCCTGGAGAACGCCCACATTTCCACCCGACTGACTGTCACACCGGGACACAATCCGCCCTCCTGTGTGTTCTGGACCAAAGCACTTCCCACCGGAAGCTGTGAGGGGCGACCGCGGTTGGAGTGGGCAGCATGGCTGGCGGCCTCCCCTCCCTTCTTGTCTCCTCACACCCAGGGCAACCGGTCCTCTCTCCGGCCTCGGCCCCATGGCTCACCTCGGGGAGAGCCCGCTGCCAGCCGACTGCGGCTGTGCCACCACCAGGCCCCAGGGTCCCTCGTGGGCTGCTCCGGGCCTCTGGGTCCCCGACTTCCGGGACACGCACATGGAGGTCTGGGATGACCTGGGAGGACCCCTCTGAGCCAGCTGCTGCCCTTTCTCTGCCTCTGGAATTCACCCCAAAGTGGGACTGGGGATCAGGGTCCTCACACTCGGCCTGGTGGCTTCTGCTCACACGACTGTATCTGCATTTTCCCTCCAGGTTCCCTGAAGGAACCCCCTCTGCCCCGGCAGACGGAGGGCCCGGCCTCATCTGGGCCTCACTTCCCTCCAGACTCGGCGTGGCCCAGCCGTGACACATCGCGCTCCTGCATTACGAGCCGGGGAAGCAGTGGGTGGGAACCTCCTTGCAGTGGCTGTGTGTGCCCAGAGCCCAGGCCTCTGCTCTCGCCTGCACAGGAAAACCGAGCTGATACTCTTCCCGTGTGCCCAGGTCTTCCCGGTGGACACCGCGGGCCCTGCAGCTGAAGGCTGGGGCTGCTGTCCGGTCGCCATTTTCTGGGCCGGCCCCACCATAATCATCATCCGTGCTCAGTCCGACCCTCTCTCCTCCCAGCCCTTCGCGCTCACACCCATGTCATTTCATGCCCACTTTACGGGTCCCGGAAGGGTGGGGTCTGACTCGGGCAGCTGCCAGGCATGAGTGGGCTGTAAAGGAGGTTCCAGGCATTTGTAGCATCTGTACTTCCTCCTCCACCTTCGCGGGACACAGGCCTGTCCTTGAAAGGTATGCAAACACATCCACTCTTTTCAGCCTGAGGCAGAGGCCTTGGACACTCCAGGTGGTCCTGTTCCCCTGGTGGCAGGCCACCAGGGATGGGGAAGTGGTGTGTGAGTTCAGGCCAGGGACCCGGCGACCTGACACCTGTGCAACGCTGCGTCTCTGTAGCCTGTCTGTCTGCGCGCTCTCAGGTGGAGGGAGAAACAAACTCCTCGTCCACGGTAGCAGTGGCTACAGAACAGCTCTTCCCTTGCCTGGCACCTCCTACTCCCCCCCTTTCCTGTAGAATGAGGAAATTGAATTGACACCACTTGCTGTTCTAACCTGTCTCATGAGGGCCCTGGAGCACCCCAGCCTGGCAGACCAAGCCCATGCCGACGCACCTGCTCCGCCGGGCTGCCTGTGCTCTTCCGCTGTCTTCCCCTGGTCTGTACCCTCCGCCTGGAGGTGTCAGGGGACAGGCACAGAGGTCCTACCTTTGCACGAGACGTGTGGGTCTTCAGCCAACAAAGCAGAGAGCAGATGGGGGACACATGTGTTCGCTCACCTGGGTCAGGACAGGCGAGGTTGTGCTGCTGTGACGAGGGGCCCCAGGGCCGCAGCTGCACCTCAGAGCAGAATCCCGGGCTCATGCTCTCTGGGCCGGCTGCAGCCATCTCTGCAGTCGTCATCAACACGGGGCATGTGCTAAACCGGCCCGCTGCCGCGGCCGCCCACGCTCAGAGCACAGGGACAGACTTGGTCTTGTCCGTCGGCACAAGTCACCTGTGGAGGGTGTCCTGTTCGCCTTCCTCTTCGCACAGCCATGGGCATTGCCTCCGGGCCAGGCAAGGGTGGTCAGAAGGCCAGGCAGGAGCGGGGCTCTGCCCTGTGCCTGTCTCCCTGTGCCTCAAGTGCCCACCGCGGGGAGGCTGCTGTGCGCTGGCCCGTCGCCGCACCTGGATGGAGCACCTGGATGGAGTGCCTACGGCCGCAGCACACGCACCAGTCCTCAGAGCACAGCCTGAAGTCCTGACACGCTCTCACACGCACACACGCACACACACGCGCAGGCACACTGTGGGGCAGCTGAATCAGCTAGTTAACGTCTATTACCTCATACACGCCATGTTTTGTGGTGAGAACCTTTAACCTACTCTTGTGATGACCTCCCAGTACACGATTCGTTAGTCGCTGTGCTGTACCACAGAGCTCTTGAACTTACTCCTTTTTTGTCAATTAAGCAAAATGGAATAAAAGGAGGAGAAATGAAAAAGAAAACCCCTTGGGTGGGGAGCACAGCCCCCAGCGAGGCTGGTGTGACGCAGACCTCGCTTTGCTCCCGAGGACAGCCGTGGTGGACGAGCGAGGCCTGTGGAGAGCCCCGTAAGGCGTGCCTCACAGAGGTCGCGCTGCACACGGCGGCGCTGGCCCCAGGGGGTCTTCTGCCTCAGAGGGGGTTCCAGCACCCCACGCGGGCGTCCCCGACTTCTGAGATGTGTTCCGGAGTATGGAGAGGAGGGGGTGATCTTCTGGTTTTCTTTCACTGATTTCTTCCGTTAGGGGAAGTAAATGAGGCGAAAGGTTGGCAAGGAGACGTGGCCACAGCAGCGACACCGCCTGGAGCGGGCGTGCGGGTTAGGGTCGTCCCTCGTCCCAGCCCATGCCCTGCTGAGCCTTCCCCCCGGTCGGGAGCCAGCAGGCACAGGGGCCTGGAGACGTGGCCTGGCACTAGTAGAGGACAGGGAGGAGGACGCAGGCCCAGAGCCAGGAGCCGGGACCCGACCAGCCGGCACTGGGGCTCCCTGCCCCGCCAGGCCTGCCGTCTGTGTCGGTAGAGACACCCCAGTGGCAGCGAGGCTAGGACATCTGCCCTGGGGACCCTCTACCCCCACAGCTGATTGTGAGGTCTGTGGCCTGGCGCCCCAGCTCTGGGCTTGGCCTGTCGGGAAACCCCAGTGGTGCCCCCCGGAGAGGTGCTGTGGGGCCAAGGAGTCCCGGCATGGTTTGGCCGCAGTGGCCGAAGAAGCCAGCCACACACGGGCACCTTGTACTTCACGTGGCTTTGAGTAAGTCACCCAGCTCCTGGTGGTCCCAGGGAGACACGAGCTGCATGGGTGCTGAAGGGTTAAGTTGCCGCGTCCCCGTGCTGGGCAGGGCGTCCCAGGGCGCTGTCCCTGCCCGCACACAGGTGCTATATAATGTCACCTGCACACCTGCCTCCACTCTCTGCTGGGACCCACCTGCTGCAGGACAGCTCGGCCAGCCCCAGGGTGAAGGTGAGGGGAGTAGGGTCAGGCGGGCCCAGCCAGGCCGGAGCTGACCCGCAGGATGGACGGCTTCTGCACCCTCGTGCCTGCCGCCACGGGGTGCTCTCGGCTTTGCTCCTTGGCCTCCCCGCTGCCTTCGCTGGGAGCTGGGGCTGGGACCGGGGCAGGAAGGCTGTCAGGACAGTTCGCTGCCCTTGGCTGTCGCGGTGGCTGTCCCCATGGTGGGGCGGTGCCCCATGAGAGCAGTTGACAGACCCTCCCACCTTCCCCAGTGCTGCACGGGCTCACCGGCGGCACTTGGCTGGTGACGGGTGCAGGGCACCACTCTCTGGTCATGTGGGTCCCGACTGCACCCCGAGCTGCCCCCTCCCTCCCACCCCCGGCATGAGCAGCTCCGGCCCAGGGCGTGGTCCCAGGTCAGGCCTAACCTCTCCAGGCTCCGCCGTGCCCTCTACGGCGAGGCCGATGGTCAGGGCCGGTGGTCCAGGCGTCCAGGTGGCTGCCAGCACCTCTCCCCGACCCCTTCCTGGGCCGCGGGACCTGAACCCTTCTGCCTGCTGGGGAGCGGTGGGATGTCTCCCGGGGCGACCAGGCTGTGAGTGGGGTCCTGTGTGCCGGGCCAGTGCGGACCGTCCATGTTCCCCAGGCTCTCCAGGTGGGGCAGCTGTGTAGCCTCCGACCACCTGGGTGCTCACACTGCAGTGTATGCAGCAGGGATGGGGTGTGTGTGTGTGACCTGTGCTGTGTGTACATGTGTGTTGCATGTGTGGGGTGCTGCGTGAGTGTGTGGGAAGTGCATGTGTGTTCTGTGTGTGTGACCTGCGACCTGTGTGCCAATGTGTATGTGATATGTGTGGGGTGTTGTGTGTGCGCGTGTGGTGTGTGTGACGTGCAGTGCATGTGGCCTGTGGCACGCACACGTGTGTTGTATGTGTGGGGTGGGGTGTGTGTGAGTGTACAGGTGTGTGGCGGGGGGAGGGCTGGCTCTCCCTGCAGGTAGCAGCGAGCACCCCCAGGTGTGGGAGCTGGGGGAACGGCCGTGTCCTGGCGGCTCACGGTGGGGAGCTTGGCCACCCCCCGAGCCCCCAGGCTGTTGTGTCCCCTGTGGGGCGAGGGCCACTCACCACGGAGCACCGCCCAGGGATTCCGTCATGGCGGGAATGTGCGGTCCCGCAGGGGCCCCGATGGCGCTGCCCCGGTGCCTGGGGGCCGGGACGGTTTGCTCACACAGCCTGTGCCAGCTGGCTGTGCTCTGGGCAGAGGAGCTGGGCCCTGACCACCCTCCTGAACACCGCGGAAAGGAGCCACCCCTAGGTCTAACCCCGCCACTTGCAGGCAGGAGCTCAGTGCACAGAGGGTGACAGCCAGGAGGAGGTGCCCTGGGGGCCCGGGGGTGGTCTGCGGCTGAGAGAGCCCAGGCCCGGCGCTCAGAGTGTCCACCTGCTGTGGAGGAGGCTGGAGCCGGGGAAGCCCAGCCCTGGCATGTGGGGGTGTCACCCCCCTGGGTGCCAGGCGGGCGGGACTGCACGGCTTCCGGGCACAGGGCGTGCTGGAGTCAGCCGCAGCAGGGCCTCCCTCTGGGGTGGAGCAGGGACAGACTCCCCAGTGCGGCCCTGGCGTGACCGCAGGCGGCACCGCTCTGGGCGCCACGAGGCCGTTAGAGCCATCCAGTGCTCAGGCCCGCCCGGGCGGCTGGCGAGGGCGGCGGCGCCTTGCCCTGCGCTGGCTCCGAGGCCGCGCTCCTGCCCCAGCGTGGAGGCTTCGCAGGCCCGAAATGAAGGCAGCGCGGGGCAGGCAGGGCGTCGTGCCTGGGCTCTGCAGGCCGAGGGCCCTGATTCCTGGGTCAGGGGACCAGGACGGAGTGTGCCTGACCCCGGGGGTGACAGCAGCCGTCCCAGCCCCAGCGGCTGCCCTCCTGCGTCTCTTCAGGCTGTAGGTTCGCGGCCCGGTCCTCGGTCCTTGGAGGCGACCCCAGCGCCATGAAGGGCGTCCTCTGCGCGGCCGTCGCCATCGCCGCTCTCGCCGTCGCAGTCGTAGGTGAGAGGCACGGCCCCTTTGGGGGGAAGGTCTCTTTCCACCTCACCCTGGTTTTCTTGGTTTTGAGTCCCCACGGGCTTCGCGGGAGGCCTCCCTGTCCAGGTTCCAGGTGCACCGAGCCGAGGGGCAGAGCTGCGGGCGCCCACCCCGTCTGCGCGGCGGGCGAGACCAGCGGAGGCGGGGGCTCGGCAGGCCCTGGGCTCCCCTGGGCCCCCCTGGGCTCCCCTGGGCTCCCCTGGGCTCCCCTGGGCTCCCGGGGCGCCGGCCACGCCGCGTCTGTGCCCCGGCCCGGGGCGCCCAGGCCGCTCGCGTGTCCGCCGGCTGATGTGCGTGTCCCCCAGAGCCCCTGCGCTGTGAGCAGTGCCATTCGTGGGCGGACTCCTGTGTGGCGCCCGTCGTCTCCGAGTGTCCCGAGAATAAAAATGCCAGCTGCGTCCGCTCCTTCGCCAACTCCTCTCTAGGTGAGCCGGGCTGCGCGGTGCCCGACCCCCATGTGCACCCCCAGGAGCTGGGTGGGTGGTGAGGGGGACAGGAAGGTCCAGATGACCTGGACGGGCAAGAACAGAGGGCTGCCCGGGGCGGCTCTTAGAAAAGCAAGACGCGCCTGAGCTGAGCGGGACCCCGGGGCCAGGCGGGGGCTGCAGGCGACGCCGTGCGGAGGCAGCTGCTGCCCAGACCCGGCCCCACCGGGGAGGGCGGCCCCTGCTGAAGTCGCAGGCGGCGGGGCTCCATGTTCTTCCCGCCCCTTTCGCTCCTGGTCCTCCTTCCTCCGGATCAGACACGGGTACTAAGACCGGGTGGTAGCCATGACCGCCATCCCAGGGCAGGCAGACTTCTTACCTTCCTAAACATATTTCCACACACGCGAAGGCGTGAAGACTGTGAGGGTGCACTGCTGTGCTCACCGTCCCGGTGGAGCAGCACGGTTTACCTTTTCCTTGCCCTAGGTTTTGTCCCTTTTCAGTTTTTGCTGTAGTGCCTGTGCACTTGCGGGGAGAGAGAGGGGAGTGAGCAATCACCCCCAGGCGAGGCGGTGCTGCAGTCCACCTGCTGTGCTTTTCAGGCTGCTGGGCCTGGGAATCAAACCGTGGCCAGCCATGTGGGAGTCCAGTGCCTTAGCTGCCAGGCCACCTGGCTGGCCCCCACAGTGTACTAAATTTATGTATAGATAGGTCAGTGTTTGGAGTCTTCATGAAAAATATGTATTAGGAAAATGTGTAGCATGAAAAAACTACGTAGATTTCAGAAATTTTTTGCATCAAAGTAAGTTCATTCTTTACTTTTTGAGTTTATTTTATTCACGAGAGAGCGTGCACGCGTGACAGCGAGGGAGTGTGGTGCCCTTGCCTGGCTCTCCTCAGGCCCCGGCCCCTCCCCAGCTCTCGCCTGTGCGTGCTCGGGCAGCGTGTGCCGGGCGTGCTTCCGGGCTGACTGGGTGTCTGGACGCACGGTCAGCTGCGTGGCCAGCGTTACGTTCAGCATGGCTACTTTCTGTGCCACCGAGACGGGCCGGGCTCGCACGCCATCCCACTCCCCCGTCTTTTCCCGCGTATCCTGTCACCCTTCTCCCACGTCCTCTTGGCTGGTTCTGGAGACGCTGAGACCGACTGGTGTGTGCAGCCTGAGCCCACGGCTGGGCCTTGCTCGAGTCCCCCCATCTCGGATAAGCTCCTGTGAGGAGGGAGCTGCACAAGGAGGAAGCCTTTCTGCTTCTGCAGGACGCGCGCTCCAGCGCCTCCCAAGCCGCACCGGGCAGTCTCCATTGTCGGGCCTGGCCTGGAGCAGGCGCTGGGGCCCGGGGCTGAGTCTGCATTTGCCTCTGTGTAGGGGGCCACGTGAGACTTTACCAGAGTATGTTCTGCTCGGAGAAGAACTGCAGCGGGGAGACCAGCACCGTCGGGGCCTTTGCCGTCCACGTGTCCGAGGGAGAACGCTTCCATTTTGCAAGCCAGTGCTGCCAGGGGGAGACGTGCAATGACACAGACAGCGCCCCGGGTGCGTTCCCCTCGCCGGCGCCCGCGTCCTCTCAGCTCTGGCCCTTCCTTCGCACCACGCTTCTCACTCGGGGGGTGGACACCGCAGGTCTGGCGCTCCAGTGCGTAACGGGTAACACGCAGGCCTGGCCCACGCTTGAGCGACACTGCGCAGTAGGCCCAGCACGTGCTCTCCCGTCCCCGTAAAGAGCCTGGCCCTGTGACCCCAGGCTCTCTGTGTGAGACTCTGAGTCCTGAAGATTTCTGAGGATCCCAAAGGACTTTTGTCTGTGGACTCCACTCGTCAGTATTACCTGTCTTTATAATAAAGAGTGGGTGTAACGGAGGAGGGCGGCTCTTACTTTGCTTTTAATAAAAGCAAAGAAAGTTTAGAAATTTTAGTTCACTTAAACATAACAAGTCCATTACATTATCATTAATATCAGTTTAAACAGTTTATTTGTTTACTTTTTCCATGAGAGAAACGGGGAGGAGATCTCCCACCGGGGTCTGGACGCCAGGGTCGGCCCTGAGCCTCAGGTGGCCCTGGGTGCCCTGGTGTGCTCTGTGCTCAGGGAGCCCTCCAGGTGTGAGCCGGGAGCCTTCCCACGTGGTGAAGTTTCCAACTGTTTCCCCGTTGAGCCACCACCAGTCCCTACCACCATTTTTACATAGAATGACATTTCCCAGCTGAAGCGTGGAGTGAGAAGAGCTCCAGCTGGACTGCTGGCTCTCACACCTCGCTGGTGTCTGGCTGGCTCTCACACGCACTCACATGCACTCGGGCACTTGGTCTGTCACTCTCACACCAAGTAGCCCCTGGGAGCTGCATGGACTAGAGGAGGCAGAGCCGCTGGGCCTGTGCTGAGGGCTGCTCGCCTCCCTTCGTGGCCTTCTGCTAGGGCCCAGGGATTCGGACCCCTGGGTCATGGGATGAGGACTGCTGACCTGACTGGTCCCAGTTTGGCTGAAATTTGGCTGAAAAGGCCGTGTCCCCAGCTGGGGCCACCAAGCACAGTTAACAAGGGGCAGAGTCCATCTCAGCTCTCCGTCCTCGGCTGTCGGAGGGCATGGAGACTCACCAGAGAGAGACGGAGCCGTGCCCAGCCTCCCCACTCCTTCCGGGGTGCTGGGCGTGCGTGCTCACATACCCATGTACCTTTCAGGCCACCAGCTCCAGGAATCAGACTGAGCAGTTGGCCACATGGGCTCCATCGCCTTAGCCATCACGCCAGGGGTGGCCCTCTGTAATTTCTCCCGTCACACGTTACATAACACCCCACGTAGGGTGATGGCCACAGCTGCTGGCTGGCAGCTGGACAGCGGGCCGTGTAGACGCCGGTCCAGCCGGTACATCCCCTGTACCCGATACGCTGTGGACCGCGACCTTGCCTGGGGGCGAGGGGCCTGGGGGCCGGACTATTACAGGATGTTCTGCAGGGACCTGGAGGTCCTCAGGGCTGAACCTGAGAGTCTCAAGGGAGGACTTGTTTCGTTCTCTGGGCCTCCTGGGGTCCTTGCTCGCCTGTCTCCTGCCTCCCAGGACAGTCCCCTGCCGTGTGACACGTCCTGAGTGATGGCTCTCACGTCCCAGGCCCTCCACAGGAAGGCGTGCCCAGCAACACGGAGTGCCCCGCCTGCTACAACGAGAGTGAGGTGTCCTGCAGCAGGCCAACCCAGAAGTGTTACGGAGGCCAGCGCTGTGTCTCCCTGGTCGCAGACTTCACCAACAGTAAGTGCAGTGCTCATCCTCCGTGGGACTGGCTTGGAAACGTGTCGGGTCTTGGGCTGTATGTCTGGGGTTGACACGAACGGGCTAGGGAGGGGGTGGGTAGGGGCACGAGGGCCGTGGCCCCGAGACCAGGGCTGCTAATGGCCAGAGGAGGCTGCGCCTTGGCCCAGAGCCATCCCTCCTGGCGGCCTGCCCCTGAGCCCCGCCCTGTGGCCTGTCCCCCAGCGTCTGCCACTCCTCAGGTGGCTGCCTCAAGGACCGCCATTGCTCCGTGGTGTGGGTAGTGCTGCACGCTTCCTTTAAGCCCACACGTCCCTCATTGTCACTGAGGTGCTGGGTATAGCAGCTTGGCTCAGCCAGCAGGAGGATTCAAACCGGGCTTTCAAATCCACGCAGCTGTCCTTTCTTAGAAAGGCGGTCTGGTACTCTTACGCCACTAGAAAGTCACCTTCAGTGGGCCAGCTCATTGGCCTCATGGTTAATGTGGCAGGATCCTACCTGGCCGACAGCGCGGTCTGAGTCCTGGCATGTTGGCTTGAGAAACACTCTGGGCGCACAGGTGTGTGTGCCCAAAACCCCCAAAGGAGGGAGAAGACGGGGCTGCCGCATGCCCATGTACCGGGGCGGCGGTGGGGGGGGGGGTGCTTTCTGGCTTTCCCTCTCTGGCTGTCTCTCCCTGGCGAGCGCACGCACTCCCTGGTGAACAACAAAAAGGCACCCCCAAACACTCAGTGCAGTGGACAGACGGACAGACGGACAGACGTTCGCTTCTGCCTGGACAGCCTGGAGGGCACAGGTGCCTCCGTCCGGCTGATCACTCGGCCCCAGCCTTCCAGCCTCGGCAGCTTCCGCGGGGCCCTCTGTCTCCACACAGCCGTGGGAGAGGAGGGAGGAGGGCGGGAGCCTGCTTACTCACGCCGCCTGCGAGGGGGCGCTCCACTCGCGTCTGCACTCTGGACCTTGTGCACGGCCAGCCCTCCGAGGGAAGCTGGGAAACACGACCTCATGGTGGCTGGGAGGACGGGCTGAAGCTAGGATGAGTAGCCAGTCAGTCTGCCAGGTACGGCCCCGGATAGAGAACCCCGGGGCACCAAGCCCAGTGCATTTGGTCTCAGTCTTCGTTAAATGTCACTCACGGTCTCGGAAATCAGTCTCGCCTGTCTTCATGGGTTTCTCTTCAAGGACCACAGGTATCCTGACCCTTTCACATTTAAAAAACTGGGCCTGCCTCCCTCCCTCCCTCCCTCCCTCCCTTCCTCTCGCTCTCACTCTTCCTTACGAGCAAGAGGGAGCGAGGATGGAGTGCGGGGCACGGAGCAGGGAGCCAGGCAGAGGCAGGCGTCTCGGGCCTCACGGGCTCCTGACCTCCCGCCCCTGCCTCAGCGGGCCAGGATCCCAGCTGGCTCAGGCTCAGGGGGCCCTGGGCCTGCTCTCAGCCTTCGCGGCCTCCAGCCTCCCGCGGTGGCGCTGACTCTGCGGCTGGGCCTAGGCTGACATGTTTTAGAGGAGCTTCAGACTCACACTGCAGTCGCGTGACTGTGACCGCGTAGACCTTTCTGGGGACCGCTGTCTGCACGCCCAGACTCCTCCCCCATCCAGAGCGGGCGTTCACCGCGGCTGGTGACCGCACCGACTGCCGCGTCGCCTGAAGTGCACCGCTCCTCCGGGTGCACCTTTGCGGTCGGCTGTGGGTTTGAGCCGGTGTCCGGCACACAGAGCCACAGCTGCAGTGGTGTGTGGGTGTCCCCATTGCTCTGAAAGTCCTCGAGCCCCACCTCAAATCGCACCTGCCCGGGACGAGGAGGGACAGACAACTCACCCCTCGAGCACCCTTGTCCTGTGAGCTGCCGTCTCTGTGCCGATGGGACGTGGGGGCGGGCCTGCTCCCTGGGAGCCAACCACTGCCACAGCCACATCTGTGGAATGCCCGGGACTTCCTGAGGACTTGGATTTCCCAGCGTGGTTGGACGCAGCAGAACCGGATCGGGAGCAGACGTACCACGGCCACTCTATGTTCACGACCGCAGCCACTCTACGTCCACAACCAGGCCACTCTACATCCACGGCCACGGCCACTCTACGTCCACGACCACGGCCACTCTACGTCCACAACCACAGCCACTCTATGTCCACAGCCAGGCCACTCTACATCCACGGCCACGGCCACTCTATGTCCATGACCACGGCCACTCTACGTCCACAACCACAGCCACTCTACGTCCACAACCAGGCCACTCTACATCCACGGCCACGGCCACTCTACGTCCACGACCACGGCCACTCTATGTCCACAACCAGGCCACTCTACATCCACGGCCACGGCCACTCTACGTCCACGACCACGGCCACTCTATGTCCACAACCAGGCCACTCTACATCCACGGCCACGGCCACTCTACGTCCACGACCACGGCCACTCTATGTCCACAACCAGGCCACTCTACATCCACTGCCACGGCCACTCTATGTCCACGACCACGGCCACTCTAGGTCCACGTCGGCTGCTTCTCCTCGTCTCTAGGGAACTTGAGCAGGTCCCTCAGGCCCAGAGAGAGGAGCCTGGACATGGGGGCGTCCAGGAGCCGGCCTCCTGGGGAGCAGAGGCTGCTCTCTGTTCTCCCTGCCTTTCTTTGCCAGCTGGGCCAGAGAAGCGAGTCTGGGGTCTGGTGTGGCTCTCACTTTTGAGGGCCTCAGTGTCCGCCAGGGTCAGGTAGAGAAGGTGTGGGCCCTGACCCTGGCCTCTCTGCTGTTACCACGCGAGGTCGAGTCCCGGGCTGTCTCCTCTTGTGCAGACACAGGAGGCCAGTGTCTGCCTGCTAAGCCAGCGGGCGGCCAAGGGCAGGCGGGATCCTGACTTCCTCCTCTGTGCTCACAGACACCCATTCCACGAGGCTCGTGTTGAGAGGCTGTTCCAATGTCAGCAACGCCACCTGCCAGCTCCTGTCTGCCGGAAACCAGACGGTGGGAGGAGTCACCTTCCAGAAGTTTGAGTGCACGGACGCCACTCCATCACCAGCCACGACACCAACCACACCAACCACGCCTGACGCAGGCTCCAAAAGTGTGCCCGCCTCCTGGGCTATCTTCAGCCTCCTCCTGCTGTGGCTGCTGCTCTGAGCCCCGGGCCTGTCCCTTCCTCTCCCCACAGATTGCCCCGCTCCTGACCCCACCTCTCCCCACATATCTGCTCTGTCAGTGGCCTCACAGCCCCAGGCCAGGCCCACAGTGGGTCATTCTCTCTCATTAAAGTGTGGGTCCTCACCATGGCTAAAGCTGTCCTGGTATGCTCTGGGCTGGGTGTACCTGGGGCTGCTATCCAGCGCCACCTGTGTGTCTGGGTGAATGTGCAGTCCTGCCTGTGAAACGGGCATGCCGGTCTCCGCGTTCTGAGGACATGCCCATGCCCTGACCCCCTTGCTTCTGAGGAGCTGACCCTTCGACCTTACTGGCATCTTCTGCTTGTAGCCCTGCCCCTGCACCTCTAGGGACCACCATGCCCCCATGCAGCTGCCCCCACCCTCGCACAGAAGGGGTGCCCCAGCTGTACCCCGATGCTGTGCTGACCCCTGCACAGCAGAGACGCTACAGCAGCTCTCCCTCTGTCCCCAGCAATTGTCTGGCTGTGGTCAGAGGCCTGCAGGGAATGGCCTAAGCAGGATTGCCATCCAGGGTACCCAACGGGTGCAGACGGGCTGCCGAAGGCGGGCAAACCCCCCTGCCTCCACGCCCCAGGCAGGACACACCAAGGCACCAGGCGGCCAGCAATGCTGGGCTTGGTGCCCAACGGGGAGGTGTCCTGAGTCACCAGATGTCTACAGAGCCACAGTCCCCCCGGAGAGCGTGCAGTCAGACGCAGGGTCACTGACTTCACTGCAAATACTCAGTCCCATCCACACAGAGGTCCAGGGCTAGTGACCAGGGCGGGTTCTGAGCTGGACGTTGGAGAAGGGGGTTTACTCTGATAAAAGTGCTGAAGGCGGGCACTGTCGGGCACTGCCATCCTACGGTCGTCTGACAGCAAGTCGACACGTCACTGTCATTTAGTTTAGATTCTACTTTGAAATGCTACATTTCACGAAAAGGTGAAAACTAACAGTTTCTATAGCTCCCTAGCCCAGCTTCTCCCCACGTTTGCATCTGACGTGAGCTCAGCACGGTCCCTGGCACCGGGAAGTGAGCGCTGAGCACCCTCCGTGGGCCGGCGCCCCTGCTTCCCACTGGCTGGCACAAGTATACGGGCTGTTTTGTTGTTGTTGTTGTTCAGGATCCATTTCTTTGCATTTAATTGTCATGTCTCCTAAGTCTCTGGGTCTGTGACGTTCGAGAATCTATCTCACGACCTTGGCAGTTAGGATGACTGGTTATTTTGCAGATTGTCCCCTACGTCAGCGCGTCTGGGGTTTCTGTGATGGGGTGGCTGCTGTGTGCTTCCAGCAAGGCCAGACAGCAGCGGCTCCTCCCGAGAGTGCAGCCGCTGTGTTGCTGTGATGTTAACCGTACCCTCGGCCACTCGGTTAGGGGGCTGGCAGCCATGTTTCTCCAGTTACTAGTGGGTTGTTTTTTAACGACAGGCTAGGTTTTGCTGCTATAACACATGGATCTCAGTGGAAAATCCACACAGCAGAAGCTTATTCTGTTCCCTGGACCCAGTTTTGATGTTCCTCATTGGCGGCTCTGCTCCAAGATCAGTCAGAGGCCAGCCCCTTCAGTGCCATGGTTCTGACCCTGGTCCCCTCGGGCTGTCGGCAGGTGCCCTGCCTGTGGCTGGCTGACAAGGAGAGCCTAGTGGCCGTGCGGGTCGCAGGAGGGCCAGACTCACAGTGGCACTGTCACATGTGCTGTTTGTCGGCGGCTAGAATGCAGACCAAAGCCCAGGAGCAGGTGTTAGCTCACGCCTGTGTGTCCCACAGGCTCGACTCAGAGACCTGTGGCTCCGCGGTCTGGACTCGGCCTCGGGTTCCAGCCCCAGAACCCTGGGCGAGAGCCCTGCTCTCTCCGCTAGCCGCCCCACTCTGTCGCACCCACGCCCTCCCGGGCGCCTCTGGCCGTGGGCGCAGCGCCCTGTGTGCGCACAGGTGGGAGGAGAACCCGCTCCTCAGCAGGTGGAGCGGCCTGGACGCTGCCGGGGGAGCCCCAGAGTGGTGAGAAGACAGGGCCCTGGTCCTTCCTGCAGGCATGACAGCTTCCCTGAGAGGAAGTTGCTTTGGTTCCATCTCAGGGGTCCTCTCCCCCACGCCACCCCACCTGTGTGCAGACCCTGCAGCTGCTGACGCATGGCCTCCCAGAGCGCCCCCTCCCGTGTCTGCCTTGTCACAGCCCCGCCAGAGCCGCCCTGCTAGTCCCCGTGTTCGGCTGGATGTGAGGACGCAGGGAGTAACGGGGCATGAGAGTCACACCGTGGAGCCTCCACCCCAGGCTTCTAGATGGCACAGGTGACCCGGTCTTTGTAGTGCGGGTCAGCGGGGCAGTGGGGCCGGGCTTCGGGTCTGGGAGGCTGGCTCGGGCCGCAGGGAGCAGCTGGGAGAAGGGTGGAAAGGGGCGGAGTGAGAGTTAAGGACATGGTGGCCCCGCCGGGGGCAAATGGCTGCTGCCCTGCTGTGATGGATGACAGCGTCTGGACACACGCCCCTGTGCATCTGCCTCCGGCCACCTGTCCTGGAGTGGGAAGGGGCAGCTTGCCACTCCCGCCCATGTCCACTTTCCCTTCGGGGCTGTTCCCGGGTAACTCTGGACTCTGGTCCTCTGGGCCCGAGCCAGGCAGACTTCCCGTCCAGGATAAA
Source organism: Tupaia tana (assembly GCA_026018925.1). NCBI lineage: Eukaryota > Metazoa > Chordata > Mammalia > Scandentia > Tupaiidae > Tupaia > Tupaia tana. Next base: position 2,969,250 of record JAKSZU010000015.1, read on the forward strand.
GTCCTCTGTGGTCACAGCGGGGCCCAGGACAGCTTCCTGCCAGAGGAGCCCACGGAGCCCTGCAGGATGCCCTGCCTGAGCTGGCCCCGTCCCCGCCGCGCCTTTCCACGGCACTTCACAGCGGCCAAGCTCTTCGCCCAGCGGCTCAGTTTTATTCAGGGTAAAACCACACACGTGAGTGCAATCCCCACAGGGGTGTGGGTTCACGAGAAGGGGTGTGTGTAGACGGATGCACGTCAGCCCACTCACCCACGGACCTGGTCCCAGAAGTGGAGACTTAGAAGTCCCCCACCACGCACGACACCACGTTCCAGGACCTCACAGTACACCCACCCTGGCCCGCGCATCCCCACTCTCCCTCCCGGCACACCGGCCTGAGGCTGGCTATGGACTCTGACCCTGGCCCCAGCCGCAAAACCACACAGCAGAGAGTTCTGGTGGCCCCGGCCAGCACAGAGAAACAGGCTTTCTGTCCCCGCGCTTTCCCAGGCCCGTCGGAGTCTCAGATTCCAGCCGTGCCCTGGACCCTTGCAGAGCCACCGATTTCCAGACAGGCTCGCAGAGGGCACGCGCTAGTCTCCGTCAGACACCGTATGGGGTGGCTGCTGCCCAGAGGGAGTTCTGGGTGACACCAACCGGAGGTGGGCGTGAAAGCCAGAGGGGTCTGTGAGGGCGGGGACGGGAGACGACAATCAGGGAGCAGAAGGCCTGCCCGCCACCCGCCCCCAGGCCGAGGCTCTGGCCCACGCCCTGTCCTACCCCTGGAGTCAGTCTGCCATCAGCACCGATGATGACAGCCAGCCACACCCCTGCGTGGTGGCCTGTGCCGACTTTCTCCTGTGGCCGCGGTGGCAGGTAGCACAGTCTCTGTGGCCAAGACGAGCAAACTGCCTGGCCCTGGCCGGGTGCCCGCTCCTGTCACGCAGCCAGTAAGGAGGGTCCTGGCCCTCCCAACCCCGAGACCCCAGGAGAGGAGGTGACACAGCACATGAAGTAGGCCCTGGGCTTGGACGCCCTCTCCCTCACGCTGGGGCCCGAGGCAAGTCGGCTTCCTTCTGCCTCTGGTCTAACCTGTGAGGCTCTGGCTTCAGCCTCCTGCCCCGGGCTCCTCTAGGACCTCTTAGCCACAGCGCGCTCTTGGGTGTCACCTAGCACGTCGAGGCTGGTACTAAGGGCACTTGGGAACAGCGCGAGTCCCCAGGGAGTGCGGTGGCCGGTGTCTTCCTCAGCGGAGGTGGCCAGGCTGGGGACTGGATTCCCAGGGCTTCTCCTGCCTCCAGGACTCCACCCTGCTGCCCGCTCCTCTGGGAGGCCGGGCCTTCCTTGCATTCCTACCTTGTCTCCCCAGCCCGGTGGAGGAGTCCGACCCAGCAAGGCCCCAGGATCTGTCTGAGCCCACCCTTAATCCAACCCTGAATAGAATCTATGTTCCCTATTGTTAAAACCTTTATGAGCTGATAATTGAAACACGTAGCCCCTCTCCCATTTACTTGCATGTATCACATTTTCAATAAAAAGGCACGATGATTCCTAGCAGTTGTCACTCCCCAGAGAGCGATCTCTGGGGGGTGTCCGGCATAGGACGTGCATGAAAAGGCACCGAGGCCTCTGTCTTCTGTTCACCTGCGCCGCCTCCGTCGAGATAACCCACCCACGCCGAGGCTGGTCCCCAGCAGCCTGGTGAGTGTGGGACTCAACCTCGCCTTTGCATTCCTTACACCAAGTAATTTCCATTTTCCCTCCATACACTAGTTTCTTTTTATCTGCATGGACCTAGCTTTTATTTCTTTGCTTGATTATTTTCTTCTCGAAGCTCAGGGACTTTCTTGGCAAAAGAAGTCTTCACTACCCCCCTCCCCTCACCCCTTCTAGGAGCACCTGAGCAGCTCGGACGTGGTCTAGGCCGAGCCGCAGAGGCTGTGCGCTGTCGGAGGGAGCCTGTCAGTGTCTGAGGCAGACTCCCCACTGGAAGAGCCCCGGGGACCGTCTCTGTCTCCCGGGCCTATCTGCTGTCCAGGCAACCCCATTTGGTTATTGAAGCTTTTTCTATGTTTACTTTTTCTAAGTTTATAATTTTTAGAAAATTATAAAAGTGTTTTCTAAGTATACAAAAGTATGGTACTTTATGTCATTCACTCTTCAGAAGATGATTATAATATAAAATTAATAAAAAAATATATATATATCACTTTTTTTTGGAGTGGTTTTTGCCATAGGGTGCATGTTCTCACCAGAGACAGAGACAGAGAGTTAGAAAGAGAGAAATCACCCCCCGGGGGGTGGCCACACCGTAATCCCTTCTCTTCCATTCTCCTCTTGGGATCTTGGGCATGCACACACACGCACCCGGTGTGAGTTTAGGCCACCGGGTCTGGGACTTGAACCGTGGTTGACTACATGGGAGTCCAGTGACACAGCCATTACTCTAACTGCTGGTCCCATCACTGGGGTTTTGTGAGGGTTAAATGAATACACAATTTCACTAAGATCCATAACTTGGTGGGATTACTAAACATTAAATAGATGCCAATAACAGTAATTTTTTATTACTGGCTATTTCTAATACTCTTTTAACTGGGAAACTTTGGAAAACGTAAAATACTTGCCTTTTTAATATTCCATATTATGTGAAAGGAGTAAATTTATTCCTATTATTTGAAATACTGCATTTTCTTAGTAATGAGAATTTTATCATTATTATACATACATATATGGGGAAAATCCTGTATTTTAATTTGCTACAGGGTGCGTGTGCTACTAGAGAGGGAGAGAGAAGGTAGAGAAGTGAAAGACAGCCTCCATTCTCCTCTAGGGATTTTGGCACACATGCATGTGCTTCTAGCATGTTTTTCAAGCTGTTGGCTCGGGAACTCAAACAGCGTGGTCAACTATGTGGGATACAGTGGCCTTAAACTTTGAGCCACCTGCTGGCCCTGTCTTGAATATTTCATATAAATTGAATCACTGAATATGTAACCTTTTGCATCTGGCTTATTTCACTTGGCATAACGTGTTCCAGGTTCATGCGTGTGTGGTATGGCGCTGTGCTTTGTTCTCCATGGCCGAGTGTGACCCTCCTGATCAGCTATGCCACATTTTGTCAATCCACTAAGAGACATTTGGTTTTCCCAATTTTGGGCAGTTTTGGCTGTGGTACTATGCATATTTGTGTGCTTCGGTTTGAGCTCTGTTTCAAGTCCTTTTAGGAAAATGCCTAAGAATGGAATTGCTAGGTCCCGTGGTAACTCTGACATAACTGGGGAACTGCAAACCATTTTCCCCACAGTGGCGGTATCGTTTTACATCTCAATCAAGAGTTCGAACATTCTCAACGCTTGTTTTTCCCGTGTTTAAAGTTCAGGCCATCCAGTGACTATTCAGTGATATCTTAACACTGTTTTTATTTGCATTTACCTAATGATTAATGATGCTGAATATTTTTCTTTCTTTTTTTTTTTTTTGAAGAGGTTTTTTTTGTTGTTGTTATAGGGCGCATGTGCTCGCCAGAAAGACAGAGAGAGACAGAGAGACAGAAAGCGAGAAATCACCCCCCAGGGGGGATGGCCACGCCGCAATCCCTTCTCCTCCATTCTCCTCTTGGCATCTTGGACACGCACACACACGCGCCTGGCGTGAGTTTTAAGCCTCCAGGTCCAGGATGCGAACCGCGGTCGACTACGTGGGAGTCCAGCGACATAGCCATTACGCTAACTGCTGGTTCCTGCTGAATATTTTTTCATATGCTGTTGGCCATTTGTGTATATAATTTGTATATATAATTATTATTTCCATGTTTGCAATATGAGCTGTTTGGATGTTGGTAGGGATTACATTGGGTAGTAAGCTATTTTAACATAGTAAGTCTTCCAATTCATACATATTGGATATCTTTCTATTTATTTAGGGCTTTAATTTCTGTCACTAATATTTTGTAGCTTTCAGTGTACAAATCTTGCATCTCTTCCTAGGTTTATCCTATTTTAATCTTTTTGGTGTTATTATAAATAGAATTACTTTCTTAATTTCTTTTTCATTGTTATTGTATAGAAATATCTTATTTTTATGTATTGATCTTATATCCTACAATTTTACTGAATTCACTTAACAGCTTTAATAGTTTTTGTGGATTCTTTCAAATTTTGTGAGTAAAGATGATTTTATTGTGAATAAAATTTTTACTTATTTCTTTATAATTTAGATACCTTTTTTATTCTTTACCTGTGTCTTAAAAGTTCTTTAAGTATGAGTCTCTTGTCTGTGGTATATATTGCAAATATTTTCTTCCAGTTTGTCAATTTTCTTTGGCTTTGCATATAGTGTTTTTCCTTTGAAAATTAGGATTAATAAACATAATATTGTTTAAAAGTCTTGAGTACTCCAGTTTTTTTTTTTTTTAAGTTTGCTATAGGGCATGCACACTCACAGTAGAGACAGAGAGAGAGAAAGTGAAAGTGAGAAAGCTTCCCCAGGGGGGATGGCCACACCACAATCTCTTTTCTCCCACTCTTTTTCAGGATTTTGGGCACATAACTGGCATGTTTTTCAAGCCCCCTGGTCCAGGACTCAAAACACACAGTCGACCATGTGGGATCCAGTACCTTAGGCACCATGCCACCTAGCTGGCCTAAGCTCTACAGGTGTAGTTTTGCTTCTTTTCTTCATGTATTTGGAAGGCCACTCTAACATGTCTCATATTACTAGTCTACATCTGTGTTTAAATTAATTTATTTAAATTCAATTTCAGTTTCCTAGTTGGATATTTCTTCAAAAAAAAGTAGAGCTTCAGAAAAGAGCCACACACGTCTGAACAGGAGATACAAAAACTATCACTTTGTCTGTTGGAGACATCAAAGACAGGTCACCTTTATTTTTTATTAGTATGACATTGTTTTTCAGTACTTTGTACTTACGCATTTTACTTTTCTTAGCCACTTTTACGCATCTATTTTTCCCTCGTCTAACTGCACTGCCTTGAGGCACGATGTCCAACAGATCGCCTGGATACTACTTGAAGTGTCTCGAGACTCGGGGCCGACGTAGTCTCTTTTGGCAGTGGTTTCAGATCTTAGACTTCGCTGTTAGCAACTCTTTTCTCTTCCCTGTAATCCCTCCTGTCTGCCCCTGTAGCTTGCTTGTCCCAAAGCACTGTGGCAGGGTAGGGCAGAACATCGGTAGGGAAGGGTAGCAGGGGACTTTGTCCTGAGACTTGGTGAATTCTCTGCATTGGTTTACAGTTCCTTTGAAGTTCTGTTATTATCTGCCTTCAAGTTATGTTGATGGTGCGATGACGCAGTTATATTTTTCTTGTTCTGTACTGATTTAGGAAGGTCTACTGGGAGACACGAGACTACATGGCGCCATTGTCTTCAGCTATTGACATTAGTGGGACCCGCAGATGGCATAATGGTTGTCACTGTACTCCCACAGTTGACTGTGGTTTGAGTCTCAGAACTGACAGATTAAAACTTGTGCCAGGTGCATGTGTGTGTGTGTGCCCAAGATCCCAGGAAGAGAATGGAGGAAAAGGAACTGTGACATGGCCATCCCACCAGGGGGTGATTTCTTGCTTTTTCTCTGTCTTTCCAGTGAGCACATGTACCCTGTAACAAAAATCTTTCTCTCTCTCTCTCTCTCTCAAAAAAAGACATGTTAGTTATACTTTGAATATAAAATAAGATGTACAATTCAGTAAGTTTAGAAAGTTCTTTTGTTCTATATGCTTTTGTTGATTGGTTTAATTGAAGATCAAATTCCTCTGTGTGAAACAACAATTTTGGTCTTTTCCTCATACTTTTTAAAAAAAAAAAACAATAGCAGAAATTAGGAAGGCAATTAAAATAAGCGAAGAGCAGAAATGGGGGGGGGGGTGGGTAGGCAAAGCCAGGTCTCACCTAGATCACCTGAATCTGAATGTCTGGCTGTGGGCCTGGGGTGAATATTCTGATTCACCCCTCCCACCATGATTCCAAAGAGCAGTTAGGGGTGAGCACCGCAGAGAAACCTCAGCTTTCAGGCCACCTCACTAGTGGACCAAAGACAATTGCTTTACACCACAGGGAAGGCTTGAGCTCAGCTCGGTGGGTCCACTGTGTTCTCCCATGGGTAGTACCTTCCAATACTCACAGAAAGATGTTTCCAGTCAGGCCGTTTATTGATACCTTTCTCTCCTCACTACCCATACTGTTAACCTCAGCTACTGCCCATGTCCTGTCTCTACGTCCCATAGTACACTGTCACTGACGCCATACGGTATGAATATTTATCGATAAACTCTCTACTAGCTTTGAAGAAGTTGGTTTTTCAGTTCTTTTAACTGAAGGTGCTAATGTTTATACTTTTTAAAATATGCATAACAGTAATTCTTTGCTGACTTGGGTCCTCACCCGCTGTGTGGAGGTTGGGCACACAAAAGCAAACTTTGATGAGTAAGGGAATATACCTATGGAGGAAGTAAGTCATGGAAGAATACAAACACAGAAAACTCATGTTTAATTCATATATGGAAAGAGCTGGGCTCTGCCAGAGCTCAGTAAAGTAGCTTCCCCAGGAAGAGAAGGAAGAAGAGGGGAGTTGGCCGTCGGCTGCTGGCCCTGCCTCTGATGGCTGATTTGCAATTCCTACTCTCGTTAGCAATCGGGAAACCCATGTAAGACGTTATCATTTCTCTGCACAGGTCCGCTCGGATGCATCTCTTCATTTCAACAGCGACGTCACTAATACCTGCAAGAACCACACATGAGACTCCACTCCCTTTCCCTTCTTTACGTCCCCCTTCTACCTGTACAGACCAGGCTGGGCTGAGAGCTAGGTCATCCAGATTATGTCCTGTAGCAGAGCCTGTGGGATAGAACGGTGCCTTCCAAACACGGGGCCTCCAAATCCCGAAATCCCCTCATGACCTCTGTCAGTCAAATACTGGTCTAACCTTATTTAAGTGAGCTTTTGGTCCAACCCGTATTCTCACTTAAGGATCTAGCATATGCTTTTACAGAATGTATGCCAATTGTAGCAGGAAGTCCTAAGGTCTTTGTAAGGAGCATCCTGGACGCTGGTATTCAGTGAGTTGATGCTTCTGTTTAACTTATGGATATTCTTCTCGATTTTAAGGATGTAAATCTGGTCTCCTCTCATTCTTGGTTTACCCTTCAAGGAATAGTGGTAGCTCTAATCCCAGCCTTTCAAGTGTCCTCAGACAAGTCCTTCACACGGCAGACACTAAGCTCCTGATGATTTCACCTCACCCTCTGCCGGTGTCAATAGCAACGTAGTGATTGCCACTTTAAAGCAAAGAATTTTAAAAAGTATAAACATTAGCACCTTCAATGAAAAGAACTGAAAAACCAACTTCTTCAAAGCTAGTAGAGAGTTTATCGATAAATATTCATAAATCAATGCATGTGAGAAAGCCAACTGCACATATTTTCAGAGTCAGGTCACAGATATGTCCTCATTTCTAAGAGATCTGGGAAGAAGATGGTTTCCCCTCAACCCTATCTTTGGAACACATGCCCATGAGCTTGTGAGAGAGTGCGCTTATGCTGAATCTACAGAATATGGCGCCCTAGGAAGGTACCTGTGTTTATGATGCCAGAGAATTCAATGCACTTTATTTTATCTGCTGCACACCATTTGAGCTCTGTATCACATTTTCTTCTCTTCACTGCAAAGCATGTTGGGCATTTAAACCCACTGGAGCTGAATTCATCAACATTTTTCTCCTCTAGGTCTTCTATTCTAATCTCCCAGGAGACTGTTAAAAAGACCAAAGACAGGAAACTGGCTAGCTATTTGATACAAGCAGGCAAATGCACCTATGCTCACAAGAGAGCCCCGAACCCTCCTCACCCCCGCATTCCCGTGACCCTTTTGAATTCATCCAGCTCAACACTGAAGTTACCACACAGACCCCTGCCCTTATGGAGCTTACTTTCTGATGAGAGGGAGATAAAAACCAAAAGGACCTCCTCGCCCCACACGCTGGCCTTTGCTCTGCAGCAGAGCTCCAGTTCCATCTTTAGACCCCTGGCCAGCAAGGGACGTTGAGGTAGGGGCACCACTGCCCCCCACCCTGCTTCCAGGCTCCCAAGACCAGGACCTAACCCCCTAGACAGGTAGGCGGTTTTTAATTGTGTTCTTTGCTCTTCTTTGTTTTGTTAATACCCTCCTCCTTGCCCCACAGACTGGCCTTTGCTCTGCAGCAGAGCTCCAGTTCCATCTCCAGGCCTCTGGCGAAATTGTGCGCGGTGTGTGACTTTTTCTTTATTCTCCTCTGTTCTCTTTTCTTTCCTCCTCACCCTCCACCCTGCCAGAGGGATTAGATAGGTCTAGAATCACAGTTCCAAAACTCCCTAGTACTGTAAGGTTCCTGGGATCTTTCCCTGTACTGAACCACCTGTGAATAAGGAGATACTGCTCTTCAGACGCCTGAATAGAATACGCCTCAAGACGACATTGCTAAGAACAACAGAAGAGAGACTTCCGCACATATCAATTCACAGCCAAAGGGAAACACGCTTGCTCCTAGTTGAAGAAACGTTCTAAGATGTATTCCAAAGTGAATACATCTTCCAATGGCTAGGAGTCGAAGAAGAGACTCAGGTCTGAATAAACCGGGAAATACGTCTCCATCGAAGGAACAGAGTAAAAACAAAAAGGAAAGGACACAACACGTCAGATGATAATGTTAGAGAGATGACACAGGGCAGGCAGATCGTGCAAGGCAGGGTTGCAGTTCACAGGGTGGGCAGAGAGGGCCTGAAAGGCGGCATCCTTTGAGTAGAAGCCTACAACAGGCCTATTTCCAAACACGAGCACAGAATAACCTGGTCTCACAGCCATGGGCACGTGACACAGCAGGACGGGATGTTCCAAGTGGGCCCTGATGGACAAGCAGCCACCTCGTCTCCTGCCACTCTGCCTTGGGGCTCCACGGTGAGGTCTCAGTGACAGCGAAGGTGGCTGGTTCTTTGGCCTCCATCCAGATGTCCCCACTACCACCTGCCGTCATGATCCAAGAATGGGCTTGACAACTCCACTGACAGACGTCCCAGATCAGAGCTGAGAGTGGTGGGAAGTACGAATGAGGACATGGAAGGCTGTGGAAGGCTCAGGGCATGGGGAAACAGAGGAAAAAGCCATGGCACTCATCCGCAGGGCTCCGCAGGGTACCACAAGGCGCCCAGCTGGAAGGCCTTCCCACCACCAGCACCTCCACTGCCCCGCCTCTTGCTCTCTCGCTATCGTCCTGGGGTGAATAGTTTGTGATGCCAAGGGGATGTGCCCCCTGGGACCCGGACACCCTCTCCCCACCTTGCTGGGTGCCAAGAACCCTGGAGTTTCTTGCTCAGACAGACGAGGGCTAAGCAGGCAGTTCTGAGGTGGTGGGCAGAGCCTGGGCTCCCAGGCACTTTACCGTGACCCTCTGCCGGGGAGGGGAAGGTACAATGGGCAGAAGAGGGGTGGGGACCAGGACCGGGTCTCAGGGCTGCTGGTCCAGGCATGGAATTCCAGGGAGTATACTCATTCCAGGCCTTTTAATTCCGAAGGGATAATTGTCCAGGGAAGAGGATGAAAAATATTTTAACACTGTTTTAGCTTAATGTAAGCTCCTCCAGCACTGCCCTACACTGGGCCTGCTAGATGCCAGAGCAGCCAGCTCTCTAGCCCGGGAGCGGCCGGAGTTTGGGGGACGGCCTGGGCTGGCTGCCCCGGATGTGAGGACACGGAGAAGCGGGTCCAGGGGCTCCCAGGTGGGTTTCAGGTGCTACCACCCTAGACCCAGGGCTAACCTGCCCAGCTCTTCCTGGAGTGTCCTGGGTAAATCACGTCTAAAAGTAACTAAAAACAACAGAGAGCCAAAGTAATTTAAAAACTTAAAATACTCAATACTTAAAAGGTAACCAAAAAGAACTAAAAAACCCCAAAATAGCACAAAAAGAATTCCAACTGTTACTACTAGAAACCTCCCAAATCAGTTTCCAAGCAACGTCTCGGATGCCCTGTGGTGTTAGAACGCAGCGCACCAGGCCAGCCGGCGGCTCACGGCCACTCCAGGCAGGGGACCGAGCCCCGCAGGGACAGCTCGGCGAGGCTGGCCGGGCCGGGGGCAGGACAGGACAGACTGGGGAACAGATGGGGAAAGGAGAAGGGAACGTGACGGTCACAAGCCGAGACGAGCCTCCCTATTGTACCCAAGGCCTGTCCTCATAATAACGTGGTGGCCCGTGGTCTTCCGCCAGATTGGCGCAGAGGCAGGAGGCGGTGAAGAACCTCGGCGGGACGAGCGGGCAGCCCACGGGCGGCGTGCTGGGCTCCCACGCAGTGGGGTGGCGTGGCCTGGAGCTCAGGCCGGTGTGCGCGCCCAGGGTGGGTTCTCCCTGTCTGTCTGTCTGTCTCGGCGAGCGCTCGCGCGCTGCTCCAAGAATCTCTTAGACCCAAGTTCGCGTACCACGATGCTGGCCGTTCCTCTCACAGGAGGCCCAGCCCGGCTGGGGGAAGGCCGACCCCGCCGGGGCTGCGTCCGCCGGGCGCTCGGGCCCCTACTCTGCGGGGAAAGGGGGAGCCGCGGCTGTGTCCATTTCCGGCTGCGTCTGCGTCGGCCTCCCCACCCCGGGCACTGCAGGCCCCAGGCGACGCGGGCGCGGGCCGAGGGCGGGCGCGGTCAGGGCACAGCGGCCGCCGCCCTCTCCCGGGCCGTGGGGGGCGCTCCCGGGGACGGCGGTCACGGGCGGGGACGCCGGGCGGCGGCACGCGGAGGCCCGTGGGCGCACGGCCTCACCTGCCACGCAGGGCAGCAACGCCAGGCCGCAGGCCACGAGGAGGCCGCGCAGGGCCGCGGGGCGCATGGTCGAGGCCGCCCGGGTGGCGCGCTGCGGCGGGGGCCGAGGTCCGTCGCCGGTTTTCGGTGTCCCTTGCCCCGGGCCTCGCCCGCCCTTGGGCGCCGGCGGCTGCGCCTAGGCTCGTCGCGGAGGCGCCTGGGCCTCGGGGCTGCTCCTGCCTGGTGCAGTCGGGCCGGGGCAGGCGGCGGAGGCGGGCGGGCTCGGGTTGGGCCGGGCGCTGAGCATGCGCGGGGGCCTCCGCGGACGCGCCGTCCCCATTGGTCCCCGCGGCTCGCTCTCCCGCCGTTTGGGAGCCTCGGCCAATGAGAGCGCGAGCCCTGGCCCACGTGACCAGGGCCGCGTGCTGTTGCCGTGCCTGTCCTCTGGCCTGCCCTGGGTCCCCGGGGCCCCTGGACCTCTGGTGCCCTGTACCCCTGGACCCCTGGTCCCTGGGGCCCTGCACCCCTAGACACCCACCCTGAGGGGCAGTGAACCGGTGTGGGCCTCCAGGCGGCGGGAGGACCTCGGCCTGGAGCAGAGAACCGCTGTCGTCCCGCGCGTGTGCTGCAGACTGAAGGGAAGTGACCACGTTTATGTGCAAAGAGCCTGCGTCCCCAAGGTGCGCGTTTTCTTTGTTTTTATGTTGTGTACGCACTTATCTTTTGTTTCTCATATATTTTACTTCGTTTTTCCCCTTGCCTCCCCCTCCTCCCCCTGCGCTGGTCCCCGCCCACGCCTCTCTGGTCTCGGCATTGCTCCGCACGCCTTTCTGCCGTGCAGTAGTGCAGTGTCTGCAGCCGAGTGGGCCCTGCCGCATATTAAGGGGGGACATGCAAACGCGCATTCTTTTGAAGTGAAGATTTTAGTTGAGGCTGTAAAAAGAGCTGTAAAGGGGGTAGTGACTCAGCCTGCAGGACAGAGGGACAGAGGGTAGAGCATAAGCCGGCTGCTAGGGGTGCGGCAGGGTGAGCTCCCGGGGTCTTATCTCAGAGGCAGCAGGGCAGGAGCTGCAGCGAGCATATTCCAAGGCCCACCGCCTCTCACGTCGGTCTCTGGCTTCCCTAATGGCCTTTCAGCTCTCTGCTGAGACTGAGGGGTCTCTGTTTGTCCCCCTTTCCCACTGGACCGTGGAGAGGACCTTGTGCATGTGAAGGAAGGTGTCCTCCCAAGCCGGCACTCTGCCTGAGGGCAGGAGTGCCTCAGTGCGCGGCGAATGGATGTAAGGGCACTCTACCGCTGACTGCAGAAATGTTCAGATTTATCTCCGTTCTCCCATCGTTTTTGACACTGAGTAGGGATCCCCTAAAAAGGGCTGGGCCCTCAGTTTTTCCTTCTGTAGAGAAAAATATGAAATTTCCCCAAACCAAAAATTCATAAGGGCCGAACTGATAGTAAAATGTCTAAGGGGCTTAGAATGCAAAGTTCATTTACATTGTTTTTTAAAAATTGTTTCTTTTCTTACAAGGTGAGTCTTTACATGCTGTTTAACATTGCAGTGGTCCCCCTGCAGAGCACTTTCCATCTCTCTTCCCGATTGTTCTTCTCTGTTGCATCTAGCATCTCTATGTTTCCGCATCCTAGTTTAGTTATTTACACTTCCTGCATGTCTCTCCTAGAAATAAGCTCCGCGAGGACAGGGACGTCTGTTTTGCTCACTGTTATGTCCTGGACTGAGAAATCGGAAAGTAATAGTTCTCACTAGTGAAGGCGGACTCAAGGAATGAGGCAGTGACTGGAGACAGGACGTGTTGGTTTTCTAGGACGGCCACAGCACAGCACCACAGAGGGGCAGTTCCAACAGCAGAGACTTAGTTCTCATGGCCCTGGAAGCTAGGCGTCCAGGATCAAGGTGTCAGCCGGCGATTTTTTCTGCGGCGCTCCTCCTGGCCTGTGGGCACACCCGCTCTTTCTCTGCACACTCATCTCTGCTGTTTTCCGTCTGTGTACAAATTTCCTCTTTAAGAACACCAGTCAGATTGGGGTGAGGCAACGCTGATGGCCTCGCTTTAACTTAATCACCTGTAAGGGCCCTGTCTTCAAATACAGTCACATCTGGAGGTGCTGGAGGTTAGCACTTCAGAGTGAATTTGGGGGGACACAATTTAGCTCATAACGAGAAGCATGGAAGACACCCACCCGACCAGTGGGGCCAGATTAGGGAGCTGAGAGAGTGCCAGTTACAGGCCCCACACGACGCGGACGTCTCCACGGCTGCTGTGACAGGTCATGACGTACTTGGAGCAAGGGCTGTCCCAGACAGCCTGACACGGAGCAGGCATTTGGCAAGTTTCTTTCGAACAGATATGATTCTGTCTCTGCCAGCCTATCGCAGCCCGAAGATGGCTTTTCCTTTGTGTTTCCTTTCTCTCATCCTCTCCCTACCTCTGTGTCTCCCCTGGATTGAGGGGTGGAGTAAAAAGATCTCAGCCTATCCCCAGGAAGTTTATAGTTCGGCCAAGTGAGGTACAGCAGCACCCGGGGGCCGTTACGGGGCCCTGACACCTCACAGTTCCAGAAGCCCTGATGGTGGGAATAGCTCGCTCTGATGACATAATAGCTAATGTGGTTTGTTGCTAAGCATGGGACTGAGTGACTGCCCTGAAAGACAGCTGCTTCTGGGGCACTGAGGAGCAGTGGTTCCTGTTACATCCTTCTGACAGCGGGCGAGCTGTCAGTCAGCATGAAGAGAGCTTTACACTGGCCTGGCCAGGAAGACGGGTGTCTGGAAGCCAAGGCTTGTCGGTTGTAGGTGACTGTGAAGTTCTTAGGTCAGTAGCTGGTTGAAGGAAAACACGTCTCTGGTTCTGAAATAAATCAGCAAAAGAGTGGTCAGGAGATAAGAGGGCTGTGACGAGGACAGGGTGCGGAACGTCTCTTAATGTCCATGGGCCTCTGTTTTGTTTGTAGGTGTGACTCTCCCACAATGCTGGGGAAAACCACTTTGTGTGTTGTGAAGATGTGCTGTGATTAAATGCAATAAAAAACTTATATATAAAAAAACTTAGGGGCCAGCAGTTAGCGTAATGGCTATGTCGCTGGAGTCCCATGTAGTCGACCGCGGTTCGCGTCCCGGACCCGGTGGCTTAAACTCACGCCAGGTGCGTGTGCATGCGTGCTCAAGATCCTGAGGGGAGAATGGAGGATAAGGGATTGTGGCGTGGCCATCCCCCCTGGTGGGTGACTTCTCGCTTTCTATCTCTCTGTCTCTCTCTGTCTGTCTGGCGAGCACATGCGCCCTATAGCAAAAACCTCTCCAAAAAAAAAAACAACTTAAGAGGGTAGATTTTATGTTGTGTTCTTACCAGGATTAAAAAAAAAAAGAGGGCCACCCCAGTAGCCTAGTGATCCTAAATAGCCTATCGTGGTTTGAGAAGCGGCCCCAGTGGCTTGAAAAATCCACCGAGTGTGTGCGTGTGTGTGTGTGTGTGCCCTTTCCAAATCCTGACAGATGGAGGAGCAGGGCTTGTGGCAGAATCATGCCCACCTGGAGGTGCTTTCTCTCTCTCTGTCTCTTTATCCCTCTGTGGTGAGATATGTTGCTCCTGGCACGTTGAGAGAGAGAGAAGTTGTGTTCTGTCTGGTCCTGTGATGGAGGGTGAGAGGACTTTCACAAAGGTGACGAGGCTTACGCTGAGATTGAAGTGGCGTTGCCGTCAGTGGACTTACAGGCGTTTGGCAGGGACATTGTGCCCAGGGGCAGAAAATGAGAAAAGAAAGTCAGGGGCCAGGTCTCGAAGGGCCTCATGAGTCCAGAGAAGGGGTCTTTGGGTCACAGTGGTGTTGGCAGCAGCCCCAGAGTGCTTTCATGGACAGGTGAGGTGGTCAAGTGTATGGGGACTTGGCGAGGGCTCGGGTGTAGCTGGTGACACAGACCTGGCGAGGGCTCGGGTGTAGCTGGTGACACAGACCTGTTGTCCTTGAGAGGCTTTACCAGCCCTGGAAGAAGCTCAGGCTTGGAGTGATATCATGACTTTGTTGAGCTGACTGTGTGTGTGTGTGTGTGTGTGTGTGTGTGTGTGTTAAGAGTTATTTAATCTAACTTGATTAATTATTTATTTAATTTTTAATTTGACCAGAGAGGGGCAGAGTGAGAGAGAGAGAGGGAAAATGAGAAAGCAAGCCGCCAGGTCAGGGACTTGAACTGTGGTCAGCCACGTGGGAGTCTAGCGCCCTTAGCCAGCACACCACCTGCCAGCCCTCTGATTTGAGCTGACTTTGAGGCATCGGTGATGGTGTCAAGGAGAAGGGGTATGTTTTGAGAGCTCGGAGAAGATGTCTGATTGGCCCATAACTATGTGTGACGAACTGTGGTGACAGGTGGTAACCGGAGCCCTGGCCATACATGGGAGTGACGGGAGAGTTACTGGGAGAGAAGGGTCTGGCACTAGGTTTTGAGGCTCTTTATCACTTAATGGAAAGGACAGTCAGAAGTAGGAGGAGGACCAGGACGGTGGTGTTGGCGCCGAGGGAAGAGAGTTTCAAGAAGGAATTGCTGGGAACAGAACCAACACAGCTGGGACTGGGTAAGGAGGCCCTCTGTGGGCTTGTCGGTCCATAACGCAGTTTATTCACTGGCTCTGTGTGCCACGTACTCTTCTAGAAGCCGAGAACACGGCATTGAAAAGCAAAGCTGCTGCTCCCATGAACTACACATTCTAATGGGAAAAAGCCCCAACGCGCGGGCCAGCGTGCGGGGTGGGGCGGGGCAGGAGTGCTGCCTTGGACAGGTGATGGGGTGTTTGTCTCTGAGGTGGCCACCTCGGAGCAGTTCCTTAATGAAGGCAGGAGAAAGCCATTCACAGAGGTGGGGGAGCCCCCGGGATGAGAAGTCTGCCCCGAAGGACCTGAGGTAGAGCTGAGCTCAGGAATTCTGAGCGACAGCGAGGGGGTGTGGCCGGAGAAGAGTAAGGAGAAGGGACCTAGGAGAGAAGGCCGGAGGGTGGAGGACCTCGCAACCCTTCAGGGGCTACTGGCCGTACGAAGGGAAGCGCGTGGACTTCTGTGACACGGAGACTGGGAGGAGTGGCAGGGCTGCAGGAGGGAGCGGGACTGGACGACCTAGCCAGCGCGCTGACGGAGGGCAGTGGCCGGAGGGTGTGAGGGCTCCCCTTGCACGCCATGCCTGTGGGGGTCAGGCTCGATTTCCTGTCCCAGAGTGAATCCAAGGGAAGGTCTTGTAGCCCAGACACACCCCAGATGCAGAAGGCCTTTGGAGTAGACATGAGCTTGCGGGGTGAGGCTAAGAGTGCAGGTGTTTGTCCCCGGCCCCCTCCTGGGCCTTAGGCCCTCCCGCTGACCCGGCACTTTCCTATCGCCTTCCTCATTGCCCCTGTCACCTCCTTGTTCCTGAGGCTGTAGATGACGGGATTAAGCATGGGCGTGAGGACGGTATAGAAGACGGACACAACATCGTCCTGGCCAGGAGAGTGGTAGGATGCGGGTAACATGTAGGTGTAGACCAGGGGCCCGTAGAAGAGGTTGACAACTGTCAAGTGGGAAGAGCAGGTGGCCAGAGCCTTCCGACGTCCCTCCACCGAGTGCATGCGGAGCACAGCCGCCAGGATGAGGGCGTAGGAGGTGCTGATGAAGGCGATGGGCACCAGGAGCACCACCACGCCCGTGACGAAGAGCACCTGCTCGTAGGCCTCCGTGTCCGCGCAGGCCAGCACGAGCAGGGAGGGCACTTCGCAGAAGAAGTGGGTGATCCTGCGCGAGCCGCAGTAGGGGAACTGCAGGGTCAGTGAGGTCTGGATGGAGGCATTGAGCGACCCTCCCAGCCAAGAGGCCGCCACCATGAGCAGGCAGACCTGGCGGCTCATGAGCACTGGGTAGCGCAGAGGGTTGCAGATGGCGACGTAGCGGTCGTAGGCCATGAGGGCCAGCAGGAGGCACTCCGCCGCTCCCAGGAACATGAAGAAGAACATCTGTGCCCCACAGCCCCCGAACGAGATGCCCGTCCAGCCGAAGAGGAAGCCCACTATCATCTTGGGCACAGTGACCGAAGTGAAGAAGATGTCCAGGAAGGACAGCTGGCTGAGGAGGAAGTACATGGGTGTGTGGAGCCGAGCGTCAGCCCAGATGAGGAGGACCATGGCAGCATTGCCAGCCATGGCCAGGATGTAGACCACCACCACCATGCTGAAGAGGAACAGGTGTGTCTGGCTGTCATCGAAAAGGCTGGTGAGGACAAACCCAGTGATGGAGGAGTGGTTCCACAGCCCGCTGCCCGCCTCCTGCGGCGTCTCTCTGTGGAGAGGAATGTGAGCCAGCTCACGGAGGGCTCGGGACGTTCTCTGAGACGGAGAGACGGGTGGACAGAGTGCACAGGGCAGCAGCTGGCAGCAGGGGTGCCCCGTGGTGCCCTCGCAGACTTGCAGGGCAGGTGTGCGCGGTGAAGCTCTGCGTGTGCAGGGCTGCTGCAGCGGGGCTCAGAGCGAGACTCGTAACGGAGGAAAGAGGGAAGACTGGAAACCAGGGATCTAAGTTTCCACCTCAAAAAGCTCGAAAAGTATAACCGCACATTACAGCCCTGTTTTGAGATACGCATTAGTGATTGACGTTGCTGACACACAGGTAAGTGGACAAACACACATGGGAAACATCTTTGAAAAACATGCTTAACCTGAGGACTCTTTCCACACACGTGTGGATTCTGTGGCTCAGAACTCTTACGTACGCGAGGATCCACGCCACACATTTCGAAGCAGGCGGGAGCCCACTGCTGGCCGGTGCCCTCAGCTGGCAGGGGACAGCTGCACGTCTTGGCGCTCTGGCATTCGGGAGCCCGGACTTGGATTTTTGCCCTTATGTGGGTTTTTGGTAATATGCTGTCCTCATATTGTTCTCTTAACGTTTGTTTCAATACTTTCCTGATCCCTGAGTCTAATTATCTTAGCAAGGAGATTCCTTATTAACTTTTTGATAAAATTTGGACCTTAATGTAAAAATAAATCTATAGATTTCATTTTAGGAGTCAGTCCGTCAATTTGCTTCCCTTGGGAGGAATCTGGAGCCCTAAAATCTTCCCCTCTCAAGTTTTGTCTGTCCAGGTAAAGTCAGCTTCCAAGGAGCATCAAGCTAAGCTGCGGTGGGACAGTCAGTTTTCGGAGGAGTTGCGGGCGAGAGCCAGGTCTAGCCCATCCTCCGTTTCAAGGCCGAGCTGTAAGAAAGCCCGTGGAGGCCTGCCCATCTGGCGGTCCCCTGAACCTCGGGGCATGCTGGGACCTTGGGACCAGAGCCATGAATCCTGGCCAATGCCTTGACGTCTTGTTTATGGTCTGGGCGTGGGCTTGATAGCAAGTGTCTTAAATAGAAGGAAATAAGATGGGCTAGCCAGGAATTGAGATGGAGAGCATGTTGGAGTGGGTGGTCACTGTCGGTCACTGGGACAGGGTGGGCAAGGCACAGAGTGCCCGACGTGGCAGAGCATGGCCCCAGCTCCAGTGCTCGTCAGGACACCGGACAGCGGCCCAGCCTGCACGGGACTGCCCTCCTGCTTCCCGGATCTGGTCCTGGGAGGCTCGCAAGCGCCTCTTCTCAGGCCTCCAGGGCTTGGTTGTGGGCATGCAGCAGAACTGAGACCCACCGGCTAGCCCCGCCCAGCTCTTATCTGACCGTCGAGTGTACGTGGGAACTTGGAGACGGCACTTCCAGAAGTCTCACCACAGCAGAGCGCTGTCCTGGAGAGGCCTCTCCTGGTGCAGGTCCTGACTACACCAGCGGCCTCTCTCTGTGGCTGTAAGTCCCCCCGAGGCGCCCACCCTGGTGCACCGATTCCTTAGACAGGAATCAGACCTTCAGAGTGTGGAGGGGCCACTCCCAAGCCTGTCTTGAGTTGTTAAGCCCAAACACAAGGCATGGCTTCTAGTGAGGATGTGGCCCATTGCATCCATTTTCTGTATTTTTTGGTGCTTTGCCATCTTGAGACCATGTGGCCCTGAGGGGAAGTGCACCTCCCAGGGTTTCCCGATTCCTAGACAGAGCAGCCGCTGCCTGTGAGCACACCTCCGATGTGCAGCCCAGCCCGTCCAGAGCCCACGGTCTGAGTGCCTCGCATCGTTGGGCCCCTTCATCCAGGCACTGCCCACCTTTGTTGGTGCCAGGCCTGAGCCCGGGCAGCAGGAGAGCACCTCTGCAGCCTGGGGCCTGCCTGGGTCACTCCAACTACCCTCGCCTGCTCGCTGCCCCGCCCGCCTCTCCCGCTCCTTCCCAGGGAGCCCAGTAAAGGCCTCTGTGCTGCTGCTCACCCTTTGTCCCGACAGACCCTCGTGCTTCCCTGCGTGGTCCAGCATGGCATGGAGTGTCCTCTTTTCTTGGGGACTGTGAGTATCAAGCTTTTTTATTTTTTTTATTATTATTTTTTTAATGTGCCAGAGGAGAGCCAGAGAGATGAGTGGAGAGAGAGAGTGAGAGAAAGGGAAAGTGAGAAGCACGCTCCGGGGGCATGGTCGCACCGCCGTCCTTTCTCCGTCTCCCCCTCCTCTCAGCGTTTTGGGCACACATGCACACACGGGCGCAGCCAGTGTCTCAAGCTGTAGGGCCTGGGGAAATGGTCTTGTAAATGGCAGCTATTCCCTTCTTGTTGGTCTCACCATACTTGAATACAAATAAAAACTGGGCCGGCCAGTGGCCTGGCGGCTAGGGCTGCTGGATACCACAGGCAGAATACACAGTCTGAGACCTGGGCCTGCTGGGCTGGGAAGGACGTTGAATAGTCAGGCATGTGTGCATCTGTGCCCAGCGTCTCGAAGGGAGGGATTGTGTGGATGGCCACGTCCCATGGGGGCAGAGAGGGGGACGCTTCCTCTCTCTCTCTCTCTTTCTCTTCCAGTGAGTGAATGCAGCCTCTGGCAAATTAAGAAAGAAGATCTGGAGTGCATTTTAAAACGTTCCCCCAAAGTGAATCTCCTCACTTTGTACCTGTTTGGGCATTTTGTAGGTATAGCTGGTCTTGTTTGCTATCTCAGGCATCTCAGAACCACTTGGAAGGAACCTAGCTCAACTTCCCATGTTCTGGTGAGCAGGAGGCGCCCTGGCCACAAGGTCACAGCCGACCCTCACTACTCTCCTCGAACACGTCCTCAGCCCCAGCCCGCGTGGCAGTGTGATCATTCTTCACTGTCGAGGGGCTCCTCCAGTTTGACAGTGTCCCTGGATCTACCTTCGAGATGCCAAGAGCAGCTTCTCTCTTGGCATCCAGAGGGCAGACAACAAAATGATGTCCATTGCCCAGTGTCCCCTGCAGGGCGTGTCTCTGGGGTAGGGACCTCTCACTAGAGAGACGTCGTCTTTTACCCTCCACCAAGGCAAGTAAAAACGATACGAGCCGTATGTTTAGAATCTGTAATAACCTGACGACTCGGCTGAGTGTGTATGCACGTGTGTGTGCACAGTAAGCCCACATGCATGGTGCACTCACACACCCTTGACTTTCACAAGTGATGATAGCGCAATTTGTGGACAAGAGAGTGGTTTTTCTTTTTTAAGCAAACTTTTATATTGCCAGAGAATGTAAGTGCCTGAAAGTTTGATGGAAGAGAAGCTGTGCATGACCTTGCTGTGATTTTACTGTGAGCTGCGTGCTCGGGGGTGGAGGGCTACGTTGTTTTCCCCTCTCTTTTACCTCCCGCGTCAGACTCACCTCACGCCGTCCCAGTCCACAGTCCCCATCAATCTCCGTCTCTTGCTGACTATGTCCGCCTTCTGGATCCTTCCTGGTTGCAGCTGTGGCTCAGAGACCAGAGCAGGTACTTTCAGGAGGCCACATGGAGAGCTGAGTCCTTGGGGACAGGGTGACAAGTGTCTCCTTTCACTGGGCACCCCGAAAGGCTTCCCGTTTTCCCACTAGAGCGCCTTCATCCCTTGGCATATCTGCTGCGGTTAGGGTGAGCTGCTGCCTGTTCTCGGTGCTCCCTCCAAATTCCCAGCGCTGTAATTGCAAAGCCTTCACCACTGCATCTGCCTTATCAGTATTTTCCAGTTGTGGAGACCAGGATTCATGGTCTTGTGTGGGGCTTAGGGTTCAGCTGTGCTGCTGGACTCACAGGACAGCCGTGCAGGAAGGCACAAGGTGCCTCGGCCCCAGCCTTCCTTTGTGGGTTCAGGGTTGGCACTAAGAGCAGAGGTCCCCAGATCTGTCTGTGCATTAGAATAACCTGGGGAGTTTCACACAGGACTAATGTCTGCACTTCTCTGCTAGAAGCAATCCAGTTGTTCTGGGATATATTCTGGTCTTGGGAAATTTTAAAAGATTTTCAGGTGATTTTAATTTGCAGACAAATCTGGGAACCAATGGAGTAGGAGTTTCACAGAGAAAAGAAAAAAATGTCAGCTGCGTGTACCCTCCAGAGCTCCTGAGGCCGGGGGCGGGGTGCCTGGGTCAGCAGCATCCACTTGTTCAAAATGAAACTACTCAGACTCCCTCAGTCTCGCTGGTCAGAAGCTGGGCATGCTCACGCGTCTAGGTTAGCACTGGGCGGGCTCACACGTCTAGGTTAGCACACGTCTAGGTTAGCACCGGGCGTGCTCACATGTCTAGGTTAGCACACGTCTAGGTTAGCACTGGGCGGGCTCACACGTCTAGGTTAACACTGGGCAGGCTCACACGTCTAGGTTAGCACACGTCTAGGTTAGCACCGGGCGTGCTCACATGTCTAGGTTAGCACACGTCTAGGTTAGCACTGGGTGGGCTCACATGTCTAGGTTAGCACACGTCTAGGTTAGCACTGGTTGGGCTCACACGTCTAGGTTAGCACACGTCTAGGTTAGCACTGGGTGGACTCACACATCTAGGTTAGCACATGTCTAGGTTAGCACTGGGCGGTCTCACACGTCTAGGTTAGCACACGTCTAGGTTAGCACTGGGTGGGCTCACATGTCTAGGTTAGCACTGGGCGGTCTCACACGTCTAGGTTAGCACACGTCTAGGTTAGCACACGTCTAGGTTAGCACTGGGTGGGCTCACATGTCTAGGTTAGCACTGGGCGGTCTCACACGTCTAGGTTAGCACACGTCTAGGTTAGCACTGGGCAGGCTCACACGTCTAGGTTAGCACACGTCTAGGTTAGCACTGGGCGGGCTCACACGTCTAGGTTAGCACTGGGCAGGCTCACACGTCTAGGTTAACACCCGCCACGTTCCCGTGTTCTCGCCAGGACAGAGTGTGCACCTCAGCGGGTGTTTGTCTCTTGTCACGTGAGGAGGTAGGCTTGGTCATGGCATGAAGACAATAGGCTAGGGGTGGTGTGTAACACCCTTCAGTGCACAGACAGGCCCTCAACCCAAAGGACTGACCAGCTCAGAACCCACGGGGCCAAGTTTGAGAACGCCTACCCACGGTTCTCCCCTGTGCTGAATTTGGGTACTCACCGAGAGAGAGCAGAGTGGCGGGTTCGAGCTCATGTCTGTCCTGAGACCAGTCTTAACCTCGGCCGCTTTCCGGCTGCTCTCCGGAGTCCACGTCACCGGATGAGTGAGTGATGGGCCACTACTTGGCAGTCTACTTAAAGTAATTAAACAAATTCTGGTTAGTGGACCTACTTTAACTCCATGCCGTATAATTTATAACCTCTACTCAAATAATACCTCCGTACAGCCCAGCAGAAAAGAAGGCAGGATGACTGGCTGCACTGTTCGTTCTCGTCTGCCCTCCTCTTAACTACGCGCTTGGACAGAAGCCCCAGGGTTACTGGGTGTAGAGAGACGGGCTCACTGGGAGACGGACGCCCTGCAGCGAGGGGCGAGGGCGGTCATGGTCCTTCTTCCTCTGGGGTTCCTTAGTGGGGAGAGAGGGCGCCCTCCCCTGCAGATCCCCGAGAACCTGAAGCTGGGCAGGGCGTTTCCGAGGCTGGAACCCAGGGCCGCCCTCCCCACCGCTCGATGCGTCCCAGGGCTTTCTGTGCAGGTGATCGAGTGACTCCAGAAAGAAGACAGTCCAGGTTTAAATGAATTCCAACTAATGGCACATTCCAGGGGCTAAGAGAAGGCTCACAGTTCCTTCATTTCTTAAAAATACGCATCAGTTTTCCTCAGCTGTCACACGGTGCCTCCAGGGGCTCCAGGGCCCGGGCTGTTGTTCTAGACCTTTATAGCAAGGAGCCTTGGGTGCAGACAGATCAACACGGCGTCATCTTGGTGTCGGGGGAGGCTGCCTGCCGGCTGGCGGTTAGGGAGGGGACTCTCCCTCCCTCCTCCGTGCCTCTCTCTCTCCCCCTCTCTCTCTCCCTGCCCCCTTCTTCCTATCTTTTATACTATCTACTAAGGTTGCTTTCAGTTTTAACTTTTTTGGTCTTATTGTCCTGATGGGTTTTTAATTCCTCCATTTGGAAGTAATCAAAATAAAAAGCAAAGTAGTACTTCTTTATCTCCCATTTTTTTGTTAGACATGTAGCACATTATCTAATTTTATCTGACATTGAATAGTATGACGTAATAGATCACTATTTTACATATGAAAAATGAGAATTCAGAAAGTTAGCGTAATATTCAAGATCAGCTGTCCACACACGGCAGGTCTGGGATGCGGGTGCAGGCCTTGGTCAGCTGTAAAGCTCATGAAGTCCCCGTCTGCCAGGTGGCCGCCACGTACATGCCACCCCTACATTTACACATGGGAATTTTGGTCACGTGAACATGCATGGATGTCCACATGCATGGTTTGGTGGTTGTGTCTTCTCAGGCCTCATCAACTGACATTTTGGTTCGTGTCAACCAATTCAGTGAATTTGTGACTTTGTCCTAGTTTTCAGTATCACATGTCCAGTTGTTTTACAAACCATATATGATGCCTTTTTTTTATTTTTTATTTTTGGAGAGGTTTTTTGCCATAGGGCGTGTGTGCTCGCCAGACAGACAGAGAGAGACATAGAGACAGAAAGCGAGAAATCACCCCCCCTAGGGGGGATGGCCAAGCCGCACTCCCTTCTCCATTCTCCTCTCGGGATCTTGGGCACGCACGCACACGCGCCTGGCGTGAGTTTTAAACCACCAGGTCCGGGACGCGAACCGCGGTCGACTACGTGGGAGTCCAGTGACATAGCCATTACGCTAACTGCTGGTCCCTGATGCCTTATTTTTGAGAGATCTAACAAAGACTACAAAACACGGCCCGTACTTGCTGTTTTATTACTCGAGTACTTCCTTCATTCCTTAGGCGACTGCATCAGACAGGCGAGTGTTAGTTGTTCTCAAATGAATATACACAGAGCACCAGCGTAAGATTGCTATGCTCTCAGAATTTATAATTGCGATTAACACAATAACGCT
This sequence comes from Tupaia tana, assembly GCA_026018925.1. Taxonomy (NCBI): domain Eukaryota; kingdom Metazoa; phylum Chordata; class Mammalia; order Scandentia; family Tupaiidae; genus Tupaia; species Tupaia tana. Next base: position 2,993,330 of record JAKSZU010000015.1, read on the forward strand.
GTGAGGTGAGCATTGTCAGCCTGCTTTGCAAAGGTAGTAACAGAGACTCCTAGGGGAAAGCTGCTCGCCCGAACACTAGTGGTCCCGTGTCTGCTAGGGACAGTATTTTTTTTTTTTTTTGGTTATACAGTGTGTGTGCTTGAGAGAGAGAGAGAAAGAGAGAGAGAGAGAGAGAGAGAGAGAGAGAGAGAGAGAGAGAGAGAAATCACTTCTGGGGGATGGCAATGCTGCGATCCCTTCTCCTCCGTTCTCCTCTCAGGATTTTGGGCACGTATGCACACGTGCCTGGTGTGATTTTCAAGCCATCGGGTCTGAGACTTGAATCATGGTTGGCCATGTGGGAATCCAGAGCCTTGACAGCTGCAGCACCTGCTGACCCCAGGCACGTTGAGTTTTTAGCCAAATTCAAGCATGTTTTGTTGCTGTAGAGTTTAACCGTAAGGGCTTCTCCTCAGTGTACAGCCCGGCTGTTGGTCACCGAGCATGTCCTGCTGTGATGTGGACCTTTAGACTCGTCGAGCTGGACGCTGCTTACAGAACATCAGCGCGTTGCACCTGTGCACACTGCTGTCACACTGAAGAGTGAGGCATGGTCTTTCATGGTCACATTTTCTTTACATTTAAAATACTTTATATTTAAAGAAATGACCATGAAGCCCAATATTTCTTGGTAGACTTTTATCTTTTTATTCCCTTGAAGTCTTCAATCCCCACTGGTTCTTCTGCCTTCAGCTGCCAGCTACCCCCCAGTCTCTGTCCTCATTACCTAACCTCACGTCCCAAGTTAGGGGTCCAGGGCTTCGAGTGTGCCCTGTCCTGGAGTTTGGTGTGTGCGTCACCTTCTGTGCTCGGGGCAGTCTGCTTGTGCTCCACTTATGCGGAAGGCGGCCTGCTGCTACAGTCAGAGAGAGCCCCGACCGCTGCCTCGTGCTTTATTCCCTGTGGTTTCTTCCCTCTATGCGTGTTTTCACTTTCATCCAGGAGTACTTTTTTGTTTTTTTAAGAGGTTTTTGCTATAGGACATGTGCACTTGTCAGAAAGACAGAGAGAGACAGAGAGACAGAAAGAGAGAAATCACCCCCCGGGGGAATGGCCACATCACAATCCCTTCTCCTCCATTCTCCTCTCAGGATCCTGGGCATGTACACATGCCCAGTGTGAGTTTAAGCCATTGAGTCCGGGGCTTGAACCATGGGAGTCCAGCCATTACGCTAACTGCTGGTCCCAATCCAGGAGTACTTATTAAGTGGCTCTGAGGGAGTGCTTGTATTGACGGTGGTGTGGGTATGCTCTCCGCCATTCTGGCCCATTGCTGAGCTACTGATCGTAAGACACTGTGTCACAAGGTCACACAGTCCACTTCTCTGCACGTGAGAAGTCTGAGCCACCTGGGTAGGTTGCGGTCCTGGGGCTGCTAGTAAAAAGGAGCTGATGTGCAACCACAATCTTGCTGCCTTTCAATGATTTTGCATTTTCTTGTCTGGTCCTTAATAGGACGGCGCAGTTTAGGAGGCAGGAACAAAGCCGACTCCTGCCTCTGGTCGGGCAGGCATGCAGCTCGTAGGCCTTGTCTTCCCAATGCCCTTGAACACGTCCCTCCACATCTCTCCACTGGGACAAATTCTAATTTCTCTGCATTCTGTGATGCCGGGCCATGTAAGTTAGAACTTAGCACAGTTCTGATTGATGAGAGATGTGGCGATGACTTCTGGGCACTTAGTTTTTTTCTTATTTCTTTTACTTGCCAGAGGACACATGTGCTTACCAGGGAGAAACAGAGAGAGAGAGAGAGAGAGAGAGACCACCCTCTGACATGTCATGGTCTAGGTCTAGTGCCTTCCCCTCTATTGCTCCATCCTGTTGGGATTTCGACCATGCACACACACGTGCCCAGTGTGCTTTTCAGGTCGCCAGGGCTGGGGTTCTAGCTGCAGTTGGCTGTGTGGGATCTGGTTCTCTTAGCACTAAGCCATGGGGTTGGCCCAAGATTTTTGTTAGTTTTTGAAAAATCACTCCCTTGTGTGGCTTGGTGTGTTGAGTCAATGGTAGCTGTACATCCTGATTATTTGCTTTATTTCTTGTACTTGTTCAAGCTGTCCGTATTCCATTCTGAATTGCCAAGTTTCTAAACCTGTGACTGCACTCTCGATCACATCCTACTGGAATTTTCCCCTCACTGGTGAGCAATAGGTAATTTTATATAAACTACAGTGCTGCGTGCTTTTCCGTTCACATCCAATTAAAATATTTCTGTTAATATCGTGTTTTAAAATCAGTGATAGTAAGTCTCCTGGCCACTCCTATTGTTACTCTGAATACCAACACAATTTTAGCTGCCGTTCGTTGTGTGCTTGCCGTGTGTCAGTCATGGAGCCAGGAGTTTTACACCACTGCATCAGTGATACAGAGTGTGGATTGGTGCATTTATGGGTGAGCTATAGGCCAGGAAAGTTTAAGTGACTTTCTCAAAACAGCACAGTTATTAAGGGACAGAGCCAGCATTTAAACCAAGGAATGCCATTCCACAGAGCCTCACTTGTTAGGGATGTGTTTTCAAACATTTGAATGTGTTAGGGAGTGTTCAGTAGGTTTACATTTGCCACAGCAAATAGAAAACACGCATATACTGCTACCACCACCAGCACCACCATCAAAAGCTATTCACTACACCCCTGGGGAGTAACTGGGAGTTCTCCGGAGTGATTGCTGCATGTGACTTTACTGGGCTAGGTTAAGAGCTAGAGCTGCGAGTTGTTTTATGTTTATTTTATTTTTAAAGACTATTAAACCACACGTTGTGTATATCCAAATTTTGTATACATATTCTAACTTTGTCACTATATAAATTACCACAGTATTTTGAAGATGTTTTGATCTCATAGTTTCATTTTTGAAAATTTATGCTGAAGCAATTTTTAATAGTCTATGTAATTTATATCTTTTGAGAGCGAAAGAGAAATAAAGAGGGAGGGAGAGAAAAAGAGAGAGAGAGACTCTTTACAGGGTCTTCCACACTGCAGTCCCCCACAGCATCGTAGAAAGCTGGGGTCACAGCACACATAGTATTGCCAGCGTGTTCTGGCTGACCCTGGGCCTCCCATGTGGCTCCAGTACAAGGCAGTGACGCCCTGCTGCCTGTGCCACCACGGCTGGGGCTAAAGCAGTGACTAACAAGGTTAGTAAAGAGGTATGTAGAGAGGCCAGCAGATGGCATAGTGGTTGGGGTGCTGGGCTCCCACATGACCAACCACAGTTCGAGTCCTGGACCTGGAGGCTTGAAAATCATGCCAGGCATGGGTGCGTGCCTGTCCAGAATCCCAGGAGGAGAATGGCGAGGAAGGGATTGTGGCATGGCCATCCCTCCTGGGGGTGATTTCTCACTTTCCTTCTCACTGTCTCTGTTTGTCTCTGACAAGTGTTCGGCAAAAATCGTAAAAAAACAAGTGTGCACCGATATCTTCCATGTAGTTTAGACTATATTAATACAAAATGATTAAAAACGGTCTAGTACAGAAAAAAGGTAAATATATTTTGTTAGGTCCACTTCATGGAACATCATCAGTCCTTTGAAAATCATGCCTACATAACATGTGAGATTGGAAAGTGTAGCAATATGGAGGCAGTCTCATGAAAATACTAAAACTACAGGAGCAGAATACAAAGCCATACAATGGTTAAAACAATACAAGTTATACCTTTCATAAATATGGAAAGAAGTGGAAGAAGACTTGAATCTTGAGATAGTGGTTGCTGGGTGACCCTTTTATTTCCATTCTTATTACCAAAATACTTCTTATACAATAACTTAAATGGATTGTTTTGTTCAATTGCTAATAGAATTCAAGAAGTCAGGCTGCCAGGTAGGCTGACCTGCTCTACGGTCCACCTGGAAAGGTATTTTGTTCTAGCTCATCCCTAAGGAATCAAGGAGAACTTAAAAAAAGATGATTTCCACAACTCCCCACTTTGGCAAGAATAGAAATAATTATTTTTGTTTATTTTTTTAAAACTGTTCTCCAGTGTCTGAATTAATAGTGGGGAGGATCACGTCCCAGAGGGGTAAAGCCTCTCTCCGAGGATGGTTGACTGTGTCTACAGAGAATGCAGATCTGTCACTTTCGTCTGGTCTCTGACGACCTGAATGAAGGGAGATGAACCAAACCGGCTGATGACATCTCTCCCGTTGTTCTCAGTCATGTGCTCTTGGGAGAAGTGATAGGGCGACTGGGACATCCTGCCCTCAGCCCTCCTGGGCAGAGCCACACTTGGTGGGCCATGGTGCGCTACAGGCGTGGTCCCTGGGTGTGCAGCTTGGCTTGACATCATTTCCTTTAGCTGATGATCACAGTGGAGAGGGGTTGTTAGGCAGGGCCCTTGGGACCACCACCATCACAGAATTCCAAGCCCCTCCTGGGTGCCTGCACAATTAGGAAAGCTCACTACATGTTGATGCTTGTGCATGTATAATTGTATGATCTTACTTAAAGAAAACAAATGTTATGGGACCAGCAGATAGCATAATGGTGAGGTTGCTGGACTCCCACATGACCGACCATGGTTTGAATCCCAGACCCTGGTGGCTTGAAACTCAACGCTGGGCGTATGTGTGTGTGTGGCCAATATCCCAAGAGAAGAATGGAGGAGAAGGGATTGTGGCATGGCCAGCCCCCATTGGGGGTGATTTCTCGCTTTCTTCTCTCCGCCTCTCTTGAGCATGTGCCCTATAGCAAATATCTCTCTAAAAAAACAAAAGCAAAACAAAACAAAACAAAGGATGAAAGTTCCTCACCTTGACTCCTACAAAAAATACCCATTTTGGCTTTGGAGATTTTCATTTTCAGACTCTCTTTTCTAGAGTGGAGGGGTATATCTCATGGCTACCAGAGTAGACTTGGTCACTTTTCTCCCTTAAGCCTCCTTGACAACTTGGAAAAAAGTACTCTGCACTTAGGAAAACTATACTTCTTCAACTTGAGAGCATGAACTCCTGTTGAAAAACATGTCATTAATAGTCAAGTATAGCAGCAGGTTATTGCCTGGCTTTGGCAAGATGGTGTCTAGCAGAGAAGCCCATGGGCCCAGCTCTGTGCATTGCAGTGTAGTCGTTCTGCACCACACCCTGTATAAGTAGGTTCGTTATCATTCTCGTACACAGAAACAGGGTGGGGAGACAGTAAGTGATATGTCCAAGGCCACAGAGCTGAGAAATGTCTGATCCAGAACTCCAGTGTACTGTGGGGGGGCTGAGATTAAAATATTCTTGTGTTAATGTATTTTATTATTTTTAATGTAGCTAAAATGTTTGTGTAATGTTCGGAAACTCTCACAGAGAGCACACAGATAGTCTAGAATATATCTAGTGCGTCCAATCATAAACTTTTATTTGATAATATTATAATAAATATTTCTACAACTAAATTCATAACAGCTCAAGAATTACTAAAAAAATGTAATTAGAGTTTTTGGTGTGATAAGATAATACTTTATTTTTTAGAAGTCTTTATTGTAAAATACATACAACATAAAATTTGCCATTTTAACCACTTTAACGTGTGCAATTCAGTGGCAATGATTATATTCTCAATGTTGTGTAATCATCACCACTGTTTTCAGTAGTTTTTATCACCCCAAAGAGAAACTGCACACCATAAAGCAGTAGCTATTCATTTCCGCCTTGCCCTAGTCTATGAAAACCACCACTCCGCCCAACTGTTTTCTGTCTCTGACCCATTCTGGATATCTCGTGTAAGTGCAATCATGCACTATTTGTCTTCTTGTGTCTGGTTTATTATAATTTGCATAAGATTTTCAAGGTTCTTCCATCTAGTGTGCATATTAATTTTATGGTTAAAATTATTTATTAAAAATGGAAGTTGTACATATTTGTGAGGTACAATAAAGTCATGCTATATTTTTCATGATTAGATTTTTTGTCATAGGGTATGTGTGCTCACTAGAGAGAGACAGGGGAAAAGTGAGAAATCACACCTCCAGAGGGGATGGTCACACCATAATCCCTTCTCTAGTCTCTCTTGGGATTTTGGGCGTGCTCGCACATATGTCCAGTGTGGTTTTCAAGGTCTGGACTCACACCACGGTTGACCATGTGGGACTCCAGTGCCTTAACCAACATACCACCTGCTGACCTCGATGCCAGCATTTTAAAATACAATGTGAAATGATCATTAGATAAAGCTAATTAACATATCTGTTGCCTCAAATATTTATGATGTTCTATGATGAGAACATTTGAAGTTTATTCTCTTAGCATTTTAAAATTTACAGTAGGCAATTATTAGCTGTACTCACACGCCATGCGATAGACCCAAAACAATGAAATGGATTCCTCCTGTTTATCGGAGGCTTTGGAAGGTCAGCTCCCTACCCCTCCACCCCAGCCTTGGTAACCATTACTGTACTCTGCTTCTGTCAGTGCACTCGTTTTGGATTCTACATGTAAGTGGGAACATGCAGTGTTTGTCTTATTTCACTTAACGTAATGCTCTGCAATTTCATTCATAGTTTTGCAAAGGACAGAATTTCTTTTCAGAGCTGAATAGTATTTCATTTTGTACATATACTACATTTCTTTACTCATTCATCTATTTGATGGACACTCTGTATCTTAGCTATTGTGATGACTGTCTCAACGGACACAGGAGTGCTGATATCTCTTTGACATACTTATTCGAAATCTTTTGAGTAAATACTCATAAGTGGGATTGCTGGCCCATGTGGCAGTTCTACTTTTAGTTTGTCTTTTTTTAAATTTATGTGAGCTTTCTAGAAAGAGACAGAGAAACAGGGAGAGAGAAGAGAGGGAGAAAACACCCTCCATGGGGTGTGGTCATGCCACAGTCCCTTCTCTTCCGTCTCTCTTTCCCACTGGGCATGCACACACACATGCCTGCTGTGCCTTCTGAGGCTTCTGGGGCTGGGCTTCCAACCTTGGGATCGGCCATCTGAGACCGGGCTCCCTTCTAAGCTAGGCCACTGGGCCAGTCCGATTTTCAGTTTTCTTTTTTGAGGAACCTCTATACTGTTTTTCCGTGATTCATTCAATCAATCCTTCCTTCCTTCCTTCCTTCCTTCCTTCCTTCCTTCCTTCCTTCCTTCCTTCCTTCCCCTCCCTCCCTCCCTCCTTCCTTTCCTTTCTTCCTTCCTCTTCCTTATTTCCTCCCTCCCTCCCCCCTTCCTTCCTTCCTTCCTTCCTTCCTTCCTTCCTTCCTTCCTTCCTTCCTTTTTTTCTTTCTTCTTTCTTCTTTTTAAAATAGAATGCTGAATTTATTTTTTTATATGCAAGCCATCAGATACTGTACACAGGGAAACACACACAACTTGAAATGAGTAGCTTCACTAGGCAAGCACGTGGTGTGAGAGTTTGGCCTCTGGCCCTGGGGATGGGGAGGGGCAAGAAATCAAAATGGAAAGCATCAGATTTTAGGAACACCACTTTTATTTAGCCGTTCTCTTCAAGGAACAAACGGAATACATTTTCATTTTCTTTCTCCTTCTTTTTGCTGGAAATAATTCCACATAAGTAAAATTATCCAATAAGTTGTTGAAGGGAACAATCTTTTTTTTTTTTTTTAAGGTTTTTGTCATAGGATGTGTGTGCTCCCTGGAGACAGTTGATGAGAGGGAAAATGATAAATTACCCCTCATGGGGGATGACCACACTGCAGTCCCTTCTCTTCAATTCTCCTGGGGTTTGGGGCATGCACATGTGCCTGGCATGAGTTTCAAGATGCCAGATCTGGGACTTGAACTACAGTTGACCTCATGGGAGTCCAGTGCTTTAACCACTATGTAACCTTATGGCCCCCAAGTCCTTTATTTTTCAAAAGAATGAGTTAAAATAACACTTAAGACTCATTTTTGTAATTTGGACAAAGTGGCATTCAGACACAGTGCATATTTTGCAATCTTAAATATGTGGATGAAATTGGAGTATTAGTGGGTAATACAGGTTCTTGTAGAATGCTGGCAGAAGAAGGCTTACGTTGCCAAAGTGCTGGCTTTGTCCCATAGTCACAGCACAGTCTAGATGCACCGTTGTCTCTCACCCTCCCAGGACTCAGTTCTGGCTCCAGCACTAGCATTGCCAGTTCCTCTGCCGGAGTTTGCTCGAGGTGAACCAGCATTGCCAGTTCCTCTGCCGGAGTTTGCTCGAGGTGAACCAGCATTGCCAGTTCCTCTGCCGGAGTTTGCTCGAGGTGAACCAGCATTGCCAGTTCCTCTGCCGGAGTTTGCTCGAGGTGAATCAGCCACTCAGAGCTCTTCGGGATGGCTCTGGGGATTTTCCACGCTCCTGAGAGTGTCCAGTTCTGTGGTGTTGACATAAGGCCTGCTCAATGATAATACTGGGTCGTCAGAAAAGTCATGACACATTTTTGCATAGAAAAACAGAAAAACATGCCAAGACACTTTTGACGACCCAATAGTACCCTTGGCTTGAGTTGTAATTTTTGTTCCCTTGTTTTATCTTCGTAAAATGATGAGCAATGTTTGTACTATGAAGACAACTTACACTTCGAAACAGAAAATCAGAATTTCTGTAGACAAGATATGCTACATAGAAAAATGTTCTGTAAAAGGGTGACTCTAGCTCACAACTCCAAGAAAAAAATCTGGCATTAGGGCCTGGTTTCCTCTTCCCCACTACTTCGTCAGTCAACTCTGAGAATCGAAAACATCTTTCCTTAAGTGCCAAATTAATAAGTAGGAGGAGATTGGTTTTATTGTAAAGGGTAAGTCATACAAACTTCTATATATCTTGGGTGAAAGAACATTGAATCTAAAGATGGATCTGAATGAACCTACATAGACCTGAATGACTCATGTAGAGCAAACAAGCAATATTGTAAGTATACCATAAATTAAACTGAGGTACTTGTTTGTTTTTTCCTTTATTGTGTAAATAAAAATAGGCTGAATGGAAAGCCATTCAGTTATGTGAGTGAAAATGATAAATGAAACATCCTGGAGCTTCTTGACTGAGGAACATTTCAACTTGAATTCCCCACCATTGGGAAAAGTCCCCCACACACCAGTGCTGTCATACACACTACGAACAACGTTTACGTAATAATTCCTAATTTCTTGTGTGTGTGTGTGTGTGTGTGTGTGTGTGTTAGGGTGTGTATGTTCAGTGGAGAGAGAGAGAAAGAAAGAGAGAGACACAGACAGACAGTGACAGTGAGCGTAAAAGTGAGCATTCACCTCCTGGGGATTGGCCATACCACAATCTCTTATCCTCTATTCTGGGATCTTGGGCATGCATGCACGCCCGCCCTGCATGATTATCAAGTTACCAGGTCCAAGGTTCGAACCATGGTTGGCCATATTGGAGTCCAGCGACATAACCGCTACGCCATCTGGTGGCCCCACAATTCTTAATTTCTAGTCTCATAAAGAAATGGAAGGTTTTTCTTTTTCTTTTTCTTACTATGAAGGGCAGTAACACTGTTTTCCCACAGTCTACAAGTGGAAAATCTGCTCAGACTCTGACATACTTAATAAGGTTTCTGTGACATTAGATTTAATATAAAATTATTTTGAAAAGCACATTTTATGAAATTTTATAATAAAAAGTTATTATGGGGACCAGCAGTTAGCATAATGGCTATGTCGCTGGACTCCCACGTAGTCAAATGTGGTTCAAGTCCCGGACCCGGTGGCTTAAAACTCATGCCGGGCACGTGTGCTTGCGTGCCCAAGATCCCGAGAGGAGAATGGAGGAGAAGGGATTGTGGTGTGGCCATCCCCCCTGGGGGGTGATTTCTCGCTTTCTGTCTCTCTGTCTGTCTCTGTCTGTCTGGTGAGCGCACGCACCCTATAGCGAAAACCTCTCCAAAAAAAAAAGTTATTAGGACATTGTTAAATTTAATAGACAGCAAATGTGATTCTTTTCAGTTTTTAATGTCCAAGAAAAACCTACTTTAAAAATTGGTACAGTGATAGGGACCAGCAGCAGTTGGCATAATGGCTATGTTGCTGGACTCCTATGTAGTCGACCGTGGTTCGAGTCCCGGACCTGGTGGCTTAAACTCAGGCCAGGCGTGTGTGCATGCTTGCCCAAGATCCCAAGAAGAGAGTGGAGGAGAAGGGATTGCAGCGTGGCCATCCCCCATTGTGGGGGGGGGGATTTCTCACTTTCTGTCTTTCTGTCTCTCTAGCACACACCCTATGGCAAAAACCTCTCCAAAAAAAAAAAAAATGGTACAGTGATAATAGATAATATCTTGTATTTACTATTGTATTTAAGGCCAAGAACAAAGTCTTGATGGGTCCCTTAAGCACTCCCATTTTGAACTGTGCAATATAATTTAGTTTTCTCTTTTTTTGAGAAAATATCAGAGGTGGTGAGAATATCTAAGAATCCAATAAAACTTAAAATTATAAATAGTGCAGATATTTATCTTTTTTATTATTTTATTTTGTTATTATTCTTTATACGTTAAATCACTATACATCATTTAGATAGTGAAGAGACTGCCCAGAATGATATACACCTCAGTCCAGCCCAGTTGAGGTCACCATACACGTCCTCGTCAACAGATAAACCTTATCTGTGTCCCACAAGTGTCTTACCTCTCCATTCCCCCCCCCCCAAATTTCCTACACTCTCCCCCTCCCACATTCTCTTTCCACTTTATCTCTAGTGTCCATTACAATTTTTAAAAATAATTATTTAATTTTATTTATTTATTCATTTATTTTAATTTGACCAGAGAGAGAGAGAAAGTGAGAAAGCAAGCCACCAGTTCCAGGACTTGAACCATGGTCAGCCATGTGGGAGTCCAGCACTTTAACCACCACTCCACCTGCTGGTCCCCAGTTCATTACAATTTTTAATACTGTCATGTTCTCCAGTCTTTCAGTTTCTACTGTAGAGTGCAGACAGTCGGTATATTTATTTATTTATTTTTTGAGAGGTTTTCACTATAGGGCGCGTGCGCTCGCCAGACAGAGAGAGACATAGAGACAGAAAGCGAGAAATCACCCCCAGGGGGGATGGTCATGTCACAATCCCTTCTCCTCCATTCTCCTCTCGGGATCTTAGGCACGCACGCACACGTGCCCGGCATGAGTTTTAAGCCACCAGGTCCAGGATGCGAACCGCAGTCGACTACATGGGAGTCCAGCGACATAGCCATTATGCTAACTGCTGGTTCCCGACAGTCGGTATATATTAAGTGGAGACATACAGTGTCTCTCTTTTACAGCCTGACTTGCTTCACTCAGCAACATATCTTCCATATTTGTCCAATTTCTATCAAATTCCAGGGGCTTGTTTTTTATGGCTGAATAGTATTCCATGGAGTATATGTGCCACACTTTTTCAATCCATTCATCTCTGTTTGTGGACATTGGGTTGGTTCCATATCTTAGCAATCGTGAATAATGCTGCTATGAATATAGATATGCAAGTGCTTTTCCGATGGAGCGCTGTCCTGTCCTTTGGATAGATACCCAGGAGTGGAATTGCTGGATCATATGGTAGTTCTATTTGTAGGTCTTTGAGGAACCTCCATATTGTTCTCCACAGTGGCTGGACCAATCTACATTCCCACCAGCAGTGTAGGAGTGTTCCCCTTTCACCATATCCCCTCCAGCACTTATTATTGTTTTTTTTTTTTTTTTTTTTTCTTTAATCTTGACCATTCTGCCTGGGGTTAGGTGGTATCTCATTGTGGTTTTGATCTGCATCTCTCTTACAATGAGGGATGTTGAGCATTTTTATGACTTTTGGCTGTTTGTAAAGCTCATTTTCCCATCTTTTCTTTCTTTCTTTTTTTTTTTGTTGAGAGGTTTTTGCTATAGGGCACGTGTGCTCACCAGACAGAGAGAGATAGAAAACAAGAAATCACCTCCTGGGGGGATGGCCACGCTGCAATCCCTTCTCTTCTGTTCTCCTCTCGGGATCTTGGACAAGCATGCACGTGCGCCTGGCGTGAGTTTAAGCCACCAGGTCTGGGACTCGAACTGCGGTTGACTACATGGGAATCCAGCGACATAGCCATTATGTCAACTTCTGGTCCCATCATTTTCCCATCTTTTAATTGGTTAATCATTTTCTTCTGGGTAAGCTGTATATTCTGGTTATCAGTCCCTTATATGAGGCACAGTTAAGAAAAAAATCTCTCCCATTCAGAGGGTGGTCAATTCATACTAATTCTGATGTTCTTTGCTGTGTAGAAACCCCTTAATCTGATGTAATCCCAGTTGTCTATTTGGGGGATTATTGCTTGTGCTTTGGGGGTCTTGCTTAAGAAGTCTTTGTCTACTCCAATGTCTCCTAGAGTTTCCTCAGTGTTTTCCACCAGTAGTTTTATAGATTGCAGTCTTAGGTTTAGATATTTGATCCACTTGGAGTTGCTTTTTGTTAATAGTGACAGGGGTTCAGATTCATCTTTCTGCAGGTGGATACCCAGTTTTTCCAACACCATTTGCTAAAGATGTTTTCCTTTTCCCACTGGATTGACTGGTACCCTTTGTCAAAGACGAGTTGGCTGTATGTTTTGGGGTTTATTTCTGGGGTTTCTACTCTGTTCCATTGGTCCTCATGTCTGTTTTTGTGTAAATACCATGCTGTTTTGATGACCACAGCTTTGTAATATATTTTTGGATCCAAAAGTGAGATGCCACCTACTCCAGTCTTCTTGTGCAGGATAGCTTTAGCAAAATGGGGTCTTTTATGGTTCCAGATGTATTCTATGATTGTCTTTTCTATATCTGTGAAGAATATCTCTTGTAATTTTATAGGGATTGCATTAAACATGTAGATTAATTGGGTAGGATTGCCATTTTGATTATATTTATTCTGCCAATTCAGGAACATGGGTTGTCCTTCCACTTTTTAGTGTCTTTTTAAATTTTCTTTTTAAGGTTTTCATTATAGAGGTCTTTGACTTCCTTGGTTAGATTTATTCCTAAGTATCTTACACTTACTGTGGCTATGGTAAATAGAATTACTTACTTCAGTTCTGTGTCTGTCTGCTTGTTGTTTGTATATATAGTTGCTATAGATTTTTGTAAGTTAATTTTGTATCCTGCCACTTTATCGTATGCATTTATTACTTAGAGAAGTTTTTTCATGGCTACTACTGGGTCTTCTGTGTATACAATCACATCATCTGCAAACAGAGATAATATCAGCTCTTCTTTACCTGTTGGAATGCCTTTTATTTCCTTCTCTTGTTTGATCATATTGGCTAGAACTTCCAGTACTATGTTGAGTAGGAGTGGAGAAAGTGGGCAGCCTTGTCTTGTACCCATTTTTAGTGGAGAAGCTTTCAGCTTTTCTCCATTCAATATGTTAGCTGTGTATATATCCCTCTGAAGGCTATTTTTGTTGTGTTACATACATCTGGTGTGCTGTTCTCATGTTAATTGTCTGAAGGTGTTTTCTAATTTTCACTGTGATTTCTTCTTTGATCTACTAGTTAATAGTGTGTTGTTTAATTTTTATGCTTTTGTAAATCATATTGTTTCTCCAGAGTTCTAGTTTCATTCTATTGTGGTTGAAAAATATTCTTTATAAGATTTCAGTATTACTAAATGTATTAAGATATGATTTGTGGTCTAACATACAATCTGGAGAGTGTTCTGCGTGCACTTAAGAAGAATGTATTCTGCTGCTTTATATGTTCCAGCATATATTTTTCTGGTGTAATTGGTTTATAGTACTTTTCAAATCTTAAGTTTCTTTATTAATTTTCTGTGTAATTTTTAAATGATTATTTTTAATTTACCATAGGGTATACTTACTTGCACGCGCATGAGAGAGAGAGAGAGAGAGAGAGAGAGAGAGAGAGAAAACATCACCCATGGGAAATTGTCATGCTTCAATTCTTTCTCCTTATTTCTCCCTTTTTTCATTTTTATTTCATTTTCTTTTATACATTCAATCACATTATTTAGTTAACAAAATGAATATTTCAACAGGTGAACATTTCTTCCTAGTACAGTTGATAAAACTATAAAATATCAACAGATAATACCACATTTCTTTGTCCCATTAATGCTTTGCCTCCCTATTTTTCTTCTAAATGTCCTTCCTCAGACCCTCCTCTTTCACACACACTATATCTGATATTTACATCTATATACTGTGTTTTTATATCCTTTAGTCAATCAGTTTCAGTCGTAGAGTGTGGATACTCGGTATGTATTAAGTGGGGATGTACAATGCCTCTCTTTCATAGCCTGGCTTGTTTCACTCAGCAGTAAATCTTCCATATTCATCCACTTCCTGTCAAAAGCCAGGTTTTTTTTTTAATGGCTGAATAGTATTCCATAGACTATATGTGCCACAGTTGTTCTATCCATTCACCTGTTCATGGATATTTGGGTTGTTTCCATGACTTAGCAATTGTGAATAGTACTGGAATAAACATCGATGTGCAAGCACTTTTATTTCTTCCTTCTTTTGGGGTTTTGGACATGCACAGTCACACACTTGGCATATTTTTCAGTCTGTCAGATCTGAGACTCAAACCACACAGTGGTTCCTGAGAGAATCCAGCTGCCTTAACAGTATACCACTGGCTGGCCCTTAATTCTTTTAAGTGAATTATTAAACTGTTATCATAATAAGCTTGTTTGAAGGCCATTCTTTAACCTAATTCATAAAAATACTCCCATATGTTTTTGCTCTTCTGTTATAAGTAGAAGTAAGATGAAACCAGTAGCTGTGCAGAACTGGGAGGGTGAAGGACTTGATTGATGGAGAGTCCAATTTCCTCCTGGTTTATAACACTATGATATCATGGTTCATGGAAATCAATTTACAATTCTTTTTTAAATATATTTTTAAATTTCATTTTCTTTTATACATTCAATCACATTATTTAGCTTACAAAGTGAATATTCAACATGTGAAAATTTCTCACTAGTCAGTTGATAAACTAAAAAATTATGTTCAGTAGATAATACCACATTTCTTTGTCCCATTAATGCTTTATTTCTCTATTTTTCTTCTAAATGTCCTTCCTCAGTCTCTACTCTTTCACACACACTATATATGGTATTCACATTCATTTACTATGCTTCTATATCCTTTAGTCAATTTCCAATTCTTAGAAATAGAAAAAACAAACAAATAAGTAAGCAATTGAGCATGTGCTAGTTATTTTGTCTAGTTCATAATGTGGTGTGGGCCATGCCCACAGGAGAGGCGTTGCAGTGGTGTGTGAGAGGACGATAGCCCCGAGCTTTGGTCCTTGGAAACGTACGTCAGCATCCCACAGTGACACCATGCTCGATCTCCAGGAGTCTAGTTCTCATACTGGCTCTTCGCAAAAGGCATCTGATGTGGACTTTTATTTTATTTATTTATTTTATTAAACTGTCTAGGTCTAAGTTATCTTCCTTTTCTTTGTATGTCCTGGAACTAGGAGGAGTAAACTAATTGTCCAGTTTAGGAAATGTGGTGTGAGTGTTCCACCACACCCCGTGGTGTTCACGTCCTAACCCAGAGCACTGTCTGGTGGAACGTGTTGAATAGATGTGCTGACTGGAGTGAGCTGTTTCATTTTCGGCCAAGGTGTATCACATTTATCATAACTCTGAGCCTTCCACATACATACGCTGTCTCCGACACCCGCCCCAGTAAACCAGGCAGCTGCTGCGGAAACTCTTATTTCATAGTGTCCACGCTGCTCTAGCACAGGGAGTTTGAGGAGTTTTTATGCTGGAAACATATCTTGTTTTCTGTCTTTAACCACCATCGTTCTAAACATTATCTCCCCAGTTTATGGTCTTCACACGTCCCATGTCCAATTTTGAAAGGCCTGATAAAAAGTCTGTAGAGTTAGACAGAGCCTGAATTTGGGATTCAGTGTGATCTTGGGCAGATCCTGTGTTACCATGTGAGTGACTCACATACAGGACCCCTCCCTTATGCTGCCTTTCAGTCGGCCGTCAGTAATGATGACTCACAGGCAGGGGGTCAGGGTACGGGGACCCCTTGCACTTTAGTCTCCTCTGTGGAGAAGTGACCTGAAGTCAAGTGTCAGGTACTAAGATATTGGAGTCACGCTGTAAATTCCCCACATCCACCGGGGTGACCATTACAGCAGAAGGCCGTCCGCACCAGGGACTCCAGTGCCACCGCCTCTGGTCAGGAACCCGGAGCCCGGCCATAGCCACCACCTGCCCCCGCTTCCCTGTGTATTACTCCTTTCTCAGAAAGCATCTTTTAATTTTTTTCCAAAGAATTATTTTATTTAACTTTATTTATTTACTTATTTTAAACCTTTGTGCAGAGAGGGACAGAGTGAGACAGAGAGAGGGGAGGGACAGAATGAGAGAGAGGGAAAGTGAGAAAGCAAGCCACCAGGTTCAGGACTCAGGCTGCGGTTGGCCATGTGGGAGTCCAGCACCCGTAACCACCACGCCACCTGCCAGCCCCAAAGGCATAATTTTTTAACCCAGACAACTTCTCTAACAACTTGTCCCGTAACGATAAGGGAATTAGTTTTACGACCCTCTGGGGACTATCACGGCGTGTGTTAAAAGTGCATTCTGACTAGTAGCTCTCGGAATGGGATGGTTCAGACTCTTCAGGTCTTTCGTTTTCCTTTTGGGAATCATTTTATTATTGAATTGGACACACAGATCTCTGAAGCGGATCACACAGCATCAGAAATGGAGCAGGATCACCCTGGGAGACCCAGGGCAGCTTCATAGTGGCTGAAGTAAAGTCTCAGTGTTTGCTGCCAAACAGTCCTATTTTGAAGCATAAACTTCAAATCATACTCCAAAAAATAAAATAAAACTTTAAAAATAAATGAACCAGAGATTGAAACGGGCATACCCTCTAGCAGAGTCATAGGCCTAGAATGGAATCAGGAAACATTTTAGATCTGGAAATGACCTTTTATTTAAAATAATTATTTAATTTTATTTATTCATTCATTTATTTTAATTTGACGAGAGAGAGAGAGAGAGAGAGAGAGAGAGAGAGAGAGAGTCAGTCACCAGGTGTGGGACTCAAACCATGGTTGGCCATGTGAGAGTGTCCAGTGCCTTAGCCACCACACCACCTGCTGGTACCCTGGAAATGACCTTTAAGACCAAGGCCAGTTCTTTAATTGGCACAGAGAAGTTAAATGAATTATTTCCACATGGCTGGCCTGTGTCCCAGTGTCCAGACCAATTCTGCTAAGCTGCAAGTTAGGCCAAGGGGACAGGTGTTATTTACCTGTGGTCTCATGGCTTGGTAGCTGTGGGCGGCTACTTGCTTCTACCTCAGAAGAAACCCTCTGCTTATCACTTTTCTGAGAGCGGCCATCACCTCCTTGTTCCTCAGACTGTAGATGAGAGGGTTCAGCATGGGGGTGAGGATGGTGTTGATCATGGACAGGATTTCATCCTGCTCTGAGGTGTGGAAGGAGCGGGGTGTCATGTAGATGACCAGGGCTGGCCTGTAGTAGAGGCTGACAATGCCAGGTGGGAGGAGCAGGTGGCCAGGGCTTTCCTCCTGCCCTCCGGGGAGTTCATGCGGAGGACTGTGAGGAAGATGAGAAGGTAGGACGACAGGATGAGCCCCAGAGGAAGGAGGACAAACACGATACAGAGGACAGACACCACCATCTCGTACAGGGAAGTGTCCTCACAGGAGAGCTTCAGGACAGCGGGCATCTCACAGAAGAAGTGGTGGATTTCCCTGGGGCCGCAGAAGGGAAAATGCATGGTGTAGACGGTATTGACGAGGGAGTTGAGGGCGCCTCCGCCCCAGGACACTAGGGCCATCTGCAAGCAGACTCTCGGGTTCATGATAACTGAGTATCTCAGGGGGTTGCAGATGGCCACATAGCAGTCGTAGGACATGAGGGTCAAAAGGAGACACTCACCACCCCCAAGGGCAAAGAAGAAGAAGATCTCGGTTCCACAGGCAACTTTTGAGATGCTTCTCTTCCCAGAGAAAAAGTTGATGACCATCTTTGGGACTGTGGTGGAGATCAAGGCCAGGTCAATGAGCGAGAGGTGGCTGAGCAGAAGGTACATGGGGGTGTGCAGGCAGCGACGTAGGCCAGGAGAATGGAGATGACGAGGATGCCGATGTACTGCAGCTCTGGGAAAAGTCCCAGGAGAAAGAAATCAGTCAAGGTTCCATTCCCTCTGTCCATCTTCTGACCTCTCGGACTTGAACTGGAGGGTGTAGAAACAATAGAATATGGTGATGCTGGTGGAGTGTGCTGGATTTTATTTTTCTTACGATTTTACCAAAAAAGACTTCCTTTGAACATCAGTGTCATTGTAAGAGGGGGAAGGAAAGAAGGAAAAAGTTTTTAGGAGCTTGTATCAGGTTCTATTAGAAAAGCTCTCTTTTTGGGAAGTACTTTTGGGTAGGAAAGGTGCGGTATTGAGGCCAGAGTCTGGGATGCTGAAAAGTGTGCTTGCAGTTCTAGCGTGCCTCTGGGGATGGTGCAGACGCAGCAGATCAGAGGAGAGTAGTCTAAAGAAATGACCGTATCCTTTGGAAACAGCGGCTGGGGAGAAATTCCTAAGGGCAGTGGACAAATGGAACAGGGCTACATGGTATTCATGTCGCTGTTGTGTGAACGTGTGTGGGTGCATGTCGCTGGTCTATAAATACTTTTACTATCCCCAGTTTTGGACAGTCTGCTCTTCGTGCGGCCTTCTGCTGGGTGTGCCTGTGGAGTGGGGCGGGGCGGGGCAGCATCTACCAGGAGGTACTTTGGTACGGAGAAGGGCCCCACACATGGGTGGCCGACACAGGCACCACAGAAGGACTCATCAGAAGCAGCTCGAGCTGGGGGTCCTCAGTTCCTCCCACACCCGCACCCCTAAGGAGCCTGTAGAGAGTTCGAGATGTTCGGGCTTCCCTCTGCGTGTCACACACACGTCTGCGTCAGTTTTGTTCTAATTCGAAACACGTGACGTGTGCCCTCCATGTGGCATGTGTCGGGTGAGGGCTGGCCCCATGCGGTGTGCTCTCCTCCCGCCCTCTCTTTACCTATTCTGCTGAGATCTGGCTGCTGGCCCGGCTGGACTTCCCCAGCCCCTCTGGCCACTGTCTCGTCTCGTGGAACTGGCCCTTGCCCAGGGCTGTCCAGGAGGCCTGCCTCACACCTGTCCCAGCATCGCAGGACCAAACGGACTAAGCCTGACACTGAGCCTGACACAGCCTGCTGATTCTGTTAGTTGATAAGCTGATCGGGTACTGAACCCCCATGCAGTGGATGTCTTCACTTATCTATGCTCGCTCTGTTCTTGGCGTATAAAACCTGAGCCTGTGCTTGCTGACGCTCCGACCGTCCTCCGCCGGCCGTCAGTGGAGCGTCCCTGGTGAGTAAACTCATGTCTTTCTCTGCTGAACCGCTGGGCATGTTCTTTGGAATCGGTAAACATTGTGGGCACCCGCAGATTTGGGGCCTCCCCAAAACATCAGGTCAATTACGGGATTTGTGAAAATTTTTCTCTGTGACAAATACAAAGTACTTGAGGTTTTGATCCATTTGTACTCACACAGTTTTAGAGATATTTTCTTCAAAATAAGGGTGAATAACATTCAGTGGTATCGCTTCAAATGCAGTATCTTTTAAACTATTCTTTTTTTTTTTTGGGTTAAATTATAGATTTCTTATTTATTATTATTATTTTTTTTATTATCTATTTTTTTATTACATTGAATTACATACAACTTTACAGTGTATTACATTGCTTTTTCAAAAGGGAATGCCATGCATGTCAGTCAGTACAGAGACATTAATCTCCCCGCTTCAACATTCAATATCTTTCCTATGTTTCCCCCAATCATTATTATTATTATTCTAATTATTTTTTATGATAAACATGATTTTTTTTTTCCAATTATCAGATCATAAAGTTCCCAACAATAGGAAACGTAGACTGCACTCAGGGCTGGACCAAGGGTGGGTCTCGTGCAGCCCCGCAAATGTAGGTGAATCTCCATGGAACACAGTTTCAGGAACGCGGCTCAGGAAAGCAGAGACGGCCATCAGCGGTTGCGGCACGCGGGGCAGATCCCAGCCACGGCCCGCGGGGGCAGAGCCCCGGCCACGGCACGCGGGGCAGACCCCGGTCACGGCACGCGGGGCAGAGCCCCAGCCACGGCACGCGGGGACAGAACCCGGCCACGGCACGCGGGGCAGAACCCCGGCCACGGCACGCGGGGCAGAGTCCCGGCCACGGCACGCGGAGCAGACCCCGGCCACGGCACGCGGGGCAGAACCCCGGCCACGGCACGCGGGGGCAGACCCCGGCCACGGCACGCGGGGCAGAGTCCCGGCCACGGCACGCGGGGGCAGACCCCGGCCACGGCACGCGGGGGCAGACCCCGGCCACGGCACGCGGGGCAGAGTCCCGGCCACGGCACGCGGGGGCAGACCCCGGCCACGGCACGCGGGGGCAGACCCCGGCCACGGCACGCGGGGCAGAACCCCGGCCACGGCACGCGGGACAGGGCCCCGGCCACGGCACGAGGGGGCAGACCCCGGCCACGGCACGCGGGGCAGAACCCCGGCCACGGCACGCGGGGGCAGACCCCGGCCACGGCACGCGGGGCAGAGTCCCGGCCACGGCACGCGGGGCAGAGTTCTTTTAAACTATTCTTAAACAAATTCAATAAAAACTGAACGATTGTCTGATTGAAGCTGCTGTTTTGAATCCAGCATGCTGGGAGCCCCGTCCCCGATTTCGCACTGCTCTGTGGAGGTCTTTTCTGCCCAGCGTGTCTTAGAAGGTAGCTTGCCTGCTGGTGGAGGCTCCTGCTCTCACTCGTCAGCCTCTCCCGCGCCTTTGACCTCCTCCCTGGTGTTTCCAATGGTTCATTTTCCGAAGCTTCATGAAGATGTAGGAGTTCACAGCTCTTGCTTTGGAGAGTTTTAAAATATCAAGATGGATAAGCAGAACATGCAGTTTGATGAATCTAGGCAAATTTAACCCAGACAGAAGCGATCACTGGGGTCACCCAGAGAGCTGGGTGCTGTCTGTTGGTATTCTGTGACCTGGTTCTAACGATGTAGTCTCCAGAGCTCACCCGAGAGAGATGCAGCACCTGACCTTTCCCAGACTGCAGACAACGAAACAGGAGACGAGAGGAGCTGGTCTCTCTCTGTCCTCTCCGTCCTGTGTCCTGACCCCGGCTGTGCTCCCAGACACTCGTGCTCCTGCAGACTTCTCCCAGCGGAGCCTGCCTCTCGCCCTGCCTCTCCAGACTCCAGAGCCTGGTGGCGAGCACTCCCTCTGCAGGTCCCTCGAAGACCCTTCCATTATCAAAGTACCAAAGCTGATGGGGCAGGGCCTTCTCAGGAATTTCTTCTGAAGTTCTCGATGGAAGATGATTTCTAATAGACTTGGGTTTTTTTGTGGGCATTTTCAGGCTCACAGCAAAATCAAGAGGAAGGCACAGGGATCTCTACGTACTCCTGACCCCATGCATACGGTCTCCCCATTGCTTGCGTCCCCCACCAGAGGGAAGCTTTGTTACATCTGAATGCACGTTGACCAGTCATCACGACTCAAAACCACGGCTCATACTCGGGTTCACTTTGCATAGGATGATTTTTTAGGATATAAAAAAGGACTGGTCAGTAATAATAACAACAGCTAGTTTTAATCCTAAATACTGGCTGGTGTTGGAATAACAGATTCTTAGGTGGGTAAGCAGCCCCAAACGATGGCAGGAGGTACTGGCACCCTTCACAGACACCACCCACAGGACACGGCCTTGCCGGAGTGGTAGCCTTGACAGTCTTTGTTCGTGTTTCCGCTCTCCTCCCTCCCTTTGAGAAGAGCCGCTGTCTTTCTTACTCATTTCTCTACCTCAGTGCCAGACACAGTGATGGCACAGGCCCTCCAACCCTGCCGAAGGAAGAGAGCAGAGAGCAAAGAGGGAAGGAGACACCCCCTTAGCAGCAGGCCTCTTGGAAATTTCATTGACATTCCTAAGCACTCACCTATGCAAGCGGTGACTGCGGTATTAACTTCTTGGGTCTGGCTGAAAGTGAAGAGACGTCTGTAAACTTTCTCAGCGTGTCAAGAATGTCACCATAGGTTGGTCGTAATGCTTGGTGATAAGGCCATGAAATAGCATTGATCCATGATCAAGGACTGTTCTCTCACCCTCCCTGGAGGTGATTTTTAATTAGACTTGGATGGTATAGGTTTGATCCTGCTTGGTTCTCTTCTCAAAATAGATAATGCCATATACTGTTTTTCACCAAAACTTAAAGAAAAATTAAAATGATTACATAAAGAAGAAAAATTAAATAAAAATTCTTAAATTTAGATTAAATTTATGGAGAGGTACATGTTCCAACATACAGAAACATAGTTAAAGTAACAATAGTCACTCCCTAAGTGCTAGGAAGACATCACTGTTTTAAATACTTTGCATTTATTATTTACCCCCACGGACATTAGTCTAGGTTTATTTTGCAGATGAAGGATCCCAGAAGAGGTTACTGGCCCAAGATCAGATGGGTAGCAAGTGCAGGCAGTCTGGCTAGTCCGTGAGTAACCTTCTACCTGTGAATGGCCGTGATAGTGGTCATGTCCTTGTGCTCGCCACACTTCTTCTCTGCTACGAATATAAACTCTTCAGTCCCCACCCTGCCTGGGGCCCTCACCCCTGCCATCCTGCTCCCACCTCTCACCTTGACTGAGAACCACGTCAGAAATGGAGCGTCGGACCACGTTGGTGAGGGCAGGTGGGACGAATGTGGAAGGGCGTTTCTGGGCGACTGCCTCCTGTTCCAGGCTCTGCCTGCAGGGGAGGCCTCGAGCCCAGCCCAGCTCTGTGCTGCTTCCACCAGAGCAGTGTTCCTGCTCGGAGTAGGAGCCGGGACTCCCACACCCTATCTGCAGACTTCAAGGCCCTGGAAATGAGACTCATGAGCTATGGAAGAGTATAATATGATAAGAGAGTATGATAAAGGGGAGCCATATTGCCATGGGGCTGTGACCCTCCAGGAAGTGAGAAATAAATACAGGACAGTGTCAGGCAGAGGAACTGCCTGAGGAAACCTGCAGTTAGACCCCCTCCTCTGGGGGCCCCTGTGGCCTCGTCCATTGGGAACTCTGCCCCCAGACATTAATTAGCGGTGTTCTCTGAGAGCTACTTGGATTTCTTTCAGATTCCACAGTAATTGTCCAATCAAGTGGAAGGGATCCAATACCGTGCTTAAGCACCTCTGCACTGCCTCCAGGGAGATGCAGTCAGGAATGCCCGGGCAGTGCCAGTTAGGGGAGTGGCACTTCCAGGCCACTGACTCCGGACGGCCTGTGACTGGCCCTCCTCAAACACAGATCTAGGTTTTCTTTACCTGCTCTCCCCTGGCATACAAGTGCCACACCAGGGGCCCACCTTTCCACCTGACTTCCATCCCCGCCTCCTGAAGAGCCCCCGCCACCCAGAGTGGAACGTGCAGGGCACTGACCACGGATAGCGCGTCCTTCCCTGGGCATAACCCAAAGAGTGCGTCCTCCCCAGGGACGTGATGGTGCCCCGATGACTTCCAACGTTCCCTTCACGAGGATGAGACTGTGGTGAGAACAGAGGATCAGAACATCGTGAGGATATTTACACATAGGAAATGGGCAGAGGTTTTCCCAAACAGTAGCACAGAGAGCTTGTGCATGGCTTCAGACTGGGGAGTTTACTTGTTGAACTAGCATTTCTTTTGACGAGGTGTCCAAGGCCCCGAGGATTGGCAGGTCAGCAGGAAAGAGCTGCTGTGAGAGCAAGAGGTTTGCCGTCACCGTCAGGGACGCCCCACCCGGAGTGCAGGATCTAGTTTTCTTTCTTTCTTGTGATTAGCAACAGTGGCTGATTAGTGTTTAGGTCTGTTAAATTCACTAGAGTTTGCCAAATGCTTAGCACCTCAATTCATTACCCTAATCACTGCTTCAGTACGACCAGGTTTCACGTGGGAAAGGCATGATCGATGCCTCAGTCTTGCCTTTTGTTTGCCAGTTTTCAAAATAATGACTTTTTCTCTTGTATACTTCCATAAAGGCCTATCAGGGTTTGTTTATCTTTAATTATATTGCGAACACATGTAAGCATATTTGCTGTGTTTTGATCCAACGTAGTTATAATCTGTTAGCTTGTCTGGAAAGTCATGATGTTTTTTTCTGTTTTTCTACATAAAAATGCCTTATGACTTTCCTGATGACCCGATAGTACAGTGCTCAAATATCTTTATCTTTGGACATCAGCAGGATAGAAGGCAGGGAGATCCCAGTCTTCGTCCTCCAACAGAAACAATGATGTAGCAACTACCCATGGATAAAAATGACTTGTGGAGGGTTCTGGAGGATGAAGGAACTATAGCAACCCAGTAGAGCACAAACCCACATAAACCCGATGACCACAGAGAGAGGGATAGGGGGCACCTTATTGGCATCTCACACCCCAGCCTGACACAGCTTGGTTTGAAAAGGTCATTGACAAGGACTAGCAGTTGGCGTAATGGCTATGTCGCTGGTTACTCCCATGTAGTCAACTGTGGTTTAAGTCCCGGACCTGGTGGCTTAAACTCACACCGGGCGCATGTGCATGTGTGCCCAGGATCCCAAGAGGAGAATGGAGGAGAAGGGATGTGTGGCATGACCATCCTCCCTGGGGGGTGATTTCTCGCTTTCTGTCTCTCTCTCTCTGTCTTTCTGGTGAGCGCACGCGCCCTATAACAAAAACCTCTCAAAAAAAAAAAAAAAAAAAAAAAAAGAGAAGTCATTGACAAAGGACACAAGACAGTACAATGGGAAAAAAGAAAATCTCTTCAGCAAGTGCTGGGAGAACTGGATATCCAACTGCAGAAGAATGAAATTGGATTCTTATCTCTTATAACTAACAAAAAAAAAAGGCAAAGTGGATTGAAGATCTAAACATAAAACGTCATGCTATAAAAATACTGGTGGAAAACATGGAAAATTCTTGGAGACCTTGGGGTAGGCAAAGACTTCTTAAGGAAGACCTCCAAAGCACAGACGGTAGTTCCAAAAGTAGACAAATGGGACTGTATCAGGCTGAGAAGCTTCTGCACAGCAAAAGAAACCATAATTAGAGTGAGAAGACAACCCTCAGAATGGTAGAATATATTTGACAGCTATACCTTAGGTAAGGGACTGATAACCAGAATGTACAGGGAACTCTCAAGCCACTTACCCACAAAAAAAAAAAAAAATATTCAATCCAATTAAAAGATGGAAAAATGAGCTGAACAGACAACTTTCCAAAGAAGGCATATGAATGTGACCAAAAAGCATATGAAAACATGCTTGTCATCATTTATCATAAGGGAAATGCAAATCAAGACCACAATGGGATACCACTTAACCCCAGTGAGAATGGCTAAAATTAAAAAAAAAAAAAAGATAAGTGCTGGTGAGGCTGTGGTGAAAAGGAAACTCTCCTACACTGTTGGTGGGAATGCATGTTAGTATAGCCACTGTGAAGGATGATATGGAGATTCCTCAGAAATCTACAAATACAACTACCACATGACCCCATAATTCCACTCTAAGGTATTTACCCAAAGGATAGAAAAATCCTCAGTCAGAAAAACACCTGCACATTCATGTTTATTGAAGCATTATTTACAATAGCTAAGACATGGAATCAACACAAATGTCCAAAAATAGATGAGTGGATTGAAAAAATGTGGCATATGTACTCTATGGGATACTACTCAGTCATAAAAAGCAATGAGACCCTGATATTTGATACAAAGTGGACGAATATAGAAGACTTGATGCTAAGTGAAGCAAGCCAGAGTATGAATGTAAGACTTTGTATGTCCCCATTTAATATATACTGAATATCTGCATTCTATAGCAGAAACTGAAAGTTTGGAAGGTAGAGAGAGCAGGGAGAACAACTGTGGATACTAGAGATTGTAAGGACGGGGTAACATGGAGGTGAGTAGTGGAGGGGAGGAGGGGAATGGGGAAAAACAATATGTTTAATTGACACAAAAATGAAAAGTTATTTGCTGATGATAATGTATATGGTAATGTCTTTGTCTTGACTAGTATGCACTGTATTCATGCTGGAAAAAGCAATGTTGTACACTGTAAATTAAATGTAAATTTAAAACAAAACAATATCAACAACTATAAACAGTGTTTCAGTGAATAGTCCTATAAAGGTTACCTTGAGCACCTATATGGACCGTTTTTTTCCTCCAGAGAAAGCACTTGGGAATGAATTGCTAGGTCATAGGGTGTGTACATCTTCAACTCTATTATATAGTGTCAAAGTGGTCTCCATATAGTCGTATCTATTTACACTTCCACTGGCTGTGTGTAATGGTTCTTATTTATTCTTATAAACATTTTATATTATTGAATCTTAAAATTTGTTGACCTAATGGTATGTGTACATGAAATGCTATAACCTTTTAATTTTTTAAAGAATTATTTATTATTATTTTTTAATTTGACTAGACAGAGAGAGAAAGCTGTCAGTTCTAGAGCTTGAACCATAGTCAGCCATGTGGGAGTCCAGCGCCTTAATCACCATGCTGCCTCCCGGCCCCAGCCTTATTATTATTTATTTTATTTAATTTATTTGTTTTGGAGAGGTTTTTGCTATAGGGTGTGTGCGCTTGCCAGACAGACAGAGACAGAGAGACAGAAAACAAGAAATTACTCCCCAGGGTGGATGGCCGCGCCGCAATCCCTTCTCCTCCATTCTCCTCTCAGGATCTTGGGCACGCACGCACATGTGCCCGGCGTGAGTTTTTAAGCCACTGGGTCCGGGACTTAAAACCACAGTCGACTTACATGGGAGTCCAGCGACATAGCTATTATGCTAACTGCTGGTCCCCCTTATTATTTTTTAAGTCAGTGTTTCTGTGATTCTTACTGAGGTTAAGAAAATGCCCTGATGAATATTAGGTGTGCTGGTTGTGCGATTGTTATGGTGTTACTACAGTGGTATCTGAAGGACTGAAAAGTTCTTCCTCTGTCCACTCAGAGACAGGACCTGGCTTACTTCTTAGTTTTACTTGAATTTCCATTTACCATCTTTGTCCTCTGCCTAAGCTATAATGGGAAAGTGGAGGAAGCGCTGCAGACTTTCCATCTGGTTGCCGCACTTCTTTCCTTCTTGAAAGTGAGATTGGGAACCAGCAGTTAGCGTAACGGCTATGTCGCTGGACTCCCACGTAGTCGACCGTGGTTCGCGTCCCGGACCCGGTGGCTTAAAACTCATGCTGGGCGCGTGTGCGTGCGTGCCCAAGATCCCGAGAGGAGAATGGAGGAGAAGGGATTGCGGCGTGACCATCCCCCCTGGGGGATGATTTCTTGCTTACTGTCTCTATGTCTCTCTCTGTCTGTCTGGCGAGCGCACGTGCCCTATAGTGAAAACCTCTAAAAAAAAAAAAAAAAAAAAAAAAAAAAGAAAGTGAGATTAACCAATGCTCCAAATGGTTCAACTAAAAAACAAAAAAGAGGTCTTGACTTTTCCCTGTGGGGTAAACAGAGCAGGAGAATGCCCACAGGCTTTTCCACTGAGTACCCACCCAGTCTACTTGGCCCCAGGATACTGAATTTTTTTTTTTTTTTGAGAGGTTTTTGCTACAGGGCGCGTGCGCTCACCAGAGAGACAGAGAGACAGAAAGCCAGAAATCATCCCCCAGGGGGGATGGCCACACCACCATCCCTTCTCCTCCATCTCCTCTCGGGATCTTGGGCATGCACACACAGGCGCCCGGTGTGAGTTTAAGCCACCGGGTCCAGGACTTGAACCTCGGTTGACTACATGGGAGTTCAGCGACATAGCCATTACTCTAACTGCTGGTCCCAGGATATTGGATTTTGATAAAAACTTCTTTTGTGCATCTATTTAAATGATCATAGTGGTTTTGTTTTTCAATTCATTTATGTGGTGAATCCTATTTATCATTTGAGTATGTTTATCTACTCTTATAAACCAGGGACAAAGCTCTCCCTGACCATGGTGAGTGACTGTTTTAATATACTGTTGAATATGATTTATTAGTATTTTTTTGAGCTTTTTGTATTTGTATTCATCAGATACAAATATAAATTTTAGTTTCTTTACAATTTTTTTTCTTTATTCATGATAAAGAATTGTATGTTTGTACATAAAAGTGAGAGAGTAAGAGATGAAGAAAGAACGAGAGATGAGCACTCTCCACGTATTCTGGTCATGATGTGACTCCTATCAACAAACCCCCTTCTGTGAGGAATTGAGTGGGCCTCATAGAGTAAGTCTGAGAATGTTCCCTCCCAGTTGGTAATTTGGAAAACTTTGAGAAATGTTGGTGTTTACTCTTTAAATGTTTAGTTTACTTTTTAAAAAAATTATTTTATTATTTTTTATACTTTCAATTGTTTTCACTATTTTATTATTTTTTTGAGAAGTTATTTATTTATTCCTAAAACATTTTTAAAAATTAATTAATGTACATTCATTCCCTAAGCATCATCACAACATACAAAATGTGATTTCCTATCCAGAATATACTGCATAGTGGCTTAATCATGCCTGTTATCATTGATAATTTTCCATTTCTAGTTTCATATATATATTTCTAACCCTCTGCCCTTTCCCACCCTCTTCTTACACTATCTCTGGTGTCTACAACTGTCTTCCATTCCTTTCCCTCCCACATTTTATATATTACACAATTTCTTAAATAATCTAACTACTTTCAATAGCAAATTCAGCTGGTGATTTCAAGAAAAGCAGTTTTAACCTTAATAAATCAAATAAGTGCTAAGGAACTTTGCTTAAAATTTAAAGCCGGGAAACTGGTTAGGATTCTGTTCAAATAGTAGATACATGAACCTATCAACAGCTCAAGATAGGACAAAAATCTTTAAAACCCAACAACAAAGCCTAGAAGAAAATCAGCAATATTTTAGTCAAAAGTCATAAAATGCTATTTCACCAGTTAAGTCTCATGTACTTAATCTATCTTCTATTGTGGTTCGGTCAACTCTATTGAATTCTGAGATATAATATTCAACTCCAGACTTGTCCCAGTGATTAAGTTGACCATTTTCTTAGTTTTTGAACTATAATTTCTGTGTGTCTGTATTTAATTTTTCTGATACAGCACTCCCTTGAGAACTTCTTAGAGATCTGGTCTGGTGCTGGTACATTCTTTCAGGTTTTGTTTGTCTAGGAATGTTCTTGTCTTTTCTTCCCATATGAAGGATAATCTTGCAGGGTACAGTATTTTTGGTTGAAATTGCTTTTCCCTTAGCACTTTGAATATATTTTCCCATTCTTTCCTTGCTTGCATTGTTTCTGATGACAGGTCTGCTGTTAGCCTGATGGGATATCCTTTATAGGTAACTTGATGTTTCTCTCTTACAATCTTAGTATCTTGTCTTTGTGTGTGGTTTTGGTCAGTCTGGCTATAATGTGTCTTGGAGAAGATCTTCTTGGGTTGATTCTATTTGGGGTCCTTTTTATTTCTTGGGACTAGATCTAGGTTTAGAAAGTTTTCTTCTAGGATTTCATAGAATAGATTATCAATGCCCTTACAAGTCTCTTTACCTTCTGGGATATCAATTATTCAGATATTTGAACGTTTGATGGTATCTAGTATTTATTGTATATTATTCTCATTTTTTGGGGCAATTTTCTCAGTCTTCGTGGTGGATTTTTGTAGGCCAGCAATTTTCTCTTCTACATCTGAAATTCAATTTTCTGTATGATCTAGTCTGCTTTTAATACTTTCAAGGGAGATTTTGACTTCCTGTATTATAGCCTTCATTTCTAACAGGTTCATTTAATTCTTTTTTAAAGTGTGTAATTCCCATTTTAGATCTTGCAAGAATTTCCTTACCTCCTGGAACTCATTATCTTCTCTTTCCTTTCTCTTCTGCAGTTTATTGTCTCTCTTCTCTTCCATCTCTGTTAGCTTTGCCATTATGAATATTCTAAATCCTTTTTTTTTTTTGGAGAGGTTTTCGCTATAGGGCGTGTGCGCTCGCCAGACAGACAGAGAGAGACATAGAGACAGAAAGCGAGAAATCACCCCCCAGGGGGGATGGTCACGCCGCAATCCCTTCTCCTCCATTCTCCTCTCGGGATCTTGGGCATGCACGCACACGCGCCTGGCATGAGTTTTAAGCCACCGGGTCCGGGACGCGAACCGCGGTTGACTACGTGGGAGTCCAGCAACATAGCCATTATGCTAACTGCTGGTTCCCTCTAAATTCTTTATCAGATGTTTCCATGATTTCCATTGAACTGTCTGTGGATGAAGAGGAACTATTCTTTTCCCTTGGAGGAGAGGTATTTTCTTGCTTTCCCATATTTCTTGTGGCCCTGTGGTGATTCCTGGTCATCTGATGGCTGGTGTGTTTCCTCCTAAACTTGAAGTTCAATATGAGTGTTCAGGGGCATGCAGAAAGAGGTGATCTGGAATCTCTTTGCCGTTCCGTTTTGATCCTTTTGTGCAGCAGATTCTGTAGATATTGAGAAATATGTTAACCCTAATAGTATTTGCATGTTTGGCTACAGTTCCCTTAGGTCCATCTAGAAACACAGTGAATGGAGATTGAAGAGCAGATAGATGAGATAAAAGAAAAAGAAAAGGAAACAGAGAGAGAGAAAAAAAAGGAACAACCAAGAAACAGAGAAAAAAAGAAGAAAAAATAAACAACTAAAAATTTATATATATATTTTAAAAAGCAAAGAATAGAAATCACTAGTTCTCAGGAGCCATGAAGGTGTCTCCTTCTGAAGGCCTGCCTCTTGCCTCTCATGCCTGGGTGGGAGGGGGAGAGGAGATTATTAACAAGATAAAGGTAAAGGAGGGGCTGAAAGCTGAGAAAATACTTTACCTTAAAAATTTTTGAAAAGGAAAAATTACAAAAACAGAGAAGACAGAGACAGAGAGAGACAGAGATAGAGACAGAAACAGAGAAGGTTTGAGGGGCTTCCTACCACTCAAGTTTGTAGGCTGGAGGCTGAATTATCAGTAGAAAATCTTCATTTCTCTTTTTTTCCTGAAATCACTAGTTCTCAGGAGCCATGAAGGTGTCTTCTCTATTTATTTTTAATTTCTTGTTCTCTTATACATTCGATCATGTTATTTAGTTTACAAAGTGATTATTCTAGCATGTGTACATTTCTCCCTATTCCAGTTGATAATACTATAAAATTATCTTCAACAGATAATACCACATTTCTTTGTCCCATTAATGCATTGCCTCTCTACTTTTCTTCTAAATGTCCTTCCTCAGATTCTACTCTTTCACCAACACTATATCTGGTATTCACATCCATTTACTGTGTTTCTATATTCTTTAGTCAATCTGTTTAATTCATAGAGTGCATACACTCAGTATATATTAAGTTGAGACATATAATGACTCTCCTTCATAGCCTGGCTTGCTTCACTTAGCAGGAAATCTTCCATATTCATCCACTTTCTGTCAAAAGCCAGCGTCTTGTTTTTTTATGGCTGAGCAGTATTCCATAGAATATATGTGCCACAGTTTTTCAATCCATTCATCTGTTCATGGACATTTGGGGTTGGTTCCATGTCTCGGCAATTGTGAGTAATGTTGCAATAAACATCGATGTGCAAGCACTTTTCCAATTAAGAATTATTCTGTCCTTTGGGTAGATACCAAGGAGTGGGATTGCTGGATCATATGGTAGTTCTATTTGTAGATTTTTGAGGAATCTCCATATTGTTCTCCACAGTGGCTGGACCAATTTACATTCCCACCAACAGTGTAATCTAACAGGTTCATTTGATTCTTTTTTAAAGTGTGTAATTCCCCTTTTAGATTTTGTAAGAATTTCCTCACCTCCTGGAACTCGTTATCTCCTCTTTCCTTTCTCTTATCATTTTTTTTTTTTTTAAATCTTAGTCATTCTGACTGGCGTTAGGTGATACCTCATTGTGGTTTTGATCTGCATTTCCCTTACAATGAGGAATGTTGTGCATTTTTTCATGTGCCTTTTGGCTATTTGAATGTCATCCTTAGAAAGCATTTTTCCAACTCTTTCTCCCATCTTTTGATAGGGTTGATCATCTTTTTTTGGGAACAGCTGCTTGAGTTCCTTATGTATTCTGGTTATCAGTCTCTTATCTGATGCAGAGTTTACAAAAATATTTTCCCATTCTGAGG
Organism: Tupaia tana; assembly: GCA_026018925.1. Classification (NCBI taxonomy): domain Eukaryota; kingdom Metazoa; phylum Chordata; class Mammalia; order Scandentia; family Tupaiidae; genus Tupaia; species Tupaia tana. Next base: position 3,025,457 of record JAKSZU010000015.1, read on the forward strand.
GCTGACAATTTACACTAATTACTGTGTCTTTTGCCATGAGAAACTTCTTAGTTTGATGTAATCCCACTTGTCTATTTTGGGGATTATTGACTGTGCTTTGGGGGTCTTATTTAAGAAGTCTTTGCCTACCCCAGTGTCTCACAAAGTTTCCCCAGTGTTTTTCAGGAGCAGTTTATAGTTTGAGGTCTTAGGTTTAGATCTTTTATCACCTGAGTTGATTTTGTCAATGATGGGAGGTAGGGGTTCAGATTGATTTTTCTGCAGGTGGAAATCCAGTTTTTCAAAACCATTTGCTGAAGAGGTTTTCCTTTTCCCACTGGATTGACTGGGACCCCTTGTCAAAAGTAAGTTGACTGTATGTTTGGGAATTTATTTCTGGGGACTATCCTGTTCCATTGGTCCACCTGTCTGTTTCTGTGTCAGTACCATACTGTTTTGATTACCACAACTTTTTCTTTTTTTTTTTTTTTTCTTTTTTTGGAGAGGTTTTTGCTATAGGGCGCGTGCGCTCGCCAGACAGACAGAGAGAGACAGAGAGATAGAAAGCAGGAAATCACCCCCCGGGGGGATGGCCACGCCGCAATCCCTTCTCCTCCATTCTCCTCTCGGGATCTTGGGCACGCACGCACACGCGCCCGGCGTGAGTTTAAGCCGCCGGGTCCGGGACTCGAACCGCGGTCGACTACGTGGGAGTCCAGCGACATAGCCATTACGCTAACTGCTGGTCCCATTACCACAACTTTGTAGTATATTTTTGAGTCTGAAAGTGGGAGGCCACCCACTCTTTGCACAGGATTGCTTTGGCAATACGAAGTCTTTGATGCTTCTAGACAAATTTTATGATTGTGTTCTCTAGATCTGTGAAGAATGTGTCTGATAGTTTGATTGGGATTGCATTAAATATGTAGATTAATTTGGATAGAATTGCCATTTTGATTATATTAATTCTTCCAATCCAGGAACATGGGATGTTCACTGAGTTTTCTAAGTGATTTTAATTTTCTATCTTATTAGTCTCTGGTTTAATCCTTACTATTTCCTCCCTCTTTCTTTCTTTCTTTCTTTCTTTCTTTCTTTCTTTCTTTCTTTCTTTCTTTCTCTTTGTTTTTTTCTTTTTCTAGTTCTTTATGATATATACTTAGGTGGGCTTGAGATTCTTTTTTTAGTTTTTTACGTGTCTATAGGTATAAATTTTTCTTTTAGCACTGTTTTTGCTACATCTGTTGCTTAATATGTTTAATTTTGTTGAGGTATGTTTCTCTGCCTAATTTGTTGATGGTTTTTATTATAAAGGGATGTTGTATTGAAAAAATTTTTAAAAAAAGTTTCTTTCATGAGAGTTAGAGAAAGAGAAAGAAAGATTGAGAAGAAGACAAGAAACTTCAACAGGTTATTCTTCTTTGATTGTCCCCCCAACCTTCTCAGTAAGCCAGGATCGTGCACACATATGTGCTTACCATGTACAGATGGACCTGAGAACCAACCACAATATTCTACAGTTTCCAGCATGGCAGAGCTGTGCACCACCTCTGCCCCTGTGCATGGGGCCAGCAGATGCTTTTCCTACATTTGTCAATATGATCATACAGGTTTTTGTCCTTCATCTGTTCACGTGGTGTGTGAGATTTATGCATTTGTGTATGCTGAGCCATCTTTATATCCCTGAATAAACAGCATTTGTCCTACTGTAAAATCATTGTGATGTGTTGTTGGATTATGTCTGCTAGTATTTTGCTGAGAATTTTTGCATCTATGTTCTTCAGAAATATTGGCATGTAGTTTTATGTGTATGTTTGTGTGTGTCTTTGTCTATTTTTTTAATCAAAAAATTTCTGCATAGCATAAAAAATGAAAAAACAGCCTATTAAATGATGAGGGTATATGTACACATATATCTGACAGGAAGTTAGTATCTGAAGTATCTGAGACATTTTAAAGCTCAATAGTATTAAAACAAATGATCTGATTAAAAAATGGGTAAAGGGGGCCAACAGGTGGCATGGTGATTAAGGTGCTGGATTCTCAGATGGCTGACCATGGTTCAAGTCCTGGACTCAGCAGCTTGAACTCTCCCACTGGGCATGTGTGCATGCTTGCCCAAAATCCTGAGGGGAGAATTGGGGAGAAGAGATTGCAGCATGGCCATCTCCCTAGGAAATGATTTCTCACTTTCTCTCTCTCTGCCTCTCTGTCTCTCTACAGTGAATGCACATGCCCTGCAGCAAAAACAAAAATAGCAGCAACAACAAAAAGAAAAAGACATTAATAGACATTTTGCCAAAGAAGGCATAGAAATGGTCAACAGATTTTACACACACACACACACACACACACACACACACACACACATATGAAGGTAATCACCACTGATCATTATAGAGATACAAATTGAAATTAAAATGAACAATCACCTCACATCGTTACAGAGGATGTTATCAAAAATAAATGAAAAGATAAATCTTGGCAAAGATGTAGAGAAAAGGGACACTTACAGTTTTGCAGTGAATATAAATTAGTAGACCCATATTGGAAAACGGTATGAGGGTTTCTCAAAAAATTGAAATTAGAACTACCATATAATCCAGCAACCACTTGTCTGAGTATATACCCAAAGGACCTGAAATCACAATATTCAAGAGATCTTTGTACTCCCATGTCTGATGTGGTGTTATATAAAATAGTCTAAATGTGAGAACGACATAAGTGCCTATAGATGGATAGATGCATAAAGAAAATGTGATATGTACACACGCACACACACGTGCACACACATGCACACACACATCATGGAACAATCTATACAGAAGAAAAATAGAAGCGAAATCCTGACATCTGCAATAATATGGATGAGATTGGAGAATATTATCTAGATAAAACAATTCACTCACAGAAAGATAGTGTATGACTTAATTTACATGCACGATCTTGGTACGTCGGACTTGCACAGACAGTAGAATGCTGTTTACCAGAGTGGGGGTAGTGGGAGCTGTAGGTCCGAGTGTACAAATATTCACTTGTGAGGTGAATATGTTCTAGGGACCAACGTACACTGTGATAGCAATAGTTAATAATAAAATATTGTATACTTGAGATTTTTCTTTTTTTATTTATTGAATTTTATTTATTACTATTTTAAAAAATTTTCTGTAGGGCACACACACTAGCCAGAAAGAGACAGAGAAAGACAGAAAGAGAGAAAATGAGAAAGCAGGCCCCTAGTTCTGGAACATGGGATGTTCACTGAGTTTTCTAAGTGATTTTAATTTTCTATCTTATTAGTCTCTGGTTTAATCCTTACTAAAGAACATGTTCTGTAGGTCCGGAATTCTAATTGAGGTTGGCCATGTGGGAGTTCAGCACCTTAATCACCATGCCACTTGCTGGCCCCTGCCTGAAATTTTCTAAGAGAGTAGATCTTAAGTGTTCTTACAAAAAAAATAAAAAATAAAAAATAAAAAAAAGAAGGCTAACAATGAAGGAGGTTTAAGAAGTTACTTGCAAAATGGATTAAAGTATAAGTTTATTTTAGTGCAAAAGATTTTTGAAATCCATGCATAATTTTTCATAAATATGCATTTCCCATAACCATTTGGGAACACCTTATAAAGTGGAATCTAAAAAAAGTCAGTCCTGGGATCAGCAGTTGGTGTAATGGCTATGTCGCTGGACTCCCGTGTAGTTGACTGTGGTTCAAGTCCCAGACTCATGCCAGGCACGTGTGCATATGTGCCCAAGGTTCCGAGAGGAAAATGGAGGAGAAAGGATTGTGGTGTGGCCATCCCCACGGGGGGTGATTTCTCGCTTTCTGTCTCTCTGTCTTTCTGGTGAGTGCACGCGCCCTATAGCAAAAAGTCAGGGAGTAGGATCCTGGTCACCAGTGACTGGAGAAGCGAGTGGTTGGGGAAAGGAGAATTGCCAATCAGAGGATGCAAATCTTTGGTTAGATAGGAAGAATAAGTGTAGGGGATCTATTACACAGAATGGTGACTATAATAAATATTAATCCTCTGTGTATTCCAAAATTGCTAAAAGTATATTTTAAATGTTTTCACTACAATGAAATGTTTGATGTAATTGATTAATTAATTAGCCTGATTTAATTATTTCACATTGTAAATAAGTATCAAAATCACCTTGTACCTCATATATGTATATGTGTGTGTGTGTGTGTACATGTGTTTATATATGTGTATATATATAAATATTTATCAATTAAAGATAAAATAAAATAATAAGGAAGTTGAAAGTTGATCTGTAAAATTGAGTTCTAATTTTGTAATGTTAAAATTTTAAAAGGAATTATTTATTTAATTTTATTTATTTATTATTATTATTATTATCATTATTAGTTTTTAAAAATTTGTTATAGGGCATGTATGCTCACCAGAGAGAGACAGGGACAGAGAAAGAGAGATAGAAAGTGAGAAAGCAAGCCACCAGGTATGGGACTTGAACTGACATTGGCCACATGGAAGTCCAGTGCCTTAACAACCACACTACATGCTGGCCCCTGTAATGTTAAATTTTATGTTAGTTTTTCTTAAAGAAGGCTACTTTGATTATTTCGAGCTGAAGTCTCAGATGCCACACTACGTATGTTCATACATTGCTAAAGTCAAACTACTTCATAAGCTTGATAAATTTAAATGATAACATACTCAAGAAAAGCTTAAAAATGTTGAAATTTAATAGGAAAAATGATAAGTCATAGCTACTCTCTTAAATTTTTTTTTCTAAATTCACCTCTGTGTTTTCTGTCCATATGTGACTGCTTAGATTTTAAGTTATATGTGATTAAAAATAGGAAATTGGAAAAAGAAGATGTTCTATAGGAAGTTTTAATAGCACATTTTTTTTTTTTTTTTATCATTTGAACAGTAGAGATTGAATGAGGGACATTACGAGTGAATAGATGGGGTTCAGCAGGTAGACAAGGTGGTTAAGGTGTTGGACTCCCACATGGCTGATCGTGGTTTAATTCCTGGGCCTTGTGGCTTGCGAATCATGCTGGGCATGTGTGTGTGCATGCCCAAAATCTCAGGAAGAAAATGGAGGGGAAGGTACTGCAGGATGGTCATCCCCACTGGGTGTGTGTGTGATTTCTCACCTTCCTTCTCTCAATCTCTCTCTGTATCTCTGGCAAGCACATGCACTCTATAGTAAAAACCTTAAAAAAAGTGAGAAACATCAATCAAGGAGTTAGTCCCAGGGTGGCAAATCAGGTTTGGACTGTGTGACCTGATGCACTGATGCTGAAAAAGGCAGTGGAGTTCACGTACCTCTGCACAGATCTTACTGTCAAAACCATGTAACTTCCCACAAGGCAATTGTAAACAACACTCACTAAGGTTCTAATTAGCTGAAGTCACCATTGGGAATCTAAGAACTCCATTTCCCCCCAAAACAAATGCTAACTTATATGAGTTCTAAAACAGTAATACATTCTCTCTCCCTCATGGTGTTGTACTTCTAATACAATAATATCAACATCTTAGGGTTTTAGTTGACTGAGGGTGCACTGGAAGTTGAGGACGGAATGTTTCTGAGAGTGGCACTGAAGACACAGAGTGCTCTCCCAGCTACAGCACCTTCCCATGCACTTCCTTAGAGCCTCCAATACTTCTTTGTTCCTGAGGCTGTAGATGAGCGGATTCAGCATGGGGGTCACTATGGTACCAAGGACAGCTCCTACCTGGTCTTGCTCAGGTGTATGGGAAGAGCTGGGTGTCATGTAAATGAAGATGGCCTGACCAAAGTAGAGACTCACCACAGTCAGGTGGGAGGTGCATGTGGCCAAGGCTTTGTTCCTCCCCTTGCGAGAGTTCATCCTGAGGACAGTGAGGAAGATGAGCGTGTACGAGGTCACGATGAGAACAAAAGGCACCAGGAGGAACACAATGGTTGACACGAATTTCACCATATCATAAGCTGATGTGTCCACACAAGACAGCCTCAGGATGGCAGGCATCTCACAAAAATAGTGATTAATCTCCCTGGAGCCACAGACAGGAAAATGCATTGGGTAGATGGTATGGACAAGGGCAGCAAGTGCCCCTCCAGTCCAGGCCACAGCAGCCATCTGCAGGCAGACCCTGGGGCTCATAAGGACAGTGTATCTCAGAGGGTTGCAGACAGCCACATAGCGGTCATAGGCCATGAGGGTGAGAAGGATGCATTCAGCCAGGCCGAGGGTAAGAAAGGAAAACATCTGAGCAGCACAGGCCAAATAGGAAATGTCCTTCTTGCCTGTGAAGTAGTTGGTGACCATCTTCGGGACCGTGCTGGAGATGTAAGCCAGGTCAATGAGAGAGAGCTGACTAAGCAGGAAGTACATGGGGGTGTGCAGGCGGGAGTCGAGCCAGATGAGGAGGATCAGGATGGAATTTCCAGCAGAGGCAACAGTGTAGACAAGGAGGATGAGAAGGATGAGGAGATAGTGGTGTTTAAATCCAGGAAAGAGCCCCAGAAGGATGAAGTCAGTTGAGGTTTCATTCCACTGCTTCATGTTTTCATTCAGATCATCTTATTTGAACTGAGAATGTATAAAGGCAAACAATATTACAGAGAATGTGGTGTTTTCCTAAACTTTTTTTTTTTTTTTTTGTCAGTACCTTCTGTTTACCTATGGCCAGGATTCTAAAATAGTACCTTTCCATAAAGGAGGATTTTGATTAAAATCTATCAAATCAAAACACCTCTATCTAGAAGTGAACAAAGGCATAGCCTATAAATGTTCTGATTTGGGCAAATTACTATTTATTCTTTTTTTTTTTTGGAGAGTTTTTTTTTTTTTTTTTTTTTTTTTGCTATAGGGTGCATGCACTCGCCAGAAAGACAGAGAGAGACAGAAATACAGAAAGCGAGAAATCACCCCCCAGGGGGGATGGCCACGCTGCAATCTCTTCTCCTCCATTCTCCTCTTGGGATCTTGGGCACGCACGCACACGCGCCCGACGTGAGTTTAAGCCACCAGGTCCGGGACTCGAACTGCAGTTGGCTACATGGGAGTCCAGCAACAGCCATTACGCTAACTGCTGGTCCCACTATTTAGTCTTGTTGGCTCACAGTAATATATTACTTCATAATGGAGACAGAAGAATCTCTTTGACAAATTGTGTTAGGAAAACTGAGTATCCACATGCAGAAGAATGGAAAAAAACCCTTTTTTCACACCATATTAAAATGGCAACTCATTGTAAGACTACTACAAGAAAACATTGAGGAAAATTTCTACAACTTTGGTTTAGGCAGTTATTTTTTGGATGTCACTACAAAAGCACAGGCTATAAAAGTAAAACTGTTGGGTTGTCAGGAAAGTCAAGAAATACTTTTCTTTTTCCTATGCAAAAATGAGTCATGACTTTCCTGAAAGCCCAATAGACAAATGGGATTGCATCAAACTAAAAAGCTTCTGGACTATAAAGGAAGTGATTAACTGAGTGAAGAGACAGTCTATAGAATGGGAGAAAATATTTGCAAATTATATCTGTAAAGAGCTAATATCCAAAATAAATGAAAATTCAAACAACTTAATAATAAAATAATAACAAGCATATGCAAAAATGTTGAACATCACTAATCAATAGGGAATTTCAGATAAAACCCACGATAAGATAGTACATCACTCTAGTTATAATGGCCAATATGAAAAAAGGTGCAAGAAAACCCCAAAAACAAAGAACAGCAAATGCTGGCGACAATATAGACAAAAGGAAACTATTACAAGCTGCTGGTGGGAATGCAAAATAGTACAGCCATTATGGAAAGTAGTATGGAGGCTTCTTAAAAAATTAGAAATAAAACTACCATATCATAGCAGCAATCCCACTACTGTGTATATATCAAAAGGAAATCAGTATGTTGAAGAGCTGTCTGTACTCCCATGTTTATTGCTGCATTATTGACAGTCACTAACATATGAAATTAACCTCAGTATCCATCAAAGGATGAATTGATTATGAAAATATGATATCCATCAGTAGTCCCCAACCTTTTTGGACCAAGGACTACTAGTTTTATGGAAGACAATTTTTCTACAGATGGGGTGGGGGGTGGCTTTGAGATGATTCAAATACCTTACATTTTATTTCCATTATTATTACATTGTATTATATAGCAAAATAATTATACAGCTCACCATAATGTACAATCAGTGTGAGCCTTGAGCTTGTTTTCCTGCAAGTAGGCAGTCCCATCTGGGGACTCCTGTGAGAATGTAAAGCTGTCCCTGACATGGCGGGAGGCAGAGCTCAAGTGGTAACAGACCCATGGCGGGGGGTGGGTGTAAGCACAGAGGAAGCTCTGCTCACTCACCTGCTGTTCACCTCTGGCTGTGCAGCTCAGCTCCTGAGAGGCCACAGATGGGTCCTGGTCTGGGGTCCAGGGGTTGGGGACCCCTGGTATACATACACGGTGGAATATTATTCAACCACGAAAAGGAATCCAGCTGCTTTTGACAACATGGATGAACCTGGGTGACAATATGTAAGTTAAAAAGACAGCTACAGAATGACCAGTACTGCATGACCTCACCTGTATGTGGAGAGCAAAAATCGACCTAGAATTAGAGAGCAGAATAATGGGTACCTGGGGTGAGGCAGTTGGGAGAGGGGTAGGGGGTGTTGATCAAAGGATACAGCATTTCAGTTAGGCAGGAAAAATAAGTTCAAGAAGTCTGTTGTACAACAGGTTGACTATCATTAATGCTATACTCTTGAAAAATGCTAAGAGAGTGGGCGTGTTTTCATCATAAACATGACAGCTGTGTAGGGTAATATATGTGCTAATAAATTACTAATAGATTAGGTCATTCCGCTTCTCACTTGTTATGTCATGTTGTACATGATAAATACATACAGTTTAATCTATTCAAATGAAAATAAAAATAATTTCTAACTCAACATTCTTTTCCCATGTTTTAACATGTTTTTATGTGGAGGTTGTTAGTGTTCTTATGTCTCGTGTGCTGCTTTTCTGAACATCTGCCTCTGTCCACCTCTGCTCCTGAGCGTCTCTTGAGTTTCTCTTGAGGCCTCACAGTTGCATGAAGACATTTTCATTATCAGCCGGATAAGGTAAGCTGTTGTTCTGCTTTACTTATCTCCACTATATCTTTTTAAAAAATATTTTTAAATTTCTTGTATACATTCAATCACATACATCACTTAGCTTGTAAAATGAATGTTCCAGCATGAATACATTTCTTGCTAGTCCAGTTGGGGAGACTACACACGTTATCATCAACAGACAATCTTACTGTTGTATTTTCTTTACTCCTGTTTTCTTAGTTTTAAGCTTTATGCTTCCACTGGAACATCCTCTCCTTAATCTTAGTTAACCTGAAAAACAGTAGTCCTGTTCCCTTTTCATAAATCTTTGTTCTTGTTCATTGCCCATAGAGTATAATAAAAATTACTTTAAAAGAGTTGCATTAATAATGTCCTGAAAATGAGTTTTAAGATCTCACATTTGTAGTATTGATGTTCTTTATTCTTCTGTTTTGGCATCACCTTATTCTCTGATGACAAATAAAGACATACACTTTCATTTATCTGAGAACAAATATTCAATTCAGAGATCAATGAATTGGTATCCCTCATATACCCTGATTTTTCACATGCAATATCTTATTTCAAGCAATAAGAACCAGAAATGTTTTCATTATAAATAATGCAATATTGATTCACTCTCAGTAGTATACTTGAAATACTTTGTGCCATACTGGATCTTTCATGCTTATGCCTTCCTTTATCTGAGGTAATGAAAATAAAACACTCAGGACAGAGTCATTACAAGATTTTTGCAACACTTGGTCATTGGGGAGTCTTGTTTCTCTTAGGTACCAGGGATTCTGGCACCTCTGGGGTTCTGGGTTAGTTTGCTGGGGCCCCTCCCTGTAATGCTGCTCTGTTTTCTGCCTTTGTGGCTCGGCTGTCAACGCTTCCCCAGACATAGGATGTTTTCCTCCTTCGGAGCGAAATCGTGAGAGTTCTAAGGACCTCAGTTTTCACTGTAAAATAGAGCAGCTCTTCACAAGTTAAGGTATGAAGAGGGTTATTGACCATGGCGTATTTACTGAACTGTCATGGAACGGAAGTCGAGGTGTGCTCTGGGGACAAGAAGTATGGCGTTAGAAGTGTGACCAGGGATTGCATCTGTGCCGTGCACCAGTGCCTTCCGAGTGCCAGATGGTCATTTCACAGTCAAGATATTAAGCCCTGTGCTGTAATTTTCAAATTGACAAATGATAATTTTATCTATCTGTGGGGTACCTTGTGGTTTTTAGGTGTATAGGTACAGTGTGTAATGATCAAATTGGGGTTATTAGCACATCACCTCAAACATCAATTGTTATTTTCTGTTGGAAAGATTAAATGTGACATTTTGTATGTTAAAACGTTACAGAGTTTATAGAAGTATGGGGTAAAAGGGAATCCTGTGTTTTTGTTAGGAAACCTTGGCTCTGTGATATTTCGTGGCTCAGAAATCAGAAATGGCTGAGACTCAGTATTCTCCTGCCCTACTTGATCTATATGGCTGATTTGCTTTCTTTAAAATTACATTAAGTCAGTAAGTATTGACGAAACCTTTAGATACAATCTTTATTATACGGAAATGGTGATTCAACAGTAAACTATGAAACTTGTCAGATAAAGATTCAGTCTTGAGTAAATAATGCACAGAACTTTAAAGCATTTTTACAGGGGCCTGCAGGTGACATGGTGGTTTAGGTGCGGGACTCCCACCTGGCCAACTGGAGTTTGAGTCCCAAACCTGGTGGCTTGAGACTCATGGTGGGTGCGTGTGCATGTGTGCCCAAACTCCCAGAAGGAGAAGGGATTTCAGGGTGGCCATACCCCCCAGGAGATGATTTCTCACTCTCTGTCTCTCCATCTCTCTCTTTGTCTCTCTGGTGTGCATATGCACTCTATAGCAAAAAAAAAAAAATCTCAAAAAAAGTTCTTACAGAATAACTTCTGTCAAAATACAAATATTTTTGTCCTCCATCGACCAATATTGATGACTTTGACTTAGTTTAGCCCCAAGGAAAACAAAAGCTTAACTTTGTGATCTGTCTGAGCAGAGATCTGGCATCCCTTTATTTTTATCTAGGAAAAGTTACATTACTTGTCAATAACTAAGCATGATTTCTCCATCATGTACAGTATGAAGTGAGTGATTAACAATTAAAGGAGAGCTCTAGAAATATTTTTGCATGAATGATAAAATCAAACCCTACTGGAAGAGTGTGGGCAGGTTACATCCATTCGGAAGTCTCCCTGACCCTCTGAACGCCCCATGCTCTCTGGAAAGTGCGACCCACCAGCAGTTCATGGCCCTGCAGGGTGTCTACCAGCTCAGGATGCCGCAGTCCCAGGGCTGCCTTCCCAGTGGTGGGCTAGTGGGGGCATGTTAGTCAGGGGAAAGGAGGGTATTGAAGTTGATCACAGGAGTTAGTGTTATGAAGGCCTCATCAGCTGGGAGCCATTTGCATGCCCTGTCCACTGTCCTTCATGAGAACCTGAAATCTTGAGACTGAGCAGAGACAGCAGAAGTAATTTCCTCCTGGCGTCCTGTCAGGTGTTGTCTAAAGAACGCGAGGCCCAGGGGGCTCTGCCAGTGCTCCCCGTGAGGACACTCACACACTCCTCTCCCCATGGGGAGCTTCTGACCTCCCTGCTCCTCTACCCGTCTCTGCAGTGCGTCTCCCTTCGTCGACTCACTGTGAGAACAAGGCTTCCATTCTGTGTCTGAACTTATCTGCTCTTGCTTTTCAAAGTTTTCTGCCCCAAATCTGTGGTTTGGGGACTGGATGAACAGCCAGATTTAAGTTCCTTCCTGGAAAGCAATTGTTTTCTTAACAGGCAAAGAGTTCTCTCCCCACCTTCAGCTGCCCAGTGAGCCTCTGGTACCTGACGCCTGTGCTGGCTCTGCGTGGTTCTCAGCTCTTGTCTTGAGAAACTGATCTTCTCACTCAGGGTCTTAACTCTGTTTCTGACCCACCTGCCTCAGGTCTGAGGTCTGCACGTGAAGGCTGAGTACCATCCTCTGGGTCAGATCAGCTGCTTATAGCTTCTGTGAGCCCAGAGCTGGGGTCCCATGGGAGTCTGTCCCCAGACTTCTGTTAATCAGAGCAGGATAAGTGGAGGGCTCTGAGAAACTGCTCATGAAAATAGCCAGTATTCTGTATTTTGCAAAATAACACGGTGGGATTTTCATTTTGTTTATGGAAACAAAGCATTAAAGAAATTTCATGTTGCAAATGTGATAGCATGATTTTTATTTATTTTATTTAATAAATTTATTTATTTTAGAGAGGTTTTTGCTACAGGGTGTGTGCACTCACCAGAAAGACAGAGAGAGACAGAGAGAAAGAAAGCAAGAAATCACCCCTCGAGGGGGATGGCCACGCTGCAATTCCTTCTCCTCCATTCTCCTCTTGGGATCTTGGGCATGCATGCACATGCGTCCGGCGTGAGTTTGAACCACTGGGTCTGGGACTTGAACTGCAGTCAACTACATGGGAGTCCAGCAACATAGCCATTACGTCAACTGCTGGTCCTAAGCATGATTTTATAAAAGAATGGAAAAGAGAAGTTAACCTTTAGGAAGTACATTTCCTTCTGAGATGGCTACTGAACTTGAGCAGTGAAATATTGCTTTCAGGTACTAAAAATGAAGATTTTCTACTGAGGCTTCACCCTGCAGATTCATATGTAGAGTGGTAGGGCAACCTCTGTATCCTTCTCTTCATCTCTCTGTCTCCCTGCATCTTTTAATTAAAAAACTTTTTTTAAGGTAAAGTTTTTTTTGGCTCTCAAGTTCCTTCTTTATCTTGCTAATTCGTGCCTTTTCCCCTCTCTCATTTAGGAGAGGCTCACATTGGGGCCTTTCTGAGATGGCTACTGAACTTGAGCTGTGAAATATTTGTTTTGGTTTTCATTTTTTCTTTTTAAAATTAAAATATAAAATGTGTTTATTGTCTTTTTTCTTTCTCTTTTCTTTTTTCTTCTTCTATTTCCTTTTCCTGTTTCTCTTAACTTCATCCCTTCACTGCCCAGCCTCCATGCACTGAGTGTATATACAGGTCTTAGTGAATAGTATCCAAACATCTGAACACTATTAGAGTCAGAATATTCCTCAGTCCCCACTGAATCTGATGCAAAGGGTGAAAAATGGAATGGAAGAGAGATTGCAGATCACCTCCTCCTGCATACCTCTGGACGCTCAGATTGAACTTCAAGAACTAGGAAGAAATGCACAACCCATCAGCTGACCAGAAATCACCTCAGGGGCACAAGAAATATGAGAAAGAAGATAATACCTCTCCTCCAAGGGAGAAGGATAACTCCTCTTCTTTCATAGACAGTACAATGGAACTCATGGAAATGTCATAAAGAATTTTGGATATTTGTAGTGCCAAAGCTAACAGAGATGCAAGAGAAGAGAGACAATGAACTCCAGAAGACACAGTAGAAAAGAGGCAATGAGTTTCAGGAGGTGAGGAAGTTCTTACACGATCTGAAAGAGGAAATACACATTATAAAAAAGAATCAAACGGAACTGTTAGAGATGAAGGCTGTAATACAGAAAATCAAAACCTCCCTTGAAAATATTAAAAGCAGAGTAGAGGGACCAGCAGTTAGCATAATGGCTATGTCGCTGGACTCCCACGTAGTCAACTGCGGTTCAAGTCCCGGACCCGGTGGCTTAAACTCACGCTGGGCGCATGTGCATGCGTGCCCAAGATCCCAAGAGGAGAATGGAGGAGAAGGGATTGCGGTGTGGCCATCCCCTCTGGGGGGTGATTTCTTGCTTTCTTCCTCTCTGTATCTCTCTGTCTGTCTGGCGAGCGCATGTGCCCTATAGCAAAAATCTCTCCAAAAAAAGAAGAAAAAAAAAAGCAGACTAGATCATATAGAAGATCAAATCTCAGATGTAGAAGACAGTATCACTGGCCTAGAAAAATCCACCATGAAGACTGAGAAAATAGCCCCTCAAAATGAGAATAATATACGAGAAATACTAGATACCAATAAATGTCCAAATGTCCAGATAATTAGTATCTCAGAAGGTGAAGGACTAATAAGGGCATTGATAATCTATTCTATGAAATACTAGAAGAAAACTTTCCAAACCTAGAGAAGCATTCAAAGATCCAGTCTCAAGAAATACAAAGAACCCCAAATAGAGTCAACCCAAGAAGATCTTCTCCAAGATGCATTATAGCCTGACTGACCAAAACCACAGACAAAGACAAGATACTAAGATTGGCAAGAGAGAAATGTCAAGTTACCTACAAAGTATATTCCCATCAGGCTAACAGCGGATCTTTCATCAGAAACAATGTGAGTAAGGAAAGAATGGGAAAATATATTCAAAGTGTTCAGGGAAAACCAGTTTAAACTAAGAATACTATACCCAGCAAGATTATCCTTCATATGGAAAGAGAAGACAAGAACATTCTTTTTTTTTGGAGAGGTTTTTCGCTATAGGGCGCTTGCGCTCGCCAGACAGACAGAGAGAAACATAGAGACAGAAAGCGAGAAATCACCCCCCAGGGGGGATGGTCACACCGCAATCCCTTCTCCTCCATTCTCCTCTCGGGATCTTGGGCATGCACGCACACGCGCCCGGCGTGAGCTGTAAGCCACCGGGTCCGAGACGCGAACCGCGGTCGACTACGTGGGAGTCCAGCGACATAGCCATTACACTAACTGCTGGTTCCCGACAAGAACATTCTTAGATAAACAAAACCTGGACAAATTTACCAACACCAGACCAGTTCTCCAAGAAGTTCTGCAGGGAGTGCAATACCAGGAAAATTAAAATCAGACACACAGAAATAAGAGTTCAAAAACAACCAAGAAAGTGGCCAATGCAATGGTAGAGACAAGTCTGGAGTTGAATGTTCCAGAATTTAAATGGGAAGATCGGACCACAAGAGAAGATAGATTAAGTACATGAGACAAAATTGGTGAAATAGAATCTTAGGACTTTAGACTAAAATATTACTGATTTTCTTCTACACTTTGTTTTCCAGATTTAAGGATTTTTGTCTTGTCTTGAGCTGCTAATAGGTTCATGTACCTACTATTTGAATAGAATCCTAACCTGTTTCCTGGCTTTACATTTTGAGGAAAGCTGTCTTAGCTTTTCTTGAAATTAAAAAATATATTAAAAAATACCTATTTAATAGCCGCAGTCAGCTAAGGAGAAGAAAAAGAGAGGAAATACATTAAAGAGATGGGAGCTTTGAGGTAGAATCCTGGGCAAGGAAGTCAGGGAGTGGCACGCTGCTGGACACTGCACTTGTTCCAGCTCCGTCCTGGTCACTGTGGCTCGGCCTGTTCTTTGTCCCACAGCCTTCAGTAGAGGCGGATGAGTGAAATGGAACGGGTTAGTTAGTGCCATTGTGTTATGGATTATCCATTGGGAACTAACAAGTACCCTTATCTAAAAGGAATCAAGCTAAAATAATCTGTGTGTCTAGAAGCAGTTACACCTTAATACTAAGCACAAGCACATTTTCAGGGCTGGCTTGGGGTGGAGGGAGTCTCCCAGGGGCAGTTTCTCCCAGCAGCTAGGAGCTTGGTTTAGCGATGTAGCGAGACCCACACAGCCCTGGAAGGCCATGTGGCTTGGAGCAGGGGATCCTGATGAGCCGCTCTGAGCCTCTCCTCAACCCGGCCTGTGGATTTGGCCTTCAGGAGCTCGGTGGGAGCAGGCAGGGTCCCCAGTTAGGACAAGTGCCTTCCAGCAGGTCACCAAGTCTGTGACTGTCCGAAACCTCTGCTGTTGCAACTGCAGCGAAGGGCAGATTGGGACTTGGTGCTCCTTGGGCTCCAGGGGCAACTGCGTTGTGTCACAGCATTCTCTGATTTTTCTCTAAAACTATGTGAGATGGGACCAGCAGTTAGCATAATGGCTATGTCACTGGACTCCCATGTAGTTGACCACAGTTCAAGTCCTGGACCTGGTGGCTTAAACTCATGCTGGTCGTGTGTGCGTGCTTGCCCAAGATCCCTAGAAGAGAAGGGATTGTGGTGTGGCCATCCCCCCTGGGGGGTGATTTCTTGCTTTCTATCTCTCTGTTTCTCTCTTTCTGGCGAGCGCACCTGCCCTATAGCAAAAAACCTCTAAAAAAAAAAAAAAAAACTGCACGAGACACAAAATTAGCAAGTATCTGCATAGCTGTGTTAAAGCACCAGATGGGGAGACAGCTTTGTGGCTGTGTATTTTTGTAAACTCACTCCTTTCCCACGGGAGGGCCCTGTTCTCTGTGGCTATGCTCCGCTCAATCCCCCGGGGTGACGAGGAACCGTCTTTCCTCCTGGAAATACAGGATTAGGCTCTGTGCCTCCGGCCGCAGATGAGCAAGACAAGCCATTTTATGTTTTAGTCCCATAATGGGTCTTTAAAAAGTTTATGCATATTATGAAAAAAACTATATGTGGGTTTATAAATATTACTGGTACCAAAATAAACTTATACATGAATTTGAATTCAGTAGGGTGTCTGTGCTCCCGGCAGCCCAGATCTCTGGCACACGTGTGTCTGGTGTGCACAGGTTTCTGGGTAAGAACCTGGACCTTTCCATGTGAGTCAGTGCACGCCATAAGAAACTGTTCTTAAACATGAATTTAATTTAATTTATTTTACTTTTTTAAAGAATTATTTAATTTTATTTATTCATTCATTCATTTTAATTTGACCAAAGAGAGACCGAGAGTAAGAGAGAGAGGAAGCAAGAAAGCAAGCCACCAGATTCAGGACTTGAACCGGAATTGGCCATGTGGGAGTGTCCAGCGCCTTAACCACCACACCACCTGTTGGTCCCACCAATGTGAATTTAATTTATAAATAATGCTTTATTTTCAACATAATTCCTTCCATAAGTCAACATTTTAATTATAATTTTTATATTAAAATTTTATATCTATTTTATTTGTCTATTTTAAAAATGAAATCACCTAATTGTCTTAGTAAACAGATATTTTAAAGATGTCAACTGTGTGGTTCATTGCACCCCTTTTTAAAAAGAGAATTATTTATTTTAAGAGAATTACTGATTTAACTTTGTTTTTTTTTTTTTTTAGAAATTTGCTATAAGACATGTGCACTCATGAGACAGAGAGAGAGAAGAGAGGAGAGAGGAGAGAGAGGGAAAGTGAGAAAGCAAGCTGTCAGGTGTGGAACTCAAGCCATGATTGGCCATGTGGGAGTCCAACACCTTAACACCACCTGCTGGCCTCTATTTATTTTATTTTATTTATCATTGTAATTATAATAATTATTAAAAATTTGCTACAGAGTTTGAGAGAGAGAGAGAGAGAGAGAGAGAGAGAGAGAGAGAGAGAGAGAGAAAGTGTGAAAGCAATCCTTCAGGTATGGGACTTGAACCACAGTTAGCCATGTAGGAGTCCGGGACCTTAACCACTGTACCAACCTGCTGGCCCCATTGCTTCCATTTTGCTTTTCTTTTTGTTATCTGCATCTTTGCCCATTATTTGATTTAGAGACTTATCTTTCCTATTAGTTTTTGGTGTCATTTTTAAGTAGCATATTTGTGGATATTATTTTTGATTCATTTCTTTCTTTCTATTTTTTTTTTTAAGAGAAATCTTTGCTCTTGGGCATGTGCACTTGCCCAAGACAGAAAGACAGAGAGAGAAAGTGAGAAAGAATCCCCTGGGGTATGCCATACCACAATCCCTTCTCCTCCATTCTCCCAGGATTCTGGGCATGCCTGTGCATTGCCCGGTGTGAGTTTCAAGCAGCCAGATTTGGGACTTGAACTGTGCTAAAGTGCATGGGAGTCCATTGCCCCAACCAGTATGCCACCAACTAGCCCCTTGATTCATTTTTAAATCAACTCATTCAATACATTTGTGGTACGTTACCATTTAACTGATGCTCTATCATTTCTTAGTATTTTATGTTGTTAAATCCTGTAACTCACACCTAAGCTTGATTTTTCATATTTAAGCTATATTTTTACTCTTTTATACTTTTGACTTTGAGAGGACCTGCATTTTCATATTTATCATGTTACTGGTTATCATTAAATTAAAAAAATGAGTCTTTATTTATTTTTAGTCAAATGTAGGCTCTTTGGGTGATTTTTTTTTTGATTTTTCAGAAAATGTATATCTGTGAGACCAGCAGTTGGCGTGATGACTGTGTCACAGGACTCCCATGTAGTCGACTGTGGTTCAAATCCTGGATCTGGTGGCTTAAACTCATGCTGGGCACATGTGCGTGCGTGCCCAAGATCCCCAGAGGAGAACGGAGGAGAAGGGATTGCGGTGTGGCCATCCCCGCTGTGGGGTGATTTCTTGCTTTCTGTCTCTCTCTTTCTGGTGAGTGCATGTGCCCTATGGCAAAAACCTCTAAAAAAAAGTGTCCATCTGTGATGCATTAGTGATGAATCTCTCTGTTTCAACGTACCCTGAAACCTAGCAGCTTAAATAACAAACATCCATTATCCTGTGGCTTCTTGTGGTCCAGGATCTGGGCCTGGCTTAGCTGGTCAGCTATGGCGGTTAAGATGTTTCCTGGGGCTGCCGTTCCCACAGATACGGTCACACTGCAACCCCTTCTCTGTTCCTCCTTTTGAGATTTGGTGTACACATGCACACATGCCCAGTATGTTTTATAAGCTCTGGGTTTGGGACTCAGACTGTACGGTAAACCATGTGGGATCCAGCCACCTTAACCACCAGGCCATGGGCTGGTCTCTGAGTATCTCTCTCTCTCTTTTTTCTTCTTCTTCTTCTTCTTTTTTTTTTTTTTTTGGAGAGGTTTTTCGCTATAGGGCGCGTGCGCTCGCCAGACAGACAGAGAGAGACATAGAGACAGAAAGCGAGAAATCACCCCCCAGGGGGGATTGCCATGCCGCAGTCCCTTCTCCATTCTCCTCTCGGGATCTTGGGCACGCACGCACACACGCCTGGCGTGAGTTTTAAGCCACCGGGTCTGGGACGCGAACCGCGATCAACTACGTGGGAGTCCAGCGACATAGCCATTACGCTAACTGCTGGTTCCCTCTCTTTTTTTATTTAAAAAAATTTTTTAAATTTTTTATTTGCTAAAGGGTATATGTGCTCACTGGAGAGAGCTAGAAAGAGAGGGGGGTAAAGTGAAAAGACACCCCCCAGGGGTGTGCAAGAGGAGAATGGAGGAGAAGGCCATCCATTGGGAGGTGATTTCTCACTTTCTGTCTCTCTGGTGAGCACATGCGCCCTATCGCAAAAAATCCCAAATGACAAAGACAAAAAACAAAACAAAACAAACAAACAAACCAGGTTATTTATTTGTAAACTGTTGGCTTCTTTGGGGTATTGTTCCCATAAACTTTTTGTAAAGTGTTACTGATTTCCCCATTCTTCCACCCAAAGGTTTACCATAAATTGGATGTTTGTTATTGCTTCAATATTAGTAGAATTCATGTTACTCTGATAGCGGCTCTTTCAAACTACTGTCTTGTTCTTGGTGCCTCTAACTAGATCTCGATCAGATATGTTTTAACAAGTTAGTATGAGTTTATTTTGGTGCAAGAAAATTTGAAATCTATGCATATTTTTTCACGATATCATTTTCCTTGAACTTTGAAGACCCCTGTAGTTCCTTTGGGGAGGGCGATGTGGGTAGGGGATGGGCTGAAGACCCCTGTAGTTCCTTTGGGGAGGGCGATGTGGGTAGGGGATGGGATGCAGACAGGGTTTTTCTGAGCATGGGCCTCATCTCTTTGTGAACCTGTGGGCTGGCTTTGCAGAGTTGTTTGTGGAAACTTATGACTTGAATTTTTGTATATTTCACTAGAAAGTTTTCTTAAAATGACTGTAGAAGTGTTATGAGGAACATCTTTAGCTGTTACTAGAAATTGCAGCCATGGAGAATTCGGGGATGTCTGGTTCTGTTGTGATGCTCTCGAGCCTGGCTGTGCTGCTGCCCCTGGGGCTCTGTGTCTCAGGGTCTCTGTCCGCACAACGCACTACTGGTTAAGTACTTCAGGACCATCTGTGATAATGTAAGGGAAGAACCCTTGGTAATCTTCTGTCAGAAATGCAAAAAATAAATTTTTATATACGACATAAAAGTGCTATATAAACACTCCTTTATGGTGTCTTTAAATCGGTGCCTCTGTGTTTTAAAAGTATAAAATGTTATTTTGTATCAGTGTTCCATATTTCTGTGGTTTTCAGATTTTCAGCAATACCCTTACCTTAAGATGAAAATTATCATGAAAAATATTCATACATTTAACAAAGGGATCCATTCCAGTTACAAATATTCACCCTCATGACATAAGAATAGTTTCCTATACATAGGTATATTTAGCATTAAAAATGACAGCAAAAATTTACACATACCTAGTAGCTTTACAATTTATACAAATTCAAATTCATATTTTGAATTAAGATGTAGCCGTAAGATAATATTTCAAAGTCAATTTAAACAGATACAGTATTCCATTAACATACCATTAATTGTTCACTGTATATAAATAGCTAGAAAGGAGGAAATGCCAAACGAGGGATCTTTGGGTTTTTAGAGTATATTACTCTTCTTTTTTAATAATTATATTTAGTTTATTTTTTTAAAGAAATATTTTATGTAACTTTTGTTTTTATATTTTTAAATTTCATTTTCCTTTATACATTCAATCACATTATTTAGCTTACAAAATGAATATTTCAGCAGGTGAACATTTCTCCCTAGTCCAGTTGATAAAACTATAAAATATCTTCAACAGATAATACCACGTTTCTTTGTCCCATTAATGCTTTGCCTCCCTCAGTGTCCTTCCTCAGACCCTCCTCTTCCACACACACTATTCTGTAACCTGTATTGCCAACAAAATCAGGAACAAGGAATAAAAGGATACAGCAAATTAAACTTACTATCCACATTCTAATGTGGGTGTAAATTCACTGTTTTTCCTCATTAGAAGATAAGGCAGTAATGTGATCTGTATGAGTGGCCTGACCGATAGGAATTACAATTTCTTTCAACTGAGAGACATGTTGGGGGAACTTTCTGGAGAGGCCATTGTTGGTTATTAGTGGATATGATTTTCCTTTGGAGGCTTGTAGGACGTAGGCAATTAAAAATGTCTGCAGATCAGGTCCTGCAATTCACTGAAGACCAGAACGACTCCTCCAGGGTTACCCCCGCGTAGGCTGCGGCAGCTTTATGAAGGGCCCGGTGGAAGGCACCTCCTCCACGCGCTCATTGCCAGAGCTCAGCTCTGGGCGGCAGCACCAGCTGTCTTCACAAAGGGTCACTTTGCAGAAAAGTGGCTGGTGCTTCACTGTTCAGAGGGAACGGAATGAAATGAAAATGACAAGGTTTTAATTCACTGAGAAGATGCCACTAGAAGTATCTTGCTGGAAATAGAATTTCTTCTTAAAAAGGGTATCATATTCTTCCCTTGGCCTGGTAAGATGGCAACAGTTTGCGGTCTATACTCATAAATGTTACCCTGAACAGTAACTGCGTTCATGATCGTTATATTTAAGCTGATTCTTAGGCACAGAGCTATCCTTTAGGAAGTGTTTGCTGCACATGCCATCCTAGCCGAGCTTCCCAGCAATCCTACTACTGCGTAATAGTGCATATTCCTATTTAGCTAGATGGAAAAAACACTCAAAAGTATTAGGCAACTTGCAACATGTTTCAGAAGGGACAGAATGGAACTGACTCAAGAAATGGCTAACATCAGATCTTAAGGATTTTCCTCTCAGTGATGGAACGTGTCTCCAGAGAATCTGACTTAAAAATAAATGATTTTTAACTTTTTTTTTTCCTCTGAAAATTGGAGCAATGTTGAATTTGGCCAAGTTTTTATTTCCTCCTTCCTCTCTACTTGCCCTTTCTTAACCAATCTCAGGGCTGGTTGGTAGAGGTTCAAGCACCGTGGTGAGTAACAGACCAGCACATCACTCTGGGGTTTACATGGTGCTGGGGGAGGGGCTTTCTCATTCCTGTGGCACAGATGTTGGCCCTCTGATCCCAAGCCTGTGACAGTCTTCTGGTGGTTCTGTTATGTAGGATTTAGCTTTGGAAATATGAATTACCTTTAAAATTTTTGTTTGGTTTTGAATGGACCTAATAGCTGTCTTTTTTTTCTTTTTTCTTTTGGATACTGTATAGCTCAGTCCTTGCATATGTCACCTATTTTCTACAAAAGTACAAAGTTGATTGATTTTGTTAAAGAAAATTTTTGCTTTGCCGCTTTCCAGAGTGAGTCTCTTTCAATGTCTGCAGGAAGGGAGTTCATGGAGACTGAACCTCTGTATTCCTCTCAGTCCTCCAAGTTAAAATAGTAGATTGAACCACATGGCCAATGAATACATCTTATTAATGTCAGTCTCCTAAGTAGTCTCATGTCCATCTCTCCGCTGATTTGCATTATTACACTCCTTATAAACCATCAGTTTGATCTGGACAGGGCCTCATTACTGAAACCAGAGTTAAATGAGTTGTGATGGACCACTGTCACCAAATGGACTCCATTTTAGGGAGTGAATGAAAAGGTATTGCTTTTGTGTGCTCCCAAGTAAGTCGTGGGCGTTAGCACACTGTCTTCTCCTGCCACTGCCTGGGCTGAGTTAGAAGCCTCACTTATTTCAGGACTGGTCTGTTCTTGGTTGATGGTGAGTGCAGGATGCTAAGACCAGTTATCTTATTGTCTTGAGGTGAGTTTCCAGAGCTCCTGGATTTCCTGACTCTCCAGTTCCAGCTCCCACCCTATGACTATGACTATCCCAGAACGGGTCTGTGAGAGATCTCTGCTCGGCCCTGGATTTCGCCTGCAGCAGATATTGTCATCTGGTGATTTATTTTTTTCTTTCTTTCTGAGTTGTGAGTCAGTCACTCTGAGCTTTTACTTCCAGACTCGTTCTGCAGGCTAGGTAGGCCTTCACCTTTTTCTCAGGGTGAAGCCTTCTAGATTTTTACTACAGAAGCCACAGGAGGTCCACTTCATCCATAAGTAAATTAAAAATAATTAAAATGATATTTTAAAAAACATTAATAAAATTGAATTAGCTTAATTTATTAAATTTTTTTTATTGTAATTCCTGATTTACATATAATCATACATCTTTGTAGGGTAGCGAATCGTTTTAAAAGCATGTATACAGTGTGTTAACAAATCGAGTCTATAAACATATTTAACACCTTTGACATCTGACATTACAGTATGTTGTATACATCTGGAATTCACTCTACTAGTTATTTTGGAAGTACATATTTAAATTGTCATGATGTTCTTTACTATGAAATTTCTAAAGACAAACAAAGTGATTAAAAATCAGACAACCTATTTGTTCACTTTCTATCAAAAGCCGGGGTCTTGTTTTTTATGACTGAGTAATATTCCGTAGTATATATGTGCCACACTCTTCCAGTCTGCCAGATAAAGCAAGCCAGGTTATGAAAGACATTGTATGTCACACTTAATATACACTTACTGTCCTCACTCTGTGGTGGAAACTGGAGGATTAGAGGACATAGAAGCATGAAAATGGCTATGGATACTGGAAAGAGGGTAGGAGAAGGGAGAGAGTGTGAAGAAAGACATTAAGGAGAAAAACAGGTAAGACATTTATGGAACACAGAAATGGATTATTATCTGTTGATGATAATGTGTATAGTATCCTCAGCTCAACTAGTGTGAAGTGTATTTATGTTGGGAAAATTCACTTCACAAGCTAAATTATGTATAATGGTTGAATATATAAAAGAAATCGAAATTAACTTAAAAATATAAATAAGACAACAAAAAAATCTCATAAAGTAATGAGGATGGATTTTTTTTAAAACAAAGATAATCTTAACATAGCCAATGAAAAGAGAATTCATAATTTCCATGTAAAGGATTGTGGGAGATAAGAGTTTATAATCTGAGAAGATCTGTGGTATCATCATTGGTCCAGTAGAGAGAGGTAAAACTGTACATAGCAACAGCTTATTAGGAAGAGATAGCAAAGAAAACTTTTATCCAGTCACTGTGAGTTCTTGTAAGACCATAGTACTGTATTGTACATAAAGAAGTGTCCTCGAAAAGGCAAAAACAAAACAAAACTGGAAAGAGATGTCTAAAAGTAAAGTTATGATAAAATCAGTGATTCGGTGACTTTCAGGCTTTACAAAATTCGATCTTAGCCTTTTTAACATTCGTCACAAGGCGGACTCAGCTACTTGTAACATTTTGGACTCTGTTACCTAGTTTGATGTGGTGAGTAATGGTTTAATAACAAATATATAAATGCAGTGTGAGACCTGTGCAGACAGCTGTCTGTCAGATGACTGGTGAACTTACACTCAACTGTCTGTTATATGACTGGTGAACTTACACTTAAACTTGACTGGGTTTAAAATAGTGGGATCTGAACTTTAGCCTGCACACACTCTCACTTACAAAGCTCTTATTTGTTTTTTATCTGTTCATTTGTTTTGTCATATTTATGGTTTACCAAAAAGCATACTTAGTTGTGACAGTCACTTTGGTTAACACTTTGATTAAATCAAGAGAGAAAATAGGCAGGGGCGTCACAGAGGTATTCAAATATTTATGATTCAAGCAATCTTAATCATTCTGAGAAACTAAAGGTGAGAAATATGTAATGTTATGTAATAAGGTGGCTTTTATCCATTTGTGGTGATCATCATTCATGCATTTAAAAAACGGCTGTGGTTTTGACCACTGAAGCCAGGTTCAAAGCACATTACTGTTCAGTAACTGCTGAAACTACAACTGTTACGTTCCGAAATGTTTAGTCCGTGTCAGTCTTTGCCAATGAGTTGTGCATCGTGTGAGCAGCATACAGAGGGCACCTGTCCTGTACGCATTGAATCAATCTGCCCTCCGGTTGGGGAATTTAAGGCACTGGCATTCAGTGTTATTACTATGTTTGGACTTATCCCTGTCGTTTTGTTACTTTTTTTTCCCCTAATTGTTGTGTTCTCTCACCTCTATTTATCTCCCTTTAGTTTTCCTGGTGGTGTGTTCCCTTATGTCTTTCCTGAGAAGCTGGTTTCGTTTTAGTGAATTATTTCAGCCTTTGTTTACCCAGGAATGATTTTCTCTCTCCTTCCCATTTAAAGCATAGTCTTGCCTAGTATAGTACTCTCAGCTGAAAAAATTTTTACCCCAGAGTTTTAAATGTCTTCCCATTTTTTCCTTGCCTGTGTGTTTTAGTTCAGAGGTCTGATGTTAATCTAATGGGATAACCTTGTAAGTATCTTGGCTTTTTAATCTCGCCATTTTTAGAATATTGTCTTTGATTTTTATTAATCTGGCTATGATATGCCTTGGACAGGATTTTCTTATATTAAACCTCTTTGGCCCTTTGTATTTCCTAGATTTGGATGTCTGTGTGCTTCTCTAAGTTCGGTAAGTTTCCAGTTAATGTATTGTGGAAGAGATTTTCTATGCTTTTACCTGTCTCTTTGCCACCTAATCTGTGGATATTTGACTGTTTAATTGTGTCTAGGATTTTGCATATTTTGTCCTTATTTTTAATGATTAGTCTCCCATTCTTTTCCACTGCTCAGATTAAATTGGAGGTTTCTGTCTTCTTCAAGGTTAGAGATTCTTTATTCCATGAGGTCTAATCTGCTGTTAATTCTTTCAAGGGAGGTTTTAATTTCCTGCATCATATTTTTTGTCTCTAGAAGTTCTGATTCTTTTTATCTATCTGTTTATGGAGTTCCCTCGTCAAGTCACAGAAGGATTTTTTCATCTCCTAGAATTGGCTGCTTTCTCTTGCATCTCATTGAGCTTTGTTGTGATGGATAGTCTGAATTGTCTTTTGCTGAGATTCCTCTGATCTCGTGTTTTATCTGTTGTTGGTGAAGAGTTATTATGTTCCATTGGGGGAGGTATTTTCTGCTTTTCTTTTATTTCTTGGAGATTTTTAGATTTGTAGTCATCTGATATTGTACTCACTTCTTCCTATTTCTTTGGAGTATGTTTGTGTAGCTGTGTGCTCATGCACTTCCCTGTGGTGTGTTAGCTCATGCCTGTGCCCCTCCTCTACTGTGGGTGGGAGTGTGGAATCCACAGTGGGAGTTTTGGTTCAGATTTTCAAAGGGGAATTTCTCTCTTTTTATTGCTGCTGGTGGTGGGGGGTTGTGAGAAGAGAATTCCACAAAAACCTCACTGTTTTCAGGTATTTGTTTCCTGCACACCCAAACCTCTCTGCTCCCAGTGTGGCTGGAGGCCGGGCTGGATGGGTAGAATGTGACGTGGTTGTCCAGTTTGCACAGCACACGGTGGGAGCCGCCCTCCCCTGCTGCGAGCCGGGCAGGGTCTTTGGTGCTCACCTTGGGCCAGGTGGCCTTTGCATTCCTTGTATCCCCCAAATTTAAAAATTGTAACTGACACATAATACTTGTACATGTTTGTGGGGCATGGTGTGAATTTCCAGTACATGAATACCATGTGATAATGATCGGGGTAATAAAGATACCCATCATCTCAAACATTATAACTTTGTGTTGTGAACATTTATATATATTTAGTAAATCATCATAATAATTATTCTTTGGGCCTCTGAGTTTTGTATTAATTGCTTTCAACTCAGGGTTAGTCTGGGCCTATTTTGGGGATGTTTGCTTTTACCATTGCAGTGATCTCATCTTTGGGCTGAAATTTCTTTCTTTGCTGAATTAGATTTTTTTCTACTTGCAGCCTTCAAGAATTCCTAAAAATTATTTTTCTGTTGGGACCAGCAGTTAATATAGTGGCTATGTTGCTGGACTCCCATGTAGTCGACCGCTTTTTGAGTCCTGGACCTGGTGGTTTAAACTCATGCCGGGCGTGTGTGTGTGCATGCCCAAGATTTCGAAAGGAGAATGGAGGAGAAGGGATTGCGGCGTGGCCATCCCCCCCTTGCGTGTGATTTCTCGCTTTCTGTCTCTCTGTCTCTCTCTGTCTGTCTGGCGGGCGCACGCGCCCTATAGCAAAAGCCTCTCAAAAAATTTTTAAAAAAATCAAATTGGAGCTAACATCATGTGTGGTATACAAATGCTTATGAGTAACATAAAGTGCACTTCTGTTCTAGGTAAAGTTACCTCAGTCAGCCACTCTGTCATGTGGCTAGCCAACCAGACCCTAGATGGAGACTTTTTTCTGTTGGGAATCTTTAGCCAGACTTCACACCCTGGCCTTCTCTGCTTCCTAATCTTCAGTATATTTCTGATGGCCCTGTCTGGGAATATTATACTGATACTTCTGATCCACATTGACTCCTCTCTGCATACTCCCATGTACTTCTTCATCAATCAGCTCTCGCTCATGGACCTTATATATATTTCTGTCACTGTCCCCAAAATGCTGGTGAACCAGCTGGCAAAGGTGAGGACCATCTCGGTCCTTGGGTGTGGGACTCAGATGTACTTCTACCTCCTACTGGGGGGTGCAGAGTACTGCCTTCTGGCCGCCATGGCCTATGACCGCTACGCAGCCATCTGCCATCCCCTACGTTACTCCATCCTCATGAACCACAGGGCGTGTATTTTCCTGGCCTCTGGCTGCTGGTTCGTGGGTTCTCTGGATGGCTTCATGCTCACTCCCATCACCATGACCTTCCCCTTCTGTGGATCCCACGAGATCCGCCACTTCTTCTGTGAGGTCCCTGCTGTATTGAAACTCTCCTGCTCGGACACCTCACTCTACAAGACACTCATGTACCTGTGCTGTGTCCTCATGATCCTGATTCCGGTGACAGTCATTTCCGGGTCTTACTACTTCATCCTCCTCACCATCCACAGGATGAACTCCGCTGAGGGCCGGAGGAAGGCCTTTGCCACCTGCTCCTCCCACATGACTGTGGTCAGCCTGTTCTATGGGGCCGCTGTCTACACCTACATGCTGCCCAGCTCCTACCACACCCCTAGGAAGGACATGGTGGTGTCCTTTTTCTACACCATTCTTACTCCAGTCTTGAATCCTGTCATTTACAGCCTCAGGAATAAGGATGTCACAGGGGCTCTGAAGAAAATGCTGAGAGCAGGGAAGACTCCATATTAAACCATGAAATAAACCCTAGTTTGTCTCCCTCTCCCCTTCAGTGCTTTCTCACCCAACCACAGCATGTGGTGATGATGTCATTGATGGGGTTTCTGCCCAGCCTCTCTCTCTTCTCACTTAAGTGTCTCAAGATTTCTCTAATGCTCGCTTACCCCACTTTTCCCACAGTGAAGACCTCTCCTCCAGTCCTTTGAGCCTGTGGCCCCTTTCCCAGAGTACAGTTAGGAAGTGGAAGATAAATCTGTGTTGATGACCTTGAGTACCGTCACCACAGATAACATTTACTCATGTATACAGACTGATTGGTTGATTTAGGTAGCAGGTGGTAGGGTGAGAGCCCGAGAGGGTCTTGCCTTGCTGAGACCTTCTAGGCAGTCAGGACCACAGGGTGTGTCTCATGCGTGACCATGGTGTTCAGGTCAATCCAGAATCAGCACCTAGGCCTTCCTACGGCCCCAGGATCACACAGAGGTACCCTGTGGCCTGTGCCACCACAGCTGGGCCTGTTTGTCTTGACAGCATCATGGGCCTGGCAATGGGATGGAAGGAAACCTCGTTCTCGTAGTGACTCTTCACTTTGTAAAGTGATTTTCACTTCCACCTCATTGTAGCTCCATGGGGACGCCGAGATCACCTGCTTTTCACAGGCAACGAAACAGCCCGTGGGCTTTCCTGACTTTCCCGTGCAGGGCCTCCCAGGGACAGGGGGGCCACAGCCACAGGACCATGGCGAGACATTTAAATCTTTCAAGACCTCAGAGAGTCCAAATCCTTGACTGGGCTTTTCTTGCACTGGTCTTTGTGGTACGTACTTTCGGTCAGGTTCTGTTTCCTGTGAGCACAGGAGAGCTGGTCTGTCCCTGTGTCAGGCCGCATCATGGGCCATCCAGGGTTGGGGAGTGGAAATGTGTTTTCCTCACAGTCTTTCTCATACTTCTCCCTGTTCTAGCCAGTGGTTGTCCATATTTGCAATATAACTTCAAATAGTGGTTTTCTATATGTGCTTGTATCCTGATTCATTTATTTAATTACTAACAGTAACAGTTATAGTAACTTGTGTGCTCACATATAACAAGAAATAACCTATGTGTGTCATATGTATGGAATTCTTTTATTTTTCATAGCCTATGGGCCTCTTCTGCAGTTGATATAAGTAAGATTCCATAGACTCGGGAATATGAATTATGTTATATAGCCTTTAAGTTTCCCTACAGGGATTTCAGCCCAGGAAGGTCGATCGTCGTTCCTGCTCCTGATCATCGCTCTGTGTGCCTCTTACTATGTCTGGGGTCTGAGGTCTCCTTCGTTTCTCTCCCTTCCTTCCTTCCTACCTTCCTTCCTTCTTTCCTTTCTTTCCTCTTCTTTCCAGAAGGCATGTGCACTTATTAAAGAGACACAGACACTTTAACAGCGATTGGGCAAACCATCTATTCATCTAAGCTGATACAAAATGTTAATTAACAGATATGCTCTTTATTATTTTACTTAGGTTTATGTCTATAGAATGTGTGTTAGGAAATTCATGAACATTTTTTGAGTGCAAATAATTAACCTTGGTGTTATTGTTTGGCATTAGTATTATAAAGTCAAGTGCGACTATGTGTGTAATCCTAGCAACCAGGTTGGGGCTCTGTACACCTGTATTTTCTATTGTGTGTTCCTAATGTGATTAATAATCAAAGATGCCCTCCAGAAATATTTCTGCATGAATGACTGAGGGAACTCTTACTGCAGTAGCATGAACATATTGATCCTACCCATCCTTCTCATTGACCCCCTAAATACCCTGAATTTCTGGAAAATGGTGGCAAAGAGAGGAGCACAATCATAGCATTCATTACGTTGCTAAGGCACAGACTCTGGCGGATTGGCTGCTGTACATCATGGTGATGCACTCGGTGGAGGCACGGCAGCAGTGACAGCTCAGCGCTGGCCCCAGATGGAAGCCATGTCCGCACTGAGTCTGCCGGTGGCTTTGGGCTCCACTCATCAGGTCCTCCATGGAGCACACAGCTGGTCATCATTTTATCTTCTCAAATCTGTTACATTTGCTATAAACATGGCCCACTGTCGATAAATCTCATAAAAATATGAATCAAGATTTAATATAAAAAATGTCATGAAAACAACTCTCAGTATGGGAGAATAATTTTTGTAAACTATACTTCAGACGAGGAACTGATTACCAGACAACACAGAGAACTCTACTGACTTACCTGAAAATAAAAAAGGATGAATCCAATGAAAAGATAGCAAAATGAGCTGAAAAAACAACTCTCTAAAGAAGACATACGAGGGACCAGCAGTTAGCGTAATGGCTATGTCACTGCACTCCCATGTAGTCAACCACGGTTCGAGTCCCGGACCCGGGGGCTCAAAACTCACGCCGGGCGTGATTAGTCATGGCTGATTAGTCATGAATCCATTGAGATGTCTTATTTAAGGGCACCATGTGGGCGATCTTCAATCAATGGCCCTGAAGTAAGAACAGATGCCAGTTATAGTTTCATGCTAGAAACCCCCAAGTAGTATGGGCCCGGAGCGAAAAGAGGGACATGAATTGGGCGGGTTGCATGTGCGTGCTTGCCCAAGATCCCAAGAGGAGAATGGAGGAGAAGGGATTGCGGTGTGGCCACCCCCCAGGGGGTGATTTCTCACTTTCTATCTCTCTGTCTCTCTCTGTCTGGCGAGCACACGTGCTCTATAGCAAAAAAAAAAAAAAAACTATCCCCCAAAAAAAGACATATGAAAAGGCATATGAAAAAAATGCTCAATAATCCTCATCATAAGGAAGATACAGATCAAAACCACAACGAGATACTACTTAACCCCAGTCAGAATGACTAATATTAAAAAAAGCAAAACAAAACATGATAGCTGGCTGCGATGTTGTTAATGGAGAAGTCTAATACACTACAGGTTGGAATATAAATTGGTCCAGCCACTGTGGAGAAGAATATGGAGATTTGTCAAAGATCTACAAAGAAAACTGCAATATGATCCAGCAATCCCACTTCTAA
This sequence comes from Tupaia tana, assembly GCA_026018925.1. NCBI lineage: Eukaryota > Metazoa > Chordata > Mammalia > Scandentia > Tupaiidae > Tupaia > Tupaia tana. The sequence goes on from JAKSZU010000015.1 coordinate 3,056,522, forward strand.
ATATTTACCCAAAGAACAGGAGAATGCTTAGTCAGAAAAGTGCTTGAACATCTGAGTTTATTATGGCATTATTCACAATGGCTAAGACATGGAAACAACCCAAATGTTCACAAACAGAAAAATGGATTGAAAAATAATGGCACATATACTGTATGGAATACTACTCAGCTGGAATAGTACTACAAGATCCTGGCTTTTGATATAAAATGATGAATATGGAAAATGTACTTCTGGTGAAGAAAGCCAGGCTATGAAGGAGAGATATTGTACGTCTCCACTTAACCTACACCGACTGTCCACACTCTGTGGCTGAAACAGAAAGATTAGAGGATATAGAAACATATATAACAGTTATAGATCCTGGATAAAGTGTGTGAAGAGGGTGGGAGAAGGAGGAAATGTGAGAAAAAACATAAAGGAGAAAAGTAGAGGGGCAAGACATTTCTGGGACACAGAAATGGATTATTGTCTGTTGATAATGTGTAAAGTATCCTCATCTGGACTGGTGTGAAATGCATTAAATTTGAAAAATTCGCTGTACAAGCTAAGTGATATACAGTGATTGAATGTATAAAATAAATTTAATATAAGTAAAAATATAAAAAAATGTTGTGTGAGGTCTCAAGGGGGCTGGACATTGGTCTGCATAGTAAGATCCCCGGGAGGGTTGTTGTTGGTGGTCTGTGGCCCTCCCTGGGTTCACAGGGCACTAGTCTCTGGCCTGGCTGGCTGGAGTTGGGCGATGGAAGGGCAGGACCCTGTGTGGTGCTGCGCCTCAGTCTTTCTCACTCATGCTCTCTCTTTCTCTTGTACTCAGGGAGTAAATAAATAAAAATGAAAACTCCTATCATAAGTATGCAGCTTTTTAATTTTACAGTATTAGCCAAAATTTACATAAAGTGCATTTTGCAGTTTTACGTGTTCAAATATATTAATTGTCCACCCATGATCCCAAAACAAACACTTTTTATAGATTTAATTTCCATAGCTACACATCATTCAGATATATTTTTTAGTTCCGATTCATTTAAATTGTACATATACATGTCAGTCAGGTAGAATTTTTTGTTAAAACTTAATGACAGCTAAGAACAGAAGGTGACCCGGGGCCTGTGAGAAGAGTGTGAACAAGCCACGGGGACTGTAGAGGTGTGCGCTCTCACTGCCATAGGGAAAGGACTTGAGCAGAAGTTGCTATTTTAGCTGAGCATTCATGGAATATTAGAACTTAGACAAAAATTGGTTCAATAAATTTCCAGCAAGGAAAACCATGAGGGACGTTGGAGGGAAAATGAAGGTGTCCATTTGAGGCAGCCCCAGACCTGGGGGATGACCCTCTGGAGGACAGGGTGGCGCCAGTCAGACAGACGTGTTGGTCCTGGTCCTGGCGTCGTGCCTGCTCGTGCACAGGGACGGACACCCTGTGTGGTGCTGGCTGCCTGGGCATGGGAAGGCTCCGTCCCGCCCAGCACACGGCTCCCACCTACCTTTTCCATTTCCAGATTTGTGATCTGAGTCTGATGTGACAGACCTGCAAGGACATTCTCTGGGCCTTTGGGGTTGGGCACAAAGAGGAAGGGGCCACCCTCGTGAACAGCTGGAGTCACATTTGGACATCGGTTCACGGATGTCTTGAACTTTGTGGACGCTTAGAGTCACCCCTGCCTTTTCTTTTATTTGGGTCTAGGAAACTGACATCTTAGTCACCCTTCTAAGAGCTGTTCATGTCTCGGCCTAGATCATGAGGTGAGCTGGAAGCAGACGACGCCTGGAAAGGAGCCCTGCAGCTTCCTTCCAAGAGTCTATTTCTGTTCCATTCTGCGTCTTGCGTGCCGCCCTCCTCCATGCAGCCCCCTCCTACCAGGCTGAGCTTCAGCAGAAACAGGAAAGTGAGCAGAGACTAAATGCTGACCCATGATCCATTTGGGTTCACCCTTTGAATTTGGGGCTATAAAGGTGAACTTAGGTACAGAGTTAGGAACCAGTTGCACAGTAGGTGCACATTCTGTGTGAACCTACGATGGCTTTTCTCTCTGCCGGACAGTGAGGACGAGGTACGGGAACTGCTTATTGCCGGAGACCTGCTCCAGCTGGGGTGGGTTGACCTGACAGAGGCGACGCGGGTGAGAAAAATCAGACTGAGACATGAATGCTCTTTAGCATGTTCTCAGCCGACTACAGTCAGAGCAAGCTCAAGACTGCAGCCTCTGTGGCTAGGAATCATACATATTTATTGGGGGATGTTTACAGGGGTAGAAGGGGTGAGGGCGAAATAAAAGATTTTACTCTAGAGAATAGGGTATTCAACACATGTGAACAATAATCATAAACATGATGTGCTGTTCTTGTTTGATCAGTTGTAATCAATCACAGTCCTTGGGGTGGGACAGTCCATTGGTCCGGTACATTTTCTTCTTGGATCATGATTACCAGGTAGGGCCTTTCGAGTGAGGGGGTTTTCAGCAAGCTTGGCAACTTCAGCCCCAGGTCGGGGCGGCAGCAGAGTGTGGTTACAAAGGCCTAGATAGAAATCTTATTTGATTAAGTAAAGACATCGCTAATATATACTAAAATGGAATATCTATATTGTTTCTAGGGTATTTTACAGCTAAGAGGGTGAGCCTATTGCTTGCATGGGAAAGGAATGTGGTCTTGTGAGCAGCTTAATGACTAACCAAAAGGTTATTATGTACATGTGAACCTGAGAGGGACTTCAATATTGTTCATTGATTGTTATTTTCCAGGCAGGTGTGGTGAGTCTAATTCCCGTTCACCTCCAACTTAGGGATCCGCATTCTCTTAGAATTATTAATTGTAAAAGTTACAGTATGGCTGGGGGTGTTATTTCATCCTTATGGGGTACCATGATGACAGTAAAGCCCACGGCAGGGAGATCGAAAGCGCAAACCAGTACCGCAAACACAGTTGGAACCTTGAGCTCTAGCTGTCGCCCTGCGCAGAGTTTTTTCTCAGCCAAGCCTTGCTTAAACATGAGTGACAGCTCTTTATGTTCTGTCTGTGTTAGCCGCATGGCCTCCATCAGCTTATGTAATCCCTGCCCACTGGGGTTGGAGCTTTGGTCTCAGCAGTTACCTGAGGCGACCCTGGACGGCACGTGCTGGCACACGCTAACGGCACTCAGCTCCAGACGGCCACATGGCAGGAACCGCAGAGGCCTCAAGTCAGTTCTGGGTTCAAGTTCTGACCACGGTATTTACACAGTAAATACCTTGCCTTTCTGGAATTCAGATTTGCTTTTACCAAAAATGAGGGCATTCTAAAGAAATACCAAATATGAGTGTAAACCAACATAAAAACAAGCGTGTCCTCACATCCAGCATGTCCTCACGGGAGCGCACTTGGCAGCTGTGCCCCGATGCACACACTTCAGTCCCCACATGTGCTGTGGTGGGGCGCTGCAGAACAGCCGACAAGGATGGACAGACAGCCCAAGCAACCCAGGAATCCAAGAGCCCCTTACAGGAAACAGATGCTCCCTCAAGGCCAGTGCCCAAGGTGGGCCTGTGAGCGACATGAGGACTGAGCCTGTCCCCTGCTTCCCCAGCCTGGATTGCTCTGTGCTTGTTCAACAGGGAAAGGTCCCATGGCAGAGGAGGCTCACTACAATTCCCTGGTGTGAAGAAGCCACTGATGTAACTTCCACACCGCGCCTCCTGGATTTAAACCCGTGCCCACTGGAGGGAGAGCCCAGCTCACGGGCTCTGGCAAGGCTCAGACTCGCTCCCTGGTGGAGCAGAGAAGGTGGGCTGGCCTGTGCTCCACATAAGATGTCTCCTCAGTGCTTGATCAAGGTGAGAAATCAGGAGCCAGGACTCCGGTCGTCTCTGACGTCGTCCCGACACGTCCCCTGAGGCCCGTGTGTGCCCGAGAGCGGCTCCTTGTGTGTCACGGCACGTTGGTGTGTCGCACTCACTCTGTGGCTTTTCACCCTGTCCCTTCTCTCATGTGGACCCGAACCTGAAGCTGCTCCTGGAGTTCCTGACCCTGGAGGAGTTCAGAACTTGTCCCTCTCCTTGACTTAAAGGATTTTAGGAAAGTGTTTGAAGCGAACTCAAGAGATTTAACTGGAAATTAAAATTTGAAATATTGAGGCAAAGGAGTTGCTGAGCAAAGCTATGGATGTTTAGGGAGGGAGGGGATCGTAGGAGCTTTCCTTGTAAAGTGAGATGTGGACTCGAAGGAGCCAGGGTGAACTGCAGGGTTGCCGCTTTGCAGGAGTTTCCACACGGCTGCTCCCCCTGGGTCCCCTTAGCTCTGTCCATGTAGCAATCACCACGCTTGGAGTGTTGGACATTGAGGTATTTTGGGGGATAAATATCATCAGCAATTTAATTTTTTGTTTAGATGCTTGATATTTAGGGCATTTCAGCTTTTATGTCTGTGCTTCTTTGTAAAAATAATTTCTCTGCAGGACAGTTACTAAGTGACATGCCTTAGACTTCACTTTGGGATTTTAGGGTGGGGGAGAAGCACCCTGCTGTCCCTGCCCTGCGCCAGGTCTGCATTGACCCAATCTGCTGTGTGTCCGCTCTGCCCCTGAGCTGCCCCTGCCCTGTGCCGGTCTGCACCTGAGCTGCTTCCCTGAGACATGCTGGCTTCTACCCCAGGGTCACTGCTTTGAAAGAAACCCAAATTACCTGAGGAAGAGGTAAAGAAATGGAATGGTTCCAGTGAGGGACAGGATCTTATTGGAGATCTATGATGGTAGAAAATATTTGAGGGTGGTTTTGTTTTTCAGAAAGTGTCAGGTGTGATCTTTGTGCCATTAATTCTTTAAAGTTTAATTTAATTTTAATTTCTTTTATTCACTCAATGACATATGTCACTTAGCTTGTAAAGTGAATGTTCCAATATGAACACATTTCTCACCAGTGAATTTGGGGATATTATACATGTTATTCTTAACAGAAAACCCATTTCTTTGTCCCATAAACGTCTTGCCTCTCTATTTTTCTCTTTAATGTCTTTCTTCAGACTCTCCTCCTTCACCCTCCTACTTCACACACTGTATCTGGTATGTATTACCCTTTTCTATGTTTTTTATATCCTCTAGCCATTCAGTTCGGCCATCGTGTGCGGACAGTCAGTATATATTAGTGGGGACATACAGTGTCTCTCCTTCATAGCCTGAGTTGCTTCACTGAGTGGTAAATCTTCTATATTCATACATTTTCTGTCAAAAACCAGGGTCTTGCTGTTTTTTATAGGTGAGTATTACTCCATAGAGCATATGTGCCACAGATTTTTTTTTTTTTTTTGGAGAGGTTTTTCGCTATAGGGTGCGTGCACTCGCCAGACAGAGAGAGACATAGAGACAGAAAGCGAGAAATCACCCCCCCGGGGGGATGGCCACGCTGCAATTCCTTCTCCTCCATTCTCCTCTCAGGATCTTGGGCACGCACGCACACGTGCCCGGTGTGAGTTTTAAGCCACCGGGTCTGGGACGCTAACTGCGGTCGACTACATGGGAGTCCAGCGACATAGCCATTATGCTAACTGCTGGTTCCCAGATTTTTAATTCATTCATCTGTTTGTGGGCATTTGGGTTGGTTCCATATCTTAGCAATTGTGAATAATGCCACAATAAGTATTGATGTGCAAGTACTCTCCTGATTAAGAGTTCTTCCATCGTTTTAGTAGGTACCATGAAGTGGGATTGCTGGATCATGTGGTATGTCTATTCGTAGATCTTTGAAGAATTTCTTATTGTTCTGCACAGTGGCTTGACCAATTTACATTCCCTCCAGGAGTGTAGGGAAGTTCTCCTTTGATGACATCCCTGTCAGCACTTACCAAATTATATTTTTTTAAATCTTAGTCATTTTGACAGAGGTAAGGTGGTATATCATTGTGAGCATTTTTTCATATGCCTTTTGTTGTTTATATGTCTTCCTTGGAGAGTCGTTTTTGTAAACTCTGCTTCCAATAAGAGACTGATAACCAGAATACACAGGAAGCTGAAGCAGCTTATCTAAAAAAAGATGATCAACCCAAATCAAAGATGGGAGAATGAGCTGAAAAATCAACTCTTTAAGGAAGATATACGTGCTGTCATTATTGACATTAGTATCCACTTTGATTTCAGCACCAATCCTGAGTTCACTGCTGTGTCATGTTACTGAATTGATGTGCGTTTCCTGTTTGTCTCTAACCATCTCATGAGGTCAGCCCTTTTCTCAATTTGTGGACTTTAAGGGGAATAAGCATTCTCTCTCTTGTCCAGTTCAGGAGTGCCTGTCTTCTCTGTCTGTTTTAGGTTTACTCCAGCCTCTCAGCCAGTATGATACCTTATCTCCCTGAGGTTTGAAATTTAATTCCATATCTGTTCAACATAATGCTTGAAAAAAATAGCTGAAAGTGCATGTATTCTCAGAAGGGGTCAGGAAGGTCATGTGGCATGAAGGGCCTAAAATCCGTGACTTGCTTGTCCTAAGGTAAAACTGTAAACTAGACATGCACTCAGGGGATCGAGCATCACAGAATCACACTTCGAGCACCGACTTCATCCTCGTGGGGCTCTTTGGTGAAACCGAGCATGCTGCCCTCCTCTACGCGGGGACCTTCATCTTCCTGGTGCTGGCCCTGGTGGGTAATGCCCTCCTCATCCTGGTGATCCATGCAGAGCCCCGCCTGCACACCCCCATGTACGTCCTCATCAGCCAGCTCTCCCTCATGGACCTCACGTACATCCTGGTGACTGTGCCCAAGATGCTTCTGGGCCAGGTCACTGGAGATGACACCATCTCCTTGTCCGGCTGTGGGATCCAGATGTTCCTCTACTTGACCCTCGCAGGGGCTGAGTGCTTCCTCCTGGCTGCCATGGCCTACGACCGCTACGCCGCCATCTGCCGACCTCTTCATTACCCACGACTGATGAGCCAGAGAGTCTGCTGGCACCTGGTGTGCGGGAGCTGGTTCCTGGGAATGGTGGATGGCTTGTTGCTCACCCCTATTTCTATGAGCTTCCCTTTCTGTCGGTCCAGGAAGATCCTGAGCTTCTTCTGTGAGGCCCCTGCCCTGTTGAAGCTGTCCTGTGTGGACATCTCGCTCTACAGGGAGCTCATGTACCTGTGCTGTGTCCTCATGCTTCTCATCCCTGTTGCATTGGTCTCCAGCTCCTACGCCCTCATCCTGCACCTCGTCTGCAGGATGAACTCAGCCAAGGGCCGCAGGAGGGCGCTGGCCACCTGCTCCTCCCACATGGCTGTGGTGCTGCTCTTCTTCGGTGCAAGCACCTACACCTACATGTTCCCCCACTCCTACCACACAGCCAAGCAAGACATGATGGCGTCAGCATTCTACACCATCATCACCCCTGTGCTGAACCCCCTCATCTACAGCCTCCGCAACAGAGACGTCACGGGGGCCCTGAGGAACCTGGTGCGACCAAGGACGACCTAGGAGTAGAACGTCGGACAGGCTGCAAGTGGCCCTCTTCCTCGTCCCCGCTGTCATTCCTCTTCACTTACACTCGGTCCCAGGGCCCCACTGAGTCCACTTCAATTTCTCTCATCCTCATGTGTGCGGCAGTTCTGTTCGTCTTCATCTGCTTATCTAGTTATAGCTCATTTCCTTAGGGGCTTCTAAACTGCGTTGTAATGGCTGACCTTAGAGAGACCATAGACAGTGTCCTAGATGTTAGCTCCCGTCTCAGGTTCTCTGATCGCGTTAGTGTGAGACGTGTGTAAACACTGCGGCCCTGCGAGAGCCTCACTGTAAAGATGCAGGTTCCGTCAGGACCCTCGAGGGAATAGTGACAATTCCTGTCAGCGGCACCCCGAGTCATGGTCCACGTGGTGGACACGGGGTTCTGCTCTGCCTGCTCTTACATCTTGGCAAGTACAAAAGTGCACATTTGTTGTTTTTCAAATGTTTAATTGAGTGTTGTGGTGTAAGCACCAGGGTTTTTGTTATTGTGTGCACATTAAAACTACCTGGACCAAAAATGAATCCATGTTAAAGTCAGGTAATAAGATGATCTGGCTTCGTAGGATGTAGGCAGAAGTGGTCCCATATTCACTTCCTTCAGGATTTAGTTACTCTAGACAGTGGTCTACTTTATTTAGATGAAATATAGTAACAGTCCAGGAGGCAAATAGAGAGTTAGGAAATCTTTAGCTTCTTAGATTTTTTTTCCCCTGAAACTGGAAAACCTATAAGATTGGTTTGGACTCGTCACTCTCCTTTATGTCCCTGCTGTATACTGGGCTACGACGAGACTGGCTTTTAATCCACCACAGTGGCATCCCTGTTAATACGATGAACAAAGCAGCTCATGTGGTTGTGTGTTTGGAATGTGAGGAATTAGTAAAGAAGTACCTGTGATCTGATTAACTGGAAGAAGGCGATGGGGCTCCACAGGTGTCCTGTCACTGCCCCTTGATGCAGAGCCTGGTCTTGCCTTGTCACAGTCAGTGACTGGACAGCAGGTGCCTGCATGCCCGCAGCCTGTCCAAAGGCACCGACAGTACTTTATCCAAATGGCACATCAACTGGGCAGTGTTACTTTCACTGACAGTTATTCCTGCAGTGCCTGAAAGCATATGTCTGAATCTGGAAGTCAGTCCCACCAAGTTGAGCACAAGAAGAGTCACCTGTAAGTAAGAGGAGTTTGTCTAGAGGTGGGTAGAAGCTTAGTGTTGGGAATCAGTATGGTTGACGTGAATGAACAAAAGGTGCAAAACTCCTCAAAGGAACAATAGAAGTGAGAGATTAATTAAACAGTGCTAAGTAATCCTAAGATTATAATTACATTATTGACCATTAGGTCAATTACACTTATTATTATATTCTTGATATTATGCATTATCTTTCCATAGATTTCGTGATTCTTTTGATGTTTTTTTTTCTTTTTAATGAGCGTATCATTTATTTGCCATTCTGAAGGACAATGTGCACAGAGCAACTCAAATCTAATTTAAGTTAATAGTAGATTGTGAGACTCACATGGTTAGATACAGTACTTGAAAAAGATGGGATTGAAAGCCAACCAACCTTGGGTTTAGTCCAGGAACTTGCACCTAAATTAAAGAAGTACATGATGTTCGTGAGCTTGGCTAAGTCCCTGGGGTTTCATCACTTTTAAAAAGGAGAGAGCAACCGACTTTGTAAGAGAGGTACTATGCACACAGCCCACAGTGCCTTCTACCTTGAGTCCTCCTCCTGTCTCTAGGCCTTCTCCTTCTCTCGTCCTTACATCTCTTCCTAAGATGTGTGCCTCAAGTCCTGAGATCCAGAGATCAGAGATGTCTCTGCCTAAATAGTAGGTTGTGTCTGAGCAGCTTTGATGAGCAAATTACTTTGCCTCACAGCCACGTTGGTCCTTCTTTCATCAGACGAACTAGCAACATAAATACACTGAGGAAGTTTGACTGCCGAGTGAGTTTACTACATTCAGAACTCCAGCCCAGAGACAGACCTCGTGAAGGGTCTAAATACCCATTGGTCTCTCTTTCCTACTACCAGGTGTGTCTGGGAGAGTTTGATTTGCCCTCGACGCTGACTCTGTGTTTTGCTCTGATTTATCCTGGGTGCCTGCAAGCTCACGTAGACCCTATCATATGGTAGGGACTGCCAACCATCTTGAATGAGTAAACCATATTTTATATTTATTTCCTCTTCTTATTAGGTCGTTTCAGACAAGTATATTGTTGATCTGAAAACTATCTCGTACAATACTTCTCTGACCTTTTAAAAAAACCATATTGTTTACCCAGTATTGTTTGATAAATGACTATTATTCCCTCAGTGTAGGGAACAGCCAGATCTGAACGACATAGGAGTGACCTTTAAAGACCGGCAGAGTGTGGTCCTTGTGCTGGTGCTGCGTGTCTAGTGAGAGCTCTGAGAAGGTCATGATCTTCTTTTCTTTGATTTACACTGTGAGGTTATATAAATTAAAGGGGTTGTGTTCTAGCCAGAGAAGGCTGCGGAGGCTTGTTTAGAACTATGGCTGTGAGATGCTCCACCACGGTAGTCAATGACAAAAAATACCCAGCTCCACCTTTTCTCCCTCCCCCATTGCTCTATACAAGGATAAACCAGGATGTATAGTGAAGGGATGTAAATAAATAAAGTTAAATTAAAAAAGAACAAACCAGGACGTGGCCCAGTGCCCACCATCTTCATCGGAGATCCTTTTTCCACTGATCCCCACTACTTTGTCCTTGTGTGTCTGTTTTTTTTTTTTCCAAATCCACCACTGCTTCCCTCAGGGCTTCATCTTCCTGTACAAACTTTATGGCACCTCAATAAAACTACTTGGAAAATGAAAATATTCTAGACTCCAAGATCATTCAATAACGTATGGACTATCTTTGAATTACCTTCTTTGCTACAGATGCTGTGGTTCCCGAGGGGTGTAGCAGTGAACAAATGTTCCCTCATACAAAAGGCTTATCTGCTTATGGAGGAGGGGGCCATGTATGCAGGAGATCCAGTCACAGAGCTGGGCAGCATCTAAGAGGTAACCCAGCTCTGAGCAGTGACCCTGAGGACAGGTAACAGGCCACTGAGAGAGTAGCCGGCACACAGGCAGACAGTGGTGTAAAACAGATGGTTCCAGGAGGCTGTAGACACCAATCTGAATACAGCTGGAACCCAGAAAGCAGGGAAGCTGTGCACAGGTCAGATCATTAAGATAACTATGGCTTAGTAATATACTTAGCTGTCAGCTATAGGAGAGGGAGAGTCACTGACATGTCTTCAGCAACATAGACGTGTGTGTGTGCGTGTGTGTGTGCGTGTGTGCACGTGTGCATGTGTGTGTGTGTCTATGCTCATGCACACATCTCTGTTTATATGTGTGTGTTTCTTGCTCTATGATCTCCAATTACCTTCAATCTAGAGTAACTATTGTAAAATTTATATTTTTTACGTATGGTACAGAATATGTTAAATTTATGTTATATAAAGAAATGAATGAATGCTTTTATAATTTTTTTTTGGAGAGGTTTTTGCTATAGGGCATATGCACTCACTAGAAAGACAGAGACAGAGAGACAGAAAGCGGGAAATCACCCCCCAGGGAGAATGGCTATGCTGTGATCCCTTCTCCTCCATTCTCCTCTTGGAATCTTGGACACACATGCACACACACCCAGCGTGAGTTTAAACACCAGGTTTGGGACTCGAATCACAGTTGACTACATGGGAGTCCAGCAACTTAGCCACTATGCCATCTGATGGTCCCTGCTTTTATAATATTTACCATAGATTTAAGGTGATTTATTGCATACTAAGAGTCAGGAAAAGTATAGGCAAACATACTTAATAGGAAGTGGTTGTAAATTCTATGGAAACGATAAAGATGACACCAAATAGTCAGTAAAAAACCATTTGAAAGATTTCTGAAACAGCTTCCTAAAAAATGTGACAAAAATGTATCCTCCTCCTCAAACTTCCCAGTTTTCTCATGATTGAGAAATATTCTTCTCTAAGACTGTAGGAAGACATCCTAATCCCTAATCTTCTATTTTCTTCCAAACCAGCACGTACTTTCTGACATATTTATCACATGACAATATATTTAAACGCATGTGTAGATCTTACTGGTACATTAATGGAGTTTGTATAGGGTCCTCCAAGTGCCCATCAACAGATCCAGGACAAGAACCTCATGGTGTCTGCGAGGCCACAGTGTTCATTCACCACTAGCTCCTAGCTCTCTGTGCCTGAAGAGACAATGATCTTGAATAAGGATCATTTTCTTTTTTTAAAATAGATATGCTACCTATCAATGGATAAGTAACAATGCCAGTTGATTTTATTATTGATGAATGGATCATGTTGTGTATATTCTTTTGTGACTTGCTTCTATTATAGTGTATTATCAGATTTCTATAATTTATTCATGTAGTTGCAAACACCATGGTTTTATTCATTGTCTTGATGTATAGCATTTAATTGCCTGGTCATACTAACATTTATTAAAGCACTGTATTATTTATGAGTATTTTGTTGGCTTTAATGTTTAGCAATTACAAACAATACTAATATGCATGTTTTTGCATATGTCTAGTGAAGTAGTTTTTAAAAAGTAATTATTTAATATATCAAACTAACTCAAATATAATCTAGTACATAATGGCCATTGTTTATTCGTTTATGTATTTTTAACTAACAAATTATAATTGTATATACTTATACAGTACACCACATTATTCCAATAGTGAAATGGTATCCCCAAATCAAAAAACATATCCTAGAAACAATATGTATGTTGTTACTATTTTATTTTTCATTCAGCTAGTCTGTGTCTCTTGATCAGAGAATTTAATCCATCAACATTCAATGTTATTGTCAATATTTCCAGACCCGTTCCTACCATTAAGTTAGCCATATTCTTAGTTGTTTTTGTTGTCTTATTTCTGCTGTCTCTTTTTAGTTTTCTTGGTATAGTATTCTTTACAGAATTTTTTGAAGAGCTCATCTGGAGTGAGTAAATTCTTTCAAGTGTTGTTTATCCAAGAACATTTTTATCTCTTCTTCCCATATGAAGGATCATCTTGCCAGGTATAATCTTGCCAGGTGTAGTATTATTGGTTGAAATTATTTTTGATTTAATACTTGGAAAATATTTCTCTGTTCTTTCCTTGTTTGCATTGTAACTGATGAGAGATCCAGTGTTAGCATGATGGGGTAGCCTTTGTAAGTGACTTGACGTTTCTCTCTCGCCAGTCTTAGTATATTGTCTTTGTCTGTGGTTTTGTTCAATCTGGCTGTGATGTGCCATGGAAGGGATCTTCTTGGATTGATTCTATTTGGGGTGCTTTGTATTTCTTGGGTCTGAATGTTCGAGTGCTTCTCTAGACTTGGAAAGTTTTCTTTCAGGATTTCATGTAATAGATTATCAATCCCCTTATTAGTTGCTTCACCTTCTGGGATACTAATTATTCAGATGTTTGGGCATTTCATGGTATCTAGTATTTCTTGTATATTATCTTCATTTTCCCTGGTTATTTTCTCAGTATTTATGATAATTTTTTCTTCTAGGTCAGAGGTTTTGTCTTCTACCTCTAAGATTTGATCTTCCGCTTGGCCTAACCTGCTTTTTAATACTTTCAATATTCTCCCTCTTCCATTGCTGAGAATGGTTAGTTGAGGCTTCTCTCTTATTTCGTAGTCTTATCTTATTTCTTTTTATTGCCTAATTGCTCTGGCTATCAGTCCCGGTGCTGTGTTGAGCAAAAGTGGGAAAAAGGGCTTCCTTGTCTTGCTTCTGATTTTAGAGGAAAGTCACCTTTTCACTACTGAGAATAATGTTAGCTGTGGGCTTTATTATGTTGAGGTACATTCTTTTTTATAACTAATTTGTTTGGGAGTTCTTACGAGAGGATGTTAGTTATGTTCAGGACTTTTTCTGCATCTATTGAGATGACATATGTTTTCATCATTCTTTTTTTTTTAATACAGTGAATCACATTTATGATCTGTATATGTCAAACCATGTTTGCATCCCAGGGGTATACTCACTTGATCATATTGTATCATCTTTTCACTTGATCATATATATATATATATATGTATATATATATATATATATATTTTACGTTTTTTTTTTTTTTTGGAGAGATTTTCACTATAGGGTGCGTGTGCTCGCCAGACAGAGAGAGACATAGAGACAGAAAGCGAGAAATCACCCCCCCCAGGGGGGGGATGGCCACGCCGCAATCCCTTCTCCTCCATTCTCCTCCCGGGATCTTGGGCACGCACGCACACGTGCCCGGCGTGAGTTTTAAGCCACAGGTCCGGGACGTGAACCGCGGTCGACTACGTGGGAGTCCAGTGACATAGCCACTATGCTAACTGCTGGTTCCCCTCTATATTTTACGTTTTTAAAATACATTCAATCACACTATTTAGCTTACAAGGTGATCATTTCAATATGTGAACATTTCTTCCTGGTCCAGTTGATCAAAATATAACAATATAACCTCCCTGTCTCAACAATGCTGTCTCCGTATCCCTCCTCCAAATGTTTTATCCCCAGGCCGTACTCCTCCACATACACCACATCTGGCATTAACACCCATCTCTTGTGTTTGTACATCCTTTAGCCCATCAGTTTCAGTTATAGAGTGTAGACATTCGGTATATATTAAGTGGGGACACACAGTGTCTCTCCTTCATAGTCTGACTTGTTTCACTCAGCAGTAAATCTTCCATATTCTTCCACTTCCTGTCAAAAGCCAGGTTTTTTTATGGCTGAATAATATTCCATAGAATATATGTACCACAGTTTTTCAATCCATTCATCCGTACGGGGGCATTTGGGTTGATAAGATACAGCATCCCTTTATGATCAAGACTCTCAGCAAAATCTGCATACAAAGGTCATTTCTCAACACAATAAAAGCTATCTATGAAAAACCCATCACGAACATCATCCTGAATGGAGAAAAGCTGAAAGCTTTCCCACTAAACACAGGAACAAGACAAGGATGCCCACTTTCTCCTCTCCTTTTCAATATAGTACTGGAAGTCCTCACCAATGCAATCAGAAAAGAGGAAAAAAACAAAGACATCCAAATAGGAAAAGAAGAGGTGAAACTCTCTCTATTCGCAGATGACATGATTGTGTACATAGAAGACCCAATGATTTCAATGAAAAAATTTCTGGAAGTAACGCACGAATACAGTAAAGTTGCAGGATACAAAATTAATATACAGAAGTCTATTGCATTTCACTTGATCATATTGTATAATCTTTTAATATGCTATTGAATTTAATGTACTAGTATTGTGTTGTGTTTACTTGCCTTTACATTCACTAATGATCTTTAATTAGTCTGTAATTACCTTTTCTTGCATACTTTTTATCTGGCTTTGTTTTAGGGTAATACTGGTCTCAGAAAATAAGGTTGAAAGTGTTTGTTTCTTTCTTTCATTTATTTGGAAGAGTTTGTATTAATTACTTAAGTGCGTAGAAGGATTCACCATGAAGCCATCTAATTCTGGGCTTAACTTTATTGAGAGGCTTTTTAATTTTTTTTTTTCCTGAGAGGTTTTTTCTATAGGGCACTTGCGCTCGCCAGAAGACAGAGAGAGACAGAAAGCTAGAAATCACCCCCCATGGGGGATGGCCATGCTGCAATCCCTTCTCCTCCATTCTCCTCTCGGTATCTTGGGCACACACGCAAACGCACCCAAATTGAATTTAAACCACAGGGTCCGGGACTCGAACTGTTGTTGACTACATGGGAGTCCAGTGACATAGCCATTATGCCAACTGCTGGCCCCAAGAGGCTTTTCTTACATTACTTCTTCAATCTTTTTACTTGTTTGTGATCTATTCAGATTTTCTATTTCATAATTAAATCTTGAAAAATTGTGTTTTAAATAATTTGTCCATTTATTCTATTTTATTCAATTATTTGGTGTTAATTGTTCATTAGATTCTCTGATAATTCTTTGTATTTCTGTTACCAGTTGCAATGTTTCTATCATTTCTGATTTTATTTACGAGTCTTCTCTGTTTTCTTAGTTTAGCTAAAGTTCTGTCAATTCTGTCTTGAAAAAACAGCTTTAGTTTTTTTCACTGTATTTTTATGTTTTTACCTAGTACCTTTTTCCTTTTTTTTATGTTTTTGCTATAGGGCACATGTGCTCATCAGAGAAATAGTCCTGTCCTTTCTTCTTTCTCAATCTTCCAATGAGACGTCAGAGAGAAATTACCGAGGAACTGGAAGAACCAGAATTTTGGGGATCCCATCTCTGAGGCTGTCTTGGGCACTCTGGCAGCTGGAAGCTGTGGGTTTATGGGTTGGGGAGCGGAGCCAGACTGTGTGGTGGACTTGGGACTATGTGAGCATGTCTGGTAGACTGCCTAAAGTGTGCTCAGAAGAAAAGGACCTCAACATCCCTCATTGTAAGGAAAATGCAGATCGAAACAACAATGAGATACCACCTAACTCCAGTAAGAATGACTAACATTATAAAAGCAAAAAATGGTAAGTGCTGGCCGGGGTATGGTGAAAGGGGAATTCTCTTACTCTGCTGATGGGAATGTAAATTGGTCCAGCCACTGGGGAGAACAATATGGAGATTCCTCAAAAATCTACAAATAGAACTACCATATAATCCAGCAATCCCACTCCTTGGTATCTACCCAAATGACAGGAGAACTCTTAATTGGAAAAGTGATTGCACATGGATATTTGTTGCAGCATTATTCACAATTGCCAAAACACGGAACCAATTCAAATGCCCAAGAACAGATGAATGGATTGAAAAACTGTGGCACATATGCTGTATGGAATACTATTCAGCTATAAAAAACAGTAAGACCCTGGCCTTTTTAAAATTTGTTTATTTTTATCATCATCATAATCTTCTTTATATTACATTGGATTACATATAACTTTACAGTGTATTACATTGCTTTTTCAAAAGGGAATGCCATGCATGTCAGTCAATACAGAGACATTAATCTCCCCACTTCATCATTCAATATTTTTTCAATGTTTTTCCCAATCATTATTATTATTCTAATTATTATTTTTTAAAAAGTCAATCACTATTTCTCATTTTGCTTATAAAATGACTTTATCTATCATGAAATACTTCTCAGACCAGTCCAATTGAGAATACTATACATGTCATCATCAACAGGTAATAAGCCATATCTGTTTCCCACTGATGTCCTGCCTCTCTATTTGTTCTCTTGCTATCTTTCTCTATCCTCTTCTTTTCACACCCCCACCCCCGTTCTCCACTGTCTTATTCTCGTTAAGTACTTTCACTGCTTTTATGTCCTCCAATATTTCGCTCTCTACCATAGAGTGCAGATAAGTCGGTATATATTAAGTGAATAAATACAATATCTTTCTTTAATAGCCTGGCTTACTTCACTCAGTAATAGATCCTCCATATCTGACCACTTTCTATCAAATAAACCCTGGCTTTTGACAGAAAGTGGATGAATATGGAAGATTTCCTGTTGAGTGAAGCAAGCCAGGCTATGAAGGAGAGTTGTTGTATGTCCCCACTTAATATATACCAAGCGTCTGCACTCTATGACTGAAACTGATTTACTAAAGGATATAGAAACGCAGTAAATGGTTGTGAATATCAGATATAGTGTTTGTGAAAGAGTAGAGTCTGAGAAAGGACATTTAGAAGAAAAATAGAGCGGCAAAACATTAATGGAACAGAGAAATGTGGTATTTGTTGAAGATAATTTTATGGTATTATCAACTGGACTAGGGAGAAATGTACACATGTTGGAATATTCACTTTGTAAGCTAAATAATGTGACTGAATGTATAAAAGAACAAGAAATAAAAACTAAATTAATTAATTAAAAAAAGAAGAAGAAAGGGACCACAAGTGGTGGGAGTATCTCTTTTTTCCTGAATGCACGCTTGTGAGTGTTGTACGTGCTCTCCTTATTCCTTCCCTAGACCTTGTCTTCTGTCACCATTTGAGGACCCTCATGGTGTTGCAGGCTCTCCCCTCCGACCCCATCTCTCACCTCACGTGCCTGTTTGTTTAACATTTTTACCCTGACCTGGAGCCATGGATCTTTTCAGGGTTGCTGGAACATGACAAGTGAGTTTTTGTCTAAGTCCTTCCTGTGCCTTCTGCTTTAAACATACCTGTTCACATGTTTTGACAGCTGAGTCTTGTTTGATGTCTGACATAATTTCACCTCCTAAATAAAGGACTCTTAAGTCAGCCGGAACAAAATAGATTCCCTCATTATTATCCCCTCACCTTGCTTTTATTCACTGTAATTATTAATATCTGAAATTTCATTACTTATTAGTTTATTGCCTCTGTTTTCCATCAGAACATGAGTTCTGTGAATCTTTCTTTTCACATTGCAAATAGAATAGTGTTTGACATGTAACTATAATTGAATAAATAACAATAACTGCTGTTGAACAAATGCTTTTGGAATGAACAAAAGAATTATTCAACATTTGAAGTTATTCTCTGTTTGAAAGCAATCATATTATAAATCCATTGCCTATCACAACTAAAATATTTGATGTATTAGAAGTTAAATGTTGGCCAATATAAACTACTTTTCTATTTGTTGGTTTAAGGAAAAGCTTCCATCCTTTTTAAATTTATTTCTTCTTCACATTTAATTGTTATACATCTCTGTAGTTCACAATATAATTTTCCAAAGGCATGTATTGCATTACATTACCATGAAATCAAGGATATCACCATATGTATCTTTTCCACTGGAGAATTTTACATTCTTATGTCTATTAAGTACTTCCTCTCAAAGCTCCTCCCAATCTTCCTGGCTACCTGTCCTCTCTCCTGTAATGGCTGATGTCCACTCTTGTCTTCCCTACCATCATATGTTCATGTCTCTCAATTTCTGTCATAAAGTGCAGACATTTAGTATGTATTGAATGGGGATGTACAGTGTTTGTCTTCCATAGTCTCACTTATTTTCCTTAGCATTACATCTTCTATGTTCATTCAGTTTGTATTAAATAACAGGGATTTACTCTTTTTTATGCTGAGTAGTTTTCCGTAGTGTACATGTGCCACATATTTTTTTCAATCCAGTCACTTGGGTTGATTTTATGTCTTATCTATTGTGAATAGTGCTGCAGTGAACATGGCTATGCAAATACCTTTCTGACTAAGTATTTTCATGTCATTCGAGTAATACCAAGGAATAGGATTGTTGGGTCAAATGGAAGTTCTATTTGTAGTTTTTTTTTTTTTTTTAAATTTTGTCATAGGGTATGTGGACTTGCTGGAGAGAGAGAGAGAAAGAGAGGGAAAGTGAGAAATCACCCCCTGAGGGGATGGAGGCCATGCCATAGTCCCTTCTCTATTTGCCTCCTGGGGTTCTAAGTATATACACCCAGTGCAGTTTTCAAGCCACCAGATCAGGAGCTCAAACCAGAGTCAGCCATGTGGGATCCAGTACCTCTATCACCACACCTCCAGCTGGTCATATATTTTTAGGCTTTTTGAAGAATCTGCATTGTTTTCCATATTGGCTGAGTTAATTCACATTCCATCAGTGCCATCAGTGTAGGAGGATTCCTTTTTCACCATGGCCTTACCACGCTTGTCATTCTATAGAAATAAATGTTTAGGATATAGATATAGATACAGGTATATAGATAGATAGCAGTAGTTATGTGGATAAACATGAAAAGTCATATAAGCATATTACTAATCAAGACAGGCAAGTTAAATAATGATGTACCTATTAAAGTGACTAAGATAGAAAAGCACACAAAATTAAATGCTAGTGCAAGGGAAGTTTGATTTTGTGGCTCTATTTGAAGAAGCTTTGGAAAAGCAATTTAGTATTGTATGTTAAGACATTTGAAAGATTATATATGTTATAATAAATTATCTTAGGAAATGCAATCAGAGAATGATTTCTACATAAGCATGTTTATTTCCGTACAATTTTATTTTAGAAATTTTAAAAATATTTTAAATTCAGTTTCTTTAATACATTCAATCACATATGTCATTTAGCTTGCAAAAGGAATACTCCAAGATATATACATTTCTCACCAATCCAGTATAGAATACTACACACATTATCTTCAACAGATAATAACTCATTTTTTTGTACCATAAATGCCTTGCCTATTTTTCTCCTTAATGTCCTTTGTCAGACTCTCCTCTTTCATCCACCCTGTTCCCACACTGTATTTATAACCAGTTTCTGTGTTTCTATATCCTCTAGTCATTCAGTTTTGACTATAGAGTGTGGACAGTTAGTTTATATTAAGTGGAGACATACAACGTCTCTCCTTCATAGCCTGGTTTGTTTCACTTAGCAGTAAATTTTCCATATTTATCCACCTTCTGTCAAAAGCCAGGGTCTTGTTTTTTTTTTTTTTTTTTTTTTTTTTTTTTTTTTTTAATGGCTGAGTAGTATTCCATAGAGTATATGTGCAACACTTTTTCAATCCATTCATCTGCTGGTGGGCATTTGGGTTGGTTCCATGTCTTAGTAGTTGTGAATAATGCTGCAAAAAACATCAATGTGCAAGCGTTTCCTACTAAGGATTCTTCTGTTTGGGTAGATACCAAGGAGTGGGATTGCTGGATCATATGGTACTTCTATTTGTAGATCTTTGAGGAATCTCCATATTGTTCTTCAAAGGCGCTGGATTAATTTACACTTCCACCAGCAGTTGCCTTTCACCACCTTCCCTCCCCACCCCCTGCCCCACTTGCTCTGCCAACACTTATCATTTTTTGTTTTTTTTTAATCTTAAACATTCTGACTGGTGTTAGGTGGTACTTATTATGTTTTTGATATGCATTTCCTTTATAATGAGGGATGTTGAACGTGTTTTCATATGCCTTTTGGCTATTCCTATATCTTCCTTAGAGAGTGGTTTTTTTTCCCAGTGCATTCTCCTATTTTTTTTTTTTTTTAAGAGGTTTTTGCTATAGGATGCGTGCGCTCGCCAGACAGACAGAAAGCAAGAAATCATTCCCCGGGGGGATGGCCATGCCTCAATTCCTTCTCCTCCATTCTCCTCTCAGGATCTTGGGCATGCACACACACGTGCCTGGCGTGAGTTTTAAGCCACCGGGTCTGGGACGCGAACCGTGGTCGACTACATGGGAGTCCAGCGACATAGCCATTACGCTAACTGCTGGTCCCCTTCTCATATTTTAATTGGGTTGATCATCTTTTTTCAGGGAAGTTGCTTGAGTTTCTTGTGTATTCTGGTTTTAAGTTCCTTATCTGAAGCATAATTTACAAAAATATTTTCCCATTCTGAGGACTGTTGATTCACACTAATTCCTAAATCTTTTGCCATGCAGAAACTTCTTAATCTGATGTAATCCCACTTGCCTATTTTTGGAATTATTGACTATGCTTTGGGGGCTTTATTTAATCATCTTTGCCTATGGCAATGTCTCCCAGAATTTCCCTAGTGTTTTCCAGTAGTAGTTTTATAGTGTGATGTCTTAGGTTTAGATCTTTGATCTACTTTGAGTTGATTTTTGTCAATGGTGAGAGGTAGGGCTTTAGATTCACCTTTTTTTGCAGGTGGATATCATGTTTTTCCAGCACCATTTGCTAAAGGGGTTTTCCTTTTCCCACTGGATTGTTTCTACCCTTTTTAAAAATTCAGTTGGCTGTATGTTTGGGAGTTTATTTCTGGGATCTGTATTCTGTTCCATTGCTCCACCTGTTCTGTGCCAATACCATGCTGTTTTGATTATCACATCTTTATAACATATTTTGGGGTAAATGTTTGAGATGCTGCTCACTCTACTCATCTTGAACAGGATTGCTTTGGCAACATGAGATCTTTTATGATTCCAGACAAATTGCATGATTGTCTTTTTTTTTAATCTGTGAAGAATGTCTCTGGTACTTTGATTGGGATTGCATTAAATATGTTGATTAACTTAGGTAGAATTGCCATTTTAGTTATATTAATTCTTTCAATTCAGAAACATGGGATGTCCTTCCACTTTTTTGTGTCATTTTCAATTTCTTTTTTTAGCTTCTCATAGTTTTCCTTGTGGAGGTCTTTAACTTTTTGGTTAGATTTATTTCCAGGTATCTTATCCTTTTTGTGGCTATGGTAAATGGAATTACTTTTTTCAGTTCTATCTCAGTCTTCTTGCTGTTTGTATATAGAAACACTATAGATTTCTGTATGTCAATTTTGTATCCTGCAACTTTACTGTATTAATTTATTACCTCCAGGAATTCTTTTCATGAATACTGTTGGGTCTTCTATGTATACTATCATGTCATCTGCAAATAGAGATAATTTCACCTCTTCTTTTTCTAGTCCAATACCTTTCATTTAATTCTCTTTTCTGATTGCATTGGGGAGGACTTTTAGTATTATATTGAAAAGGAGTGGAGAAAGTGGGCATCCTTGTCTTGTACCAGTTTTTAGCAGAAAAGCTTCTAGCTTTTCTCCATTCAGACTGATGTTAGGTATGGATTTTTCATAGATAGATTTTATTTTGTTGGGGAATGACTCTTCTTTGGAGATTTTTCTGAGAGTTTTGATGATAAGGGATTTTGTATCTTCTCAAATGGTTTTTCTGCATCAATTGATAAGATCTTATGGTTTTTCTTTTTCTTTCTGATAATCTGTTGTATTGCATTTATGGTTTTGTGTATGTTGAACCATCCTTGCATTCCTTGAATAACACCTACCTGGTCATGATGTATAATCTTTTTTTATATGTTGTTGGATACAATTTGCTAGTATGTTGTTGAGAATTTTTGTGTCTATATACATCAGAGATAGGATTGGCCTATAGTTTTCCTTGTTTGTCCTGTCCTTTTCTGTTCTAAAGATTAGGGTGATGGAGGCTTCATAGAATTAATATGGGAGAGTTCCATCCATTTGGATCTTTAGAAATAACTTGAGTAGAATGGGGCTAAGTGTTCTTTAAAAGTTTTGTAGAATTCAGAGATGAAGCCATCGGTACTTAGGTTTTTCTTTGTTAGGAGGTTATTTTTACTGACTCAAACTCATGAATTGTTATGGGCTTATTTGTCTGTAGATTTGACCAGTCTGGCTATGATGTTCCTTGGAAAAGATCTTCTTGGGTTGATTCTATTAGGGGTCATTTGTATTTCTTGGGTCTGGATATTTGAATGCCTCTTTAGATTTGGAAAGTTTTCTTCCAAGACTTCATGGAATAGATTATCAATGCTCTTATTAGATGTTTGGGCACTTAATGCTGTCTAGTATTTCTTGTATAGTATTTTCATTTTTGGGGATTATTGTCTCAGTTTTTATTGTTATTTTTTTACCAGATCAGAGGTTTTGCCTTCAACGTCCATGATTCAATTTTCTGCGTGGACTAATCTGTTTTGAATACTTTCGAGGGAGGTTTTGATTTCCTGAATGGCATCTCAATAGCTCCATTTGATTCTTTTTTTATGGTGTGTATTTACTCTTTCAGATCATGAAAGAACTTCAAAACTTCCTGGAACTCATCTCTTTTCTCCTGCATCTTCTGGAGTTCATTATCTCTCAGCTCTTGGATCTCATTTAATTTTGTCACTATGAATATTCTGAAATCTCTGTCAGACATTTCCATGAATTCCACTATACTGTCTGTGGATGATGAGGGATTGTTCTTTTCCCTTAGGGTAGAGATTTTTTTTTTGTTTCTTATGTTTCTTGTGCCTCTGTGGTTGTTTCTGGTCATTCTGTGACAAAACCTCTCCACTATAGTGCTTAGCAATGTGGTATCAACAGTAAGATTAGAAGTTAAGATGTATAAAAAGAAATTTCTTTGTTAAAGAAGGAGATTCAATAAGCATTGAGGATTTCAACGACTCTAAAAGTATTCAGATGCTTGGCTACTGTGCATTTAGGCCTATCTAGACATTAAGTACATGGAGAATGAAGTTTAGAGTAAGAAAGTAAGGTTAAAAAATATAAGCAAAGAGGGACAAAATCTAGAAAAATACTACCAAAAAAGAGTAAAAAATGAAAACCATGCTTCACGCTGCATCGAGCAAACTCACCAGGACACGCCTCATCTTTAAAATGGCTTCTGAAATTAAGAAGTGAAAGAAAAGGCCCAAGCTAAGGAGAGGTGCTTGAAAAATTAAAAAAATTTAAAATTAAAAGAGAGTGAGAGCATGAGACAGAGAGACAGACAACCAGAGACAGTGAGAAGATGGAGGTCGTCCTACCTTGTATGAATATTTTGGGAGTCTAGGAGATGGGTTTAGAGCATGGCTTCCCTGAACTCGCCAGGACACACCTCATCTTTAAAATGGCTTCTTGTCTGAATATATTGGGAGTCTAGGAGATGGGTTTAGAGCATGGCTTTCCCTTGAGGATTTTTCTTGAAATTAATATCATGCTTAATTCCATCATGGTTGGAGAAGATGCTGGATATAGGTTCTATGTTTTTGAATGTGTAAAGATGTGCTTTGTGCACTATCGTGTGGCTACTCTTTGAAAAGGTCCCGTGTGGGGGTGAGAAGAAAATATATCTTGTGGTTTTTGGGTGGAAGGTTCTATAGATGTCTGTTAAATGCATTTGATTTATGATGTCATTTAGTTCCTTTATATCTTTGCTTATTTTTTTGTCTAGATGGTCTGTCCAAAGGAGACAGTGGGGTAGTGAGGTCCCCAACAATTAGTATGTTGCAGTGTATTTCTCCTTTTAGATCTAGCAGTCTTTCCTTCACATATTTGGATGCTCCTGAGTAAGGTGCATAGATATTTATAAGCGTTATATCTTCTGATGGATTAGCCCTTTACTACTATAGATTGCCCTTCTTTGTCTCTTCATTCAGTTTTTGTTTTAAAGCCTATTTTGTTTGAAATTAGTATTATAACTCCATAACTTTTTTGGTTCTCATTTCCATGAAATACCTTTTGCAGCCCTTCACTTTTAGTCTATGTATGTCTTTATCCATGAGATGGGTTTCTTGTAGGCAACAGATAGAGGTGTTCTTTTTTTTTTTTAAATAAATTTATCCAGTCTGTGTCTCTTGATTGGAGAATTTAATCTATAACATTCGACAGTCAGCTCCATGGCTCCTGCGATCTAGCCATTTTGGGAGAAAGGAAGATGTCCTACTGCTAACTGGGCCTCCAGCATACAAAACCCGCGTGAACAGCCCTTCTTCAAAAGACAGTCAGCTCCATGGCTCCTGCGATCTAGCCATTTTGGGAGAAAGGAAGATGTCCCACTGCTAACTGGGCCTCCAGCATACAAAACCCGCGTGGTAGGAAGATGCCTTTCAAGTCTCCTGTCTCTCTCTGTATCAGTCTTTGTCTCTCTCTACCTCTGTCTGTGTCCTCTCTCTCTCTCTCTCTCTCTCTGTCTTTTTTTTAATTTTTGCTTTTTAGAATTTTTTAAGGTGAGGCATTTTACAGGGCCCTTTGGCCCCTCCTAACCCTTTATCTTGTTAATAATCCCCTTTCCTCCTCCCAGAACAGCCCTTCTTCAAGAGACAGTCAGCTTCATGGCTCCTGCGATCTAGCCATTTCTAATTTTTCTAATTTTTGAGTTTTATTGAAATTTTTTGAATATTAATTATTTTTTAGATTTATTTAAAAGTTTTTTTCTTCTTTTTCTCTGTTTCTTGTCTGTTTTTTTGCTGTTGTTGGTATTGTTTCCCTCTCTGCTTCCTTTTCTGCACACTCCTCGACCCTCAGATTGAACTTCCAAGTTTGGGAAGAAACCAACCATCCACCAGATGACTAGAAATTGCTGCAGGACCACAAGAAATATGGGGAAGCAGGAAAATACCTCTCCCACAAGGGAAAAGGATAACTCCTCTTCATCCACACACAGTTCAATGGAAATCATGGAAATGTCTGATAAAGAATTCAGAACATTCATAATGGCAAAGTTAACAGAGATGGAAGAGAAAAGAGACAAGGAACTGTTGAAGAAGGAGAAAGGAGTTGAAGAGTTCCAGGAGGTGAGGAAATTCATGCAAGATCTAAAAGAGGAATTTCACACTTTACAAAAGAATCAGATGGAACTGTTAGAGATGAAGGCTATAATACAAGAAGTCAAAATCTCCCTTGAAAGTATAAAAACAGACTAGATCATACAGAAAATAGAATCTCTAATGTAGAAGAGAAAATGGCTGGCCTAGAAAAATCCACCATGAAGACTGAGAAAATGGCCCAAAAATTTGAGAATAATATGTGAGAAGTACTAGATACAATTAAAAGTCCAAACATCCGGATAATAGGCATCCCAGAGGGTGAAGAGACTCATAAGGGCATTGATAATCTATTCCATGAAATCCTGCAAGAAAACTTTCCAAACCTGGAGAGGCACTCAAAGATTCAGTCCCAAGAAATACAGAGAACCCCAAATAGAATCAACCCAAGAAGATCTTCTCCAAGACACATTATAGCCAGATTGACCAAAACCACAGACAAAGACAAGATACTAAGACTGGCAAGAGAAAAAAGGCAAGTTACCTACAAAGGGTATCCCATCAGACTAACGGCAGACCTCTCATCGGAAACAATGCGAGCGAGGAAAGAATGGGAAAATATATTCAAAGTATTAAGGGAAAAGCAATTTCAACGAGAATTCTGTACCCAGCAAGGTTATCGTTCATTTGGGAAGAAAACACACAAACTTTCCCAGATAAACAAAACCTGAAGGAATTTACCAGCACCAGACCAGATCTCCAAGAAGTTCTTAAGGGAGTGCTATGTCAGAAAAATTAAATGCAGACAACAGAAATAAGAGTTCAAAAACTAAGAAAATGGGCAATTTAATTGTAGGGACAAAGTCTGGAATTGAGTATTATATCCCAGAGTTCAATGTGGAAGATCGTACCTCAACAGAAACAGAAGAAAGATTAAGTACATGAGTCTGAACTGATGAAACAGCATTCTGTGACTTGACTAAGATATTGCTGCTTTTCTTCTAAGCTTTGTTGTCCGTTTTTAAGGATTTTTATCCTGTCTTGAGCTGTCAATAGATTCATGTATCTACTATTTGAACAAAATACCAACCTGTTTCTAGGCTTCAAATTTCAAGGAAATAACCTTACCAGTTCAAAACTGCCTTTCTTGAAACCACCAGCTTAGCTTGCTATTGAAAGTAGTTAGATTACTTATGATATGGTGTCGTCAACAAAATGTTGGGGGAAAAGGAATTGAAGACAACTGTAGACAGCAGAGATAGTGTAATAAGAGAGTGGAATAGGGCAGAGGGTCAGACATGGGGTAAAAAACATATATATATGAAAGTAGTAATGGAATTTTATGGATGATAACATGCATGATTAAGCCACTATGCAGTTTACTCTAGAGGGGAAACCACATTTAGTATGTTGTGACGATGCTCAGGGAATGAATGTAAATTTAAAAAAAAATTCAGAGAAAAAAAATACTAAAACTGTTACCAAAATTTAAAGAAAAAACTGTGTATTTGATGACCACAGTAAGCTATATAGCTCCAGCTAGGTACTATTTTATAGTATGTTCATTCTACTCACTGAGGTTTATGCCTAAAGTCAGACATGGGTTCTTGTGTATGTATATATCAGCTGTGCTTGCTATTGCAAATAATTAGACAAATTAAGTTCATTAGCAAATCAGTTAAAAGGGGGGAGGGATAGGCATAGAAGGCAATCATGGATACCAGGGACAATGGGAGGAGGGTTGGACAGGGCAGAGGGTTAGGGATAGGGAATCAAGGATGGCAAAAAAAACCAAAAAAAAAAAAAAAACAAACAAAAAACCCAAAAAAACAAAAAACGCAAAATATACAAGACATAAGAAATGAAAAATTGTATGTTGATGTGCTTGATTGAGCCAACAGTGTATTTTGGATGAAAAATTCATTTTGTATACTGTAATGATATATAGCATATTAATGTTAAAAAAAGGAAAAATAAATTAATAAAAAAATCCATAACATTCAATGTTATTATCATTATTTCTGGAGTTGTACCTACTTTTAAGTTGGCCATTGTCTTGGTTGTCTTTTATTCCCTTATTTCTGTCTGTTAGTTCTTTAGTTTTCCTAAAATAGGACTCTCTTCAGAGTTTCTTGAAGAGCTGGTGTGGTGTTGGCAAATTCTTTCAGGTTTTGTTTGAGATTTTAATATTTGCTTTTTTCATATGAAGGATAATTTTGCTAGATATAATAACCTTGGTTGAAATTGTTTCTCTCTTAACATTTTCAGTATGTTTTCCCATTCTTTCCTTACTTGCATTGTTTCTGTTGAAAGGTCTGGTGTTAGCCTAATGGGATGACCTTTGTAAGTCACTTGATATTTCTCTCTTGCCAATTTTGGTATCTTGTCTTTATCTGTGATCTTGGCCAGTCTGGCTAAGTTGTGCCATGGAGAGGATCTTCTTGGCTTGATTTTATTTGGGATCCTTTGTATTTCTTTGGTCTGGATGTTTGAGTGCTTCTCTAGAGTTGGAAAGTTTTCTTCCAGGATTTCATGGAATAGATTTCCCATGCCCTTATTAGTTTCATCACTTTCTAGGGTCCCAATTATTTGATGTTTGGACGTTTAATGGAATCTAATGTTTCTCATACATTATACTCATATTTATTTTGTTATTTTCTCTATCTTTTTGGTGTTTTCTTTTTTTGTAGGTCATAGGTTTTGTCTTCTACATCCAAGATTTGATCTCTTTTTTTTTTTTTTTTTTTTTTTTTTTTTTTGAGAGAGGTTTTTGCTATAGGGCATGTGTGCTCACCAGACTGACAGAGAGAGACATAGAGACAGAAAGCAAGAAATCACCCCCCAGGGGGGATGGCCACGCCACAATTCCTTCTCTTCCATTCTCCTCTCGGGATCTTGGGCACGCACGCACACGCGCCTGGCGTGAGTTTTAAGCCACCGGGTCTGGGACGCGAACCGCGGTTGACTACGTGGGAGTCCAGTGACATAGCCATTACGCTAACTGCTGGTTCCCCCAAGATTTGATCTTCAGCATGATCTAATTGGTTTTTAATACTTTCAAGGGAGTTTTTGATTTTTTGTATTACAGACTTCATCTCTAATAGTTTATCTGATTCTTTTGTATGGTGTCCATTTCTTCTCAAATCATGGAAGGACTTCCTCATCTTCTGGAGTTCATTTTCTCTTTTCTGTTTCAATTCATAGAGTTTTGTCACTGTGAATGTTCTGAATTCTTTCTCTGACATTTTGGTAACTTATGTTTTTTCGAGAGATGGAGGAGAGCTATTGTGTTCTTTGATGGAAATAGATTTCCTGTTTATTTTCAAACTTGAGGTTCTTCTGGGACTTCTAGCCATTGGGTAATGTATTTACTTTTGAGTACCTTTTTGGAGAATGCTTCTGCCACTTGGACTGAGTTTTCTTGCCTTTTGCTGTGGATTGCTTGTGTGCTGAAGTGTATCTTCTACTGTGTTTAGGAATGTTCTCACCACAGAAGGGGTGCTCTATTCAGCTATCTCAAGAGCAGTTTCTCCTTTTTTGCAGGTAGTTCAGTATTGAGTGAGGATCCCAGGGAACCTCACAATATTAGGATGTTTGAAAATTATGATTCTAGACATGTATAGTCTCTCTTTCTTGCAAGGAGGAGGGTGGGCTGTAAAATTGGGAGAGCTGAACTAGGGCTGGAGCTGGAGCTGGAGATGGAGCTGGAGCTGCCTTTCAATGCTTCTATGTCCTCTAATCTTTCAGTTTCCATAATAGAGTGCAGACAGTTGGCATATATATGTGTATATATATATATATATATATATATATATATACATATATATATATAAATATAAATAAATAAAACCTCTTTGATTTTCTATAATATAAATTCATTTTTGTAATATAAAATCCAAGTAGAAGACCAACTGTGTGCTTTGGTCCATCAAAAACTCTGTCCTTCAAAAACCATTGACTTGGTCCAGACTAGCAGAGGCAGCAGCCAGAGCAGCCACAGCCTGCGCCCTCTCCAGCCTGCACGCCCACTTCTGTCCTCCACCTGCTCTGGAGTCTCTTTTCCCCTTCCTCCTCCTCCTCCTCCACCCTTATTCCTTCTCTTCCTGCCTGCCATGGCCCCCTTGCCTACCTGCCTGCCCCTTTTGTTCTGTCCCCAGCCATCCTCCCTTCCCCTTCCTGCCTGCTCCCCTTTTCCCCCCTCATTGCCTTGTGCCTGCAGTTTTTGGCTTTCACCCCCACCAGTGACAAAAGACATAACCATTCAAAGTCCAGCTTCCCAGAACACTGCTAGACATGAAAACTGGTGTAATGGGAGGTGGATTCAATGTCACCCTCACTATCCAGCTACTTCTGCATGGCAAGGAAGTTGGCAGTATCATTGGCAAGAAAGGAGAAACAGTTAAGAAGAAGTGTGAGGAGAGTGGTGCATGTTATCAGCATCACAGAAGGGAATTGTTCTGAGAGGATAATCACTTTGGGTGGACCTACTAATGCCATCTTCAGAGCTTTTGCTATGATCACTGAAGAGCTAGAAGAGGACAATAGCAGCTCTATGACCAATAGCACAGCTTCCAGTAGACCCCCAGTCACCCTGAGGCTGGTGGTCCCTGCTAGTTAGAGTGGTTCTCTCATTGAAAAAGGTGGTGCTGGCACGATCAAGGATTTTTGAGAGAGTATAGGGGCTCAGGTCCAGGTGGCAGGGGATATGCTCCCCAGCTCAGCTGAGTGGGCCATCACTATTTCTGGCATTCCACAGTCTATCATTGAGTGTGTCAAACAGATCCGCGTGGTCGTGTTGGCAGCTGTCTCCCAGTTCCCCCTGAAGGGCGTGACCATTCTGTACTGGCCTGAGCCATCCAGTTCTCCAGTTGTCTTTGTAGGTGGTCAGGACAGGTAGCACAGGCTGCATCAGTGGGCATCAAGGTGCCAAAATCAATGAGATCCGTCAGATGTCTGGTCTCAGATCATAATTGCAAACCTGGTGGAAGGATCTACTGATAGGCAGGTTATCATCACTGGATCTGCTGCCAGCTTTAGCCTGGCTCAATATCTAATCAATGTCAGGCTTTCCTCGGAGACAGGTGGCATGGGGAGGAGCTAGAACAATGCAGATTCACCCATAAACCCTTCGTGCTGTTCACCACCACCCATGATCCATCTGTGTAGTTTCTGAACAGTCAGTGTTTTCAGTTTGTAAATAGTTTGTCAATTTTCAGTTTTACACACTTTATCATCCACTCGTCATTTTAAAAATGAAAGCATTTTGATTCTTTTCTCTGGCAGTTAATGCTGAAATCCACATTTAGTTTTATAAGCTTCTCCCTGTTTCTTTTGTTTTTTACTATTTTTCTTTTTCTCATGAATTTTTCTGTTTGTCATGGAAATGTAAGAGTGGAAAATTAATACACTTAAGTTTACTTCTGTAATATCAGGAAATTTTCAAAAAAATTAAAAGATGAACTGGAGCTTTTTCTTTGTGAATAGAAAGAAAACCCTGCTGATTTAGTGTGTTTATTATTTTTATTTTTAAAATATATCTGATTCTTGTACATTATGTGTCTTGTAAAGAGAATTTACCCAACATGAAATACACTTCAGACCAGCCCCATTGAGAATACTATATATGTCATCAACAGGTAGTAAACCATTTCTGTTTCCCATAAATGTCTTGCCTCTCTATTATTTCTCCCTAATTTCCTTCCCTATACTCTTCCCATCTCACACCCTCTTTCCACACTGTCTTTTGTGTCTATAACTATTTCCTTTTTAAACTTTATTTATTTAATTTATTTATTTTAATTTGACCAGATTGGGGGGGGAGAGAGAGAGAGACAGAGAGAGAGAGAGAAGGAAAGAAAGGAAGGAAGGAAGAAAGAAAGCAAGCCACCAGGTCTGGGACTCGTACTGTGGTCGGCCATGTGGAAGTCCCACGCCCCATCCACCATACCACCTGCTGTCCCCAGACCATAATTATTTTCAATGCTTTTATGCTTTCCAGTCTTTTAGTCTCTACCATAGAGTGTGGACAGTCAGTATTAAGGAGAGAGATCCAATACCCCTCTTTCGTAATGTGGCTTGCTTCCCTCATCAGTAAATCTCCCGTATTCATCCATTTTCTATCAAATGCCAGGATTTTTTTTTCATGGGTAAGTAGTATGCCATAGAGTATATTTGTCACACCTTTTCAATCCATTCATCTGTTTATGGACATTTGGATTCGTTTCATGTCTTAGCAATTGTGAATAATGCCAAAGTAAACATAGATGTGACTATGACTGAAAATATTCTTATCTTTTCTGACTGGAAATTCTCTTATCTTTTGTGACTGAAAATTCTCTTATCTTTTGGGTAGATAACCAAGAGTGTACTGTTGGATCATATAGTCATTCTATTTATAGGTCTTTGAGGGATCTCCATATTGTTCTCCATGTAGTATATTTCTGACAAAAATAAGACATTGTCTGACAAAGACTGTATACACAAAGCTCAGAAAATAATATTTTTGAGAAAACACAAAGAAAGCTCAGAAGAATTTGGCTGCAAGATCCAGGAGAGTGACGTTGCCTCTTCTTTGTTTTAACCAACTGCTTGGTACACAGTGTGTGCTCAATACATATTTGTAGTTTGAGGGCAAAATATATCTTACAAAGTGTGATTTTTGTCTGGGTGATTACATTATGGCTGAGTTTTAAATTTTTAATGATTGAGTTTTTGGTGCAAAGTTTTTCTATAATTAGCATAACAGTATTTCAAATAAAAGCTAGCATGTTAAAATTAAATGGCAGCAATAAAAAATAGATTGCAAGTGAATGACAGAGGAGGACAGCCAGCCTCCTAATGAAGAGGGAGTGAGGGAGCAGGAGATGACCTGATTTCAGTCTCGTCCACGTGCTGGGAGGGTTGTCTCTGACTCACCAGTGGGTCTCTGGATTTCAGATTCTACACCTTTGAGACATTATAAGAAAAATAACAATGTCTCACAAAAGTCACTTGATTAAATAAATATATGCACACACATATGTGAAAAGTATTTTGAAAAGCGCAAAAGCCTAAGGGTACGTATTAACTAAAATGTAAGATTTTATCGATGATGATGAGGTTTGAGATTATGGCTAGTGTTGGTTAACATAAGAAGATTCAAAAGCTGTTAGAAGAAACCAGAAATGTGCAACAGAGATGTCTATTACTTGTTTAGCTCTCATAGTTGCGTTTTTCTTCAAAGTTCCAGAGGGAGTTTATTAGAGAACTGTCGCCCACTCCCCTAAGACACGGTCTAACCTGACTGATGGGACTCGCCCACTTCTCTCTGTGCACGTGACCTGCCGCACTGTGAGCCCGTCCCGACGATGCCCCGGACGACATCTGACAGTGAGTGCGGCCAGACAGGCAGACGTCCCTCAGCAGGAGAGGCTGATCCATGTTCTTGATGATTTGCCTTTGACACATTCTATTAGTTCTTGACAGAATTTCCTCAGTTTTCCTTACATTTATTCATTTATTTCTATGGACAAAAGCAGTTAGACAGAAATGATGAGAATGAACTGGGAGGTCATGGCCATGCGTGTAGGGACATAGTGTTCCCTTGTGGCCTGTCCCAGGAGGGTGCTCCATTTGCCTATGACGGTGGCCCCTTACTGAAGTGCAGCCGTGACCTGCCCAGGGCCCTCGCCCTCCTGCTCTATTTACGCAGCAGACAGCTCCTGGGTCCTCACGTGTGGTGGTGCTGCTTCATCCTCGCTTCACGTAGTCGGTACAGACCGGGTCAGCAGGTGTGTTATGGAACTCTTTTCAGATTTTGCGCAGAGCTCAGCCTCTATCTGCCAGAAGAAGGAGGATAGGGGATTTGTTAGGAACATGCACGTGTGTGTGTATCCTTAAATATATATGTACACACACATAGGTATTCTTGAATTGGTTACTATTTTTTTTTTTTTCTTTTTTTGGAGAGGTTTTTGCTATAGGGCGCGTGCGCTCGCCAGACAGACAGAGAGAGACAGAAAGATAGAAAGCAGGAAATCACCCCCCAGGGGGGATGGCCACGCCGCAATCCCTTCTCCTCCATTCTCCTCTCGGGATCCTGGGCACGCACGCACACGCGCCTGGCGTGAGTTTAAGCCGCCGGGTCCGGGACTCGAACCGCGGTCGACTACATGGGAGTCCAGCGACATAGC
Source organism: Tupaia tana (assembly GCA_026018925.1). NCBI lineage: Eukaryota > Metazoa > Chordata > Mammalia > Scandentia > Tupaiidae > Tupaia > Tupaia tana. The sequence goes on from JAKSZU010000015.1 coordinate 3,090,074, forward strand.
CATTACGCTAACTGCTGGTCCCAATTGGTTACTATTTATGTGAAGGCATCAAATTTATTTTCAGTGTTGTCTACAGCATCAGCACCCCAATGGTTGGCATTTTACTAAATTGAATATCCTAGTTAGTCTTTGAAAAATACGGGTAAATAGCATTCACTCTTAATTTAGAGGTGCTCTGAGATTTAGTCTAAATGATTGGATTTTTTAATATTTGAACTTGGAGAAGCGTTTATTATAGAAGGAGAGACGAAATTCTCCATGAAGCTCTGATTAGCCAGGTTAGTATAAAAAAGTAAGAGATATATTAGATATATGTGTGTGTATGTATGTATATTTTAATATGTACATATTTATGTATATTTCTATAGACATGTAGGCGTTTAGATCCTCACGAAGATGTCAAAAAATAAATTTTTCAAGTGAATTGTTATCTTTATTTTATTGAAGGTCTTTTCATACTTTGTCTTGAAAATACAACTTTTTCCATTTCTATGTTTATATCATGAGAGAGACAGACAGACAGCCAACACTCCTGAACAGAGTCTCATGTGATAATTGAGTCCCCAGACTTCCAGCCAGTTGGTCCAGGCCAGGCCGCCCAGTGAGCACAGGGTCATGCAGGAGCCAAACCTGCGGCTCCTGCGTGTTTGGGGAGTCCTGGACTGGAGAATCGGTGCGATGCCTCTCCTTTGATAAGGGGGTGATAGTAATAGCCATCTCTACATGGGCCTGCAGTGAACTTAGTGTGGGTACTAACTCTTTAATAGGAAGCCTGTGTTCATCTGTAATCACGGTATTCTGAGGACTTTCTTTCTTTTTTTTAAATTAATTAATTTCTTTTTCTTTTTTTAACATTAATATGCTATACATCATTACAGTATACAAAATGAATTTTCCATCCAAAATACACTGTCTGTTGGCTCAATCAAGCACATCAACATACATGTAATCAACAAACAATTTTCCATTTCTTATGTCTTGTATATTTTGCTTTTTTTTTTTCATCCTTGATCCCCTATCCCTAACCCTCTGCCCTGTCCAACCCTCCTCCCATTGTCTCTGGTATCCATGATTGCTTTCTATGCCTTCGCCCCATTTAATTGATTTGCTAATGAACTTAATTTGTCTAAATATTTGCAATAGCAAGCACAGCTGATATATACATACACAAGAACCCATGTCTGATTTTAGGCATAAACCTCAGTGAGTAGAATGAACATACTATAAAATAGTACCTAGCTGGGGCTATATAGCTTACTGTGGTCATCAAATACACAGTTTTTTCTTTAAATTTTGGTAACAGTTTTAGTATTATTTTTCTGAAAATTTTTTTTTAAATTTACATTCATTCCCTGAGCATCATCACAACATACTAAATGTGGTTTCCCCTCTAGAGTAAACTGCATAGTGGCTTAATCATGCATGTTATCATCCATAAAATTCCATTACTACTTTCATATATATATGTTTTTTACCCCATGTCTGACCCTCTGCCCTATTCCACTCTCTTATTACACTATCTCTGCTGTCTACAGTTGTCTTCAATTCCTTTTCCCCCAACATTTTGTTGACGACACCATATCATAAGTAATCTAACTACTTTCAATAGCAAGCTAAGCTGGTGGTTTCAAGAAAGGCAGTTTTGAACTGGTAAGGTTATTTCCTTGAAATTTGAAGCCTAGAAACAGGTTGGTATTTTGTTCAAATAGTAGATACATGAATCTATTGACAGCTCAAGACAGGATAAAAATCCTTAAAAACGGACAACAAAGCTTAGAAGAAAAGCAGCAATATCTTAGTCAAGTCACAGAATGCTGTTTCATCAGTTCAGACTCATGTACTTAATCTTTCTTCTGTTTCTGTTGAGGTACGATCTTCCACATTGAACTCTGGGATATAATACTCAATTCCAGACTTTGTCCCTACAATTAAATTGCCCATTTTCTTAGTTTTTGAACTCTTATTTCTGTTGTCTGCATTTAATTTTTCTGACATAGCACTCCCTCAAGAACTTCTTGGAGATCTGGTCTGGTGCTGGTAAATTCTTTCAGGTTTTGTTTATCTGGGAAAGTTTGTGTGTTTTCTTCCCAAATGAACAATAACCTTGCTGGGTACAGAATTCTCGTTGAAATTGCTTTTCCCTTAATACTTTGAATATATTTTCCCATTCTTTCCTCGCTCGCATTGTTTCCGATGAGAGGTCTGCCGTTAGTCTGATGGGATACCCTTTGTAGGTAACTTGGCTTTTTTCTCTTGCCAGTCTTAGTATCTTGTCTTTGTCTGTGGTTTTGGTCAATCTGGCTATAATGTGTCTTGGAGAAGATCTTCTTGGGTTGATTCTATTTGGGGTTCTCTGTATTTCTTGGGACTGAATCTTTGAGTGCCTCTCCAGGTTTGGAAAGTTTTCTTGCAGGATTTCATGGAATAGATTATCAATGCCCTTATGAGTCTCTTCACCCTCTGGGATGCCTATTATCCGGATGTTTGGACGTTTAATTGTATCTAGTACTTCTCGCATATTATTCTCAAATTTTTGGGCCATTTTCTCAGTCTTCATGGTGGATTTTTCTAGGCCAGCCATTTTCTCTTCTACATTAGAGATTCTATTTTCTGTATGATCTAGTCTGTTTTTATACTTTCAAGGGAGATTTTGACTTCTTGTATTATAGCCTTCATCTCTAACAGTTCCATCTGATTCTTTTGTAAAGTGTGAAATTCCTCTTTTAGATCTTGCATGAATTTCCTCACCTCCTGGAACTCTTCAACTCCTTTCTTCTTCTTCTTCTTCTTCAGCAGTTCCTTGTCTCTCTTCTCTTCCATCTCTGTTAGCTTTGCCATTATGAATGTTCTGAATTCTTTATCAGACATTTCCATGATTTCCATTGAACTGTGTGTGGATGAAGAGGAGCTATTCCCTTGTGGGAGAGGTATTTTCCTGCTTCCCCATATTTCTTGTGGTCCTGCAGCAATTTCTAGTCATCTGGTGGATGGTCGGTTTCTTCCCAAACTTGGAAGTTCAATCACGCGAGTTTTGTATGCTGGAGGCCCAGTTATCAGTGGGACATCTTCCGGCCCAGTTATCAGTGGGACATCTTCCTTTCTCCCAAAATGGCTGGATCGCAGGAGCCATGGAGCTGTCTGTCGGTATTTTGAGGACTTTCATTCCTTCACGTGGTTTGACCCTCATGTCCCCTGAGGTCACACATTATCTTCTCTGGGTGCAGAGGGCACAGGGCATGGTTGGTGAGAAGCTGACCCAGGGCTGCAGCCAGGGCTCCTTTCCCTGTGCCCCTCAGGTCTCTGTGGTGTCGTGTGTGTATGAGGACCCTGCCTGCTCCGGGGAATGTGAAGCTAACCCCACAGCACAGCAGCCCCTCTCACAGGCAGAGCTGGTTCAAATGTACAGTATGGATTTACCCTAATTATGTTTCAGTTTCTAAATCTTTTAAATCTTTCTTTTATGTCATAAATATCTAAGAGTTTTAAGGTCACAGTGGGATCCTTAAACCAGAGAAGTTTATTAAGTTCAGACTGCTATAAAAAACCAAAAAACAAAAAAACGCAACTCTGTAAGAAAGTTTAATTTCTCTGTTTTCCAGGGATTTACTGTTAGTGTTAGCGTAGGGCAGAGATTCTGCAGTTTCCCAAGGCTGGTGATAAGTGATACTATCGTCAGGAACTTTCAGTACTTTGAACTGTGTCAGCCTCCCTGTGAGTCACCAATTCTTTACACCCACAGGTGGAAATTCTTAGTTTTCTAATTTGTTAAAAACCAGGCAGCTTATAATCTCCAAATCTGCAGGCCCAACAGACCTTCCCAGTCAGCACACTGAGGTTGGTGCATACACATACATGTGTGTGTGTTCACGAAAAATCATTCCAGAGACTCACAGTGCATTAATCCAAGGCTCTGCTTCGTGGCCTAGGTGAGAACATGGAAAACGTGACCTGGATGGTCAACCACACCGGATGGGTGGATTTCATCCTGGTGGGACTCTTCAGTCAATCTGAACACCCAGCTCTCCTTTGTGTGGTCATTTTTGTGATCTTCCTGATGGCCTTGTCTGGAAATGCCATCCTGATCCTCCTGATCCACTCTGACAGCCGCCTCCATACCCCCATGTACTTCCTCATCGGCCAGCTGTCTGTCATGGACGTGACGTACATCTCTGTCACTGTGCCCAAGATGCTCCTAGACCAGGTCATGGGTGTGAATGAGATCTCGGTCCCTGGGTGTGGGATGCAGATGTTCCTCTATTTGACATTAGTGGGTTCCGAAGTTTTTCTTCTAGCGGCCATGGCCTACGACCGCTACGCAGCCATCTGCCATCCTCTCCGTTACTCTGTCCTCATGAACCACAGAGTGTGTCTCCTTCTGGCCTCTGGCTGCTGGTTCCTGGGATCGGTGGATGGCTTCATGCTCACTCCCATCACCATGACTTTCCCTTTCTGCAGATCTCGGGAGATCCGCCACTTCTTCTGTGAGGTCCCCGCTGTAATGATGCTCTCCTGCTCAGACACCTCAGTCTACGAGACACTCATGTACCTGTGCTGTGTCCTCATGCTCATTATCCCTGTCATAGTCATTTCAAGTTCCTATTCCTTCATCCTCCTCACCATCCACAGGATGAACTCCGCTGAGGGCCAGAGGAAGGCCATTGCCACCTGCTCCTCCCACATGACTGTGGTCAGCCTGTTCTATGGGGCCGCTGTCTACACCTACATGCTGCCCAGCTCCTACCACACCCCTAGGAAGGACATGGTGGTGTCCTTTTTCTACACCATTCTTACTCCAGTCTTGAATCCTGTCATTTACAGCCTCAGGAATAAGGATGTCACAGGGGCTCTGAAGAAAATGCTGAGAGCAGGGAAGACTCCATATTAAACCATGAAATAAATCCTAGTTTGTCTCCCTCTCCACTTCAGTGCTTTCTCACAGCATGTGGTGATGATGTCATTGATGGGGTTTCTGCCCACTCTCTCTCTTCTCACTTTAGTGTCTCAATATTTCTCTAATGCTCGCTTACCCCACTTTTCCCACAGTGAAGACCTCTCCTCCAGTCCTTTGAGCCTGTGGCCCCTTTCCCAGAGTACAGTTAGGAAGTGGAAAATAAATCTGTGTTGATGACCTTGAGTACCGTCACCATAGATACATTTACTTATGTGTAAAGACTGATTGGTTGATTTAGGTAGCAGGTGGTAGGGTGAGAGCCCGAGAGGGTCTTGCCTTGCTGAGACCTTCCAGGCAGTCAGGACCATAGCGTGTGTCTCATGCGTGACCATGGTGTTCAGGTCAATCCAGAATCAGCACCTAGGCCTTCCTACGACCCCAGGGTCACACAGAGGTACCCTGTGGCCTGTGCCACCACAGCTGGGCCTGTTTGTCTTGACAGCATCATGGGCCTGGCAATGGGATGGAAGGAAACCTCGTTCTCGTAGTGACTCTTCACTTTGTAAAGTGATTTTCACTTCCAGCTCATTGTAGCTCCATGGGGACGCCGAGATCCCCTGCTTTTCACAGGCAACAAAACAGCCCGTGGGCTTTCCTGACTTTCCCGTGCAGGGCCTCCCAGGGACAGGGGGGCCAGAGCCACAGGCCCGTGGTGAGACATTTAAATCTTTCAAGACCTCAGAGAGTCCAAATCCTTGACTGGGCTTTTCTTACACTGGTCTTTGTGGTACATACTTTCGGTCAGGTTCTGTTTCCTGTGAGCACAGGAGAGCTGGTCTGTCCCTGTGTCAGGCCACATTGTGGGCCATCCCGGTTTGGGGAGTGGAATTGTTTTTCCTCACAGTCTTCCTCACACTTCTCTCTGTTCTAGCCAGTGGTTGTCCATATTTACAATATAACTTCAAATAGTGGTTTTCTATATGTGAGTGCTTATATCCTTATTCATTTATTTAATTACTAACAGTAATAGTTATAATACCTTGTGTGCTCACATATACCAAGAAATATCCTATGTGTGTTATTTGTGTGGAATTCTTTTATTTTTCACAGCCTATGGGCCTCTTCTGCAGTTGATATAAGTAAGATTCCATAGACTCGGGAATATGAATTATGTTATATAGCCTTTAAGTTTCCCCTCAGGGATTTCTACCCAGGAAGGTTGATCGTCGTCCCTGCTCCTGATCATCGCTCTGTGTGCCTCTCACTATGTCTGGGTTCTGAGGTCTCCTTCGTTTCTCTCCCTTCCTTCCTTCCTACCTTCCTTCCTTCTTTGCTTTCTTTCCTCTTCTTTCCAGAAGGCATGTGCACTTATTAGAGAGACACAGACACTTTAACAGCGATTGGGCAAACCATCTATTTCTCTATGCTGATACAGAATGTTAATTAATACATACATTCTTTTGTTGTCTTTCTTAGATTTATCTTTATATAATGTGTGTTAGGAAATCCCTAAACATTTTTGAGTGCAAATAATTAACCTTGGTGTTATTTATTAGCATTAGTATTAAAAAGTGAAGTTTGACTCTGTGTGTAATCCTAGCAACCAGGTTGGGGCTCTGTACACCTGTATTTTCTATTGTGTGTTCCTAATGTGATTAATAATCGAAGAAGCACTCCAGGAATATTTCTGCATGAATGACTGAGGGAACTCTTACTGCAGTAGCATGAACATATTGATCCTACCCGTCCTTCTCATTGACCCCCTAAGTACCCTAAATTTCTGGAAAATGGTGGCAAAGAGAGGAGCACAGTCATAGCATTCATTACGTTGCTAAGGCAGAGACTGGCAGATTGGCTGCTGTACATCACGGTGATGCACTCGGTGGAGGCATGGCAGCAGTGACAGCTCAGCGCTGGCCCCAGATGGAAGCCATGTCTGCACTGAGTCTGCCGGTGGCTTTGGGCTCTACTCATCAGGTCCTCCATGGAGCACACAGCTGGTCGTCATTTTATCTTCTCAAATCTGTTACAGGTGCTATAAACATGCCTTACTGTCGATAAATCTCGTAAAAATATGTATCAAGCTTTAATATTAAACATGTCATGAAAATAACTCTCAGTATAGGAGAATAATTTTTATAAACTCTACTTCAGTCTAGGAACTGATAACCAGACAACACAGGGAACTCTACCAACTTAAAAAAAAAAAAGATGAACCCAAATAAAGGGTAGGAAAATGAGCTGATGAAACAACTCTCTAAGGAAGACATATAGACAGCCAAAAAGCATATGAAAAAATTCTCTACATCATTCATCATAGGGGAGATGCAGATCAAAACCACAACGAGATACCACCTAACCCCAGTCAGAATGACTAAGATTAAAATAAAACAAAACATGACAAAAGCTGGCATGTCGTGAATGGGAAGACTCCTAACTGCTGGAGGGAATGTAAATTGGTCCAGGTGCTGTGGAGAACAATATGGATTTAAGATCTACAAATAGAACTGCCGTATGATCCAGCTATCCCACTTGTGGGTACCTACCCAAGGACAGGAGAACGCTTGGTCTAAAAGAGCTTGCACATTGATGTTTATCGTGGCATTTATTCACAATGGCTAAGACACAGAAAAAACCGAAATGTTCATAAACAGGAAAATGGATTGAAAAATAATGGCACATATACTGTATGGAATACTACTCAGCTGGAATACTACTACAAGATCCTGGCTTTTGATATAAAATGATGAATATGGAAAATGTACTTCTGAGTGAAGAAATCCAGGCTATGAAGGAGAGATATTGTACGTCTCCACTTAACCTACACTGACTGTCCACACTCTGTGGCTGAAACAGAAAGATTAGAGGATATAGAAACATATATAACAGTTATAGATCCTGGATAAAGTGTGTGAAGAGGGTGGGAGAAGGAGGAAATGTGAGAAAAAACATAAAGGAGAAAAGTAGAGGGGCAAGACATTTCTGGGACACAGAAATGGATTATTGTCTGTTGATAATGTGTAAAGTATCCTCATCTGGACTGGTGTGAAATGCATTAAATTTGAAAAATTCGCTGTACAAGCTAAGTGATATATAGTGATTGAATGTATAAAATAAATTTAATATAAGTAAAAATATAAAAAAATGTTGTGTGAGGTCTCAAGGGTGCTGGACACTGGTCTGCACAGTAAGATCCCCGGGAGGGTTGTTGGTGGTGGTCTGTGGCCCTCCCTGGGTGCACAGGGCACTAGTCCCTGGCCTGGCTGGCTGGAGTTGGGCGATGGAAAGGCAGGACCCTGTGTGGTGCTGCGCCTCAGTCTTTCTCACTCATGCTCTCTCTTTCTCTTGTACTCAGGGAGTAAATAAATAAAAATTAAAACTCCTATCATAAGTATGCAGCTTTTTAATTTTACAGTATTAGCCAAAATTTACATAAAGTGCATTTTGCAGTTTTACGTGTTCAAATATATTAATTGTCCACCCATGATCCCAAAACACTTAAACACTTTTTATAGATTTAATTTCCATAGCTACACATCATTCAGATATATTTTTTAGTTCCGATTCATTTAAATTGTACATATACATGTCAGTCAGGTAGAATTTTTTGTTAAAACTTAATGACAGCTAAGAACAGAAGGTGACCCGGGGCCTGTGTGAAGAGTGTGAACAAGCCACGGGGACTGTAGAGGTGTGCGCTCTCACTGCCATAGGGAAAGGACTTGAGCAGAAGTTGCCATTTTAGCTGAGCATTCATGGAATATTAGAACTTAGACGAAAATTGGTTCAATAAATTTCCAGCAAGGAAAACCATGAGGGATCTTGGAGGGAAAATGAAGGTGTCAATTTGAGGCAGCCGCAGACCTGGGGGACGACCCTCTGGAGGACAGGGTGGCGCCAGTCAGACAGACGTGTTGGTCTTGGTCCTGGCGTCGTGCCTGCTCGTGCACAGGGACGGACACTGCGCGGTGCTGGCCGCCTGGGCATGGGAAGGCTCCGTCCCGCCCAGCACACGGCTCCCACCTACCTTTTCCATTTCCAGATTTGTGATCTGAGTCTGATGTGACAGACCTGCAAGGACATTCTCTGGGCCTTTGGGGTTGGGCACAAAGAGGAAGGGGCCACCCTCATGAACAGCTGGAGTCACATTTGGACATCGGTTCACGGATGTCTTGAACTTTGTGGACGCTTAGAGTAACCCCTGCCTTTTCTTTTATTTGGGTCTAGGAAACTGACATCTTAGTCACTCTTCCAGGAGCTGTTCATGTCTCGGCCTTTATCACGAGGTGAGTTGGAAGCAGACGACGCCTGGAAAGGAGCCCTGCAGCTTCCGTCCAAGAGTCTGTTTCTGTTCCATTCTGCGTCTCGTTTGCTGGCCTCCTCCATGCAGCCCCCTCCTACCAGGCTGAGCTTCAGCAGAATATACTACAAAGCTGTGGTAATCAAAACAGCATGGTACTGGCACAGAAACAGACAGGTGGACCAATGGAACAGAGTAGAGTCCCCAGAAATGAATGCTCGAACTTACAGCCAACTGATTTTTGACAAGGGGTACCAGTCAATCCAGTGGGAAAAAGAAAACCTCTTCAGCAAATGGTGCTGGCAAAACTGGATGTCCACTTGCAGAAAGATGAATCTGAACCCCTACCTTTCACCTCTGACAAAAATAAAGTCAAGGTGAATCAAAGATCTAAATCTAAGACCTAAACTATAAAACTGCTCCTGGAAAACACCAGGGAAACTCTGGGAGACATTGGGGTAGGGGAAGACTTCTTAAATAAGACTCCCTTAGCAGAGCCAATAATCCCCAAAATAGACAAGTGGGATTACATCAGACTAAGAAGTTTCTGCATGGCAAAAGACACAGTGATTAGTGTGAATAGACAGCCCTCAGAATGGGAAAATATTTTTGTAAACTATGCGTCAGATAAGGGACTGATCACCAAAATTCACAAGGAACTCAAGCAGCTGTTCCGGAAAAAGACAATCAATCCTATCAAAAGATGGGAGAATGAGTTGAAAAAACCACTCTCTAAAGATGACATACGAATAGCTAATCGGCATATGAAAAAATGCTCAACATCCCTCATTGTAAGAGAAATGCAGATCAAAACAACAATGAGATATCACCTAACCCCATTCAAAATGTCTAAGATTAAAAAAAAAAAATAAGTGCTGGCAAGGGTGTGGTGAAAAGGGTACTCTCTTACACTGCTGGTGGGAATGTAAATTGGTCCAACCACTGTGGAGAACAATTTGGAGATTCCTCAAAAATCTACAAATGGGGGAACCAGCAGTTAGTGTAATGGCTATGTCACTGGACTCCCACGTAGTCAACCGCGGTTCGCGTCCCGGACCTGGTGGCTTAAAACTCACGCCAGACGCGTGTGTGTGCGTACCCAAGATCCCGAGAGGAGAATGGAGGAGAAGGGATTGCGGCGTGGCCATCCCCCCTGGGGGGGTGATTTCTCACTTTCTGTCTCTATGTCTTTCTATGTCTGTCTGGCGAGCGCACGCGCCCTATGTCAAAAACCTCTCCAAAAAAAAAAAAAAAAATCTACAAATGGAACTACCATATGATCCAGCAATCCCACTCCTTGGTATCTACCCAAAAGATAGAAGAATACTTTATCGGAAAAGTGCTTGCACATCGATGTTTATTGTGGCACTTTTCACGATTGCTAAGTCATGGAAGCAACCCAAATGCCCACAAACTGATGAATGGTTAGAAAAACTGTGGCACATATATTCAATGGAATACTATTCATCCATAAAAAACAACAAAACCCTGGCTTTTGACAGGAAGTGGATGAATGTGGAAGACTTACTGCTGAGTGAAGCAAGCCATGCTATGAAGGAGAGGCATTGTATGTCCCCACTTAATATATACCGAGTGTCTGCATTCTATGACTGAAACTAATTGTCTAAAGGATATAGAAATGCAGTATATAGATGTAAATACCAGATACAGTGTGTGTGAAAGAGGAGGGTCTGAGGAAGGACATTTGGGGGAGGGACAGGGAGGAAAAGCATTAATGGCACAAAGAGGTGTGGTATTATCTGTCCAAGATATTTCGTAGTTTTATCAACAGTACTAGGGAGAAATGTTCACCTGTTGAAATATCCATTTTGTAAGATAAATAATAATGTGATTGAATGTATGGAAGAAAATGAAATGAAAAAAAAAATTAAAAAAAAAACTCTGAAAAAAAAAAAAAAGAAATAGGAAAGTGAGCAGAGACTAAATGCTGACCCGTTATCCATTTTGGGTTCACCCTTTGAGTTTGGGGCTATAAAGGTGAACTTAGGTACAGAGTTAGGAACCAGTTGCACAGTAGGTGCACGTTCCGTGTGAGCCTGCGACAGCTTTTCTGTCTGCCGGACAGTGAGGACGAGGTACGGGAACTGCCTATGTAATCCCTGCTCTCTGGGGTTGGAGCTTTGGTCTCAGCAGTTACCTGAGGCGACCCTGGATGGCACGTGCTGGTACACGCTAACGGCACTCGGCTCCAGATGGCCACATGGCAGGAACCGCAGAGGCTTCAAGTCAGTTCTGGGTTCAAGTTCTGACCACGGTATTTACACAGTAAATACCTTGTCTTTCTGAAATTCAGATTTGTTTTTACCGAAAACGAGGGCATTCTAAAGAAATACCAAATATGAGTGTAAACCAACATAAAAACAAGCGTGTCCTCACACCCAGCGTGTCCTCACAGGAACGCACTTGGCAGCTGTGCCCCGATGCACACACTTCAGTCCCCACGTGTGCTGTGGTGGGGCGCTGCAGAACAGCCGACAAGGACGGACAGACAGCCCAAGCAACCCAGGAGTCCGAGAGCCCCTTACAAGAAACAGACGCTCCCTCAAGGCCAGTGCCCAAGGTGGGCCTGTGAGCGACATGAGGGCTGAGCCTGTCCCCTGCTTCCCCAGCCTGGATTGCTCTGTGCTTGTTCAACAGGGAAAGGTCCCATGGCAGAGGAGGCTCACTAGAATTCCCTGGTGTGAAGAAGCCACTGATGTAACTTCTGCACCGCGCCTCCTGGATTTAAACTCGTGTCCACTGGAGGGGAGAGCCCGGCTCACGGGCTCTGGCAAGACTCAGACTTGCTCCCTGGTGGAGCAGAGAAGGTGGGCTCGTGTGTGCTCCACATAAGATGTCTCAGTGCTTGATCAAGGTGAGAAATCTGGAGCCAGGACTCCGGTCATCTCTGACGTGGTCCTGACACATCCCCTGAGGCCCGTGTGTGCCCGAGAGCGGCTCCTTGTGTGTCACGGCACGTTGGTGTGTTGCACTCACTCTGTGGCTTTTCACCCTGTCCCTTCTCTCATGTGGACCCGAACCTGAAGCTGCTCCTGGAGTTCCTGACCCTGGAGGAGTTCAGAACTTGTCCCTCTCCTTGACTTAAAGGATTTTAGGAAAGTGTGTGAAGCGAACTCAAGAGATTCAACTGGAAATTAAAATTTGAAATATTGAGGCAAAGGAGTTGCTGAGCAAAGCTATGGATGTTTAGGGAGGGAGGAGATCGTACGAGCTTTCCTTGTAAAGTGAGATGCAGGCCTAGAAGGAGCCAGGGTGAACTGCAGGGTTGCCGCTTTGCGGGAGTTTCCACACGGCTGCTCCCCCTGGGTCCCCTTAGCTCTGTCCATGTAGCAATCACCACGCTTGGAGTGTTGGACATTGAGGTATTTTGGGGGATAAATATCATCAGCAATTTAATTTTTTGTTTAGATGCTTGATATTTAGGGCATTTCAGCTTTTATGTCTGTGCTTCTTTGTAAAAATAATTTCTCTTCAGGACAGTTACTAAGTGACATGCCTTAGACTTCACTTTGGGATTTCAGGGTGGGGGAGAAGCACCCTGCTGTCCCTGCCCTGTGCGGGGTCTGCCCCTGACCTGCCCCTGCCCTATGACGGTCTGCACCTGAGCTCCCCTGCTGTGTTCTCGGTCCACACCTGAGCTGCTCTTCCAGGCTGGCTTCTCCCACAGGGGCTCTGCTTTTGATAGAAACACAATCACCTGAGGAACAGCTGAAGAATGGAGTGGACTAGTGATGGGAGGGAACTTAAAGGAGATCTATGATGGCAGAAGATAACTGAGGATAGTTCTGGTTTGAGAGGGTCAGGCATGACATTTGTTCCATCAGTATTGATGTTAGTATCCACTTAGATTTCAGCACCAATCCTGAGTTCACTGCTGTGTCATGTTACTGAATTGATGTGCGTTTCCTGTTCGTCTCTAACCATCTCATGAGGTCAGTCCTTTTCTTAATTTGTGGACTTTAAGGGGAATAAGCGTTCTCTCTTGTCCAGTTCAGGAGTGTCTGCCTTCTCTGTCTGTTTTATGTTTCACTCCAGGCTCACAGCTAGAATGATGCTTGACCTGAGGTTTTTATTTGTAATCCCATATCAGTTCAACATAATGTTTGAAAAAAATAGCTGAAAGTGCATGTATTCTCAGAAGGGGTCAGGAAGGTCATGTGGCACGAAGGGCCTAAAATCCGTGACTTGCTTGTCCTAAGGTAAAACTGTAAACTAGACATGCACTCAGGGGATCGAGCACCACAGAATCACACTTCGAGCACCGACTTCATCCTCGTGGGACTCTTTGGTGAAACCGAGCATGCTGCCCTCCTCTACGCGGGGACCTTCATCTTCCTGGTGCTGGCCCTGGTGGGGAACGCCCTCCTCATCCTGGTGATCCATGCAGAGCCCCGCCTGCACACCCCCATGTACGTCCTCATCAGCCAGCTCTCCCTCATGGACCTCATGTACATCCTGGTGACTGTGCCCAAGATGCTTCTGGGCCAGGTCACTGGAGATGACACCATCTCCTTGTCTGGCTGTGTGGTCCAGATGTTCCTCTACCTGACCCTGGGGGGTGGCGAGTGCTTCCTCCTGGCTGCCATGGCCTACGACCGCTACGCCGCCATCTGCCGACCTCTTCATTACCCACGGCTGATGAGCCAGAGAGTCTGCTGGCACCTGGTGTGCGGGAGCTGGTTCCTGGGAATGGTGGATGGCTTGTTGCTCACCCCCACTACCATGAGCTTCCCTTTCTGTCGGTCCAGGAAGATCCTGAGCTTCTTCTGTGAGGCCCCTGCCCTGTTGAAGCTGTCCTGTGTGGACATCTCGCTCTACAGGGAGCTCATGTACCTGTGCTGTGTCCTCATGCTTCTCATCCCTGCCACGGTGGTCTCCAGCTCCTACGCCCTCATCCTGCACCTCGTCTGCAGGATGAACTCAGCCAAGGGCCGCAGGAGGGCGCTGGCCACCTGCTCCTCCCACATGGCTGTGGTGCTGCTCTTCTTCGGCGCCAGCACCTACACCTACATGTTCCCCCACTCCTACCACACGGCCAAGCAGGACATGATGGCGTCAGCATTCTACACCATCATCACCCCTGTGCTGAACCCCCTCATCTACAGCCTCCGCAACAGAGATGTCACGGGGGCCCTGAGGAACCTGGTGCGACCAAGGACGACCTAGGAGTGGAACGTCAGACAGGCTGCAAGTGGCCCTCTTCCTCGTCCCCGCTGTCATTCCTCTTCACTTACACTCGGTCCCAGGGCCCCACTGAGTCCACTTCGATTTCTCTCATCCTCATGTGTGCGGCAGTTCTGTTCGTCTTCATCTGCTTATCTAGTTATAGCTCATTTCCTTAGGGGCTTCTAAACTGCGTTGTAATGGCTGACCTTAGAGAGACCATAGACAGTGTCCTAGATGTTAGCTCCCGTCTCAGGTTCTCTGATCGCGTTAGTGTGAGACGTGTGTAAACACTGCAGCCCTGCGAGAGCCTCACTGTAAAGATGCAGGTTCCGTCAGGACCCTCGAGGGAATAGTGACAATTCCTGTCAGCGGCACCCCGAGTCATGGTCCACGTGGTGGACACGGGGTTCTGCTCTGCCTGCTCTTACATCTTGGCAAGTACAAAAGTGCACATTTGTTGTTTTTCAAATGTTTAATTGAGTGTTGTGGTGTAAGCACCAGGGTTTTTGTTATTGTGTGCACATTAAAACTACCTGGACCAAAAATGAATCCATGTTAAAGTCAGAGAGGTAATAAGATGATCTGGCTTCGTAGGATGTAGGCAGAAGTGGTCCCATATTCACTTCCTTCAGGATTTAGTTACTCTAGACAATGGTCTACTTTATTTAGATGAAATATAGTAACAGTCCAGGAGGCAAATAGAGAGTTATTAGCTTCTTAGATTTTTTTTCCCTGAAACTGGAAAACCTATAAGATTGGTTTGGACTCGTCACTCTCCTTTATGTCCCTGCTGTATACTGGGCTACGACGAGACTGGCTTTTAATCCACCACAGTGGCATCCCTGTTAATACGATGAACAAAGCAGCTCATGTGGTTGTGTGTTTGGAATGTGAGGAATTAGTAAAGAAGTACCTGTGATCTGATTAACTGGAAGAAGGCGATGTGGCTCCACAGGTGTCCTGTCACTGCCCCTTGATGCAGAGCCTGGCCTTGCCTTGTCACAGTCAGTGACTGGACAGCAGGTGCCTGCATGCCCGCAGCCTGTCCAAAGGCACCGACAGTCCTTTATCCAAATGGCACATCAACTGGGCAGTGTTACTTTCACTGACAGTTATTCCTGCAGTGCCTGAAAGCATATGTCTGAATCTGGAAGTCAGTCCCACCAAGTTGAGCACAAGAAGAGTCACCTGTAAGTAAGAGGAGTTTGTCTAGAGGTGGGTAGAAGCTTAGTGTTGGGAATCAGTATGGTTGACGTGAATGAACAAAAGGTGGAAAACTCCTCAAAGGAACAATAGAGGTGAGAGATTAATTAAACAGTGCTAGTAATCCTAACAGTGTAATCACATTATTGACATAATTCCACTTACTATACTACTAATATCATTAGAGAATTGCTATGATTATTTTGCCATAGATTTCATGGTTCTTTTTTTTTTTGCTTCCTTTCTCTTTAATGAGCGTACCATTTATTTGCCATTATAGAGGACAATGTGCACAGAACAACTAAAATCTAATTTGAAGTTAATAGTAGATTGTGAGACTTTCATGGTTAGGTAGAGTAATTGAAAAAGATTTGATTGAAAGCCAACCAACCTTGGGTTTAGTCCAGGAACTTGCACCTAAATTAAAGAAGTACATGATGTTCGTGAGCTTGGCTAAGTCCCTGGGGTTTCATCACTTTTAAAAAGGAGAGAGCAACCGACTTTGTAAGAGAGGTACTATGCACACAGCCCACAGTGCCTTCTACCTTGAGTCCTCCTCCTGTCTCTAGGCCTTCTCCTTCTCTCGTCCTTACATCTCTTCCTAAGATGTGTGCCTCAAGTTCTGAGATCCAGAGATCAGAGACGTCTCTGCCTAAATAGTAGGTTGTGTCTGAGCAGCTTTGATGAGCAAATTACTTTGCCTCACAGCCACGTTGGTCCTTCTTTCATCTGACGAACTAGCAACATAAATACACTGAGGAAGTTTGACTGCCGAGTGAGTTTACTACATTCAGAACTCCAGCCCAGAGACAGACCTCATGAAGGGTCTAAATACCCATTGGTCTCTCTTTCCTACTACCAGGTGTGTCTGGGAGAGTTTGATTTGCCCTCGACGCTGACTCTGTGTTTTGCTCTGATTTATCCTGGGTGCCTGCAAGCTCACGTAGACCCTATCATATGGTAGGGACTGCCAACCATCTTGAATGAGTAAACCATATTTTATATTTATTTCCTCTTCTTATTAGGTCGTTTCAGACAAGCATATTGTTGATCTGAAAAATATCTTGTACAATAGTTCTTTAACCTCTTTTAAAAAACATATTATTTATCCAGTATTATTTGATAAATGACTATTATTTCCTCAATGTAGGGAGCAGTTAGATCTGTACAACATAGGAGTGACCTTTAAAGACAAGCAGAGATAAGATCCTGGTAGAAGTCTAATTAAAGCTCTGAGAAGGACATCATCTGTTTTTTTTTTTTTTGTTTGTTTGTTTTTGTTTTGTCTTTTGATTTACAGTGCGAGGTGGTATAAATGAAAGGGAACTGTGTGTCAGCCAGAGAAGGCCAGGGGAGCCTTGTTTAGAATCCCAGGATGCGAGATGCTCCACAGCTGCAGTCAATGATTGACATTGACTTTACCTGTTACTCCTTCCTCCTCCATTGCCCATAAAAGAATAAACCTGGAAATGGCTCAGTGCTCCAGCATCCTCCACAAGAGATGCCCAGACTGCCCAATCTCTGGTTCTTTCTACTTGTGTGTGTGTTTTTTTCAAAATCCACCAGTGTTCCCACTTGGGGTCCCATCTTCCCGTACAGAGGTCCTGGCACCTCAGTAAAACTGCTAGGAAAATGAAAATAAGTCTAGACGCCTAGATCATTCAATAACTTATGGACTATCTGTGAATTGCTTTGAAAGCCACAGATGCTGTGGTTCCCGAGGTGTGTAGCAGTGAACAAATGTTCCCTCATACAAGGGGCTTATCTGCTCATGGAGGAGGGGGCCATGTGTGCAGGAGATCCAGTCACAGAGCTGGGCAGCATCTGGGAGGGCATCCAGCTCTGAGCCGTGACCCTGAGGACAGGTAACAGGCCACTGAGAGAGTAGTCGGCACACAAACACACCGTGGTGTAAAACAGATGGTTCCAGGAGGCTGTAGACACCAAACTGAGTATAGCTGGAGCCTAGAAAGCAGAGGATTTGACCCAAATCAACTCACGTGGATCAAAGATCCAAACCTAAACCTCAAAGTATAAAACTACTGCTGGGAAACACTGGGGAAACTCTGGGAGACACTGGGGGTAGGCAATGACTTTTTATATAAGACCCCCACAGCACAGTCAATAATTCCAATAATAGACAAGTGGGATTACATCAGATTAAGAAGTTTCTGCATGAAAAAGACATGGTGATTAGTGTGAATTGACAGCCCGCAGAATGGGAAAATATTTTTGTAAACTATGCTTCAGAGAGGGGACTGATAACCAGAATCCACAGGGAACTCAGGCAGCTTTCCTGAAAAAAGAAGATGAACCCAAGAAGGGGGAATGAGTTGGAAAAAACCACTCTCTAAGGAAGACATATGAATAGCCAAAAGGCATATGAAAAAATGCTCAACATCCCTCTCATTATAAAGATGCAGATCAAAACCACAGTGAGATTCCACCTAACCCCAGTCAGAATGACTAAGATTAAAAAAGAAAAATATAAGTGCTGGTGAGGTGTGGGAGAAGGTGGTGCAAGGCCAACTGTCCTTCACTGCTGGTGGAAATGTAAATTAGTCCAGCCCCTTTGAAGAACAATGTGGAGATTCCTCAAAGATCTACAAATAGAACTAACTACCATATGATCCAGCAATGCCACTCGTTGGTATCTACCCAAACGACAGGAGAATCCTTAGTAGGAAATGTGCTTGCACATCAATGTTTATTGCAGCATTATTCACAACTGCTAAGACATGGAACCAACCCAAATGTCCAACAGATGAATGGATTGAAAAAGTGTTGCACATATACTCTATGGAATACTACTCAGCCATAAAAAAAAAAAAAAAAACAAGTCCCTGGGCTTTTGACAGAAAGTGGATGAATACACAAGATTTACTGCTGAGTGAAGCAAGCCAGGCTATGAAGGAGAGACATTGTATGTCTCCACTTAATATAAATCCACTTTCCACACTCTATAACTGAAACAGAATGACTAGAGTATATAGTAACAGAGAAAATGGTTGTAAATACCAGATTCAGTGTGGGAAGCTTGCAGGTGAGGGAGGAGAGTCTGAGAAAGGACATTAAGGAGAATAATAGAGAGGCAAGGCATTTATGGGACAAATAAATAAGTTATTATCTGTTGAAGATAATGTGTATAGTATTCTCCACTGGACTGGTGAGAAATGTATACGTGTTGGAATATTCACTTTGCAAACTAAGTGACATGAATATATAAAAGAAATTGAATTTTTATAAAAAGAAAGCAGGGGATTTGAAACGGTTTCAGATCATTAAAATAACTTTACACCTTAGTAATATACTTAGCTGTTTCCTACAGGAAAGAGAGAGTCACTGACATGTCTTCAGCAATGTAGATTTGTGTGTGTGTGTGTGTGTGCGTGTGTGCGTGTGCACGCTTGCTTGCACATGCACATATCTCTGCATGTATGTGTGTGTATTTCTTGCTCTCCTCCAATCTCCAATTACCCTTAATCTAGAGTAAATATTGTAACATACATACTTTTTATGTTTGGTACAGAGTATGTTAAATTTACATTAAACAAAGAAATGAATCGATACTTTTATAATGTTTAACATAGATTTAAGGTGATTTATTGGATACTGGGTGTCAGCAAAAGTATAGGCAAACATACTTAATAGGAAGTGGTCATATATTCTATGGAAAAGTTAAAGTTGACACCAAATAGTCACTAAAAAGTCATTTGAAAGATGTCTAAGACAGCTTCCTAAAAATATCACAAAAATGTTTTCTCCTTCACAGACTTCCTAGTTGTCTCCTTGATTGAAAAATATTCTTGTCCATGGTTTTATTAATTTTATTAACACCATGGTTTTTTTCTCCCTCATTTTCTTTTCTTTTATGCCTTTATTTTCCCCTTTTTTTCATGATAAGGTTCACTTTGTTACAGTTCTGCCTCAGTCTCCCAAGTAGCTAGGTATGGGTATATACCACTGTTCCTATTGTTTTCTCTTCTCTTCTTTTTTTTTTTTTTTTTTTTTTTTTTTTAGAAACTAAGTTTATTTATTTATTTATTTTTACATTTAATCCTTGCACCTCTTTACAGTGTACAACATGGTTTTTCCCAGCATGAATACAGTGCACATTAGTCAAGACAATGATATTACCATATACATTATCATCAACAGACAACTTTTCATTTTTGTGTCTATTAAGTGTGCTGTTTGTTCCCTGAATCCCTCCCTTCCGCCCTCAATTACTCATTCCCATTACCTCTCCCATACTGTCTCTAGTATCTGCAGTTGCCATCCCTGCTATTATACCTTCCAGTTCTTTCAGTTTTTTTTTTCAATTATCAGCTCATAAAGTTTTTAACAATAGGGAGCATAGATTCTATTCAGGGTTGGATTAAGGGTGGGTCTCGTGCAGTTCCGCAATTGTAGGTGAGTCTCCATGGAATACAGTTTCAGGAAAGCGGTTCTGGAAAGCAGAGATGATTATCAGTTGATGTGGCACAGCATCCATCTTGTGATTACTGGGAATGGTGTTGTGGGGATCTGCAGCGTGAGTCATCCTCGGGTATCTGGCTTCCTTAAGAATGGTAGAGTAGTTCTTGTTTTTCCCTGAGGTAATGCAGGGCTTGTAACCATCATCTTCTCATTGTCCACAGGCAGAGAAAATCCTCCTATACAATATATTTCTCAATTGGTTTAAGACAGCAAAAGTTTCTTTCTGTTGCTTATAGTTGCAAGTTCTTAATCCTAGTTTTCGGCTTCAGTTTGCTGCCTGTGGCTGGTGGCCACGTGCAAGCACAGGCCCGGGCGGCCATGCGCAGGCCCGGCGGCCATGCGCAGGCCTGGCGACCACGCTCAGGCCCGGCGGCCACGCTCAGGCCCGGTGGCCACACGCCAGCCCCGAGCGAGAGAATGTGCGCGGGATCCAGTGCCACCTCCCGCTCGCCCGCCTGGCCCGAGAAAGGAAGGACGGCGAGCTCAGCCGGTCCGCGCCGCCGGTTGGCACCGAGCGCGGGACACACCCAGCACCGGAGAGGCAGCAGGGGCCGCGCAGGCCCGGCTGCACGGCACGCGAGGCAGAGCCCCGGCCGCACAGGCCCAGCCCGCCGCGTGGCTTGCGAGGCAGAGCCCCGGCAGGCCCTTAACACCATGGTTTTATTATTTTTCTTTGCTGTATAGCATTTAATTGCCTGGTTGTACTATCATTTATTGAAACACTATTATTTATGAATCTGTTGTTGAATTTAGTGTTTAGCAATTACAAACAATACTGACATGCCTGTTTTTACATAAGTCTGATGAAATAATTTTTAAAAAATCATTTAATATATCTTTTTAATTTTTATTTTTTGAAATTTTTTCTTTTTAAAATTTTTATTATTATTCATATATTAAATCGCTATACATCATTTTGATTGTGAAGAGACTTTACCCAGCATGATATACACCTCAGTCCAGCCCAGTTGAGACCACCATACACATCCTTGTCAACAGATAATAAACCTTATCTATGTCCCACAAATGTCTTACCTCTCCATTTTCTCCCCAAATTTCCTATGCTCTTCTCCTCTCACACTCTCTTCCCACTTAAAAATCATTATTTAATATATCAAACTAACTCAAATATAATCTTATAGTACATAATGACCATTGTTTTTTCATTTATTTAACAAGTTATAAAGGCATATACTCATGCAGTACAATGCATTATTTCAATAGTGGAATGATATCCCCAAATAAACATATCCTAGAATCAATATGTATGCTGTTACTATTTAATTTTCCATTCCACCAGTCTGTGGTCTTTGATCAGAGAGTTTAATCCATTAACATTCAACGTTATTATTGATATTTCCAGACTTGTCCCTACCATTAAGTTGGCCATATTCTTGGTTATTTTTTTGTTCTCTTATTTCTCTCTGTCTTTAGTTTTCTTGATATAGTACTCCTCTCAGAATTTCTTGAAGAAATTCTGGTATGGAGTTGGTAAATTCTTTCAGGTTTTCTTTATCCAAGGATGTTTTTATCTTTTCTACCCATCTGAAGGATAATCTTGCCTGGTATAGTATTCTTGGTTGAAATTGTTTTTCATCTAACACTTTGAATATATTTCCCCATTCTTTTCATGCTTACATTTTATCCAGTGAGAGGTCCGGTGTTAGTCTGATGGGATAGCCTTTGTAAGTGATTTGATGTTTCTCTCTTGACAATCGTAAAATCTTGTTTTTGTCTGTGGGTTTGGCCAATTTGGCTGTGATGTGCTATGGAGAGAATCTTCTTGGATCGATTCTATTTGGGGTGCTTTGTATTTCTTGGGTCTGAATGTTTGAGTGCCTCTATAGACTTGGAAAATTTTCTTCCAGGATTTTGTAGAATAGATTATCAATACCCTTATTAGTTTCTTCACCTTCTGGGATACCCATAATTTGGATGTTTGAGCATTTTATGGTATCTATTATTTCTCATATATTACCCTCATTTTTCTTGGTTATTTTCTCCATATTTTTGATAATTTTTTTCTATGTCAGAGATTTTGTCTTCTGCTACTGAGATTTGATCTTCTGCATGGTGAAGAGACCCATAAGGGCATTGATAATCTATTCCATGAAATCCTGCAAGAAAACTTTCCAAACCTAAGAGGCATTCGAAGATCCAGTCCCAAGAAATACAAAGGACCCCAAATAGAATCAACTCAAGAAGATCTTCTCCAAGACACATTATAGCCAGGTTGACCAAAACCACAGACAAAGACAGGATACTAAGATTGGCAAGAGAAAAACATTAAGTTACCTACAAAGGACATCCCATCAGGCTAACAGCAGATCTCTCATCGGAAACAATGCGGGCGAGGAAGGAATGGGAAAATATATTCAAAGTGTTAAGAGAAAAGCAATTCCAGCCGAGAATACTGTACCCGGCAAGATTATCTTTCAGGTGGGAAGAAAAGACAAGAACATTCTCAGATAAACAAAACCTGAAAGAATTTACCAGCACCAGACCAGATCTCCAAGAAGTTCTCAAGGGTGTGCTATATCAGGAAAATTAAATAAAGACACACGGAAAGAAGAGTTCAAAAACTAAGAAAGCGGCCAGCTTAATCATAGGGACAAGTCTGGAGTTGAATATTATATCCCAGAATTTAATAGGAAAAATGGAACCAGAACAGAAGATAAAGTACATGAGACTGATAGGTGCACACACCTACCATTTGAACAGAATCCTAACTTGTTTCCTGGCTTTAAGAAATGTTCCTTAGCATTTCTATAATTTAAGTTAAAACTGGTTTTCTTAATAGTACCATATGAACTTACCATTGAAAGTAGTTAGATTATTTAAGAAATCGTGTGATCAATACAATGTGGGTGGAAAAGGAATAGAAGACAATTGTAGACACCAGAGACAGTGGGAGAAGAGGGTGGGAAAGGACAGAGGGTCAGAAAGAGGGGTAAAAAATTCTAGGAAGTATAAATGGAAAATGTTGAATAATAATATGTATGATTAAGTCACTATGCAGTATATTCTAGATGGGAAATCATATTTTGTATGCTGTGATGATGCTTAGGGTAAGAATGTAAATTAAGTTACAAAAAGAGGAAAGTTTCAGGAAAAAAAAAATCCATTCGATGACCGTAGTTAAGATATATAGCCCCAGCTAGGTGCTACTTTATCGGATGCCTAAAGTTAGACTTGTGTTCATGGAAATGTATATATCACCTGTGTTTGCTATGAAAATATTTAGATTAATTAAGATCTTTAGTAATTCAACAAGAAATGGGGGGAAAACAGTATAGGAAGTAAACATAGGGAACCGGCAGTTAGTGTAATGGCTATGTCGCTGGACTCCCACGTAGTCGACCGCGGTTCGCGTCCCAGACCCGGTGGCTTAAAACTCACGCCGGGCGCGTGTGCATGCGTGCCCAAGATCCCAAGAGGAGAATGGAGGAGAAGGGATTGCGGCATGACCATCCCCCCTGGGGGGTGATTTCTCGCTTTTTGTCTCTATGTCTCTGTCTGTCTGGCGAGCGCACGCGCCCTATAGCAAAAAACCTCTCCCAAAAAAAGGAAGTAAACTTAGATACCAGAGACAGTGTGGGAAGAGAGTGGGAGATGGCTGAGGGTAAGAGATAGGGAACCAAGGATTGGGGGGAAGCAAAACATACAGGAAACAAGAAATGGAAAATTATTTGTTGACAACAACATGTATGTTGATGTGCTTGATTGAGACAATATACAGTGTACTCTGGATGGAAAATCTCATTTTGTATGCTGTAATGATGTACAGTGAATGAACGTAAACAAATAAATTTAAATAAAAAAGAATTTTTTTGGAAGAGTTTGTATTAACTACTTAAGTGCATAGAAGGATTCCCCATGAAGCCATCTAGTTCTGGGTTTAACTTTATTAGGAGGCTTTTCTTACATTATTTCTTTAATCTTTTTACCTGTTTGTGGTCTGTTAAGATTTTCTGTTTCATAATTAAGTTTTGACAAGTTGTGTTTTAAATAATTTGTCCATTTATTCTATTTTATTCAATTATTTGTTGTTAATTTGTTAATTGTCATTAGATTCCCTGATGATCCTTTGTATTTCTGACACCAGTTGCAAAATCTATCATTCTAATTTTATTTACTTGCGTCTTCTCTGTTTTCTTAGTCTAGCTAAAGTTTTGTCGATTCTATCTTGAAAAAAAAAACAGCTTTAGTTTCATTGTCCTTTTGTGTTTTTTCTTGTGTCTTTATTTATTTATTTTACTTTTTACATTTTTGATATAGGGCACATGCGCTTGCCAGAGTCCTGTCCTGTCTTTCTTTTTTCTCAATCTTCCAATGGGACTTCAGAGAGAATTTACCGAGGAGCTGGAAGAACCAGAACTTTTAGGACCCAACTCTCTGAGGCTGCGTTGGGCACTCTGGCAGCTGGGAACTGTGGGTTTGGGGGTTGGGGAGGGGAGCCAGGCTGTGGTCAGACCGGGGACCATGTGAGCATGACTGGTAGACTGCCTGAAGTGTGCTCAGAAGAAGGGACCACAAGTGGGAGGCTCTCTTTTTTCCTGAATGCACTCCTATAGTGGCTGATGTCCACACTTGTCTTTCCTACCATCATATCTTTGTGTCTCTCGATTTCTGTCATAAAGTGCAGGCATTCAGTATGTGTCGACTGGGAATATGCAGTGCTTGTCTTTCATGGTCTCACTTATTTTCTGTAGCATTAAATCTGTGTTCATCCACTTTGTGTCAGTAATCAGGGACTTATTGTTTCTTATGCTCAGTAATATTCCGTAGGGAACATGTGCCGCAATTTTCATTCCAGTCATCTGTTCTTGGGCACTTGAGTTTATTCCATGTCTTAGCAATTGTGAATAATGTTGTAGTGAACATGGGTGTGTTTCTGACTATTTTCCTGTCCTTTGGATAAATACCAAAGAGTGGGATTATTGGGTCAAATGGAAGTTCTCTTTCTAGTATTTTATTTTCATTTTGTCATAGGGTATGTTCACTTGCTGGAGAGAGAGAGAGAGAGCGAGCGAGCAAGAGAGAGGGAAAGTGAGAAATCACACCCTCAGGGGAGGGGCCTATCCCACAATCTCTTCTCAATTCACCTCCTGGTATTCTGAGAACATGCACCCAGTATGGCTTTTAAGCCACCATGTCAGGAGCTCAAACCAGAGTCAGGCATGTGGGATCCAGTACCTCAACCACCACACCACCTGTTGGCCGTATATTTTCAGGTTCTTGAGGAATCTGCATTGTTTCCCATATTGGCTGTGTTAATTTACATCCCACCAGCAGCGTAGAAGGATTCTTTTTGTACCATGGACTTGTCAGCATTTGTCATTCTATAGAAATAAAAGTGGCTAGCATACATTTAAAGCAGTATTTATGTGGGTAAACATGAAAAGTCATATAAGCATATTACTAATCAAGACAGGCAAGTTAAATAATGAAGTACCTATTAAAGTGACTAAGATAGAAAAGCACACAAAATTCAATGCCAGCGCAAGGGAAGTTTGATTTTGTGGCACCATTTGAAGAAGCTTTGGAAAAGTAATTTAGATTGTATATTAAGAGACATTTTAAACATTATATACCTTAAGATAAATTATGTTAGGGAGTGCACTCAGAGTGATTTCTACATAAGCATGTTTATTTCAGTAAAATTTTAATTTAGAAATTTAACACCATGTGACTATTCACTGTTAAGAGAGGACTGGTATTGTGGTATCACTAGTTGATTTACCTTATTAGTACATGTCCAGCCGTATAAACACACCGCATATCTCAATCTAAAGAGGTTTGTTTCAGGAGCTCAGATACAGAGGTTGCGAAGGGCTACATGGAAGACCAGGGAGGCAGGGAGGGTTTCTGTCCCTGAATATTGACCTCTGCTCCTCTTACTGCTGAGCTGTTGGGGACTCTGCACTTGAGGGATGCTGGTGGGACCCTGCCCTGCTGACAGGCAACACCCTGATGCCTGTGTCCTGCCAGTGCTGACGAAACCGCTGGGGTGCTGGATCCTGCACTCCTGCATGGTCCTTTTTCTCAATAGCTGCCACAGACCACCACCAGAATGAGCAGAAAGACTCAATTTCCTTTGATCTTCCACCACCTGGTATCCCTCTAGGGCCTCCACTCTCAGAGACGTACAGGAAACCAGATTGCGAAATGAGCAAAAGCCCTGTGAAGGCTGAAGCGTTGGGGGTCAGGGTGGCTCCAGCATGCGGCATATTTATTTTTTCTTTATTTTGATTCAGTTTATACAGTTAATCACTGTGCATCACTTAGCTTGTAAATTGAACTTACCCAACGTGAAAACGCTTCACACCAGTCCATTAGGGATACAAAACACATGATCATTCACAGATAATAATCCATTTCTCTATCCATAAATGTATATTTTCTTCTTAATTTACTTCCCTACACTCTTCCCTTCTCCCATCCTTTCCCCACATTGTCTCCAGTAGCCATAAACATTTTCAATGCGTCTATGTTCTCTAATATTTCAGTTTCCTTTCACACTATAGAGTGCTAGTTTTTATTTCTCTCTCTCTCTCTATATATGTACACACACACACACACACACACACACACACACATTTTCCCCTTTGATTTTTTTAAATACAAATTAATTTTTTGTATAGAAAATAGAAATAGAAGACAAGTTTGTGCACTTTGGACCATCATAATCTTTGTTCTTCAAAAACTATTGATTTGGTGTATTTATGTATGCATTCATTTATCATTCTTTTTTAAAGTTTACATTCCATTGCCATACATCATTTGTCTTGTAAAGAGAATTTACTGAACATGAAATACAGATTAGACCAGCCCAGTTGAGAATACTATACATGTCATCATCAACAGGCAATAAATCATTAGTGTGTCCCACAAATGTCTTGTCTCTCAATTTTTTCTCCCTAATTTCCTTCCTTATCTTCTCCTCTCACACCCTCCTTCCACACTGTCTCTTGTGTCCATAACTATTTTCAATGTTTTTATGTCCTCAAATCTATCAGTCTGTACCATGGAGTGTAGACAGTGGTATATATTAACTGGAGACAGAGAATGTCCCTATTTTATAACCTGGCTTGCTTCACTCAGCAGTAAATCTTCCATATTCATCCACTTCCTATCAAATGCAAGGATCTTTTTTTTTTTTTTGTATGCTTTGTTTGTTCGTTTTTACGGGTGAGTAGTATACCATAGAGTATATGTGCCACACTTTTTCCATCCATTCATCTGTTCATGGACGTTTAGGTTGGTTCCATGTCTTAGCAATTGTGAATAATGTGAAAATAAACATAGATGTGCAAGCACTTTTCTGACTGAACATTAAATCGTTTGGGTAGACACCCAAGAATGGAATTGTTGGATCATATGGTAGTTCTATTTTATTTGTAGGTCTTTGAGGAACCTCCATATTGTTCTCCATGTACCATATTTCTGACAAAAAGAAGTCATCTAACAAAGGCTGGCATACACAAAGCTCAGGAGAATAATAGTTTTGAGAACATGCACACAGAGAAAGCTTAGAAGAATTTGGCTGCAAGATCCAGGAGAGTGACGTTGCCTCTTCCTTGTTTTAGCCAACCTGCTTGGTACACAGTGTGTGCTCAATACATATTTGTAGTTTGAGGGCAAGATATATCTTACAAAGTGTGATTTTTGTCTGGGTGATTACATTATGGACCAGTGTTAAAAATTTATTGAATGAGTTTGTGTTTTAAAATTTTTCTATAATTTTTATAACAGTATTTCAAATAAAAGCTAGCATGTTAAAATTAAATAGCAGCAATAAAAAATAGATTGCAAGTGAATGACAGAGGAGGACAGCCGGCCGCCTAATGAAGAGGGAGTGAGGGAGCAGGAGATGACCTGATTTCAGTCTCGTCCACGTGCTGGGAGGGTTGTCTGTGAGTCACCAGTGGGTCTCTGGATTTCAGATTCTACACCTTTGAGACATTATAAGAAAAATAACAATGTCTCACAAAAGTCACTTGATTAAATAAATATATGCACACACATATGTGAAAAGTATTTTGAAAAACGCAAAAGCCTAAGGGTATGTATTAACTAAAATGTAAGATTTTATCGATGATGATGAGGTTTGAGATTATGGCTAGTGTTGGTTAACATAAGAAGATTCAAAAGCTGTTAGAAGAAACCAGAAATGTGCAACAGAGATGTCTATTACTTGTTTAGCTCTCATAGTTGCGTTTTTCTTCAAAGTTCCAGAGGGAGTTTATTAGAGAACTGTCGCCCACTCCCCTCAGACACGGTCTAACCTGACTGATGGGACTCGCCCACTTCTCTCTGTGCACGTGACCTGCCGCACTGTGAGCCAGTCCCGACGATGCCCCGGACGACATCTGACAGTGAGTGCGGCCAGACAGGCAGACGCCCCTCAGCAGGAGAGGCTGATCCATGTTCTTGATGATTTGCCTTTGACACATTCTATTAGTTCTTGACAGAATTTCCTCAGTTTTCCTTACATTTATTCATTTATTTCTATGGACAAAAGCAGTGAGACAGAAATGACGATAATGAACTGGGGGGTCATGGCCATGCGTGTAGGGACACAGTGTTCCCTCGTGGCCTGTCCCAGGAGGGGTGCTCCATTTGCCTATGACGGTGGCCCCTTACTGAAGTGCAGCCGTGACCTGCCCAGGGCCCTCGCCTTTCTGCTCTATTTACGCAGCAGACAGCTCCTGGGTCCTCACGCGTGGTGGTGCTGCTTCATCCTCGCTTCACGTAGTCGGTACAGACCGGGTCAGCAGGTGTGTTATGGAACTCTTTTCAGATTTTGCGCAGAGCTCAGCCTCTATCTGCCAGAAGAAGGAGGATAGGGATTTGTTAGGAACATGCACGTGTGTGTGTATTCTTAAATATATATGTACACACACATAGGTATTCTTGAATTGGTTACTATTTATGTGAAGGCATCAAATTTATTTTCAGTGTTGTCTACAGCATCAGCACCCCAATGGTTGGCATTTTACTAAGTTGAATATCCTAGTTAGTCTTTGAAAAATACTGGTAAATAGCATTCACTCTTAATTTAGAGGTGCTCTGAGATTTAGTCTAAATGATTGGATTTTTTAATATTTGAACTTGGAGAAGCGTTTATTATAGAAGGAGAGACGAAATTCTCCATTAAGCTCTGATTAGCCAGGTTAGTATAAAAAAGTAAGAGATATATTAGAAATATGTGTGTGTATGTATGTATATTTTAATATGTACATATTTATGTATATTTCTATAGACATGTAGGCGTTTAGATCCTCACGAAGATGTCAAAAAATAAATTTTTCAAGTGAATTGTTATCTTTATTTTATTGAAGGTCTTTTCATACTTTGTCTTGAAAATACAGCTTTTTCCATTTCTATGTTTATATCATGAGAGAGACAGACAGACAGCCAACACTCCTGAACAGAGTCTCATGTGATAATTGAGTCCCCAGACTTCCAGCCAGTTGGTCCAGGCCAGGCCGCCCAGTGAGCACAGGGTCATGCAGGAGCCAAACCTGCGGCTCCTGCGTGTTTGGGGAGTCCTGGACTGGAGAATCGGTGCGATGCCTCTCCTTTGATAAGGGGGTGATAGTAATAGCCATCTCTACATGGGCCTGCAGTGAACTTAGTGTGGGTACTAACTCTTTAATAGGAAGCCTGTGTTCATCTGTAATCACGGTATTCTGAGGACTTTCTTTTTTTTAATTAATTAATTTTTCTTTTTTTTAACATTAATATGCTATACATCATTACAGTATACAAAATGAATTTTCCATCCAAAATACACTGTCTGTTGGCTCAATCAAGCACATCAACATACATGTAATCAACAAACAATTTTCCATTTCTTATGTCTTGTATATTTTGCTTTTTTTTTTTTCATCCTTGATCCCCTGTCCCTAACCCTCTGCCCTGTCCAACCCTCCTCCCATTGTCTCTGGTATCCATGATTGCTTTCTATGCCTTCGCCCCATTTAATTGATTTGCTAATGAACTTAATTTGTCTAAATATTTGCAATAGCAAGCACAGCTGATATATACATACACAAGAACCCATGTCTGATTTTAGGCATAAACCTCAGTGAGTAGAATGAACATACTATAAAATAGTACCTAGCTGGGGCTATGTAGCTTACTGTGGTCATCAAATACACAGTTTTTTCTTTAAATTTTGGTAACAGTTTTAGTATTTTTTTTCTGAAATTTTTTCTTTTAATTTACATTCATTCCCTGAGCATCATCACAACATACTAAATGTGGTTTCCCCTCTAGAGTAAACTGCATAGTGGCTTAATCATGCATGTTATCATCCATAAAATTCCATTACTACTTTCATATATATATGTTTTTTACCCCATGTCTGACCCTCTGCCCTATTCCACTCTCTTATTACACTATCTCTGCTGTCTACAGTTGTTTTCAATTCCTTTTCCCCCAACATTTTGTTGACCACACAATATCATAAGTAATCTAACTACTTTCAATACAGCAAGTTCAGCTGGTGGTTTCAAGAAAAGAAGTTTTGAACTGGTAAGGATATTTCCTTGAAACTTGAAGCTAGAAACAGGTTAGTATTTTGTTCAAATAGTAGGTACATGAATCTATTGACAGCTCAAGACAGGATAAAAATCCTTAAAAATGGACAACAAAGCTTAGAAGAAAAACAGCAATATCTTAGTCAAGTCACAGAATGCTGTTTCATCAGTTCAGACTCATGTACTTAATCTTTCTTCTGTTACTGTTGAGGTACGATCTTCCGGATTGAACTCAGGGATATAATACTCAACTCCAGACTTTGTCCCTACAATTAAATTGCCCATTTTCTTAGTTTTTGAACTCTTATTTCTGTGTGTCTGCATTTAATTTTTCTGACATAGCACTCCCTTAAGAACTTCTTGGAGATCTGGTCTGGTGCTGGTAAATTCTTTCAGGTTTTGTTTATCTGGGAAAGTTCGTGTGTTTTCTTCCCAAATGAACGATAACCTTGCTGGGTACAGAATTCTCGTTGCAATTGCTTTTCCCTTAATACTTTGAATATGTTTTCCTATTCTTTCCTCGCTCGCATTGTTTCTGATGAGAGGTCTGCCGTTAGTCTGATGGGATACCCTTTGTAGGTAACTTGGCTTTTTTCTCTTGCCAGTCTTAGTATCTTGTCTTTGTCTGTGGTTTTGGTCAATCTGGCTATAATGTGTCTTGGAGAAGATCTTCTTGGGTTGATTCTATTTGGAGTCCTCTGTATTTCTTGGGACTGAATCTTTGAGTGCCTCTCCAGGTTTGGAAAGTTTTCTTGCAGGATTTCATGGAATAGATTATCAATGCCCTTATGAGTCTCTTCACCCTCTGGGATGCCTATTATCCGGATGTTTGGACGTTTAATTGTATCTAGTACTTCTCACATATTATTCTCAAATTTTTGGGCCATTTTCTCAGTCTTCATGGTGGATTTTTCTAGGCCAGCCATTTTCTCTTCTACATTAGAGATTCTATTTTCTGTATGATCTAGTCTGTTTTTATACTTTCAAGGGAGATTTTGACTTCTTGTATTATAGCCTTCATCTCTAACAGTTCCATCTGATTCTTTTGTAGTGTGAAATTCCTCTTTTAGATCTTGCATGAATTTCCTCACCTCCTGGAACTCTTCAACTCCTTTCTTCTTCTTCTTCTTCTTCTTCAGCAGTTCCTTGTCTCTCTTCTCTTCCATCTCTGTTAGCTTTGCCATTATGAATGTTCTGAATTCTTTATCAGACATTTCCATGATTTCCATTGAACTGTGTGTGGATGAAGAGGAGCTATTCCCTTGTGGAAGAGGTATTTTCCTGCTTCCCCATATTACTTGTGGTCCTGCAGCAATTTCTAGTCATCTGGTGGATGGTTGGTTTCTTCCCAAACTTGGAAGTTCAATCACGCGAGTTTTGTATGCTGGAGGCCCAGTTATCAGTGGTACATCTTCCGGCCCAGTTATCAGTGGGACATCTTCCTTTCTCCCAAAATGGCTAGATATCGCAGGAGCCATGGAGCTGTCTGTCGGTATTTTGAGGACTTTCATTCCTTCACGTGGTTTGACCCTCATGTCCCCTGAGGTCACACATTATCTTCTTTGGGTGCAGAGGGCACAGGGCATGGTTGGTGAGAAGCTGACCCAGGGCTGCAGCCAGGGCTCCTCTCCCTGTGCCCCTCAGATCTCTGTGGTGTCGTGTGTGTATGAGGATCCTGTCTGCTCCAGGGAATGTGAAGCTAACCCCACACCACGGCAGCCCCTCTCACAGGCAGAGCTGGTTCAAATGTACAGTATGGATTTACCCTCATTATGTTTCAGTTTCTAAATCTTTTAAATCTTTCTTCTGTGTAATAAATATCTAAGAGTTTTAAGGTCACAGTGGGATCCTTAAACCAGAGAGGTTTATTAAGTTCAGACTGCTATAAAATGAAAAACAAAAACAAAAAACCAAGAAACAAAAAAACCCCAACTCTGTAAGAAAGTTTAATTTCTCTGTTTTCCAGGGATTTACTGTTAGTGTTAGTGTAGGGCAGAGATTCTGCAGTTTCCCAAGGCTGGTGATAAGTGACACTATCGTCAGGAACTTTCAGTACTTTGAACTGTGTCAGCCCCCCTGTGAGTTACCAATTCTTTACACCCACAGTTGGAAATTCTTAGTTTTCTAATTTGTTAAAAACCAGGCAGCTTATAATCTCCAAATCTGCAGGCCCAACAGACCTTCCCAGTCAGCACACTGAGGTTGGTGCATACACATACATGTGTGTGTGTTCACGAAAAATCATTCCAGAGACTCACAGTGCATTAATCCAAGGCTCTGCTTCGTGGCCTAGGTGAGAACACGGAAAACATGACCTGGATGGCCAACCACACCGGATGGGTGGATTTCATCCTGGTGGGACTCTTCAGTCAATCTGAACACCCAGCTCTCCTTTGTGTGGTCATTTTTGTGATCTTCCTTATGGCCTTGTCTGGAAATGCCATCCTGATCCTTCTGATCCACTCTGACAGCCACTTCCACACCCCCATGTACTTCCTCATTGGCCAGCTGTCTGTCATGGACGTGACGTACATCTCCGTCATTGTGCCCAAGATGCTCCTAGACCAGGTCATGGGTGTGAATGAGATCTCGGTCCCTGGGTGTGGGATGCAGATGTTCCTCTATTTGACACTAGTGGGTTCCGAATTTTTTCTTCTAGCGGCCATGGCCTACGACCGCTACGCGGCCATCTGCCATCCTCTCCGTTACTCTGTCCTCATGAACCACAGAGTGTGTCTCCTTCTGGCCTCTGGCTGCTGGTTCCTGGGATCGGTGGATGGCTTCATGCTCACTCCCATCACCATGACTTTCCCTTTCTGCAGATCTCGGGAGATCCGCCACTTCTTCTGTGAGGTCCCTGCTGTAATGATGCTCTCCTGCTCGGACACCTCAGTCTACGAGACACTTATGTACCTGTGCTGTGTCCTCATGCTCCTTATCCCTGTCATAGTCATTTCAAGTTCCTATTCCTTCATCCTCCTCACCATCCACAGGATGAACTCCGCTGAGGGCCAGAGGAAGGCCTTTGCCACCTGCTCCTCCCACATGACTGTGGTCAGCCTGTTCTATGGGGCCGCTGTCTACACCTACATGCTGCCCAGCTCCTACCACACCCCTAGGAAGGACATGGTGGTGTCCTTTTTCTACACCATTCTTACTCCAGTCTTGAATCCTGTCATTTACAGCCTCAGGAATAAGGATGTCACAGGGGCTCTGAAGAAAATGCTGAGAGCAGGGAAGACTCCATATTAAACCATGAAATAAACCCTAGTTTGTCTCCCTCTCCCCTTCAGTGCTTTCTCACCCAACCACAGCATGTGATGATGATGTCATTGATGGGGTTTCTGCCCACTCTCTCTCTTCTCACTTTAGTGTCTCAATATTTCTCTAATGCTCGCTCACCCCACTTTTCCCACAGTGAAGACCTCTCCTCCAGTCCTTTGAGCCTGTGGCCCCTTTCCCAGAGTACAATTAGGAAGTGGAAGATAAATCTGTGTTGATGACCTTTAGTACCGTCACCACAGATAACATTTACTCATGTGTACAGACTGATTGCTTGATTTAGGTAGCAGGTGGTAGGGTGAGAGCCTGAGAGGGTCTTGCCTTGCTGAGACCTTCTAGGCAGTCAGGACCACAGGGTGTGTCTGGGTGTGACCACGGTGTTCAGGTCAACCCAGGGTCAGCACCTAGGCCTTCCTCCGGCCCCAGGATCACACAGAGGTACCCTGTGGCCTGTGCCACCACAGCTGGGCCTGTTTGTCTTGACAGCATCATGGGCCTGGCCATGGGATGGAAGGAAACCTCGTTCTCATAGTTACTGTCTTCACTTTGTAAAGTGATTTTCACTTCCAGCTCATTGTAGCTCCATGGGGACGCCGAGATCCCCTGCTTTTCACAGGCAATGAAACAGCCCGTGGGCTTTCCTGACTTTCCCATGCAGGGCCTCCCAGGGACAGGGGGGCCAGAGCCACAGGACCGTGGCGAGACATTTAAATCTTTCAAGACCTCAGAGAGCCCAAATCCTTGACTGGGCTTTTCTTGCACTGGTCTTTGTGGTACATACTTTCGGTCAGGTCCTGTTTCCTGTGAGCACAGGAGAGCTGGTTTGTCCCTGTGTCAGGCCGCATCATGGGCCATCCAGGGTTGGGGAGTGGAAATGTGTTTTCCTCACAGTCTTTCTCATACTTCTCCCTGTTCTAGCCAGTGGTTGTCCATATTTGCAATATAACTTCAAATAGTGGTTTTCTATATGTGAGTGCTTGTATCCTGATTCATTTATTTAATTACTAACAGTAACAGTTATAATAACTTGTGCGCTCACATATAACAAGAAATAACCTATGAGTGTTATATGTATGGAATTCTTTTATTTTTCACAGCCTATGGGCCTCTTCTGCAGTTGATATAAGTAAGATTCCATAGACTCGGGAATATGAATTATGTTATATAGCCTTTAAGTTTCCCCACAGGGATTTCAGCCCAGGAAGGTCGATCGTCATTCCTGCTCCTGATCATCGCTCTGTGTGCCTCTCACTATGTCTGGGGTCCGAGGTCTCCTTCGTTTCTCTCCCTTCCTTCCTTCCTACCTTCCTTCCTTCTTTGCTTTCTTTCCTCTTCTTTCCAGAAGGCATGTGCACTTATTAGAGAGACACAGACACTTTAACAGCGATTGGGCAAACCATCTATTCATCTAAGCTGATACAGAATGTTAATTAACAGATATGCTCTTTATTATTTTACTTAGGTTTATGTCTATATAATGTGTGTTAGGAAATTCATGAACATTTTTTGAGTGCAAATAATTAACCTTGGTGTTATTTTTTGGCATTAGTATTATAAAGTCAAGTGCGACTATGTGTGTAATCCTAGCAACCAGGTTGGGACTCTGTACACCTGTATTTTCTATTGTGTGTTCCTAATGTGATTAATAATCAAAGATGCCCTCCAGAAATATTTCTGCATGAATGACTGAGGGAACTCTTACTGCAGTAGCATGAACATATTGATCCTACCCATCCTTCTCATTGACCCCCCCTAAATACCTTGAATTTCTGGAAAATGGTGGCAAAGAGAGGAGCACAGTCATAGCATTCATTACGTTGCTAAGGCACAGACTCTGGCGGATTGGCTGCTGTACATCACGGTGATGCGCTCGGTGGAGGCACGGCAGCAGTGACAGCTCAGTGCTGGCCCCGGACAGAAGCCATGTCTGCACTGACTCTGCCGGTGGCTTTGGGCTCCACTCATCAGGTCCTCCATGGAGCACACAGCTGGTCATCATTTTATCTTCTCAAATCTGTTACATTTGCTATAAACATGGCTCACTGTCGATAAATCTCATAAAAATATGAATCAAGGTTTAATATAAAAAATGTCATGAAAACAATTCTCAGTATGGGAGAATAATTTTTGTAAACTCTACTTCAGACGAGGAACTGATTACCAGACAACACAGGGAACTCTACCGACTTACCTGAAAATAAAAAAGGATGAATCCAATGAAAAGATAGCAAAATGAGCTGAAAAAACAACTCTCTAAAGAAGACATATGAGGGACCAGCAGTTAGCGTAATGGCTATGTCGCTGCACTCCCATGTAGTCAACCGCGGTTCGAGTCCCGGACCCAGTGGCTCAAAACTCACGCCGGGCGTGATTAGTCATGGCTGATTAGTCATGAATCCACCGAGATGTCTTATTTAAGGGCACCGTGTGAGAGATCTTCAATCAGTGGCCCTGAAGTAAGAACCAGATGCCAGTTATAGTTTTATGCTAGAAACCCCCAAGTAGTATGGGCCTGGAGCGAGAAGAGGGACACGAATTGGGCGGGTTGCATGTGTGTGCTTGCCCAAGATCCCGAGAGGAGAATGGAGGAGAAGGGATTGTGGCGAGGCCACCCCCCTGGGGGGTGATTTCTCACTTTCTATCTCTCTGTCTCTCTCTGTCTGGCGAGCGCTCGCGCCCTATAGCAAAAAAAAAAAAAAAAAAAAAAAAACCATGAAAACAAAACCTATCCCCCCCAAAAAAGACATATGAAAAGGCATATGAAAAAAATGCTCAACACTCCTCATCATAAGGAAGATACAGATCAAAACCACAACGAGATACTACTTAACCCCAGTCAGAATGACTAATATTAAAAAAAGCAAAACAAAACATGATAGCTGGCTGTGATGTTGTTAATGGAGAAGTCTAATACACTACAGGTTGGAATATAAATTGGTCCAGCCACTGTGGAGAAGAATATGGAGATTTGTCAAAGATCTACAAAGAAAACTGCAATATGATCCAGCAATCCCACTTCTAGATATCTACCCAAAGAACAGGAGAATGTTTAGTCGGAAAAGTGCTTGAACATCTGAGTTTATTATGGCGTTATTCACAATGGCTAAGACATGGAAACAACCCAAATGTTCACAAACAGAAAAATGGATTGAAAAATAATGGCACATATACTGTATGGAATACTACTCAGCTGGAATACTACAAGATCCTGGCTTTTGATATAAAATGATGAATATGGAAAATGTACTTCTGAGTGAAGAAAGCCAGGCTATGAAGGAGAGATATTGTACGTCTCCACTTAACTTACACCGACTGTCCACACTCTATGGCTGAAACTGAAAGATTAGAGGATATAGAAACATATATAACAGTTATAGATCCTGGATAAAGTGTGTGAAGAGGATGGGAGAAGGAGGAAATGTGAGAAAAAACATAAAGGAGAAAAGTAGAGGGGCAAGACATTTCTGGGACACAGAAATGGATTATTGTCTGTTGATAACATGTAAAGTATCCACATCTGGACTGGTGTGAAATGCATTAAATTTGAAAAATTCGCTGTACAAGCTAAGTGATATATAGTGATTGAATGTATAAAATAAATTTAATATAAGTAAAAATATAAAAAAATGTTGTGTGAGGTCTCAAGGGTGCTGGACACTGGTCTGCACAGTAAGATCCCCGGGAGGGTTGTTGGTGGTGGTCTGCGGCCCTCCCTGGGCGCACAGGGCACAAGTGCCTGGCCTGGCTGGCTGGAGTTGGGCGATGGAAGGGCAGGACCCTGTGTGGTGGTGTGCCTCAGCCTTTCTCATTCATGCTCTCTCTTTCTCTTGTACTCAGGGAGTAAATAAATAAAAATGAAAACTCCTATCATAAGTATGCAGCTTTTTAATTTTACAGTATTAGCCAAAATTTACATAAAGTGCATTTTGCAGTTTTACGTGTTCAAATATATTAATTGTCCACCCATGATCCCAAAACACTTAAACACTTTTTATAGATTTAATTTCCATAGCTACACATCATTCAGATATATTTTTTAGTTCCGATTCATTTAAATTGTACATATACATGTCAGTCAGGTAGAATTTTTTGTTAAAACTTAATGACAGCTAAGAACAGAAGGTGACCCGGGGCCTGTGAGAAGAGTGTGAACAAGCCACGGGGACTGTAGAGGTGTGCGCTCTCACTGCCATAGGGAAAGGACTTGAGCAGAAGTTGCCATTTTAGCTGAGCATTCATGGAATATTAGAACTTAGACAAAAATTGGTTCAATAAATTTCCAGCAAGGAAAACTATGAGGGATCTTGGAGGGAAAATGAAGGTGTCAATTTGAGGCAGCCCCAGACCTGGGCGACGACCCTCTGGAGGACAGGGTGGCACCAGTCAGACAGACGTGCTGGTCCTGGTCCTGGCGTCGTTCCTGCTCGTGCACAGGGACGGACACCCTACGCGGTGCTGGCCGCCTGGGCATGTGAAGGCTCAGCCCAGCCCAGCACACGGCTCCCACCTACCTTTTCCATTTCCAGATTTGTGATCTAAGTCTGATGTGACAGACCTGCAAGGACATTCTCTGAGCCTTTGGGGTTGGGCACAAAGAGGAAGGGGCCACCCTCATGAACAGCTGGAGTCACATTTGGACATCAGTTCACGGATGTCTTGAACTTTGTGGACGCTTAGAGTCACCCCTGCCTTTTCTTTTATTTGGGTCTAGGAAACTGACATCTTAGTCACCCTTCTAAGAGCTGTTCGTGTCTCGGCCTAGATCATGAGGTGAGCTGGAAGCAGATGACGCCTGGAAAGGAGCCCTACAGCTTCCGTCCAAGAGTCTATTTCTGTTCCATTCTGCGTCTTGTGTGCCGGCCTCCTCCATGCAGCCCCCTCCTACCAGGCTGAGCTTCAGCAGAAACAGGAAAGTGAGCAGAGACTAAATGCTGACCCATGATCCATTTGGGTTCACCCTTTGAATTTGGGGCTATAAAGGTGAACTTAGGTACAGAGTTAGGAACCAGTTGCACAGTAGGTGCACATTCTGTGTGAACCTACGATGGCTTTTCTCTCTGCCGGACAGTGAGGACGAGGTACGGGAACTGCTTATTGCCGGAGACCTGCTCCAGCTGGGGTGGGTTGACCTGACGGAGGCGATGCGGGTGAGAAAAATCAGACTGAGACATCAATGCTCTTCAGCATGTTTTCAGCCGACTACAGTCAGAGCAAGCTCAAGACTGCAGCCTCTGTGGCTAGCAATCATACATATTTATTGGGGGATGTTTACAGGGGTAGAAGGGGTGAGGGCGAAATAAAAGATTTTACTCTAGAGAATAGGGTATTCAACACATGTGAACAATAATCATAAACATGATGTGCTGTTCTTGTTTGATCAGTTGTAATCAATCACAGTCCTCGGGGTGGGACAGTCCATTGGTCCGGTACATTTTCTTCTTGGATCATGATTACCAGGTAGGGCCTTTTGAATGAGGGGGATTTCAGCAAGCTTGGTAAATCCAGCCAGGTCGGGGGTGGGGGGGGCAGCAGAGTGTGGTTACAAAGGCCTAGATAGAAATCTTATTTGATTAAGTAAAGACATGGTTAATATATACTAAAATGGAATATCTATATTGTTTCTAGGGTATTTTACAGCTAAGAGGGTGAGCCTATTGCTTGCATGGGAAAGGAATGTGGTCTTGTGAGCAGCTTAATGACTAACCAAAAGGTTATTATGTACATGTGAACCTGAGAGGGACTTCAGTATTGTTCATTGTTATTTTCCAGGCTAGTGTGGTGAGTCTAATTCCCGTTCACCTCCACCTTAGGGATCCGCATTCTCTTAGAACTATTAATTGTAAAAGTTACAGTATGGCTGGGGGTGTTATTTCACCCTTATGGGGTACCGTGATGACAGTAAAGCCCGTGGCAGGGAGATCGAAAGCGCAAACCAGTACCGCAAACACAGTTGGAACCTTGAGCTCTAGCTGTCGCCCTGCGTACAGCTTTTTCTCAGCCAAGCCTTGCTTAAACATGAGTGACAGCTCTTTATGTTCTGTCTGTGTTAGCCGCATGGCCTCCATCAGCTTATGTAATCCCTGCCCACTGGGGTTGGAGCTTTGGTCTCAGCAGTTACCTGAGGCGACCCTGGACGGCATGTGCTGGCACACGCTAACGGCACTCAGCTCCAGACGGCCACACGGCAGGAACCGCAGAGGCCTCAAGTCAGTTCTGGGTTCAAGTTCTGACCATGGTATTTACACAGTAAATACCTTGCCTTTCTGGAATTCAGATTTGTTTTTACCGAAAACGAGGGCATTCTAAAGAAATACCAAATATGAGTGTAAACCAACATAAAAACAAGTGTGTCCTCACACCCAGCATGTCCTCACAGGAGCGCACTTGGCAGCTGTGCCCCGATGCACACACTTCAGTCCCCACGTGTGCTGTGGTGGGGCGCTGCAGAACAGCCGGCAAGGACGGACAGACAGCCCAAGCAACCCAGGAGTCCGAGAGCCCCTTACAGGAAACAGACGCTCCCTCGAGGCCAGTGCCCCAGGTGGGCCTGTGAGCGACATGAGGGCTGAGCCTGTCCCCTGCTTCCAGCCTGGATTGCGCTGTGCTTGTTCAACAGGCAAAGGTCCCATGGCAGAGGCTCACTCCAATTCCCTGGTGTGAAGAAGCCACTGATGTAACTTCTGCACCGCGCCTCCTGGATTTAAACTCGTGTCCCGTGAGCCGGGCTCTGGCAAGACTCAGAGTCGCTCCCTGGTGGAGCAGAGAAGGTGGG
The DNA here is from genome assembly GCA_026018925.1 of Tupaia tana. Lineage (NCBI taxonomy): Eukaryota > Metazoa > Chordata > Mammalia > Scandentia > Tupaiidae > Tupaia > Tupaia tana. The sequence continues at coordinate 3,130,735 of JAKSZU010000015.1, forward strand.
CTCGTGTGTGCTCCACATAAGATGTCTCAGTGCTTGATCAAGGTGAGAAATCTGGAGCCAGGACTCCGGTCATCTCTGACGTGGTCCTGACACATCCCCTGAGGCCCGTGTGTGCCCGAGAGCGGCTCCTTGTGTGTCACGGCACGTTGGTGTGTCACACTCACTCTGTGGCTTTTCATCCCATCCCTTCTGTCATGTGGACCCGGAACCTGAAGCTGCTCCTGGAGTTCCTGACCCTGGAGGAGTTCAGAACTTGTCCCTCTCCTTGACTTAAAGGATTTTAGGAAAGTGTGTGAAGTGAACTCAAGCGATTCAACTGGAAATTAAAATTTGAAATATTGAGGCAAAGGAGTTGCTGAGCAAAGCTATGGATGTTTAGGGAGGGAGGGGATCGTACGAGCTTTCCTTGTAAAGTGAGATGCGGACTCGAAGGAGCCAGGGTGAACTGCAGGGTTGCCGCTTTGCGGGAGTTTCCACACGGCTGCTCCCCCTGGGTCCCCTTAGCTCTGTCCATGTAGCAATCACCACGCTTGGAGTGTTGGACATTGAGGTATTTTGGGGATAAATATCATTAGCAATTTAATTTTTTGTTTAGATGCTTGATATTTAGGGCATTTCAGCTTTTATGTCTGTGCTTCTTTGTAAAAATAATTTCTCTTCAGGACAGTTACTAAGTGACATGCCTTAGACTTCACTTTGGGATTTCAGGGTGGGGGAGAAGCACCCTGCTGTCCCTGCCCTGTGCGGGGTCTGCCCCTGACCTGCCCCTGCCCTATGACGGTCTGCACCTGAGCTCCCCTGCTGTGTTCTCGGTCCACACCTGAGCTGCTCTTTCAGGCTGGCTTCTCCCACAGGGGCTCTGCTTTTGATAGAAACACAATCACCTGAGGAACAGCTGAAGAATGGAGTGGACTAGTGATGGGAGGGAACTTAAAGGAGATCTATGATGGCAGAAGATAACTGAGGATATCTGGTTTGAGAGGGTCAGGCATGACATTTGTTCCATCAGTATTGATGTTAGTATCCACTTTGATTTCAGCACCAATCCTGAGTTCACTGCTGTGTCATGTTACTGAATTGATGTGCGTTTCCTGTTCGTCTCTAACCATCTCATGAGGTCAGTCCTTTTCTCAATTTGTGGACTTTAAGGGGAATAAGCGTTCTCTCTTGTCCAGTTCAGGAGTGTCTGCCTTCTCTGTCTGTTTTATGTTTCACTCCAGGCTCACAGCTAGAATGATGCTTGACCTGAGGTTTTTATTTGTAATCCCATAACAGTTCAACATAATGTTTGAAAAAAATAGCTGAAAGTGCATGTATTCTCAGAAGGGGTCAGGAAGGTCATGTGGCACGAAGGGCCTAAAATCCGTGACTTGCTTGTCCTAAGGTAAAACTGTAAACTAGACATGCACTCAGGGGATCGAGCACCACAGAATCACACTTCGAGCACTGACTTCATCCTCGTGGGGCTCTTTGGTGAAACCGAGCATGCTGCCCTCCTCTACGCGGGGACCTTCATCTTCCTGGTGCTGGCCCTGGTGGGGAACGCCCTCCTCATCCTGGTGATCCACGCAGAGCCCCGCCTGCACACCCCCATGTACATCCTCGTCAGCCAGCTCTCCCTCATGGACCTCATGTACATCCTGGTGACTGTGCCCAAGATGCTTCTGGGCCAGGTCACTGGAGATGACACCATCTCCTTGTCCGGCTGTGGGATCCAGATGTTCCTCTACTTGACCCTGGGGGGTGGCGAATGCTTCCTCCTGGCTGCCATGGCCTACGACCGCTACGCCGCCATCTGCCGACCTCTTCATTACCCACGGCTGATGAGCCAGAGAGTCTGCTGGCACCTGGTGTGCGGGAGCTGGTTCCTGGGAATGGTGGATGGCTTGTTGCTCACCCCCACTACCATGAGCTTCCCTTTCTGTCGGTCCAGGAAGATCCTGAGCTTCTTCTGTGAGGCCCCTGCCCTGTTGAAGCTGTCCTGTGTGGACATCTCGCTCTACAGGGAGCTCATGTACCTGTGCTGTGTCCTCATGCTTCTCATCCCTGCCACGGTGGTCTCAAGCTCCTACGCCCTCATCCTGCACCTCGTCTGCAGGATGAACTCAGCCAAGGGCCGCAGGAGGGCGCTGGCCACCTGCTCCTCCCACATGGCTGTGGTGCTGCTCTTCTTCGGCACGAGCACCTACACCTACATGTTCCCCCACTCCTACCACACGGCCAAGCAGGACATGATGGCGTCAGCATTCTACACCATCATCACCCCTGTGCTGAACCCCCTCATCTACAGCCTCCGCAACAGAGATGTCACGGGGGCCCTGAGGAACCTGGTGCGACCAAGGACGACCTAGGAGTGGAACGTCAGACAGGCTGCAAGTGGCCCTCTTCCTCGTCCCCGCTGTCATTCCTCTTCACTTACACTCGGTCCCAGGGTCCCACTGAGTCCACTTCAATTTCTCTCATCCTCATGTGTGCGGCAGTTCTGTTCGTCTTCATCTGCTTATCTAGTTATAGCTCATTTCCTTAGGGGCTTCTAAACTGCGTTGTAATGGCTGACCTTAGAGAGACCATAGACAGCGCCCTTGATGTTAGCTCCCGTCTCAGGTTCTCTGACCGCGTTAGTGTGAGACGTGTGTAAACACTGCGGCCCTGCGAGAGCCTCACTGTAAAGATGCAGGTTCCGTCAGGACCCTCGAGGGAATAGTGACAATTCCTTTCAGCGGCACCCCGAGTCATGGTCCACGTGGTGGACACGGGGTTCTGCTCTGCCTGCTCTTACATCTTGGCAAGTACAAAAGTGCACATTTGTTGTTTTTCAAATGTTTAATCGAGTGTTGTGGTGTAAGCACCAGGGTTTTTGTTATTGTGTGCACATTAAAACTACCTGGACCAAAAATGAATCCATGTTAAAGTCAGAGAGGTAATAAGATGATCTGGCTTCGTAGGATGTAGGCAGAAGTGGTCCCAATTCACTTCCTTCAGGATTTAGTTACTCTAGACAGTAGTCCACTTTATTTAGATGAAATATAGTAACAGTCCAGGAGGCAAATAGAGAGTTATTAGCTTCTTAGATTTTTTTTTCCCCTGAAACTGGAAAACCTATAAGATTGGTTTGGACTCGTCACTCTCCTTTATGTCCCTGCTGTATACTGGGCTACGACGAGACTGGCTTTTAATCCACCACAGTGGCATCCCTGTTAATACGATGAACAAAGCAGCTCATGTGGTTGTGTGTTTGGAATGTGAGGAATTAGTAAAGAAGTACCTGTGATCTGATTAACTGGAAGAAGGTGATGTGGCTCCACAGGTGTCCTGTCACTGCCCCTTGATGCAGAGCCTGGCCTTGCCTTGTCACAGTCAGTGACTGGACAGCAGGTGCCTGCATGCCCGCAGCCTGTCCAAAGGCACCGACAGTACTTTATCCAAATGGCACATCAACTGGGCAGTGTTACTTTCACTGACAGTTATTCCTGCAGTGCCTGAAAGAATATGTCCGAATCTGGAAGTCAGTCCCACCAAGTTGAGCACAAGAAGAGTCACCTGTAAGTAAGAGGAGTTTGTCTAGAGGTGGGTAGAAGCTTAGTGTTGGGAATCAGTATGGTTGACGTGAATGAACAAAAGGTGGAAAATTCCTCAAAGGAACAATAGAGGTGAGAGACTAATTAAACAGTACTAATAATCCTAACAGTGTAATCACATTATTGACATAATTCCACTTACTATATTACCAATATCATTAGAGAATTGCTATGATTATTTTGCCACAGATTTCATGATTCTTTTTTTTTTTTGCTTCCTTTCTCTTTAATGAGCGTATCATTTATTTGCCATTGTAGAGGACAGTGTGCACAGAACAACTAAAATCTAATTTGAAGTTAATAGTAGATTGTGAGACTTCCATGGTTAGGTAGAGTAATTGAAAAAGATTTGATTGAAAGCCAACCAACCTTGGGTTTAGTCCAGGAACTTGCACCTAAATTAAAGAGGTACATGATGTTCGTGAGCTTGGCTAAGTCCCTGGGGTTTCATCACTTTTAAAAAGGAGAGAGCAACCGACTTTGTAAGAGAGGTACTATGCACACAGCCCACAGTGCCTTCTACCTTGGGTCCTCTTCCTGTCTCTAGGCCTTCTCCTTCTCTCGTCCTTATATGTCTTCCTAAGATGTGTGCCTCAAGTCCTGAGATCCAGAGATCAGAGACGTCTCTGGCTAAATAGTAGGTTGTGACTTAGCAGCTTTGATGAGCAAATTACTTTGCCTCACAGCCACGTTGGTCCTTCTTTCATCAGACGAACTAGCAACATAAATACACTGAGGAAGTTTGACTGCCGAGTGAGTTTACTACATTCAGAACTCCAGCCCAGAGACAGACCTTGCGAAGGGTCTAAATACCCATTGGTCTCTCTTTCCTACTACCAGGTGTGTCTGGGAGAGTTTGATTTGCCCTCGACGCTGACTCTGTGTTTTGCTCTGATTTATCCTGGGTGCCTGCAAGCTCACGTAGACCCTATCATATGGTAGGGACCTGTCAACCATCTTGAATGAGTAAACCATATTTTATATTTATTTCCTCTTCTTATTAGGTAGTTTCAAACAAGTATTTTGTTGATCTAAAAAATATCTTGTACAATACTTCTTTATCCTTTTAAAAAACATATTGTTTATTCAGTATTATTTGATAAATGACTATTATTCCCTCAATGTAGGGAGCAGTTACATCTGAACAACATAGGAGTGACCTTTAAAGACAAGCAGAGATAAGATCCTGGTAGAAGTCTAATTAAAGCTCTAAGAAGGACATCATCTGTTTTCTTTTTTTTGTTTTGTTTTGTTTTGTTTTGTTTTGTCTTTTGATTTATAGTGCAAGGTGGTATAAATGAAAGGGAACTGTGTGTCAGCCAGAGAAGGCCAGGGGAGCCTTGGTTAGAATCCCGGGATGCGAGTTGCTCCACAGCTGCAGTCAATGATTGACATTGACTTTACCTTTTACTCCTTCCTCCTCCATTGCCCATGAAAGAATAAACCTGGAAATGGCTCAGTGCTCCAGCATCCTCCATGAGAGATGCCCAGACTGCCTAATCCCTGGTTCTTTCTACTTGTGTGTGTGTTTTTTTCAAAATCCACCAGTGTTCCCACTTGGGGTCCCATCTTCCCGTACAGAGGTCCTGGCACCTCAGTAAAACTGCTAGGAAAATGAAAATAAGTCTAGACGCCTAGATCATTCAATAACTTATGGACTATCTGTGAATTGCTTTGAAAGCCACAGATGCTGTGGTTCCCGAGGGGTGTAGCAGTGAACAAATGTTCCCTCATACAAGGGGCTTATCTGCTCATGGAGGAGGGGGCCATGTATGCAGGAGATCCAGTCACAGAGCTGGGCAGCATCTAAGAGGTAACCCAGCTCTGAACCGTGATCCTGAGGACAGGTAACAGGCCACTGAGAGAGTAGTCGGCACACAAACACACAGTGGTGTAAAACAGATGGTTCCAGGAGGCTGTGGACACCAAACTGAGTATAGCTGGAGCCTAGAAAGCAGAGGATTTGACCCAAATCAACTCACGTGGATCAAAGATCCAAACCTAAACCTCAAAGTATAAAACTACTGCTGGGAAACACTGGGGAAACTCTGGGAGACACTGGGGGTAGGCAATGACTTTTTATATAAGACCCCCAAAGCACAGTCAATAATTCCAATAATAGACAAGTGGGATTACATCAGATTAAGAAGTTTCTGCATGAAAAAGACATGGTGATTAGTGTGAATTGACAGCCCGCAGAATGGGAAAATATTTTTGTAAACTATGCTTCAGAGAAGGGACTGATAACCAGAATCCACAGGGAACTCAGGCAGCTTTCCTGAAAAAAGAAGATGAACCCAAGAAGGGGGAATGAGTTGGAAAAAAACACTCTCTAAGGAAGACATATGAATAGCCAAAAGGCATATGAAAAAATGCTCAACATCCCTCTCATTATAAAGATGCAGATCAAAACCACAGTGAGATTCCACCTAACCCCAGTCAGAATGACTAAGATTAAAAAAGAAAAATATAAGTGCTGGTGAGGTGTGGGAGAAGGTGGTGAAAGGCCAACTGTCCTTCATTGCTGGTGGAAATGTAAATTAGTCCAGCCCCTTTGAAGAACAATGTGGAGATTCCTCAAAGATCTACAAATAGAACTAACTACCATATGATCCAGCAATCCCTCTCGTTGATATCTACCCAAACGACAGGAGAATCCTTAGTAGGAAATGTGCTTGCACATCAATGTTTATTGCAGCATTATTCACAACTGCTAAGACATGGAACCAACCCAAATGCCCACCAACAGATGAATGGATTGAAAAAGTGTTGCATATATACTCTATGGAATACTACTCAGTCATAAAAATAAAAACAACAACAACAACAAAAAAAAAACAAGTCCCTGGGCTTTTGACAGAAAGTGGATGAATACACAAGATTTACTGCTGAGTGAAGCAAGCCAGGCTATGAAGGAGAGACATTGTATGTCCCCACTTAATATAAATCCACTGTCCACACTCTATAACTGAAACAGAATGACTAGAGTATATAGAAACAGAGAAAATGGTTGTAAATACCAGATTCAGTGTGGGAAGCTTGCAGGTGAGGGAAGAGAGTCTGAGAAAGGACATTAAGGAGAATAATAGAGAGGCAAAGCATTTATGGGACAAAGAAATAAGTTATTATCTGTTGAAGATAATGTGTATAGTATTCTCCACTGGACTGGTGAGAAATGTATACGTGTTGGAATATTCACTTTGCAAACTAAGTGACATGAATATATAAAAGAAATTGAATTTTTATAAAAAGAAAGCAGGGGATTTGAAACGGTTTCAGATCATTAAAATAACTTTACACCTTAGTAATATACTTAGCTGTTCCCTACAGGAAAGGGAGAGTCACTGACATGTCTTCAGCAATGTAGATTTGTGTGTGTGTGTGTGTGTGTGTGTGTGTGCACGCTTGTCTGCACATGCACATGTCTCTGCATGTATGTGTGTGTATTTCTTGCTGTCCTCCAATCTCCAATTACCCTTAATCTAGAGTAAATATTGTAACATACATACTTTTTATGTTTGGTACAGAGTATGTTAAATTTACATTAAACAAAGAAATGAATCGATACTTTTATAATGTTTAACATAGATTTAAGGTGATTTATTGGATACTGGGTGTCAGCAAAAGTATAGGCAAACATACTTAATAGGAAGTGGTCATATATTCTATGGAAAAGTTAAAGTTGACACCAAATAGTCACTAAAAAGTCATTTGAAAGATGTCTAAGACAGCTTCCTAAAAATATCACAAAAATGTTTTCTCCTTCATAGACTTCCTAGTTGTCTCCTTGATTGAAAAATATTCTTGTCCATGGTTTTATTAATTTTATTAACACCATGGTTTTATTATTTTTCTTTGCTGTATAGCATTTAATTGCCTGATTGTACTATCATTTATTGAAACACTATTATTTATGAATCTGTTGTTGAATTTAGTGTTTAGCAATTACAAACAATACTGACATGCCTGTTTTTGCATAAGTCTAATGAAATAATTTTTAAAAATCATTTAATATATCTTTTTATTTTTTATTTTTTGAATTTTTTTCTTTTTAAAATTTTTTATTATTATTCATATATTAAATCGCTATACATCATTTTGATTGTGAAGAGACTTTACCCAGCATGCTATACACCTCAGTCTAGCCCAGTCGAGACCACCATACTCATCCTTGTCAACAGATAATAAACCTTATCTATGTCCCACAAATGTCTTACCTCTCCATTTTCTCCCCAAATTTCCTATGCTCTTCCCCTCTCACACTCTCTTTCCACTTAAAAAATCATTATTTAATATATCAAACTAACTCAAATATAATCTTATAGTACATAATAACCATTGTTTTTTCATTTATTTAACAAGTTATAAAGGCATATACTCATGCAGTACAATGCATTATTTCAATAGTGGAATGATATCCCCAAATCAATAAACATGTCCTAGAATCAATATGTATGCTGTTACTATTTAATTTTCCATTCCACCAGTCTGTGGCCTTTGATCAGAGAGTTTAATCCATTAACATTCAACGTTACTATTGATATTTCCAGACTTGTCCCTACCATTAAGTTGGCCATATTCTTGGTTATTTTTTGTTCTCTTATTTCTCTCTGTCTTTAGTTTTCTTGATATAGTACTCCTTTCAGAATTTCTTGAAGAGCTGGTATGGAGTTGGTAAATTCTTTCAGGTTTTCTTTATCCAAGGACGTTTTTTATCTTTTCTACCCATCTGAAGGATAATCTTGCCTGGTATAGTATTCTTGGTTGAAATTGTTTTTCATTTAACACTTTGAATATATTTCCACATTCTTTTCATACTTACATTTTATCCAGTGAGAGGTCCGGTGTTAGTCTGATGGGATAGCCTTTGTAAGTGATTTGATGTTTCTCTCTTGACAATCGTAAAATCTTGTCTTTGTCTGTGGTTTTGGCCAATTTGGCTGTGATGTGCTATGGAGAGAATCTTCTTGGATGGATTCTATTTGGGGTGCTTTGTGTTTCTTGGGTCTGAATGTTTGAGTGCCTCTATAGACTTGGAAAGTTTTCTTCCAGGATTTTGTAGAATAGATTATCAATACCCTTATTAGTTTCTTCACCTTTTGGGATACCCATAATTTGGATGTTTGGGCATTTCATGGTATCTATTATTTCTCGTATATTACCCTCATTTTTCTTGGTTATTTTCTCCATATTTTTGATAATTTTTTTCTATGTCAGAGATTTTTGTCTTCTGCTACTGAGATTTGATCTTCTGCATGGTCTAACCTGCTTTTAATAGTTTCAAGTGATTCTCCCTCTTTCATTGCTGAGAATGGTTAGTTGAGGCATCTTTCTCATTTTGTAGTCTTATCTTTTATTTGTTTTTATTGCTTAATTGCTCTGACTACCAGTTCCAGTGCTGTACTGAACAGAAGAGGTGAGAATGGCCTCCTGTTTCTTCTGATCTTAGAGGAAAGTCACCTTTTCACTACTGAGAATAATGTTAGCTGTGGGCTTTATTATATTGAGGTACATTCTTTTTTATAACTAATTTGTTTGGGCGTTCTTATTACGAGAGGATGTTAGTTGTGTCCTGGACTTTTTCTACATTTTATTGAGAAAATATATGTTTTCCATCATTCTTTTTTTTTATACTATGAATCACATTTATTGATTTGTATATGTGAAACTATCTTTGCATCCCAGGAGTATATTCACTGGATCATATTGTATCATCCTTTTAACAGGATGTTGAATTTACTAGTATTTTGTTGTGTTTAGTTGCATATACATTCACTAAGAACTTTGGTCTGTAATTTTCTTTTCTTGCATAATCTTTATCTGGCTTTGTTTTGGGATAATACTGGTCTCAGAAAATAAGGTTGAAAGTATTTGTGTTCCTTCTTTAATTTTTTGGAGGTCTGCAAGCCAGAATGAGGCCTTGGAAGAAACTGGCTGGCATCTTGATCTTGGACTTCCAGCCTCAAAAACTGTGAAAAAAAAATGTCTGTTGCTTAAGCCATGCAGTCTGTGATATTCTGACACTCAGTCTGAGCTAGGACACTACGCATAGAATAAACATAAGAAAGGCAGAGTGACTAAGTCCATGTTAAGGTGGCTGCTGACTGTGCTGGGATCCCTTGGAGTGACAAGCCTTCAGTGAAATCTGCAACAGGCAGGAGAGTTGAGGCCTTCCTTCAGAAGCGGATTCCTCATGGCTCCTGCAAAGTAGTCATTTCAGGGGACAGGAAAAATGAAGATTTTCTACTGATAATTCAGCCTCCAGCAAACAAAGCTAGCGTGGTAGGGAGCCCCTCTGATCTTCTATCTGCCTCTGGGTCTCTGTCTTTGTCTCTCTCTACTTCTGTCCTCTCATACTTTTGTAATTTTTCCTTTTTACGATTTTTTTTAAAGGTAAAGTTTTTCTCTTGCTCTCAGCTCCACCTTTTGTTTTGTTAATAATCCCCTCTGCTCCCTCCGCCCAGGCAGGAGAGTTGAGGCCTTCCTTCAGAAGTGGATTCCTTGTGGTTTTCTATTTTTTGGGTTTTTAAATTTTTTTTTTTTTTTTTTTTTTTAGTTTTTCTTAATAAGAACAATAATTACAATTTTTTGTGTGTTTTTTTCTCTTTCTTTGTCACTGTTTCTCTCTCTTTCATTTTCTTTTTTCTTGTCTCTCCTCTCTTCAATAGCCCTTCAATGTGTTTCTAGATGGATCTAAGGGCACTGTAGCTAAACATCGAAATATTATTAGGGTTAACATATTCCTCAATATCTACTGAAACTGCTGCACCAGTGATCACAACAGAACGGCAAAGAGATTCTAGAACACCTCTGTCTGCTTGCTCCTGAACATTTAGACTGAACTTCAAGAATTTGAAAGAAACACACCATCCATCAGATGACAAGAAATCACCACAGGACCACAAGAAATATGGGAAAGCAAGAAAATACCTCTCCTCCAAGGGAAAAGAATAACTCCTCTTCATCCACCAGCAGTTCAATGCAAATCATGGAAATGTCTGATAAAGAATTTAGAACATTCACAATGGCGAAGCTAACTGAGATGGAAGAGAAGAGAGACAATGAACTGCTAAAGAGAAAGGAGAAAAAAGTTGATGAGTTCCAGGAGGTGAGGAAATTCTTGCAAGATCTAAAAGAGGAATTACACGCTTTACAAAAGAGTCAAACGGAACTATTAGAAATGAAGTCTATAATACAGGAAGTCAAAATATCCCTTGAAAGTATTAAAAGCAGACTAGATCATTCAGAAAATAGAATCTCAGATGTAGAAGAAAAAATGGCTGGCCTAGAAAAAGCCACCATGAAGACTGAGAAAATGGCACAAAATTTGAGAATAATATACGAAAAGTACTAGATATCATCAAACGTCCAAACATCCGGTTAATTGGCATTCCGGAAGGTGAAGAGACCCATAAGGGCATTGATAATCTATTCCATGAAATCCTACAAGAAAACTTTCCAAACCTAGAGAGGCATTCAAAGATCCAGTTCCAAGAAATACAAAGGACCCCAAATAGAATCAACTCAAGAAGATCTTCTCCAAGACACGTTATAGCCAGGTTGACCAAAACCACAGACAAAGACAAGATACTAAGATTGGCAAGAGAAAAACATCAAGTTACCTACAAAGGATATCCCATCAGGCTAACAGCAGATCTCTCACTGGAAACAATGCGGGCGAGGAAGAAATGGGAAAATATATTCAAAGTGTTAAGAGAAAAGCAATTCCAGCCGAGAATACTGTACCCGGCAAGATTATCTTTCAGGTGGGAAGAAAAGACAAGAACATTCTCAGATAAACAAAACCTGAAAGAATTTACCAGCACCAGACCAGATCTCCAAGAAGTTCTCAAGGGTGTGCTATATCAGGAAAATTAAATACAGACACACGGAAAGAAGAGTTCAAAAACTAAGAAAGCGGCCAGCTTAATCATAGGGACAAGTCTGGAGTTGAATATTATACCCCAGAATTTAATAGGAAAAATGGAACCAGAACAGAAGATAAAGTACATGAGACTGATAGGTGCACGCACCTACCATTTGAACAGGATCCTAACTTGTTTCCTGGCTTTAAGAAATGTTCCTTAGCATTTCTATAATTTAAGTTAAAACTGGTTTTCTTAATAGTACCATATGAACTTACCATTGAAAGTAGTTAGATTATTTAAGAAATCGTGTGATCAATACAATGTGGGTGGAAAAGGAATAGAAGACAATTGTAGACACCAGAGACAGTGGGAGAAGAGGGTGGGAAAGGACAGAGGGTCAGAAAGAGGGGTAAAAAATTCTAGGAAGTATAAATGGAAAATGTTGAATAATAATATGTATGATTAAGTCACTATGCAGTATATTCTAGATGGGAAATCATATTTTGTATGCTGTGATGATGCTTAGGGTAAGAATGTAAATTAAGTTACAAAAAAGGGGAAAGTTTCAGGGAAAAAATCCATTCGATGACCGTAGTTAAGATATATAGCCCCAGCTAGGTGCTACTTTATAGGATGCCTAAAGTTAGACTTGTGTTCATGGAAATGTATATATCACCTGTGTTTGCTATGAAAATATTTAGATTAATTAAGATCTTTAGTAATTCAACAAAAAATGGGGGGAAAACAGTATAGAAAGTAAACATAGATACCAGAGACAGTGTGGGAGGAGAGTGGGAGATGGCTGAGGGTAAGAGATAGGGAACCAAGGATTGGGGGGGGGGGGGAAAGCAAAACATACAGGAAACAAGAAATGGAAAATTATTTGCTGACAATAACATATATGTTGATGTGCTTGATTGAGACAATATACAGTGTACTCTGGATGGAAAATCTCATTTTGTATGCTGTAATGATGTACAGTGAATGAACGTAAACAAATAAATTTAAATAAAAAAGAATTTTTTTGGAAGAGTTTGTATTAACTACTTAAGTGCATAGAAGGATTCCCCATGAAGCCATCTAGTTCTGGGTTTAACTTTATTAGGAGGCTTTTCTTACATTATTTCTTTAATCTTTTTACCTGTTTGTGGTCTGTTAAGATTTTCTGTTTCATAATTAAGTTTTGACAAGTTGTGTTTTAAATAATTTGTCCATTTATTCTATTTTATTCAATTATTTGTTGTTAATTTGTTGTTAATTGTCATTAGATTCCCTGATGATCCTTTGTATTTCTGACACCAGTTGCAAAGTCTATCATTCTAATTTTATTTACTTGCGTCTTCTCTGTTTTCTTAGTCTAGCTAAAGTTTTGTCGATTCTATCTTGAAAAAAAAAAAAACAGCTTTAGTTTCATTGTCCTTTTGTGTTTTTTCTTGTGTCTATTTTTATTTATTTTATTTTTTACATTTTTGATATAGGGCACATGCACTTGCCAGAGTCCTGTCCTGTCTTTCTTTTTTCTCAATCTTCCAATGGGACTTCAGAGAGAATTTACCGAGGAGCTGGAAGAACCAGAACTTTTAGGACCCAACTCTCTGAGGCTGCGTTGGGCACTCTGGCAGCTGGGAACTGTGGGTTTGGGGGTTGGGGAGGGGAGCCAGGCTGTGGTCAGACCGGGGACCATGTGAGCATGACTGGTAGACTGCCTGAAGTGTGCTCAGAAGAAGGGACCACAAGTGGGAGGCTCTCTTTTTTCCTGAATGCACTCCTATAGTGGCTGATGTCCACACTTGTCTTTCCTACCATCATATCTTTGTGTCTCTCGATTTCTGTCATAAAGTGCAGGCATTCAGTATGTGTCGACTGGGAATATGCAGTGCTTGTCTTTCATGGTCTCACTTATTTTCTGTAGCATTAAATCTGTGTTCATCCACTTTGTGTCAGTAATCAGGGACTTATTGTTTCTTATGCTCAGTAATATTCCGTAGGGAACATGTGCCTCAATTTTCATTCCAGTCATCTGTTCTTGGGCACTTGAGTTTATTCCATGTCTTAGCAATTGTGAATAATGTTGTAGTGAACATGGGTGTGTTTCTGACTATTTTCCTGTCCTTTGGATAAATACCAAAGAGTGGGATTATTGGGTCAAATGTAAGTTCTCTTTCTAGTATTTTATTTTCATTTTGTCATAGGGTATGTTCACTTGCTGGAGAGAGAGAGAGAGAGCGAGCGAGCAAGAGAGAGGGAAAGTGAGAAATCACACCCTCAGGGGAGGGGCCTATCCCACAATCTCTTCTCAATTCACCTCCTGGTATTCTGAGCACATGCACCCAGTATGGCTTTTAAGCCACCATGTCAGGAGCTCAAACCAGAGTCAGGCATGTGGGATCCAGTACCTCAACCACCACACCACCTGCTGGCCGTATATTTTCAGGTTCTTGAGGAATCTGCATTGTTTCCCATATTGGCTGTGTTAATTTACATCCCACCAGCAGCGTAGAAGGATTCTTTTTGTACCATGGACTTGTCAGCATTTGTCATTCTATAGAAATAAAAGTGGCTAGCATACATTTAAAGCAGTATTTATGTGGGTAAACATGAAAAGTCATATAAGCATATTACTAATCAAGACAGGCAAGTTAAATAATGAAGTACCTATTAAAGTGACTAAGATAGAAAAGCACACAAAATTCAATGCCAGCGCAAGGGAAGTTTGATTTTGTGGCACCATTTGAAGAAGCTTTGGAAAAGTAATTTAGATTGTATATTAAGAGACATTTTAAACATTATATACCTTAAGATAAATTATGTTAGGGAGTGCACTCAGAGTGATTTCTACATAAGCATGTTTATTTCAGTAAAATTTTAATTTAGAAATTTAACACCATGTGACTATTCACTGTTAAGAGAGGACTGGTATTGTGGTATCACTAGTTGATTTACCTTATTAGTACATGTCCAGCCGTATAAACACACCGCATATCTCAATCTAAAGAGGTTTGTTTCAGGAGCTCAGATACAGAGGTCGCGAAGGGCTACATGGAAGACCAGGGAGGCAGGGAGGGTTTCTGTCCCTGAATATTGACCTCTGCTCCTCTTACTGCTGAGCTGTTGGGGACCCTGCCCTGCTGACAGGCAGCACCCTGATGCCTGTGTCCTGCCAGTGCTGACGAAACCGCTGGGGTGCTGGATCCTGCACTCCTGCATGGTCCTTTTTCTCAATAGCTGCCACAGACCACCACCAGAATGAGCAGAAAGACTCAATTTCCTTTGATCTTCCACCACCTGGTATCCCTCTAGGGCCTCCACTCTCAGAGATGTACAGAAAACCAGATTGCGAAATGAGCAAAAGCCCTGTGAAGGCTGAAGCGTTGGGGGTCAGGGTGGCTCCAGCATGCGGCATATTTATTTTTTCTTTATTTTGATTTATTTTATACAGTTAATCACTGTGAATCACTTAGCTTGTAAATTGAACTTACCCAACGTGAAAACGCTTCACACCAGTCCATTAGGGATACAAAGCACATGATCATTCACAGATAATAATCCATTTCTCTATCCATAAATGTATATTTTCTTCTTAGTTTATTTCCCTACACTCTCCCCTTCTCCCATCCTTTCCCCACATTGTCTCCAGTAGCCATAAACATTTTCAATGCGTCTATGTTCTCTAATATTTTAGTTTCCTTTCACAGTATAGAGTGCTAGTTTTTATTTCTCTCTCTCTCTATATATATGTACACACACACACACACACACACACACATTTTCCCCTTTGATTTTTTAAATATAAATTAATATTTTGTATAGAACATACAAATAGAAGACAAGTTTGTACACTTTGGACCATCAAAATCTTTGTTCTTCAAAAACTACTGATTTGGTGTATTTATGTATGTATTCATTTATCATTCTTTTTTAAAGTTTACATTCCATTGCCATACATCATTTGTCTTGTAAAGAGAATTTACCAAACATGAAATACAGCTTAGACCAGCCCAGTTGAGAATACTATACATGTCATCATCAACAGGCAATAAATCATTAGTGTGTCCCACAAATGTCTTGTCTCTCAATTTTTTCTCCCTAATTTCCTTCCTTATCTTCTCCTCTCACACCCTCCTTCCACACTGTCTCTTGTGTCCATAACTATTTTCAATGTTTTTATGTCCTCAAATCTATCAGTCTGTACCATGGAGTGTAGACAGTGGTATATATTAACTGGAGACAGAGAATGTCCCTATTTTATAACCTGGCTTGCTTCACTCAGCAGTAAATCTTCCATATTCATCCACTTGCTATCAAATGCAAGGATCTTGTTTTTTTTTTTTTTTTTTTTTTTTTTTTGTATGCTTTGTTTGTTCGTTTTTACGGGTGAGTAGTATACCATAGAGTATATGTGCCACACTTTTTCCATCCATTCATCTGTTCATGGACGTTTAGGTTGGTTCCATGTCTTAGCAATTGCGAATAATGCGAAAATAAACATAGATGTGCAAGCACTTTTCTGACTGGACATTAAATTGTTTGGGTAGACACCCAAGAATGGAATTGTTGGATCATATGGTAGTTCTATTTTATTTGTAGGTCTTTGAGGAACCTCCATATTGTTCTCCATGTACCATATTTCTGACAAAAAGAAGTCATCTAACAAAGGCTGGCATACACAAAGCTCAGGAGAATAATAGTTTTGAGAACATGCACACAGAGAAAGCTCAGAAGAATTTGGCTGCAAGATCCAGGAGAGTGACGTTGCCTCTTCCTTGTTTTAGCCAACCTGCTTGGTACACAGTGTGTGCTCAATACATATTTGTAGTTTGAGGGCAAGATATATCTTACAAAGTGTGATTTTTGTCTGGGTGATTACATTATGGACCAGTGTTAAAAATTTATTGAATGAGTTTGTGTTTTAAAATTTTTCTATAATTTTTATAACAGTATTTCAAATAAAAGCTAGCATGTTAAAATTAAATAGCAGCAATAAAAAATAGATTGCAAGTGAATGACAGAGGAGGACAGCCGGCCGCCTAATGAAGAGGGAGTGAGGGAGCAGGAGATGACCTGATTTCAGTCTCGTCCACGTGCTGGGAGGGTTGTCTGTGACTCACCAGTGGGTCTCTGGATTTCAGATTCTACACCTCTGAGACATTATAAGAAAAATAACAATGTCTCACAAAAGTCACTTGATTAAATAAATATATGCACACACATATGTGAAAAGTATTTTGAAAAGCGCAAAAGCCTAAGGGTACGTATTAACTAAAATGTAAGATTTTATCGATGATGATGAGGTTTGAGATTATGGCTAGTGTTGGTTAACATAAGAAGATTCAAAAGCTGTTAGAAGAAACCAGAAATGTGCAACAGAGATGTCTATTACTTGTTTAGCTCTCATAGTTGCGTTTTTCTTCAAAGTTCCAGAGGGAGTTTATTAGAGAACTGTCGCCCACTCCCCTCAGACACGGTCTAACCTGACTGATGGGACTCGCCCACTTCTCTCTGTGCACGTGACCTGCCGCACTGTGAGCCCGTCCCGACGATGCCCCGGACGACATCTGACAGTGAGTGCAGCCAGACAGGCAGACGCCCCTCAGCAGGAGAGGCTGATCCATGTTCTTGATGATTTGCCTTTGACACGTTCTATTAGTTCTTGACAGAATCTCCTCAGTTTTCCTTACATATCTTCATTTATTTCTATGGAGAAAAGCAGTGAGACAGAAATGATGAGAATGAACTGGGAGGTCATGGCCATGCGTGTAGGGACACAGTGTTCCCTCGTGGCCTGTCCCAGGAGGGGTGCTCCATTTGCCTATGACGGTGGCCCCTTACTGAAGTGCAGCCGTGACCTGCCCAGGGCCCCCGCCCTCCTGCTCTATTTACGCAGCAGACAGCTCCTGGGTCCTCACGCGTGGTGGTGCTGCTTCATCCTCGCTTCACGTAGTCGGTACAGACCGGGTCAGCAGGTGTGTTATGGAACTCTTTTCAGATTTTGCGCAGAGCTCAGCCTCTATCTGCCAGATGAAGGAGGATAGGGGATTTGTTAGGAACATGCACGTGTGTGTGTATTCTTAAATACACATGCACACACACATATGTGTTCTTGAATTTGTTACTATTTATGTGAAGGCATCAAGTTTATTTCCAGTGTTGTCTACAGCATCAGCACCCCAATGTTTAACATTTTACTAAGTTGAATATCCTAGTTAGTCTTTGGAAAATTACTGGTAAATAGCAGTGACCTTCTAAATTCTAGACGTGCTCTGAGATTTAGTGCAAATGATCGGAGTTTTAAAGAAGTGAACTTGGAGAAGCGTGTATTACACAAAAAGAAGATAAAAGTCTCGTGAAGCTATTATTAGCTAGGTATTAAAATAAGAAAGTAAGAGATATATTAGATATGTGTGTGTATGTATGTATATTTGAATATGCACATATTTATGTATATTTCTATACACATATAGGCCTTTAGATCCACAGAAAAATGTCAAATATAAATTTTTCAAGTGAATTGTATGCTTTATTTCATTGAAGATCTTTTCATACTTTATTTTGAAAATACATTTTTTTCATTTATTTGTTTATATCATGAGAGAGAGACAGGCAGACAGACAGACAACCCCCCTCAGCAGGGTCTCGTGTGATAATTGAGTCCCCAGCATTCTTGCCAGTTGGTCCAGGCCAGGCAGTCCAGCATGCACAGGGTCATGCAGGAGCCATATCTGCGGCTCCACTGAGGGGGAGCACCTGCGTGTTTGGGGAGTCCTGGACTGGAGAATCGGTGTGATGCCTCCCATGTGATAAGACAGTAATAATAACAGCCATCTTTACATGGGCTCTGCAGAGTGTGGATATGAACTCTTTTTTTGTTTGTTTGTTTTTCATATTTATTCAGGTGGTGATTTGGCTACAGAATAAAGCCCTTTAAGCATTAAGAAATCCAATGTTTTGACATCTTTTTCTCAGCAATTTTGTTTATTATAATTTGTATAATCCTGAAGAGATTCTCTTACATGAAGTTTCATGCATTCAGGCATTTTTCATGATGTCTGATATGATCAGGAATAAAGGTTGCAATGAAGTAGTAGCTATGATCGTAACCCTCTTGTAATCTAAAACCAACAGGGATTTTCTTTTCAGTACAGACAGCTCTGAAGTGATCAGGAAGTCACTGTCCATCTGAAAGAAACTGGCCATCTTTTTCTTGATCAATTATGTGCAGCTGAGAACCCGGATAGGACTTGGCAAGATGGGTAGCTGCATAAGCCTTCCGCTAACTTCGATCTGTTCCCAAGTATCCACTGAAAGCTTTTGCCCCAAGGACAGAGCACTGGGTTGCAAACTGGAGCAAATGCTGGCCCAGATTTGTATTTTCCAGGACGTTTCAAGACACAGATCAGAGCCCCGTGGTCCCCCATGGAGTGGCCAGAAGTAGACAGCCTTGGGTTCCCCTGGAGTGGGCATTTGTAGGTGGGGAAGCTCCTCTGTTACATAGAGTACATCCTGTAGTTAGTTTTCTAAGGTCTTCAGTGGCACCCACGTAAACCCCAGCACCAGTGCTGAGGTCCCAGCTGTCATCTCCTCTAATATGACAGCCACGAGGGCTGGTGTCTGGAGCAATGATGATAAGACCATGTTCTGAGGCTGCTTGATATCCAGATTTTGATATAAAATTTTCTTTTGTGCAAGTTAAACCAGACAGCCAATATAGAGCAGGGCACTTTCCAGTCTCTGCCTTCGATCGTAAGTAGATAGCAAATTTCATTTTGCACTTCAGTTCAACAATGTCATGTTCAAAAGCTTTCTGGAATCCTCCTAAACACGTGTTGATGTAAATCTGTTTTAAAGCCATGCTTGTCCTGAGACAGCTGCAGCAGGTACAGCAGACACTGCAGGAAGCAGATACTAACTCTTTAATAGGAAGCTGTGTTCATCTGTAATCACGGTATTCTGAGGACTTTCATTCCTTCATGTGGCTTGATCCTCATGTCCCCTGAGGTCACGCATTATCTTCTTTGGGTGCAGAGGGCACAGGGCATGGTTGGTGAGAAGCTGACCCAAGGCTGCAGCCGGGGCTCCTCCCCCTGTGCCCCTCAGATCTCTGCGGTGTCATGTGTGTGTGAGGACCCTGCCTGCTCCGGGGAATGTGAAGCTAACCCCACACCACGGCAGCCCCTCACACAGGCAGAGCCGGTTCAAATGTACAGTATGGATTTACGCTAATTTGTTTCAGTTTCTAAATCTTTTAAATCTTTCTTCTATGTCACAAATATCTAAGAGTTTTAAGGTCACAGTGGGATCCTTAAACCAGAGAGGTTTATTAAGTTCAGACTGCTATAAAAAAAACAAAAAACAAAAAACAAAAAACCCTAAAAACCCAACTCTGTAAGAAAGTTTAATTTCTCTGTTTTCCAGGGATTTACTGTTAGTGTTAGCGTAGGGCAGAGATTCTGCAGTTTCCCAAGGCTGGTGATAAGTGACACTATCGTCAGGAACTTTCAGTACTTTGAACTGTGTCAGCCTCCCTGTGAGTTACCAATTCTTTACACCCACAGGTGGAAATTCTTAGTTTTCTAATTTGTTAAAAACCAGGCAGCTTATAATCTCCAAATCTGCAGGCCCAACAGACCTTCCCAGTCAGCACACTGAGGTTGGTGCATACACATACATGTGTGTGTGTTCACGAAAAATCATTCCAGAGACTCACAGTGCATTAATCCAAGGCTCTGCTTCGTGGCCTAGGTGAGAACACGGAAAACGTGACCTGGATGGCCAACCACACCGGATGGGTGGATTTCATCCTGGTGGGACTCTTCAGTCAATCTGAACACCCAGCTCTCCTTTGTGTGGTCATTTTTGTGATCTTCCTGATGGCCTTGTCTGGAAATGCCATCCTGATCCTCCTGATCCACTCCGACAGCCGCCTCCACACCCCCATGTACTTCCTCATCGGCCAGCTGTCTGTCATGGACGTGATGTACATCTCCGTCACTGTGCCCAAGATGCTCCTAGACCAGGTCATGGGTGTGAATGAGATCTCGGCCCTGGGGTGTGGGATGCAGATGTTCCTCTATTTGACATTAGTGGGTTCTGAATTTTTTCTTCTAGCGGCCATGGCCTACGACCGCTACGCGGCCATCTGCCATCCTCTCCGTTACTCTGTCCTCATGAACCACAGAGTGTGTCTCCTTCTGGCCTCTGGCTGCTGGTTCCTGGGATCGGTGGATGGCTTCATGCTCACTCCCATCACCATGACCTTCCCTTTCTGCAGATCTCGGGAGATCCGCCACTTCTTCTGTGAGGTCCCTGCTGTAATGATGCTCTCCTGCTCGGACACCTCACTCTATGAGACACTTATGTACCTGTGCTGTGTCCTCATGCTCCTGATCCCTGTCATAGTCATTTCAAGTTCCTATTCCTTCATCCTCCTCACCATCCACAGGATGAACTCCGCTGAGGGCCGGAGGAAGGCCTTTGCCACCTGCTCCTCCCACATGACTGTGGTCTGCCTGTTCTATGGGGCCGCCGTCTACACCTACATGCTGCCCAGCTCCTACCACACCCCTGGGAAGGACATGGTGGTGTCTGTCTTTTACACCATCCTCACTCCTGTGCTCAACCCTTTAATCTACAGTCTTCGGAATAAGGATGTCATGGGGGCACTGAAGAAAATGGTGAATGTGGGACCTGTCTCTCAGGAAACTACAAAGTAGGGAATTTAGTACTAATGTTTTCTTTTTCTTCTATATACAGTTAGAGATTTAGGATTTCATGCCAATATTATTTGTCAAATTCTCTTACCATGATATCTTACCTCACATTTATTTTTATGTATTGCTTTACTGTTTTGGGAACTCTTTGGTTTTATAGTCCTTGTACATTCAAATACTTAAAGAATTGAATTGTGTTGATGGTATGTTTTCCAAAGTTGATAACTCCCTTCTAACTCTGTAGGAGGATATTCATAATTTTTGGCGATACACAATGAAATATTTAGAGAGTGGTCACAAAACATTCAACTGATGAGTGAGTGTGAGGAATGATGAAGCAGTTGGGCACAGTATCATTGGCATTATTATCATTGGCCTGATTCTAGGCATGGGCTGCAAGATAGTAACTGTATTGTTCTTTTTGTTCTAATTTTCTGTAAATTTGGAATTATTTATGAGTAAAGTGTTAAATACCAAATTTTGTCTTCTCTCCTTTTCTATCGAATTTCTACTTTTTGCTTTATGGCACTGTGACATAGCATCTTAGGAATCATGATCATTTCAAAGTCTTGTCATTACCGAGACAATTAAGTCATGTGCCTTCCCTCCCTTTTTCCTACTTGGTCCAACTGCTGATCTGATCTCTCTTTTTGAGATTGGCTTTTTTTTTTTTTTATTTCATGTATGAGATTATACCATGCTCACCTTTCTGTGTCTGGCTTGTTTCACTTAGTATGGTGTCCTCCACTGTTATCCATGTTGTCCAGAATGACAGTATTAGGTCACTCCTATCCAGCTTCAGGATTTTATGCCTTTTTATACATAATTATTTCAGGATAGAAACTGGATTTATGCCAGGTTCTTTCTTATGCATGTTTTAACTCCATGTGTGCAAACTTCAACTTATATTTTTCATAAGATTAAACTTTTCTTACTATCAAATTTGTCTCCTGAAATAATATGTTGAGTTTCTAAGTAATTGCAATTATTTTGAAAGTTTTGTTTATATTTTTGTTTTATAATTAAAATGTACATTCCGCGTGTGTGTACTTTTTATTTTTGTTTTTCTTTTTGACTCTTCATGTACAGTGGATACATCTGCCATTTTACATGGTTTCTTACTGAGATTTTATATATAAATTATAAAATGTTTCCAAAATATGACAGGATTTATTCATTTTTAAGTAGGTCTTTATTCTCTAGGTACATATCCCATGTTTTAAAATCCGTCCATCTATCAATAGGTACTTGTGTTGCTTCTACATCTTTTCTTTTCTGTTGTGAATAATGGTGCAGTGAACATGGGAGTACAAACACCTCTTTGAGATACTGGCTTTCTTTCTTTCAGGTACATACCCAGAAGTGGGATTGCTGGGCCATTTGATACTTATATCTTTAATTATTTGAAGAATCTCCAAACTGTTTTCAATAATGGCTGTACTAGTTTACATTCCCACCAGTGTGTACCAGGACATCCTTTTTACATCCTCACCAACACATCCTAATTTTTGCTTTTGTAATGATAACTAGCCTGACAAGGTGATTTTTCATGGTGGTTTTAGTTCTGTTTCCCTGATGATTAATGATGCTGAGCACTGATAAGTGTTGTTGGCTGTTTGTACATCTTCTTTGAAAACTATCCACTCAAGTCCTTTGTTAATTGAGTTACATGTTTTTTTTTTTTCCCCTAGTGAATTGTAGTATTCCTTGTGTATTTTGGAAATTAGCCCCTCTTTAGATATAATGTTGCCATTTTTCACTTAACACATATTTTTCTGCCTTTCCATAGATTGCCTTTTCTTTTCTTCTCTTTCTTTTTTTTTTTTGGTGTTTTACTTTGATGTGTGTGAGATTTTTTGTTTGATGTAGCAAATAGCACACTTAACGGTGAAAGCTGAGAACTTTTCATGTAATATCAGGAATAAGGCAAGGGTGTTCATTCTTTTTCTTCCAATTTTATAATTTCTTTATTATTATTTTTTTATTTTAATATTTTTATATACATTCAATCATATTATTTAGCTTATAAACTGAACATTTCAATATGTGAACATTTCTCCTCAGTCCAGTTGATCAAAGTATCTCCACCGATAACACCACACCTACCCATCCCATCAATGCTCTGTCTCCATATCCCTCCTCCAAATGTCCTTCCTTAGGTCCCACTTCTCTACACACACCACTTCTGGCACTAACCCCCATCTCTTGTGTTTGTACAACCTTAGGTCAATCAGTTTCAGTCATAGAGTGCAGACACTTGGTATATATTAAGTGGGGACATACAATGTCTCTCCTTCATAGTCTGGCTATTCTTACTTAGATTTTCATTGTTGTATATCTTTATGGCATACAATATGGTTTTTCAAAGCATTCGTGATAATCAAATCAGTTATTAGAATATTTATCATTTTCAACAACAAAAAATTACATTCTTGTGTCTTAGATGCTTTTTTCCTGAGCCCCTCCCACTTGCCTCCACTATTCATCCCCCCACACACCCCACACACAGACTCTGAAATCAACCATTGCCCTCTCTAGTATTGTGACATGTTATCTTCCGTCCTGAAACAATGTAGAAACTCTAGCCAATGCCTTTTTTATTAAAGAAAAGAAAGTTATGAGACGATAGATACTATGCAAAGAAGGACAGTTTCCTGAGAATTATAAAACAAATTAAATAGATTTTTAATATCTTGACTGGGGTTAGGTGGTATCTCGTGGTTTTGATCTGCATCTCCCTTATGATTAGGGATGATGAACAGTTTTTCATATGTCTTTTGACTGTTCATATGTCTTCCTTAGGGAGTTGTTTGTTCAGCTCATTTTCCCATCTTTTAATTGGACTGATCATTTTTTTTTCTGGGTAGCCACTTGAGTACCCTGTGGATTCTGGTTATCAGTCCCTTTTCTGAGGCATAGTTTACAAAATATTCTCCCATTATGAGAGTTGTCAGTTTACACTAATTACTGTCTTCTGCCATGCAGAAACTTCTTAATCTGATGTAATCCCACTTGTCTATCTTTGGGATTATTGCCTGTGCTTTGGGTGTTTTATTTAAGAGGTCTTTACCTAACCCAATGTCTCCCAGAGTTTCTCTGGTGTTTTCCAGCAGTAGTTTTATATTTTGCGGTCTTAGGTTTAGATCTTGGATCCACTTTTACTTGATTTTTGTTAATGATGAAAGATAGGGGTCCAGCTTCATCTTTCTGCAGGTGGATACTCAGCTTTTCCAGTACTATTTGCTAAAGAGGTTTTCCTTTTCTTACTGGATTGACTAGTACCCCTTGTCAAAAATATGTTTGCTGTATGTTTGGGGGCTTATTCCTGAAGTCTCTATTCTTTTCCATTGGTCCACATGTCTGTTTTTGTTTTAGTATCATGCTGTTTTAATTATCACAGCTTTTTAATATATTTTGCAGTCAAGGAGTGAGATACCTCCTATTCCACTCTTCTTGCACAAGATTGCTTTGTTAATATGAAGTCTTTTATGATTCCAGACAAATTTTATGATTCTTTTTTAAAATCTGACAAGAATGTCTCTGGTAATTTGATTGGGATTACATTAAATATGTAGATTAATTTGGGTAGAATTGTCATTTTGATTATGTTAATTCTTCCAGTCCAGGAACATGGGATGTCCTTCCACTTTTTTGTGTGTCATTTTCAGTTTCTTTAATTCCTTTTTCATAGTTTTCCTTGTAGAGGTCTTTAAGTTCTCTGGTTAAATTTATTCCTAGGTATCTTATACTTATTTTTTTTATAAGCCAAACTGTATCCAACTTTATTAAAGATACTTTTCATGAACAATCATGGTATTTCAGGCAGGACATGGGCAGACAATTGTTAACAGTATACAACAACTTTCAAATGCACTTCTTCAATGGACTATCAAAATCAGAAAGCCACTATAAAACCCAATGAAGTCTTCATTTGATGCTCTGAACAGGGAAAGTTTACAGTGAGGAGTGGCATTTCACATTTAGCATGTTGTTTAACAACTTTTCACAAGCCAACCTTGACTTTCAGGAAGTGAAAACAGCAGAATTATCGACCTGAAGAGCCAACAATACAGAAAAGTTGCTGCTGCTCTTTTGAAGGACACCATCTCAATGTCACTGTAAAGTCCAGATTGCCTGACATACCGGCATAACCAGTTTTCTGTGGTCAGGTCCCCACAGGCCTCTGGTGTAAGGGAGTTAAGTCTATGCTGAAGGCAGAGAGGAGAGGACATAAACGCAAATGTTAAGTTTTCCACAGCACAGGGCGTCTGTGCCAGGGGGCTGTGTGTGTCAGGGAACCCCTCCTCTCGGGAGCTGAGAAGTCTCTCAGAACTAGAAGGGAAAGATGTTGAAATCAATCCAGCTTCAGAGACATTCTATTAGTGACAAAGACCCCTTCCCCCAAAAGCAACAATGAAGTGTTCTGTGTGCTGACAACATAGCTCACATAACTAACAACAAAAAAGGTAAAACAAATTCTGCATTTCTATAAAACTTGATAAAAAATAGTGTTTCAGACTGTACAGTCACCAGGAGTGCACAGTTGTCACAAATGCACACACGTCACTTGGCATGTCCAGCACCGTCAGCTTCCTGTGCCTGGTCTCTTTGGGCACCTCCTCTTTCTGCGGGTTATTCTCCTCCTCGCCAGCACCCGCTTTTCCCTTTCTTCTTTGGGCGCCTTCTCTCCCTGCTTTGCAGGGGCCGTCTTAGGCTTGGGCTGTGGCTGTGGAGGAGCAGGCTTCGCAGACAGCCTTGCAGATCTTCTCTGTGGTCCGTCCTTCACCTTGGCTGTGTCTCCTTCAGCCTCCCCTTCAGCCTTTCTCTTGGGCATGGTGGCGACCAGGGCGGGACCAGGGCGGGACGTAGGCGCTGGGTGCGGGGGATGCAGGGGCGCAGGCTGTGGTCGTCCGGGGTCGCTCTCGCCTGTCCACACTGCTCCGGTGTCTTATACTTTTTGTGGCTGTGGTACGTGGGATTATTTTCTTCAGTTCTACCTCAGTCTGCCTGTTGTTTGTATATAGAAATGCTATAGAGTTTGTTAAGTTGCTTTTGTATCCTGACACTTTACTGTATTAATTTATTACTTCCAGGGGTTTTATCATGGGTACCCTTGGGTCTTCTATGTATACAATCATGTCATCTACAAATAAAGATAATTTCACCTCTTATTTCCCTATTTGAATGCCTTTTGTATTCTTCTCTTTTCTGATTGCATTGGCGGGGACTTCCAGCACTATGTTGAATAGTAGAGAAGGTGGGCATCCTTGTCTTGTACCGGTTTTTAGTGGAGAAGATTTCAGCTTTTCTCCATTCAATATGAGATTAGCTACGGGTTTTTCATAAATAACTTTTTCTGTGTTGAGAAATGACTCGTCTATGCTGTATTTGGTAAGAGTGTTAATCATGAAGGAGTGTATTTTATCAAATGCTTTTTTTCTGCATCGATTGAAATGATCATATGGTTTTTCTCTTTCTTTCTGGTAATATGGTGTATTAAATGTATGGTTTTGCATATGGTGAACCACCCTTGCATCCCTGGAATAAAGCCTACCTGGTCATGATGAATAATCTTCTTTATATGTTGTTGGATATGATTTGCTAGTATCTTGTTGAGAATTTTTGTGCCTATATTCATCAGAGATATTGGTCTGTAGTTTTCCTTCCTTGTCCTGTCCTTGTCTGTTTTGGGGGTGAGGATGATGGAAGCTTAATGAAATGAATTTAGAAGGGTTCCTTCTTTTTGGATCTTTAAAAATAACTTGAGGGAACCAGCAGTTAGCGTAATGGCTATGTCGCTGGACTCCCACGTAGTCGACCGCGGTTCGCGTCTCGGACCCGGTGGCTTACAACTCACGCCGGGCGCGTGTGCGTGCGTGCCCAAGATCCCGAGAGGAGAATGGAGGAGAAGGGATTGCGGCGTGACCATCCCCCCTGGGGGGTGATTTCTCGCTTTCTGTCTCTAATGTCTCTCTCTGTCTGTCTGGCGAGCGCACGCGCCCTATAGCGAAAATCTCTCCAAAAAAAAAAAAAAAAAAAAAAACTTGAGTAAAGTGGGGGTTAACCTGCTTTGAAAATTTGTAGAATTCAGAACCAAAGCCATCGGGGCCAGGGCTTTTCTTTGTTGGGAAGTTATTTATTACTGATTCAATCTCATTGCCAGTTATGTATCTATTCAGACTCTCTGTGTCCTCCTCATTTACTCTTGGTAGATTATATGTGTCCAGGAATTTGTCCATATCATCCATATTTTCTTGTTTGTTGGCATATAGTTGCTTATAGTATCCTCTAATGATATTTTGTATTTATATTGTGTCTGTTGTAATATTGCCTCTTTAATTGCAATTTTGATTTATATGCCTTTTCTCTTCTTCCGAATTAACTAGCTAATGTATGTCAATCTTGTTAATCTTTTCAAATAAC
Source organism: Tupaia tana (assembly GCA_026018925.1). Lineage (NCBI taxonomy): Eukaryota > Metazoa > Chordata > Mammalia > Scandentia > Tupaiidae > Tupaia > Tupaia tana. The sequence goes on from JAKSZU010000015.1 coordinate 3,158,311, forward strand.
CAGATTTTGGTTTCATTTATTTTATGTATAGTTTGTTTATTTTCTGTTTCATTTATTTCTGCTTAAATCTTTATTATTTCTTTCCCCTTACATTTTTTGGATTTTTTTCCCAGTTCTCTGAGGCATGATGTTAGATTGTCCATTTGCCATATTTCCATCTTTTTCTTATGTGCACTAATTACTATGAGCTGCTCTCTTATGGCTGCTTTGCTGTGTTCCATAGATTATGAACACCCATGTACTCGTTATGATTTCCATGAATCTTTTTTATTTAAGTCTTAATTTCTTCAATAGTTGTGAAGTCATTCAGGGGTAGGTTATTTAATTTCCATACGATTGTATATTTCCATGTTTTTTCAAATTAATATCAAGTTTAATTCCATCATGATTGGAGAAGACGCTGAATTTGTTCACTTGCTATCAAATGGTTTCTATGTCTTTGAACCTGTAAAGGCTTGTTGTGACCTATCATGTAGTCAAGTTTCAAAGGTTCCATGTGGTGAGAAAATGTATATTCTGTGGTTTTGGGGTGGAAGGTTCTATAGATGTCTGTCAAGTCTGTTTGAATTATGGTATCACTTTGATCCTGTATCTCTTTGCTTATTTTTTGTCTAGATGATCAGTCCAAAGAAGATAGTGGGATGTTGAGATCCCCAACAGTTAGTGTGTTGCAGTCTGTTTCTCCTTTTTAAAATTTATTTTCTAATGTTTTAAAATTTTGGTCTTATTTTTGGCATTTTAAAATGTAACTATTTTTTAACTTAATTTTTAAAATTATATGTATGGTTTGGAATGCCATTGGTGTTTTCAATATGAAATATATATGCATGAATATATCTATTTTTTCAAGAACTTTCTTTTTTTTTTTTTTTGGAGAGGTTTTTCGTTATCAGGCGCGTGCGCTCGCCCGACAGACAGAGACAGACATAGAGACAGAACGCGAGAAATCACCCCCCAGGGGGGATGGTCACGCAACAATCCCTTCTCCTCCATTCTCCTCTCGGGATCTTGGGCACGCACGCACATGCGCCCGGCGTAAGTTTTAAGCCACTGGGTCCAGGACGCAAACCGCGGTCGACTACGTGGGAGTCCAGCGACATAGCCATTACGCTAACTGCTGGTTCCCAAGAACTCTCTTTGCATGTGTGTAGATACATTTATTTCTCTCCTCTACATCTCCTTACTTTCATTTACATTTATTCTTAGTCCATTTGTTGCTGCTAACACAAAATATTACAGACTAGGTAATTTTTAGACAATAGAAATGTATTTCTCACATTTTGTAGGCTAGAAGTTCAAGATCAAGGTACTGGCAGATTTGATGTCTGTCAAGGCCTGTTCTCTGCTTCCAAAATGGTGCCTGTTGCTGTATCCTCACATGGGAAAAGGAGAAATTGCTGGTAAAGGAGGAAAGGAAAGAGAAAGGAAAAAGTCACTAGGACACTCCCTTCAACTCTTAGAAGAGCAACAATCCATTCATGAGGGCAGAGGTCAGTTCTCCAAAGGTCCACCTCTTAATACCATCACCTTGAGGTTTAAATTTCAACACATGAAATTTGGAGGGATATATACATACATTCAATTGATAATAATTTTATCTTCATCTATTCCTAAAAGTGGTTGCACATCTATGTTTATTTTAGAATTATTCACAATTGCTAAGCACCCAAATGTCCACAAACAGATGAATGGATTGAAAAAGTGTGGCACATATACTCTATGAATACTAGTCAGCCATAAAATAACAACAAGATCCTGGCATTTGATAGAATGTGGTAAATATGGAAGATTTAATGCTGAGTGAAGCAAGTCAGGCTATGAAAGAGAGACATTGTATGTCTCCACTTAATATATACCAACTGTCTGTATTCTATGGCAGAAATGGAAAGATTAGAGGCTATAGAAGCATGGAGAATGGTTGTGGATACTGCAGACAGTGTGGGAAGAGGGTGGGAGAAAGAGAAGAGTATGAGGAAAGAAATTAAGGGGAAAAATAGAGAGGCAAGACATCTATGGGACACAGAAATGGATTATTATCTGTTGATGATAACATGTATCATATCCTCAACTGGACTGATGTGAGGTGTATTCGTGTTGGGTAAATTCACTTTACAAGCTAAGTGATGTACAATGATTGAATGTATGAAATAAATAAATTTAAAAAATACAAATAACAATAATGATAGCACTCTAATCTTCCTTGCAATTTGAAAGTTTAGCCTGGGTGCCTGCTATGAAGGTTATAACCACTATCTCTCTTCTAGATAGAAAAGAAGTTTTATTATTATTTTGGATAAGAGCAATTAATTAGATAAATTGATATTATAATGTTCACAAACATTCACAAACCATTATAATGGTTTGTGAAGAGTCTTAGGAGTCTGGGTCTTTTTACAGAAATGCTGAGATATCTAGAAGTTTTATTTTTCCATACCTATCAATGCAGCAAAAAGATTAATTAATTTTAGGGCCCAAATTGAATTTTATATATGCTCTGATGAAGTTATAAATTACATTCTTACTGATATGGATTTGAAAAGTTTGTAATCTAGGCAAAAGAAAACATTATTAAGAAACTGTTTTTAACTTTGGAAAGAATAACTTATGGTTTCTGATTTAATATTTATGGTAGCTAACATTGTCCAAACACTAACTTTAGGCTATGTATAATTTTATGTACTGTATTATATCACTTATTCCACATAACCCAATAAGGTAGGTACTTTTTAAAAGATTTTGCTACTAACCAGAGAAAGACAAAGAAAGGGAAAGAGAGAAAGCGCTCCCTAGGAGGGATAGACATAGTGCAATTCCTTCTTCTCCTTCTTGGGACTTTGGGCATGCATGCATACACACCTGGCATGTATTTCAAGCTGCCAGACCTGGGCCTTTAAACCACACAGTTGACCATGTTGGATCCAGCTGTCTTAATCACCATACCACCTGGCTAGCCAAAGAAAGGTGAATACTTTTAACACTCCCATAAGAAAACTGAGGTACACAGAAGTCAAGAAACTTGCATGAGGTTACATAATCAGAAAAATATGTGGTGATGATATGATCTTAAGTCAAATCTCAGACTTCATTCTTTTAATTATGCTATACTACATTGTTCTCAATGTGATGAGCATGTACCACTTGCCCCTTCTTCATGCTCATCCAACCTATGAGCTTTCATTTAAATTAGATTAATGCATCAGTTGAGTTAACAACAATGAAATGTAAGTTCCATAACATTGGGGGCAATTTTGAGAGTAAAAAAATAAAAGCAATTGACTATAATGTAACAATAATCTAAGTGGATAGGTCAAAGAGAAAAATATAGCTGAATAAGACATCAGAAAACTAGAATATCCCTCCTTGTAAATCTAGCAGTCTTTCCTTCATACATTTGGATGCTTCCGAGTTGGGTGCAAAGATGTTTATAAGTCTTATATCTTCTTCATAAGTTAGCCCTTTTACTACTCTAATGCCCTTCTTTGTTTCTTCTTACAGTTTTTGTCTTAAAGCCTATTTTGTGTGAAATCAGTATCACAACTCCTGCTCTTCTATGGTTTCTGTTTGCATGGAATACCTTTTACAGCTCTTCACTTTTAGTCTATGTATGTCTTTTTTTTTTCTTTTTTGAGAGGTTTTTGCTACAGGGCGTGTGCGCTCACCAGACAGACAGAGAGAGACAGAGAGACAGAAAGCAAGAAATCACCCCCGGGAGGGGGGGGGTGGGTGTGTGGCCACGCCGCAATCCCTTCTCCTCTCGGGATCTTGGGCACACACGCACACACTCCGGGCGTGAGTTTTGAGCCACCGGGTCCGGGACACGAACTGCGGTCGACTACATGGGAGTCCAGCGACATAGCCATTATGCTAACTGCTGGTCCCAGTCTATGTATGTCTTTATCCATGAGGTTCATTTCTTGTAGTCAAAAGATAGTGTTTCTTTTAATCCATTCAGACAATTTGTCTCTTGATTGGAGAATTTAATCCATTATCATTCAATGTTATTACTGATATTTCTGGACTTGTTCCTACCACTAAGTTGGCCATTTTTTGGGTTACTTTTTGTTCTCTTATTTCTGTCTATCTCTCTAGTTTTCCTGGTATAGCACTCCCTTCAGAATTTCTTGAAGAGCTGATCTGGTGTTGGTAATTTTTTTTCAGATTTTGTTTATTTGAGAATGGTTTTTATCTTTTCTTTTGATTTAAGGGGTAATTTTGGTGGGTATGATAATCTTGGTTGAAATTGTTTCTCTAAGTAACTTGACCTTTTTCTCTTGCCAATTTTAGTAGCTCATCTTTATTTATGTATTTTTGTATGTATGCATATTTATTTATTTATTTATTTATTTATTTTAATTTACATTTTATAACATGTCTTTACAGTATACATTTCTCTTTTCAACTCAAAAACCATGCATGTCAGTCAAGACAAGGATATTACTATATACATTATCATTAGCAAATAGCTAATCACTTTTGGCTAATTAAGCATACTTTTACCCATTTTTTCCTTCCCTCCCTTCCGTACTAAACTTTTCTTTTTCACATTTTGTTGATTCAACAAAGATCTTAAAGTATGGACAAAGCTAGAATCTAGTGACAAGTGCACTGTAATTTTCTTCTGAAACAATTGTTTTCCTCTCTTTCCATTCCCCCTTTTACTAAAGAGAGGTGTAACCTAACTTATTTGAAAAAAAAAAATTAGGTTAATCTCAGTTTGGTCTGTTATTTGCACAAAGCCCCATAAGAATTCAATTTCTAATGCAAGGCAACAGATACTATTGCATTATTGAACTTATGCAAATAATCATTCTGCCACAAAATAAGAATGCCCACAAATATTTTCCAGTTGCAAAGGGGTCAGGAAGTGATAAAAGTTCATGCTTCAATTAAAAAATTAAAAATTCTTTAACAAATTGCTGACTCAACAACCAAAAAAAAAATCCTTAAATCTGGAAGATGAAGCATAGAAGAAAATCAGTAGTAATTTAGAAAAAAGTCATAGAATTCTATTTTACTAGTTCAGTCTCATGTAATCTCTTGCTGAATTTGCAGTGTTACTGTGGTCTGACCTTTCCGTTAGCATTCAACATTATTATTGAGATTTCAGAACTTGTCCCTACCATTAAATTGGCCTTTCTCTTGGTCATCTTTTTCTTCTCTTATGTGTCTGTCTTTAGTTTTCCTGGTATAGTACTCCCTTCAGAACTTCTCGAAGAACTGGTGTGATGTTGGTTAACTCTTTCAGGTTTTGTTCATCTGAGAATGTTTTTTATCTTTTCTTCCCACATGAAGGATAATCTTTCCAGATACAGTATTTTTGGTTGAAATTCTTTTTCGGTTAACATTTTGAATGTATTTTCTCATCTTTTCCTTGCTTGCATTGTTTCTGATGAGAGGTCTGATGTTAGCCTGATGAGGTATCCTTTGAAAATAACTTGACGTTTTTCTCTTGCCAATTTTAGTATCTTATCTCTGTGGTTTTGGTCAATTTGACTGTGATGCACCTTGGAGAAGATCTTCTTGAGTCAATTCTATGTGGGGTCCTTTGTATTTCTTTGGTCTGGATATTTTAGTGCCTCTCTAGGTTGGGAAGTTTTCTTCTAGGATTTCATGGAATATATTTTCAATGCCCTGATTATTTTCTTTATCTTCTGGGATACCGATTATCCAGATGTTTGGGCATCTAATGGTATCTAGTATTACTCATAGATTACCTCTATTTTTTTTTTTTTTTTTTTTTTTTTGCTATTTTCTCAGTCTTTTTGGTGAATTTTTCTAGGTCATAGGTTTTGTCTTCTACATCTGAGATTCTACCTTCTGCATGATTAAATCTGCTTTTAATACTTTCAAGGGAGGTTTTGATTTCCTGTATTATAGCCTTCATCTCTAACAGCTCCATTTGATTATTTTTTATGGTGTGTATTTTCTCTTTCAGATTGTGAAGAGCTTCCTCATCTTCTGGAACTCATTGTCTCTTTTCTCCAGGATCTTCTGGAGTTTGTTGTCTCTCTTCCCTTGCATCTCTGTTAGCTTTGTCACTATGAGTATCCTAAAATCTTTATCTGACATTTCTAGGAGTTTCATTGTACTGCCTGTGGATGATAAAAGGCTGTTATTTCTTCTTGGGGGAGAGATATTTTCTTGATTTTTCATATTTCTTGTGCCTCTGCGGTGGTGGTTTCTGGTCATTCAATGGATTAGATGTTACTTCCTACCTTCTTGGAGTTAATTCTGAGTGTTAGAGGCGTGTGGAAGGAAATGGCCTGCAATTTTTCTGCAGTAGTTTACCTGATCCTCAGCAAGCAACCTGCACTTTTGTCAGTGGAACCGGATATTACAAAGGCCTCACAGTTTCAAGGCAATAGGGGCACATGGGCTGAGCTGCTGCAGGGTTTTAAATATTCAGAAGTTTCACTCCTGTGCAGCTAGACCTGCCTAGATACTCAATGTGTGAAAGGTGAGAAGCAAAGTGTGAAAGTCAGGTGAAAGAAAGGAGGCAAAGGGAAAAAGAAAAAGAAAAACAAAACAAAACAAAAAACAAAAACCCAAAACAATGAAAAGGGAAAAAAAGTTTTATTAAAAAAAAGGCAAAAAAAATCAGAACCATGTGGTACACTAGTACATCACATGAAAGGGGCAGGGAAAGCCCACCACAGATGCACATGGATTCTGAAATTAGCAAGAAAAGTGAGAGGTCAGAGGCAAAATTTCAAGAGAAAGGGAGAGTGAGAGAGACAGACAGACAGAAAGAAGACAGAGACCATCCTATTTGGCTTTTCTCAGGGTGTTGGGCTGGAAGGAGGGGTTTGGAGCAGAGGTGTTTTCCTGTTAAAGGTGCCAGGAAAGCTCACCTCAGATGCACATGAATTCTGACTTTTCACTGGGTGTTGGGCAGTAGCTTGTCTTTATCTGTGGCTTTGATGTGCTGTGGAGAGGATTTTCTTGGGTTGATTCTATTTGAGGTCCTTTGTATTTATTGGGTCTGGATGTGTGAGTGCTTCTCTAGAGTTGGGAAGTTTTCTTCCAGTATTTCATGGAATAGATTTTCAATGTTCTTATTAGTTTCCTCACCTTCTGGGATATCAATTATTCAGATTTTTGGGCTTTAGAAAAAAAATTTTTGAGAGGTTTTTGCTATAGGGCATGTGCATGTGTACTCACCAGAAGTCAGAGAGAAACAGAAAATGAGAAATCACCCTCCAGAGGGGATGGGCACGCCACAATCCCTTCTCCTCCATTCTCCTCTCAGGATCTTGGGCACGCATGCACATGTACCCAGCAGGGGTTTAAGCCACCAGGTCCGGGATTTGAACTGCAGTTGAGTACATGGGAGTCCAGTGACATAGCCATTATGCCAACTGCTGGTCCTGAAATGTTTGGGCATTTAATGGTATATAGTATTTCTTGTATATTGTCCTCTTTTTTTGGTTATTTTTTTCAGCCTTTTTGGTGATGTTTTTTTTTTTTTCCCCTAGGGCAGAGGTTTTGCCTTCAACAATCAAATGAAATCTTCTGCATGATCTAATCTGCTTTTAATACTTTTGAGGGAAGTTTTGATTTTCTATATTATAGCCTTCATCTCTAATAGTTGGTTTGATTCTTTTTAATGGTATCTAATTCTTCTTTCAAATCATGGAAGGACTTTTTTATCTCCTGGAGTTCATTTTCTCTTTTCTCTTGCATCTCATTCAGTTTTGTCACTTTGAATATTCTGAATTGTTTATATGACATTATAATGAGTCTGTTGTACTGTCTGTGAGTGATGAGGAATTGTTCTTTTCCCTTGGGGAGAGAGATATTTTCTTGGTTCCTTATATTTATTGTGCCTCTGCGCTAGTTTCTGGTCATCTGATGGATTATACGTTTCTTCCTAATTTCTGCACCATTGTTGCTGGAACTGGATATTCTAATGGCCTCCCAGTTTCTTGAGAACAGGTTCACCTGGGGCTGAGCTGCAGGGTTTTAGCTGAGGACGAAGTAGGGGTTGTGCAGTATGCGTTGTGCACTGTGCACTTCTGGAAACTATGAAGTTGAAAGTGTTCCTAAGGACCAGAAAATGATGTAATGGCTACATTGCTGGACTCCTATGTAGTTAACTGTGGTTTGAGTCCTGGACCTGGTGACTTAAGACTCACACTGAATGGGAGAGGCAAGGGTCAGGCTTTCAGAAGAAGAGTCCTCCATTGCTGCTGAAAACTAGTTATTTCAGGGAAAAAAGAGAAATGGAGATTTTCTATTGATAATTCAGCCTCCAGCCCCCAAACTTGAGTGGTAGGGAGCCCCTTTAGCCTTCTCTCTCTCTCTGTCTCTCTCTGCCTCTCTCTCTGTCTCCTCATTTTTTGGGTAATTTTTCCTTTAAAAAATTTAAGGTAAAGTATTCTCTTGGCTTTCAGATCCTCCTTTATCTTGCTAATAATCCCATCTCCCCTTCTGCTCTAGGAGAGGCAAGGAGCAGACCTTCAGAAGAAGACTCCTCCATTGCTGCTGAGAACTAGTCATTATGCTTGGCATGTGGTTTTTTATTTTTTGCTTTTTTTTAAAAAAAAATTTTTGTGTGTTTTTTTCCTTCCTTTTTTTTCTTTCTTTTCTCACTCTCTCTGTTTTCTTGTTCTGTTTCTTTTATCTCATGACTTTGCTCCTCAATCTCCATTCACTGTGTTTCCAGATAGATCTAAGGGAGTCATAGCCAAGTATCCAAATACTATTAGGGTTAACATATTCCTCAATACCCACTGAATCTGCTGCACAAAGGAATAAAAATGGAACAGCAAAGAGATTCCAGATCACCTCCTTCTGCATGCTCCTGAATGCTCAGACTGAACATAAAGAATTAGGAAGAAATGCACCATCAGATGACTAGAAATCACCACAGGGTCACAAGAAATATGAGAAAGCAAGAAAATACCTCTCTTCCAAGGGAAAAGAATAACTCCTCTTCATACACAGACAGTTGAATGGAAATTATGGAAATGTCTGATAAAGAATTTAGAATATTGATAATGACAAAGCTAACAGAGATGGAAGAGAAGAGAGACAATGAACTGAACAAGAGGCAGGAGAAAGGAGCTGAAGAGTTCCAGGAGGTGAGAAAATTCTTGCAAGATCTAAAAGAGGAAATATACACCTTAAAAAAAGAATTGAATGGACCTGTTAGAGATGAAGGCTATAATACAGGAAGTAAAAATCTCCCTTGAAAGTATTAAAAGCAGACTAGATCATACAGAAAATTGAATCTCAGACATAAAAGAGAAAATTTCTGGCCTACAAAAGTCCACTACAAAGACTGAGAAAATTGCCAAAAAAATGAGAGAATAATACATGAGAAATACTAGACACCATCAAACGTCCAAACATCTGTATAATTGGTATCCTAGAAGGCAAAGAGACTCATAAGGGAATTGGTAATCTAGTCCATGAAATCTTGCAAGAAAATTCTCCAAACCTAGAGAGGCATTCAGAAACCCATTTTCAAGAAATACAAAGGACCCCAAATAGAATCAACCGAAGAAGATCTTCTCCAAGACACATTAGAGCCAGATTGATCAAAATCATAGACAAAGACAAGATACTAAAATTGGCAAGAGAGAAACGTCAGGTTACCTACAAAGGATATCCCATCAGGCTAACAGCGGACCTCTCATCAGAAACAATGTGAGCAGGAAAGAATGGGAAAATATATTCAAAGTCTTAAGGGAAAAGCAATTTCAACCAAGAATAAATACTGAACCTTGCAAGGTTTTCCTTTATATCGGAAGGAAAGACAAGAACATTCTCGGACAAACAAAACCTGAAAGAATTTACCAACACTAGACCAGATCTCTAAGAAGTTCTCAAGGGAGTGCTATACCAGGAAAACTAAATTTAATTATAGTTTTTTTGTTCATTAGATTTCTGTTTTATTTGGTCATTTGAATGGTAAGGCTTTTCTTTTTTTTCTCTTCCAAAAAGAGTGATCTCAGGACCATAAATCTCCACTGAGTCTCTGGAAGAGTAATTGGTGAGCTGGGATTGGAGTCCCTGTGGTGTTACCGGGTATAAACAAGCCATACCCTGAGTCCAGGCCTTTGTCTCTGTGGGGATCCCCGTTCTCTTCTCTTCTCTCTCAGAGCTACTCATTATTCTGGATTCAGTCTGTGTAGTGTGTGGTCAATCAGCGTGTTTTATTTTCTTGATCTCCAATATACAGCAATACAAAAAACAAAAACAAAAACAAAAACAGCCCATGTGTTCATCTTCCTGTATATCAGTACCAGAGTATCTGATCCCCCTTTTTTCCCAATTAGAAGTTTTATATGATTTTGCAAATATTTTAAATGTTATTTATAGTATTTGAGATTTAGCATTAGAATTACACAAAATGGCCCAGAATGAATCATTTAAGAAGTCGAGAAAACCCCCAACATCGGGTATTCTAAAAAGTATTATATGTGAATTATAATATGGTTAAATCATGAATCTCAAATTCTGCATGTATAAATGTCCACATTTTGTTAATTTTTGTGAGGAAGAACAACTTGAATAGACATATGGCTATGTGTTTGTTGATCAACTGTAGCCAAAAATTAGAGTGTAATTGAAACCTGTCCTCACCTTGACCCATCTCCAATTCAGGTAAGTCCATGCTCATGATCGTAGAGACTTGTAAAGGACTGACCCGCAGCAGCCTTTCCCAGTCTCAGCCGTAGAGACGATCTGACAGGGTGGATTCATGGTGAGTAGATTGATCTGGGGGCAGAGGATGGCACAGCTGCACAATCCCACCCTCCATGAGACTAACTGACATACCGCTGTTTGCCGTTTGTGTCCAGAGACCCAGTGAGTACTCTGGTTTCACCCTGGCTTCAGCTGCTCCAGGTCGCAGGTGTGCAAGTGTGCATGAGGTCTCAGATCTCAGGACTCAAACCTAGAGCCTTATCATGTGGGTCAGCCTCACAAAGGTGTCATGTTTTATAGCTTTGACACCAGAAAACACAATTTTAAAACTCCTCTGTGTCCATGACATTATACCATAAAGGTTTTACTTTTTTTTTTAGATGATGATTTGTTGTAGAAAAATATTTTAAGCATCACTGGGGTCTTTCGATATGACTTAATTTCCTCATCATATTATCTCCAGGGCTGAATTCAGTGCCGGGCTCATGATGGATATGTTTATTTACTTATTTATTGTGGTACAAACACTCAATGTGAAATCTACCACCTTTTTTTTCCCCAGTCTTTTAAAAATATATTTATTTACAGTCATTTGCTGTACATCAATACAGTATACAAAATGAGATTTTCCTTCCAGTATACATTGTATATTGGCTCAGTCAAGGATAGTACCATACATGTTATCATCAACAAATAATTTTCTATTTCTTGTTTTTTATATATTTGCACTCCCCCCCACCGATTCCCTACCTCTCACCCTCTGCCAACTCTCCCCCCTCCCCCACCCTGTCTGGTATGTACAATTGTTTTCCATGCCTTTTTCTCCCCATGTATTATTAATTAACTAAGGATCTTAATTGATTTAAAGACTTTTAATAGCAAGTGAAGATGACATATACATATTTATGAATGTACATCTAACTTTAGACATAAACCTCAGTGAGTAAAGTGAACATACGATAAAGTAGCACTTCACTGGGGCTATATAGCTTACTGCAGTCATTAAACAGGCATTAATAGGTGTATTTAAATACATTTTTTAATTTCAAAAAAAGTTTAAGTTTTAATAGATCAAAATCAAAAGATGGTAAGAGAAATTTGCTTAAAACTTAAAGCCAGGAAAAAGGTTAGGATTTAGTTCAAATAGTAGGTAGATGATATCACTAGTTCAAGAGAAGACAAAAATCCTTAAATATGGAAATCAAAGCACCGAAGAAAATCAGTAATATTTTAGTCTAAAGTAAAAATAATATTCTATTTTACTAGTTCAGACTCACGTAATTATTCTCTCTTCTATTGAATTTACAGTGTCACTGTGGTCTGATCTTTCCATTTAAACTCTGGAAGTTAACATTCAGCTCCGGACTTGTCCCTACCATGAGGCTGGCCATTCTCTTGGTTGTTTCTTGTACTCTTATTTCTGTGTGTCCGACTTTAGTTTTCCTAGTATAGCACTCCCTTCAGCACTTCTTGGAGAGCTGGTATGGTGTTGATAAATTCTTTTAGGCTTTGTTTATCTGAGAATGTTTTTGTCTTTTTTTCTCATATGAAAGATAATTTTGCTGGGCATAGTATTTTTGGTTGAAATTGTTTTTCACTTAACACTTTGAATATATTTTCCCGTTCTTTCCTTGCTTGCATTGTTTCCAATGACAGTTCCGACATTAGCCTTATGGGATATCCTTTGAAAGTCACTTGACATTTCTCTCTTGACAATTTTAGTATCTTGTCTCTGTCTCTGGTTTTGGTCAATCTGGCTATGATGTGCCTTGGAGAAGATCTTCTTGGGTCAATTATATGTGGGGTTCTTTGTATTTCTTGTGTCTGGATATTTGGGTGCCTTTCTAGGTTTGGGAAATTTTCTTCAAGGACTTCATGGAATAGATTATCATTGCCCTTATTAGTTTCTTTACCTTCAGGGATACCGATTATCCAGATGTTTGGGTGTTTAATAGTATCTAGTATTACTCATATGTTATTCTCATTTTTTTAAAATTATTTTCTCAGTTTTTTTGGTGAATTTATTTAGGTCAGAGGTATTGTCTTCTAATCTGAGATTTGATTTTCTGCATGATCTAATCTACTTTTGATATTTTCAACAGATGTTTTGATTTCCTGTATTAGAGCCTTCATCTGTAACAATTTCGTTGGATTCTTTTATGTATATCTGCTCTTTCAGATCATGCAAGAACTTCCTCACCTCCTGGAACTTGGTGACTCTTTTCTCCTTCATCTTCTGGAGTTCATTGTCTCTATTCTCTTGCATCTCTGTTAGCTTTGTCACTAAGAATATTTTAAATTCTTTATCTGACATTTCCATGAGTTCTTTTTATTCTTTGTGGAGGAAGAGGAGTTATTCTTTTGCCTTAGAGGAGAGATATTTTCTTGGTTTATCATACTTACTATACCTCTGTGGTGGTTTCTGGTCATCTGATGGATTATATGATTTTTCCTTTTTTTTTTTGAGTTAAATCTGAGCAATCAGAGGAATGCAGAAGAGGTGACCTGCAGTCTGTAAACAGTACCATTTTTTCTCTCTTTGCACAGCTGATTTAATGAAAATTGAAGATTAATCTGACCCTAAAAGTATTCAGATATTTGGCTACTGAGCACCTAGTCCTGTCTAGAAAATCGGTGTGTGGAGGCTGAGCAGAAAAGTGAGAAAGGTAAAAAGAAAAGGAAAAGAAATAGAAAAAAAGTAGAGAAGAGAAAAAAGACAAAAACAATAAGAAAAAGGGAAGAAAAGTTTTTCGTCAAAAAATGAATGGGGTTGCTCAGAACTCAAATATAGATGGCTGCTGATTGGTGTATCCTGTGGGGACAGGGGTAAAGGTAAGAGTTAGAAAGACAAAAGGGCAACAGAGAGCTGAGTTTAAAAACTAAAAAAATAAAAATTAAAAAAAAATAGAGAGAGAGAGATGGAAAGAGACAGAATAAGTAGGATGCTCTAACCTCGCTCCTGCCTAGACTGGGGAGCAGGAGGGTGAAGTCTGGGCAGAGAGTCTTCGGTGGTCGAAATCCAAATCTACCATCTTAACAAATGTTAGAGTGTACAATGTCGTGCATAACTGAATACCCATTGGATAGTAGATCAAGTAAAGAAATATTTGATATATGCCACAAGACCTACGGGATAGGCAAAAAACTACTTTGTGCATCAGAAATTTTGTTTTGCTTCTGAGTTTCAGTCACAAATTAAGTTCACTTCCTTAGACCATAGTGCTAACCCATAAAAATAACTGGCTGCAGGGACCAGCAGTTAGCGTAATGGCTATGTCGCTGGACTCCCATGTAGTCGACCACGGTTCGCGTCCTGGACCCGGTGGCTTAAAACTCACTCCAGGCACGTGTGCGTGCGAGCCCAAGATCCCGAGAGGAGAATGGAGGAGAAGGGATTGCGGCGTGACCATCCCCCCTGGGGGGTGATTTCTCGCTTTCTGTCTCTCTGTCTCTCTCTGTCTGGGGAGTGCACGCGCCCTATAGCAAAAACCTCTCCAAGAAAAAAAAAAAAAAGTTAAAAAAAGTAACTGGCTGCAGAACTAAGTATTCCACAAACAAATAGACTTCAAGATTCATAGACACAGAAAGACATATGGCATCCCAGAATTCCTTCGTGTACTCTTGGATTGTAATTGCCACTCAGTAGAGCTTCGCAGTGAGTTCCAGATAAAGAATGTTAAGCTAAAAAATTTAATAGTTCTTGAATTGTGGGAAATGGAAATGAAGTGTTAAAGAACTTTAGACAAGAGAAAGATGGTTATTATTAATAAGTTCAGTTTTAAAATCTTCAGCAGAGCAAATGACATGGGCTTGATGTGCAAAACATACTGAGTATAAATCAGAATGTTCATTTGTGAGATTTTACTTAAATCAGAATTGGAAATATACTCACCTGAAAAACAAACAGTAAGTGCAGGCTTGAAGTGAAATAACGCTCCATCTATCCAAGGGCCTATAAACAAAATAGAACTTGCATGAACATATACATTATGTATTCAGAAGAAGTTGCATAGAACCTCAGATAAACTCTAATCATATTTTGGAATTTTGGAAGTAGTAAGAGTGGCCATACAAATTTATAATCTTCATCTTCCATTGTTTTGTTTTCTCTCAGGCTTAAGGAAGATACTGTGCATGTGTGTGTGAGAGAGAGAGAGCCAGAGAGAGAGAGAGAGAGAGAGAGAGAGAGCAGCAGAGAAAGAGAGAGCCAGGGAGAGAGAGACAGAGTCAGAAAGAGATCTCTTAATATCCTGAGGGGCTAAGAATGAGACAGTTCTGCTTAAAGCTACTTCTCTTGTGAATGGCAGGAGGCAGCAGGTGCAGGAGGACTGATCACATTCACGCTATATTCATAGACTGAATGCCTTCATATAACATGGAGAAGTACTTACAATCAGGGTTTAATGAATATTTTATTTTTAATATTAATTATGTTATAATTTCTAATTTCCTTATGATAGCTGTACTTATTTGAAAGGGTACAGTGTGTTTTTCAAAACATGCATAAAATGTGTGCTGATTACATCAGTGTAAAACACTTCCACTATCTTTTTTATCATTATTTTGTGTTGTGAACATTCAATATCCACTCTTATGATTATTTTGAAATATATGTATAAAATGTATGATATGTATTTCTTAAAATGGTTATATAAAAGTTAAAGAAAATAAAAAATAAGTTCTATTTACCTGAGAAATATATTTGCCTACAATTTAAATTTCTTAACAGAATAAAGGTATTACTACTATATCTTTTTTTCAAGTAGACCTTACAAATATTTTCATTATTGTCATTTTTTTAATGGGCTTTTCTTTGTTGGGAGGGTATTTATTATTTATTGAATGTCAGTGCTTGTTATGGGTCTATTCAGGCTTTCTATGTCCTCCTGAGTCAATCTTGGTAGATTATATGTGTCCAAGAATTTGTCCATCTCATCCAGGTTTTCTTGTTTGTTGGCATGTAGTCACCCATAGTATCCTCTAATGATGTTTTGTATTTCTATTATGTCCGTTGTAGTATTTCCTTTTTCATTGTGAATTCGATTTATCTGGTTCCTTTCTCTCTTCTTCTTGATTAGTCTAGGTACTGGTGTCTCAATTTTGTTTACCTTTTTTTTTTTGGAGAGGTTTTTGCTATAGGGTGCGCCAGACAGACAGAGAGAGACAGAGAGATAGAAAGCAGGAAATCACCCCCCAGGGGGGATGGCCACGCCGCAATCCCTTCTCCTCCATTCTCCTCTCGGGATCTTGGGCACGCACGCACACGCGCCCGGCGTGAGTTTAAGCCGCCGGGTCCGGGACTTGAACCGCGGTCGACTACGTGGGAGTCCAGCGACATAGCCATTACGCTAACTGCTGGTCCCCTGTTTACCTTTTTAAAGAGCCAACTTTTGCTTTCATTTATTTTCTGTATAGTTCATTTATTTTCTCTTTCATTTATTTCTGTTTGAATCTTTATTATTTCTTTTCTCTTGGCATTTTTTTTTTGGATTTTGTTGTTGTTGTTGTGTTTCCCAGTTCCCTGAGGCATGATGTTAGGTTGTCCACCTTTCTATCTTTTTCTTATGCACACTAATTGCTATGAACTTCCTTCTTACAACTGCTTTTGCAGTGTCCCATAGAATATGGAAAGTTGTGTACTCATTATCATTTGTTTTCATGACTCTTTTGATTTTAGTCTTAATATCTTCGGTAGTTGTGATTTCATTCAGGAGCAGGTTATTTAGTTTCCATGTATTCATGTATTTTCGAGGGTTTTTCCTGACATTGATATCAAGTTTAATTCCATCATGGTTGGAGAAGATGCTGGATATAGTTTATGTGCCTTTGAATCAGTATAGGCTTGTTTTGTGCCTTATCATGTGGTCAGCCTTCTAGAAGGTACCATGCAGGGGTGAGAAAAGTGTATGTTCTGTGTGGTTTTTGGGTGGAAAGTTCTATAGACGTTTGTCAAGTTCATATGATTTATGGTATAGCTTAGGTCCTGAATCTGTTTGCTTACTTTTTGTCTGGTTGATCTGTCTAAAGGAGATAATGAATTATTGAGCTCCCCAACAATTTGTGTGTTGCTGTCTATCTCTCCTTTTAGATCTAGCATTTTTTCCTTCATATATTTGCGTGCTCCTGAGTTGGGTGCACAGATATATAAGTCTTATATCTTCTTGATGAATTAGCCCTTTTACTATTATATAATTCCCTTTTTTGTCTCTTTTTAAAGTTTTTGTCTTAAAGCCTATTTTGTTTGAAATCAGTATCACAACTCCCGCTCTTTTTTGGTTTCCATTTGCATGGAATATCTTTTCCCAGCCTTTCACTTTTAGTCTATGTATGTCCGTGTATGTCTATGAGGTAGGTTTCCCATGGGCAACAGGGGGAAGTTTCTGTTTTTTATCCATTCAGTCAGTCTGTCTCTTGATTGGAGAATTTAATCCATTAATATTCAATATTCTTATCGATATTTATGGACTTGTCCCTACCCTTGAATTGGCCATTTTCTTGGTTTTTTTTTTTTTGTTTTTTTGTTTTTGTTTTTGTTTTTGTTTTTGTTTTGTTTTGTTTTGTTTTGTTTCTATGTGTCTGCCTTTAGTTTTCTTGTTATGGCACCCCCTTCAGAACTTTTTGCAGAGCTGGTCTGGAGTTGGTAAATTCTTTTAGGTTTTGTTTATCTGAGAATGTTTTTACCTTGTTTTCCCATATGAAGCATAATCTTGCTGGGTATAGTAATCTTGGTTGAAATTGTTTTTCATTTAACACTTTGAATATATTTCCCCATTCTTTCCTAGCTTGCATTGTTTCCAATGAGAGGTCCGGTGTTAGCCTGATGGGATAACCTTTGTAAGTAACTTGATGTTTCTCTCTTTGCCAATTTCAGTATCTTGTCTTTGTCTTTAGTTTTGGCCTATCTGTCTATAGTGTGCCATGAAGAAGATCTTACTGAATTGATTTTATTTGGGGTCCTTTGTATTTCTTGGGTCTGGATGATTGAATGCTTATTGAGGCTTGGAAAGTTTTCTTCCAGGATTTCATGGAATAAATTTACAATGACCTTATTAGTTTCTTCACCTTCCAGAATACCAATTATTTAAATGTTTGGATATTTAATGGAATCTATTATTCCTCATATATTATCTTTTTTTTTGATATTTTCTCTATCTTTATGGTGTTTTTATTTTGTTGTTGTTTTTGTTTTTTGGAGAGTTTTTTTGCTATAGGGCGCATGCGCTCGCCAGACAGACAGAGAGAGACATAGAGACAGAAAGTGAGAAATCACCCCCCAGGGGGGATGGTCACGCCGCAATCCCTTCTCCTCCATTCTCCTCTCGGGATCTTGGGCACGCACGCACACGCGCCCGGTGTGAGTTCTAAGCGACCGGGTCCGGGATGCGAACCGCGGTCTACTACGTGGGAGTCCAACGACATAGCCATTACGCTAACCGCTGGTTCCCGGTGTTTTGTTTTTGTTTTTGTTTTTTTTTTTTTTTCCGTAGATTAGAGGTTTGGACTTCTACATATGAGATTTGATCTTCTGCATAATCAAATCTGCTTTTAATTCTTTCAGGGGAGGTTTTGCTTTACTGTATAACAGGCTTAATTTCTAACAGTTTTTTTTTAATTCTTTTTTTGTGGTGTCTCTTTCTTCCTTCAAGTTGTGGGAGGACTTCCTCATCTCCTGTAGCTCATTGTCTCTTGTCTCTTACAACGTCTGGAGTTCATTGTCTCCTTTCTCTTGCATCTTGCTCAGTTTTGTCACTATGAATATTCTAAATTGTTTTTCCTACTTATCCACAAGTTCCATTGTACTGTCTGTGGATGAGAGGAATGTTTTTTTCCCTTGGAGGAGAGACATTTTCTTAGTTTCTCATATTTCTTGTGCCTCTGTGGTGGTTTCTGGTCATCTGTTGGATTGTACATTTATCCTAATTTCTTAGAGTTAATTTGAGTGTCCAAAGGCATGTAGGAGGATGTGATATGTGATCTCTTTGTAGCCCCATCTCCCTGAGGCTCACCCTGTAGCCTGCCCTTTATTTATGGGATTGTGTGTTCCAAATGCCTCCCAGATTCTAGAGAGGGGTTGAGCTGCAGAGTTTCAACGGAGAAAGTATGGGAACACAGCCCATGCTTCATAAAACTAAGAAGTCTCTAGTGAGGAGGAGAGAGTGAGGTTCAAAGGTGGTCTCTGGCCTCAGTTTCCTCACTTCTGTTGTACAAGAGCCAGGAAGAATGGCAGTCAAAAGTCAGAAGCAAGAGGGGCTGGCAACTGGAGTGGGTGCGCAGGTTCCAAGGTGGCCTCTAGCCTTGGTTTTCTCACTTACTTCTGCCACAATGAAGCTGGGAAAATGGTGGGGTGGAAGTTGGAACCAAGAGGCACCGGCACTTGAAGCAGACCAGGAGAGTGCGCAGGATCCAAGGTGGTCTTGGGCCTCGATTCTGTCCCTCTTCTTCACTCACCCCTGCTGCATGGCAGCCAGAAAGAACGACCAGTAGATCCTTTTCATGTACAAGCATATCACTGTAAAAATGATGAAAGTACAAGAATAGGCGAAGGAAGAATGGGTGATGCAAATAACAAGTGTTGTGGAGATTTCCTTGTTTGAGTAAGGTCTTGCCAAGACAATGGGTGTGGATGGTGTCTCTGCCAACACAGTGCTGAGGAAAGAGCCATGGTCTCTGCCCCATGCAGAGGGGATAGGCAGGGAGCCGAGCATATGGGGAGCGGCAATGGGTTCCGGCTGTTGACCGCATTGCCTTCTTCCCCCAGAGTATCAGCATTCGAGTCCCTACGCTGAGAAAAATGGAGGATGCCCACAACAGCACTGAACAGGGATTTCTGCTCCTGGGCTTTTCAGACCAGCCCCAGCTCGAGCGGTTTCTTTTTGTCGTCATCTTGCACTTTTATATCCTCGGCCTTCTGGGGAACTCCGCCATTGTGCTGGTGTCATTCTGGGACCCCAAACTCCGCACCCCGATGTATTTCTTCCTCAGGAACCTCTCCTGTGTGGACATCTGCTTCACCACCAGTGTGGCCCCACAGCTGCTGGTGACCATGAACAAGAGGGACAAGACCCTGAGCTATGGGGGCTGTGTGGCCCAGCTGTACGTGGCCATGGGCTTGGGCTCCTCTGAGTGCATCCTCCTGGCAGTCATGGCATATGACCGCTACGCGGCCGTGTGCCAGCCGCTGCACTACACAGCAGTCATGCACCCTCGGCTCTGCACATCCCTGGCCAGCGGGGCATGGCTCAGCGGCCTCCTCACCTCCCTGGTCCAGTGCTCGCTCACGGTGCAGCTGCCTCTCTGTGGTCATCGCAGGCTGGACCACATTTTCTGTGAGGTTCCAGTGCTCATCAAACTGGCCTGTGTAGACACGACCTTCAATGAGGCAGAGCTCTTTGTGGCCAGTGTCATCTTCCTAGTCATCCCCGTGTCACTCATCTTGGTCTCTTATGGCTTCATAACCCAAGCTGTGCTGAGGATCAGGTCGGCGGCCGGGCGCAGGAAGGCCTTTAGGACGTGTTCCTCACACCTGCTCGTCGTCATCATATTCTACGGGACCATTATCTTCATGTATCTTCAACCAGCAAAGAGTAACTCCAAAGACCAGGGAAAGTTTGTATCTCTTTTTTACACGGTCGTCACCCCACTTCTAAACCCCATTATCTACACTCTGAGGAACAAAGACGTACAAGGAGCCCTGAGGGCGATGGTCCTGGGAAAGGCTCCGGGTCAGACCGGCTGGAAGCTGTAGCTGTCCTCTCAGGGCTCTGTCTGCTCAGGGGTGATCTCTTCATGTGTGCATGTCTTGTACCTGCCACAAAGATTAGGAACAGACCGGAACGCTATAAGAAATCAACTACTCAAGCCACAGTGGAGCTTCATTCTCCCAAAACTCTTCTCACAGATCCTAAGATTCTTACTTAAAAAGAAAGTTCCCCGGGGGCACACGTGCTCAGCAGAGAGACAGAGAGGGAGCGAAGGGAAGGAAGAGAGCGCCGTGCAGTGGGTTGTGGTCACCCTGAAACCCTTTCTCTGCAGTTTCTGCCTCCTGTAGGAATTTAGGCTCACACACATGCCCAATGCTTTTCAATCCACCAGGGCTGGGATTTGAACTGTGGTTGGTCTTGTGAGACTTGGTTCCTCAACCACTAGGTCACAGGACTGGCCCAAAGACTTTATGCTTTGTCTGTAGAAAACGCTTTGCTTTTCTTCAATCATGCCATCAAGTTTCATGCAGCCATGAGTTCTACCTAGTGTGCAGGTCCACTTTTCAATTTCTACTTATCCCTAAAATGTCCACCTACATGCTTCACTGTCCAGAGACACCAACTTTCTCACCCTCTGGGCATAAGTAATTGCTTCATAATAGATGTTCCCTTACCACATAATGCATAAGACTATTTCTACATTTTTGTTATAGATAAACTTTGTGGGTTTGTTGAAAACAATGGAATTAAGGTACAAATTTATTTTGGTGCAAAAAATGTAAAATCCATGTGTAGTTTTTTAACATATGTATTTTCATGAACTTTTTGAAGACCTATCATATATGTATGTAGAGGAAGCAGTATATGTAATAGATGGTGAAATAATACATGACCATGTTCCTAATGTCGACAGAAATAACCAGCTCTGCAAAAATAATAACTAATGTGTTTTACTTTTAAGCATGATTTTGAGTGACCTAGACCTGGAGAGAAGACAAAACATGACTTTCTCAGAGTGATCACATACAAGGGTTCTTTTTATTTGACTTTGAGAGCAAGCGACAAAGTTTGGAATTTAGTGAAGAGCTTTTCCATTGGTCTGGTCCAAAAGGTGGGACATATGGAAGCGGGGGCTTGTAGGTTACAGGCAGGTTTTGCAGTTTTTAGGTTGGTGAGTGGAAAAGGAAGGTGGCCTCGGGGGAGAAAGGGATTTACTTTCGCAGAGATAAGGAGGTTTAGTGTACGTCGCGGAGATACTTTTCCAGGGACAGGATGTAGGGAGACTCCTGTTACCGGCGGGTCAAAACGACCTGTTAATGTCTGTGGTGTGACTCCCTCCAGGCCCTGGAAAGGACTGTGAAAATAGGAAAAAGCACAGCTCCTTATCAGGAGCGGAATGTCTGTCGTGTGCTCTCTCTTGTCACTGGAGAAATGATTGGGAAAAATCATAAGACATTTGTGCACAGAAAAATGCATCATGACTTTTCCAGCGACCCAACATCTTAGCCTACATGTTATCTTCTCGACAACAAGAAACTTAACTCTAATAATCGCATCACGTGCTTTTAAAACAACATATAGTTTACATACAGTTACCGTTTATTGTTTAAAAAGTTATTGAATCACTATTTTCTTTGAATTATAGACAATTTAGAATTGACATGCAAGACAGATTTATAGAGACATAAACATTTTGTTTATTTTTTTATTTTATTTTATTTTTTTTACTTTTTTTCAATTTATTTATTTGTATTCATTCACTGTACATCATTACAGCATACAAAATGAGATTTTCCACCCAGAGTACACTATATATTGTCTCAATCAAGCACATCAACAAACATGTTATTGTCAGCAGATGATCTTCCATTTCTTGTTTTCTGTATGTTTAGCTCCCGCCCTCCCCCATCCTTGATTCCCTATCTCTTACCCTCTGCCATCTCCCATTCTCCTCCCACACTGTCTCTGGTATCTATGTTTGCTTTCTATACTGTTTTCCCCCCACATTTTATTGAATCACCAAAGACCCTAATCAATCCAAATACCCTCATAGCAAACACAGGTGACATAAACATTTCCATGAACACAAGTCTAACTTTATGCATCCTATAAAGTAGCACCTAGCTGGGGTTACATATCCTACTGCAGTCATTGAATAAATATATATTTTTTTTCCTGAAACTTTTTTTTTGTAACTCAATTTACATCCCTTCCCTAAGCATCATCACAGCACACAAAATGCAATCTCCCATCCAGTACACACTGCATAGTGATTCAATCATGCACATTACAAAAAATTTTCCATTTCTAGTTCCTAGAAATATTTCCACCCCTCTTTCTAACCCTCTGTCCCTTCCCACCCTCCTCTCACACCACCTCCGGTGTCTACAATTGTCCTTCATTCCCTTCCCACCCACATTGCATTGATCACACAATTTCCTACATAATCTAACTACTTTCAATGGTGAGTTCACTCATTACTACTAAGAAAACCAGTTTTAACTTAAATCAAAGAAATGCCAAGGAACTTTGCTTAAAGCCAGGAAACAGGTTAGGATTCTGTTCAAATGGTAGGTGCATGAACCTATCAGTCTCATGTACTTTTATCTTCTGTTCTGGTTCAATTTTCCTGATTAAATTCTGGTATATAATATTCAACTCCAGACTTGTCCCTATGATTAAGTTGGCCACTTTCTTAGTTTTTGGACTCTTATTTCTGTGTGTCTGTGTTTAATTTTCCTGATACAGCACACCCTTGAGAACTTCCTGGAGATCTGGTCTGGTGCTGGTAAATTCTTTCAGGTTTTGTTTATCTGAGAATGTTCTTGTCTTTTCTTCCCACCTGAAAGATAATCTTGCTGGGTACAGTATTCTTGGCTGAAATTGCTTCTCTCATAACACTTTGAATATATTTTCCCATTCTCTCCTCGCCCGCATTGTTTCCGATGAGAGATCTGCTGTTAGCCTGATGGGATGTCCTTTGTAGGTAACTTGATGTTTTTCTCTTGCCAATCTTAGTATCTTGTCTTTGTCTGTGGTTTTGGTCAACCTGGCTATAATGTGTCTTGGAGAAGATCTTCTTGAGTTGATTCTATTTGGGGTCCTTTGTATTTCCTGGGACTGGATCTTCGAATGCCTCTCTAGATTTGGAAAGTTTTCTTGCAGGATTTCATGGAATAGATTATCAATGCCCTTATGGGTCTCTTCACCTTCTGGAATGCCAATAATCTGGATATTTGGACGTTTGATGGTATCCAGTACTTCTCGCATATCATTCTCAATTTTTTGGTCCATTTTCTCAGCCTTTGTGGTGGATTTTTCTAGGCCAGCCATTTTCTCTTCTACATCCGAGATTCTATTTTCTGAATGATCTAGTCTGCTTTTAATACTTTCAAGGGATATCTTGACTTCTTGTATTATAGACTCCATCTCTAGCAGTTCCGTTTGAGTCTTTTGTAAAGTGTGTAATTCCTCTTTTAGATCTTGCAAGAATTTCCTCATCTCCTGGAACTCGTCAACTTCTTTCTCCTTTCTCTTTAGCAGTTCATTATCTCTCTTCTCTTCCATCTTTGTTAGCTTTGACATTACGAATGCTCTAAATTCCTTATCAGACATTTCCATGATTTTCAACGAACTGCTTGTGGATGAAGAAGAGTTACTCTTTTCCCTTGGAGGAGAGGTATTTTCTCGTTTTCCCATATTTCTCATGATCCGGCGGTGATTTCTTGTCATCTGATGGATGGTGTGTTTCTTTCAAATTCTTTAAGTTCATTCTAAATGTTCAGGAGCAAGCAGACATAGGTGATCTAGAATCTCTTTGCTGCTCTGTTGTGATTGCTGGTGCAGCAGATTCAGTAGATATTGGGGAATATTTTAACCATATTAGTATTTGGATGTTTAGCTACAGTGCTCTTAGATTCGTCTAAGAACACATTGAATGGATATTGGAGGGTGGAGAGACAAGAAAAAGGAAAATGAAAAAGGGAGAGAGAAACAACAAAAAGAGAAAAAAAGACAAAAAAATTTTAAAAAATTGTAATTACTGTCCTTTTTTTTAAAAAAAAATCACAAAATAGTTCGCTGGCGCCATGTGGAACCTTCTCCTGAAGGCCCAGCTTCTTCTGCCTGGTGGGAGGACCAGAGCGATAATTAACAAGATAAGAGGTGGAACCAAGGGCCAGAGAAAAACTGTGCCTTTTAAAAAAAGTGTAAAAAGGAAAAATTACAAAAAAAAAGGGAAGACAGAAGCAGGGAGAGACAGGAACTGAGACACAGAAAGAGAGATAGAAGGCTGGGGGTGCGGGGGTGGGGGGTGGCTCCCTACCACTAGCTCGTTTGTTGGAGGCTGAATTATCAGTAGAAAATCTTCATTCCCTGAAAAATCTAGTTTGCTGGCGCCATGTGGAACCTTCTCCTGAAGGCCCGGCTTCTTCTGCCGCTATGGAGGCTGAATTATCAGTAGAAAAATCTTCATTCCCTGAAAAATCTAGTTTGCTGGCGCCATGTGGAACCTTCCCCTGAAGGCCCGGCTTCTTCTCAACATTTTGTTTATTTTTCTTGTGAATATCTGAGGCTCTAGCTCAGTGGAAGTTTTAGCAAGGTGATCGATTTTGCTCTAAATGTCTGCCTTAATTTGTACCAGGAATTGACAGTTGGGATTTATTTGTGTTTTCCTGATTTTTATCTCATCATCATTTTAACCACTTTTTTTATCAGGAGTCTGAGCACAGGTTTCATGAGGAAGCTGGGGCTTTAAATGTAAATATGTATGTGTATATATGTATGTGTATATATGTATATCTGTGTTCGTACAAATCTCCATGATGTTTGCCAGGTTTGGGTGCCAAGACTTGGAAAATGTGAAAATAAAGAATAAAAGTAGTGAGTCAAATTAGTATTAATATGTATTCAGAATAATTTTAAAATGAAAAAAATGCTCTGGAATTCATTCTCTTATTGAAGCAATAAAAAGACTAATAAAACTTAGCTTAAAAAGCAAATTGTAGAGCTGGCATGGTGGTTAAGGGTGCTGAACTCCCACATGGCCGACCATGGTTCAAGTCCTGGACCTGATGGCTTGCTTTCGCACTTTCTCTCTCTCTTTCTTTTTCACACATACACTCTATTCCTCTCTGGTCAAATTAAAATAAATCAATAAAGTTAAATAAAAAATTTATTTTTAAATAATTATTTATTTTATTTTATTTTATTTTATTTATTCATTCATAATTTGCCAGAAAGAGACAGAGGGTGAGAGTGAGAGAGAGAAGAAGTGAGAAAGCAAGCCACCAGATTCAGGATTTGAACCCTGGTCGGCCATGTGGGAGTGTCCAGCGCCTTAGTCACCACACCACCTGCTGGTCCCCAAAATAAAAAATTTTTAAAAAGCAAAAAACCCCATAAACATTAACATATTATCATTATGATATAGAAATACACATATGTACATCTCAAAATATTTGGCTAATTAGTAAATATATTCATTAGTTAACACCTCTATTTAAAAAGGCACAATATACTTCCACACACTTGCATACATTATTATTATTGTATTTCTCATCTCCCCCTTCATTTATTTGTCCCACACCCAACAAAAGACCAGAAGAATGAATGAAACATGGATCTTACCACATATGATAATATAAAACTTGAAATTAATGTAGAAATCTCTAAAAAATTTTAACATGCAAAAATAAAAAGTTATATGTTGATGATAATGTATATGATAATATCTTTGACTTGAGTGATATGCACTGCATTCATGCTGGAAAATATTTTGTACACTCTCAAGATGTAAAGTGGTTAAATGTAAATTGAAAAATGTAAAATAAAACACAGATTTTTTTTTTTGGGGGGGAGAGGTTTTTGCTATAGGGCACGTGCACTCACCAGAAGGACAGAGAGAGACAGAGAGAGACAGAGAGACAGAAAGCGAGAAATCACCCCCCCAGGGGGATGGCCACGCTGCAATCCCTTCTCCATTCTCTTCTCGGGATCTTGGGCACGCACGCACATGCGCCCGGTGTGAGTTTAAGCCACTGGATCTGGGACTCGAACCGTGATTGACTACATGGGAGTCTAGCGACAGACATTATGCCAACTGCTGGTCCCAAAACACAGATTTTTTTAAAAAAGGAAAAATTTTCTGAGATGTATATTTTGTTGTTGCATTTTTCATATGAAGAAACAAGTGTTACACGGAAGACTTTAGATGAATGAAGTTTAGCACTGAAGGGGCTGGGAAGGGGCAGAACTTAGAACAGAGGAGGCTGGGAGCCCCGCCTGGCAGGGAGCAGGGACCTTCACGGGCCAGACACAAGAGCAGAGCAGAGAAACAGCCCAACCTTGTGCTGCTGGGCATCACTCTTGGGTGCTGGGACACAGTGTTGAGTAATTATATATTGTGTGTGTATATATATCTATATCTATATCTATATCTATCTATCTATATATAGAGGCAATAGGGTGTGTGTGTGCTTGACAGAGAGAGAGAATGAGAAACGATCCCTGTGCCACAATACCCTCTCCTCTGCTTCCCTCTTGGGATTTTGGGCATGGATGCACACATGCCTGGCATGACTTTCAGGCCTGGTCTGGGAACCCAGTGGTAGGCCATGTGGGATCCAGCACCTCAACCACCGCAGCACCTGTTGGCCCCACAGGCAATAATTCTGTACTTTCCTCCTGGTCTGGTCAAAGCTAGACCTCTCGGTGTGCGATGTTTGGCAGTATTCAGCTCTTGCGAACTGGAGGAGACGGGGGCACCAGGTGGACCTATGATGGCCACCAGGAGGACAGTGCTGACACTGAAGCACCTATCTTAGCAGGAGCACCTGAACGTGACTGACTGAAATCATATACACCCAAAATGAAAAGACTTCACTTGTTTTACCAAGTAGTTGCTTATCGATTTCTTGCACTTTAGTTTCTACCATACCAGATACATATTGGGTCTTCAGAAAAGTCATGACCTGTTTTTCTATGTAAAAATGCGTCAAGACTTTTCTGATGACCCAGTATTTATTCCAGTGCAACATGAGATGTAGTGCTTGTACACTGCCCTGTTTAGCCAACAGGTGATCCAAAGTAATCCTGTAATCTGAAACACAGGTAACAAGCGGATTGAAGGAAGTTTGCCCAACAGCTGTAGCCTTTGAAACAGAGGCAGAGATAGTAGCTAATGTTCAAGGCAGATTTCTAATCATAACCTCATTTATACCTATGCCAATCCAGGGAAGATGCAAATATGCCCATTTAGAGAAGTGTACACTTGCTGTCAATTTCTTCTGTAGTGTGAATGAAGAGGTATAGACCGATGCTTAGTTCCTGACTATCCATGGATAACGGTAGTCACCTAGAAGCCCTCATCCATATTGGTTCTTTATCTCTTCTTGTTGAGACACATGGAGTTGCCCATCTTTATTGAATTATAGAATAAGAAAATGGCTGATTGTCAGTTGCAAAATTTTAATATGTATAACTAATAAACCAGTTGCCTGATATCATTAATAGGATTTATATTTGAAACAGTAAACTGGAAAAAAATGTGGAGGCTCAGTTTATTTACTAAAACAGGAAAGCTTTTTTCATTCTCTAGGTCTTGGTGCGCTTATGGGACTGGCTGCTAATTACCTGCAAACACACAAGGGCCTGGCACCTCCTGGGAAGCCCAGGGGCGCTCGTGCTCCCTGCTCCTTCCCTCTGTGTGGGGGTGGTCGCACCTTCCCTTCCCTTATCCTGATGTCTACACAGCACCTGGTATTTAACTGGAGGACCACTTGGGGAAGCCTGAAGTAACACCTCAAGACCAGGAAGGTGAAGGTGCTGCTCGGGGCACTGTCCAACCTTGCCACTGACCTGTTCTATTCTTCATCCCGGTAGGCTATTTCTACTCCTAAGATGCGATTTGTGTAAAGTGAGTGCATAATATTTCTCTTGTCTTGAAGGGAATCTATTGGAGTCCTATGGAACTTTATGGAATAGGATATGTTTTAAAATGTACAAATTGTCATTGTACATGTTCCTTATCCTGAAGAATATTGTGTTAGAAATTTATTGTAGAATTTTTCATGTTAAAATGTGTAACCCTTTTAAAAAAAACCTTACAACTGCTTTCATGACTGTTTTGTTGCAGAACTTTCAGTGTATAGTATTTAATTTCCTGTGTCACAGCAGTGAATTTAAAAAAAAAATCCTTAATACAGAAAGGCATGAAGAGTTAGGTAGTGGGAACCAGCAGTTAACGTAATGGCTATGTCGCTGGTCTCCCACGTAGTCGACCGCGGTTCGCGTCCCGGACCCGGTGGCTTAAAACTCATGCCGGGCGCGTGTGCATGCGTGCCCAAGATCCCGAGAGGAGAATGGAGGAGAAGGGATTGCAGCGTGACCATCCCCCCTGGGGGGTGATTTCTCACTTTCTGTCTCTATGTCTCTCTCTGTCTGTCTGGCGAGCGCACGCGCCCTATAGCAAGAAAACCTCTCCAAAAAAAAAAAAAAAGAGAGAAAAAAAAAGAGTTAGGTAGTGAACTGTTTGCCAGATTATTGTCTTAAAATAAACTTAAGTGTTTATAATTTTTTCACACATTTGGAACATTTTATATATACACTCAAAAACAGGGAAAGCCTTTAGGATCATTTGGCCTATTTCTCTAAGCTGCTTGTTAAATATTGCTTAATGATATCATGGAAAATTTCTAGTGAAATAATCTAATGACAGTAGGTGAGAGGGGAAAAAAGGGGAGAGAGAGAGAGAGTGAGAGAACTAAGTTTCCTTTCAGTAAATTGGTTCTGACTGGCCATAACCATGACAATGGAGTGGGTGCTCCCATGACATTTCCCAGAATTCTGGGGAAATACAAGTGTCAAAATTGCCGCTGTGATTCAGTGAACTGGGAAAGGCTTCCTCAGTAAATATTATAAAGATGTGGAACACGAAATGATAAACAACTAGACAAATGTATAAAGACCTCAGAAATAACCCTCCAAATATACAACCAACTGATTTTTGACAAAGGTTACCAGTCAATCCAGTGGGAAAAAGAAAACCTCTTTAGCAAATGGTGCTGGAAAGACTGGGTATCCACCTGTAGAAAGTTGAATCTGAACCTTATCTATCACCATTAACAAATCAATTTAAAGTGAATCACAGATCTAACCGAAGCCCTTAGACTATAAACCCCTGGTGGGGGACCAGCAAATGGCATAATAGCTGTGTCACTGGAATCCCATGTAGTTAACCACTGTTTTAGTCTCAGACCTGGTGGCTTAAAACTGATGCCAGACGCATGTGTGTGCATGCCCAAAATCCTGAGAGAAGATTGGAGAAGAAGGGGTTGTGGCAGGGCCAACCCCCCGCGGGGGGGGGGGGGGTGAATTCTCACTTTCTGTCTCTTTGGTGAGTGCATGAACCCTATAGCAAAACTCTCTCTAAAAAACAAACAAAAAACTACTCATGGAAAACACTGAGGAAACTCTGGGAGATATTGGGGTAGGCTATGACTTCTTAAATAAGACCCCCAAAAATCCCAAAGCACAGGCAATAATCCCCAAAATAGACAAGTGGGATTATATCAGATTAAGAAGTTTCTGCACAGCAAAAGACACAATAATTAGTGTGAATTGTCAACTCTTGGAATGAGAGAATAATTTTGCAAACTATGCCTCAGATAAGGGATTGATAACTGGAATACACAAGGGACTCAAGTGACTTACCTGAAAAAAAAGGATCAATCCAATTAAAAAATGGGAAAATGAGCTGAACAAACAACTCTCTAAGGAAGACATATACACAGCCAAAAATCATATGAAAAAATGCTCAACATCCCTCATCATGAGGGAGATGCAAATCAAAACTATAATGAAATACCACCTAACCCCAGTCAGGTGAAGATTAAAAAAGATTAAAAAAAAGATACGTGCTAGTGGGGCTGTGTCAAAAGGGGAACTCTCCTACACTGCTGGTGGGAATGTAAATTGGTCCAGCCACTGGGGAGAACAATATGGAGGTTACTCAAAGATCTGCAAATAGAACTACCATACGATCCAGCAAGTCTATTCCTGGGTGTCTACCCAAGGGACAGGAGAGTGCTCAGTCGGAAAAGCGCTTGCACGTCGATGTTTACTGCGGCTTTATTCACAATTGCCAAGACATGGAACCAACCAGAATGTCCATGAACATATGAATGGATTGCAAAAGTGTGGCACATATACTCTGTGGAATACTACTCAGCCATAAAAAACAATAAGACCCTGGCTTTTATTAGAAAGTGGATGAATATGGAAGATCTACAGCTGAATGAAGCAAGCCAGGCTATGAAGGAGAGACATTGTATGTCTCCACTCAATATATACTGACTGTCCATACTCTATGGCAGAAACTGAAAGATAAAAGGTATAGAAGCATGGAAAATGATTATAGATACTGGAGACAGTGTGGGAAGAGGGTGAGAGACGGGAGAATGTGAGGAAAGACATTAAGGAGAAAAATAGAGAGGCAAGACATCTATGGGACAGAGATAGATTATTTTCTGTTGATAATCTAGATAGTATCCTCAACTGGACTGGTGTAAGTATATTCATGCTGGGAAAATTACTTTACAAGCTAAGTGATGTATAGTGATTGAACATATAAAATAAAAAAGAAAACAAATTATTTTTCCTCAGAGATTCTCTCTTCCATCATTTTTGATGTGGCTTTCCCCTCCCATTTTGTCATGGTACTTGTGGATAGAAAGGTAGGTAATTTGTTTCTTTTTCTCACTTTTAAGATTCATACAAAAGTAAATCATATTTTCTCAGCTATCATTAAAAACGTCTGGGCTAAATTAATGAGTTTTTCTGTTGCTATTCTTATTTTCACTTATTTGATCAATTTACTGAGGTTGGTGTTTTTTCCCCAAATATTTAAAAACCACTGTATGTCCTCATTTGTGAATATCATATTTACGGATCACTTATGTACTAGGTCTTTGTATATTATAGTCTACAACTTCGCCATGCATCCAGAGCATTGCCCTTGGTGTGACAAAATCATATATGTATTTTTCACTTTGTTGCTTATTACCTGATAAGCTTTTGAGAAATAAAAGATTCACTTTTCTCATACAAAAAAAAAAAGTATAGGTAAAGATTTCCCAGACTATGAACAAAGGGATGAAGAAAATACCACAGAAAATAAAATTAGGACTTGAAGAAGGAAAGAAAATCTGTGTGGAGAATAAAAGGCAATAAATCAAGATACTATTTTCATTAGAAAATTTGCATGATTTATATAACAAGTCAAAGGCTAAAGGTCAATATGTATAACAATCTCTACTAATCACAAGATAGACATACTACTTTTAAAAATGGCACATTTTGGGGCCAACAGGTGGCATAATGACTACGTTGCTGGACTCCCACATGGGCAGCTGCAGTTCGAGTCCCAGACCTGATGACTTGAAAGTCACTCTGGGCGTGTGTACATGTGTGACCAAAATCCTGAGAGGAGAGTAGAGGAGATGGGATTGCAGCATGACCATCCCCCTGGGAGTGATTTCTCACTTTTTCTTTCTGTCTCTCTGGCAAGTGCATGTAGTCTATAGAAAAAACCTCTCAAATTAATAAATAGATGGCACATTTTAGTGAAGAAAATTTGTACATGAACGATAAAAGCAATGCTATTAATAAGATGCACAATCATGCCCCCCCTTTTACTTGTTGAATCACAGAACAAGAAATGGTGACTGTCAGTCATGTTGTGAGTGAAGTGGAAACGCCAGGAGGCCCCTGATGGGAACAAGCAGAATGTATGACTCTGAAAGGGACACTGAGCTCTTAACCAGAGCGAGATCGCAGACTAGAGGAACTCTTTACATGGACGCTACATTCTCGGTTTTGGTTTAGATTAGCAAAGATTAGCAAGAAGCCTGCATTTAAAATAAGAGGAAAAGGTTATATAAATTCTGTTATTAAGGCAAAACATGATGAAGCTGAAATTTTTTTAGAATATTTCTAAAAGCATTTAAAAACAGAATATAGACACAATTATGTTTATACACATATGGAGTTCTATACAGCATGCTTTATGCTAAGCCTGGCTTCTTTTATACACCTGTATTTAGTGTATTATTTGTTAAAAATAGAGTTTCTCACCCAGAGACCTGCTAGGTATTGGAGGGGAGGATATGTTACTTAGCCTGATATGCCCCACCGACTATGCATACACGGATCAGAACATCGCTGTGACCCAGGAATAGACACTTATTATTTGTCAGTTAAAAAAATTTTTAAAAAGAAACCAAAGTTTTATAGTAAATATTATATTTGATTGTAAGTTTAGAGAGGCCTTTATTTCTTTTGGTTTATGTTTTAAATTATCTATAATGCTCACAGTGTATTTGGGTCACAGTGAAATAAATGATCTTTTAAAAGGCTATTCAATGTAATTTAAGTGTCAAAACAACACATAATATCATTGGCATGAATTTATCTTTTTCTTTACTTAAAGAAAAAGGGAATCCATTATTTCATTATAAAAACACAAGCCAGATGGACAATGTGAACGTCCTTGCCCAAGAGCCGCAGTTTAGCAGGATGGGACTCTGAGCAGAAGGTGAGTACCGGAAATACCTAACACGCGGCGGAAACCCGGAGCCCTGGGGCAGCCCTGGGTCCGAGGCCGCGCTCACCTTCTGCGGTTGCTCTGGGGCACCTTGCGGAGGGTGGCGGAGGTCAGCGCACGCGCGGCCAGGTGGCCAGCCCTGAACACCTGCTCAGCGCGAGCTTTCTGTCCTGTTCCTCCGGTTCTTGCGTCCTCAGGCGTTACCTTCAGTCGCATAGTTCTGCGGTGTTTGTAGAAGTCGTCTGACAGCGGAATCTGATGGTTCGCTCATTTCTTCAGTTGCACTCTCTCCCCCACAGGCCGACGAGCCCTTGAAAGCAGATTTTCTCTTTTCTTCGCAGTTTCCACATCACATAGTGCGCGACAGCACTGAGGCCTGCAGGAGAGGCTGCCCTTGGCTACAAGCAGTTTCCTTTAACAGTGCCCAGAATTTTTTTTTTTTGGAGAGGTTTTTCGCTATAGGGCGCGTGCACTCGCCGGACAGACAGAGAGAGACAGAGAGACAGAAAGCGAGAAATCACCCCCAGGGGGGATGGTCACGCCGCAATCCCTTCTCCTCCATTCTCCTCTCGGGATCTTGGGCACGCACGCACACGCGCCCGGCGTGAGTTGTAAGCCACCGGGTCCGAGACGCGAACCGCGGTCGACTACGTGGGAGTCCAGCGACATAGCCATTACGCTAACTGCCGGTTCCCAACAGTGCCCAGAATTTTGCATTGTTGGTCCATTTTGAAAATCTGATTGTTATGACTGACACCAGGTTTCTCGCACCTGCAGCACTTAGCCTGTTCCCTGCCTCTGTGTCCTTGATGTAGCCTCTGAGGTAGTCCACGGTTCCTGGAAGACAGTCCCTGCTCAAGGACAGTGCTCCCCACACCCAGTGCCCCAGGTTGTCACTACCCAAGGAGTGCCTCTGTGTAGTCTTTTGCCTCTACCTGTACAACAAAGCTTAAAAATGATCACTTTAAAAATATTTTTGTCACTTAAAATCATTTCTTTTTTAAAAACCTTATATATTTTACATTCATTCACTGTATATCATTGCAGCATACAAAATGAGTTTTCTCATCCAAAACACACTGTATGTTGGCTCAAAGATATTGCCATACATGTTACCTTCAACAAATAATTTTCAATTTCATGTTTCTTATATATATTTAAATAATTATTTTATTTAACTTTATTTATTTATTTATTTATTTATTTATTTATTTATTTATTTATTTAAATTTGACCAGAGAGGGACAGAGTGAGAGTAAGAAAGACAGAGAAAGTGAGAAAGCAAGTCGCCAGGCCCAGGACTTGAAGTATGGTCAGCCATGTGGGAGTCCAGTGCCTTTAACCACCATGCCATCTGCTGGCCTATTTCTTACATATTTTATTTCTCCTTTTTTTCCTGCTTGATTCCCCTCTTCTCACCCTCTGCCATGTCCTACCCTCCTCCCACACTGTTTCTGGTATCCACAGTTACTTTCCATGTTTTTTTTTTTTTTTTCTTTTCCCCACACATTTTAACGATTCACAAAGAT
The DNA here is from genome assembly GCA_026018925.1 of Tupaia tana. NCBI lineage: Eukaryota > Metazoa > Chordata > Mammalia > Scandentia > Tupaiidae > Tupaia > Tupaia tana. The sequence continues at coordinate 3,192,795 of JAKSZU010000015.1, forward strand.
CTTAATTAAATACTTTCAATAGTAAGTACAGTTGATATAAACGTATCTATGAACACATGTCTGCTTTAGGCATAAAACTCAGTGAATAGAACTAACATACTATAAAGTAACACCTAGCCAAGGCCATATAGTTACTGTATTTATTTATTGTTTGCTTTTTATGTATTTTTTTAATTTCAAGAAAAGCAATTTTAGCTTTAGTAAATCAAAATCAAAAAAAGTTATGAAAAATTTGCTTAAGACTTAAAGTTTATGAAAAAGTTTAGGATTTGGTACAAATAGTGGATAGATATAAAAAACTCAAAAAATAGGGAACCAGCAGTTAGCGTAATGGCTATGTTGCTGGACTCCCACGTAGTCGACCGTGGTTCGCGTCCCGGACCTGGTGGCTTAAAACTCATGCCGGGCGCATGTGCATGCGTACCCAAGATCCCGAGAGGAGAATGGAGGAGAAGGGATTGCGGCGTGACCATCCCCCCTGGGGGGGTGATTTCTCGCTTTCTGTCTCTATGTCTCTCTCTGTCTGTCTGGCGAGTACACGCGCCCTATAGCGAAAAACCTCTCCAAAAAAAAAAAAAAAAAACTCAAAAAATAGATACGGACAAAGCTAAAATCTAGTAACAGGTGCACTATAAGTTTCTTCTGAAATACTTTTTTCTCTCTCCATTCCTCCTTTTACTAAAGAGAGGCATAAACTAACTTATATATAAAAAAATGTTTAGTCCCAATTTGGTGAGTTATTTGCACAAAGCCCAGTAGAAATATTTATTGATTTGGTTGGCTATTATGAAACTTATGCAAATAATAATTCTGCCACAAAATAAGAAAGCTCACAATTATTTTCCAATTCCAGAGGGATCAGGAAGGGAGAAAAGTTTATGTTTCAATTTCAACAAAAAAGATAAAAAAAATTAACACATTGCTGAATCTATCAACAGCTCAAAAGAAAACAAAAATTCTTAAATCTGGAAGACAAAGCATTGAAGAAAATCAGTAATATTTTAGTCAAAAGTCATAAAATTCTATTTCGCTAGTTCAGTCTCATGTAATTAACCTATCTTCTGTTGAATTTATAGTGTTACTGTGGTTCAATCTTTCCATTTAAATTCTGGAAATTAACATTCAACATTATTATCGGTATTTCCGGATTTGTTCCTACCATTAAGTTGGTCATTTTCTTGGTTGTTTTTTGTTCTCTTATTTCTGTCCATCTGTCTTTAGTTTTTCTGGTATAGCACTCCCTTCAGAACTTCTTGAAGAGCTTGTCTGTTGTTAGTAAATTCTTTCAGGTTTTATTTATCTGAGGATGTTTTTTATCTTTTCTTCCAATATGAAAGATAATCTTGGTGGGTATAGTATTTTTGGTTGAAATTGTTTTTCATTTAACCCTTTGAATATAGTTTTCCATTCTTTCCTTGCTTGCATTGTTTCTGATGAGAGGTCTGATGTTAGCCTGATGGGATAATTTTGTTAGTAACTTGATGTTTCTCTCTTGCCAATTTCAGTATCTTGTCTTTGTCTGTGGTTTTGGCTAATCTGGCTATGATGTGCCTTGAAGAAGATCTTCTTGGATTGATTCTATTTGAGATCCTTTGTATTTCTTGGATCTGGATGTTTGAATGCCTCTCTATGTTTGGAAAGTTTTCTTCCAGGATTTCGTGGAATAGATGATCAATACCCTTATTAGTTTCTTCACCTTCTGGGATATCAATTATCTGATGTTTGGGTGTTTAATGGTACCTAGCATTTCTCATATATTCTCATTTTTGTCGGTTATTTTCTCAGTCTTTTTGGTGATTTTTATCGGGTCAGAGGTTTTGTCTTCTATATCTGAGATTTGCCCTTCTGCATGGTCTAATCTGCTTTTAATACTTTCAGGGAAGATTTTGATTTCCTGTATTACATCCTTCATTTCTAACAGCTCTGTTTGATTCTTTTACATGGTATGTATTTCTTTTATATAATGGAAGAACTTCCTCATCTCCTAGAACTCATTGCCTCTTTTCTCTTGCATTTTCTGGAGTTTGTTGTCTCTCTTTTCTCTTTTGTTGCATCCCAATTAGTTTTGCCACTATAAAAATTCTAAATTCTTTTTCTGACATTTCCATGAGTTCCATTGTGCTGTCTGTGGATGATAAAGGGTTGTTCTTTTCCCTTGGGAGAGATATATTTTCTTGGTTTCTCATATTTCTTGTGCCTCTGTGGAGTTTTCTGGTTTATCTGATGGATTATACATTTCTTCCTAATTTCTTGGAGTTCTTTGTATTTGTGGAAGGAGATAACCCACAATATCTCTGCAGTTCTGTTTCCCTGATGCTCACTAAGCAATCTGCACATTGGTCATTGGAACTGGATATTACAAAGGCCTCCCAGTTTCTAGAGAACAGGTATACCTGAGCTGAACTGCAGGGTTTCAACTGAGAGTTCAGAGGTGTGTGGGAATTTATGAGTCGTGCTGTCTCTAAAGTTCCATATTTCTCCCTGTTGCTCACTTTGCAAGTCTCTCTTCTCTGATTTTTAGTCACTTGGTGGTGTATTCACTTTTGAGTAATTTGTTGGAGAAGGTTTCTGCAACCGTAAGCTTGTGTGCTTCCTCTTACTGTGAGGTACTTCTGTGTCAATTTTTCTCCTCTACTGTGTTTTACAACGTGGTATCCACAGAGATTTGAGTTAAGATTTATGAAGAGGAATTTCTCCCTTTGTAAACCAGATTCAGTGGGTGTTGAGTATTTCTGTGACCATATAAGTATTCAGATCTTTGATGGCTATGCACCTAGACCTGTCTAGACAGTGTGTGGCAAGACACACCTCAGGTGTAGATGACTTCTGAAATTAGGAAGATAAAGGAGAGGTCAGATGCAAGAGACAACACTTAAACATTATAAAATAAAATTTAAAGAGACAGAGAGATACAGAGACTGCCCTACCTGTCTAGGTGTTTGGGTCTGAAAGGAGAGGTTTGGAGCAGAGGATCTTCAGTTACCTTAGTCCCTGAAAGGGGCAAGCCCCACCTCAGATGTAGATGGATTCTTTCTAGGTGTTTGGGTCTGGAAGGCACTTAAATTCATTTCTATTTTAAATTATCGTTCTGGTAGAAATTTATTTATTACCCCCCAATGGCTACAGAGGATAATGGCAATGGAAATTTGAGGGGTTGTTATACTGTTCCCCTTTAAGTCAGACCAGAATCTTCTGAAGCAGGAGTTCTTAGAACCATTTCCCTGACTAAGAATATTAATTAAGAATTTTAAGGCTATTTATTCAGGGTACTTTGGTACTTTAAGTTTCTTTACTTAAGGTGAAGGTGAATGAACCAGTTATCTAACCTAGATTTGCCTCATTCAAAAACTGATGTGTCTCCTATGCCAAAGTACTTATTCAGATAACTCAGAATGATACTACATTCAGAATCTCATTCTTTAGAATCCAAAGTGAGAACAGAAAGTCCTTGTTTGGGGGGCGGTCTTCCTATTAACATCACCAAATGAGACAAAATAATACTTTTCCACTTTGACAGAAAAATACAAGTAAGTGAAATAATAAAAGATTTTGTTTCACACTTTAGTTCAAACTTTTTAGACAGCTACTGAACACATGGCTGAATGAGAGATCTGGAAGGGATATGTAAATGGTCTCAAGCTTCGTGAAAGGTGCCCACTGGGGAGGTTACATTGTATTAGGTCGTTGGAAAAGTCATGACGCAGTTTTGCATAAAAAACAGAAAAATAGGCCATGATGTCCCAATAGATTTAAGAGATGATTTCCAAGGGGTAGTATTTTACAAATAGTACTTCGATGTAACCAACAAAGCCTATAGAGATGTTGACCTAATATAAGGGAAAACATATGTCTTCACCCAAGAAAATTAATAATGTTGGCTTTTTTCTAAATAAATGGCAGAAACTTTCTTTAAAATATCTGTTTTAAAAAATCTTACCATTACACTCAACCCCAAGGAAACAACAACAGAAATGACGAATGAGAGCTTCCCAGTAGGCTTCATCTTCCTTGGCCTCTCCCAACGGCCCCAGCTAGAAATGGTTCTCTTCTGGGTTGTGATCATCGTCTACAGCATGATCGTCCTCAGCAACTCGACCATCATCTTGCTCTCTTGTGTGGACCCCCATCTACACACCCCCATGTACTTCTTTCTGAGCAATCTTTCCTTCTTGGACCTCGGCTTCACCACGACTGCAGTGCCCCAGATGTTGTTCAACTTGTGGGGCCCAGACAAGAGCATCACCTTTGCGGGCTGTGCCGTCCAGCTCTGTGTGTCCCTTTGTCTTGGTGCCACAGCAGGTGTGTTGCTGGTGGTGATGGCCTTTGACCGCTACGTTGCTGTCTGCCAGCCGCTGCGCTACACCATCATCATGCACCGTCCGCTCTGTTGGAAGCTGGTGCTCACAGCCTGGCTGTCGGGCATAGTGGAGTCTCTGACAGAAACTTTGGTTACATTCCAGCTGCCCTTCTGCCCACACCACCACCTGGAAGACTTCCTGTGTGAGGTGCCTTCCCTCATACGCCTGGCCTGTGGTGACACCTCTGCCAGCGAGTGGCAGATGACCATCTCCGCTGCCCTCTTCACGGTGGTGCCTGTGGGCTTGATCCTGACTTCTTACGGCTACATAGCGCATGCCGTGGGGAAAATCAGGTCGGAGGAAGGGAGGCAGAGGGCCATTGCCACCTGTTCCTCCCACCTCCTGGTGGTCTTCCTGTTTTATGGGACGGTGGCGATGGTGCACATAGACCCAAAGAACAGCTTTTCCTCGAGACATGGAGAGTGCTTCACTTTCTTCTACACGGTCATCACGCCCTTGCTGAACCCTCTCATCTACACCCTGAGAAACAAGGAGGTGACAGGGGCACTGCAAAGGCTGCTGAGAGCAGGGCCAGCATGCAAAAACAGAGACCACTGACCAGAGAGGAGATCTCTAAGGATGGGTGTAGTACACAGATGGAAATTTATAGTTTATCTTTTATTCCTATGATATTAGATGTCATTTAAAATTTTTTCTTGCTATATGGCATGTGCATTTGCCAGAGAGAGAGAGAGAGAGTGTGAAATCACTCCCTGGGTGGTGGTGGGGGGGACGACCATGCTGCAATCCCTTCTCTGTTCTCTGCACAGGATTCTGGACATGCACATACATGCACCTGGTGTGTTTTTCAAGCCACTAGGTCTGGGATTCAAACTGTCTAGTCAGCCATGTGGATCCAGAGGACTTAACTCCCGTGTCACCTACTGGCCCATTTTCTAAAAAAGCAAAATACAAATGTGTTCCTAGCTTTTGGAAAATATTAAGTTTTCAAAGTGTATTTAGCTATGAAGGAATACTAATTGCAGAATTAATTTTTGGTGACCATAATTTATTGTTGTATGAAAAATGAAGCCTCAAGGCTCTAAAATTTTAAGAATTAGCTAGTATATAATTTATAAATAATTATTTGAGTTTTAAAATTTAAAATGGAGACAACTATACTTCATGGATTTTTAAATATGAACTTGAAGGGAGGGAAAATTTCCTGTAGTTTCCCCTAAGTTCTTACATCTGTTTATTCTGTGATGGTTGGTTCTGGGTGTTACCTTGACTGGACTAAGGAACTTCTAAAAAAGGCATTACCCTGAGTTTGTCCATGGGGTGATTCCAGAAGGAATTCACCTGGGTGCCTGAGGTGACTCGATGTGGAAGATCTGCCCTTAGTGCAGAAGAGCATGAGACATCAGCACTGGTCCTGGAGAGACTAAACACACGACGGAAAGGGTTTCTTTGGACAGAGTGCGACAGCCTTCTTCTGTGGCCTGGGGCAGAGCGACTCAAGAACTGTCCCCGTCGGACTCCAGGTTTACACGAGTGGCCCTCTTGGTTCTCAGGTTTTCAGCCTTGGACTGTGAGGCCCATGAGCAGCTCCCCTTCCTCTGAGGCCCTAAGACAGGCCTCACCCACATGGCCAGTGTCCCAGACCCTCCAGCTCGCACATGGCTGGTTGTGAGACTTCTCAGCTGCCCATTCTCCAGATAAACCTCTGCTGGTTCAGTCTGCCTAGAGAACTCTGGCTCTCTCTGTGTGTACTCGGGTGCCTAGGCGAGAGTCACCTGTGTGGTGCTAGATTATTCATTCATCTGGAATTCTAGGAAGATGAGAGTCGACCCGAGTGAGGTGCTGCTGAGGTAGAAGAGATTTCGGCAATTTTATTCCGTGACACAGATCTCTAAATTTAGTCCAAATTCAAATCAATCTCCAAGTGATTACAAATGTTATTTTACTCAACTTATTTTTCTATCTACATAAAATAAATCCTAGCTGAAATGTAGTACAAAGTAAGTATAAGACCTAAGTGCCTCATGGATTTTCAGTGTTTTTTCCTCTGTTATGAAATGGTAGAATCACATCTTTGCCTGAGTCCAAGTGAGTTTTGCAAATGAGACTGTGGTATTAACGGTGCCCCCTGCAATTCAGCACATTAAGTTAGACATTCTCATTAGCATTGACTGAGGTGGGTGTCGGTGAAGGGTGGAATGCATATCACACGTTCGTTAGGCTGATGGTCAAGTAGGAGATCCTTTTTGAAAGTATGTGTATGAAGAGAGAGAGATTGTACGAGCTGCTCCCCACCCTCACCCCCTTGCTGATGCTGCCTGCCCCTCACCCATCCAGGAGTAATGGAGAAGCAAAGGCTGACAGTCTCAGCTTAGCAGCAGGGATCCCCAGCCAGCCTGTGGTGGGGGAGGTGGGGCTGCTCTAGCATTCAAGGACCACCACCTGGTCCCTGAAGTCCCAGAGACAGAGCAAAAGGGAAGCAAAGGCCACCAGGCCTGAACTGGTTGGCAACTATCCCTGCCCAGCCTGCAGTGAGGGAGGAAGGGCTGCCCGGGCATTTAAGGACCACCATCCAGTACTGAGAGTCCCAGAGACTGAAGGTGGAGCTGCTGTCTCACCTGGGCCTCACTCTTCTGCCCCTCACACAGCCTCAGCTCAGCAGCAGGCACCCCAGCCAGCCTGCAGTGGGGAAGACGCTGCTCTGGCCCTGTGCCATGCAGTGGCAGTCAGACCACCACCTCGTATCCTGCCTGCCTGTCCAGCTCAACCTCCATCCACATCGGGGCCAGAGAGACTTTGGCTCTCAGTAGCAAAACACCCAAAGACAGTCAGGTTTTTGAGAAATCATCTCCCCACGACCCTCCAGATCCCCCCCCCCCCCAACAACTAAAGGAGAGAAACTCCCCTGTGAAAACCTAAAACCAAAACTCCCACTGTGGAGTTCACATTCTCACCCATAGCAGAGGAGGGGCATGGGCATGGAGCTCACTCAGACCTCAGGGAAAGGCACGAGCACACAGCTATAGAAACCTGCTCCAAAGAAGTACTAAGTGAGTACATCACCAGATGACTAAAAATCTATGCAAAGGGAACCAGCAGTTAGCGTAATGGCTATGTCACTGGACTCCCACGTAGTCGACCGCGGTTCACATCCCAGACCCGGTGGCTTAAAACTCACACCGGACACGTGTGCATGCGTGCCCAAGATCCCGAGAGGAGAATGGAGGAGAAGGGATTGCAGCGTGACCATCCCCCCTGGGGGGTGATTTCTCGCTTTCTGTCTCTATGTCTCTCTCTGTCTGGCGAGCGCACGCACCCTATAGCGAAAACCTCTCCAAAAAAAAAAAAAAAAAAAAAAAATCTATGCAAAGTCCCAAGAAATAGGAGAAAACCAGGAAATACTTCCCTCACAAATGAACATAAGTCCTCACCAACAAGGATAAAACACAAGAGATCACAGAATGTCAGAAAAAGAATTTGGAATATTCATTATAACAAAACTCAATAAGATGTAAGAGAAAATAGGCAACCAATTCCAGGTAATGAGAAAATCCTTCCATGACTTGAAAGAGGAAGAGATAGACATTCTGTAAAAAAAAATTGAATAGAACTTCTGTAGATGAAGAATATATGCAGAAAATCAAAACCTCCCTTCGAAGTATCAACAGCAAATTAGACCATGCAGAAGAATCTCTGACCTTGAAGACAAAACCTCTAATTTAGTCCATACAACCAAAAAGAAGAATTACCATTAAAAATCAGGACAAAAATGAGAAATATTAGATGCCATTAAATGGCTGAATATCTGCATAGTAGTTCTTCCAGAAGGCAAAGAGAAAGGTAAAGGCATAGATACATCTTTTGAGGCCAGCAGGTGTTGTGGTGGTTAAGTTATTGGACTCTCATATGATCGACCACAGTTCCAGGACCCAGTGGCTTGAAACTCATGCTGGGCACTTGTGTGTATGTCCAAAATCCTAAGAGGAAAATGGAGAAGGGATTGTGGCATGCCCATCCCCCTGGGGGCATGATTTCTCAGTTTCTTTCTCTCTGTCTCTCTGGGGAGTGCATATGCCCTATAGCAAAATGATCTCTCAAAAAAAAAAAAATCTCAAATTTACAGAGGCATATTGACATCCAAATACAGGAAATACAAAGAACAGCACATAGATATAACAGATGAAGATCCTTTCCAAGACATGTCATAGACAGGTTGGTAAAAATTAAAGACAAAAACAATATTGTAAAAATGGCAAGATAGAAATGCCAAGCTACATACAAAGGTTATTCCATTAGACTAACATCTGATCTCTCGAGTGAAACAATGTAGACAAGGAAAAATGAGAAGACATATTTAAAATTCTGAAAGAAAAACAATTTTAACTGAGAGTACTATACCAGGCAAGATTATCTCTTAAATGGGAAAGAGAGAGAAGTCATTTCCTAATAACCAAATGGCAAAAGAAGTCACCAAAACTAAAGCAGCGCTTCAGGAAATTTTTACGGGAATACCACACCAGGAAAACTAAAAAGAGACAAGTAGAGGTAAGAGAACATGAAACAGCTAGAAAAAAAAAAATGAGTAGCAAAAGGACAGATTTCATATTGCATATATGTATTTATTATTATAGCCATTACTCATTGTATAAAATTGGATAATAGAGGGAAATTCCAAAATGTTACAAGTAGCTGAGCTCTGTCTGGGAAAGAACTTAAAGGAGGCTAAAATCAAGAACTTTATAAAACTTATAAATCACCAAATCACTGATTTTACCAGGTCTTCACTTTTAAACATCTCTTTCTAATTTTGTTTTGTTTTTGCTTTGTGATGACTTATATCTTTATGCACAGTACAGTACTATGGTCTTAGTGAGTAAGTAAAAGTTTTCTTTTACTATCTCTTCGTAAAGAGCTACTGTTATGTACAATTTTACCTCTCTCTACTTGAACAATGACTGATACCACAGATCTTCTCAGATTATAATATAAACTCTTATCTCCTGCAGTCCTTTACATGGAAATTACAAATTCTTCTTTCATTGGCTATGTTAAGATGATCTTTTTCAAAAATCCATCCTTATTAATTTATGAGACTTTGTTTTCTGATTTTTAACCATTTTTTTTTTTTTTTTTTTTAGAGCTGTGTTTCACAGTAAAGGACATCACTGACAATTCAATATATACTTCCAAAATAACCAGTAGAGTGAATTGTGAACATTTACAACATAACACAATGTTAAATTTCAAAGGTGGTAAATATGTTTATATCTTCAGTTTGTTTATTACACACCGTATGCATATTTTCGAAAACTATACTTGGACCCTACAAAGATGTATAATAATTATATATAAATCATACATTACAATAAATATTTTTTAAAAACAAAGTAGTTGTATGGAAAGTAGTTCAAAATAAAATGTAAAGAAATTTAGACGGGCCAGGTGATGGTGCAAGGGTACTGCAGCTGGGCCTCCTGGGCCGGTCCTGGGCAGGCACCCAGGGCCTCCTTGAGCCGGGTGGGCTCCTGTGTGCCGAGGTCTGAGCCTCTGGGACTTGGGGGGATTGCAGCATGGCGGTTCTACGGGAGGCCTGCCTCTGTGTGTGTGCGCGTATCTCGTAGAAATAAATATATAAACAAATGAACTTTTTTAAAAAGCAGAATGAATTTAAAACATTATTTACTTTTGCAGTGAGGTACATTTGGTGACTGAGAGGAGCCAGAGAGGGCCCTGAAGTGCCAGCCACGTTGTTTCTGAGGTGGGGGGTCATTCATGAATGAGCTCACAGCTGTTTCTTTGTGATGACCATTCAACAGTACATTTTATCTTGGCGCAATGGGATTATTTTTAAAATGCTCTGCGGTTGCCTCTGTCACCAAGTGATGAGTCAATTCGCTTTCTAATAATATAAAATAGCTGCAAATAAGTGCACCTAAGCAAAGAATTTCTCTCCTGTGTTGCAACACTTTGGGCAACTTTTCCTCTTTTTGTATAAAATAAAGAAAATTGGCTAAGAAAGATATTTAAAGCTATACATTTCTGTTAAGCTGATAATTACAGAAGTGTATCTGGAGACAAATAAGAAAAACATTATTAGCGAACTGTTATTAAGAAGTAAATCCAATAATCATACATTGAGGGAGCTCATATGATTTATTGTATTTTTTTCTAATTGGTTTTTGAGCAATTACAGAGTGACAGTGAGACAGAGCGTGTGAAGGGCCGTGTGTGGTGGAGAGAGCAGCACACCCCCGTGGTGAGTGAGTGACAGCCCACCTCAGGCCTCTCCCAGGACCCTCCCGTCTGCCCAGTGAGGTGCCCGCCATGATGCAGAGCACGTGCCCCGGGACGGTGCACTGCCGGTGTCCATGGGGCTTGCACTCGGGCGTTCTGATTCAGCCTGAGCCCTCAATCCAGAATGTACCCAGAATGTAGGGCACAGGTGACAATAATAATAATGACAGCGTTTATGATAATGACTCTTTTTTCTTTATTATCATTATTATTTATACAGTCAATTGCTATACATCATTTAGATTATAGAGAGACTAAACTCAGCATGATATACACCTCAGACCAGTCCAGTTGAGAATACTATACAAATCCTCATCAACAAGTCTGGAGGACATAAAAGCATTGAAAATTGTTACGGACACTAGAGACAAAGTGAAAGGAGAATGTGGGATGGGGAGAGCGTAGCAAAGGAAATCTGGGGACAAAATAGAGAGGTAAGGCACTGTGGACACAGACATGGTAATGACTAACTCTTACCAAGGTCGTGAGCCAGGACAGAGTTCTGCTTATATTGGCACATTAATGTTCATGCAAATGAAAATGCCAGGGCATAGAGGGTTGAAGCAACTTCCCCCAGGCCAGAGCAGGGCTGTTTGCTGTGAAAGGCAGATAGCACTGCCTTGGTCAGCAGGGATTATAACCAAATATCTGCTGGAAATACTTGATAAAAAAAGGAAGTAATTTTCTGTTCTTTGGTGTACCTTAATACTCTTCCATCTTCATTCCTGTGTTTTTAAACATTTTTTCCCCAACTAATGATGTTGCTCTTAAAGAAAACAGCAGGCCTCCTGTGCTGCTCTCTGTGAAGATCCCACGCTCTGAGCTGGGACCCCCTGGGAGGCCTGGGTTTAATTCTGGTCCCACCTAACGTCTGGTGTGGTGACTGCACCTATAATCCCAGAGAGCCAGGAGGTGAGTCTGGAGGATTATGAGCTCAAGGTTGGCCTGAACCACAAAGCAAGACACTGTCAAGGAAAAAAAAAAAAAAAAAGAAGAAAAGGAAAGACAAAAGAAAACTGTAAAGAATCTGAGAATGTACAAGTTGCTTTAGTATGTCACGTAGTTGGTCAGTTTAGTGACAGAAGGACGGTATCGGGGTGGCCGTTGTATACCTGCTGGATGCCTAAATTAATCACTTGGCGATGTTCAGTGCATACATATACATATGTACATACATACATGTTCAGTGCATATACATATATATATATTTATATATACACATGTATGTGTATATATATGTATGTTTGGTTTTTGCTATGGGGCACATGGGCTAGCCAGTGGGGATGTGTAGGGGTCAGCGATCACCCCACACTTGCGTCTCTCCTTACCCCTCCCATTGTGTCCCGTCTTTGAAGCCTCCTGAGTCGTCTCCCCGTCCAGGGCTGTTCCCTGTTCTTTCCCCGGCACCACAGACGAGAGGCCCTTTCAGAAACACGAGTCGCCACGACATACCGCTGTGTGACGCTCTTCCAGGGCTTCCCATGTCACTCAGAGCCAGAGCCTGAGTGCTCCAGGTGCCCGTGTTGAAGCACACGGCTGGAGACTTGGGCGTCCCTGGCCGTGGCACGGCCAAGCCCAGGGTATGGCTATTACGGTTGCGCAGGGGACAGCGTGTGCGGGAGTGTGAGCCCAGCTCTGGACCAGCAGACGGCAGAATGACTACATCGCTGGACTCCCACGTAGTTGACTGTGGCTCGAGTCCTGGACCTGGCTGCTTAAAACTCGTGCAAGGCACGTGTGTGTGCCCAAAATCCCGAGAGCAGACTGGAGGAGAAGGGATAGCGGTGTGGCCATCCCCCTCGGGGTGATTTCTTCCTTTCTGTCTTTCCAGTGGGCACACACGCCCTACAGCAAAAACCTCTCTTTTAAAAAAATAATATTAGCCCATCCCCCTCGGGCGCGTGTGAGTGGCGGACATCTGCGTCTTCACTCGGCACAGGGTTTGCCAGCTGCTGTCAACACAGCAGATTCAGAGACGATCACAGAGTTTACAGCCCCTTGGTGTGACTCCCATAATGAAAAAGGGACTAAATCATGTAATTTCTTTGACTTGTGTATTGACTATAGAAATAATGACAGGATTTTACCACTAAAATGTTGGTAGCTGTGGGCTTGTTCTACTTAACCATGAGTAAGTTTTGGAGGCCTGACTGCTGCGAACTCTGTTAATTGCTTCTTCTTATTAGAGACAAGAGCCAAGACCACATGAGTTGTTTAATTTGCTAATAAATTATTTTTGATACCTCTCCAAAAGTCCTCCATGTGCACAGTGAAACATCTTCCCCATCTTCCCTTTCTCCTCTTAGGAGCAAGAACCCCGACAGGACAAGAACCCCTGACCTCTCACTGTCAGTAGCTTGTACTTGGGTTGGGGTTAGTCTCTGACAAAATGCGGCCCGTGGAGGAGGTCTTAGGAAGGCCTGTGCTCACATTGCCACATCCCTAGGCACCAGCCGTTGCTACCTTCTGAGCAGCTGAACAACGTACAAATATCTTTTTAAATGCCCCCGTGACGTCCTTGTTCCTGAGGCTGTAGATGAGAGGGTTGAGCATGGGGGTGACGATGGTGTAGAAGGCGGACACCACCTTGTCCTGCTCGGGGGTGTGGAATGACCGGGGCAGCACGTACGTGTAGAAGGCAGCTCCGTAGAAAATGCTGACGACAGTCAAGTGTGACGAGCACGTGGTGAAGGCCTTCTTGCGGCCTTCCGCAGAGCGCATGCGGTGGACGGTGAGCAGGATGCGGGAGTAGGAGGTGGCGATGATGGAGATGGGTATGAGCAGCATGAGCACGCAGCAGATGTACATCAGGGTCTCGTACAGGGACGTGTCCGCACAGGCCAGCTTGAGAACCGCCGGGATCTCACAGAAAAAGTGGTTGATGCTACGGGATCCACAGTAGGGGACATTCATGGTGATGGGCGTGAGCAGGAAGCCATCGAGGGAGCCACCAAACCAGGCACCTGCAGCCAGCAGGAGACACACCCTGCGGTTCATCAGGACCGGGTACCGCAGCGGGTTGCAGACGGCCACGTAGCGGTCGTAGGCCATGAGTCCCAGGAGGAAGAACTCGGAGCCAATCATGGTCAGGTAGAGGAAGATCTGGATACCACAGGCCACAAAGGAGATGGTTTTCTCTTTAGAAACCATGTCCACCAGGAGCTTTGGGACAGTGGTACAGATGAACAGGGTGTCCATGAGGGAGAGCTGGCTGAGCAGGAAGTACATGGGGGTGTGCAGGCGGGAGTCCACTTGAATCAAGAATATCATGACCAGATTTGCAGTGACAGCCACCACAAAAATGGCAAAGATAACGGTAAATACAATCCCTGTCGCTCGACTGTTCACCAGAAGCCCCAGCAGGATAAAGTCGGAAGGCGAAGTTCCGTTCTTCATTGGTGTTGCCTCTGACAGCTCCCGGCGGGGGCGGGACAGCAAGGCCAGGAAGGAAAGCAGGACAGACTCCGTGTGGACAGCTCCGCGGGTCCTGGTCGCTGTGTAGCCTTCGGGGTAGACACTGGGGAAAACAAGCAGACCAACACACACAGTGTAGGGCAGCACTCGGGGCCCCATTTCTCCTGGCGGAGAACAGCCCTTTTACACCATCTGTCTTTACATGGCAGTCGTGTAAGAGAGGGGGTTTGCTTTACGGGGAGTGGCTCTAGCCACGCCTGTCCTGTTCATTCTGCATTTCCCACACCCAGAAAGTCGCCTGACCTGCAGGAGGTCTACGTAAGCACGCTGGGGCCGAGGATGACTGGCCACGGACTGGCGATCGCTCCTGGTGAGTGAGAAGGGTTAGGACCTGTGCCAGGGTCTCACGACTGTGAGGGTCTCCCATATAGCCAGCCCGCCGCCTGCTGCCCGGCTCTGTGCCCTCCTTGCAGACCTCCTTCAGTCTCTTCATCTCTAACTGACTGTCAGCTCCACAGCGTGATCTCTGAAAGCAGCTCTGCCTGTCACCTGATGATACCTGTGCTGTTCCCCATTCTATTACGGGAGTGAAGAGCAGTCGGGAGTGGGAGGTTAAAAATTAACGTCGGCAGCCTGGAGTTGCATTACAAGAGATACACAGAAAATGAGCTCAGCAAGTGTGACCCGTGGCCACGTTTACCGACACTGCAGCCAGAGCTAAACTCAGCCCTGGGGAGTTACGGAGCGATGTACAGGAATGGGCAGAAAGGGAGGCGTTTTCATCTCCAACCCCTGCCAGACAGATGAGTTATTTCAGTGTGAAACACAGAAAAGAGAAAAGGCCATGCCTGGTGTGGAGACCCTAGAAGCTGCATGGGGGAGTGAGCAGGAGTGTGGGAGCAAATGCTTGGCAGACACAGCCACGCATGTGCCAGTGGAGCAGGCCACGGAACGGCATGCCACGGCAGAGTAAACCTGCTGACAAGTCAGAGTGCACACCCCCAAAAGGGGAAACAGCATTAGCTGAACGAGAGTGAAATGTTAAGTGATACAGCATAGTGTAATGCTAAATGCTGACGATGAACCCACCCACGAAGAGTGCATGATACATGTAAGTCACACATTTAAGTTAAAACCTTACTCAGGAGCAAATAACCTCATGGGGACAAGAACATTACTTACAACTGTGTGAGTAAAAATAAATAACAGAAACTTGTTAAAAAATTGCACAGAAATATGAGACCAATTTAAATCCTGTGGAATAAATTGAAACGTCACTAGAACAACCTTGTCAGTGATTTGTAAAATTAAAACCACGAGTTAAATGACCATAATTGCTTTCAGCATCATTGCCCAATTCTCTCTTTCCCAGGGAGAGGGAACTGTTTGGTCGGCCTTGGCGGGAAGGCCGCAGCGCTAACGCGGCAGAGCAGGCCTTGCTACGGGGCCGCCTTCGCCTTGCCCTGCGGCTGCCTGGGCTCAGCCTCGCGGTCACAGGGGCGGGCATTTGGGATGCGGCTGTGCACGCCTAAGCTGCCCAGGTTCTCAGTTATTAAAGGAAACGTGTGGGACGTTCTCTGCGGCCGGCGAGCTGTGGTCTGGCCTCAGGCGGCCCCCAGGCTGAGCAGGCCGAGCGCAGCTCTCGCGCTCTTCTGCTTCGGGGGCCAACGTGCAGTGGCAGAGGCCGTGGTGTGCACACGGGGCTCAGCCGGTCTAACCTCACTGAACCTCTGCTGAAAGATCGCCTGTATCAACACCAAGACTAAAGGAGGGCTCTCCCTCTGCCGGCCAGGATGGGAGAGGTAGTATTTTTCCTTGAGAGCCAAAGTCAGTATCACAAGTCTTAAAATACTGTGTGCACACTGCTTCTAAGAAACTTCAGTATGGAGAAAATCAGATGAGTGGGCATTTATTCCATAACACATTATGGTGGTGTTCCGTGCAGCAGGGAGAAGGCGGAGGTAACCTAAGCCCCTGCTAACTGGAAGCATTGAGTCATGGGGGCTTCAGCACGGACTCGGACCCCAAAACTCGGGTTTTGGGAGATGAGGTGGATCTGTATTTGTTGTTGTGACATTTCCATTGTATATTAAGTGAAAGTGAGTGAAAAAGATGGTGTATGTACAATCTCTTTATCAGTTAAAAATACGTCCTTGTCGATAATTGTCTTCAGGCTGAAGCCTCTTAATATGCTCACAGGGTATTGTAATTTTGTTACTAAAATGCTAAAAAGTAATTTTTTTTGGCAAGATTTCTGATTAGAAGGAACCATTATTTGCAAAGAGCCCTGTCTTGGGTCAAACTCATGTTGCCCTCTCTCCTTTTGGAGACACTTGTGCACAGTTTATCTGGGGAGGCAGAGAAGCAGCCATCTCTATTAAACCTTCAACAGCTGTTGAGGAGACGAAGCCCGAAGACAATCTTAGCTACGCTCAAACACATTTCCTGATTCTGCCTTTCCAAGGGTATAGAATACCTTATTAATAGCACTGCTCATTGCTGTTAAACGAGCTGGAAATTTAGGAAAGAACAACTTAGATGATGTGATGAACACGTGTAGCCCTAAGGCGTGCTCTCACATCTGAATTTTCCGTCTCCACGGAGGAAGGTAGCTTTCTTTCCACACATGAGCAAATGCCTCCCTCGGGGACTTACCTACTGTTTGCTCACTCCAAAGGAGAAAGAATATCTGTAAATAATCTAGCAAAAGCAGATGATTTTCTTTTTAACAGAATATTAAGTTCAAAATGCTTAATACAAGTCACTTAAAAACCAGTGAACTCAGAATTTTAGTGAACTTCTTCTGCTTCCTGCAATTCTCTGTGGACTTTTCGTGGTCATCTGGTTTCCACTGCAACTCTTCCTAGGATCAGGGAAAAGAAAAACAAATAGGAAAAAAAATTAAAATTTGTATTTTACAGCACTAAACCTGATAAAATGGATTATTTCTACTCATTTATTGCACCAATAACTTTGGAGAACACATTCTATATGAAAAAAGTTTCTACATTTTTGGGATTCATGAAGATCCCTGTTTTTGCATAGGTCATGAGTAAAATCTAATACAATCTAATTGCCATAAGTTTCATCCCTTTAAAGGGATAGCAAAAGATAAAGTAATATAGAATAATTGTAATTGACTCTACAGGTGTTTATTTATCACCTTTACATCCCTAGCTGGTTGTACAAACCAAAGAAATATGCCCAGAACAAACCCGTAAGTATTTTCTTAACCTTTGGGTCTCTGGGTGTTGAAGAAAGTACAATCCTGGAATTTTTGGTAAATGTGAAGTATGACCAGGTTGTCACTGAGATTTAAGAAAATCTACCCTCAACACAACTTAAGTGGAAAAAAAGATACGCATCTGGTTTTATTATTTATGTATAAATCACCTGTTATTTTTTTAATTTAAAAAATTCTTTTATATATTCATCATTGTACATCACTTAGCTCGTAAGGTGAATTCTCCCGACATGAATACATTTCCCACCAGTTCAGTTAAGGAAACTGGACATGTTATCACCGACAGACAGTAACACATTTCTCTGTCCCGTAAATGTCCCGCCTATTTTTGTCCTTAATATCTTTCAGCCTATTGTTTTAGTTAAGTAACCTATCAGTGCCTGAAATTAGCTATGACTATTGTCCTGTATATAACTTCTTTTCAAGTCAAGAGCTGATGTTTAAGTTTTTTTTTTCTTTAAGTAGATGTCAAGCCTCTTAGCAGATTTCTCTTCCTTTGGTCAGTGTCCGGCAGGGCAGGCTGGTACCGTCCCTCTCTAGTCAATAGGGGTCTGCATTCTCTTCTTCCTGGTAAGTACTTGTCTAGGTATTTTCCATTTCTTGGTTTATACTCTCTTGTCTGAAAATTTTTTGGACAGTTTATTAAAGCATTTAGAAAGCAGACTTTATGTTTCCACTATTATATTTTTGTATTGTATCAATAAAACACATGTGTAGAAGCTAAAGGTCAGTTTGTTTTACGTCCACGCTCCTCACCTGAAGAACGACACCAGGGGCCTTCCCTCTTCAAATGGGTCACCAGTCCTCGGATACCAGCCTCGCTGGCAGCCAACGAGGAATGGACTGGGTTTTATGAGCACATTATTCTGGAGGGATTTTGTCCCCAAGTCATTAACCTAACAAGCTGGCAGCCGCGTGTGTGCCAGGGGCTCCTCTCTGGGACGTCTGTCATTAGCCCCGTGTTCTGGCACCAGAACACCAGCCAGAATCGGAAGATGGTTCTGAGGCCCCATCTGCCTCCTGCTTGAGTGAAGTAATAATTTGCTTTAAACAGCAGCCTCTCTGTCTCCCATAAGGCTAATTCTTCCTCTAAATACTTCATGAGATTTTGTGAGGATCAGAATCAAAACCACATAGTGTAATTTGGAAAGTGGGTACAGTTTTTATTTTTATTTTTTTCTCCATCACGTAGAACAGCACATGTTATGTGAAGATACTGCTGATTATATTGAAACTAAATTTAGGGACCAGCAGGTGGCATGGTGGTTAAGGTGCTGGACACTCCCACATGGCTGACCACGGTTTGAGTCCTGGACTTGGTGGCTTGCTTTTTCACTTTCCCTCTCTCACTCTCTCTCTCTTTTTCTCTCTGTGTCTCTCTCTGGTCAAATTAAAAAATAAGGGAATGAATAAATAAAACTAAAATAAATAATTATCTTTAAAAATGAATTTAATTTGTTATTTATAATTTCTATTTATAAGTTAATGTATTATTTTAATAAAGAAGAAAACTTGGTGGTCACAAATTATCCTATAAAAACTTGGTGAGC
The DNA here is from genome assembly GCA_026018925.1 of Tupaia tana. NCBI lineage: Eukaryota > Metazoa > Chordata > Mammalia > Scandentia > Tupaiidae > Tupaia > Tupaia tana. The sequence continues at coordinate 3,211,616 of JAKSZU010000015.1, forward strand.
TAACTGGGAAAAAGTTTCCATCACTCCTTTTTAGGGTGGGAACAGTTCCGTGTGGGAGCACACCGCACATATTCTGGGATGTAAGTTTTAGATTGCATTGCTGTGGCGCTTACTACGGGACAGTGCTCACTTCAGAGGAGCAGGACGGGTCGAGCATCGCTAAGGGAGCGTTTCTCTGTAGTCAGCCCTGCACTCATTAATTAGACCCTCGGCAATATTGCAGATCTCCTCGCCCTGCACAACCCAGCCAGTAACAACTGCATCTCTCTCCCTCTCTGTCTCTTCTTTAAGGGAGATCTTTGCTATAGGGCACATGTGCTCACCGGCGAGACAGAGAGACAGAAAGCGAGAAATCACCCCCCAAGAGGGATGGCCACACCACAATCCCTTCTCCTCCATTCTCCTCTCAGGATTTTGGGCACGCACACATGTGTGTCCCGCATGAGTTTGAAGCTGCCGGATCCTGGGCTCTGACCGCAGTTGGCCCTGTGGAAGTCTAGTGGCATAAGTATTATCCATCTGAAGGCACGTCCCCTGCGTCAGCACCGAGGAGAGGCATTTCCCTCTGTCTTCACTGACACTAGCTGGACCACCTCTCAGTCTTTGCCACGAAACTGTTCAGAAATTGTCACACGTTCTCTAAACCCTTCAGTGAAAATAAACACCAATCCATACTACTATTTTTATTTCTTATATTTTAGACCTTACACCAGGAGGAACTTATAGAGAAATAAGAGGATGTGGAAGGCTCAGTGTGGTCTTTACAGAGTTAATATTCTATCAGAACTAGACACAGATCGAAACAATACCAAAATTTAAAAAATCCTTTATGACACATCGGTGGTGAACCTGAGCGTGAGGAAGGTGAGCAACTTAACCCAGGGGAGCTAAATTAGTAAATTAAATGCCTCGATTTATTCATTCTGCATTTATCTACTACTTTTCTAAAGCCTACACAGGAGCATTTTTAGGTTTATAGCAATGCTATGATCTTTTAAAAGAGTTTACTTGTGTATTTGCTTCATGGGAAGGGCACCCCCAATTGGGCCTTCCCTGCAATCCCCTGGCCCTGCAGCCAACCAGGCTCGCTAGTTACTGGTGTGCGGGGGTCACCCCTGGACCTTCCATAGGTACCCGCGTTGCTCTGAGCCACCCTACTACTGCCACTGTGGCTGGTCTAGTGCCACAGTCTTAATGGCAGAGTCAATTTTCAATCAATCAGCTAACCAATACATGCTGGTTAATTTCCAGGCATGTGAATAAAGGCACGGGACACACCTGTAATTTCAGAGTTAAGAGAAGGGAGACATTCATAAGACGTGGCTGAGAGTGGGTAACGTCAGAGGTAAGAGGAGGAGACGTTCATAAGACGTGGCTGAGGGTGGGTAACGTCAGAGGTAAGAGGAGGAGACGTTCATAGACGTGGCTGAGGGTGGGTAACGTCAGAGGTAAGAGGCGGAGACGTTCATAAGACGTGGCTGAGGGTGGATAATGTCAGAGGTAAGAGGAGGAGAGGTTCATAGACGTGGCTGAGAGCGTAGAGCCACATGCCATCGCAGTATCCCCACGAGAGCGTCACACGTGAACGTGGCTCCAGTGTCAGCGTTAGAGATGTTCGATCACATTAAATCAGCCCAGTTACCAAGGGCATACGTGGCCAATGCGCCTCACAATTCCCACTCAGAAGCTGGCCAGCCGTGCAGACAGACAGTGCTGGGGCACACGATGGGAGGGCATCTTCTCGGGGTGTGTGGAAGACGTGTGTGACCTGCCTGGGGCCACGTGCAGAGCTGCTGGGCTGCAGATGCTCTGGAGAATGTCGGTGAATCCAGACCAGCAGGTTGACAAGATGCCACTTCCGGGGCCGTTATCGAATGATGCTTGAACAGGACAAGCTTGCTGATAATTCAGGACTGTTGAAATGACACTGAACATTTTTCAGCACCAAGGCAGTATTTTCAGGGAAGACCATATGTCGCTGGCTGTGGCACCAGGGCTGTCTGCTCACTCCCCCGAGATTTCCGGCACACGTCCCAGGTCCCCAGCATTTCCCGGGCACGTCCCAGGTCCCCAGCATTTCCCAGACATGTCCCAGGTCCCTTATATTTCCCAGGTCCCTCGTATTTCCCGGACATGTCCCAAGTCCCTAGTATTTCCCGGACACGGCAACGGCTCTGACTCTCTTGGAGGAGGGACACCTGCCCAGCACCCTCCTCAGAGCTGCAGCCACGTCCTTGTTCCTGAGGCTGTAGATGAGAGGGTTGAGCATGGGGGTGAGGATGGTGTAGAAGGCGGACACCACCTTGTCTTTCTCGGGCGTGTGGTAGGAGTGGGGCAGCACGTTGGTATAGAAGGCGGCCCCGTAGAAGATGCTCACCACCATGATGTGGGAGGAGCAGGTGACGAAGGCTTTGCGCTGGGCCTGGGCGGAGTTCATGCGGTGGACAGTGAGGAGGATGCGCGTGTAAGAGGTGGCGATGATGGCTATAGGGAGGAGCAGCATGAGCACGCAGCAGGCGTACATCAGGGTCTCGTACAGCGACGTGTCCACGCACGCCAGCTTCAGCACGGCCGGGATCTCACAGAAAAAGTGATTGATCTCTCGGGACCCGCAGTAGGGGAAGCTCATGGTGACAGGGGTCAGCATGAACCCGTCCAAGGAGCCCCCGACCCAGGAGCCCAGCACCATGAACAGGCAAACCCTGCGGCTCATGAGCGCCGGGTACCGCAGCGGGTTGCACACGGCCACGTAGCGGTCGTAGGCCATGAGGCCCAGCAGGAAGAACTCCCCTCCGATCAGGGTCAGGTACAGGAAGATCTGCAGTGCGCAGCCCAGGAAGGAGATGGTCTTCTCCCTGGACAGCAGGTCCTGGAGCATCTTGGGGACGGTGATGCAGATGTAGACGGTGTCCATGAGGGAGAGCTGGCTGAGCAGGAAGTACATGGGCGTGTGCAGATGCGCGTCCATGTGGATGAGGAGGATCATGACCACGTTGGCCACCACGGCCACCACGAAGATGGAGAAGACCACAGCGAAGACCAGCCCTGGGAGCCCGGGGTGGGCGATGAGGCCCAGGAGGATGAAGTCGGTGGTGTTCTGCAGAGTGGCTGCCATATCCGAGTCACGTGACAGTCGCTGGCTGTCAAGGTAGAAAGTTGGCAGGTTAATAAGCAGCCTGACACCCAGGAGGGCCCACCGTGTGGGGCCCACCTGCCCAGCATGCCAGAGGCAGTGAGGGCTAAAGGGAGGAACATGGACCGTGTTATTGTTTTGAATCCTGGATTCAGTGTTAATGCCTGCAAAATGGCAAGTGGATAAATTAATTTCTAAATGACTCTGTTCCATGGTCTGTGACAAGACACCCCAGGTCTGTAAGCCGAATTGGAAAGTGAGCACGCTCACTCTCACACCTTTCAGAATCCGCTTTACATCGAATCATCGTCCGTAATGTCTTATGATCCGGTCACGTTAGACTGGAAGTTTCTGAGGTCCACAGCGTGCCTTTCTCCCCGTTGCCTTGTGACCCCTTCCCACAGGCTTAGTCTAAGTGCCCTCCGCCATTACTGATGGCAGCATTACGGTTGTGCACACCCACTTGTGACTTTCACGATGCTAGAAAATAATCATGGAGTCAATCAATCTTTATACATTTAGCTGTGATCACCAAACAGCTTGAAATGTGGCACACCAAGGATCAACGAAGCCATGCTGCCAACTCCAGTGAGAGTCAGGGCCCGCTGACCTTGTGGTTGGATGGCTGTTCCCAAAATCTCGAGAGAGAAAATGGGCGGTATAGGGGTAGAACAGGGATGCTGGTGTGGATGAGGCTGGTACAGCGTTGTGGAAAACTGCATGGAGGCTTCTAAAGAAAAAAATAGAACCACAGAGGACCCTTCTGGGCGTATACGTCCCCTAAAATGAATCACCCCCTTGTGAAGACATATGCACTCCTGTGTCCCCTGTAGTGTGATTTGCAAAAGCTAAGCAGTGGCAATGACCTAAGTTTCCGTCAACAGATGAGTGGAGACGGAGACGTGGCACACAGACTCGGGGTGTCACCAGTCTTGGGAGAGCAAGACTCTGCCATTTGCCCCAGCATGGATGAGCCTGGAGAATGCAGAAAGGAAAACACTGCATAGTTCACTTATGGTGAAACCTAGAAAAGAAGTAAAATATACACAGAGAACAAAACAATGACTATTGTGGGTGGGAGAGGGCCAGGGGAAGATGGGAACACGGTGATAAGACGGTGTGAAGGGACTCAGGGGCCAGCCCCACGGCCTAGTGGGAAGGGAGCGGGTCCCACACGGTCAGCCGCGGTTATGATCCTGGTCCTGGAAGCTTGAAGGGCATGCCCTGTGTGCCCAGTTCTGTCGGAAGGGAGAAGGTGGGGAGGAGGGGCTGGGCTGAGCACACCCCACTGAGGGGCGCTTTCCCTCTCTCTCCTTCTCTATCCATCTCTGGCAATTACAAAAAGTGAAAAAAAAAAAAGCAGATGTATAAGATGAATGAGTCTAGAGATCTAGTGTAGAGCTAAGGAAAATAAAATTGGGGCCAGCAGGTGGCATGGCAGTTATGGCACCGGACTCCTACGTGGCTGACCACACATCAAGTCTCAAACCTGGCTGCTTGAAAATCATTCCAGGTGTGTGTGCGTGGGTGCCCAAAGTCCCAGGAGGAGAAGGCTTGTGGTGCGGCCACCTCCCCTAGGGGTGATTTCTCATTTCCCTCTCACTGTCTTTCTCTGACAAGCACACATGCTCTATGGCAGAACCAGCAGTGCCTGGCCCGGCCGCGGACTGTACTGCACACAGTCGGTTTGAGGAATGCGACCTACACAAAGAATACTTACTACAGCAAGTTACTATGAGTCTAAAATGGCGATTTATGGAGGGAAACATAGGCGATGCTGGCGATGCCTCCGGGCGTTAGCAGCACAGACCACGTGGTGCAGGCGCTCCCACGGTTTGCTCGGTGGAGCTGGCGTGCACACAGCGCTCTGTGAAGCTCGGTTTTGTTCTCAGTGAGAGAACATGATCACACACTGAGCAAAGTACTCGTAGCTCTGAGTGTCGCTTGGCTTGTTCCCGAATAGGAAAAGGGGCCAGAATAGCGTGCTCGGCCACGTCTGCTCCCGATGAAGTTCACAAAGAGAAACAGCTGAAGAGGGGAAGGCCCCACGGCTGCGGAGGGAGAAGCAGGGCATCGCAGCGCCCCCCGGCAGAGAGGGGAGCTGGCCACGCGGGCACTTGGGGCCTCGCACAGGCCACAGCGCGGCGCAGCTCTGCGGGCCCAGGAACTCCCCAGGGTTCTGACTCGGAGTCCGCTCTAAAGCCACGGACCCAGCTAACCCCGAGGCGTGGGGCATGCGCAGAGCACTGACACGGGAGGCTTTGAGAGCAGCACGCGCGGCAGCGATGAGCACACGAGCCCGACCTGAGTGGGCAGTCCACGGCGGAGGCGGAGACTTACGGGACGAGCAAGGGCTCACGGACGGTGCAGGCGGCGGCAGCACAGGCGGGAGCAGGAGTCAGGGCACCTGGAGTGAAGGAAGGAGGAGTGGGCCAGCTGCCACTCAAGAGCCCGCTGGGGAGTGAGGGGGGACGGGGAGGAGGCTGCGTCTACAAGCCTGGTAAGGCCTGAGCACGAGCCGGTCCGGCAGAAAGTTTCACGAGGGAACGGCTGAGGCCCGCTCGGCAGTCGCGCGAGGCTGGCATCGCCGACGGCTGCGGCCCGGCTGTGCTCTCCCGGGTCCGGCCCTGCCCCGGCCGTCTCTGCCCCTCTGCGCGGTCCTGCAGTGGGGACCCGTGTCGACGCTGCTGTGTGTACTGACCGCAGTTCACTTTCTCTCTAAGGAAACGGCACCGATAATGTGAGCTGCTTTCTTTCCATTCTCATGACCCCGTGTCTGCATAGATTTGCCTTCACCTGCTCCACTCATCCAAATTGTGACTCTTTATGAGTGGAAAGGACGCCGAACCTGTACTTTCTCTTAACAATCCTCGGAGATAGTTTGGAAAATTTTCAAAATGGAAAATGGAGCATAAAAAGCTAGAGTAAGCTTTCCCCTAAAAGCCGGCAGCATGAGGACTGGAGGTAATGTTTATTAACGCCTGCTATGCTGGGAATTAGCTTGCAGGCTCTTATGCCAAATGCCGACATAGCTACAAACATTCCCGAGGCCACCATCGGGGGACCAGAAAAGTACTACAGCTGACTCCCAGCACACGGGGACAGTGACCGCAGTTCCGGGCTCTGAGCTTCCGGAAGGAGAGCCACCGGTGTGATCAGAGAGTGCAGTGGGGTCCGTGTGCGCAGGCTCAGAGAGAGGGGTCTGGCCCAGGGCTGTCTAGCCCACCCTGCTAATGCCGGAAAGAAGGGAAAGAGGGTGAGAGGGAAGGAGCAGTCCCACCAGACCCACAGCGAGGGCGCCCTGCACGGCACGAGCCCGCAGTCACCCGGTCTGAGGGGCTCGCTCAGCCTCTGTCACACCGGCTCTTACACCACGCTAGGAAGGCTTCCTGGGGGTTTCCTTAAGGAAGATGACCTGTTTCTATATAAAGAAGAGTTTTATCTTAGGACACATGTCCTACGGAATAAGAAAAACGAGAGGGGGTTAGAAAGGAATCAAAAAGAGAAAAACCAGCTTGACATCTCAATCTCTCCCGAGTGAGTAGAAACCATCAGCCACAGCTAACTACACGTGAAGAGGGAAACGCTTGTCTTCAAAGTATTCAGAGGGCACTCCACGCTGCTCCACTAACAGTAAACGCCCTGAGCTCTCAGACACAGAGGCACCTCCTTCCAGCTGTCAGCTCGCACGTCCCCTCGTCCCCCAGTAAATCCACTCACGCCCTTCTGGTGTGTGAGAGATTTCTCTTAGCTTCTCCTGTTTCAAGCAAAGTACTCTTTCTCCAACAGCCTGGTGACCAAAGAGTGAAAGGACGTGCTTGTCTCCCTCAATCTTGCAAAGACCACTGCTTCCACTGTTAGCAGGAAAGGTCCCAGCACGGCCTGACAGTTACACAGCCACCCCCAAGACCACGTCCTGGTCCCTGGGTAATGTTCTCTCTTTCCATGGACATCTACACCCTACCTCAGAGCAGCTGAGTCCGAGCCTCAGCGAGGTGGAATCGCAGACTCCTTAAGTACATTGGCGCAGAGGTGAGGCTTTTCATTAGTGCTGGGTTCCCACACCCCAGGAGGATCCCTGGGCTGGCAGTTAGCCACCATCCCTTGGCTTAACGTGTGTCGGAGGAAGCCCATCTCCTCTCGCCAAAGAATGCACTCCTTTCCCAAGTGAGAGGTTGGAATCAGTTCTCAATATTTCATCATAGAATCTGATATCTAATCATGGAATTTCTCCAGAGCAGTTAGAACTAAGAGTGCTCTGGGAGTGAGGGACAGGCTCACCTGCATTGAAAATTAAAGTGTTTTTTTTTTTTTTTTTTTTTTTTTTTTTTTTTTGGGGGGGGGTATTTAATTTATTATTTCTTTTTTTAAAGAAAGTTTTAAAAATGTTTCTAAAAAGTTTAGCTTTCTGTTTACATTTCTTCTTCTTTTATGTGTAGAATCATGTTTATTGGTGGGAAAGATCTTAAGCACTGCTTTTACTTTTCTGATAAGTACCAATAGAATTTTCCAGCACAAGATTGATTGACTTCTGGTTATTTACACAAAAAGTTTCCAATATCTCAAAGTTTTAGGAAAGCATATATATTTTTATCTGCAATAGAAACATAAAATGTGTACAGTGTGTTAAAGGGTTGATAGGGACATTAGTGGTTAATTCTCACCCACTTCTGAGTTCCCTAGAAAACAGAAAATTCTTGGGAGTAGGCTACCTTTAATCTAAAATTAATATGCCTTATGGAAGTTGCTGAAGAGTAGTGGAAATCTTAACCTTATTTCCTACTGAAAATGTTGGTTATTAAAAAAATATCGTGAATGTTGAAAATAAAGATATACCTAAGTGTTTTCTCAAAAGACACATGCTGCCAGGACTTCAGGGAGAAACTTGGACATCAGGGATGGTGCAGGAGGACCCGGGAGAAGCAACAGTGCGGCCGGCAGAATATCGGACCTCTGTCTCCTTGGGGAAGTGATTAAAGAGGCTCAGAGGGGATATGGTAACGACAAGGAGCTCGGGGGAAGTGGTGAAGCTCCCGAAGCTGGGTAAGGACGCTTGGCTGCAGCCACAGCGCTGCGGTGTCCTGTGGCCCTGGGACTGGGACCCCCTTTCACAGCTGCTCTTCTGTCTGCTAAGCCAGCCTGGGTGCAGCCCAGTCACCTCTGAGGTCACCAGACGCTGCGGTGCTCTGAGGGATGTGGCCGTTTTCTGTCTCCTTTGTCCGCAGAACCCTACTACTGTATTAATGTGGCTTAGTACTGGCTACAGATGACCAGTCAGGAACGTGTTTAGTGCGTTTCTCTTGAGAAGACTGCAGGAGCTGTGGGACACCTGTAAGCAAGCATGGAATCACCGGACAGGAAGTCTTCGTTCCAAGCCAAACCTGCTGACATGGGGACCAAAGAAGCGGGTGGGCAGACGGCCAAGCCTGCTCCTAGCACAGAGGGAGCCGGAGCCCAAGACAGAGCAGCAGCCAGTGACAGGCTGGGGACCAGGGCTCAGCTCCGAGCTGGAAACAAAGTTCTCTCCACTTACTGAGTCACCTACGGGTCAAGTAGAACCCAAACACAGATGACAAGTTACTTAGATAGACACCAACAAACTACAGTGGTCTACTGAGCACCGTGCATAGATGGCCGGTGCAGACTTGCCTGCGTATTTTATTGTGTAGGATATTCTACACTCTTCTGACCAGAAGTGAGTGCACTTGTAACTGTGCCCAGGACAGACGCATCCGCATCGCAGACATTTCTGTAACAAATACATGACAGCATTTCTCTGCGTTAGTCCTAAGTCCATTTTCAAAGAACTTGAGGGCTGGCTCTGTGGCCTGATGGTTGAGGCAGGTGGATCCTACATGGTCATGAGGTTCAAGTCCCAGATCTGGTGGCTTGACAAATACACTGAGCGTGTGCACATGCTTGCCCGAAACCCTGTGGGGAAAGAGAGGTCAAAGAGGAGGGACTGTGGCAGTGACTGTGCCCCCAGGGTGCTACCCTCCTCTGGAAGAGTGGAGTGGTGTGAGTGCACCTCTGGACAAGCCCGTGCCCTCGCTAATGGAGACCTGGGGAGGGGACGCAGGGGCTGCAGTATGACCAGACATTTTGGAAGTTACTGTCTTCCTCTCTTTTTCTCCCTGTATGGGTAAACTTTAAAAAAAAAATGTGAAAAGTGCCTGTGGAAGACCCAGAAAATCACTTGCAGAAAAATCAGCTAGACATCGAAGTAATATTTGAAATACAATCAAAATCTTTGACAAACTGATTATTTTTAAAATTTATTTATTTTTGTTATTATTCATACATTAAATCACTATACATCATTTAGATTGTGAAGAGACTTTACCCAGCATGATATACACCTCAGTCCAGCCCAGTTGAGACCACCATACACTTCCTCATCAACAGATAATAAATCTTATCTGTGTCCCACAAGTGTCTTACTTCTCCATTTTCATCCCAAATTTCCTACACTCTTCCCCTCTCACGCTCTCTTTCCCCTCTGTCTCTAGTGTCCATTACAATTTTCAATACTTTTATGTTCTCCAGTCTTTCAGTCTCTACCATAGAGTGCGGACAGTCAGTATATGTTAAGTGGAGACATACAATGTCTCTCTTTCATAGCCTAACTTGCTTCACTCAGCAACAAATCTTCCATATTCATCCACTTTCTTTTTTTTTCCCCCTCTTTTTTTTTTTTTGGAGAGGTTTTTGCTATAGGGTGCATGTGCTCACCAGAGAGACAGAGAGAGACAGAAAGACAGAGAGACAGAAAGTGAGAAATCATCCCCCAGGGGGATGGCCACGCCGCAATCCCTTCTCCTCCATTCTCCTCTCAGGATCTTGGGCACGCACACACACACACCTGGTGTGAGTTTAAGCCGCCGGGTCTGGGACTCGAACCATGGTCGACTACATGTGAGTCCAGTGACATAGCCATTACGCTAACTGCTGGTCCCCATATTCGTCCACTTTCTATCAAATTCCAGGGCCTTGTTGTTTTTTATGTCTGAATAGTATTCCATGAAGTATAGGTGCCACAATTTTTCAATCCATTCATCTGTTTGTGAACATTTGGGTCGTTTCCATGTCTTAGCAATCGTGAATAATGCTGCAATGAAAATAGTTGTGTAAGCACTTTTCCAACTGAGTGTTTTCTCCTGTCCTTTGGGAAGATACCCAGGAGTGGAGTTGCTGGGTCATATGGTAGTTCTATTTGAAGGTCTTTGAGGGACTTCCATATTGTTCTCCACAGTGGCTGGACCAATCTACATTCCCACCAACAGTGTAGGAGTGTTCCCCTCTCACCATATCCCTTCCAGCGCTTATCATTATTTGTTTTTTGAATCTTCACCATTCTGATTGGGGTTAGGTGGTATCTTATTTCGGTTTTGATCTGCATCTCCCATACAAGGAGGGATGTTGAACATTTTTTCATATGCTTTTTGGCCGTTCATATGTCTTTCTTAGAGAGTTGCTTATTCAGATCATTTTTCCATCTTTTAATTGGGTTAATCATTTTCTTCCCAGTAAGCTGTTTGAGTTCCCTGTGCATTATGTTTACCAGTCCCTTATCTGAAGCATAGTTAACAAAAATGATATCCCATTCCTAGGGTTGTTAATTCACACAAATTACAGTGTCCTCTGCTGTGCAGAAACTCCTTAATCTGATGTAATGCCACCTGTCTGTTTGGGAGACTACTGCTTTGGGGTCTTGTTTAAGAAGTCTTTGCCTACCCTAATGTCTCCCAGAGTTTCCCCAGTATTTTAGTAGGTGGCATCTCACTTTCTGACCCCAAAATATATTACAAAGGTGTGATAATCAAAACAGCATGGTATTGTCACAAAAATAGACATGAAGACCAGTGGAACAGAGTAGAGACTCCAGAAATAACCCCCAAAACATACAGCCAACTCATCTTTGACAAAGGGTATCAGTCCATCCAGTGAGAAAGGGGAAACCTCTTTAGCAAATGGTGCTGAAAAAACTGGGTATCCACTTGCAGAAAGATGAATCTGAACCTTTATATGTCACCTTTAACTAAAATCAACTCAAAGTAGATCAAAGATCTAAACCTAAGATCGCAAACTATAAAACTACTGGTAGAAAATACTGGGATGAACTGATTCTTTACAATGGCCATTTGGGACAGCGTCTGAGAGGGTGAGAAGCCAGAGGAGAGGCTGAAGCCCATTTCCATTGTCCTCACCGAGCACACTGGACCAGGCTGCCCTGTGACTTCCAGCTGCCTGCAGGTGTGGCTAACGGGACATGGTCAGCTACTAAAACCACCTTCTTACTGCTCCATGAGAGCCGGCCTCTACTCAGAAATCTCATAACTTTCAAAAAGCAACCAGATCCTCAAAATTTCAGTCATCTTTCCAAATCCCAAAAATTCCACTCCCATCACTGACTTACGGGTGATGTGTTGTTTCCAGGCAGAATATTCAAACTCAATGTTTATGATAAAGTTCTTATTGAACTATCCTGTTTTACACCTTGAGCAGTAAGTGCGACTTCTTCAGAAAGCAGTTACCTTTCCTGAGGATAGACCCCTACCCACCACCTTCCGCAGGGCCCCTGTGACGTCCTTGTTCCTGAGGCTGTAGATGACAGGGTTGAGCATGGGGGTGAGGATGGTGTAGAAGGCAGACACTGCTTTGTCCTTCGCGGGGGTGTGGTAGGAGTGGGGCAGCACGTACGTGTACATGGCTGCCCCGTAGAAGAGGCTGACCACCACCATGTGTGAGGAGCAGGTGGCCACAGCTTTTCTCCTCCCCTCTGCCTCACTCATCCTGTAAACAGTGATGAGAATCCTCGTGTAGGAGGCTGAAATGACAGAGAAAGGTATGAGGAGCATCAGAATGCAGCAGACATACATGGCTGTCTCGTAGGCCGAGGTGTCCGTACAGGAGAGCTTCAGCAGGGCAGGGACCTCGCAGAAGAAGTGGTTGATTTCCCGAGAGGCACAGAAGGGGAACTGCATGGTGACTGGGGTGAGCAGAAAGCCGTCTGCAGAGCCTCCCAGCCAGGCTGCTGCCACGATCCACAAGCAGACCTTGCGGCTCATGAGGACCGGGTAGCGCAGAGGGTGGCAGATGGCGACATAGCGGTCGTAGGACATAAGGCCTAGGAGGAAGAATTCGGCCCCTGCTAAGGTCAAGTAGAGGAAGTGCTGGGCAGTGCATCCTGCAAAGGAAATGGCCCTCTGGCCCATGGCCTGGTCGGCCAGCATCTTGGGCACGATGGTGGAGATGTACATGATGTCCATGAGGGAGAGCTGGCTGAGCAGGAAGTACATGGGCGTGTGCAGGCGCACGTCCACGTGGATCAGGAGGATCATGACGGCGTTGCTGGCGATGGAGACCACAAAGAGCAGGAGGATGAGGGCGAAGAGGAGCCAGGGAAATCGGGTACTGCTGAACACGCCCAGGAGGACGAAGTCGGCGTACGTGGAGTCATTGCCCCACTCCATGGCTCTGCAGACCTGGGTGTGAGAGGGCAGGCTGGCAGAGTACCTGTTGCTTAAGACGCTGACGGGGTTCTGAGCCCGTGGAGGACGCCAATGTCAGGAAGCTCAACTTACCCTCTTACGAGCACAGCCCGAGCAGGACAGTAGTCCCCCGTCACACCGTCCTTCACCGAGCAGGTCCTGCTTGATTCCCGACCACTGCACTTGCCGGCAGGTCACGGTGGGGCCCGGTGGGGCCTTCCGTTCCCAATATTTGTGTTTCTCCCTGTCAAGCACAGTCTTACATGCCCAGCACCTACGGAAACGATCCCCGCGATGGGACAGAGTCAGAGCAGTGGGGAGGGCAGGGGGCAGCCCTGTCCCCTCCCTCTACCCAGAGCTCCAGTCTCACCGGGAACGCACCTTGACCACTACCAATCAAGGCCATCTATTCTTATTGAGAGATAACCACGTTGATTTTTACCTAATTACACCATGTTGGCACATTTTTTACACTGTAAAATTTGAGTGCTTGATTTTTATTTATTAGGCGATGGGGACTTGAAAATAGTGATTCTATGTTGAAACACAAACCTCAAGAACTCTGAGCTCTGAGAAGAAATATGAGAATCCATAAAAGAAAAGAATCAATGGGAAGTGATGTCTGGGCCATGTGCTGTTCGCTTTTCTTCTTAGGCAGGACGCTGCTGGCAACACGACTTACAGCATGAGTGAGATGGGTGATGATGGACGTATAGCTGTGACAGGAAGAGACGGGGAAGGAAACCAAAGCAAAGGATATCTGCGTATATTTTATCCTTTCTAAAAGAGAAAGTTAGGTCTGAAACTTGAAGCTAGAGATATAGATGAACCTTGTTAAATAACATTTTACCCCATTTGTGAACACTGGGGGCCATTCCTGCAGTTTCTCTTCACATTACAGAGACCCATGGCACCCAGCACAGCAGCCAGGACCCGCGTGAGCCTGCTGAGCCCCTGAAGCCCGAGTGCAGTAAGTGCAGATTACATTAAAGAGCCAAGATTTATTATGAAGAGGGATAAGCAATGTATCTTGATTTTAAAAATATTGTAGGCTAAGATCATAGTATTTTTGGTATATTTAGTGAAATAACTAAAAAAAAATTGCTTAAGAGGAATTAAAATTGGTTTAAACTAGTTGCTTTTACATTTTCAATATGGCTACTAAAATAATTTAAAATGACCTCTGTGTCTTCCGTAAGATTTCTAATGGAGAACACTGGCCAAGGGATATCTTTCCCAGAATATCATGACCTGAAACATCTTCATCCATTCAAGTCCCTCAGCAGTGAACACACTCAAAATCAGAAGTAATTGAGTACAGAAGAGCTGAGGTGTAATACCCAATTAGGGAAAAAAATGAAGTTACCTGTGCATGCACTCACCTGGGTGCGGTGGGAACACAGTAACAGAGCATTTAGTGATCAATAAATATGATTTAATCTAGTTTTTCAATAACCTATCCATTCTACAGATGAAAACAAAAAAAGAAGCTGAAAGGTCTAGTTAACCAATGACAGCGGAATTCCTTTGTGCTGTTTTCCGGTCAGCCAAACTAGAGATCAGCCCGCTCGCTGCGCAAGTATCTCAGGAGGCCCTGGGACGGCCAAGGTCCGAGTTCCGGAAGGGTAGAACGGAAAGTGCGGAAGATGGTCCCTGTCTTCAAGGAGCCCAGAACTGAGGAAAGTTAAGAACCCTCGGGACCAACGGATGGCGGAAGGGTTACGTTGCTGGACTCACGTAGTTCACTGCAGTACGAGTCCCAGATCCAGCCGCTCAAAGCTCAAGTTGGGCGCATGCGCATTTGTGCCCTGAAGCCCGGGGGAAGAGTGGAGGAGAGTTGCGTGGCCATTCTCCCTAGGGGGTGGTTTCTTGCTTTCTGTCTCTCTGGGGAGTGCACACACCCTGAAGCAAAAATCTTTAAAAAAATAAAATAAAAAGAACCTACAGCACCTATGAGCACAGGTGCACAGCAAGCACGGCTCTGATTAGGGATCCGGAGTTTCCACTTCTGCCTCTCCGGTATGAAAGGGAGAGTATGGAAAGGGCAGAGCACTGTGGAGAAAGAACAGTGGAAGCTGAACCCAGTGACTAGGGAGACTCACAAAAGGGCCCTCCTACCTCGCCCACCACAGCCACGCCATGAGGGACGGACGTGTGATCAGGTAAGTGGATTCTCAGCCAGACTCTTATTGCTCAGACCCACATTTCATCCTCGTACGGTTTCCGGCTTTCTCACTCTGTGAATAATCAGCGCTTTCCCCAGCTGTGTTCCTGTGGTGTGTCCTTGTTATATTACCATCGTTTTCTTTTTCTGCAGGATAAGCCACTGGGGAAATTAAAAGCCAACGATCACCATCCGCTCACCTGGTGGAGAGGGAGGTGAACGCCCTCCCAGCCCTGCCCTTCAGTCACTGACGGACAAGCTCCTCGGAGGGCTGTTCTCGTCACTTCCCTGTCAGTGCAGAGGCTGGTCAGTGGTCAGTGGAGACCCCGTGGTCAGTGCTGTTGGTCCCTGGGGGATGGTAAAGCCACCACGGACAATGGGCCCAACTCTCCCAACCGGGACAAGAGTGTCCCAGCCCTGACCACGGATGCTCTTCCTGACACGGAAATGCAATAATGAGACCCCGGAGACCTCCTCACAGTCCTCGCAATGAGACGGAGATCTGAGGGCTCCCTGACTCCACAGAATTTAAAGGCATCCTCCACTCATGTTGACTCATGGCTTCCATTTAAAAAAATCACCACGTGGTAGAAGAGCAATAAGAAATAATTCACAAATAGAAATAAAGGAAGTCACCTGGAATGCTCAGTGTCCCCGTGTGGTAAGCATGTCCACGTCTGCACAGTTTTAACCTCGGTGCCTCTCCAGTCCGTTCCACGCCCGGCAGCACTCGATGCCCTCCCATGTGGCTGTACCGTCTGTGCACAGGGTGTCGCTGCGGCGGAACGGCGAGCCCTGCACTACCCACCCGTCCCTCGACCGTCTGTCACACTGCTCCTCCGTGGGCTGGCAGTGACCGTGCGGGGCTGGCTCTCGGACAGGCCATGGGAGACGGTGTACTGGCTTTAGAAGCCCATCACGAAATTGTGAGACCAGGTCGCTGATCAGTGATGGGGATTAGCTACAGGACACACCTCTTGTATGGAGCCTGCACCGCATTCCGCATTAGACCGATCTGCATTAGCGTAAAGTCCTTGATCACTAAGAACGTGTCACTACGTGTTTATTTTGTCTGTTACTTACTTTGGGTTTTGATTGTTCATGACCCTTTTATATCATGGAGACTTTTCAAAATTAACAGGTTCTTTTTATAATGTAAGTACATTCTAGTGTCTGTAACCTTTATTGCAACTATTTTACTGAAACTTTTACTTATAATTGTGATTTTAATGGATTTTTACATAAAAATTTAAGTATTTATATAATTGAAATATTTGTTGTATTCCTTTATACATTGTGTTTATTTTGGAAAATATTCTTCATGCAAATTTGTGAATAATATGTAATTCTAAGTTAATTCAGCATAATGATTTTTAAAACATAATATTTTAATACATCTTAAATGTATTTTGGTTTCTGTTGAAACATATGTCAATACGGACCACAGATACACTAAATTTGTCCTTTAAGAGCGTACCAATGAGGGACCAACAAATGGTGTAATGGTTATGTTGCTGGCCTCTCATGTAGTAGATCACAATTTAAATCCCAGACTCAGTTGCCTAAAACTCAGTTCCGGTGCATATGTATGCATGCCCAAAATCTTGAGAGAATGGAGGAAAAGGGGTTGTAGTGTGGCCATCCCGCTCGTGATTTCTTGCTTTCTGTCTCTCTGGCGAGCACATGCACCCTATAGCAAAAATCTCTCTAAAGAAAAAGAGTGTATCAATGAGTCCTAATCTCTAGTTCTTCAAATAAACAGAAGAGTTCAATTTTAAATAATGATTGGGAATGACTTTCTCACTGACTTTCACCACTTCTATCTGTATATGTGGAAACACATAATCAGAGGTTAAAATAATTTTTTCCTATGTCACTTTGGGTGAATTCTGAAATATGGGCATTGAAAAACAGGTGTTAAGTTAGTCGTAAGCAAAGTTGCAATCGCAGTGGCCGTTAAATCTCACTCTGTGCTTTTCATAGATTTTCTGTTCAGTAACAGTAGATCCAAGACCAGGAAGCTGGCTTTCTTTCTCTTTTCTCTTTGTTGTTGTCGTTCTCCTATTAAGACTTTATCTGTATCAAGCATTGGCACAATCCTAGATGACCATTAAGCTCAGAAGATATTTGAGAGTGCCAGAAGGATGCGAGGACAGGTCATGGATGGTGACCCTCACTATGAGCCATTGAATTCCACATATAAATGAATTCATTATTTTCTTTCCAGAAGTGTTTTTGTATGAAGCCTCATTTCCAATTGTGAAATAAAATATATCTTCCAAAATAAAATAATCTGGGAACTGTACAATAATGGCAAAATTGCAATACAGTAAGTAGATACTGTCTTTCATTCTAAGAGCAGACCTAAGATGTGATTACTTTCTCAGCTAAGTCTCAGGTTGAACAGAGTTTTCCTCTATTTCTGTCCTTGACATCTGTTTAATCATGACATTTGGTATGTAATAGTATGAACATGAAACACGGTTTGGGATCAGAAACCCAGTTTCACATCCGTCTTCATTACCGATCCACTTCTGGGTGTCTGGCGAGCTGCCGACATGGTCGGTCCTGCTTGCCTTCAGTGATTTCCAAGTATAGGTGAAACAGCGCGGTGCAGCGGCTTCTTAAAGCAGACTGTGAGCAATTTTTCTAACTAATCCATCTTTAGAGATATTTATAAGTTACTTTACAAGGTGTAATCATATAGCTTAAACAACCTCATCTCCCTGTAAACATTTGGAATCATGTAAGTGAAAATACTGTTATAAAAAACCCAAAACTTTGTTGAAGCTTTTCATTGAAACAAATCTGTGGAGAATTTTCCTGAGAAAACAAGCCACCTATATTTGCAGAATGTAATTGAGTCCCTCATATCAGCTGCAAGAAGGCATGAAGTCAAAAGACAATTCACATGAGTAGCACTGATTCATAATTATTTATAATTAGGGTAGTGAGACACAACAGTCCCAATATTATCATTTTTTTCTGATTTGAACCAATCTTCCAGTAAGTTCAGAGTCAATATTTCAAATAACATGTGATAGATAAAAAGTCCTCAAAGTTTCTTACCTTACACAGCACCTTCTGAACCTGAAGATCTGATACCTACTATTTTGAGAAAAATCTTACAGAACTAGAGTAGTCAATGTAATTGTTCATTTAAAAAAGTATCTAGTAAATGTGGGTGACTAAGAGACATAAATTAGACTTTCCAATTTAAAGACTTTCTGAATTCTGAAGTGAAGCAAAGAGGAAATGAGAAAGGGAAGAAAAGAGATAGTCCAGGTGGGAAGAAGCTGTGACTCTAGAGTGAAGATGGTGTGGTGGTGTCAGTATGGAATTACATTTTGTTGGCATAAATGCAAGGTCATTCTTGAAGTAATATGAAAATCTTTAAAATAGAAAAGGGTAGACAGATAGATGAAAAACTCAGACCTATCAGCCTGAATGTTTAAATACCTAATACTGACACACAAGGGAAGTGGACAGCAGCTCCATATTGTAGGGTGCTCACAAAGACAGCAGGTGACTTAAATAGAAGAGCTTGCATCATGGTGGTAGACCAGAACTCCCATTTGGAAGAATAATTGTCATTCGAATATTTGTCTCTGAGGTGTTTGTCCCTAGCTTACAATTACACAGTTCATCTAAAAGTGTGGCAGTCTTTTTTACCTCACTATTTTTTTAATTCAGAAAAATGTAACCTTTTAATTTACAAAGAATTACAGTAATTAACCCCCAATAAACCAGGTTGTAGGACCCTGAAATGGTAAATGATGTACTTTTTTTCCCTTTAACATTGTTCATGGTGTTGTTTCAGAAGTTACTTTCCTGTTTTACATTTCCAATCTTAAGTATTCTGCTCTTCAAAGATTTAAGAAAAACCCAATTTTCCTTAGGAAGTATCATCTTGCTTAAAAAGCTATATTTTAGGTCCCACCTCATCACATAAATATTCACCTGGTATGTAATCACCTCACGTTCCTGATAACTTCTAATATATTATAAGAAAAAGTCAACATCCCAAAACACTAATAAATATAGTGAAACTACTAATAGCAGTAAGAAAATCAAATCTTTGAATTACTTTAAGGGGAATAAGATTCCCTTTCCTCTCTTTTCAATATTCCCACTAGTGGCCACACTCAACTCTTGGGAAAAAACATCTCAGGCCTCAGTGCTACTACTCGAACATGCCCGCCAAATGTTCATCCACTCAGCCACTGTGATGGGATTAAGAGGGTAGAACCTTAACCTGCTCATGGTTTTGAAAGATGGGGCCTCTGGAGAGAGGTGGTTCGGGCGGGCCTGTGTGCCACAGAAGACAGGCCCCTTCTGCTGAAGACCCTGCCCTCTGCTGTGCTGTGGTCTGAGCAGAAGTTGGACCTGGACTCCAAACCATGAGCTGAACAACCTGCATTTCTTCAAAGTCCCCGGTCTCAAACATTTGTTAGCAACTTGGTAACGAACTAAAGCGACTACCTTTGCTGTGCCGCCATCTATGCTCCTACATCCTGGCTGTTTATCTCAAGGTGCACATTTACTTCTGTTGTGTGAATGGGGGAGAGTGGGCATTCTGTGTTTCTGAGCCTGAAGTTGATGGAATTCGGCAACCCTAAAAGACTACAGGTGGCTTGGTAAAGATGGCCAGCTAGAGAAACACACACACTGCCTCTCCATGGACAAGGTACAAAAAGGAATGGATGCATAGCTGCACATCATAAGGCAGGGAAACCCAGGATCAAGGCATAAGAAAGCGGGCAAACCTCCACCTCAGAAGTGGCTGGAGCTGAGGGGAGCTGCCTGCTGTAGGAAGAGGAGATAGAATGCCCTGGTCAGTCCCCATCTCTACCTCGGATACCTACAGTCCCAGCCACAGGAGAGCCACCCAGTCATCACTAACCTTGAATCTCACATAGGAAGGTTCCTTAGAGGGCGCTTCCCCAGAAATGAAGACTGCCAGATCCCCACCCTCCCCGCTGGAACCCCTGCTCCCACAGCGCAGTGCTGTGTTGAGAAGTGATACGACCACCGTCACCCAGCCTTGGTGTGTGGAGCCCCTTCACCTCCACGTCCCTGAGGGCCTGTCATCACCCCAATATGTACACACAGCAAAGGCAGTCTCAGCAGAGCCCTGTGACAGTGCGGTGACCCAGCACCTTGTGCACGTGGAAACGAGCGGGACACTGCAGTAGAGAAAGCTCCTCAAGGTGCAGCAGTCGCTGGAGGTGACCCACAGAGACTGACCCCACTGTTCACAGCTCTTTCTCGAAGTCTGTTTCATCTTGTTTTACTATGGATGCTCACCACCAAGCGTGTGTGCGTGTGTGCACACCCCAAACCCTGAAAGGAAGGAGAAATGGAGAAGGGATTTCAAAATGACCATTCTCTATGGGAGTGTTTCCTCACTTTCTCTCTCTCTCTCTGGCAAGTGTGTGCATCCTCTGGGGAAAATAAAAGGCCTCCAAGAGACTTAGGGAAAGCGGAAGCCCATGGCAGAAATGGTTAGAACCTACATCTGTTCTGGAGATAGAGCCAGGAGATTTGCTCACTAATTGCGTGGAAATGTCTTTCTTTCTTTTCTTTTTTCTTTTCTTTTCTTTTTTTTTTAAATTAAACTGGAAACTCAGTGACTTGGCGTAGATGGAGAGAATAACCCAAGCCAGTGGAACCGGCAGCTGTAGCTGCGGTTAGGGGAACATAAAGGCTGAGAGTTTTGAGATTTAAGAACATATGCCAATTGTTTTACAAAGTCTATACTTACATCAGCATTACCGAATATTGTTTCTGACGTGGTAATTAATCAATGTACAAAGTTAGAAAAAGGTTCATCAGGCCCTTGTCTAATGTTAGTAAGGGAGGTGCTCAAATCTCCTTTGGCAGGAAGTTTTCTCCAGGCCTTTATGCCTGCCGTATGAATTTGTGCAAAGAGCCCTGGGTCATACTGCATTTGATTTTCACTGTGCGCATAGTTTCCTTCTCCTATTAACATTTCGGCTGTCCAGCTGTTATTGGCTTGGGCATTGCGGCAGGCGGTTTCCCTACAAGCCTCTACATATTCTGAGTTCCAAAGCAGATAGTCTCCTCCCGAAAGTGTGGTTTGGGCTAATGTTTGCCAATCAGACGGTGTGAGCCAGCCCTCGGCGATAGCTTCAACTATAGCTAAGGTATACGGAGCAGTAGCTCCATATTGGGTGACTGCCACCTTAATTTCTTTTACCATTTTAAAGTCAAACCCGCTGTGACGGTGCCAAACCTGTCCTCGGGGATCTGTAGTTTCCATAACAGGGAATGTCTCAAAGTCTGTCATATGTGATCCCTGAACTAGTTTTGTTTCTTTGTCTGTTTTTTAGTTTCTCTAATTGTGATACAAAAGGTATCTACATGAATAATATTAAACCCACAATGTAGAAAGTGCTATATGCTATGTAGACTCTTTTGCTATATCTCTGCATCAGTAACAACACAAACACATGCAGTGGAATAAGGTTGATGATAAACACATAACCACCCCAAGCAGAGACCATATAGAAATATGATAAACAGCAGCACATTGTCCAAAAAACTGACTTGTTTTTTGACTCATTGTTCTTTGGCTCTTGTAGAGCCTTAAGGTTGTTTTTCTTTTTTAGTTTTTTAGTTTTTTCGATTTTTTGGGTTTTGTCTCACCTTCAGGGCTTTTAACTTCTTCCTCACTATCTAGGGAAATAAGATCCTCTCCCTGTTCCTTTTCAATTTTAGAATTAGCGACCATAGTGGCAAGGGCTTCTTTTAAGTCCTGAACGAATAGTTCACGCTGACTAAGCTCTTGTCCCATTATTACCCTTATTAATTATAAGTAAGTGACTTTTGTTACTTATCAGGATGATTCTCTGCCGTCCTCCTCCACGGCCTTTCTCAGGATGATTCTCTGCCGTCCCCCTCCTGGGCGATTCTTTGCCGTCCTTTCTTTCTTTCTTTCTTTCTTTCTTTCTTTCTTTCTTTCTTTCTTTCTTTTTTTTTTTTTTTGAGGTTTTCACTAAGGGCGCATGCGCTCGCCAGACAGGCAGAGAGAGACAGAGAGATAGAAAGCGAGAAATCACCCCCCAGGGGGGATGGCCACGCCGCAATCCCTTCTCCTCCATTCTCCTCTCGGGATCTTGGGCACGCACGCACACGCGCCCGGCATGAGTTTAAGCCACCGGGTCCGGGACGCGAACCGCGGTCGACTACGTGGGAGTCCAGCGACATAGCCATTACGCTAACTGCTGGTCCTGTTTGACGTCCTTTCTCGGGACAATTCTCCGCCGTCCCCTCCTGGACGATTCTCTGCTGTCCTTTCTTGGGTGCTCTTCACTGGATCCTTTGTACTCAGGTCCCTGTTCAGGCGCCACGTGTCCTGACCCGGGGAACAGTTGAACAGGTTTCCTGAGGGAAGGAGTGAGAGACGGAATGAACGACGCAGTGTCACAACTCTTTAGGGTCTTCTGGAGACGACGCAGTGTTACAACTCTTCAGGGTCGTCCGGGTCGTCTGGCGATTGTGGGCTAGGGATCCTGGTTATATACATGTTGGCGGGCCATGATTGGTTGTAAAAGGTGGGTTATGATTGGTTGTAAAAGGTGGGTTATGATTGGTTGCTTTGTGGACCAATCATGAGGTGCTGGATATGCAAATCTGAGGGATTCTAGCGGCCAATCAGAGTATGGTTTTGAAGGTGAGTTTTTTTTATTTTTTTGGAGAGGTTTTTGCTATAGGGCGCATGCCCTCGCCAGACAGACAGAGAGAGACAGAGAGATAGAAAGCAAGAAATCACCCCCCCCCCCAGGGGGGGATGGCCACGCCGCAATCCCTTCTCCTCCATTCTCCTCTCGGGATCTTGGGCACGCACGCACACGCGCCCGGCGTGAGTTTAAGCTACCGGGTCCAGGACTCGAACCGCGGTTGACTATGTGGGAGTCCAGCGACATAGCCATTACGCCAACTGCTGGTCCCTGAAGGTGAGGTTTTGAAGGGAAGCCAATCATGGCTTTTGGCATTGTGTAATTGTTTGCTCTCTGAGAAACCAGCGATATTCACTGGTGTGCAGCCTCCCACATAGAAAGACTAAAGAGGGCCAATAACTGAGCTTGGAGTAGTCTGATATTCAGCAGTGAGCCTGGAAAAAGGACATTAGGAGAAACAAAAATTAACAGAAGAAAAAAAAAAAAACCCAGTGAAGTAGAAATAAAACCATCACAGTATAGTGTACTTGACACCCGATTAAACC
Source organism: Tupaia tana (assembly GCA_026018925.1). NCBI lineage: Eukaryota > Metazoa > Chordata > Mammalia > Scandentia > Tupaiidae > Tupaia > Tupaia tana. Next base: position 3,234,652 of record JAKSZU010000015.1, read on the forward strand.
ACACACATCCCTAACTGGAAGAATAGCCAATTGTGTCAAAAACAATGAAAAACAAACAAAACCTTTTATATCAGAACATTAAACAAAAAAAGAATTTCAAAGGCTCCCATCACAAAGAAATGGTAAATATCTGAGGCGATGGTCATGGTAAATAAGCCCAGCATGGTCACCTCACCATGTACACATGTAGCAAAACGTCACGTCATCCATTGTAAGTGTGTACAGTTAGTATTTCTTAACTAAAAATAAAAGTTGGAAAGAAGGAAGAAAGAAAAACAATGGTAAGGTAAGACAATAAAAACAAAACAAAACGTGCTGATGGGTCTGAGGCAGTGAGCTTGAGATTTAACGACTGGGTTACCCACATGCTGGCGAGGGTGCGGGGCAGTCTTCACTAGAGCAAGCAAAGGAATGGAAGCAGGGACTGGGAAGGGCGAACACGGGCAATGACGGTGAAGACTGACTACAAAGGGGACAGAGATGTCACGCTGACCAGGAAAAGGGGGAATGTATCAAGAAATTGTGCTGAGAAAAATATTTGCTCATATGGAAAATAAAAAATACCTAATGTCGTACATTTCAGATCTATTCTAGGTGGATAAAGATTTAAATATAAAGAAAGAGAAATCTCCACAGCTTTTAGAAGACATGAGAATAACTTTATTTACATTAGCAGAAGAAATGATTACTTAAGACACAAAAAGAGCATTAACATAATAAAAGGCAGAAACTTAATAGAAAATGGTCAAAAACTTGAGCAGCCACTTCATGAAAGTAAAATGACTGGTAAATCAAGAAAGACTTACCCAGTCTCAATAGAAATCATAAAAATACATATTAAAATCATACTGGGTACTATTCTGTACCCAGTAGGTTAGCAGATATTAAAAATTCAGTCAGTACCTAGTTGGCCAAATGTGGACCTCCACTAAAGAACTATGACTATTGTAATACAGATTCTCTTAGGTTGTCGGGAACGTCATGGTGTATTTTTCTACTATTTTCTATGTAAAAATGTGTCACAACTTTCCCGATAATGCAATAGGAGGCTTTCAAGTGTGCACACTTGGGAGCTCACCAATTCCACTGGAGGAGTGTTGCCCGGTTTTGCATTTATGCTGAGGACATAGGCACAGAGATATGTATAGCAGGAGCACTGTGTATGCAGCCAACAGGATATCACAAACTAAGGAAGGTGGGAAAACTACATCTACACAGGATGGTGTGATGGACGTAGAAAATATTTACCAAGAGAGGTAAACATCAAAACAATAAATTTAGTGTAAGTTTTTTTTGCTTTTTTTAATTTAACTTTATCTTTGAAGTTCAAACTAGGCAAAGGTAAACTACCTTTGTTGTTTAGGGACACACACTGAAGGGTAAAACTTTTAACATAAAGATAGGAAACGTCAGCCACCAGCTAACCAGGTACTGTCCGGGCCATTCGGGCCGACATGAGGGCAGCTGTCTGTGCTGACGCAGGTGAACCTCCTGGCCAGTCCTCTGCAGGGGCTCCATCTTGCTCAAATGCAGCCTCCTCGGGAACCTCCTCAGACGCCGCAGCTAGAGTGGTCCTGCCCTCAACACTATTCGCTGGTGTCGCTGAATTTCTTGTATGAACTACATTCTGAATTATCTTTTTACTTTTTTTTAACGGTTTTTGCCATAGAGTACATGCGTTTGCCAGAGCGAGACAGAGAGAGACAGTGGGAGGGAAAGTGAAATCCTGTCTCCTCCATTCTACTCCTGGGATTGTGGGCACACACACATGCCCGGTGTGATTTTCACTGTCTCCTCCATTCTACTCCTGGGATTGTGGGCACACACACGTGCCCGGTGTGATTTTCACGTCACCAGGTCCGGGACTCACACTGTGGTCGGCCAGGTGGGAGTCCAGTGCCTTAACCACTATGACACCTGCTGGCCCCATTTTAAGTTTTTATTGAAGCACAATGAATATACAAAAATAATGAAGCATACAAAAAGACTGAACTTGATCGATTTTATCAAAACACTGGGGGTACAATCAGACCCAACATTCAGAATAAGAAAACTATCCGCACTCCAGAAGCCTGCCCCATGAATCTGTCCAGCCACCAACTGCCCAGAGGTTTAGACGGTCTCTCTGGATGTGCGTTTCAAGGATGTCTCCTCCGTGACCCGCTTCTCAGTTCCTCATTCCCAGCTTCGCCTATGGTGTCCCACAGGTCAGAGCAGGCATTCCAGTGCATGGCCGTGTCCCACAGGTCAGAGCAGGCATTCCAGTGCATGGCCGTGTCCCACAGGTCAGAGCAGGCGTTCCAGTGCATGGCCGTGTCCCACAGGTCAGAGCAGGCGTTCCAGTGCATGGCCATGTCTCACAGGTCAGAGCAGGCATTCCAGTGCATGGTCGTGTCCCACAGGTCAGAGCAGGCGTTCCAGTGCATGGCCGTGTCTCACAGGTCAGAGCAGGCATTCCCAGTGCATGGCCGTGTCTCACAGGTCAGAGCAGGCATTCTCAGTGCATGGCCGTGTCTCACAGGTCAGAGCAGGCGTTCCAGTGCATGGCCGTGTCCCACAGGTCAGAGCAGGCATTCCAGTGCATGGCCGTGTCCCACAGGTCAGAGCAGGCATTCCAGTGCATGGCCGTGTCCCACAGGTCAGAGCAGGCGTTCCCAGTGCATGGCCGTGTCCCACAGGTCAGAGCAGGCGTTCCAGTGCATGGCCGTGTCTCACAGGTCAGAGCAGACATTCCAGTGCATGGCCGTGTCTCACAGGTCAGAGCAGGCATTCCCAGTGCATGGCCATGTCTCACAGGTCAGAGCAGGCATTCCAGTGCATGGCTGTGTCCCACAGGTCAGAGCAGGCATTCCAGTGCATGGCCGTGTCTCACAGGTCAGAGCAGGCATTCCAGTGCATGGCCGTGTCCCACAGGTCAGAGCAGGCATTCCAGTGCATGGCCGTGTCTCACAGGTCAGAGCAGGCATTCCAGTGCATGGCCGTGTCTCACAGGTCAGAGCAGGCATTCCAGTGCATGGCCGTGTCCTACAGGTCAGAGCAGGCATTCTCAGTGCATGGCCGTGTCTCACAGGTCAGAGCAGGCGTTCCAGTGCATGGCCGTGTCCCACAGGTCAGAGCAGGCGTTCCAGTGCATGGCCGTGTCCCACAGGTCAGAGCAGGCGTTCCAGTGCATGGCCGTGTCTCACAGGTCAGAGCAGGCGTTCCAGTGCATGGCCGTGTCTCACAGGTCAGAGCAGGCGTTCCAGTGCATGGCCGTGTCCCACAGGTCAGAGCAGGCGTTCCAGTGCATGGCCGTGTCTCACAGGTCAGAGCAGGCGTTCCAGTGCATGGCCGTGTCCCACAGGTCAGAGCAGGCGTTCCAGTGCATGGCTGTGTCCCACAGGTCAGAGCAGGCATTCCAGTGCATGGCCGTGTCTCACAGGTCAGAGCAGGCATTCCAGTGCATGGCCATGTCTCACAGGTCAGAGCAGGCGTTCCAGTGCATGGCCGTGTCTCACAGGTCAGAGCAGGCATTCCCAGTGCATGGCCGTGTCCCACAGGTCAGAGCAGGCGTTCCAGTGCATGGCCATGTCTCACAGGTCAGAGCAGGCGTTCCAGTGCATGGCCGTGTCTCACAGGTCAGAGCAGGCATTCCAGTGCATGGCCGTGTCTCACAGGTCAGAGCAGGCGTTCCAGTGCATGGCCGTGTCTCACAGGTCAGAGCAGGCGTTCCAGTGCATGGCCGTGTCTCACAGGTCAGAGCAGGCGTTCCCAGTGCATGGCCGTGTCTCACAGGTCAGAGCAGGCGTTCCCAGTGCATGGCCGTGTCCCACAGGTCAGAGCAGGCGTTCCAGTGCATGGCCGTGTCCTACAGGTCAGAGCAGGCGTTCCAGTGCATGGCCGTGTCCTACAGGTCAGAGCAGGCGTTCCAGTGCATGGCCATGTCTCACAGGTCAGAGCAGGCATTCCCAGTGCATGGCCGTGTCTCACAGGTCAGAGCAGGCATTCCAGTGCATGGCCGTGTCTCACAGGTCAGAGCAGGCGTTCCAGTGCATGGCCGTGTCTCACAGGTCAGAGCAGGCATTCTCAGTGCATGGCCGTGTCTCACAGGTCAGAGCAGGCATTCTCAGTGCATGGCCGTGTCTCACAGGTCAGAGCAGGCGTTCCAGTGCATGGCCGTGTCTCACAGGTCAGAGCAGGCGTTCCAGTGCATGGCCGTGTCTCACAGGTCAGAGCAGGCGTTCCAGTGCATGGCCGTGTCTCACAGGTCAGAGCAGGCGTTCCAGTGCATGGCCGTGTCTCACAGGTCAGAGCAGGCGTCCCAGTGCATGGCCGTGTCCCACACGTCAGAGCAGGCATTCCAGTGCATGGCCGTGTCCCACAGGTCAGAGCAGGCGTTCCAGTGCATGGCCGTGTCCCACAGGTCAGAGCAGGCGTTCCAGTGCATGGCCGTGTCTCACAGGTCAGAGCAGGCGTTCCAGTGCATGGCCGTGTCTCACAGGTCAGAGCAGGCGTTCCAGTGCATGGCCGTGTCCCACAGGTCAGAACAGGCGTTCCAGTGCATGGCCGTGTCTCACAGGTCAGAGCAGGCATTCCCAGTGCATGGCCGTGTCTCACAGGTCAGAGCAGGCATTCTCAGTGCATGGCCGTGTCTCACAGGTCAGAGCAGGCGTCCCAGTGCATGGCCGTGTCTCACAGGTCAGAGCAGGCATTCTCAGTGCATGGCCGTGTCTCACAGGTCAGAGCAGGCATTCCAGTGCATGGCCGTGTCTCACAGGTCAGAGCAGGCATTCTCAGTGCATGGCCATGTCTCACAGGTCAGAGCAGGCATTCCCAGTGCATGGCCGTGTCCCACAGGTCAGAGCAGGTGTTCCAGTGCATGGCCGTGTCTCACAGGTCAGAGCAGGCATTCCAGTGCATGGCCGTGTCTCACAGGTCAGAGCAGGCATTCCAGTGCATGGCCGTGTCCCAGTCTCTCTCCCGCTTCACCACCCGCGGGCTTGGTAGCCTCCATGATTGGGGTCCCCGAAAGCCTTCTGGGGACATTGTGTGTGTGTGTGTGTCTATTTGAAATCCACCCAGGGACGGCCTGTGGGGGCAGTGTGGATACATTTGGCTTCAGTCCCTGCTCCCACACACGGCTCGCGGGGTCTGCGTTTCTGTGTGTTTGCCATTTTCTTCTCCTTGTCGTCCCTTCATTGGAAGGTGATGTGCCGAGCGCAGGTGCTGTTCCTGTCCCGCTCACGGCTCTGGAGAGCGGACGCGTGAGTGCAGGTGGAAGCTGTGCGTGGGCCACGTGGGCCCACAGAGCACAGGCCGGGCCAGCGCCGGCGCCAGCTGGAGAGCGCTGTGTCGCTCTCTTACTGCCCAGAGGCCGGCTGGGCTCTTGCGTGGTGGACCTCAGACCAGTGCTTCACTTGTTAGATGACGAGTCCAAGGCACAGAAATGACATTTTGGACAGAGATCGGCTGATATGGTCATTAAGACCATGATTATGTTTCTTTAATGTTAATTTCACGTGATGGGTTAAAAACTTACAAATCCACCCCAGATACCGGGTAAACACTGTATACAATCGGGTGACACAGAACTTCATTTGCTGCATGCTTTCTTACCCACGTCTGAGTGTGGGGAGCGCTGAGGTGAGCTGCGAGGTAACTCCCGCCACCTGGCTGGTACGTGCACAGCTTCGACGATCTGGCGACATATGTGAAGGGCGTTTTATCATCTTACAACCCACCTCTGGAAACCCCTCGAGGGTATGTGGTCTTCTCTGGGCAGTGGACTTCGCATTCATCCATCAATTTCAACTCATCTGAGGGACAGTTTTCCTCGTGTGCGGCAAACACACAGAAGTTAAACACTGTCTGTGCTGGAGCAGCGAGCCCCAACGACTGCAGTGAACATGCAGCCTCTGGAGGGAACTGCCTGCTGACCCGCCCCTGCAGCCTCAGGAGCAGACGTGCACTTGGCCACAGTGACACCCAATTCTCCTGAGAGGGGTCAGAAGAAGGGTACGGGAGGCAGGGCGTGTTGGTTGGGGGGCTAGACTTCCATATGGCTGATGGGGTTCAAGTCCCGGACCTGGCGACTTGCTTTCTCACTTTCCCTCTCTCACGCTCTCTCTGTCCCTCTCTGGTTAAATTTAAATAAATAAATAAATAAAGTTAAATAAAATAATTCTTTAAAGAAAGAAAAAGAAGTAGGAAGGGTACTTCTGATACAACCCTTACCATTTAAAACGTCATGTGACTGATTAAATTTCCAAAAGGTTAAAACTCCAGCGAAAATATTCTAAAATTGTTTCTGAGAACCCCTGGGTATTTATTTTGAATGCATGTGAACAAGGTAGGAAAAAAAGATACAAGAAAGAGAGAAGACGTGGAGGAACAAGGTTTATATTCCCTGTTTTCTCCGCCCAGCTGAATCCTTCCCCGAGAGCGGCCCCACTCCGCGCGGCGGGAGGAAGCCCACGGTCAGAAGGCGTCTCCCGACACCCTCCGGGAGCCCGTGCACCTGCCCAGGGCCCTCCTCAGAGCCCCAGCCACGTCCTTGTTCCTCAGGCTGTAGATGAGCGGGTTCAGCATGGGCGTGAGGATGGTGTAGAAGGCGGACAGCACCTGGTCCCGGGCCGGCGTGTGGAAGGACTGCGGCAGCAGGTAGGTGTACATGGCGGCGCCGTAGAACAGCGTCACCACGGTCAGGTGCGAGGAGCAGGTGGCGAAGGCCTTCCTCCTGCCGTCGGCCGAGCTCATGCGGTGCACGGTGGCCAGGATGCGCGCGTAGGACGCCAGCACCACGGAGCAGGGCAGCAGCAGCATGAGCACGCAGCACGCGTACATGACGGTGGCGTACAGCGCCGTGTCGGCGCAGGCCAGCCGCAGCACCGCCGGCGCCTCGCAGAAGAAGTGGTCGATCTCGCGCGAGCCGCAGAACGGGAAGCTCATGGTGATCGGGGTGAGCAGGAAGCCGTCCAGCGAGCCCCCGCACCACGAGCCGGCGACGATGGCCCAGCACACGCGGCGGCTCATGAGCACCGGGTAGCGCAGCGGGTGGCAGATGGCCACGTAGCGGTCGTAGGCCATGAGCCCCAGCAGGAAGAACTCGGCGCCCACCAGGGTCAGGTACAGGAAGTGCTGGGCCGTGCAGCCCGCGAAGGAGATGGTCCTCTGGCCCAGCAGGTAGCCCAGCAGCACCTTGGGCACGACGGTGGAGATGTACAGCATGTCGATGGCCGACAGGTGGCTGAGCAGGAAGTACATGGGCGTGTGCAGCCGCCGGTCCGTGCGGATCAGGAAGATCATGACCCCGTTGGCCGTCAGCGCCGTGAAGAAGATGGCGGAGATGACGGCGAAAAGAAGGCCCGAGGTCTCCTTCCTGCCGAACAGCCCCAGGAAGGTGAAGTCTGTCGAGGATGTGTTGTAGCCCGCCATGAACTCTGCGCTGACCCGACCTGCGCCTTCAGGGAAAACGGCATTCCCAAGGAATTAAAATAACGTATGAATTTTTTTAATTTATTTTTTTCATTTCATTTCCTTCTATACATTCAATCACATTATTATTTGTCTTACAGAATGGATATTTCAACTGGTGAACATTTCTCCCTAGTACTGTTGAAGTATGGATTAATGAGCAGCAAATTTCCTGAGGTAGGAAGAAAACATTTGCAAATGGTTCTCTTGGTGCTTTGGAACTGATACCTAGCAACTCTCTATTCCATATGCTTTAAAGAACATGATAATTTCAGAGAATAATTCAGTATGCTGGACAAGGCAACGCGGGCACACGTCGCTGTGACACACTGACACGCATGTCACACAGCCAGCCTCCAGGGTGCTGTGTACACCCACCCTCCGTTCACCCGAGTCGGTGTCAGTATTAAATGCATCTCTCTTACCACCGGCCTCTAGGTTGGACTGGGACTTGAACCAAGGCCTGCCATTTGGTTCCAGCCTGCAGAGCAGTGTCGAGACAGCTCGCCACACAGTGGCTGGCCAAGGACTTCCGCCTTTCTAAAAATGCAAATTATGGTTTTAGTGTTTTCCCTTCAACTTTAGAATCTTTGGTGCCCAGTTTCATAACTCCCTGAGACCTGGTACAATTTTATCAACATCTATAATCTGTCTCATTTGGTTTCTCTTCCCAGTTTTGATTAGTGGAGCTCATGAAAAAATATGTATCTGCAGAAAAAGTGCTGTCTAGTTTATCAGGTGGCCTAAAGATAGATAGCAGTTCAGATGCGTCCACACTTCCTGCATTTTGGGTTTAGCGTTCATCGTGTCCCGAGATCTCAGTGTCTGGGAAAAGCAACGCTCCATGCACTCGGAGCATTGGTTAGTCTCCTGCTGTTCGGGCACCATTTCTTGCTAGTCTGCCTTGTAACCCTAAAATCCAGGCTCTTCCACTGCCTCTTACAGCCCTGGCCCTGCCCTCCTGCTCACACACGGCAGGTCTAGCGTGTCAGACTGCGAGCCGTCCTCGATGTGAACTGTGGTTCAAAATAAAACATCGAGTTGACGTTACTGACTGCTCTGCCACGTGGAGGGGCCTGGGAAGTGCTGCTCTGAATTCTGCTGGTGGGCTGCACTGCCTTCCTGGGGTTAGTATGCATTACAGTAACCAGAAAACACCCAACATGATGCTTTGCTGACGGGGCCATGCAGGCAACACAAGCTGGTAAGGATGCTGCCTCCCATTCTAAGGCAAGGCCTGGACTGGGAAGAAACTGAGGCAAGGCCCAGTTTACGAGCTCTCCCTTGTGTCCTTGAACTGGCCGGTATTCAATTTCTCTGCCGTGAGTTTTACTGTTATTACGGTACCCTGTAAGGGTAAAACATCACCCCCAACCATTACAATAAAGCCAATTAGTGACCTTTTAAGAATGTGGTTCCCTAAGACTGACAGGAGGACCAGGAAGCTTAAGACTCCCCCACCTGTCTGTTTTTAAGCCAAAATTAACATATAGATTAAGTTAGTATAAACCAAATTAGCGTTAGTAACATATGTAGACTAAGTTAGTTTAAGTCTAGTTTCACATAAATACTTCTTGTTAAAGCTACAGGCCAAAGTTAACTTGTATTAGGCCAAATTAGCACAAGAATTCACTGATTAACAGACAAAGAATTCAGAAAATAAATATAGGGGCCCATGGGTTAATAGAGGAAGGACAGATCTGGCTAACAGAGACAGGATAAACAAACCTGAAGGCTCCAGAAGGAAGAGTAACTACCTTAGCTGAAAGTTCTTATCTGGTCCGAGGCAAGCAAGGGATAGCACCTAATTACAAGCAGTTTCTCCCCTGTGTGCTGTTAACTATGAAAAACTGCTAATAAAACACTCTGTGTTGTCTCCTGAGCTACAAGACCCTCTCACCCGAAAAGGCCCTGTCCGGCAATCAATATTTAAGAAGAAAATGCACCAGACAAATAGACGCCTTCATCCTGAGAACTGTAATTGATTATACCTAATCATATAAGACAGACATCATGTTTTATAATTATTGTTTCTGTGCCTTGAATTCCCTGTTTCTTAGAGTAAATCTTTTATGTCCCCCTCACCCCTCCTACTCCTGTAAGACAACCCTCAATAAATACGTGTGTTTGAAAGCTGCCAGCGCGGCAGCCTGGAGCTAACTCTGGCTGTGGCCGGCTAAGAACATGCAAAAAGGCATTGAGGTCTTAGTCTAATTTTTGTTTCTGTTCACCTGCACCGCCTCGGTTGAGTGGACCCACCCCCGCCGAGGCTAGACCCCAGGCTAGACCCCGGCACTTTGCCTTTTCAGGAGTTTGCTTCTGAAATAATGTAGGAGACATGGAGTAAAACAAAATTTAGAATGAGGTGAACTGAGTTCTTCTGGTCATGACAGTAATTAATTCTGTGACACTGGATTCCCTCCCCGAATCTCCGAGCCACAGTATCTTATTTATATTAGTTGAGCTAATAAAGCATTCAGAACTAATTTAAAAATCAGATATGAAAATTATAGTCATAGGTGAGAACATTTTATAGTATACAAATTAAAATGCTAATATTATGCATGTATATGAATTATTTCAAAGCTTTTCTTAAATGTGTGAGAATTCCCACTGTCTCATTTAAGCAATCCACATACTCAAATGAATTTTTATTGTACATACCTCTTAACTTCAGGTCTGTAAGCCCAGGCACTCTGGGCGAAGCTACCTCAGCGGTTAGGGTGTTTTCCGGTGTAGTGGAACCCTCAGGAAAACACGGTGACCAGAGCTGAGCCAATGAGGACTTCAGTGTCTTGGAGGAGCAGCAGTGTGCTTGGGCTGCAGATGGTGAGAACATCAACGGAGTTATTGCACAAAATGCACATGACTTTCCTGGGGAAAATCTCTGCTGGGCTTACTTATTTTTATTATATTGTACCACACTCTAAGAGAAAACAATGCATTTATTTCATTCTGACATTTGCAGATATTTTTCCTGTTTTGTAAGAGGTTCAAGCTGGGTCAGGCAATTCCTTCTCTGTCACTATAGTTTGAAGTTAGAATGCAGTCCTCGCCTGGGCTCCCACGGTCACTAAACTCAACCTTACATCAACTGACATGAATGGGAGAGCTCCAAGCTGCAGCCTTCATGTGCCACTGCTGCACCTTCTGCGTGGCCACTGCTGCACCTTCTGCATGGCCACTGCTGCACTTTCTGCATGGCCGCTGCTGCACCTTCTGCATGGCCGCTGCTGCACCTTCTGCTTGGCCGCTGCTTCACCTTCTGCATGGCTGCTGCTGCACCTTCTGCGTGGCCACTGCTGCACGTTCTGCGTGGCCGCTGCTGCACCTTCTGCGTGGCCGCTGCTGCACCTTCTGCGTGGCCACTGCTGCACCTTCTGCGTGGCCACTGCTGCACCTTCTGCATGGCTGCTGCTGCACCTTCTGCCCACGTGAGGCCAGTTCAGTCCTTTGGGGCCATTGCTGGCTGCTGGGAAGCCGGTGCTGGCCTGGACTGACAGCTGCTCTGAGCTGCCCCCTCTGTCGTCTGGATCTGCTCCTTCTCTGACACACAATCTTCACAACGCCCTGTGGATCTGCTCAGAGGCAGCTGTGTCCTGTCCACATGCACCTTCACGGTGTGGGGATGTCTGCGAGGGCGTCCTTGGTCCTCGGTGCCCCGCTCTGCTCCCACCATGTGGGCATTTATGGAGAGTTCTTCACCAACGCTGACGCTCCAGGTGTTTACTGTGGTGGTCTGCGCGTTGTTTCCGGCATGCGGTATTGCAACCCACAGACACTCTAGGTGGAGTGTTCACTGTACGTGATAAACCGAGAGTTCTTTTTCTGTGCATACACCAGGCACCTCACACCCTGGGCCCGCTGTATACACCGAAACCCAGTTTCACTTTTGTGGGAGAGGTTCTGAAGCCAGATTCAGAGCTGTACAATTTTGAAACTAAATACAGAAACATTTTCCTTAATCTTGTCTGTGTTCCTAAATTTTACTCAGTATTTTAAAAAGCAGAAATCATTGAAAATAAAGTGAGAGGTAAAATCACAGGATAGTAAAACGCTTACGTATTCAGACAGTCTGGGGGACGCTTAGAACCACCTTTGTCAACCACATCCCCCTCCTGCCAGGTCTGATGAAGAGAACACAAAGGGACCAACCTAGAGACCCACTGCTCGGGCAGGGTCTACCCGGTGCCCAGCGGGACCCTGCGGACACGCCCCTGGGGCGCCGGCGGGCTGACCTCGGGGTTTCTGCACACCTGTGAACGTCTCTGTGGAGAAATGTGTAATGAACTGCTCCCACCCCGGACCGGAGGGGCGCGAGGCCAGCAGCTGGAGGTCAGCAGGAGCTGCCCGGCGGCTCTCGGTGCAGAGCTGGGCCTTCAGCGCTGTCACCGGCGCCCTGACCTGCACAGCACGGCGAGAATCCGGGCAAGGACTGCAGGGAGTCGCAGTGGCTTCTCGCCCAAATTCAGAGACCAAGATGAACTTGGCTCTCCACAAGCCCTCTGCACCCGGCGGGCCGGAGGTCTCCACCCCATCTAGTGGAGCGTGAGCAGCTGTCTTAGAGGAAAGCGTCTCCACCGCGCTCAGCAGGCCCCAGACCTGACTCTGCCGTCAGCCTCGCAGCGCCCGGGGCTGGGCAGGGTGGGGGCCTGTGAGCGTCTCTGACCTCCCTGCTTCTGAGATGTGCAGCGGGGAAGCCCAAGACTCCCTGCCCCGCTTTCTCGCGTCCAGCCCGACACTTCGTCACACGTGGGTATTGGGGTTGATGTCGTCAGACCACTGCGAAGTGCCACGGGGCCAGAGTGACCCTGTGGGGCTCAGACTAGGTTCCTGGCCTGTGCGTCCTGTCACCTGTGAAATTCCTGCACAATTTCCAAAGGTCTCGGTTTTCGCGAAGGGAAAGGCGGAGTGGAGGAAGTGTAGCTGATGCCCCTAGCCCAGCCACTGAGTCCTTTCATTTAGCCAAGGGTTTTGTGTTGTTCAGACAAAGCCTCCAACTATTAAACCCAGTAGTTTAATTTTCAAAAGGCGTTGAACTGACCTATGTATGTTCCCTACTCTGCTCATAATCCTCGAATCTTTTCTCATCCGTGTGATCTGAGTGCCAGACCCTGCAGGCAGCCCGCCACAGCCCGAGTAGGCACAGGGTGGGACCGTGGCTTACACATAAGTCACCGTTCACCCCGGCCCTGTTCAGCTGAGGCTGGGTCGCACTCCCTTGGAGCCGCATCTCCTCCAACACCATCCAAGTGGGGCGTCACTCCACGCGGGAAGGTTTCACACAGGAGGAAGGCACTCACCAGCGGACCGCAGCGACTTCGTGGAGCTGCACGGAGACAGGGAGCAGAGACCTTCCAGGAGGCAGAGGGGCCTGCAGCTGGAAGGGAAATGGAGATTTAGCAGTCGGACTTCTCCAGTTCGCACTGACGGGGAACACAGTGAGTCTCGGCCGGTGTCGGCGGCAGGAAAGCCTCCCGGCCTGGCCCTTCCTTGGGCCTGGGCGCTGTGGGCAGACCACGCCCGGAGCTCCTGCACACGCAGGCCTTGAGCTTGGATTATGAACCCGATCGGTGAGTGCCAGAGGGGCAGCCTCCTCGGCAGCTCACAGCCCAGTGGGCGCTGAGGCGGGCGAGGCGCTCGCTGTTCCGAGGGGCCTGCAGAAGGGGCATGGCTAGACCCAGGACGCGCCCGGAACAGCCTGGCCCCTTCTGCGTGACGGGCACACCCAGCGTGCTGTCCAGCCTCCTAGAACCGTGTGGCTACGACTCCTGTTCTTCATGGGGAGACACGAGCACACACAGACAGGAGTCCAGAAAACCAAGCAGGCTGGGAGCCGCAGGCCAGGAAGAAGGCGGGATTCTCCCGGCCCTCTGAGACCCCTGGCTGGGCAGGGAGTGTCTGGAGCCAGAAGAGGCAGGGGTGTAAATAGTGTTCTGCGAAGGCGGAGGACCAGGTCTGCTCCCTGCGGGCCTCAGGCGACTTAACTGGGAGCCTCCTCACAGCTAATGAGGCCTGTGCTGCCCAGGGCGAGCTCGTGCACCATCAAGCCACAGGGGCTTCGAGGACAGTTTCTGCTGCTGGGCTAAGACAGATTGCTGAGGTTTTATCAGAAATTTCCTTAAGCTGTTCTTCCTCACAAAGAAATGTGGTACAAATGTGAAAAGCCATGGAAATATTTAGACTAATTAGGTTTATTAGAGAATCAATTCAATGGGGGGAACAGGCATGGAAAGCAACCATGGATACCAGAGACAGTGTGAGAGGAGGGTGGGACACGGCAGAGGGTGAGGGATAGGGAATCAAGGATGGCAAAACAAATCAAAATATACAGGAAATAAGAAATGGAAAATTATTTGTTGATAACACGTATGTTGATGTGCCTGACTGAGCCAATATACAGTGTATTCTGGATGGGAAATCTAATTTTGTATGCTGTAATGATGTATAGTGAATGAATGTAAATAAATAAAAAAATAAATAAAAAATAAAATAAATGAATGAAAAAACAAACAAACAAAGAGCCATGGAAAGTAGCTCAATTCCCATTATGTTTTAGTGTTTTTTTTTAAAAAATTAATTAGTTAATTAATTTTAATTTAATTATTTATCTGGGTATTAAGACAATGCATAGAAAAATATTAAAAAGCTTAGAATTGCATACCTCTTCATAATGTCAGCGTTAGTACAAATAGTTATCCTTACAAAATACTATTCCCACTGTGTGTCAACGTCACCGATTACACGTGACACACAGCAATGTCCATTTGTACGTGTGTGTGTGTTCACATAGAACTTGACAATTTAATTACTCTCAAAATATAGCCCAAAAAGTTTCTCTCATGTAAAAAGTAGCAGCCAACATCCACGGAATATTCTATCTGTAGGAAATTCTCTATTTTCAACAATAGCAAAAATATCTCACGGTTTTTATTAGAATATCACTATCTTTATCATTTACTGGAAGCCTATTGACACCTTTTCAAAATTATCTTCTTATGTAGAAGTATGTGAGGCCCTTTGATGACGTAGATACTCACTTTACTTCCTCTGCTAGACGTCTTAACTTGTGTGCAGTATGTGGGTACACATGTGTGCGTGTGTTTGTATACTCTGTATCTATTCCTATATTTCTTACAGCTATTTATACATTCTTACTACTACTCTTTTTCTAAATATTTCTTATCACTTGTGTGATATCTTACATTTGTCAATATCTTATTTATTTATTTATTTGTTTGTTTATTTTTAATTTGCTATATGGTGCATGTGCTTACCAGAGAGAGAGAGAGAGAGAGAGAGAGAGAGAGAGAGAGAGAGAAATCACCCCCAGAAGATGGACATGCTACCGTCCCTTCTCCATTCTCTTCCTGGGACTTCGGGCACACATGCACACGTGCCTGGAGTATTTACCAAGCCACCAGGTTCGAGGCTGGAACCGCACATTCAGCCACGTCAGATTCAAACATCTTAACCACCTTACCACCTGGCTGGACCTCAGTGTTTATTTCTGGCAAGCTGGAAGGCTCTGGTTTTTAAATATTAATTTACTTTTTAATCTTGCCAGTACTTACTAAATGATTTTGCATAGGAACACATTTCTTTCACATGGTCACCAGCTGCATAAAAATAAACATTTTATCTCTTCTTTCCTAAAACTTTGAGAATTTTAAAATATGCATCCCATTGTCTAAATGCTTCAAAATAATGTTAATCAATGTGTGTAAAATGGACCTTAGTATCTTTTTTTTTTTTTTTGGTTGCCATAGGGTGTTTCTTGCTGGAGAAAGACATAGACAAAGAGGGAAAGTGAGAAATCACTCTCCCGGGGGATGGCCATGTCACAATCCCTTTTCCTCTCTCCTCCTCCAGGGATTTTGGGCACACACACACACACACACACACACACTACCTGCTGCCCCCATACCTTGTTTTTTACTTTAATAATATTGTATAAATTTCTTTACAGTTGGGGCCAGCAGGTGGTGCAGTGGTTAAGGCATTAACCGCCACTGGTCGACCCCAGGAGAGGAGAACGGAGGAGAAGGGACTACAGCATGGCCATCCTCCCTGGGGCGATTGCTCGCTTTCTGTCGCTCTGTCTCTCTGGTGAATGCACATGCCCTATAGCAAAAATCACTCAAAAAGAACTTCCCGGTTACACCTGGGTCTTTCCTTTGTTTGAGGTGGATGCAGTGCACTAAGCTCAGGAATTATCCTCCTCAAGAATTATGGGGCATATCTGAAACTCCTCTCAGCGCTGGGGCTGGGTCTAGTTTCTCTACAGAAGTGTTCCCAACTCGTGTGTGTGCACATGCGTGTTTGTGTCCTCTGAGATACGAGCAGGGAAGAGAAGACACAGAAGAGGATCGGGAGAAAAGAGCTTATTGATTTATCTAATCATTTATTTATTTGCATATTGCTTTCTCATTGCCAGAGGGCACGAGCACACACGGGGGCAGGGAGGCCGAGCGAGGAGCGGGAGAAAGTCCCCACAGTGGGGCGTGGTCCCCGCACTCCCCCCTTCAGCATCGCTCCCTTCTGCGGGGAACTGGGGCACACACATGCACCCAGTGTGTTTACCAAGGCCACGGGGCTGAAATTCAAACCCCTGTGGGGCACGTGGGGTCTGACTCCCTGGACCGCTCGGCCAGGCCTTGGCCTATAAACCATTTATTACTCTGAATGATTTTAATGGGCATTGGGCCATAGGGTGGTCTCTGGGCAGCACACCTGGTCTGCAATGGCTGAGGGAGGGGTGCTGCCTCCAGGTGACAGGGCTGCAGGCTGCGCCCTTGAGGTCGGCGGGACCTGGCTAGCTCAGGGGGTCTCACTCTCAGGCAAAGACTTTTTAAGACGTCAAACATCATCATATACAGAAGGTAACTAGAAGCATGTTGTGTGTGTGTGTGTGTGTGGCCTGGGGCTGCTTATCAGTTTCCGGGTCTGCTGTGCGAGCCTGTGCACCCCTGCATGCCCCTCTGCAGCAGTCGTCCGGGTGGGCTACGCCGACTGGCATGCGCGTCTGTCCCTAAAACCGTGGCACTCGACCCAGGAAGCCACCAGGTCCCCAGGGAGTGGAACTGCAGCCCTGCTCCACAGAGGCCGGACGGGGCCTGGCGCACACAGCAGTCCCGCATCCCACAGAGATCTCTGGGACCCGCAAGTGCCGGAAGCGCCGCAGCCTGACCAGAGCTGGGACGCGCTCCTCGGATCTCCTTCCTGCGGCGCAGGCCCTCGTTCCCTTGGAGCGTCTCGGGGGTCATTTGCCTCCGGGCTGCGGGCCTCCCTCACTTTCTCGGAGGCCAGAGTCCTCGCGGAGACACCGCCTTGGCCACCCCTGTCCGCAGTCGCTCTGGCTGGCCCACAGCGGCGGGGGCCGGGCGTCCAGAGCAGCCGGACCTCGGAGCTGGCCGTGCCCTCCTCCGGCCGAGGTCGCGGGGAGGGAAGGAGGCCCGGAGCCCACCCTCCCTTGGCCAGCCCCGAGGCCGAGGCCCAGGCGGAGGCCGCGGCCACCTGGACCGCCAAGGCCCAGGCCCCGCGCAGACAGGGCCGCCTCCGCCCGGCCGCTCCGGGCTCCAGTCTGTCCGCGGGCACGAGTTACAGCTCGCCGAGGCCCCCAGGGCTTTCCCCGGCCTGGCCCGGGCTGAGCAGGCTCGGGGGCCGCGAGGAGGTGGGCAGCGCCGGCGGGAGCGCGTCTCCTGCAGGAGGCCTCCCGGAAAGGGAAGAGCCCTCGGGCGCCCATAACGCGCCTCCAGAAAGCCCTGCCGCGCTCCAAGAAGGCTTGCCGCTGGGTCGAGCCCTCTTTGGCAAGTCTGTCCTGGGGTCCTCTGGACGTCCGACCGCCGCCTGCCGGTCCTCGCGGGGCGCAGTCCGGCCCCGCTGTGCGGGTGACAGGTAGCCCCGGGTGCCTGGTCCGGAGGCCCATTAACACGGCCGAGGTGCTCCGGGCACTTTCTTCTCCAAGAACTGCTCGCCTGCCTCCTCTTCCACCCCACATACGCAGAGCCCAGCCTCCAGAGCAGGCGGATTAGAGCAATACGCTTTTATTATCTTTATGCTTGGCCCCTCCCTACTTCTACAATCTCCACAGTGTACTGGGGCAGCTTCCCAAGTGGAGTGCAGCACCGTGGGGCATTACCGTTTCTAGGAAGTTAAAGTCTATTAGTCACTTTATATTTTACAGCAGTTTCAGGTTTACAGAAAATGATCAGTAAAACATGGAGTCCCCTTTCCCCACAGTTAACAACTTGCAGTACAAACCAGTCTTGAGCAATTATGAACTACAGTCCACGCTTACATCAGCGTTAATTTGTGCCCCGCAGCTCTGTGAATTCCCACAAGGCCATCGTCATGTAACTCCTACCACCGTCTTACACCCTGCCCCGCATCCTCTGTGCTTGGCCTGTGCCCACACCCTGCCCCAGCTCCTGGGTGGTTCCCAGGAGAGCAGCCACAGTCTCCCACAGTCTCACCTTCTCCTGGATGCCATGAAGCGAGTTGCATGCTGTGTAGACAGCCTCTTTCGTTAGTGATAGGCCTGTCGGTCTCCTCCACGCCACCCCATGCTTGGCACGTGCCTTTCCTTTATTGCTGGGTAGCACTTCATCCCATGAACGTAAGCAGGTTATTTTTCTCACCTATTCGAGGATATTTCGATGAAGTGGGTTTCAGTGATTATGTAAAATGCTGTCATAACCGCTCACATGTTGGTTTGTGTAAGTGTAACTTCCCAAGCCAGCAGGGTTAATATTGAAAAGCAGAGCTGTCAGAGCACATGCGAAGACCACGTCTCGTTTGTGAGAGCAGCTGAGCTGTCTGCCGATAGGGCTGCTCTGGCTGTGTCCCCAGCGCCGTGCTCACTGCTGTCCTTGCTGGGCGTTTCTGCTTTCCAGTGGACTCCTGGTGCTCTCCACTGATGTGTTAATCACTACATTTTTAAAAATGGAGTATCTATATTGTTCCTAACTTTTCTATTAAATTTTATTTAACATCTCTACAGTTGGGTCATTAATTTTGCCCGGCATCAGCCCTCCATGCCTTGGCATAATAACAAGAGAGCATGCCTATTGGTGTGGGGATGGGGGAAAAATTGAGAGGAATTTAAAAAATATAATAAACATGAAAAGCAATAACCTTTTTAAAAGAATGGCTAAAATGATGACTAGTATTTATAAAGGTTTGTTACATGTATCACTTTATTTGATCTTTGAAATCTTACAAAGAAATGTGTACTAATTCAAATTTTACAAAAGAGGAAGCAAGACCTCAGGAACATGACATGGTTGATTGACAGATGTTCGCACGGGCTTTAACAATGAGCCGAACCCGATGTCCCAGGTTTGACAGTCCGCTCTCCTCTTCTGACTTCCTGTGCTTCTTGTACCTCACCATCTTCTGGGTTGGAACTCCAGTCGCAGTTCCCAGCACGTGGTGTTCTACAAGCCAGTCTGAGAAGGCTGCGGGAATGGACTCTCCAGGTGGAGAGGCTCAGGAAGGCTGCCCTGCTCTGTAACCGACACCCTGCTCTGTTAGACAGGAGCCGCCTGCTTTTCCAGTGACTACTCAGTCCAAACCCAGGGTTCCAAGTGGCCTATTCCATTCAGCAGAAGGCTGTCTGAGACCCAACAGCTTCTTCAGTACACTAGGGGGCATGAGTGTGCCATCCACCTGTGTCCGCCAGTGTCCGCGGGCAGTGGAACATCGCTGCATCGCTGCACCCAGACTGCCAAAAGCACAGCACAGCAAAGCACCTCGCAGAGAAGTCCAAGAAGCTAGGGGGTGGCCTTGGTGTTACAATTAAGTCTGTAATGTAGGCAAAACACTTTCCCCTAAGTCTCAGCTTCTTTAAAAAGAAACAGTACTAACTTATTTACAAAGATTTATCGGCTCTAACTTTCAAAAGAAAAGCTATTTATTTACTTCTTAAAAGACAGCTCCTGACTATGTTGCAGTCTTTTGCTTCAACCTCACAGCTGAGAAGACAGGCTCCTGTCCCCACGCCTGGGTTGGTTTGGGGCAGGGTCTCCCTTAGCTGCCTGGGCCAGCTTCCATCTCTCCACCCTCCTGCCTCACAAGTAGCTGGGATTAGAGATGCACATAGCCATGCGGGCCTGTAGGTTGGAGAAGAAATCAAACCCAGCCTCCCACATGGCCCCGCCCCACAGAGTGGCAGCCCCTTAACAGCACATATCACCTCCACCAGCCAGAGCTGGCAATTTTCTTCCTGTGTGTCACACCACCCAGTGCAAGGCCCAGTGCTGCAGAGGAGTAAAACATGCTGCCCGCCACTCTCTCTGTGGGAGCAAAAGGCTGACGAAAATCCCACCACCACTAACATTTACAGAGGGTTTCCAGAAGTCTAGAGACCTAATGAACTTGGAATCTGAAAACTGATCACTGAAATTGCTGGTTATGGAGTACTTCTTTCTCACCCCGTATGATGTTTGGATCATTGAGCACAAATACCGTGGTGGCCCCATAAGATCACCCAAGCCGAGGTGCATAGTAGGCTTCACTGTCCAGGTCTGTGTACATGCGCACATGACAGTAATGATTATTTACCCTGTAACACATGTGACATCATAGAAACTTGCCCCAGAGACGTGTGATTTCTGCATTTCTACAAAAACATAAGCTCCATTTTTTCTAGCTCCAAGTTTAGATAAAGGAGAATGTTTCAAATAGCTATTCAAAGAAGGGATATTTGGATTTCTTCTGTCAATCACTAGTTTAACCAATGTAATAAAAACCACCAGTTCCCACGAGGCCAGTGAAGACGGCCAGGGTGTGTCACTTCAACCAGATAGTCGAGGCCTTTGCACACGTAACTTGCCATCAGGGTGGGATGACAAGAGTGGAAACTAGGCGTGAGCGTGGCGGTGAGGGTGGCACTGCAGCCTCGTTCAAACATTTCAGTGGACTGCTGTGGCACATCCGAGGTGACGTTGGCATTGGCACAGCCGAGAGCATTGTCCAACGTTACCCCTGGTGTGGCCCGGACACTGCTGGACAGGCGTGGAGGTTTCAGTCTATCAGGATTCTTTCTTTGCCACAGCACAGGCCCCTCTACATTGTGCCATAACCCTCTTCAAGGCCCCTGTCACATCCCTGTTCCTCAGACTGTAGATGAGAGGGTTTAACAAGGGGGTGAGGATGGTGTAGAAGGCAGAGAAAACTTTGTCTTTGAGCGGGGTGTGGTAGGACTGGGGAAGCATGTATGTGTACAAGGCGGCCCCGTAGAACAAGGTCACCACCGTCATGTGTGACGAGCAGGTGGCAAAGGCCTTCTTCTTCCCCTCCACTGACTTCATCTGCCGCACCATGAGGAGAATCCGGGTGTAGGACGCGGTCACCACAGAGAAGGGGATCAGCAGCATCGTGACACAGCAGACGTACATCACCGTCTCGTAGGCGGCTTTGTCGCCACAGGCCAGACGCAGCATGGTGGGCGCCTCGCAGAAGAAGTGGTTGATCTGGTGGGAGGCGCAGAACGGCAGGCTCATGGTGATGGGGGTGAGGAGGAAACTGTCCAGAGCACCTCCCCCCCAAGAGCTGGCCAAGATCAGCCAGCAGACCCGCCGGTTCATGAGGACGGGATAGCGGAGGGGGTTGCAGATGGCCACGTAGCGGTCGTAGGCCATGAGCCCCAGCAGGAAGAACTCTGCCCCCACGAAGCCCATGTACAGGAAGTGCTGGGCTGTGCAGGCAGCAAAGGAGATGGCCTGCTGGCCCGTGAGATGGTCGACCAGCACCTTGGGCACGATGGTGGAGATGTACAGCATGTCGATGGCCGACAGGTGGCTGAGCAGGAAGTACATGGGCGTGTGCAGGCGCGGGTCTGAGTGGATCAGGAAGATCATGACCCCGTTGGCCATCATAGCCACAAAGAAGATGACACAAATGACAGCAAAAAGGAATCCTGAGGCTCTGGTGTGAGTGAAGAGCCCCACGAGGGTAAAGTCACTGGAAAAGTTCCGATCGCGTCCATCCATGGTGTGGCCTTGACCTGGAGGCATGGATGAGAGGTACAGTTAGTGAAATTCATGACAATAAGGCAAATCATTTAATAAGAACTGTCTAAGCATTATTAAGTGAAAATTATCTGTATAATAAACATCAAGCGTTTGGTGGGTAGATTTGCAGCTGTTCCTTTCTTGGCTACTTCTTCTGGTAGAAGAGCAAATTGGAAGTTAGGATCTCAGGGCACGAAGAGGAGTGGGTAATCAGCAGCTGATGCTTGGTGTAAGGAAACTTGATCATTATTGCAGAACGTTGGGTCCTGGAGAAAAGCCCTCACTTCAAACTGGTTCTATTCGTTTACAATGCATTTACAAGATGATTGATTTAATCATTTCAAATGACCAAGGGATTCAGTAAGATGTCTGGTCAAATGTGGGGTTTTGTGACCACTTAGAAATCATCAATCTCTTCTAGATAGAACCAGGAAGTTGTAGACACAGCTGAAGATGAGAGTGCACTATTCAAACAGGAGCACATCAGCCATTTCCCCTTGATCACCCTCGTTTGTTCCGTCACTCATTTCCTAATTTCTCATCCACTCACACACTGAACCTGTATTTGTGGGGAGACTCCTGTGTAGTTCTAAGCTCTGGGGACACTGTAATAAACAGAATAGGATGTGCCTCATGTCACCTCCACTGTAGTTATGGGAGAAACCATGAACAGGTAACAGGGAGGCCATGGAGAATCTGGTGAGTGTTATGAGGAAAAATAACACAGATGATAAAAGATGACAGGAAGAGTCACATGGAATCGGAAGGAAGGGTGTTCCTGCACAAGGAATAGCAAATGTTATATCTCTAAAGCCTACAGGAGCTTGGGATAGTCAGAACCATTCAGGAAGAGCACTGCGAAGAGGGGTAGTAAGGGACCAGCAGTCAGTTCTTTAAGACATGTAGGCCAAGATCAGAGTGTCAAAATTATTTGCTAAAAATTATCAATATAACTGAGTCACAGTTGAAAACTAGCAAGGATGTAAGATTTAATATGTGCTAATTCCAATAAGGTATTTTGTCTATTTAAGTCGATGACTTTTGGTTTCTTGAACCCACATTTTCATTTGCCTCAAAATTTTACAATAGCAATAAGTGTAATACATCACATTAGCAAAAGGAAATATAAAACCATATGATCGTATCAATAGAAACAGAGAATTTTATATATTTTGATAAAATACAAGATCTCTTCATGATTAAGACTCTCACCTAAATTGATACAGAAGGGACATTTCTCAACACAATGAAAGTCATATATGAACAACCCATAGCTAACACCATACTGAATGGGGAAAAGTCGAACGCTTTTCCACTAAAAACTGGAACAAGGGAACCAGCAGTTAGCGTAATGGCTATGTCTCTGGACTCCCACGTAGTCGACCGTGGTTCGAGTCCCGGACCCGGTGGCTTAAAACTCACGCTGGGCGTGTGTGCGTGCATGCCCAGGATCCCGAGAGGAGAATGGAGGAGAAGGGATTGCGGCGTGACCATCCCCCCTGGGGGGTGATTTCTCGCTTTCTGTCTCTCTGTCTCTCTCTGTCTGGCGAGCGCACGCGCCCTATAGCAAAAAACCTCTCCAAAAAAAGAAAAAAAAAAAAAACCTGGAACAAGACAAGATTACCCACTTTCTCCACACCTTTTCACCATAGTATTGGAAATCCTAGCCAATGCAATCAGACGAGAGAAGAAAATAAAAGACATTCAAATAGGAAAAGAAGAAGTGAAATGATCTCTATTTGCAAATGACATGATTATATACATAGAGACACCAAAAGAATTTACACACAAAACCCCAAAAACTCCTGGAAGTGATAAATGAATACAGTAAAGTAGCAGGGTACGAAATCAACATACAAAAATCTTTAGCACTTTTATACACCAACAACAAACAGGCTGAGGCAGAATTGAAGAAAGCAATCCCATTTACAATACCCCCCACCCCCACCCCACACATGGACAAATAAGATACCTAGGAGTAAACCTAATCAAAGAAGTGAAAGATCTCTATAAGAAAAACTAAGAAAACTACAAAAAGAAATAGAAAATGATGCTTGAAAATAGAAAAACATCCCGTGTTACTGGATTGGAAGGCTCAATATACTCAAGATATCAATTTTACCCAAATTAATTTACACATTCAATGCAATTCTGATAAAATTACCAGAGATCAAATTGACAGAAATTGAAAAAAAATCATAAAATTTATCTGGAGTCATGAGGTCCCAAATCACCAAAACAATATTGTGCCAAAAGAATTAAGTCAAGGCAACTCACCCCCTGACCTCAAAATATACTACAAAGCTGTGATAATCAAAACAGCACAGAACTGGTACAAAAACAGGCATGTAAACCAATTAAACAGAATAGAGACCCCAGAAATGAACCTCAAAATACACAGCCAACTGATTTTTGACAAAGGGCCCCAGTCAATCCAGCGGGGAAAAGAAAATCTCTTTGCTAAACAGTGCTGGAAAGCTGGGTATCCACCTGCAGAAAGGTGAAACTGAACCCCTGTCTCTCACCACTAACAAAAATCAACTCAAAATGGTTCAAGGATCTAAATATAGTAAAACCCCAGACCATAAAACTCCTGGTGGAAAACCAGAGGGAAACTCTTGAAGACATTGGAGTAGGCAAAGATTTCTTAAATAAGACCTCCAAAGCACAGACAATAATCTCCAAAATAGACAAGTGGGACTACATTAGGCTAAAAAAACTTGTGCACAGCAAAAAAGTGGCGAGAAAACTCTCAGAACAGGAGGATATATTTGAAAACTATGCCTCACATAAGCGATACAGGGAACTCAAGGAATTTACCAGAAAAAAAATTATACAATTAAAAGATGGACAAATAAGTTGAACAGACAACTATTTAAGGAAGACATACAAATGGCCAAAAAGCATGTGAAATCATGCTCAGCATCTCTTATCATAAGGGAAATGCAAATCAAAACCACAATGAGATAACACTTAAGCCCAATCAGAATGGCTAAATTAAGAAAACATAAATAATAAGTGCTGGTGAAGCTGTAGTGAAAATGGAACTCTCTTACTCTGTTGGTGGGAATGTGAATTAATACAACTGCAGTGGAGAACGATATGGAGATTCCTCAGAAACCTGTAAATAGAACTACCACATGAGCCAGTAGTTCTACTCCTGGGTATCTACCCAAAGGATAGGAACACAGTCAGGAAAACCCTTGCACATCCATGTTCATTGCAGCATTGTTCACAATAGCTAAGACTTGGAATTAGCCCAAATGCCTAAGAACAGATGAATGGATTGAAAAATGTGACTCTCATACACTATGGAGTACTACTCAACCATAAAAAAGTGAGACCCTAACATTTGATACAAAGTGGATGAATATGGAAGATTTAATGCTAAGTGAAGCAAGAAGACTACAAGAGAGGTGTTGCATGTCCCCACTCAGTATATACTGAATGTCTGTACTCTATGGCAGATACTGAAAGTTTGTAAGGTATAAAAGCAGGGAGGGCGACTGAAGATATGAGAAATCGTGTAGGAGGGAGTGGGTAAAAAGGAGAGGGAGGGAGGGGGTTAGGGGAAAACATTTAAGATAAACAAAAATGAAAAGTTACCTGTTGATGACAATGTACATAATATCTATGACTTGACTAATATGCACTGTATTCATGCTGAGAAGAGCCATTTTGTATGCTGTAAAGATGTACAGTGATTATAAATAAAACCAATAAATAAGAAGTAAATGTTCACATTCAGTTCAAATACATGTGTTTAACAATTACACGAATATAATTGCAAAACTGCATTGAATCCAAAATAATTCTCAACAACCTACAAGAATGACAAATTCAAGGTGTGAAAATTGGATGCAAATAGACTACATAAAAATATTCATTTACACAGATTGGAAAACTAGGAAATACCACGAAATAACACTCACTTATTCATTTATTTATTCATTTAATTTTTTATTGAATAGTGACCCAACTGCTCATTAGGCATTGTTCTAGAGACTGACGATGCCATCGTGGAAGCCTCTCTTCTCAAAACACACAGGGAAAGGCTCTTTCGATAAATACAGATACAATTAACATGAGTCACACACTTTTTTCTTTCAGTAAACGAGCCAGAAAAATAAATTTTTACTTATGATCCAACTCAAAGACAACTATAAGGCCAAGAACGATTTTTAAAAGCATTAAGAAAATCAACTAGCAGCACTAAAGTAGAGTACAAGGATGTGTGTGTATGTGTGTGTGTGCATTCGTGTGATCTAAAACACCTGACAGTGAAAGAAAAATGTGTACTATAGCAGCATAACGAGGTTATATATAAACAGTTCATTGCGGCAAGAGCATTAAATAGGGTAAACATGCCCTTTAAAGTGCAGGTTTCCTCCTTAAAGAAAGCAAGGCAGACAGTGCACAAAACAGAAAAGAGAAGACGCAGAGTGACTTATGCATATATAAAATACAATTAGAGGCAATAAATAATAATAAGTGGAGCAAATAGAATAATTCTATGAGTTGAATTTTAAGTGTAATTTGTTAATACATTTAGTTGGTCTCCATAGGACAGTACATTTTCACTAAGAAATATCATAACTCTAAAATAATCACAGGCTTACATCTAAATCAGAGCATTTGAAATATTTAAACATATGTTTAAAACACAACTTAGAGCATAGAAAGCTCAAACTTGCATTAAATTAAATATTTTATGTATAGGAAGCTATGAAACATAGCCAAGGAAGGACTCAGACAAATTATATAGCATGCAATAATGTAGCTGTTACAGAAAAAAAAAAAAATCTGTGATGGTGGGGCTAGCAGGTGGCATGGTGATTAAGGCACTGGACTCCCACATGGCTGATTGTGGTTTGAGTCCCAGGACTGCTGGCTTGAAAATCAAGATGGGCACATGTACGTGCAGGCTCAAAATTCTAGGCGGAGAGTGGAGGAAAAGGAAAGGGAACTGTGGTGTGGCCATCTCCTTCGGGGTGACTTCCCACTTTCTCTCTCTCTCTCTCTCTCTCTCTCTCTCTCTCTCTCCAGTGAGTGTACCAGCCTTATGGCTAAAACCTAACAAAAAGTGATGTAAATAAAGACTCAACTAAATAAGTTGGAAAAAAATCCACAAAATAAATTTAAATAAGAGGAAGAACATACAAAAGATTTAAATACATTCTTCTGGATTCTAAAATAGGCTGATGTCAGCCTAAAAAGGTGATGTGCTCGTGAACACTGGAGAAAGGACACACGGTGTCATTAGGAAGAGGAAGAAGACCCAGCCACGGATACGAGGAGAACACCCAGATACAAGTTTACAGTGTGGTGCTATTTCAACATTGTATTCACACACTTGAAAATTCCAAGGAAGATAATTTTAAAATATATATTCTGTCTGCGTGTGCATGCACATACATAGTGCATATACGATCTTAAGTAGATATAATACACATGTACATGCTGACATACATGTAACCAAATTTCTATGGACATGCTAGATAAGGCCATTAACTTCAGAAAAACGGAAAAATTATAGTAGTGCTATGCTCCCCTCATTTCTAGATTGGAAAGCATCCTGTGAGAAATCTTCCAAGAAGAGGAAATGCCAAAATGTTTACAGTTTATAGGAAGATATGAAATTAACGCCCCATTTATTTTATTAATCTGCGTAGCTTCCAAAAACGCAGCAAACTCCCCAGTCATAAACCAATATCACTTATAAGATATATATGAACATTTGCCAAATGAATATTAGTCATGAAATCCAGCAGTGTATTCATAATAACACTGCAAACCTGTTATCTACACCCTCTCCCTCCTCACACCATCCCGATGCGGTCTGTGTCCCCCCTCAGCCACCTGCACGTCCTGCCCTCTCCCCATGCTTTGCTGCTCCTGGGCTTGTCTCCCAGAAAACACCCTGACTCAGGAACTCTCCGGTCGGCAGCGCCATTCTCGCCCCTCCACCTGGTTTCTGTACCCCCAGGTCCCCACTTACGTGTACTTCTTACAGGGACCGGAATGAATGTTGATAACAGGATCAAATGCCCTGTCACACGTCAGTAAACGTTTGCTCATAGTATCAATGAAGTATCAACAGGTTATTTCTACATACTAACAAAAATGATAAAGTAGCTAGAAGCTACTTTTGTAGCTAGTACTAAACTTGGAGAAAAATTATAAAATTAATAAGGTGTAGTCTAATGATAGCAATAGGAATTTTTGTAGAGAAACTTGGCAAGATGTTTCTAAATTTTATCTGAAAGGATCAGCACGAAGTAATTGTATTTAATTTTTAATTGGGGTGGCAGGTGTATTAAAAATCAGCTTCAACCTCTGTAGGACCAGTTCAGTTGTTCTGAATGGAAAGAATATCACATATCCCAACAATATGTGAGAATTGTTTAGAAGATGAGAATTCAGAGTGGGAAAGATGGATTTCACAATATGTATATGAACACAACAAAACTGCAACTTAAAGAATGAGATTTTTAAAACTGTTAGACCAAGGTATTAAAAAACTTAAGTACAAGAAATAAGCACATTTCTTTGTACATAAATTTTACATAGAATTTGAAGCTCTTTAGCAAAGAAGCATACTATTTTGTAATGATGAAAATCTGTTTTAAAAAGTGACAGTAGCATTTAGGATTTTCAATGTGAGAAAGTAAGTGGAATCGCGGACCGTTAGCGTGAGCGTAAATTAGAATGGTTTTTCTGTAAGCACTTGACAATATTTATCCACCATTGTTCAAAAACATCTGTGCTTTAGTTTATTTCTTAGTCTATTCTAAGGACATGTGAGGTGGTCAGGACAGTCTCGATGCGCTGCTGCACAGGCTTGCTGACGACCCAGGGATCAGGCCGCACAGGCTGTGCGTGCGGGCGGGCAGGACCGAGCTCTGCCCCTGCTGGGAGGTAGATGGGGAAGGGTCAGGGTCACCGTCCAGGACGGTCATTACTCGGCCCCGGCCCGGATGTAGGCCGTCTTGTCACTGGTCACATGAAGAAGCGTGCACCGGATTTTTGAATGAAAAACACGACTCCCTCTTGGCAGGCACATACCTGCGTGGGGAGCTGGAACCACCTGCCCGGGCCTGGCCCAGCTTTGGGCTGAGAACCGGAAGAGCCCAGGGCAGAGTGCCCGGGGCTGCTGAGTTCAGTGAGAACAGACTCAGAGATACTTCGCCGGAGCATTCTGGAATCTGCTCCTTCCGCTCGGCCGGGTCTTGAACCTGACATTTCGGGCTGTGTCAGCTGAGACGGCCGAGCCTCCGGAGCTCAGTAAAGACGCCCAGTCTCGGGAGAGCCGGCCTAGCCCAGGCGCGTCCTCGCCGGTGCCCGGCACTTCGGGGCTGCGAGCGTCCGCGTCCTGACACACAGGGGCGGTTTGGGTGCAGTCGCCCCGGAGCCAGGTGTCCCGGCTGGCTGTGTAGTCGCCTGCGTGTGGCCTCACAGCAGCCGCTCCCACGCGACCTCCCCGCTCACGGGCAGCATCACCGCAGAGCGACACCACACGACTGGGCTCCTTCTCTGACCCGAGAGCCATGTCCACCTGGGCTCCAACAGCCCCTGAGCCGTCCTGCCCTCCAGGGGCCTGTCACCCACGACCTGGGTACCTGGCTTCAGCACAAAGCCGCAGGTGGCTTGTCATCCCACTGTGTCTAACCTTGTGCAAGAAAGACATTTGCTTTAAGTAAACGAATGGCTATTTTGGATGCTGCAGCTGAAGCGGAGGCAGTCTGTCCTGTTTGCACAGGTACGAATGCCTACCTGCCGACTCCATCTAATTGTACATAGTCCACCTTTGCCTGAAAAACATGCTTTTATTAATAAATGTGCTAAATAAATGCCTTGATAGTGTTCAGAAATAGCTCAATAGTAACCTACATTCTTACATCTCACAGCTAAGATTTTGTCTGGTTTCTGCTTTGTTCAGCTGAGATGAAATATTTCACTCTGGATTCTCAAACTGTGCTTTTTCCATCATCTAAGCTTTGTAAAGCAAAGCGCCCTAACTACCCCGTCTGTCAGATTTCTCCTTTCCAATCCCGCCAGTTTATTTACGTTTCCATCTTACGTAAGTCACTGAATTTTAGACTTCTGTCAAGTTCATGGGAAATAAACGCACAAGGATCAGACGGGCTGCCGTCGGCCTGCGGCCACCTGGGGCTCGCTTACCCGGAGAGCGCGGAGCCTCTCCCGCAGGTGTCCAGAGCCGAGTGTCAGCCGAGGGCCAAGCGGGTCAGAGCAGCGCGCAGGAGCCAGCTCAGGGCTGGGAGCCGGCGGGGGGCTCCCGGTGTCCAGCGGGGTCTCCACGGGCCTGCGGGAACAGGAGGCGCAGGCGGGAAGGCCGTGTTTAAAGGCACTTAATGGGGCCGCGAACCTCGCACCTCAGGACCCCGGTACCTGAGCACAGGGCCCCTGGGAACCCGGGGGAAGAGGTTAAATGGCCGGGACTTCTCTCGGGGAGACCGCCTAAGGGCCCAGGGTGTCAATTACGCCGGCCCCAGCTGGCCCCACCTTCACTCACAGCGCCTACACCGCAAGCGGAGAGCGTGCTGTAAAATGAGCGAGTGGATGTTTTCTCCAGGCTTTTTTCTTTCTTTTTTTTTTTTTAATGAACAACTTGAGAAGGACTGTTTCCTGGGTGTTGCATCACCACACTCCTATGCCGTCTGGTCCCTAGAGGACACGTTAGTCGCATCGGGCTAATTGCCGAGGGGACGAAAGCGTTTGCGTTTTCGTGGGGCCCGGTCACTTGCTCGCTCTAACCGTCGCGACTTCTGCTGCCTTCGCCTCCGTCCCAGGAGCGGCTTCCCCAGAGCGCCGTCGCCGCCGCAGGGCGTCCGGGAGACCGCGGCCTTCTCCAGTGCAGCAGAAGCGTGAGCGACGCGCTAAGGCGACAGCAAACGTGCTTGGCGAGCGGTCTAATTAACGTGAAGGCCCGTCTTATGGAAATTATTTCTAGCAAACACTTTTGAACACATGATCAGAGATCACTTTGATGAAAAAGTACCTTACCCTAAATTGGGGGTTTTCATTCTGCTGGGACCAGCTCAGCACCAACACGTGTTTCCGAGTGGGGAAGGCTGTGGATTAGAAATAGATGCAGTAACAAAGACACCAGTATAGAAAAGCGAGGATGGGAACCAGCAGTTAGTGTAACGGCTATGTCGCTGGACTCCCACGTAGTCGACCGCGGTTCGCGTCTCGGACCCGGTGGCTTACAACTCACGCCGGGCGCGTGTGCGTGCGTGCCCAAGATCCCGAGAGGAGAATGGAGGAGAAGGGATTGCGGCGTGACCATCCCCCCTGGGGGGTGATTTCTCGCTTTCTGTCTCTATGTCTCTCTCTGTCTGTCTGGCGAGCGCACGCGCCCTATAGTGAAAAAAAAAAAAAAACCTCTCAAAAAAAAAAAAAAAAAAAAAAAAAAAAAAAAAAAGAAAAGCGAGGATGGGGGGGCACAGCTTCTCTAATAAAAAAGTTGTGACCCCAAGCCAGCCTCAAGTTTATTCTTTTAAAAAACAAATAGCATGGGACCAGCGGTTAGCGCAATGGCTATGTCGCTGGACTCCCATGTAGCCAACTGCAGTTTGAGTCCCGGACCCGGTGGCTTAAACTGACGCCGGGCACGTGTGCATGTGTGCCCAAGATCCTGAGAGGAGAATGGAGGAGAAGGGATTGCATCATGGTCATCCCTCCTGGGGGGTGATTTCTCGCTTTCTGTCTCTCTGTCTCTCTTTTTCTGGTGAGTGCATGCGCCCTATAGCAAAAAACCTCTCCAATAAAAACAAACAAACAAACAAAAACCCAAAAAATAAAGAAGTAAAAATAAAATTAAAAAATAGCATACAAAGCCAGTTGTATTAAAATGTTAATGGTCTAAAAATGTAAAAATGACAGGTGCCATTTAATTTCTCTACTCTCTTGGGGGCAAAATCTAATAAATACATGTAACTTCCTTTAGCCAATAGTACAAGGCAGTATCAAAGTATCAAATATCAACAACAAAATAACCATTAACAACAAGCAAATAGTACTTTTATATGTAAATATTTCTCAATAGCCCTGCTAAAGTAGCTCACAAAAGCACATTTCTGCATGCGTCTAAAGGCCACACCATATTTTCTCAAATTGACGCTCTCTACAGAATTTACATAGCCAGGTCATACTATTAAGTATATTTACCTTCCTTTTTTTTACTTTATAATATATCATAACCAGCTTCACAGTTCTGCAGTCTAATTTGAATGGTCTCATGATACATTATCATAAAGAAAACCTGTTTTGATTGTTTTCTGTACAGGTTCCTTATTTTGGTCATTATGGGTGGCAGTGCGATGGGTAATTGTGCCCAGGAATATGTGCGACTCTACTTCTTTAGAATAGCTTCATAAAGCAGACTTGCTAAGCCAAGGGACAGAGATTCATATTTCCAGATGAACCTTGAGATGAATTTTGAATGTGCTACAGTCAGGTGATTATAATGGGTAGGTGCAGGTGCTTATGCAGGTGTGCTTGGGCCAGCGTCTCCGCACACTCTGCTCTACTCTGGCACGTGCTCAGTCCTGGGATTGATTCTTCATGCATATGGAGAAGAGGCAGAGGAATGCCAGTCAGATGTCGGATGTGATAAAGGACTGCTGTTCATATGGGATGATGTTGCCTTTCCGAACAGAAGACATCGTTCACTGAACGATAAGTGTAAGTGCCTGCGACATGCGGGATGTCAGAGTGGGAATGGAACCGTCTGCAGCTAATCGCAGCCAAGAGTCAGGTTCATGGTGAAGACTGAGTGAACACACTTCAAGTGATTAGCTATCATTACCACCATGGCTCACATCACGTTCACATTATTATAAATACATAGCATTCTCCTTCAGCAGTCAGCTTCTACTGAATTCCAGTTCCGAGAAAGAAATCCTGAAATTCCAGACTATCTCATCAAGTTAAAGCTGGACAGGGACCAGGGCTAGACGGCGGTATTTCTCAGGATTAAATTTGGCTTGAGCTCAGTCTTTCTAACACCTGGCACCTGAGGGCTATCCGCTGCTCAGCATCAGTGGCTGTCAATCACCTGTCCATTTAACCCAGGGCACCTTTTTATATACTCCTGTCTTGGTATTTCTCTTTCTCTCTTTTTTAATATATTTAATCCATGAGCCAGGTTTTTGGTTTTTCCTTTAAAATACATACTAAATCAAGTCATTTCTTCCCATTTCATTGCTATGAGTTGAGTTCAGGCCATCCATGCCATCCTGGCTCTCCGGCTGTCTTCAGATGTAATATACGGTCACTTACACTTGGGTTTTCTTATAGTGAAATACGACCGTACACTGAGCTGTATTTCCTGATGCGTTGCCTTTGAATGATGTATTGATGCCTCTTAGGAAAGATGGAGAAATGAACACATGTTGCTTTCCAACATTTTATTTTCCTTGCTTCCTAATATTTTGCTAGTTATATTTTAGTATTACAGCAAGTAATAACACACACATCCCATTCTTAGCTATAAAAAAGTCAGCTGCATTTAAAATGTATTCAATATTGAAACCTAAAGAAAATAAATAGTATTTGAAATAGTTTTTGTATTAGTTCCAAGAAACTAAACAATATGACTTATGACCAATGAATTACAATTTTCTCACTTTATTTTATTTTATTTTTTTCCCTTTCCCTTCTCTTTTGCTTGCCCTAGATCATTTTTTTACTCATATCCATTTTTCTTTTTCAGGATACTTCTTACATTAAAATACCACCATCATCGTTTGTTCTGTGTGTGAATTTTATACATTATAGTATATAGAATATATATATGTGTGTGTGTCTGTGTGTGTGTGTGTGTGTGTATGTGTGTGTGTATTTAGAGGGTGCTTATGGTCCCCAGAGAGACAGAGAAACAGGGAGACAGAGAGTGAGAAGTCACACCCCTTCTCCTCCGGGCATTTTGGGCATGTACACACACATACACGCTCAGTGTGTGCTTCAAGCTGTCAGGTCAGGGACTTAAACTGCAGTCAACCACGTGGGAGTCCAGCAACTTAGCCACTACTATATTTATATATGTGTGTAAATGCAAGAATATGCCTTGTAAAGTAAAAAGAAAGGCAACCAATAAGCAAATATAAAATGACAATATTATGTAGCCATCAATTGAAAATAACCTGTATGTTTAAAAACAACTATTACAGACTTAATAAGCGTCTTTTTTCTTTTCTTTTCCTTTTTTTAATGTACAGCATATAAACTCGCTGGAGAGAGAGTAAGAGGGAGAGAGGAAGCGGGATCGCCCGAGGGTGGCTGCACACAGTCCTTTCTCCCCCACTTTTCCCATTCCTCAGGCAGGTTCCGGGTCTTGGCGTTTCTCAGGCAGGTCTGGGGCTCCTCCTGCTCGGTGGCCATGTGGGATCCAGGTGCCTTATTTAAAAATAACAGAGGCTGATAAAATGTAAGAATCCAGTATATTGAATATAAAGTCAAAATAGGACACTCAATTTTTTTTTTCAGTCCTGCCTCTCCACATTTCAAATTCTAACAATAAATTTATACAAATATGAAAAAAATGTTCATTTTGAAAACCAAGAAATAGTTCCACCCACCCAAATGTCAGGGAAGTTCTCCAAAACATGATAAAAGGGTGCTTGAGAAAAGGAAGAATCAGCTCTTCCCTTTTGAAAAAGCAATGTAATACACTGTAAAGTTATATGTAATTCAATGTAACAAAAAAATGGATAATAATAAAAAAAAAAATAAATAAATAAAAAATAAAAAAATAAAAATGTTGGGGCCAAAAAAAAAAAAAAAAAAAAAAAAAAAAAAAGCCGCTCGGAGAGGTGCGTTAGCACTAAATGACAGGGTTTTACTTGGGCCCGGCTCTGCCTCCAGGCACAGCCTCTACCGCCTTCCCTCCCCTCTCCTGCAGTTGTCCGAGGATGGCCACCAGTGGACACCGAGCTCCGGGCTCTGTCCCAGCACCTTGCACTTCCCTGAAAACACACGCTCCAGGCGGAGCTGGCGTGTCCTCGTAAGCGCGTTGTGTCCAAGCACAGCTTACACTCGAAAGCACGTATTCGCATGTACAGTTACAACTACAGCTCAAATTCCTCGCAGGTAGCAGCCTCACAGCATTCCTATTTCAGCGTATGGGTTTCTATATGACTTAAGAAATACTTGTGGAATAAAGGCAGGACAGTGTTCCACGCCTATCACGCCTCGGTCATCTGGCACATGGACTTCAAAGGCAGCTCCGGCCGGGCTGTGGCGCAGGTGGCAGGGTTGACGTCCTCCAGGGCCACGCGGGAGTCCCGACTCTGGGTCACAAGCTTTCTCTCTTTCTCTCTTTCTCTCTCATACACAAACAGTGAAAAAACAATACATTTTTAAGAAGCTCAGATTTCATCTTGTGCTGGGAACTCTCCCTAAAACTTTCTTGCACCCCGCGTTAATATGTTTTCCTTAGTTCCCTTTGAAATTCTGGACCCCAAACCTACTAGGTGGTGAGAACTGTTCACCGGAAGCAGACGCCTGCGGAAATGACCTTGCCGGACAAGGCAGCCTCCGGCCAGCCCAGATGAGGTCTGGTACTGACGCAGCAGTGAGCGGCTGTTAGGGGGCACGCTTGCTGAAGTACTGTGTAACTCACACTATTACCAGAGTACCGCTCTGCAAAAGGCAGAGTGTGGAGAGACTATTTAGACTGTTTATTTGTAATCAATTTAAAATTTGCAGAAAAGCAGCATAAATAAGACTAGAACAATGACCAAAAATACATACACCCTCACCTAGATTCGACTGCTGCTGCTATTACCCCTGCTTTGTGCCCTCACTTCTCTCTCTCATTCTATCCGTTTTATATCTCTTGTTCTTTAGTCTCTAAAATGCATCAGTAGCTATTTCCTTAGAATATGGATACTCTCCCATAGAATCAGATTGCAGTTATCGACCCCAGTAAACATAACGGCAATATGATAGGATTTCATAATGCATTTTGAATGGAGGGGTGTAAAATCGAAGAGCTTTTTAGTATAGAAAAAAAGTTCCTAAAATAGTTGTGAAAATGAGAGAAAATACCATGGTTGTATTAGTTCAAATAACATTTGAACAAGGTTCTAAATATCTGACATGTAGAGAGAAGAAAAAAATACATTACTATCAAAATTTCCTACTTTACAGTTTCCTGAAAGACAGGTCCCACATTCACCATTTTCTTCAGTGCCCCCATGACATCCTTATTCCGAAGACTGTAGATTAAAGGGTTGAGCACAGGAGTTAGGATGGTGTAAAAGACAGACACCACCATGTCCTTCCCAGGGGTGTGGTAGGAGCTGGGCAGCATGTAGGTGTAGACAGCGGCCCCATAGAACAGGCAGACCACAGTCATGTGGGAGGAGCAGGTGGCAAAGGCCTTCCTCCGGCCCTCAGCGGAGTTCATCCTGTGGATGGTGAGGAGGATGAAGTAGTAAGACCCAGAAATGACTGTCACTGGAATCAGGAGCATGAGGACACAGCACAGGTACATGAAAATCTCGTAGAGTGAGGTGTCCGAGCAGGAGAGTTTCAATACAGCAGGGACCTCACAGAAGAAGTGGCAGATCTCCCGAGATCTGCAGAAAGGGAAGGTCATGGTGATGGGAGTGAACATGAAGCCATCCACCGATCCCAGGAACCAGCAGCCAGAGGCCAGAAGGAGACACACCCTGTGGTTCATGAGGACAGAGTAACGGAGAGAATGGCAGATGGCCGCGTAGCGGTCGTAGGCCATGGCCGCTAGAAGAAAAAATTCGGAACCTGCTAGTGTCACGTAGAGGAACATCTGCATCCCACACCCAGGGGCCGAGATCTCATTCACACCCATGACCTGGTCTAGGAGCATCTTGGGCACAGTGACGGAGATGTACGTCACGTCCATGACAGACAGCTGGCCGATGAGGAAGTACATGGGGGTGTGGAGGCGGCTGTCAGAGTGGATCAGAAGGATGAGGACGGCGTTTCCAGACAAGGCCATCAGGAAGATCACAAAAATGACCACACAAAGGAGAGTTGGGTGTTTGGATTGTCTGAAGAGTCCCACCAGGATGAAATCCACCCATCCGGTGTGGTTGGCCATCCAGGTCACGTTTTCCATGTTCTCACCTAGACCACAAAGCAGAGTGCTGTGAGTCTCAAATGATTACCAAGTACACGCACGTGCCACGAACCAACCTGATGCTGCCAACTGAAGAAAGAAGCATGGGCCCATAGATTTGGCGATTATAATCCTTTTTTTTTTTTTTTTTGAGAGTTTTTTGCTATAAGGTGCGTGTCCTCGCCAGAAAGACAGAGAGAGACAGAGAGACAGAAAGTGAGAAATCACCCCCCCGGGGGGATGACCATGCTGCAATCCCTTCTCCGCCATTCTCCCATCAGGATCTTGTGCACGCACGCACGCACACGCGCCCGGCGTGAGTTTAAGTCACCGGGTCCAGGATTCAAACTGCAGTTGACTACATGGGAGTCCAATGACATAGCCATTATTCCAACTGCTGGTCCCAGATTTGGGGATTATAAATTATCTGTAATTTACTGAACTTACCAGAAAACCAAAAATCACAACTGTAGGTAAAAGAATAGTGACATATATTTTGGTTGCCATAATTCAGGGTTATGAGGTATCCTAAAGATAGAGAGCATCATTTATAAAGAAATACTGGGAATGTGATGGGTCACTACTCTAAAAACACAGTGAATCACTGAGAGAGAGATAGAGAGAGAGAGAGAGAGAGAGAGAGAGAGAGAGAGAATCAATCTCCTTATTTCTAGAGTTTTTGTTATAGGAATCAGAATTGAATTAAATTCACCAATGGAAGGGTTCAACCAGGGTCTTAAAAACTCTCAGAGGTGTATTCCATGTAAAAAAGATTTAGAAAGTAACTAAAGCAACATTTGGGGAAAATCCACATCAAACATTTGACCACCTCTCTGCTCATAACACTGCACTGCACATGGCTCTGTGCTTTGCTGGAGCAAAACGCCTTAAGTCTCATCACCAAACAGGGTCCTCACTCAGACCCTCTCAGCCCCAGGGAGGCAGGGTGAGGAGCTGGGGGCTGGACTGCTGCCTCAGCCCTGCTCCCTCCACCTCCTCCTCTGCCCATCCTATCTGGAAAGAAGAGAGGAAAGACTTGACCTCAGGATTGATGAGAATTACGTGAGGTAAAGTGATGACTTTTAATGCTTGGACTATTGCCAGATGGGTGAATGCTGATATTGTTAGGGTTCGCATCTGCACTAGCTATTCTGCAGAACTTACCAATTACTGTAATCATTTAAAAAATATGAAGTACATTACTTTAGTTTGCAAATTTTAATATCTATTTATGTATTTAAGAATTTGGAGGTCGGCAGGTGGAGCTGTGGTTAGGGGAGCTAGACTCCCAATGGCCGGCTGTGGTTTGAGTCCCAGACCTGGTGGCTTGCTTTCTCACTTTCCCTCTTTTGCTCTCATTCTGTCCCTGTCTGGTCAAATTAAAATAAATAAATAAAGTTAAATAATTCTTTAAAAAAATATTTTGACCTTGGTAATTTCTGTGCTCCCAGAAATTTGTGTATTTGTGCTTGTATATAATATAAATGTGTTCATATTAATCTCATAAAAACCATATACATTTACATAAATATGCATGAATATTTACAAATATTAATACATAATTAATACTTTTCTGACTGTAATTCTGTCTAAGCAGAGCTCATTTAGAACTGGCTTCTCCAGGGTCGTCTCCTTAAAGCTGCTCTATCTGCATGAACCCCCGGGGTGACGTGGTGTATAGGGTGCCAGCCGCTCACACACAGGCGTCGTCGTGTTTGCACAATCATCTGCTTTGTTGCCTGCCATGACGGATTTTCATGTAGCCGAGGGCCCCAGGAAACTGAGCAGTGAGATGTCTCTGACCCGGCTCAGCTCCTCCTCTGTCCTCGGCCTTCTGTGCCCGACGCTGCAGACAAATCAAACAGAGCTCCTCGACTGTGCTGAAGAAGCCAGCCTACCCAGGGAAATAAATGATGTAAATGTCATTTTAAGATAAAATTTTACAATTGCTATAAAATAAATAGGGAAGATAGGTCAATAGCAAAATGTACTAGACTTTCTGAAGAGAATTACTAATAACTCATTTATATTTTCTCTTATGGTAATTGAACCTTTGCAGCTTTTCCACTTTTGACATGGTATATGTTAAATTTTAATTATCCTTGCCGGCAGAAAGGGGATATAGGTTTTTCTTTGTGGGATGACTCTAGCATTGGTTATAATCAGGAATATTTCCAGAATAATCAGGAATATTTCAGGAGGAATCTCCATGTTTTGAATATATTTTGTACTTTTGTCGTAACTCCAAATACTAGTTGGGATGCTAATGTTACCAAGTCCTGGGTCAACAATGCAGTAAAAAATACTGCAAATGGGGACTAGCAGTTAGCAGTTAGTGTAATGGCTATGTCTCTGAACTCTCATGTAGCCGATTGCGGTTCGAGTCCTGGATCTGGTGGCTTAAACTCATGCCAGGCATGTGTGTGTGCATGCACACATGAGAGGAGAATGGAGGAGAAGGGATTGCAGCGTGGCCATCCCCCCTGGGGGGTGATTTCTTGCTTTCTATCTCTCTGTCTCTTTCTTTCTGGTGAGTGCATACACCCTATAGCAAAAAAACCTCTCAAAAAAAATATTGCAAATGAATTTTATGGCTTATAAATAATTAGCAAATCTACATATATTTCATTTAAAGTCACACTATTTACACATAATCCCACTCTGATAAGCAGATGGGAGCCGAGCTCTGCAGAATTCACACACAGCGCAGTAAACTGAAGAACGCCTGCTGCCCCGTCCACACCCACACTCACGGTCAGGGATGGCCAGCAGATGGAAGCTTGCCAGTAAGACCAGTAAGAGAGGGCGGTGGGCAGGGCGGACCGGGCGGCGCTCCCAGCGTGGGAAGTGGGTCACGTCTGTAAGCCCTGTCGAGCACCAGACAGGTGCGGGAACAGGATTCTGCGGCGGCAGGCGCCTGGCCTCCGTGCTCATTCTCTATGCGATCGCTGGGGTTCCTGAGAGCGGCTTAGCGCTGGTTAGTTGGGGATCTTTACTACATAGCGTTACAGAGCAGCAGGGAGCCTTCACGTGAAGTGTCGCCTCCCAGGGAGGATTCGAATGCCAATTTACCACGGTTAATCTCCCCCCAAACCCACGAGGTACAAGCACATCTTGTGGATTTCCACTTTTACGGAATACGAGCCTCAGGTGGGCGCAGCATCAGGTCAGCATCACGGCTGGCCGGTCAGGGCGAGACAGGCCGGGGTGGGAGCCCGCGCCGCAGCTTACCCGGCTTCTCGGGACACGGTCCTCACTGCCCAGTCTGCCAGGTGAGCGTCAGGCCACCCCATAAGTCCATCACAGAAACAGACGTGATTGTGACATTTGTTTCTAGCATCTTTTAATTCTCAGAAATAACCTCCACTTAAAGAGAAAGTAGTCAATCTTACAGAAAAAAAAATTCAGTCCCAGGAAAGCAAACACATTGTGCAATAATGTAAGAGGCGTATTGCTTTGTCCATAAATACCTGGAAGTCAAATCCGTTCCGTAGTATGTTGCAGTAGATGTTATGTCAGTGTCACCCTAAAAAGCACATTTGCTTTTCTGTATAAAAATATAAGCTGATCAAAATTTAAAAATATGGTTAAGAACCAGTAGAATGTTTCAAAACGTAGTGTCAGGAACAGGGTTACCGAGCTGTCCGCCGTCTGGCCGCACTCCGGTCACATGGCGTCCTGGCCGGCTCTGGATGGTGCGGGGAGCCAGCCGGCTAAGTTTACAGAGGGAGGTGGAGAGGTGACGTCAGGCTTTACTATGGGGGGGGGAAGGCTGCCTCTGGGACTCTGGCAGGAGTGCAATTAAGAGAGTAGAAGAGCTTAAAGGTAGCTCTGGGGCTCTTTCCTGGTTTTCTTCTGTTTTTAATTTTAATTTAATTTTATTATTATTTTTAAATGTAGTTTTCAAGGGAGAGAGAGAGAATCAGGAGGGTCTTCACGCCACCATCCAGCCCACACCCTGCAGGCCTACGTCATGGACAAGCACCCACAGGCAGGCCTCTCTGACAGGGAGGCCTCGGGGCGTGAACTCAGGACTCCCGGTGGCCCTGCATGCAGAGCAGGTCACTGCACACTGTGTGGCCCCTCCTGCCTCCGGAATCGCCTTCCCTTGTTATCTCAAAGCATTAGCCAGTGTCAACAGTCATCTCAGATCTCGCCCGCCCGTGAGCTCCTGCCTGTGAACCCCGAGCAGGGTATCTGCTTCCCTTCCCGTTCCCACGGGTGTCTCTGTGCGTGTCTCCTTCAAGGTCCACGAGCGGTTTGTGAAACTTTGCTGTCTGTCTTATCTCTCACAGACACAGGCCCGAAGCAGTGGTGCAGAGCTCCCACCGGCCTCACAGGCCCCGTGAAGACGAGTCTCTGCAGCGAGATGGTCTGGCATTTTGCGAACTGTACTTTCATCCCTGGGAAGTCCCCCTATGTCCGGGAGGCCTTAGTCACCTATAAACAGGAGCAGCTCTGAGCTCTATCAGGGCACGACATTCACTGGGACCTCGAGTTTGGGCTTTTCTAAGAAACGGCTCTTGGGTTAGCTTTGCTGTCCAGACCTGACGTGCCCTTTCAAAGTCTCAAATCCCTTCATACACATTATGAAATTAAATACTACATGAAACCTACACATTAAATTATTATTATTATTATTCTTAACAATTATTTTATTTAACTTTATTTATTATTATCATTATTATTTTCCCGTTTGATCAGAGAGAGACAGAAAGAGAGAGAGGAAGTGAGAAAGCAAACCACCAGGTCTGAGACTTGAACCGTGGTTGGCCATGTGGGAGTCCAGCGCCTTTTACCACCATGCCACTTGCCAGCCCCAAATTATTATTATTTTTTAATAGCTGAGAAAATAGGCTCAGAGAGGGTCATTTTCATCCTTTTAATTCAGGACTAAGAAACACAAATGATCTGCCAAATCACACAGTTAGCCCAGGTCAGAGAAGCACTGATTTTAAATCGTGGCACTGCGGTTTGGGGCACGCAAGAGGAAAGAGAACTCCTTGGCAGAACAAAAACAAACGTGAAATTGAACTCAGAAAAACAGCACCAGCCGGCCCAGGCGCGCCCTGCACCGCAGAGGGCTCCGCTGCGGCCCAGGTTCCGGCGCAGGGCGGCGTCCGCGGCGGGCCCGGTTCCCTCGACGCTCGCGAGGGGGCGGCACTGCCCCGGGGTCTGGGGGGAGGCGGCTCTGGCTCCGGGAGCTCTGCGCGGGTCGGCGACCCTGCACCGCAGTGAGGGAGGGGACGGCGCCCGCTGCCGCGCTGGCCTCAGGGCACAGGGCCCTGTCTGCAGGTGGTGGTGACCTGGCCGGGGCAACTGGCCCGCGGTGACTTCAAGGCGACTCAGAGGAGGGCGGGAAGAAGTGGGGATTCGCCCTCTCGCGGAGTCCGGCCTGCTCCAGGCCAGCGGGAGGCCACGAAGCGCTGCCCTCCTGTCCAGCCCTGGCAGGGACCAGGCGCCCTCGGGACGAGGCTCACGTGGCACCTAACGTCGGCGTTGGGGCAGCAGCTCCTGCTCCCAGTCATGGGCCTTGGGGTGGGGTCCCCGTGCAGAAGTGACCGCGTCCTCTTCCCGGTAGGCCCTTCGGGTCACCCACGCAGACGCAGTTGGAGGAGCGGCACAGACGGGAGTCCTGGGTGAGGGCTCTGAGGGACCAAGCAGGGCCGATCCTGGAGGCACCGTGACACAGGTGTGCACAGGGGACACGGTGACACACGTGTGCACGGGGGACACAGTGACACGAGTGCACAGGAGGACATCGAGACACTTGTGGACAGGAGGCACTGTGACGTGTGTGCAGAGGGGACATGGGACATACACATACATACACAGGAGGACACTGAGACACTTAGGCGGACAGGCTGAGCGGGAAGTACATGGGCGTGTGCAGGCGCGCGTCCACGTGGATCAGGAGGATCATGACGGCGTTGCTGGCGATGGAGACCACAAAGAGCAGGAGGATGAGGGCGAAGAGGAGCCAGGGAAATCGGGTACCGCTGAACACGCCCAGGAGGACGAAGTCGGCGTACGTGGAGTCATTGCCCCACTCCATGGCTCTGCAGACCTGGGTGTGAGAGGGCAGGCTGGCAGAGCACATGTTGCTTAAGACGCTGACGGGGTTCTGAGCCCGTGGAGGACGCCAATGTCAGGAAGCTCAACTTACCCTCTTACGAGCACAGCCCGAGCAGGACAGTAGTCCCCCGTCACACCGTCCTTCACCGAGCAGGTCCTGCTTGATTCCCGACCACTGCACTTGCCGGCAGGTCACGGTGGGGCCCGGTGGGGCCTTCCGTTCCCAATATTTGTGTTTCTCCCTGTCAAGCACAGTCTTACACGCCCAGCACCTACGGAAACGGACCCCGCGATGGGACAGAGTCAGAGCAGTGGGGAGGGCAGGGGGCAGCCCTGTCCCCTCCCTCTACCCAGAGCTCCAGTCTCACCGGGAACGCACCTTGACCCCCACCAGTCAAGGCCATCTGTTCTTATTGAGAGATAACCACGTTGATTTTTACCTAATTACACCATGTTGGCACATTTTTTACACTGTAAAATTTGAGTGCTTGTTTATTAGGCGATGGGGACTTGAAAATAGTGATTCTATGTTGAAACACAAACCTCAAGAACTCTGAGCTCTGAGAAGAAATAAGAAAATTCATAAAAAAGCAATCAAGGGGAAGTGATGTTTGGGTCAAGGGTCGTTCATTCTTTTTCCGTTAGGCAGAACATTACTTATTGTTAACACATTATTTTTTAACATGATAAAGTGAGATGGGAGCAATAATTTAACTATTTAGGAGGGGAAGAGATAGACAAAGCACGCCAACAATATTAGAATCCAGCACAGCAGCCAGGACCCCCATGAGCCTGCTGAGCCCCTGAAACAGCACTGCTCCAAACTGACACTGCCTTCAGTACAGATTACATTAAAAATCCAAAGATTTATTATGAAAAAAGATATTACAACTTATCTTGACAGATTTATATTTATCACATGTTAAGATCATAATATATTTGCTTAAATAAATGAAAAATATTTGGTTAAGATGAATTAAAATGGGTTTGCCTACTGTCTTTACATTTTTAATTGTGGCTACTACAAAATTTACGAAGATCTCTGTGGCTTCCATAAGATCTAGTGGAGAACACTGTCCAAAGTATACCCTTTCCCAGAATATTATGAACTGAAATATCTTCATTCAAACAAGTCCCCCAGCAGTGAACACGTTCAGTATCACAAGGAATTGAGCAACAATACTTGAGTTGTAAATCCCAACTAGGAAATGCAAAGAAGTTACCTGTGCATGCATTCACCTGAAAGCAGGAAGAACACATCTCTAAGAAAGCATTTAGTGACTAGTATTGTTTAATTGGCTTCTTTTCAATAACTTTATGAAATGGTAGATTATTGTTTTACCTCTTCTACAGATGAAAAAAAAAATAAAACCTAAAAGCTCTAGTTAACCAATGACAGTGGAATTGTTCTGTGCTGTTTTCCCATAAGCCACCGGGAAAGCCCAAGTCCGAGTTCTGAAAGGATGTAAGAGACAGTGTGTGATGTGGTCCCCGCCCTCACGGAGCCCAGAATCCAGGGAGGTTAAGAACCTACAGCACCTATGAGCACAGGTGCACAGCAAGGACGGCTCTGATTAGGGATCCAGAGTTTCCACTTCTGCCTCTCTGGTATGAAAGGGAGAGTATGGAAAGGGCAGAGCACTGTGGAGAAAGAACAGTGGAAGCTGAACCCAGTGACTAGGGAGACTCACAAAAGGGCCCTCCTACCTCGCCCACCACAGCCACGCCATGAGGGACGGACGTGTGATCAGGTAAGTGGATTCTCAGCCAGACTCTTATTGATCAGACCCACATTTCATCCTCGTACGGTTTCTGGCTTTCTCACTCTGTGAATAATCAGCGCTTTCCCCAGCTGTGTTCCTGAGGTGTGTCCTTGTTATATTACCATCGTTTTCTTTTTCTGCAGGATAAGCCACTGGGGAAATTAAAAGCCAACGATCACCATCCGCTCACCTGGTGGAGAGGGAGGTGAACGCCCTCCCAGCTCTGCCCTTCAGTCACTGACGGACAAGCTCCTCGGAGGGCTGTTCTCGTCACTTCCCTGTCAGTGCAGAGGCTGGTCAGTGGTCAGTGGAGACCCCGTGGTCAGTGCTGTTGGTCCCTGGGGGATGGTAAAGCCACCACGGACAATGGTCCCAACTCTCCCAACCGGGACAAGAGTGTCCCAGCCCTGACCACCTAAC
Source organism: Tupaia tana (assembly GCA_026018925.1). Lineage (NCBI taxonomy): Eukaryota > Metazoa > Chordata > Mammalia > Scandentia > Tupaiidae > Tupaia > Tupaia tana. The sequence continues at coordinate 3,279,504 of JAKSZU010000015.1, forward strand.
CTCTGACACGGAAATGCAATAATGAGACCCCGGAGACCTCCTCACAGTCCTCACATGTGACAGGGAGATCTGAGGGCTCCCTAATTCCTCAGGTCTAAGGGCATCCTCCTCTCTGTGCAGGGCTGACTCATGGCTTCCAAAATCACCAAGTGGTAGAAGAACAATAAGAAATAATTCAAAAAAAGAAAAAAGGGAATCACCTGGAATACTAAATGACCCGTGTGGTAAGCATGTCCACGTCTGCACAGTTTTAACCTCGGTGCCTCTCCAGTCCGTTCCACGCCCGGCAGCACTCGATGCCCTCCCATGTGGCTGTACCGTCTGTGCACAGGGTGTCGCTGCGGCTGAACGGCGAGCCCTGCACTTACCCACCCGTCCCTCGACCGTCTGTCACACTGATCCTCCGTGGGCTGGCAGTGACCGTGCGGGGCTGGCTCTCGGACAGGCCATGGGAGACGGTGTACTGGCTTTAGAAGCCCATCATGAAATTGTGAGACCAGGTCGCTGATCAGTGATGGGGATTAGCTACAGGACACACCTCTCGTATGGAGCCTACACCGCATTCTGCATTAGACCGATCTGCATTAGCGTAAAGTCCTTGATCACTAAGAACGTGTCACTACGTGTTTATTTTGTCTGTTACTTACTTTGGGATTTGATTGTTCATGACCCTTTTATATATCAGAGATATCTCAGAATTAGCAGGTTCTCTTTAGAGTAAGTGCACCCTAATGTATGTAATCTTTATTGCAAGTATTTTGTCCACACTTTTATTTATAACTATATTTGACTTTTATGACAGTAGTATTTTAAATTTTATATAATTAAAGATTTGTTATGTTCCTTTGTACTTTCAGTTTATTTTGAAAAATATTCCTCATACATGTTTGTGAGTAATATGAAATTTTATTTTAATTTAGAATAATAACTTTTAAAACATGTCATATTTTAATACATTTTAAATCTATTTGGGAGATGGTTGAAATGTATGTCAAAGTGGGTTTCTCTAGCAGGCCAACCGTATGCTAAATTTATCGTTTAAGAGTGTACTGATAAGTGCTAATTTCTAATTCTTCAAATAAACAGAAGAGTTTGAGTTTGAATAATGAGTGAGAATGATCTGTCCTGATGTCTATCACTTCCATCTGCAGATGTACAAACTCATAGGTTAAAATAATTTTCCCTGTGTTGCTTTGGGTGGATTTCAGTATGAAATGTGGGCACTGGAAAGCAGGTGCGTGTTGGTTAGACTTAAGCAAAGGTGCAATAGCAGTGGCCATCAGCCCTCACCCTGGCGTTCATGGATTTTCTCTTATCACAGAAGATCCAAGACCAGGGAGCTGGTTTTCTCTTTCTTTTTCCCATTGATGTTGCCGTTCTCCTATTAGAACTTCCTCTGTGTCAAGCACTGGCACAGTCCTGGGTGACCATCAAGTTCAGATGTTTGAGAGTGCGAGAGCATGTGAGGACAGGTCACGATGGTGGCCCTCACTATGAGCCTTTGAATTCCACGTCTGAGTGAGTTCACTGCTTCCTTTTCAGAAGTGTTTCCATATGAAGTCTCACCTCTAATTGCGAAATAATATACTTTTTCTAAAATAATAATGGTAGAGAAATTATCCTTAATTTTGAGAGCAGACCAAGGACATGATTATCTTTGTTATGTCTCAAGATGAACAGAGTTTCCCTCTGTTTCTACCCTTGGCATCTGCATATTCGTGGCGTTTGGTAAGTAGTACTGTGAACATTAAACAAAGCTTGGGATCAAAAACTTGGGTTTACATTCTGTCTTCATTATAAAGTTTTGGATATCTGGCAAGCTACTCTGTCTTGTCTACCTCTAGTAATTTCCAAGTTTCAAGTGAGACAGTGTAGTGAAGTCCACTTTAAAGTGTACTATGAAGAATTTTTCTAACTAAACTATCTAGAGATATTTATGAATTACTTCACAAGGTGGAGTAATACCTATTAGATAAATTTGTCTCCCTATAAACATTTTGAAATCATATAAGTAAAAATACTGTCCTTATAATAAAAATTTTGTTGAAAACTTTGATTGAAACATATCAGTGTAGAATTTCCCTGAGGAGGGAAACCACCTACATTTAGAGGAATGTAACTGAGCCCATCATATTAGCTGAAAAATGAAATGAAGTAAAAAGATGTGGAATTCACATGAGTAGCACTGATTCACAATTATCTACAATTAAGATGGAGAGAGACAACAACCTCAACGTTATCAAAAATTGTTCTGGTTTGAACCGACTATTCAATAACTTCAGAGTGAATATTTAACAGCATGTGATTGCTAAGAGTTCTCGAGGTTCCTTACCTTCCATAGCACATTCTGAATCTGAAGATCAGGACCTACTATTCTGAGAAAAATCTTACAGAACTAGAGAAGTAAATGTAATCGTTCATTTTTAAAAATCTAGTAAATGTGGCTGACTAAGAGGTATAAATTATACTTTCTATTTTGAAGACTTTCTGTATTCTGAAGTGAAGAAAAGAGGAAAAGAGAGAAGGGAACAGAAGAGAGAGTACAGGTGGGAAGTGGCTGTGGATTTAAGGAACGAAGATGGTGAAGTGACATGAGTATGGGATTCCATCTTGTTGGCATAAAGGTAAGGTCAACCTCTCACTAGTAGGAGAGTCTTTAAAACAGAAAAGGATAGACAGAGAGATGAAAAACCCAGAGACCTATCAGCCTCAATCTTTAAACACCTAGCTCTGATGGAAGTGGACAGCAGCTACATTTTGTAGGCTGCTAAAAACAAAGACAGCAGGTGACTTAGAACTGAGTTGCATCATGATGGTAGACCAGAACTCCCATTTGGATGAACTTTGTCATCAGAATGTCTATCCCTGAGGTCTTTGTTCCTAGTCTACAATTACATAGTTCGTATAATTGTGGCAGTCTCTTTCACCATTTTCTTTTTTTAGAGAGAATTTTTCTATAGGATATGTGCACTCACTGGAGAGACAGAGAGACAGAAAGTGAGAAATCACCTCCTAGGAGGATGGCCTTGATGTAATCCCTTCTCCTCCTCCATTCTCCTTTCGGGATTTTGGGCATGCACGCATACGAGCTCTGCATGAGTTTCTAATCATTTGACTTTTAGCAATCAAAGGGAAAGATCCTTGGATTAGCTTAGCGTTGCCTGCTGATAGATCTCTACGAAAGGACTGAGGTGTTCCCTTAGGTCAGAGAGACTCTTCCGTAGGTCTTAAGGAAGCAGCTACCAAAGTTGTCAGCCTGCAAACAAATGATTTCTACATGCACAGGAGGTTGGGAGATGGCCCTGAGCTTCAGATGGAGCTGAGTCGTACCCTCGGGTGACTGAGCAGAAGACCCAGCGAAGGCATTTGGGACTTCTCATCCAACACACGGTGACAAAATAAAGACTTCAGTGTATAGTTGGTAAGTTTGTGGTAGTAGTTATGCATAAAAAGAAAACTAATATGGGGGCCAGCAGGTGATGTGGAGGTTAAGGCAGTTGGCTCTCACATGCGGGCTCTGTGGTTGGAGTCCCAGACCTGGCAGTTTGAAAATCACATGTGCATGCCCAACTCTCAAGGGGAAAATGGAGAAGGAATTACAGCATGGCCATCTTCCTGGGTGGGCGGGGGTGGTGTCCGTTCTCACTTTCACTCTCTCTCTCTCTCTGTCCTCTGTGGTGAGTGCATATGCCCAACTGCAAAAACTAACACTAAAAAAATAAAATAAATAAAACTAATAGGTTCAAAATGTTACAATGAACCGTTAACAGGACAGGGAATATTTAAATGAAGGATTAGCAGTTTTTCTTCATAAAAACATCGAGAGCTCTGAAATTGCATTTAATGTAATATATTTGCCACTACAGACGTATCTATGGGTATGTCACACATGAACAACATGCAGTCTTCAGAAAACCTGGACTTCACCATTAATATTCGGTCACATCACCAGTGAATCAGCGAAGACTGTCTAATGTGATCGAGCGCAGTATACCACTCGCAAAGCCAGGGCGCCGAGGGCTGCAGAGTCCACACAAGAGGTCCTTCTCCTGGGTCTAAAACTGGTGCAGAAGAGGAAGGAGGCAGATGGAGCTCCGGGTCTCCCACACCTGCAGGACAGTGTCCCCCCCAAGACAGGGGGTGCACCGGACGGTCCCACTGACACTGCTCTTTTGATCCAGCTAACTAAATCGCGTTCATCTTCATAATGATCTAAAAGTCATACCTACTGGCTTGTTGAGGACTTACTGGTCATTCATTTCAGAGTTGAGCCGTTCCAAGCAGAATCTTGGTTGAGATGAAGTCGAGCACTTGCTAGGAGACACAGGGTCTAAAGTGAGCAGTGAGGCCCTAGGATGCAAGTGTCTCAGGAGTTCAATGGTACAAGGCAAACCACACGGGCGTGTATTTTCTAGTGTAACCGTTATTTATAGCCATAAACTGAACTTCCCACCAGCACTACGATATGTTTTGAAAAAGCAACAGCACAAGCAGGTCCATAGTCTCTTACCCTTATGAGGTTGCCGGTAAATCTGCAAAGATGGGTAGAACCAGCTGCCGATCTCACGACGCCAGCACACCCAGAGCAGCGGAGCGTGTGGGAGGAGGAAAGCTGGGGCGGACCGCGGCCAGCTAGCCCCTGGCCTGGCGCACCCCCAGCACCTTCCCCAGCGCCCTGGCCACGTCCCTGTTCCTCAGGCTGTAGATGAGCGGGTTCAGCAGGGGCGTGAGGATGGTGTAGAAGGCCGACACCGCCCTGTCCTGGGCCGCCGAGCGCCCCGACGTGGGCCGCATGTACACGAACATGGCCGCGCCGTAGTACAACGCCACCACCGCCAGGTGAGACGAGCAGGTGGCGAAGGCCTTGCGGCGGCTCTCCCCGGACCCCATGCGGACCACGGCCTGAATGACGCGCGCGTAGGACGCGCCGATCACGGCGACCGGCAGCAGCAGCATGACCACGCAGCAGGCGAAGACCAGCCTCTCGAACGTCGCCGTGTCGGTGCAGGACAGCGTGAGCAGGGCGGGGACGTCGCAGAAGAAGTGGGGCACCTCCCGGGAGCCGCAGTAGGAGAACGACAGCGCCACGGCGGCTTCCACGGCGCCGTCCAGCGCGCCCAGGAGCCAGCAGGCCGCGGCCATGCGGGCGCAGACGCCGGGGCGCAGCAGCGCGGCGTATCTCAGCGGGCGGCACACGGCCACGTAGCGGTCGTAGGCCATGGCGGCCAGCAGGAAGCACTCGGCGCCCAGCAGGGACACGTAGAAGAAGATCTGGGCCCCGCAGCCGGCCCGGGAGATGGCCTTGCTTCCAGACAAGTAGGTGGCGGCCGCCTTGGGCACCGTGGTGCAGACGAGCATGAGGTCCATGAGCGAGAGCTGGCCCAGCAGCACGTACATGGGCGTGTGCAGCCGGGCGTCCGCGCAGATGAGCAGCAGCATGGCCGAGTTCCCCAGGACGGCGGCGGAGAAGACGCCCAGGACCAGAGAGAAGAGGAAGGTGTGCGCGGGGCTGTGGTCGAAGATGCCCTGCAGGATGAAGTCAGCGCTGGGCGTCCGGTTCCCCCATGGCATGCTGAGCGGCTCACCGCGGGGTCAGCACGCGCGGAATCGCCAGGGCAGCGTCTCGGAAACACCAAGGACCTCGCTCCTAGGTCAGTGCACCTGCAGAATCATGCCAATGCAGGAAAATTATTTCCCTGGAAATCAAATTTTATTCATGGGCTCGTGAACAGAGCTCATTTTAAGGTTGATGGGATATTTAAAGGGAAGACCTGAGTCATGTAATCTGGTTCGAACAAGTCAACGCACACGTGTGTGTAGCGCGTCCCTTCATAATGACGCTGAGATAAGAAAACCGCGGGGGAGTCCCTGGGATTCCCATGAGATGTCCGTCGTATTTTTCATAGGACCACCATATCTTCATGTTCCTAACACAATTTTTGAAGAAAGCGTAGGGAGAGTGTGTATGGAGTGAGACGTGGGTCGTCAAAGGCCGGGTAAAAGAAGAAACCGTGAGGCTGACGTAGGTGAGCTGATACTTGGTACTAACAGTGGTGAGTAATAGCGAAAGAAGGTCCTTGCCAATATCATCGGTCCTCACCCCATCTTTAAAAAATAGGTGAGAGTCAGTCAGAATACAGAACATTTTACTGAACTCTCAGCCAGGGGGAGAGTGAGAGTAAGAGCATTTTTAAAACTCCTGACACAGTCTATTCTACTTGTGTCACTTTAATGATTAATTTTAGCTTTATTTTTCACTCTGTAAACTTAGATTTTGTGTGTGTGTGTATGGGGATTTTTGCTATAGGGTGCATGCATTCTCTAGAGAGAGACAGTGACAGAGACAAAAACCGAGAAATCACTCCTCAGGAGGGGTATGCCCCTGCTGCAGGCCCTCTTCCACCATCCTCCCCTCAGGGTTTTGGGCATGCACACGCACCTGGTGTGTTTCAGGCTGCCAGGTCTGGGACTTGAACTGTGGTTGGCCACATGGGAGTCTAGTGCCTTAACCACTGCACCACCTGCTGATCCTAAATTTGGATTTTTATAATGTCTATATTATAAGATATTATGGCAACTTAATGAAATGATATTTTAAAGTGTTTACAATATTTTCTAGAATACAGCTTGTATAACCACTAATTTCCCAAATTAAACACTATTGTAGGGAATAGAGCCTGTTCCTACTTTAGCTCTAGACTACTCTAGTTCATTAAAACAGTCTCTTCCATTTCCTTTACAAAGACCTGCTTACGAGTATTTCTTAGACCCTAGGCAGCGTGTTTCCATTCTCTGGTCTCATGCCCGTCCTGCTTTCTCTGGTGCTGTGTCCCTCCCAGGGCAGTGCTGGCTTGGCTCCTTCCCTGCTGTGGCCCCTGGATGACTGCCCACCTGCCTTCCCTGCTGTGGCCCCTGGACTCACTGCCCAGAGGTTCAAGCACTACATACCGTTGTACAGATAAACATGGTACGCAAAAACTGTACTTGCCAAAACTAGAAATGTCTTCACCAAATACATCCTTCTGCCTAGAGCCAGAAACTTCAAGTCACATTTTACATGGGATTACGGTTGTACTTTGGAAACACTCATGAAAAAATGCTTAAAAAAACTGTCCTTTGGCATCTGCGTCCTATGAGATTGTGGATACAATTCGCCTTATTCTTCAGACCATCCAATACATTACTTTTGGGTTTTCCTAAAGCTCTAAAGGACTGTATCACTCTTCTTGAAAGGTTCCACGTCTCAAAGGCTCACATTTCCTGCAGAACAGACGTCCACCTCACGGTTGTTTGGGAAGACTCGCAGGAAGTCATTTTGCTCTATTTCAAGTCGTCTGCTCTCTGTTCTCAGGGCAAACCTTGTGCACTTCTGCTTACAGGTCTTGAAACACACACAGGGGGACTCGGTCTCTTCTCAGATTTCTCTTACATGAAATGACTTTCCTTTTTATAGTCCTTTACTTCTAACTCACGTCTCCTTCTAGCTTCTACATACATGCATTTTATTTTTTCCACTCCTTAGACAACAGGCTCTGCCTCTCTTGAACTCAGAGAAGATGTGTAGCCCCTCTGCTCTGCATAAATAGCACAGATCAAGAACTTTCACGTCAGGCAAACTCGGGTTTATGCTCTTCCTTCTCCAGCTCCCGTGTCACTAGGCAAATTAAGTGATGTTTGAGATTCATTTTATTTCCCCCACTTCCTACAGAGTTGTTATGAGGATACAATGAGTCCATGTTAAAAATGTACACATTTTGTATTCATGTATACATTATGTTTTCATGAGGCAGATGTAACCACGGAATGTACACATTGACACACCCTTTACTCACCAGCAGATAGTTCTGAAGATATTATTTTCTTTACTGGACTGTTGGTTCCTGAGTCACCACAACCAGTAACTTAGATGCTTGTTTCTCATATGCTCTTAGTCCATCCAGAGGTCCACACACAGGTGTAAAGATTGAAAACACGAACAAGTAAACCAAACCCACTGGAAAGTCTGGCAATAATTCTCAACTTAGCATAGTTTATGATATTATAATATTCCCTACATTCACTCAACATCTTCATAGTTATGATTTCATTTAATTATGCAAGAAAAACTTGTGATAAATATAAAAAAGTATTATTCTGATTTTACAGAGAACATAAATGGATGGGTTTCAACTCAACATGAAAAACCACCTCCCTACTAAGAGGACTTTAAGATAATAGAATTTCTAATACATAGCTGCTGAATAAAATGTGCCTGTATTCAAAAAGATATTTTAAAATGTACTATCTCCCTCACTCTTACCTTCCAGATGTCTTCAATAAGATATGCTTCTTACAGAGTGAAAAACACTTAAATTTCCAAAGAAGACCTATTCAACACACAATTTTGCTAAGTCATCTGTGATTTAATTTTGCTATTTCTCCAGGGTATTCAGTCCCTTGTTTTCAATTATAGACTGTGTGTTATCATCCACTTTTTCTCCTAGGGCATCATAGAATTTGGTTTTTAACTTGAATATATGACTCAAAAAGAAACTTCTGTTACTTTCTTCAAGAATAATGAATTCACCACATTTTCCCTCTATCTTTTGGCTCATTCACATTTTGGCTTTTTTTTTTTTTTTTTTTTTTTGAGAGGTTTTCGCTATAGGGAGCGTGCACTTGCCAGACAGAGAGAGACATAGAGACAGAAAGCGAGAAATCACCCCCCAGGGGGGATGGTCATGCCTCAATCCCTTCTCCTCCATTCTCCTCTCGGGATCTTGGGCACGCACGCACACGCGCCCGGCGTGAGTTTTAAGCCACCAGGTCCGGGATGTGAACCGCGGTCGACTACGTGGGAGTCCAGCGACATAGCCGTTACGCTAACTGCTGGTTCCCTGTTGTTGTTGTTAATAGCTCATACTTTTAAACTCTCTTTGTTAACTTCATAAACTTAAGGGGCAAACGGACAGTTAGATTTCTTATTTTAAATTAAAAATTGGGCCCTATGGGTCTGTAAATAGAACTTTGTTAAAGTTTACCAATTACTATCAAACTGGTGAATCACGTAGTCCCATCTGAAAATCATTGCCTGTGTTACTACATTTGAATTTCAACAAGGCAAAAGATAAGATGGCAACAAATCTTATTTTCTAGATTAACTGTTTTTAATTTATGATTCTTGACTAAAAATAGCTCCCAAAATTGATCAAAAATTGCTTGAAATGTCCTGTCTCACCACATGTGCAGGTCATATTTATAGCTAGAGAACAGGAAGTGACATACAGGAAATGGAAACCAGACACAGAAACAGGCTGTTGGGTTTTAGCTTCTACTTGTCTTCTGAGCATGACTTGAACTCTGGACTGACTGAAGCTCAGCTGCTCTGATTGGCTGAGACTCATCTGTTAGTTAAAGGTGTGGGACATATACTCAATGGAATATTACTCAGCCATAAAAAACAAGACCCTGGCATTTGACAGAAAGTGGACAAATATGGAAGATTTACTGCTGAGTGAAACAAGCCAGGCTATGAAAGAGAGACATTGTATGTCTCCATTCAACATATCCACACTCTATGCTAGAAACTGAAAGACTAGAAGACAGAAGCACTGAAAATGGTTATGGATACTGGAGACAATGTGGGAACAGGGTGGGAAAGGGAGAGACTATAAGGAAAGAAATTAAGGAGGAAAATAGAGAGGCAAGACACAGAAATGTCTTATTATCTGTTGATGATAATGTGCTTTTTATCCTCAACTGGACTGGTGTGAAGTGTGTTCATGTTGGGTAAATTCAACTTACTAAGTGATGTGTATTTTTTTTTTTAAAGTTTAGGTTCTGGGGCCAGCAGATGGCATAATGGTTACATCACTGGATTCCATGTAGTCAACTGTGGTTCGAGTCCCATACCTGGCAACTTAAACTCATGCTGGGTGCATGTGTGTGCAGACCCAAAAGTCAGAGAGAAGAATGGAGGAGGGATTGTGGCATGGTCATCCTCCATGGGGGGTGATTTCTTGCTTTCTGTCTCTCTGGTGAGCACATGAGCCCTATAGCAAAAATCTCTCTCTCTAAAAACAGAAAGAAAGAAAGAAGAAAGAAGGAAGGAAGGAAGGAAGGAAGGAAGGAAGGAAGGAAGGAAGGAAGGAAGGAAAGGAAGGAAGGAAGGAAGGAAGGAAGGAAGGAAGGAAGGAAGGAAGGAAGGAAGGAAGGAAGAGAGAGAAAGAAGACCTGTAGGTTTCAGGCCGTTTAGGCCACAGTTCACTGTGCACAATGAAATCATTGTTAGGCAAAACTTAAAATACGTATAGAGGCCACGTTAGGCCAAACTGAATTCATTTTAGAAGTTTCTCTCTTTAGGTCAAACTTTCAAAGCCCACAGGAAAGCTGGGCATCGCTGTCCTTCACTGTCGCCGTTGTAGATGAACGTGGGTTTCAGTGCAGAGCTCACAAGTTCTGTGCAGTCCCTGCTCCCTTGGTGCAAGAACCACACTGGGGTTTTGTAAGGTGGGAATGAAAGAAGAACCTAAGAAATAAATCGAGTGGTTATCATCAGGTTAACTTTTCTTTTATTAGGATTAAAACAGAGGAAACTTTATTATGCTAAGGTTTTTGTTTAAAGAAAAATGAAACAAGTGGTCTATCTTGGTATCTGTCTACTTCTTGAAAGTTTTAGTTCAAGTGTGTGGCATTTGGCACAAGGTGCCTCCATGTTGACTTGGTCTGGTCCACTGGGGCCTAGTGCCATCCAAAACAGTGGCCTCCTATAATTTTGTTTAACATTAGTTTATTTTTTTATTTTTTTTATTCTTTTTTTATTTTTCCCCTTCTGGCCATGTTCTTATCTAGGGAAAGCAGTGTCTTGGAAAGGCAGATATATAGAATGTTATCTGCCGCTGAGGACAAAACCCTAGGTTAGCTTCACCTTCCCATTTCCAGTGGGTGTGGAGGCCCAGAGTCTGCAGAAGTTCTATGGCTCTGAAGCACAGACCCCAGGTTCAGCCCTCGAGTTCCACTTGATGTGTTCTCTAGGGCTCGAAGGCAATTTTCTGATGTTTTCAGCAGGCGCAGTTTCCATGTCCTAGACCACGAAGGATTTGGTTATCCTCAGTCAATGGGTCACCAAAAGGGCTCTCTACCTGACAAAAACACACTTCAACATGATGTATCAAGGCCTAGCAATATTTGGTCATTTCAGAGTTTAGGAGAGTGCAAGATACATGAGCTTACATTAAAAGAAACCATAAGCCTTCCAGTGACTATTCAATAAGGGGTCAACTTATGGTTTTCTTTTTTTTGAGAGATTTTTGCTATAGGGCGCATGCGTTCGCCAGACAGACAGAGAGAGACATTAGAGACAGAAAGCGAGAAATCACCCCCCAGGGGGGATGGCCACTCCGCAATCCCTTCTCCTCCATTCTCCTCTCGGGATCTTGGGCACGCACCACACGCGCCTGGCGTGAATTTATGGTTTTCTTAAGTGAAAAATTGTCATTAATCTACAGTATCTTTGACCAGGACAATCTAGTGAATTCAGTTAACTTTGCCTAATGTTATAATACCATGTTTAATACCTATTAAGCTGTTTTGCAATGTGTCCAGTAAAATAAGTACCTCTTTTGTTGGGTATTTCTCTGGAATGCCGCATTAGGGAAGTGTGTTGTCTATTAACCTTTTAGCTACTAGTACATGATCAGCCTTCCTGCATGAGAAAGCTTCTATGCAACCAGAAAACAGTCACCGATTGACATTTTTTTTATAAGTGTTCAAATTGCCCAGTGGGTAGTGGAAATGTACCTGAAGTTTTGATTGTAATCCTAGGACTATGAGTTTAAAAAGTTAAACACTCCTGGGGACCAGCAGTTAGCATAATGGCTATGTCACTGGACTCCCATGTAGTCGACCGCGGTTCAGGTCCCGGACCCGGTGGCTTAAACTCACGCTGGGTGCGTGTGCGTACGTGCCCAAGATCCCGAGAGGAGAATGGAGGAGAAGGGATTGCAGTGTGGTCATCCCCCCTGGGGGGTGATTTCTCACTTTCTATCTCTCTGTCTCTCTCTGTCTGTCTGGAGAGCGCACACGCCCTATAGCAAAAACCTCTCCAAAAAAAAAAAAAAGTTAAACACTCCTTATGTATATTTTATTAATTTTATTTTATTAGTTTTTTAAAATTAGGTTAATATCTCAAAATAAAAATTTATTTTAATTTCCTTTATACATTCAATCACTATACCTCACTCAGCTTATAAAATGAATTTCCCCAACATAAATACACTTTACACCAGTCCAGTTGTGGATACTATACAGATTATCATTAACAGATAATAATTCATTTCAGTGGCCCATAAATGTCTTGCCTCTCTATTTTTTCCTTAATGTCTTTTCTCATACTCTCCCCTATCTCCCATCCTCTTCCCACACTGTATCCAGTACCCATAACCATTCTCCATGCTTCTATATCCTTTAGTCATTCAATTTCAGCCATAGATTGCAGACAGTCAGTATATATTAAGTAGAGACATACAATGTCTCCCTTTCATAGCCTGGCTTGCTTTACTCAGCAGTAAATATTCTATATTCATCCCCTTTCTTTTTATTTTTAAAGAATTATTTTATTTAACTTTATTTATTATTATTATCATTGTTATTTTCCAGTTTGATCAGAGAGAGACAGAGAGAGAGAGAGACAGAGAGAGAGAGAGAGAGGAAGTGAGAAAGCAAGCCATCAGGTCTGAGACTTGAACCATGGTCGGCTACGTGGGAGTCCAGTGCCTTTAACCACCATGCCACTTGCCGGCCCCTGCATTCATCCACTTTCTAACAAAAGCCAGGGTCTTGCTTTTTTATGGCTGAGTAGTATTCCATAGAGTATATGTGCCATACTTTTCAGTCTATTTATGTGCTCATGGACATTTGGGTTGGTTTGTCTTAGCAATTGTGAATAGTGCCTCAATAAACAGATGTGCAAGCCCTTTTCTAACTGAGTTTTCTCCTGTCCTTTGGATAGATACCCAGGAGTGGAATTGCTGGATCATATCATAGTTGTTAAAGTCACCATGCCAGTAATTTTTCAAAATTTGAATCATTTTATCTTTTATATGATACATTATAGAGTGGAGAGCTTTTAAAGATGAGAGCTTTAAGGACTCAGGAAGAACCAGGTCATATTGTATTCTAAGACTGCCCTAATCTACATTCCCATAAACAATGCATGAGAGTTTCCTTTTCACCAGTCTTTGGTGTTTTGAGCCTGGGTTGAAGTGGCATCTCATTGTGGTTTTGACTTACATTTCCCTTATGAGAAGAGATGTTGAACATTTTTTTTTTTCAATGTACTTTTTGGCCATTTGTATGTTTTTCTTAGAGAGTTGTCAGTTCATCTCATTTGCCCATTTTTAATTGAATTATTATTACTTTTTGTAGATAAGCTGCTTGGGTTCCCTATATATTCTGGTTACCTATCCCTTATCTGAAACATAGTTTGCAGATATTTTCTCCATTCTGTGGGTTGTCTCTTCACTCTAGTTATTGTTTTCTTTGCGGGGCAGAAGTGAAATTACACGTGCAGATGTAATCCGACTTGTCTATTTTTGGAATTATTGGCTGTACTTTAAAGGTCTTATTTAGGAAATTTTTGTTATAATGAATATTCTGAATTCTTTTTCTGACACTTGTGGGAGGCTGCGCACCAACGAATATCACTGGTTTCTCAGAAAGCAAACAATTACACAATGCCAAAGGCCACAATTGGTTCCCTTCAAAAAACCTGACCTTCGAAACCTTGCTCTGATTGGCCACTAGAATTCCTCGGATTTGCATATCCGGCACCTCATGATTGGTCCAAAAGCAACCAATCATAACCCACCTTTTACAACCAATCATAACCCACCTTTTACAACCAATCATGGCCCACCAGCATGTATACAACCACGATGCCTGGCCCACAATCGCCAGATGACCTGGAAGACCCTGAAGAGTTGTAACACTGCATCGTCTCTGGAAGACCCTGAAGAGGTGACACCACATCATCTCCAGACAACCTGGAAGACCCTGAAGAGTTATAACACTGCATCGTCTCTGGAAGACCCTGAAGAGCTGACACCACATCGTCTCCAGATGACCCATAAGACCCTGAAGAGTTGTAACACCGCATCGTCTCCGGAAGACCCTGAAGAGCTGACACCACATTGTCGCCAGATGACCCTGAAGACCCTGAAGAGTTGTAATACCACGTCGTCTCCGGACGACCCTGAAGAGCTGTGACATCACATCGTCTCCGTGCTGCTCACAATAGGCGACGCGACCCTGAAGAGTTGTAACACTGCATCGTCTCCGTGCTGTACCGTGCTGCCCACAATAAACAGATGACCCTGAAGACACTGTGTCGTCTCCGTGCTGTGACACTGCACCGCTTGTCCCGGCTCTCACTCCTTCCCTCAGGAAACCTGTTCAACTGTCCCCCCAGGTTGGGACAGACACTTATGTGATTTCCTGTGTTTTATCCATTGTTGCTAAGGAGTTATTGTGTTTCTTTTGGAGGCATGATATTTTCTGGCCTTTTTCATAATTATACGTCTCTGCATTGAATGTAGGCATCTTGTGGACCGCTCTCTTCAGTTCAGAGGGTGCAGAAAAGCTACACTATAGATGGCATCAGCTGGGGTGTGTGAAGGGAGGGAGAGTATGGATCTGCCCTGCCTGCCAGACGGGACAGTGCCCAAATCCCCACAGTTTTCTTTTCAGTATTATTAACTTAATGCTAATAGTTCATGTTGATTTATATGACATTTTGTTTTGGGATTTTACACACCAATCATCATCATATCTTCCTTTCAAATACATATTACTTAAATCTAACATCAACCTGAATAAATAACATACACATAACGGTAAGTAAATATGATAATATAAAGAAGAAAACTTGTAATAGCAAACCATTTATGTACTTTTAAAAATTAAAGTTATGACAATTTTTTATATTAAAATCTTTCAAAAAGTTTATAGAAAATGCAAATTATGTAAAAATTATGTATGGATTTTGAAATTTTTTGCACAATAATAAACTTGTACTTTAATTCCATTTTCCATAATCATGTGGTAATCTCTTTGCACTATTTGGTGAGACATAAAAATTTAAAAGTATTAGCAAGTACTCGAGATGTACACCAAACAATGAATGAATGGCTATGAAAAAGTTGGGTGAAAGATGAGGTTGGACTTGGTGAGAATGGGGTGGTTATATTTATCTCTTTGTCAGTATTTACTTTTTGTTAATAGATAAAAATAAATATAGCATGATGTTGATAAACATTAATATTTATGAATGATAAGTATGGTTAAAATATTCTTGTTACTTTAAACTTCTTTTGCATTTTAAATGTTCTAAAATGCTGTATCGGTCTAATATAAACATTTTTAAAATGACCTTTTTCCTAACTTATGCTTTTTTTGCTTTATTTTAAAAAAGATCTCATCCTCTGAGCCTCATTCACTCTGATGTTCAACATATACTTTTCAATTGTTTATATAATGTCAATAATTTGTTTGCTTTTCCTATGTTTTATGCTGTTTCTTCTTCCTAAAATGTTTCCAGTCATGCAAATCCTGTTTTTCAGTCTTTCATAATTTTTTTTTTGATCTTTTTTTCCTTTTCATTTGTGGCATTTGGCATTGTCTGACTTATTCACTTGAATCCTTAATAAGTAATATTTGCCTTATTTGCTAATATATACTTAAACAGTATAACATCTCTTCAAATAATGACATTTTAAATGTAGTATTTTCCTTTCTTTATTTAAAATATATTTAACCCATCTTAGTACATGACCTATGTTGACTTTTCCAAAGAGGATCAACATTTTTGTCGTTGTGTCATTCCTCTCCTTAAAAATATTCAGGCTTCTGTAACTGTTTGAATCAATAAAGAGTAGTCTGGAACTGCATCATAAACGGTGGTTCAGCTTACACATAGCTCACTGGATAGCCACTCTTAACCCTTGTCAACCACGCAAGCCATCTGCCTGCACTTAGGTCACCATTTTGTGAAAAATTCTGGCACTTGGTGAAGAGTTCTGCCCAGTGGCCAAGCTGCTAGCCAGAGTCACCTGCCAGGCATTTCCCTGGAGAAGCTGCAGGCGACCCCCGCTCTGGCCATGCAGTCTTCCCAGGTCCCGATGAGCAGAGCCAGCCTTCTCTACTGTGCTTATCTGATTTCCCAACCAATTAACGCTCTGCTTGTTACACACAAATATTAACAAAATTATACTTTGGTACTAAGAGCAGAATGATACCCGTACACAACAATGAACCAAGTACGCAGTAGCTGCAGTTCCAAGTCCTAACGGGACCGTTAGCGGGAGCCTGACGAGTCTGAAGAAATGTGTTGCCGAAGGTCAAGGATCCTTAAGGGACTGTGAGAGTTTAAATTCGAGTTAAGGAAGTGTTATTAAAAGTTGAGTACAGGGAACCCATTTTTATAAAAATTTAGGTTTTTGCCATAGGATGTGCGTGCTTGTTAGAGAGAGACACAGAAACGATAAGTGGGAAAGTGAGAAGTCACCCTCCGGGGGAAAGCCACGTCGCAATCCCTTCTCCTCTATTCACTTCCTGGGATCTGAGGTATGTGTGAACTCACGCCCATGACGATTTCTAAGCCACCAAGCCTGGGACTTGAACTGTTGTCGGCCATATGGGAATCCAGTGTCTTAACCACCACACACCTGCTAGCCCAAAGGGAACCCTTTCATATAGTGGCATAGGCAAAGTCCTACTTTGTCTTTCATTGTAATGGGGTATATAGGAAATGCGTGTACTATTTAATCATATAACAAGTTCCCTCCTCAGTGTGCTGTCAAGTGAAACTCGCTTTATTGCTTATGCCACACCAAGACAGGAGGAGATGGGCATAAGCGTGCTAGGTACGATGGAGCTTGGACTTGTGGGTCCAAGATGAAGCTATCACTCCAGCCCTTCCAGATGCTGAGTAATTCTGCTCTCAAGGAAGTCTCAGACCAAGTATCAAATCAGAATGGGAGTGGCCAGGCCTCAGAAAGATTATAATATATCTCATAAAACAGAGTACGGAAAAAGGTTTTCAAATCTTAAGGACATTGCCCATAGATTCTGTCTGGCACATGACGGGCTTCTAAAAGCCTGGCTTGAAGAGGTCTGTGCTCGTGGGTTTATTTCATGTGGGGTTGCCAATGAATCATACCTTCACTGTTGACAGTGAATGCCCAGGGGTTCCATGTGGGGTTGCCAATGAATCATACCTCACTGCTGACAGTGAATGCCCAGGGTTCCCAAGATGAGGTTCAGTAACTTGCTGGAAGGATTCACGGAGTTCACAATTATTCATTGGCAAGCTCACCAAGGTTAAGGTGGTTTTTCGCCCAGTGTGGCCTAAAGGGAACTGTGGCAGGTGGCCCTTTGCCCTCGGCTCCCAGCAGGTGGCCCCTCTGCCTTCCAAATGCCCCGTAAGAATCTTTGTTTACCTGAGGCTTTGGGGGCACAGGGGTAGCCATAAATCAGCAGATTTACAGGGAGAACTCGGCTTATGTAGTAACGCGTGTACCTTGGAAAGGTCTGGGACAAGGTCCGCCATAGTCATAACTGTCCTTGTCTACAGGGCACCTCAGTGGAAACTCCAGCTAGCAGAGCTCAGAGAGCTTTCCGGG
The DNA here is from genome assembly GCA_026018925.1 of Tupaia tana. NCBI lineage: Eukaryota > Metazoa > Chordata > Mammalia > Scandentia > Tupaiidae > Tupaia > Tupaia tana. The sequence continues at coordinate 3,297,161 of JAKSZU010000015.1, forward strand.
TGGCGGTTCTCTGTGCATGGCCACACGTTACAGCTGGAAGGCATTGCCGTCTGCAAGAGTCCACTGCCAGGACAGCTGGGAGTTTGTGGCTGGTCTATCCTGGACTTGTCCTATGCTGCTTTTCTTTTGGCTGATTTTAATTTGTATCTCTTTTGCTTCAATAATCTATAGCCATAAGTTAGAGGCTGTTTGTGAATTCTGTGAATTCTTCCAGCAAGTTATTGAACCTCATCTTAGGAACCCCTGAGCATTCATTGTCAGCAGTGAGGGTGGTCTTGGGGGCTGCTAGGCTCTGCAGAAACAGAGACACAATGAGCACAGAGACACAGGACAGAGATACAGACAGAGACACAGTGAGTGCAGAGACACAGGGCAGAGACACAGAACAAAGACACAGTGAGTGCAGAGACATAGGACAGAGACACAGAGACAGAGACACAGTGATGCAGAGACACAGAACAGAGACAAAGAACAGAGATGCAGTGAGTGCAGAGACATAGAACAGAGATATAAAAACAGAGACACAGTGAGCGCAGAGACACAAAACGGAGGCACAGAACAGAGACACAGTGATGCAGAGACACAGAATGGAGACAGAACGGAGATACAGGGATGCTGGCTTTGAGGCCATGCAGTGTTTCGGTAATTGGGTGGGGAGTCTGCTCAGACATAGCCTCTTCTTTGTTTTATTCAAAAGGAAGGAATATTGGGAGCAGAGGCTCACGGGCGCAGAGGATGAAGCCGAGGAGGTGCTGCTGTGCACGGCAGAAGGCCGCATGGGAAGGGTCAGGCTCACACCCAGGGTTTCCCCGGACACTGGGAATGCCCGCAGTGCCCCAGGGCTCTGCCTGGCTTGACAGCAGGGGGCATTGTGGCATGAGGACCTGGTTAAAAGTGTCTGTCTGTTGGTCTATTTCTCATTGTTTTCCTCATGAAGAACATAAATTAATTAGACACTTATTTAAAAGATGGAAGAAAGGAAAGCTGAACGTTGTCAAGTATTTCCAAGCCACAGGACTGGACCCTAAGAGGGCTCCATGTTTAGCTGGATTCTGGAATGGCCAGGCCCATACTGCGCTGTGCCTTCCCATCTCCCGTGTGGCACTGGCACGCCTGCAGCCACTGCCTGTCATGCTGCCCCGTGTGTGTGGAAGGGCTGTAAGGCGTCCTTGGTCCGCATGTCTTCAGACCAAAGAGTGCCACCTGGAGATGACATGGGACTGCACCTGCCCACCCTGCCCGCCTCACCCCGTCCCCGGGTCGCTCTCATGATGAAATCCCAGAACTCTGCCCTGCTGAGCCTTGGGTCATAGGAGGTGAAGGTCTGGGGGAGGTGAGATTGAGGGAGGTGGGGGTATGCGTGCCTGTGGGTGGGATTTGTTCAGGGTGCAACCTGTGTTAGATCGTGATTCTGAAAACCTCCCACTAACAGCTCTTCTTACCACTGTCCCTTCAAAGGTGGAGTCAAAGTCCTTGTAGTCGTGCGTGACACAGTTCCTGGTGACGGCCCTGACCCCAGCGTGGCAGGTCACGTTTCACAGTGCAGGGCCGGACTGTGGGGCATGAGTACCACGTCGCTGCTTTGGGAACACTTCTTCTTCGGTGTTTTAATCCTTGGGTGAACGGTCTGCTTGGCTGGGGCTTTCACAATGTCTGGTGGTAGGTGATGAGCCAGCTGCAGGCATTACGCTCCTGGGAAGAGAGACCAAGGCAGCTGGCAGCTCCTGGCCATTCCAGAGCCCTGCCGTCCCAAGGCTGGCCACCATCTGACCACTGGAGGGCCTCCGACCTAGGACCTGCTGCCTGGGCTATTCCTGACTTGTAGATACTACAGGAAATAATGAAATACTCAAACAAGATTGCTTGGAGCACCAAGTTTCAGAGTGATTTTCAGTATGTGTGCTGGTGAAGCGAGCCCAGGAGTGATTTTCATACAGTATCAGATAACTGGGAAAGGGATAGTTTTTCTTGTAAACTTTATCCACGAATGACACACATATACTTTTATTTTTGGTTTTGTTTATTAATTTTCTAATATCTTATTAAATTTCATCTCCAAATATATATTTTATATTGTATTTATTTAGAGGGTGAGAGATGGGGAGAGTAAGAAAGGAACCAAGGAGAAAAACAGAGAAGGGAGACATCTGCGGGACTCAGAAGCGGAGGACTGTCTGCTGATGGTCACACGTGTACCTTCAGCTGGGCGGGTGTGGGTGTGTTCATTCTGAGTAAACTCGTTTTACAAGCTTTGCGACATACAGTGATAGAATGTATAAAACAGATGTTTTACACTTAATCGCTATGTATCATTACAGCATACCAAATGAATTTTTCCATCATGAATACACTGCAGATTGGTCAAAGATCTTACCATACACATTATCATTAATAGATAATTTTCCATTTTCACATCCCTTACATATAATGCTTCTTTCTTTTCCTTGATTCCCGTTCAGCCTTTCCCATATCTCACTGTCCTCCCACGCTGTCTCCGGTATCCACGGTTGCTATCCATGCTTTTTTATTAAATGTTTATTTCTTTATTTAATTCCATTTATTATTATATTTTTTTGAGAGGGTTTTGCTATAGGGTGCGTGCGCTTGCCAGACAGACAGAGAGAGACAGAGAGATAGAAAGCGAGAAATCACCCCCCAGGGGGGATGGCCACGCCGCAATCCCTTCTCCTCCATTCTCCTCTTGGGATCTTGGGCACGCACGCACACACGCCCGGTGTGAGTTTAAGCCACCAGGTCCAAGACTCGAACCGCGATCGACTGTGGGAGTCCAGCGACATAGCCATTACACTAACTGCTGGTCCCCCATTTATTATTTTTTAATTTGACCAGAGAGAGAGACAGAGAGAGAGAAAAAAGGAAAGAGAGAAAGCAAGCTGCCAGGTCCAGGACTTGAACCATAGCTGGCCATGTGGGAATCCAGTGCCTCAACCACCAAACCACCTGCCAGCTCTAGATTTATCTACATTTAAATAATAGAAAAATGTAGAACAAAATTTTAACAGCAAGTATTTTTAAAGATAATATTTGAAATTTCTTTTTATAAAATTTTTATTTCTTTTAATTTCAATTCCTTTTATACATTTAATCATGTTATTTAGCTTAAAAAGTGAATATTCCAACATGCGTACATTTCTCACCAGTCCAGTTGACAATACTATAAGACTGATTTTTGCAGTGGGTATCTTTAACTTGAAAAATACATATGGTTATGATTTTCTTCTTTCTAACACCAGATCTTTTATCCAAAGGCATTTTCAAGTTATCCAAAAAGCTCAAACAGGAAAGGATTTGATATATGGTATATTGTTAATAACTTTATTAAATTCACATCAGTTGCCTAATAATCTCTATCAATTATCTCCACGTCACTAAACATATGAGTATCAGTCAATGGCTTAGGCTGTGAGTCCACAGTTTTCTATAAATTTCCTGAATAAAACATTCTCTTTGTGATTTTCATGATGGCACGTTTTATCTGTTCATTTCTCAGACTGTAGATAACGGGGTTGAAGAGAGGAGGGACCACGGAGTAAAACACAGAGAAGACCAGGTCTTGGGTGGCTGCAGATGCAGCTGTCGGCCGCAGGTACACGTAAAAGCCCGATCCCAGGAAGACAGACACCACCAGGATATGGGGAACGCACGTGGAAAAGGCCTTCTTTCTGTCTGCGCCACGTGGAAACTTGAACACAGTGGAAAAGATGTGGACGTAAGACTTTATGATGAAAATGAAGCAGCCACCGCCAATTCCCAGACCAGAAGCAACAATGACGACCTCGTTGCTGAAAGTGTCAGAGCAGGAGAGCTTCAGCAGAGAGGGGATGTCGCAGAAGAACTGACGGATGACACGGGACGGACCGAAGGGCAGCCGGAAGGTGTGGCCGGTGTGCACGCCTGCATACACGAGGCCGCTGAGCAGGGAGGCCAGCGTCAGGTGCAGGCACACCTGCGAGCTCATGATCACAGGGTAGACGAGGGGCCTGCAGATGGCCACGTAGCGGTCGTGGGCCATGGCGGTGAGGAACAGGAGCTCCACGTAGACGAAGAAAACCACCAGGAAGACCTGAGCTGTGCATCCTGCCTTGGAGATGGTGCTGCTGCCCAGCAGGGAGCTGATACAGGAGTTAGGGACAGTCACGGAGATGTAGCAGGCATCCAGGACAGACAGGTTCCGGAGGAAGAAGTACATGGGGGTGTGCAGGCTCTGGTCAACGGTGGTGATGGCAACGATGAGAAGGTTCCCCACCAGAGTAATCCAGTACATCAGAGAGAAGGACAGAACCTGCAAAACCCGCAGTTCCCACACGTCCGAAAACCCCCTGAGGAGAAACCCCGACATGATGGTGGAATTGGGCGTCTGTGGGTCCCACAGCACACACCTGTGAAGAACGGAGAGTGTGTGTCCATGAAGTACCATGTCATGGGAAGACAGTGTCTCACTGTTGTGGTTCTGACCCTTCCACATTGTATCTGTGCTGATAACCCTAATACTGACTAAAGGAAATTAAAATTGTCTTCGACTTGTCTGCATTGAAAATATTCTTATTCAAATTGAGCAGATGCTGTGGGTTTGTAAATTCCTCAAGGACTAACTCTTACGCAAGTTTGTAACCTCCAAGGGCCAGGCAAATATCTTTACACGTATTTGATGTTAAACAAATATTTTAAATAATAAGTTGCAATCTCAAAATAGTCTTATCGCTAATTCTTTATCTGTACGCTCTGAGTGCAGAGAAGACTGTTGAGATAATATCTCTGTATTTTAAGAATTGAACTAACCAGTTCAGTGTTCTAGACAGTGTTTTGAAGCTACTAGGGTAGAGGGGAAAACAACAACCTGTAGTGATTAGGCACGTCTTTGCTTTCTAGTTAACTAGTTCTAGTTACTGGCTTCCATCATGATGCAGAGCAGACATTTTAACCACAGACTCAGTCTTCGTCAATAGGGAAGAACGTTTTTCTTCACGATGCTGGTTGGGAACACTGATGTGGCGTGCGTGACACCACAGGCCAGGCCCCGGCACCACAGTGCCCCTGGCTGACCCCGTCGCCATCGTGAGACCACGGCTGTCACATGGCTGCCCACTTCTGTAGTCTCTGTGGGCTTCTGGGAGAATGCCTCATTACTTGTATGAGGATGAGATAACAACAGTTTCTCTCTATATTTTTTATGACGATGACCTGATTATAATTTTACTATATATAAATTTCAAGCTTTATTATGTAAGATACATGTAGCATGTGTCCAAAATGCAATTTTTGGAGACGTTTTTGCTATAGGGCGTGTGCACTCGCCAGAAAGACAGAGAGAAACAAATAGAAAGCGAGAAATCACCATCCAGGAGGGACGGCCACGCCACAATCCCCTCTCCTCCATTCTCCTCTTGGGATCTTGGGCACGAATGCACATGTGCCTGGTGTGAGTTCAAGCCACCGGGTCCGGGACTCCAACCGCGGTCGACTACATGGGAGCCCAGCGACATAGCCATTATGCTAACTGCTGGTCCCTAAACTGCATTTTGAGCAGAACGAATGATCCCACAGACCACCTACCGGGACTTCTGTGAAGCGGGGACACAGGAGGTTGGGGCCTGCAGTGCTCTCACCAGGGCTAACGCAGCTCCCCTTTGGGTGAGTCCTTCACCTGCGAGGAGGGCAAGGTGTGAGCTGTCCTTTGTGATCACAGTAAATGCTACAGGCTTATTCATTGATTTATTCCTTCATTAAGTCGACAGAAACACATGTAGCGCTGTTGTTGCAGGCGTTTTGTGTGTAATAAATGAAACAAGTCTCAAATCTCATGGGACTCATACTCTATTAGAAGATAGGGACACTGACAGTTTAAACATTTGGAGAAATAAAATATTTTAGATCATTTTAGGTGTTGTGACAAAAATGTAAAGGGATACTATAATAGGTAAAAACGAGTGCATGTGATTGGAGGGAAGGAAGCTTGAATTTGTCAAGCAAAAATAGAAAGCACGTATTTTCACTCTTTCCCTCAAAACTAATGTTTTCTCTTTGGCGTGTGTGTACAGAGAAGCCCCATGTGCACACGTGCATGTACATGTACCGAGACGTTGACTGCTTACTTCCCAAAAGTAGCATGGACATTGCTGCCTTGATTCGTATATAAATATACTACTGTCATTGGATGTAAGTGTGCACATATGTTTAGAGAATTATAAGAAAGTCGCCTCTGTTGTATCAATTAGCATACAAACGTTTTTACAGTCTGAGTGGTTTTACGTTTTCACTGGAACATTTTCTGATGAACCCATGATTTATTTCACTGAAAATTTTATCAGTGCCCTTGCGGTGCGTTTAGGTCTCTCTATTTAAGGCGTACGTTCTTCCGTTTGGGAGCAGAGAGGGCCCCTCGGCTGGGAAAGCCCTGCGGGGGCGGGCCTGGGGTCGGTCGCCAGGACTGCGGAGGAACGAGGCCGGCGCCGGAACGCTGTCGGTGCGGGGCCGCCACTGCAGACGTTTGCGTTTCTACTTTGAAAACTTCTGATTTCAGTCCATCAGCTACTAGGACAAATTTTAAGCAACATAGGTACGTTCTCTTCTGAAGAGAAAAATTTCTTCATAATTAGTTAAAATAAATAAATTAGAAGTTTCTATTTGCACAAACCTCATAAAAGTTTTTCTGACCTAAATAGTCCTTGTCATGAGTAAAAGCCTGTTTTTCAAAAAATGTAATTTAGTTAACCAAATCACATTCCTAGTTTTGTTAAAGCAGCTAACCCAGCCTTGGAAGGTAAGCGCTGCTCATCCTCACTTATTTAGGTGGTCGGGAGTTCCTGACACGGTCTGGCTTTCTGCAACAGCATCACGTCAAATCCTCGTAAATATATTAAGACTGGTAAGAGTTTCAGAGTGCCGCAGCTAGTTATTAAACATTTTAAAAATCATTTCCTTTCTTCTAGCCTTTTAATATATGGCATAAACTTTGATTTACACTTGGCTTTCTATGTGTCAAAATAACAAACTTTAAAGAGCGAAAGATTTTGAATTAAAAAATCAGGCTGCCTCACTTCCTAGCTTTATAAACTGTCCTCAATTACCTTAACCGTGAAACCAGACATGGAAAGTTATCGACAATGACACACGTGATTAAGCCACTTTGCAGTATATTCTGGGTGGGAAATCACATTTTGTATGCTGTAATGGTGCTTAGGGAATGAATGTAAATTAATTTAAAAAATGTTTCAGAAAATAAATTTAAAAATTTTAAAAAAACATGGCCATAACACGTGTCTTAGAAACCCCTTTTAATAGAAATATGCAAACTGTTTGGTAATTAAAAAGGTAGATGCTTTAAAGGAGACTTCTTCATTGATCATGTGGTTTGGTAGCTATTCCCTTATGAACTATAATTCTACCTTAAATTAACAAAATGATCAAATTTTGTATTTTAAAAATTACTTCCTATATTTATGAATTGCAATTTAAATACTCTGGACAAGTGAATTTGTCCTTCCAGACAATTTGATAGAAAATTTTTTTAAAAACTTAAAGTCATAATTTTAATTATTTCTTCCATATGTAATAATTAAACAAATTTTAACAAACATGAATGTCATAAACCATCTCTCAGATTTGTTGTTTTTCTCTACTCATGGTGGAAAGTGTCACTACGTGAACTGCATTTTCCTTAACAGGATCTAAATACACCCCAGGAGGCTCGTGTGTAACAATGTGAAAGGCGATTCTTGCTATCTTATAGAACTTAAAAATTTATTGACTAAAACTTTAATTCAATTACTCATGGAATCACTTACACATCCACCTCATCACTATTTATTAAGTCGTTTAAGGAATTATTAGGACTGAGTCTCTAACCTTTCTCAGTTCATAGTCAAGAGACGGAACAGTGTGAGAGATCTCAGCCTGGTATTTAACATGGTATTTGACAATGAGAATTCACGTGTGGTGAAACAGTTTAAAAATCCCTCTGGTAGTTACGATACCCTATTTTATATATTGTATGCTATATTTTTATGTCTTTATCTTTCTCAAGTTTTAATTTTTCTTTGCAGCATCAGTCGTAGATGTCTGAGTCTTAACTGCACCCTAATTACAGCACTCAGGAATTTGTGGTCAATGTATTTTTCTGTGCTGCTAAGATTTAAATTGATAATTGCTGTGAAAACTTTATCTTTTCTTTTGGATGCTCTCAGGCCCCAGATGCTGAGGGGAATGAGGTAGCATGTGGCCCACGGGTCACTGCTTGATCCAGTTCACAGCCAAGGTGACGTATTCCTTCCCAATGAATGAACTGTTAGAGTTTATGGAATAATTAGAGTCATTTTTCACTGACATGGTAAACTAAATGTGGTATCTTAGCACCTGCAGACAGGTTTGTTTTTAAACTGTGATTCACTTTGTCTTCCCAAATAACACAGAAAGTTGTCGTGAAGGAGTGAGAGGGAAGCACCAAAGGGAAGTGAGAGGGGCCGCTGGAGCCGGCATCATCGCCTCCTGTCCATACCTTGGGTAGAGGGTCAGCTCCTTTAGTGGCATTTTCTGCCGTGCAAGGCGAGCAAGCGCAGTGTCCGATTTCTCGAAGTATGCTTGGAAGCATCACGGCCGCTTCATTTAAAGCCTCAGGAGAACTCCCTAGTCTAACTGTGGCCATCAGGGCCCTGTTCGTAGCAGAGCGGACCAGTTACCTGTCATGTCAAGCAAGTCCCTCAGGAAAACAGCCCTCAACATCTACACGAGCCCTGGAAGAGACGCAGGAGAACATAGTTTCTCAACGAGACATGAATTTGGCTCAAAGTGCATGCGTGGACACGGCATGGACACGGGAGTCAGTGCTCACTTAGAAATGCCACTGCCCACGAACTGCATGAACTGTCTCAGGGGCAGGGACTTGTCACTACGCACAGTAGCAAGAAAATGATGACACTTTTGATGACCTCATCACTTCGAGGTTTTCTAGGACAAAAACTTTGATGTTGTTGAGATTGTGCTCTCGAAAGAGCTCCGTGTAAAACTGAGCCGGAGCCTGGCGAGCAGCTCACTCCTCAGCCTTTTCTTCTGGAAGCCCTGGCTGTGGGGAGATAGGGGGAGGTCTCTGCACTTGTAAGATGCACATGCCTTGCGATGAGGAGTCTACCCAGGCAGCTGACAGAAGGCACCCACTCGAGAAGGGACAGGATGTGTCTCCTCAGGGCACGAGTGGAATTTACTGAGGTCAGCCTCCCCAGGACAGTGAAAGCTGCAGCAGAGCAGGCGCAGAGAAACAGCCAATTTTTTTTTTTTTTTTTTTTTTTTTTTTTTTTTTTTTTTTACTGTCAGGCTTTGACATATTATCCACTAGGGAGTCATAAGGCCATTTGAATCATGTTCATTGAGCACCTAATTTTTCCTTTTTGTAAAGTTTGTTATAGGGCGTATGCTCTTGACAGAATCAGAGAAAGAGAGAGAAAGTGAGAAATCATCCCCCATAGGGGTTGACCCTGCCACAATCCCTTCTCCTGCATTCTCCTCTTGAGATTTTGGGTATGCATGCACACACACCTGGCATGATTTTCGAGCTGCTGGGTCTAGGACTTGAACTACACAGTCAACCATGTAGAATCCAGCTGCCTTAACCTCTATGCCTGAGCACCTATTATTTTCTATGTATTGTGTTAGAATGTGTAAACAAACAGAAATAAAATAAAAAATTTACCAACCAACCAACTCTGATATCATGAAGCTTTCGATTCTATTAAGGGTAGAGGTAGAGGCAGAAAGAGGAATGGGTAGAACTGAATCAATCACATCATATTGATTACACTGATTCCTTCAATCCAAGAACATGTGATGTCTTTCCTTTCTTTTAATAATATTCAATTTCTTTTTTCATTTTTCTGTAGTTTTCTTTGTAGAGGTCTTTCACCCTACCATTTGATTCCAAGTGGATGACTGTATGAACAGAAGACTTCATATTAGGCGACGTGAGCCAGACTTTGAAGGACACGCACGGCCTGCCCCTGCTCACTGCGTGCTGAGCGTCTGCACTGTATGGCAGACGCAGATGGATCCGGGCATAGAGAGGATAAGTGTAAATAGCAGAGACTGTAAGGGAGGGGCAAGGCGAAGAAACATTTAACAGATAAAAGAATGCAAAGTTCTCTGTTAAAAATTAAAATCTATAACTTTTCTTTATAAAAAAATAAATTTAGAAAAGAAAGGAATGGGCTTCAAACTGTATAGGTACATTATTAGGAGGTGCAACTGCAATGAATGAAGAAAACGGCAGGGAATGAACATTTTAACTGGAGTCCAGGAGTGCTAAGGGTAACCACATTGTTTTGAAGCAGAAATCTAGACTTTTTCATTCTTAAAAAGCGAAACACTGTACCCAATACACAGCTCTCCTCTTTCCCCTCAGCCCCTGGTCACTGCCATTCTGTTTCCTGTTTCTGTGACCCTGAGCATTTCAGATACCACAGAAGTGGGGCCCACAGTGTGTGTCTGTGACTGGCTCACTCACTGAACGCTCGCCTGCAGGTCCGGCTATGTGGCAGCACGTCACACACGGCCCTTCCCTGGAGGGCTACAGGCTGTCTGTTGTGTGCACACCAGGTTCTGTTTATTTACTCGTCTGTCAGTCCATATCCAGGCTGCTTTCTCCTCCTGGCTATTGTGAGTCCTGCCGCATGAACACGGGTGTGCAGGAAATGCAGTTTTTCAAAGGATGTTTGAAGATGGGTGCGTATTGTTTGAGCAAAGTCGTGATGACGTGAGGGAGCAGACACGCACCTGGAGAGAGGACCTTCAGGAGTGGAGTAGGGAGCGGCTGACGTCTGGGGTCAGCTGAGAGGCGCCCTTAGAGAGGGAGACGGGACATAGCTGCCCACGATTCAGACACTCTGTGGTGCTTGAAATTAGTTTCAGTTTTCACTTACAGCAAGTTGCTGTAAGTGGAAAATGTTTCAGCCTGGAACTTAATAACCAGCTACAGGTTTCCAGACAGCAAGGGTTCCGTGCCTTATTTAGAATGCAGTTCATTTTTTAAAGCACTTTTATTTCATGGGATTATTAAGACTTATAAGCAAATAACAAGCACTTTCTCAATGCTACAGGCAGGCAAAATAGTCATGGGCTCTCTCCTTGTCTTTATTTATTTATTTCTTTAATATAGATTTTTGCCATAGGGTGCTTGTGCTCACTGGAGAGACAGAGAAGGAAAGTGAGAAGTCACTACCTCAGGGGATGGCCACACTGCAATCCCTTCTCTTCCATTCTCCTCTTGGGATTTTGGGTAGACACTTGTGCCAGACATGAGTTTTAAGCCATGGGGTCCCAGACTCAAACAGCGGTCGGCCATGTGAGAGTCCAGTGCCTCAACCACCCCCATACCTCCTGGCCCTTCTCCTTGTGTTCTTAAATGATCAATGTGAGTTTTGCTTCAATGGCAAAATCTGTGTGTGATGATTTTACTTTTTCCTTCATAAAATAAAAATCAGGGGAAATACTTTTCATCCCTAAGTACGGCTAGCTTTACTCATCCTCGCTCTCCATAAACAAGGCACTACTTTCCTCCCCGCCCTCTGATGTCAGCATCTGGGTGTGAGGACCGGTAGGAGGGCACAGTGGGCAGGGTGAGGGCCAGTGCTCTGCCAGCCCCGGGCAGAGTCCCAGCCTCCCCACCTCCCTCTGCCTCCTTCCTGAGTACACGGGCATGGCCGAGGCTGGGCTGCTGTCCGGACCCTGCTGGGGTGCTTCTTCTCCTCTGTCTTCTCTCTCTCTCTCTCCCTCCCTCCCTCTCTCTCTCAATATTTTGAAAGCAGTAAAAAAAACCTTTTTAAACATTTGTTAAAAATTAATAAGGAGGGGCCAGCAGGTGGTATAGTGGTTAAGGCACTGGGTTCCCACATGGCCAAAGATGGTTCATGTCCTGCACCTGGAGGCCTGAAACTCACACCAGGTGCGTGTGCATGTATGACCAAAGTTCTAAGAGGAGAATGGGAGAAGGGATTGTGGTGTGGTCATACCCTCTGAGGGGTGATTTCTCACTTTCTCTGTCTCTGTATCTCTTTGTGTCTCTTGTGAAGCACACACCCCATGGCAAAAATCTCTCAACAAAATTTAATAAGGAATTGAAAAAATGACCAACAAATAGGACAGTCATTTACATGAAACGATAATTTTCTGCTGATACATTTTAGGCATCTTTGATGATGCACTTTCCCTTGTGCATGGGTGATTTGGGGTAATAACCTCTTAGCCATTTATATTTTGGTCACCTGTGACTTGAAATATAAAAATTACTTTTATAAAGTCAATGTGTTTGTATTACTTGTTGAAATTTTCTTACCAGTTATAACTTTATCCACATAAACATAAAACGCACAGCTTAATCTTAGGGAAAGCTTCAGTTTCTTCCCGTAGAGAACCAGAATGTTCCTTTGGGCATCTACCCAAAGGACAGGAAAACACTTGGCAGGAAAAGCAGGTGCCCACCCCTGTGTATTGCAGCACTAGTCACAATTGCTGGGACGTGGACCCAACCCAAATTACAAAACCAGATGAGTGAACTGAAAAATCGTGGCACATGTACTCTATGGAACATCACTCAACCATAAAAACAGCGGGACCCAGACATCGGAGAGAAAGTGACAAGCATGGAAGAGTTAATGCTGAGAGACGCAAGCTGGACAATGAAAGGGACACATCGCATGTCCCCTCCCAGTGGACACTGGATGTCCGCTCTCTGGCAGAAACAGAAAGGTAGGAAGGTGTGGTAGCGGAAAGTGCAGCTGTGGGTGCTGGAGGCAGTGTGGGGTGTAGGGACGATGGGTGGGAGGAGTTCAGGGAAAAATATGACACATCTAATAGAGACCAAAATGAAAAGTTATCTGATGACGATATATGGTAATGTCTGACTTGACCCATATACACCATATCCATGCTAGGAGTATCCATGTTGTACACTGCAAAGATGAACAATAACTTAATGTAAATTAAGAAAAAAGAACCTGAATGAAGCAAGCTCCTGATCATTTCTATGACACCTCGGAGAGGACTCAGTGTGGCAGGCAAACTGTGAAAGGAGGCCGAGACAACCCTGTCCTTCGTGGTCGCAGAGATTACAAATGGCTTCAGGAAGTGCAAACCAAGTTGAGCATGCCTTCCAGTACGATATCTGTGAAGTTCTCTGGGGTCTGAGAGAATTTTGTACTGAACTATATCTTCCCATCAAAGTAAAAAATAACATCAAGATACATAAGAAAACTTTATGCAATATTAAGAGGTGATGTATGCTATAAAAATAAAATCAGACATAGGACTGAAAATTTATTGTTTCAAAATCGTAAACAAAGTGTTCAGAGAAAGTGTGGCTGAGGGTTTCACGTTTGAACGCTGCTCCCGGGCCCAGATGGACGCTGGTGAGACTCCTGCCAACCTAACAGGAAACGTCCAGGCAGAGTAAATAGCAAAGGAATTTACTGGGGCCAGGGTTCGGACAACCCCAGGCACCACAAGACTCACTGTGCCCTGAATAGTATCTGCTATAATCGGACAGATTTCAGTGCAGCCTTACGGGCACAAGTCACAGGAGAGAGGGTGCAGGGTGGGAGCCGCAGACAACCACAGCCATGCCTGACCGAGCCCCGTGACAGAGACAGAGATGGCCTCATGGTCCCTGGAGTCGTCTGCACAATCATAAACCAAATGTAGGGACAGTGGGTCTGGAGGGTAAAGGACAAATGCGTTTGAGCAACTAGATGTTCACGAAATACTCGGGTGAGTCCAGGTGGCACTGTGAGCCATGAAGATGGCCCTTCCAAAGAAAGCCATAAAGTGTGGGTGCATTATTTCCTAGTAGAACAAACTCAGATAGACAGGAATCGCTTCTTTTTAGGGGAAAGTGGTCTACTTTGAGATCGATCAGCTCTCTGGAAGTTTCAGTTCGATGATGTGCATTTTATCAGGAGTGACTCCATTTTGGTCTGGTCTCTTGAAGCCTCAATCAGGGACTTAGTCGAAAACAATGATGTCTCCCCGCCATAACCGGCTGGTCTCTGATCTGAAGCGAAAGAGAAGAGCAAGTGTGGGTGCTGATGTGTGCATAAATTAAAGAAAAAATATTCAATGAGATGTGTTAGGTGTCCGTAAGGATTCCCCCCAACCCAGGATGATCACGACACGGTAAATTTGTAGAGAAGGGAGGGGGCGGCTGATCCCCCAGTGCAGCAGGGGCAGGTGGGGCCTGGCAGTCGGGGGTCGGTGCGGTGGCCAGTGCGAACACAAAGTACACCTAGAAAAAGATTGCTACACAAAGTTAAAAAAAGAATAGCGAAACAGCTGTGAAGAAAGGAGGCTGACCGGCTGTCCACAGGGCGGGCTCTGTGCCCTGCTGACCGTGTGGCTGCCTTCCAAAGACATCAGGGTGAGTGGGTTTCAGTCGTCGCCTTGTGCTGCCGGACCACCCGGTGCGGGGAGGCTGCTCCCGGCGCCCCTGCTAATGGACCAGCGTGAGGCTGCCCTTCTCCGTCCCCACAAGACCCTCTTCTGTTGTAACGGCCGTGTAAACGCCCAGAGCAGCTGACGTGTCTTCCAACACTTTCACTGGTATGAAACACCTAGCTTCTTGTTTGTTTGTTTGCTTCCTTGTTTGTTTGGTATTTTCTATAAATGAAATGATTACTACTTTGGGCCACTGTGGAAATCTGCATGGCCACTTAATCCACATACTGTAACTTCAGAGGTGGAGCTACATTGCACGGGTTGTAGCTCCAAAAACCCTGATCCTACTCAGTGGGAGAAGTGCTGAGACAACTGACCCATTCAAGAAATTTGATTCTCTTCTGAATTAATAATATGAATAAGGCCTATGCTGCTCAGATTAAGCTATTTTAATTGAGGGAAATGTTGATGGCAACAAAGTTATATAACTGTTACATCACTATGTAACAAGATATTTCTCTAAGAAAATGCAGAAAAGTTGACTTATGACTAAAATTTTAATGTATTATAACAAGTAATAAAATTTATAAATATCAAAGTTTAATTTATGGACTCTTGTGAATTCTCTATCCACTGAGGATTTGAATAATAAACTTGTAACTTGTTTAGTCAGTGCATGAAGCTAGGGTGGATTTTGATTACCTTGACAAGTGTAGGCCTGGGATTCCATGATAAAATTTAAACTTTTGTGGGTTAGCTATTTGCAAGGTGGTTAAGGTGGCTGGATCCTACATGACCAATTATATGGTTCAAATCCTGGATTCAGTGGCTTGAAAAACACCCTGGGTGTATGTGTGTGCAAGCTCCAAATGCCAAATGAAGGAGAAATGGAGGAATGAGTATTCCCCATGAGAGTGCTTTCTCATTCTCTCTTTCAGATGAGCACACTCTTCAATTTAAAAATTTCAAAATTAAATTTTGTGATGGGAAAAAATTAAAGAGGTAATTTTATGACATCATCCAGATTTAAGTTAAAGAATTATATTCCAAAAACCTGTAAGAATAAAATGTCACCATAAAGCATTGAATAAATATATAAAACCCAGTGCATCAACTCTTTTTCCTAGTTGAATTTAAAGAACCTTAGTAAAATTTTACCTTGGGAAATGAAGTTGTGTTTACAACCAGACTATATGCCACAAAATCCGTTATATTTTTAAAACCTCCAGTGTCTTTATTGAAAATGCCTTATGGTGTACTCATCACAGAATTGAACAGAAAATAATAAATATTTGAATAATTTCTGTAAAATAGAAGACTTATATTGTTATCTATAAATGAGGTATAACAAATCTGTGTACACGATGGATGATACTTTTAAGACAGGATGAAATAAAGAATATCAACAAGCAGACGTTAGCAGACTGCAAGCATGGAGATGATCAGGCCACTCCATCTCCACTCTTGCGTTTCCCCAACACCTTCATGAACGCTCTCGCCACGTCCTTGTTGCGGAGGCTGTAGATGAGGGGGTTCAGCATGGGCGTGAGGATGGTGTAGAAGGCAGACACCACCTTCTCCTGTGCTGGGGAACGACCTGAGGTGGGCCGCATGTACATGAACAAGCCTGCTCCGTAGTACATGGCCACCACCGTGAGGTGAGAGGAGCAGGTGGAGAAAGCTTTGCGGCGACTCTCCCCAGATCCCATGCGGACCACAGCTAGAATAACACGGGCATAGGAAGCAATGATTATGGCTACAGGAAAAGCTATCATTAATATACAGCAGATGAAAAGAATCTCTTCGAATGTTGATGTGTCACTGCATGAATGCATCAGTAGGGAAGGGAAGTCACAGAAGAAATGGGCTATTTCCCGGGACCCACAGTAGGAGAAGGAAAATGTAGCTACGACATCGATGACGCCATCTGAAGAACCCAGGATCCAGGAGGAGGCGGCCAGGAGTCCGCAGATCTTGGGGCTCATAAGATCAGTGTATCTTAAAGGGCGACAAATGGCAATGTAGCGGTCATAAGCCATGACAGCCAACAGAAAACATTCAGAGCCAAGTAACGATATGTAGAAGAAAATCTGTGTGGCACAACCCACCACCGAAATGGCCTTGCTTCCAGACAAGTAGTTGGCGGCCATCTTCGGCACCGTGGTGCAGACGAGCATGAGGTCCATGAGGGAGAGTTGGCCCAGTAGGACGTACATAGGCGTGTGCAGCCGGGCGTCCACGCAGATGAGGAGCAGCATCGCCGAGTTCCCCAGGACAGCCACTGAGAAGATGCCCAGGACCAGAGAGAAGAGGAAAGTGTGGGCGGGGCTGTGGTCGAAGATCCCCAGCAGGATGAAGTCAGAGCTGAAGGTCTGATTCTCCCAGGCCATGGCAAATATAGTTTTTGTCTATTACCAGAAGAGGTGAAACCAGTTTATTAATTTGGAAAACATATAACCAATGCTTTATAAAGCATGTGGTTCTGGTAAATTTCAAAGTCAAGATCAGTAAAGCACTACCAGGATTAGGAAGCTAAAATATAAGAGGTATAGCATTGGACAGATTGTGTTCTGTTGGTACTCATTTATGAACTTGTGGGGCTTGTCCCTAGTTCTGCTCCTGACAATCCTTTTGTCAATTGAAATTATTCATATAAGATGTGGAATATTCTGTGATTGATAGAGCCTTTACAAAAAGAATATGTGTCTAATGTTAAAGACACACACACACACACACACACACACGTTCTAAAAGCAAAATAGTGCTCAAAATATCTAAAACCCTTTATAGGTCAATTGATAGAAAAATCAGATCTATGAGTATGCAGCTGACACGGTAAAAGAAACGGGGAATGAGGTTTGTGCCCTGCTCATGTACCGTCAGGCAGAATTCCTGCCAGTATGAAAGAAAACTCTCAATGCCTGCTGATTACTTTATTGTTTAGAGTGTTGGGTTTTGATTTGTAGTAAATTTTCTACATGCTAAGTGGATACACTGTAAAAAGATTTTTCAATGATATAAATTGAAAGCCTAGGACTTATTTATTTTTTCTATAACTCAACTTTATGGGTTTAATTTTATTTCTCCCCAGAAAAGAATGCTGAAATCCCAACTCTAGCACTTCTGCATGAGAACTCATTTAGAAATAAAAACATAAAGAATGTAATTAGTTAAGATAGGTCATACTGGAGTAGGGTGGGCCTCTGATTCAATAAGACCCTTGTCCTTAAAAGAAGATGGCCGTGGGCCAGTGTGATAGCACAGTGGTTCAGGGGTCCCACATGGCTGACTGTAATGCAAATCATGCCACAGCAGCTTGAAGAAAACACTCCAGGTGTGGGTGCGTGCCTGCCCCAAATCCTGGCAGGATGGAGAATTGTAGAAGGATCAGGGCTTAGCCAACCCTGTGGGGGTGCTTTCTTTTTACTCTCTCTCTGTCTCTTTCTTTTGCAAGTACACATACTCCTGACAAGAAAATAAAAAGAGTGGAAGAGATGGCCATGTGAGGAAAGAGATGCCACCAGAACCCACGTGGTGAGGGCGGCAGGGACTGCAGTGTTGCCCATCAACCAAGGAAGGCCAGTGACGGCTGTCTTCATCAGATGCCAGGAGAGAGGCCTGAGCAGAGTCTCCTCTGAGCCTCAGAAGTGACCAGCACTACTGCTGTCTTGATCTCAGAGCCCAGGCCTCCAGTACTGTGAGAGAATATTCTTTATTATTTTTTTAAGGCAATAAGTTTAGGTGCTTGGTGATGGCATTCGCAGAAATGTCCCCACAGAGAACAGTACGTGCACCACCAGGAGTCCAGGACCTTGAGGTCTCTGGTCAAATAACACGGATCTCTGTGTGCGGGGCTCGGGAAACAGCAGTGGTCACAACAGCAAAGAAAGCCCTTGTCACATGCAGTGCTGTGAGCAGGATTAGACATGGAAAACAAACCCTTGTTTGGCATAAGAAAATAAATGCTATGGAGACAAGTAAGTCAAAGGAGGGCATTAGAAATACCTGGTAGTGGTCAGTTTTACAAGAATGGTCAGGGAGAACTTTACTTCTCAGGTAGCATTTATGAGTTACGCAATGCTGGAAAACAATTGGCGGACACATACACAACCTACGTACCTCCCAGGATTTTCTCAGTTACATCACAGATTCCCAGGAAGTGAGAAAGAGGCTATGACACAGGAATGAGCAATCCATACATGAATTCCATGAAGTGAATTCAATAAATGAAACATGTACACAAAAACAGTAGTGTGTAGAAGAGCATAGAATAGAAAAGTTTCTAATTTACAGTAATGTTTATGGATTTTAATGTAAGAGGTAATGATACAGGTATGAGAAAAGTTAAGAATGAAAGGAGATTATTTCAGTCAACAAGTTATAAACAGGAAAACAAGACTGGTGATAATTAAATAGAAATGCATTTTTACTCATTTATTTATGCATCTCATTATTGTGCAGAGGCTAAAAACAAACAAACAAAACTGAGTAATGGATTCATGGCAAGGAAGTTAAAAGAAAACCACCAAAGAAGATGGGATCTTGAAGTCAGCAGTCAGTTTCATGAGGATGACTGGAATATTTCCTCCTAGCAGGTAGTAATATATATATATGTGTGTGTGTGTGTGTGTGTGTGTGTGTGTGTATATATATATATATATATATATATATATATATATATATATATAGTTTTAATTATTTGTAAAACTGTATCCATAAGAGGAGGCTGGGATGTCTGAACAGCTGGGGGAAGAGCATTTTACTGTAATGGTAATTTCCAGCAATCATACAACTAAATGTATTCATATATTATAACTCATTTTCAACTATTTAAAGAACAACCAATTTGAACATCATAAGTTCCCAGTAACCTTGACCTTGCCAGTTACTGTAATAGAACAATTTACACAAACAAGATTTATTTTTGTTGTCCCAAATTTTCTTCTTCTCTCGCTCTCTTTTTTTTTTTTTTTTTGAAAGTTTTTTGCTATAGGGTGCGTGTGCTCACCAGAAAGACAGAGAGAGACAGACAGAAAGTGAGAAATCATCCTCTAGAGGGGATGGCCACACCGCAATCGCTTCTCCTCCATTCTCCTCTCGGGATTTTGGGCACATACACACACAAGTATCTGGCATGAGTTTCAGCCACCGGGGCTTGATCTGTGGTCAGCTACATGGGAGTCCAGTGACATAGCCATTATGCCAACTACTGGTCCCATGTTGTCCCACAATTTCATTATGACTTTCCTTAAATCTATCTGTAGTATTATTCCCAAAATAAAGTTGTTTGGTCAAGATAGCTCATACTTATATTTCTTTTTTTTTTTTTTTTCACCTCAACTCAAATTTATTTCACTTATTTCAGTAAAATAGATTTTTTAAAAATTATACTATAAAAGAAAAAAGTAACAAGGAAATGTAATGAAACTATATTCAAAAGTGATTTATGTAGTAAAATAAAAGAAAATTCAATATCAGAGTGAAATTAAATCAATATTAGGTTGAAAAAGCAATTCAGTTAACTTTTCCTCTGCAATAGTCAGATCAATTATTAATACTCCTTCTAAATTTTCAATATTGCATTTCTAAAGGAAATTTATTAGACAGGCTAAATTAACCCTTCTTAAAGGACATTACATTCACTTCTACTAGTAAATATTCACCAGAATAGTCATATTCAAAAGGTAAATAACAAAGCACAGAATCTAGACTTCAGCAGTTCAATATAAAACCTTGATTCAAATACTTGTTTATTGTGATTTCAGGCATGTTTGTTTGTAAGCCTTGCTTTTCTTATTTGTAAAGTGGGGAGGAGGGAATAAAAATAATACCTACTTCATAAGGATGACATCTATGTATCTCCAAAAGATGATCTCTCCACACATTGAACTTCCTCAACAGCCTATCTTTCATTAGAATGCAAGCACTAGACCAGCAGATGGCATATTGGTCTTGGATTCCCACTTAGTCAACTGTGGTTCAAGTCCCAGACTGGATGGCTTGAATCTCAACTGCAGATGAATAT
This sequence comes from Tupaia tana, assembly GCA_026018925.1. Taxonomy (NCBI): domain Eukaryota; kingdom Metazoa; phylum Chordata; class Mammalia; order Scandentia; family Tupaiidae; genus Tupaia; species Tupaia tana. Next base: position 3,317,616 of record JAKSZU010000015.1, read on the forward strand.
CACTTAATCAGCTAATCACTTAATGACAGGGAGGTGTTTGCTAATAGTTACAAAAAATGAAAGTTTATCAATAGAGAATTGAGAAACTAGTATGTAGATGATATCTGACTATTACTGAATAATAATGTTAGGAAAAAAGAAAAAAGACTTTGTTTAAAAACTCTTTCACTGGGGCCCAGCAGGTGGCATCGTAGTTAAGGTGCTGGACTCTAAGTAGCTGACCGTGGTTTGAATCCTGGATCCGGCAGTTTGATACCCAAGCAGGCACACGTGCGTGTGTGCCCAGGATCCCGGGGGGAGAATGGAGAAGGGATTGTGGCGTGACCACCACCGCCCCCAGCCATCTCACTTTCTGTCTTTCTCTGTCTCACCAGAGAGTGCACATGCCCTACAGCAAAAGAAATCTCAAACAAACAAAAACCCCTTTTATCACTGATTTCTGTTGCTTAAAGTTTGAGTCTTTCAAACTAGATAATTGATTTACATCCTGACAAGAATGAGAAACTTATATTTCTTTTAAGTTGACAAAGTGGTCTAAAACAATTGGGGATGAGCTTCCCACTCTCTGCACTTATTTTCAACATTAGTGCTGGAATTCTTAGCCAATGCAATCAGACAAGAAAGCAAAATAAAAGCCATTCAGTTAGGAAATGAAGAAGCTAAACTAGCCTTATTTGCAGATAAGATTATACATATAGAAAATCCAAAGAAATTCCCCCAAAACTCCTAGAAGTGATAAATGAATTCAGTGAGGTAACAGGATACAAATTTAATATACAAAAATCCAAAGCATTTTTATACATCAACAAACAGACTGAGATAGGACTGAAGAAAGTAATCCCATTTATCTAAGCTACAAAACAAATGAAATATCTAGAAATAAATCTAACCCAAAGAAGTGAAAGACCTCTACATGGGAAACTATGAAAAGCTGAAAAAAGAAATTGAGCATCATACAAAAAGTGGAAGGACATTCAGTGCTCTTGAAGTGGAAGAGTTGATATAATCAAAATGTCAGTCCTACCCAAATTAACTTACACTTTCAATGTGATTCCAATCCAATTGCCTGAGACATTCTTCACAAAAATAGAAAAAAAATTACAAACTTTGTCTGGAATCATAAAAGACCTGATATTGCCAAGACAATTCTGTACCAAAAAGTAGGAGGCATCTCATTACCTGACTTTGAAGTATATTACAAAGCAGTGATAATCACAACAACATGGTACTAACACAAATATAGATACATAGACCAATGGAACAGAATAGAGAATACAGAAATAAACCCCAAATCATACAGTCAGGTGATCTTTAATAAAGGATATAAGACAATGCAGTGGAGAGAAAAGTCTTTTTAGTAAATGGTGTTGAAAGAACTGGAGATCCATCTGCAGGAAAATTAAGCTTACCATTAGCTAGAATTGAGGCAAATGGATAAAAGATTTAAATATAAAGCCTCTAACTTAAAAAAATACTCATAGAAAAATGTAGAAGAAACTTTTGAAGATATTAGCCTAAGCAAAGATTTCCTAAATTAGACCCTAAAGCACAGGCAATGGTCCCTAAAATAGACAATGAGAGTACGACAAGCTAAAACCTTCCTCACAGCAAAGTAAACTATAACTATAGTGAAAAGACAACCGTTGGAATGGGAAAAACATTTTTAAATTATTACTTAGGAAAAGAATTGATATCTAGAATATATAGGGAATTCAAGCAGCTCACTCATAAAAAGATGAATTATCCAATTTTTAAAATGGGTGAATAAAATGAATAGACAACTCTCTAAGAAAGACATATGAATGGCCAAGAGACATGTGAAAAAAACGTTCAGTCTCCTGTCATAAAGGAAATGCACATTAAAAATACAATGAAATATCATTTAACCCCAGTTAGAATGACCAGGATTAAAAAAAAAAAATAGAGACAAACCCTGGTTAGGCTTTACTGAAAAGGGAACCCTCTAACACTGTTGGTGGGAATGTAAATAAGTCCAACTTATGTGGAAACAATATGGAGGTTTCTCAAAAACCTACAAATAGTACTTCCTTATGACTCAATATTCCCACTTCTTGGTGTTTACTCAAAAGGACAGGAAAACATTTAATCAGAAAGATATCTGTACATTCATGTATATTGCAGCATTATTTTTACAATTGTTAAAACATGGAACCAACCTAAGTGTCCAAAAACAGATGACTGGGTCTTCACTTAACATATACCGACTGTCTACACTCTATGGCAGAGACTGAAAGATTGGAGGACTTAAAAGCATTGAAAACTGGTATGAACACTGGGAACAAAGTAGAAGGAGAGTGGGAGAGGAGAAGAGTGTAGGAAAGGAAATCTTGGGGAAAAAATAGAGAGGTAAGATATTTGTGGGACACAGATATGGTTTATTACCTTTTGATGATGACATGTGTAGTATTCTCAACTGGACTGAAGTATATATCATGCTGGCCAAAGTCTCTTTACAATCTAAATGATGTATAGTGATTGAATGTATAAACAATATTAAATAAAAAACCCTGATGACTGGGTTGAAAAACTGGCACATATATACCATGGAATATTGTTCAGCTATATGAAACAATGTGATCCTATTGTCTGACTCTAAATAAATGAATTTAGAAGACTTAATGTTGAGCGAAGTGAGCCAGATTTTGAGAGATACACATTGTATATCCCCACTCAGTTTGTACTCAGTGCTATGCCAGAGATTGAAGGACTTGAAGATGTGATGGTGGAGAGGATGGTGTGGATGCTGGAGACTGTAAGGGGGAGAATGGTTTGTAGAGAGTGGATGGCAGAGGGTAGGTGTGACGTTCAAGAGGAGGAAACATAAAAAATAGAACACTTTTCATTATGAAGTTAACAAATTCTGTGGTGTAGCAGGCTATTTCACAAGTTGGTTTAATTATATATGTTCATGAGGATTAAAGTACACATGATGATACTTCTCTTCATCCCAATAATTTCAAGCTAATTGTTGATTTGTTATGTATTTTTCATTTGGATCTTTGATTGTATATTGATTGAATTAAAAAAATAACAAAAAAGTTGAAGATCATTGTTTCCTAGGCACTAACTCGACAAAGTATTGATCGATTCTACTGGACCATTGTCTATAACACATAGCTGTTAAATTTGACTGCGTTATGCAATATTAAAATGGGCCTGGCTGACACATAGAAAACCTGTATGTCTGCCTGGAATTTCTCAGTTACACGATCAGTCAAGATGAGATTACATAGACACACTCTTCTGTGCATCATCTTGTCTTGCCTCTCTCTTCACGGCTTTAAACTCCCTGCACACTCTGGTGTTGAAATGCTGACCGAGTCTGCTTGTCCCGGAGAACATGGAGAGATATGACCATGTCAAAAGCACACAGCATTTTAACAGCAATAGAACTGAAGGTGTTAAGCGATGCATTGCCTCGTGCCCATGTGGATATTTATTCAGGAACATTCTATTAAGATAAAAATATTGTTTTTCATGAGGGAACTATTAGGTCATCTGGAAAGTCATGATTTATTTTGCTATATTTTTCTATGAAAAATGCATCAAGACTTTCTCAATAACCCAACATGATCGAAGCTCTGTCTGCAGTAGTAAGATATTAATGACAGAATGCTTTACTTTTCTGGCACCAGAAAGATAAGACCAAATTCGGAGTGCAATGTAAATTATTCAGGGAATAGATGATATTAACATTGAATTCCAGAAAAACACATGGTTCCAACAGGTATTTGTACAGATTTTTACTGAAGTAAATGTGTGGTAAGGTGTTCGTAATAATCCAAGTTACCCAGGAGGACACACTGCCAGACGAGGAGGGACACTGAGGTCACAGTGTTTGGGTGGGAGGCTTGCAACGAGCTCCCGTTCTGACATAGCACTGAGATCTCGATATCTCCTCTTTCTGACTTTTTTCCAAGAATATCTACTAACACCTCAGAACTATTCACATTATGTGGTAGAATATTTTGAACTCCAAATTTTTTCCTTAGTTAAAATTTTCTGTTTTTTATTTATTTACATAATCTACTATTTCTCTTCAAATAAACTCTAAATTTTGTAAGAAAGAGAGGGTATACATTTTCAAATATATCTGTTCAACGTCTCAACCTCGTCTCTCCTCCAAGAAGACTTATCAGCTTTTATGACCCGTGACACCCTGCTCATGGTCACAGCCACAGCAACCCTGTAATCGTCGGAATCACAGCCAGACATTGGGGGGTCACTGACTGAGGTCATGGGAGAGACACCCTGAGGGCTGGAACTGCGATGATGCAGCAGAGCAGGACGTGAGTGATGTGAGGTTGCGTGTGATCACCTGTGCCTGCTGCAGTGGTTCCACCCTTTGTAACAGGAATGATCAGGAACAGGACAAAGCAAAGAGCAAACTCCTCACGCTGGGAAAGCGAGCACAGCAACCCCGTTTCTGCCAGAAAATGCACCCCGAACGTGCTCTGGCGGTGGGGTTTGTGACAGCTACGAGCAAGGCACTGAGAGTCTCGTGGATTGAGCACTGGATGGACACGAGGTCCCCAGAGGGACATGGCATGGGTCCCATTACATGCCGTCTAAACTCACACGTGAGAGAGCATTTCAGAACTGTGCAAATATGGGGAGAACGTCACCTAAACGTGGCCCAGAGGGGTTCCTGGATCAGAGAGAGTCTGTGTATCTAACAAATTCGTGGCAAATAAACTTTGTGTCTATTGGACATTTAGTAGAACAATTAAAAATATGTGGGGTCATTGGAAAAGTCATGACACATTTTTGGATAGAAAATCATAGAAAAATACTTCATGACTTTTCTTTTTTTTTTTTTTGGAGAGGTTTTTGCTATAGGGCACGTGCGCTCGCCAGACAGACAGAGAGACAGAAAGGAGAAATCACCCCCCCCTCCCCAGGGGGGATGGCCACGCAGTAATCCCTTCTCTTCCATTCTCCTCTCGGGATCTTAGGCACACACGCACACGTGCCCTGCGTGAGTTTAAGCCACTGGGTCCAGGACGCAAACCGCGGTCGACTACGTGGGAGTCCAGCGACATAGCCATTACGCTAACTGCTGGTCCCAGACTTTTCTGAAAAACCAATATATAAAGGTCTTAGAAGAGCTCAAGGCAACTGCAAATCAACTGTTAATATGAGGTTTTTTTCTAATTTATTTTTTATTTACATTTAATCACTGTACATCTTATAGTGTATGACATGGTTTTTCGAAGAAAGAATGCAGAGCGTATTAGTCAAGTCAAAGGCCTCCCCATGTGTATTATCGTCAATAGGAAACTGAGCTGCAGTTATGAAGAGATGCGAGTGTGATCCAAACCTGCCTTTTAAGTCACTGGGGTATGCCCTCCTCTCCTCGGCTACCTTTCTCCTCCTGACTCTCAGCCACCCGTTTCCTTCTCAAATCCAGAATAACAGGACACGAAAAAGAGAAAACTAGCTAATTGCATTGTTCCCACTGATGAGCTGGGCAGGTAACAATTATAACTCTGTCAGCTTCAAGTCTCTTAGCACTAAAAGGAGAGTTCTACTACATTCTCCAAACTAATATTGTACAGGTAAAAATCAAAGTATGTTTCTAAATATTTCAGCATAAAAGTCACTTAAGATAAAAATCAATCATCAGTACGATCATGCAAAATTTGGCAGGAGCTCCCCCAGACTCACCTGGCTCTGTCTCCTACCTCTCGGTAGAGCATAGGTAATATGTATTTCCAATGGGAGATAGGTTCTTGGAAAGGCAAAAGAGGTATCTTTCATCATCATCAAAAAAAAAAATGTAGCAACACCTCACATAATTGGAATCTTTATTTGTATTGACAAATGAATGGAAAGACAAAAACTTAGAATGTTGGCCCAGAGAGGGCTCCAGTCCCTTGTCTTTAATTATAAGTGTGTATCATCTTCATCTTCTCTCCTAGGACGAGAGCCAGGAATAGCTTCATTTCCTCAAAAGTGCTTCCTAGAGGGAGGATAACTGTGACCCTTCCTTTCACGTGAGTGTGAACTTTCTGCTCCCTCTCACCGACACCACAGTGAGAGGAAAGGGTGATTGGCTCTGGGCACACGAGCGTGTAAACACAGAACACGTGCACACCATGTATGCGTCAGTACTCCTACTGTCACGGCAGTTTCTCTCCTGCTTTCCTCCACGGGGAGACCGAGGACAGAGGCTTCAGTACCTCGCCCGAGTCACAGGGCCGGGGAGTGGCAGACAGGGCCCTGGGACGCGGTGTCGTTGGTGTCTGCCTTAGTTTCTCTCTTCCTTGGGCTCCATCCCTTTTTACGTTGGGCATAATTGGCATTTTGAATATCTTGAGGTTCTCTACACAATTCTCTTTGGATTTTTTTAAAGAGGTTTTTGCTATAGGCACGTGCACTCACCAGAAAGAGAGACAGACAGACAGAAAGTGAGAAATCACGCCCTGGTGGGATGGCCACGCTGTGATCCCTTCTCCTCTTGGGATCTTGGGCACGCACGCACACATGCCCAATGTGAGTTTAAGCCACCGGGTCCGGGACTCGAACCACAGTTGACTACATGGAAGTCCAGCGACATAGCCATTATGCTAACTGCTGGTCCTATTCCTGGATATTTTATATTTTGTTTGTCCAAGGTATGGAAATTTTTATTACTTTTCCCAGACCCAGTGGCTTGAAACTCACACTGATCATGTGTGCGTGTGTGCCAAAATCCTGAAAGGAGAATGGAGCAGAAGGGATTGCTTCGTGGAAAACACCTGGGAGGTGATTTCACACTTTCTGTCTCTCTGTCTCTCTCTCTCTCTGATTTGCACATGTATCCTATACCAAAATCTTAAAAAAAAAAGTAAATAAAGAATACAAGAGTACAAAAGAGACATTTTTAGATTTGAAATCTTTATACAATGGTCAACAGATTTTTATATACCAGCAAAAACAAGTAGAAAAGGTAATTGTGTAGAGAACCTCAAGATACTCAAAATGCCAATTATGCCCAACGTAAAAAGGGATGGAGCCCAAGGAAGAGAGAAAATAAGGCAGACGCCAACGACACCGCGTCCCAGGGCCCTGTCTGCCACTCCCCGGCCCTGTGACTCGGGCGAGGTACTGAAGCCTCTGTCCTCGGTCTCCCCATGGAGGAAAGCAGGAGAGAAACTGCCGTGACAGTAGGAGTACTGACGCGTACAAGGTGTGCACGTGTTCTGTGTTTACACGCTCATGTGCCCAGAGCCAATCACCCTTTCCTCTCACTGTGGTGTCGGTGAGAGGGAGCAGAAAGTTCACACTCACGTGAAAGGAAGGGTCACAGTTATCCTCCCTCTAGGAAGCACTTTTGAGGAAATGAAGCTATTTCTGGCTCTCGTCCTAGGAGAGAAGATGAAGATGATATACACTTATAATTAAAGACAAGGGACTGGAGCCCTCTCTGGGCCAACATTCTAAGTTTTTGTCTTTCCATTCATTTGTCAATACAAATAAAGATTCCAATTATGTGAGGTGTTGCTACATTTTTTTTTTTTTTTTTTTGATGATGATGAAAGATACCCCTTTTGCCTTTCCAAGAACCTATCTCCCATTGGAAATACATATTACCTATGCTCTACCGAGAGGTAGGAGACAGAGCCAGGTGAGTCTGGGGGAGCTCCTGCCAAATTTTGCATGATCGTACTGATGATTGATTTTTATCTTAAGTGACTTTTATGCTGAAATATTTAGAAACATACTTTGATTTTTACCTGTACAATATTAGTTTGGAGAATGTAGTAGAACTCTCCTTTTAGTGCTAAGAGACTTGAAGCTGACAGAGTTATAATTGTTACCTGCCCAGCTCATCAGTGGGAACAATGCAATTAGCTAGTTTTCTCTTTTTCGTGTCCTGTTATTCTGGATTTGAGAAGGAAACGGGTGGCTGAGAGTCAGGAGGAGAAAGGTAGCCGAGGAGAGGAGGGCATACCCCAGTGACTTAAAAGGCAGGTTTGGATCACACTCGCATCTCTTCATAACTGCAGCTCAGTTTCCTATTGATGATAATACACATGGGGAGGCCTTTGACTTGACTAATACGCTCTGCATTCTTTCTTCGAAAAACCATGTCATACACTATAAGATGTACAGTGATTAAATGTAAATAAAAAATAAATTAGAAAAAAACCTCATATTAACAGTTGATTTGCAGTTGCCTTGAGCTCTTCTAAGACCTTTAAGTATTGGTTTTTCAGAAAAGTCATGAAGTATTTTTCTTTGATTTTCTATCCAAAAATGTGTCATGACTTTTCCAATGACCCCACATATTTTTAATTGTTCTACTAAATGTCCAATAGACACAAAGTTTATTTGCCACGAATTTGTTAGATACACAGACTCTCTCTGATCCAGGAACCCCTCTGGGCCACGTTTAGGTGACGTTCTCCCCATATTTGCACAGTTCTGAAATGCTCTCTCACGTGTGAGTTTAGACGGCATGTAATGGGACCATGCCATGTCCCTCTGGGGACCTCGTGTCCATCCAGTGCTCAATCCACGAGACTCTCAGTGCCTTGCTCGTAGCTGTCACAAACCCCACCGCCAGAGCACGTTCGGGGTGCATTTTCTGTCAGAAACGGGGCTGCTGTGCTTGCTTTCCCAGCGTGAGGAGTTTGCTCTTTGCTTTGTCCTGTTCCTGATCATTCCTGTTACAAAGGGTGGAACCACTGCAGCAGGCACAGGTGATCACACGCAACCTCACATCACTCACGTCCTGCTCTGCTTCATCATCGCAGTTCCAGCCCTCACGGTGTCTTTTCCATGACCTCAGTCAGTGACCTCTCAATTTCTTTCTGTGATTTCAATGATTATTGTGTTGCTGTGGTCATGACCATAAGCAGGGTGTCACGGGTCGTATACTGCCGACTCCTCTTTGTCGAGAGGTGAAGTATGTCAGCATGGCACAGACCTCATTCTCAGTCTCAGCACTGTGTTTGTCCCATGCTCTTTGAAGTTGAATTTTTTTTAACCAATTGATCTGTAAAGGGTTTTGGTGTTTCCAGTGCTCGTTACTTTTGAGACATATTCTTTTTTATTTGTTATTAAATTAGAGACATATTCCTTTCATTAAGATTCTGTCAATCACAGACTGTTCCACATGGTATACTAATAATTTCAATTAAAAAAAAAAAGATAGTCAGGAGCAGAGCTGAGGACAAGCCCTACAAGTTCATAAGTGAGTACAAAGAAAACACAACCTGTACAATGCTATACCTCTTATATTTTAGCTTCCTAATCCTGGTAGTGCTGTAATGATCTTGACTTTGGAATTTACCAGAACCAATGCTTTATAAAGCATTGGTTATTTGCTTCCTAAATTAATAAACTGGTTTTACCTCTTCTGGTAATAGACAAAAACTATATTTGCCATGGCCTGGGAGAATCAGACCTTCAGCTCTGACTTCATCCTGCTGGGGATGTTCGACCACAGCCCCGCCCACACTTTCCTCTTCTCTCTGGTCCTGGGCATCTTCTCAGTGGCCATCCTGGGGAATTCGGCGATGCTGCTCCTCATCTGTGTGGACACCCGGCTGCACACGCCCATGTACGTCCTGCTGGGCCAACTCTCCTTCATGGACCTCATGCTCGTCTGCACCACGGTGCCGAAGATGGCCGCCAACTACTTGTCTGGAAGCAAGTCCATTTCGGTGGCTGGTTGTGCCACACAGGTTTTCTTCTACATGTCATTACTTGGCTCTGAATGTTTTCTGTTGGCTGTCATGGCTTATGACCGCTACATTGCCATTTGTCGCCCTTTAAGATACACTGATCTTATGAGCCCCAAGATCTGCAGACTCCTGGCCACCTCCTCCTGGATCCTGGGCTCTACAGATGGCATCATCGATGTTGTAGCTACATTTTCCTTCTCCTACTGTGGGTCCCGGGAAATAGCCCATTTCTTCTGTGACTTCCCTTCCCTACTGATGCATTCATGCAGTGACACATCAACATTCGAAGAGATTCTTTTCATCTGCTGTATATTAATGATAGTTTTTCCTGTAGCCATAATCATTGCTTCCTATGCCCGTGTTATTCTAGCTGTGGTCCGCATGGGATCTGGGGAGAGTCGCCGCAAAGCTTTCTCCACCTGCTTCTCTCACCTCACGGTGGTGGCCATGTACTATGGAGCAGGCTTGTTCATGTACATGCGGCCCACCTCAGGTCGTTCCCCAGCACAGGAGAAGGTGGTGTCTGCCTTCTACACCATCCTCACGCCCATGCTGAACCCCCTCATCTACAGCCTCCGCAACAAGGACGTGGCGAGAGCGTTCATGAAGGTGTTGGGGAAATGCAAGAGTGGAGATTGAGTGGCCTGATCAACTCCATGCTTGCAGTCTGCTCGGTTCCCCTCCTTTAATACCCTTCTTGTTTTCTATCCCATCTTAAAAATAGTATTCATTATGTACATATATTTCTTATATCCTATTTATTGACAACATATTCAGTTGTCAGAAAAATGATGATGCATTTTCGCATAGAAAAAGAAAAAATGCTTTATGACATCTCATAACCCAATAATTATATTTCACAGAAATTATTCAAATATTTATTATTTCTTATTCAATTAAGCTATGAGTATACTGTAAGGTATTTTCAATAAAGACATTATAGGTTTTTAAAAATTATTTAACTTTATTTATTAATACTATTGTTTTTAATTTCCAATTGGGCATGTGTATTCACCAGAAAGGGACAGAGAGAGAGAGAGAGAGAGAGAGAGATAGTCAGAAAGGAAGCGTCCAGGTCCTTGGATTGAATTGTGGTCAGGCATGTAGGAGTCTAGCACCTTAACCACCATGTCACCTGCTGGTCCCAACATTAGACATTTTTAAAAAATATAAAGGATTTTGTGACATATAGTCTAGCAGCAAACTGAACTTTTTCCTCAAGGTAAAATTTTACTGAGGCTCTTTAAACTCACCTAGGAAGAAGAGCTGATGCACTGGTCTTTTGTATATTTATTCTATGATTTTTGGTGACATTTTATTCGTGTAGATTCTTGGAATATAGTTCTGTAGTTTAAACCCAGGTGATGTTATAAAATTACTCCTTTAATTTTTTCCATCACAAAAATATTAATTTTGTTTTAAACTTGCAAGAGTGTGCTTATGAGAGAAGAGAGAGAGAGAAATTGGAAAATACTCGGAGAATGTTCAGTTTCTAAAATGGGTAAGTCGTCTCTGCATTTCTGCTCACCAAGAAGAATCAGAGTTTATGGAACTCCATGAACCCCTGCAATGTATTTCTTTCTTTCTTTCTTTTTTTTTTTTTTGAGAGTTTTTTTGCTATAGGGCGCGTGCGCTCGCCAGACAGACAGAGAGAGACATAGAGACAGAAAGCGAGAAATCACCCCCCAGGGGGGATGGCCATGCCGCAATCCCTTCTCCTCCATTCTCCTCTCAGGATCTTGGGCACACGCGCACACGCGCCCGGCGTGAGATTTAAGCCACCGGGTCCGGAACACAAACCATGGTCGACTACATGGGAGTCCAGCGACATAGCCATTACGCTAACTGCTGGTCCCCCTGCAATGTATTTCTCACCTTTGTATTACTGTACAGAGAATCATGCGCTGCATGCAGAGCAAGTGAACAATTGATGTCCACAGTTACCCACAGTAATGCTTTAGGAAAATACTGTTTTGAGTGTGTAACTTGCCTACAGGAAAAGCCGTCCATGTCCCTTGAAATGAAGAGCCTGCCGTGGAGCAGTAAGTGCAGTCATGGTGGCCACACTTCCTTCAGGCTGATCCATTTGTGGAGGAATAGTGGCTACAGCACACACATCCCCACCCCATGCGTTGGAGAACAAAACACAGAGAAAAGAGTAAGTCATCCTAGCGATTTCTATAACAACCGAGCAGGACAAAGCTGTACGATTTTAGTTGTCTAGATCAGATCAGGATACTGAATTTATGATATCTATGTGTAACCATAATTTTCTTGGATTTACTAAAAGAGATTTAGTTATAGTCATTAATCTGTAATTATATTAAAATATAGATCATTTAATTCAGGCCAACGACTAATTGAAAAATTTAAATGACAGCAGTAATTTTTTTCTATTGCACTAATATGGAGTATTTTTCCAATTATTAATGTGTAAATTGTTACTAACATCAACTTCCCAAATTAGTTGAAATTATAAGAGAAAATGCATGTAGACAATATTTAAAATTATAGTTCATGCTCTGATAACATGTTCCATTTATTTATTTATATACACACACACACACACACACACACACACACACATATATATATAATGTTGGCTATTTAATTTGACTATTTAATTCACATTGAATTAATTCACAAAATAAAGTGATTTAAGAAAGAAAAAAAAAAACTGTGTTGGTTTACGTTTGGAGGAAATAATATTCCTGTGATATGGATAATGAACGGTTGATCCCCAAAGTCCACGCTCTGATAACATGGTCCCCAGTGGACTGGCTTAGGCAGGTGGTGAGATCTTAACAGGGAATGACTCACAGGAGTTTAAGCCACTGGGTTCGGGACTCGAACCACAGTCGACTACATGGAAGTCCAGCGACATAGCCATTATGCTAACTGCTGGTCCTATTCCTGGATATTTTATATTTTGTTTGTCCAAGGTATGGAAATTTTTATTACTTTTCCCAGACCCAGTGGCTTGAAACTCACACTGATCATGTGTCCGTGTGTGCCAAAATCTTGAAAGGAGAATGGAGCAGAAGGGATTGCTTCGTGGAAGACACCTGGGAGGTGATTTCACACTTTCTGTCTCTCTGTCTCTCTCTCTCTCTGATTTGCACATGTATCCTATACCAAAATCTTAAAAAAAAAAAGTAAATAAAGAATACAAGAGTACAAAAGAGACATTTTTAGATCTGAAATCTTTATACAATGGTCAACAGATTTTTATATACCAGCAAAAACAAGTAGAAAAGGTAATTGTGTAGAGAACCTCAAGATTTATTATTCATTTTAGAAATATTGTGACGGGCCATGTCTGCTTGCAGAGAGAGACAGAAAAGAGAGAAGCAGAGAGAAAGTGAGAAGCACTCTCCAGGCGCACGGCCACCGCACGGTCCACCCCACGGTCCTGTCCCCTCCTGGTCCTCCCGGGATCTGGGGTGCTCACACAGCCAGCTAGGACGCTGGGCCAGTTACGCCCGTATGCATCCTTCTACAGGTACGTGAACTCCTTTAAAGCAGCACGGCAATTCTACATAGTTACTTAACGAAACGCATGTGTATTTCTTGCAGGTAAAGAAATTCTCACTCTCCCCAGTATAAAAAGACAGTTTGAGTGCATTTTTGACATTGTGTTGTAGTATGTATTCAACAAATGCAGTCAAAATTGTATTGAATGTACCGTTCCTTAAAGACTAAGCTGTAAAATTAACCTCCAGTAACACTCACACATGTATACACACATATGCACACACATATACACACACAGATGTAGATACACACACGTGTAGACACACACATTTTGAATACATATTTACAGAACTGGAAGACAGAGAGGAGGGAGGCCAGGATACACCAGCAAACACCTGCGTGTGGCAGACGAGCAGTTACGCAGTATGAGCAGAGTCCTCACTTCCGCACTGGCCCTGAGCTCACAGTTAATACAAAAGACTGCAAAAACTTCATGGGAATATTTATTTAAGTTTAAGTTTATTTTGGAATGAAAGTTTTCTGGATCCACGCACAGTTTTCATAACACACAGTATCCAGGAGCGTCCTGACGCTGCCTGCATCTACGACTCCTGTCCCATTTCCACTCCGTGTCTTCTGCCCTCAGCCAGCACCTCAGCTGCCTCCCTGCTGCCCCAGAGGAAGAGATCTGAGCCTTCACTCGCCGGCTCTAAAACTGCAGTTTTCCTGTCTGTAGGTATACACTTGCCAATATTATTAGAAATTAAAGTATGTCTAGTAAAAATGTCATGAAGATACTGGGAATGCCCGAGAGACCTCCCCTTCCACACACCCGCCCCCCAGAATCTGTGCAGCCTTCCTAACCTCCACTGTCAGAGCAGCCCCGGTGTCAGGACGCAGCACTCCGTCCACGGACCCTCGCTCTTCGCCTGTGGATTCGGGGACGTGAGGAGCGCCCATGGCTGGATGTGAGTCTCCTCTCCCACTCAGGGCACCCTCAGCTGTGCTCAGAGGATTCTCCTACACGTAAACAGGCTGTGTGTATGAGGGCTCTGGCAGGAAACGTTCCCAGGCCAGTTTTCACGTGATTTCGTGACAGTCACCTTCTTAGCTCCCCATTCCACTCTAACTGCTAGATTGCAGCCATCTTTGTACTTGTCCAGTGTGTGAGAGACTGAAATGCTTTAGATGCCAAGGGCTCCAAGGTAAACTAAAATTATGGATCCAAATAAGACAGATGAAATTGGGCAGGAAAGGCAGTCGGATAAAAACGTGCTCACTGTTACACAAACGCGTCCATTTGGGCTGTGGGTGCTGGGAGAGCCATGCAGTGGGTTCCCGGTCGTGGGCAGCTCCTGGGGCAGGTCCCAGGATGGTGAGGAGGAGGGAGCTCGGTAAAAAGCAGACAGGCAGAGGAGACCCAGGCCTGGGGTGTGGGGAGGGCGCTTTTCAGGTGTGACACTGAATAGAGTTGGTCGGGGAGGGGCCAGTACACCAAGGGCCCGGTTGCAGGGACCGTGCAGTGGAGTTTACGTTTCGGTGTGAAGTTGATGACGGGCCCTGGGCATTTTATGTTCAGAGTTCAGTTCAGCTACTTGCTTTTTCCATAACGAGAAAGTCAGACGGAGACAGAGAGGGAGTGTGCGTGCCCCCTCCCCAGTTCTTTATACCCTCTCCCAAGGTAGAATTGATCCAGACCACAGGCCCACATGTCCTGGTGTGGACCCAGAGGCTCCGGGACAACGGACCGCGACCTTCCCCAGTGGGCAGCACTTTGTGTGTTACGACTGTGCCACTGACCGCGCCAAGAACGATTCTAAGTAGAGAGGCAGTGGTAGTGTCTGAGTTTTAGAACTGTGACCGCTTCATGTAGATGAATTTAAAGTGCAAGAAGCCAGGCCTGAATGTAGACTTGTTTTGAAGGTAGCATGAACAATTTACCAACAAACTGAAAATATGTCTTGTAAATATAGATTCACCCTTTGGAGGTATTTGAATTGTTAATTATATGCTCATTTAGATTTGGGTTTCTGTGAATTTGTTTATATTTATTTCATTATATTTATTTATTTCATAGCTTAAGAGTTCTTCAAAAACTTTGTAGGAAAATATAATTAAAGAATGAGTTTATTTTGGTGCTAAAATATATAAATCTATGTATAGGCTTTCCATAATATGCATTTTCCATAAACAATTTTTAAGTATTTCTCATTTTATCTTATTAGTTTTATTATTACTTTTTAACTTGCTGTAGGGTGCATGCAGTTCCCAGAAAGAGACACAGCGAGAGGGAGATTGAGAAACACGCCACCAGGTCTGGGACTTAACCATGACTGGTCCCGTGAGTGTCTAGCACCTTAACCTCCATGGCACCTGCTGGCCCCTCCATAAAGTTTTACATACCGTCCTTATATTTGGTAAGATGTAATATAAAAATGAGATGAAATGTTAATAAATAAAAAGGCAGGTTGACAGAGTTACTTTACTAGGTAACAAATATTCCTGGCTTTAATACTAACTCAATTTTTAAAAAATTGCAGATATTTCACTTTATCATCAATATTATTTGCTTCCTAAAGAAAGCAGCCAGGTATTCATAACTCTGCAGCCGAGTGAGCAAAAATGACTAATACTGGAAAAAATAACTAGAATCTGAGGATACATATGGATTTCTCTCTAAGAGAGGTTCTGAAAGAGAACGCAATGGAGTCGAGGGACTGAAATCTCTGTGGAGGTCAGGGATTTCAGTTTGTGATAGAGGAAATAAATAGGTCTCTGCAAATATGGGTCCTTGGGACTTTCTGAGTGGCGGCTTACGAATATATCTTAGAAGGACAGAAATAAGGATCACCACACAGCTCAGAGTTCAAGAGTGAGCATTATTTTCCAGAATACAAAAATCCTAGAGTTTATTCAGTTAATTTGTGCCTCTACTACTACCTGTGAGTATGCCAACACTGTCAAATTCCTTTTGAAACTCTGATACCTTTTTTGCTGAGATTACATGACTCTAGTAGAAAAATAAAATGGAAAATGTACATGGAAAGGTCTGGAACACTATATGGTATTACATAGATGTAAATTTTTCTCAGTTGTAATATTAAATTTGCTGTATATATTAAGTCATCAGAGAAGCAATAACGAATTTTTTTGTTTTTCTGTGTAAACATGCATCATGATTTTCCCAATGACCCACTAGTTTAGAAATTCATCATTTTTCATGTGGATTTTGATGACATTCTGGGAATGCCCATCATTCTATCTCCCTCTTTTGCTCTTTTGTGCTAAAATGAGAGAGGAGAGAAAAGACACATGCACTCTCTAATGACCAAGTTATTGTAATTTATCAAAATTTTATTGAATCCTTATGATAAACCCAAATATCTTATAGTTGGTAGATTTGTACCTCAAAACAGCTTCAGAGAAACAGTGACATACTAGGTGGCTTCTATCTCCTGGTTTAAAACAGACTTAGGAACATTTAGACCTGAAAATGTCCTTGTACCAACCAGTACAAGTTTTTAGTTTACAAGTTATTGGAAAAGTAGATTCTACCCTAGCATCCCAAAAAGACCCCTCGAGAACCCAGTTTCCTCGTTCATCTTGCAGTTTTTAAACCAGCCATGCTAAGTAATGGAATTCTGGGAATCCGTGACGTGAGAGTGAGGCACGGCACAGTTCAGTGAAGCCTGGTTCGGTGACACCTCAGTGTGTGGAAGCTCCCTGAGCTCTGGGCGTATGGAATGGGCTGGAGTGGGGCAGCGTCTTCAAGTTGGCCAGAATTAAAGGTCAGGGAAGGGTGGGCCCAGAGGGGTTGGGCCTCTTCTGAAAGACTCAGGTCTCTGTGACTGTTGTCTCTCCTATCCAAGCTCAGTAAATATCCCTGAACCTGTAATCACGTTAGACCTTCCTTCTCAGCATTATTTTGTTTTCCTTCCCTTTCTGTTTTAAGCTCTATGTTTTGAACTTACACCTCCTCACAGGCCTCCACCTCTCTGCATGTCATTATTTTCCTTGAAGTCATTTATTTCCTACAAGATGTCTTCCATCATCTCCCTCGGTCTTCTTTATTTTTCACTAACAACTGACGTGAAGACATAGCAAAGATTGAAATAGTTCCAGCTATGTGAGGATTTTACAGTTCCATATGACATTGTGACACTTGATCCTAGGTTTAAAATAAGAGAATTTTTAAAAGTTGCTGGTTCTTTATGTTGACACCTTGGAAATAAGACTATATTTGATATTCACTCAGAGACTTATAAATATTTTATATATTCTTGTCCTAGAGAACTTGGATTCCCTTGACACATTTGCAGGATTAAGCTAGTGAGAGTACGAGGTAGGAGGTCAGTTGCCCCGTGATCTGCTCACAGTTACTCTCTGGTTTCACTATTTGGCTAATATTCTCCAAGGCATTCGTCAACGTCCAAATGTTATAACTGGGAAAGTAAATTTTCTCTTGACATAACATTGTAATTTAGTGAAAAAAAAAAACTACAGGCTTATCATGGTTGGTTTGTTTGTTTTTGTCATTAAAACAAACACAAAGGTCTCTATTATTTTCTTTGCCTGCTATATAATGAGTCCTGCCATTGTCTATAACTGACGGAATTTATTTACAGTATCAGTGTAGCCCGAACATTTCCTGGAGAAAATGTCAGCAGCAGAAAGATTTCAAGCATGTTTTTTTCTTTATTTGTTTTGTTTACTCGTTTTACATTTAACCAGTGTACATATTTATAGTATACAAAATGAATTTTCCCAGCACGAATACGTTGGATCTGAATCCAGTCAAAGACATTACCGTACACATTATCATCATTTTCCATTTATCTTGTCCGCTAGATAGTTTTGGTTTCCCTTCTAGATTTCCTCCCTGTGACCCCCACTCTCTATCACCCTCCCGCACTGTCTCCAGCACCCACAGGTGCCCTCCCTGCTTTTACACCTGCCAGTCTTTTAGTCTCTGTCATAGAGTGCTGGCAGTCAGTACATACTGAGCGGGGACATGCACTGCCTCTCTTTCATAGTCTGGCTTGCTTTGCTTAGCATTAAATCTTGCATCACTATCCACTTTTATCAAATACCAAGGTCTCATTGTATTTTCTGGCTAAGTAGGTATTCCATATTACATATGTACCACATTTTTTCAATCCATTCATCTGTTCTTAGACAGGTGGTTTGATTCCATGTCTTTGTTAATTGACCACAAACCAGTAAGATGAAGAGTATCTGCTATGTCCTGGAGGTGTGTGCTTGGTTGGACGTACACGATGGAACATCTAGCTTGTTGACATTAAATGGAAAACTCTGCTGTATTTAAAGTTTTGTCATGGGTGTAGAGATGTCCAAGAAAAAAAAATATAGTATCTGGACTTTTTTTAAAAAAAAAGAATTATTTATTTAATTTTACTTATTCATTCATTTATTTTAATTTGACTACAGAGAGACACAGAGAGAAAGAAAGAGGGAAAGTGAGAAATCTAGCCACCAGGTCCAGGACTTGAACTGTGGTCGGCCATGTGGGAGTGTCCAGTGCCTTAGTCACATGTCACCTGCTGGTCCCCAGTAGTCGAACTTTTAAAAAAATTTAATTGAATTTCCCAAATTGAATTTGAAAACTATAACCTGCATGGTGTTCTTTTTTTTTTAAAAATGAAATAAAAAATAAATACATGATAAGCACTCACAGTGGTAAATGATCTTTAGTAAATAGATAATTTGTGTCCAAACCTTGTATGACAAAACAAAGATTTTTAAACATCAGAATTAAAAACTGATCAGTAAAAACTAACTATACAAGGATTCCATTAATTTAAGCTTTGACGTCGAGAATGCAGAACAGTTTGGGGCAGTGATGTGTATCTGGCCGAACTCAAAGTGGATATTGCTGGCGATCGAGATCTTAGGGACTCCAGGTGGGTGTCTCTGTAGTTGGAGGTCTCAGAGGCATGGTGGGCAAAAAGGCGGGTGGAGACAATAATTGACCGTGTTTCACAGAGACCTGGTGGTTAGATCCACCCGCCTCCCCATCTTTACCTTTCTTCCCTGGCTTCCCTCAATGAGTAGGTAAGCCCTCCCTGGTCTTGGTGCTCAGGGACTTAACCCATCCGACCCACGGTATTCTCGATGTCGGAGGCATTTTCTCAGTGCCACATCATTCATGTCACTCCAAATCTTCACAGCTTAAGAGGCTTCTGTGGTATGAGCCTTTCCAGAAGTCAGACTGAGGCGTGCCCTCTACGGCCATCTGACCCTCGGCCCTTGTCCAGGCTCCTTTCCGCAGTGCTGCCTATGCCTCACCCCAGGCACATCCTGGCTTCTGCGTGTCTTGAGCCCAGGCAGTTGGTCCTTGGCTCACAGCACAGAACACACTATAATAGTCCCTGAAGTAGCATATTGCAGTGAAGCTTTTGATCTTTTTTCTTTCCTTTTCACTGGATTCAGAGAGAGACAGTGAAAGAGCATTGTCCCAGGGAAGTGGCTACACTGCAATCCCTTCCACTTTGTTTTCCTCTTAAAATCTCAGGCACACATGTGCATTTACCTAGAGTGATATTTAACCCTCCAGGTCTGGGACTTTAACTTGGTCAGCTGTAGGAGTCCAGTGCCTGAACCACCATGCCAACTGCGGGCCCCTGCAGTTAAACCTTCAATGACCGTGAAAGGGGCTCTATTTTGTACCCTGGATATTTAACCTATTCTATTTATAACATTTTGTTATAACAGGATAAATTCTATTTCTTAAAAATACAATTTCTTAACAATACAAATATGCAAACAAAACAAAGAAACTTCAAACAAAATTCCAGAGACCAACAGATAGCATGATTAAGGTGCTGAACTTTCACATGGTTGATCACATTGGAGTTCCGCACTCAGTGGCTTGAAAGTCAAGCTGAGCACATGTGCACGCTGCAAATCCCAAGAGGGTCAGGGGCATTTTTTCTTTCTCCGCGTCTCTCTGTAACTGTTTGTTGAGCTAAAGCAGCCTATGGCAAAAAAAAAAAAAAAAAAAAAAAAAAAAAAATCTGAGCCGGCAGGTGGTGTGGAGATTAAGGACTTATTTCTCACATGGCTGACTTAATGGTTCAAGTCCTGGACCCGGGGTATTGAAAATCACAGGGTGCCTGTGCCCATCCCCCAGGGTGCATTTGCCCTGTAGCAAAACTAAAGCAAACAAATACAAAAAAATTCATCTTCATTCTCTACATGGAATTAGGAGTAACAAAATTGTTTAAAAGAGAAGTGAATGCCCTGCTCTTCCTTAGGAATACATTTCCGTGGGTGTTTTAAGACAAAATCTGAGGCTCAGTCTGAGGTAGGGAAGTTAAAATGTAGCAGAGGAAACCCTTCTCTGAATTAAAGTGAAGAGTGGGTAGCAGGAGGCAATGTCATCGATCCCATCAAATCTCTGGCTAGCCTAGGGGTAGAATGGCTGGGAGAAAACATGAGAACAAAATTCCTGCTCCTGAGCAGAGCCCCGACCTCAGATGTGCCAGGGCAGAAGTAGGAAAAAGCTCAGTAATGAAGTTCCTGTCACCAGGGTGACCAGAAAATCGAGCAACAAATAGGTGCAATGTTTTTCTCCTATGATCTCTATTGACTGTATCTGGATAAATGATAAGGCCCTTATAAACGTTAATATTCCCATCTGTAAAAGAAAGAGAAAACTTATTTAACCCATTCTCTTTGAAAGGAGGGTGAAAACCCGTGAAAGACCCGAACCTCTCACCTGAGTCACCGTGATTGAAGGGAGGGCTCAGTATGCATTGTGTGCACCGCCCAGTAGAGCACCGTGCCAGGTAATCCACTGGAAAAGTGGATTAAGAAGCCACGCTGTACCTTGTCTAGAACTTCCAGCTAAAGCAATTATCCACAATGGTGTGGGGAAACCAGACCTTCAGCTCTGACTTCATCCTGCTGGGGATCTTTGATCATAGCCCCACCCACACCTTCCTCTTCTCTCTGGTCCTGGGCATCTTCTCAGTGGCCGTCCTGGGGAACTCAGCGATGGTGCTCCTCATCTGTGCTGATGCCCGACTGCACACCCCCATGTACGTCCTGCTGGGCCAGCTCTCCCTTATGGACCTCATGCTCGTCTGCACCACAGTGCCCAAGATGGCCGTCAACTACTTGTCTGGAAGGAAGTCCATCTCAGCGGCTGGTTGTGGAGCCCAGATATTCTTCTATGTGTCCCTGCTGGGGGCTGAATGCTTCCTGCTGGCGGCCATGGCCTATGATCGCTATGTGGCTATATGCCACCCTCTTAGGTATACCATTTTCATGAATCAGAAACTCTGTATTCTTATGATTGCAGCTTCCTGGGTCTTGGGCTCTCTTGATGGCATCATCGTGCTTGCAGCTGTCCTGTCATTTTCTTATTGCAGCTCTCTGGAGATTCATCATTTTTTCTGTGATGTTGCAGCCCTTTTACCTTTATCCTGCACAGACACATCTGCATTTGAAAGATTGCTTTTCATCTGCTGCGTGGTGATGTTAATACTCCCCGTTTCGGTTATCATCATTTCTTATTCTCATGTCCTTCGAGCTGTCATCCTCATGGGCTCTGGGGAAGGTCGCCGCAAAGCCTGTAGCACTTGCTCCTCCCACCTGTCTGTGGTGGGACTCTACTATGGTGCTGCCATGTTCATGTACATGAGACCAGCCTCTAGCCATACACCAGACCAGGACAAGGTGGTGTCAGCCTTCTATGCCATCCTCACCCCCATGCTGAACCCTCTGATTTACAGCCTCCGCAACAAAGAGGTATCCAGGGGACTGAAGAAGCTACTGAGGAAAGGAAAGTTAATGTAACGCTATAGAAAGTCTTTTGAGTGCCCACTTTGTTCAACATTCCTTCAGAACAGTGAAAGCACTTCTAATTATTCTATTCCTACTAGCATGTCTTCCTTTCCTTTTTTTTTAAAAAATGAAAATATCTTTATTTAGTATATTGTATATACATCACATGTAAACTGGGCTGATTTTAGACATTGACACAGGCTACTTCTTCCCATGAACGTCTGTTATATCACTGGTTATTGGCTATTATTGGTCCTTGACTATAGGGTGCTTGCTTTTGGAACCAGGTGTAAGTCTGAAAGTTCTTGCTTTATCTGAGAACTCTCTGCTTTTAGAGAGATGCCCTTTTCCATGTGATCACTCACCTGTCACTACCTGTCTTCAGTTTTACCTGTCCTCAAACCTTGCAATGACCATTTGAATTGTGATTCTTCAGTATATAATTCTTATTTAGAAGTGGGGAGTTAATATCAGCACTTTCTTCCATTTTTTTTTTGTCTAGATAAAATATCTCTTAGAAAATCCTGTATACATTTTAATCAGTATATTAAACATAGATATTTTAATGAGTCCAAATAAAATGTCTATTTTGTATAGATGAACAACCATCATTTTCATCATGATTGCTACATAATAGTTGTATATATTTAGATCCCGAGTTCATGTCCCAACACCAGGTCCCTGAGCATGGCTCGTGCACTCACGTGTGCCTGACACCCGAATGACCAGGGCTGGGCACATTGCAGCATGAAGATCCTGCTGGATGGGACCTATCTCTGTCTCCCTCTCTGTATCTCTTTCTAATGAAATGAATAAATAAACAAAAAACAATTGTACATATTTATGGCTCTCAGCATGACATTTCAATACACATTTTCAATTTGCAATAACCAAACCAATGTAATTAGTATATTCGTTACCTAGTATATGATTATTTACTTGTGTTAGGAACATTCAAATCTTATCTTCTAGTTACTTTGAAATATTAAGTAAATCATTGTTAGCTACTGTCACCTTGATGTGCTGTGGAACACTAGAACTTGTTCTTCCAAGCTGTATTATTTTTAAGTTTTTTGCTAAAAGAGATGGGGGCAAGGGAGAGACCCTTGGCAGGATACTGGAACATGGTCCTCCCCAGCCCTGCAGCCACTCAGGGACATGGCTTGCCCTGGGCGAGGCTGGCAGGCTTAGGGAGGTTCCAGAGCAGCAGCATGGCCCAGCACTGCCCAGAGGTGCCCTAGAGTCACCAGCTGAATTTTTATATCTATTATTCACCCCTTTCTAGCCCTTCATCTCTCCCACCCTTCTACGCTCTGCCTCTGAGAAATTGTCTTTTTCCAGCTTCCACATATGAGTGAGAAAATGGATATGGTCTCTTTTTTTAGTCCTCTTTCATCTTTATGTGAGTAACTATAATCTGTTTGGACCAGTTCCAGGAATTGCTAACCATGGTTTTTGTAAACAGCTCAGAAAGAAATGATTTCTTATAAATTATCCCACAAACTCACAAACATTGACTTGGAGAGGATTTATGGTCTCCAAATCTGTCCACACCAATTGTTTTAATATTCCACAAGGCATCTGCACTTTAATAAAGTTTTGATGTACTCAAACTGTTGTTGTTTGGTTGTAAATATCCATATCTAAATTCTCTAATATTTGGGAATTACAGGACATTTTGTATCCTTTGTAGAGTCTGGCTTAATTTCTATACATTAATCCAGTCTTTATTGTGCAAAATATTATTGTTATAAATTTTTTTTAACTACACTTGGGTTTTATGATTTAGGGCCATGACAGTGGATTATAACCTACTGCATCCCATAAATTACTATAAAATTTTTTGAACCAAGTAGAATATTCTCAATATTTCTTTTTTTTAGAGAAAAGCAATATATCATAAAATTCAGCATTTTAAGGTACATAATTAAGTGGATTTTAGTATGTTCACAAATTTATGAGAATATCAATACTATTAATACAAACTTTTTTCTGTTTCCAAAGAGAAAACTCATATCTATTAGCAATTATTTTCCAAATCTTCCTCTCCCTGTCCCTTGCAGTCACTGCTCTCTGTACAGACTTGCCTATTTTGGACACTGCACTCAAATGGAATAAAAAATCTGTGACCTTTTGTGACTGGTTTCTTTCACTCAGCATGTGTTATTATTTCATTAGTTACTATACGTCAATTATATTTCTTTGTAAGGCTTCACCATTTTGTTTATGTATTCAGCAATTGATGATCATTTAGGGTGTGTCCACCTTTTCACCATTATGAAAAGTGCATTACAAACGTTTGTATAGATTTTTGTTTGGGTCTATGTTTTCAAATCTCAGGTGTATCTAGTAGAATCGCTCAGTTATATGATAATGCTCTTTGACTTTTTGAGGAGCTGCAAATTTGTTTTCCCCAGCGGCTACAAAATGTTGCATTCCACCAGCAATGTGAGAGGGTTCTAGTTTCTCCATATCCCACAAATTCATGTTTTCTATTTTTAGGCCATGGCTATTCTACTGGATATGAGGTCATATCTCCTGTGGCTTTGAATTGTTATTTCCTGAAAAACTAATGACTTTGAACATCTTACATTTGCTTACTAGTAATTTGTATATACTGTTTGAATAAATTTCTTCTCACATCTACTTAATTTGTGTTATTTGTCTTTTTGTTGTTGTTGGAATTTTTTTTTTTTTTGGTTATCTTCTGGATGCTAGACCTTATCAGATATATAACTTACAAATAATTTCTCCCACTGAGTGAGTTGTCCTTTTACTTTATTAATAGTGTTTTTTGATTTATAGCAGTTTATAACTTTGAATCAAATTTATAATTATTTCTTCTAGAAGGTGTGTGGACTTCACAGAGAAACAGAGAGACAGAGAGAGAAGCAGAAGGAAAGACACCCTCCATGGGGGATTGTCCTTCTGCAATTCCTTATCCTCCATTTCTCCCTACTTTTGAGAATTTGGGCATGCACACATACATGCTTGGCAATGTTTCTCAGGACTGGGATCTGGGACTCAAACCACGGGGTCAGCTGTGTGGGACCCACTAGACCTTTCATATAGCTGAAATCATGCAGTGCTTATCTCTCTGTCTGGCTTATGTTGTCCAGCATAATATCCTCCAGTTTCATTCATGCTGCAAATGACATCTTTTTAAAGACTGTGTGATATTCCATTGTGTGTATGCTACATGTCTTTATTCAGTCATGTGCTAATGCACTTTTGGGTGGTTTTCACATCTTGACTATTGTGAATAATATTGAAATTAACATGGAAGTATGAAGTACAGATCTTTATTTAACATGCCAATTTCAATTTCTTTGGAGATATAGCAGAATAATTCTACCTCCAAACTACACTCCATAAAAGGCTAAACTAGTTTAGAATCCGTTGTCAGTGTACATGAGTTCCCTTTTTGCCACATCCTTACACACTTGCTATCAGTCTTCATCTTTTATTTATTTATTTATTTATTTATTTATTTTTGGCCACATGGCACATGCATTCACGAGAGAGGGAAGGAGAGGAGAGAGAAAGAGAGAGAGAAAGTGAGAAATCACCCCCTGGCCAACCTGAAATTCCTTCTCTTACATTATCTCTGGATTTTGAACTAGGCACATATGCCTAGTATGATTTTAAGCCACTGAGTCTGGGACTCGAACTACGGTCAGCCATGTGAAGTCCAGTGTCTTCACCACTACACAATCTGCTGGCCCCAACTATTGCTCATCTTTTTGTTTAGAGGTATAACAGCCATGAAATGATATCTCATGCGGTTTTCATTTCCATTTCTCTGATGTTAGAGATGTTGAATACTTTCTCATAGTTCTATTTGCCATTTTTATTTATTTGTTTGAGAAATATCTTTAACTTTTTGAGAAATGTTGATCAACCTCCATAGGAGGTGCTTTCTCTTCTTCCTTCCTTTGCACGTTTTTCAGTTGGGTTGTTTGTTTTCTTGCTATTGAGTTGTTTAAGTTACTTGTATATTTTGGATATTGGCCTCATATAACATGTACAATTTATAAACTTTTTTTTATATTTCGTGAGTTATCTTTTCACTTTATTTTTTCTTGTTTAGAAGGCTTTTAGTTTTGTAAATCTTGTTTTGTTTCTTTCTTTCTTTTCTTTTTTTGTTCCCTTTGCTTTGGATGTCATCACCCAAACCAAAGTCTTCATAATTTTCCCTTGTACTTTCTTCTAGTTAAAAAACTTCCAGTTGAATATTTAAGTCTCATCTATTTTCAGTAGATTTTTATGTACAGTATAAGGTAAAAATCAATTTCATTTTTCTGCATATGGCTATTTAATTTTTCTAATAAAACTGAAGACACTGTCCTTTACCATTATATGTTCTGTCACTTTTGTCAAAAATCAGCTGACCGTAAATACTTGGATTTATTTATGAGCTTTTTATTCTGTTTCATTCAAACATAATTGAGAATCCTTTAGCTAGACTAATAAAGAACAAGTAGGAAAACTCAAGTAAATAAAATTAGAAATGAAAGAGAAGTCATTAGAACTGATGTTTCAGAAGTATGAAGGATTAAAAGACACTACTAAAAAAATGCATGAAAAATGCTCAACATTCCTCATTGTAAGGGAAATGCAGATCAAAATAGCAATGAGATACCACCTAACCCCAGTTGGAATGAGTAAGATTAAAAAAACAAAAAATGATAAAAGCTGGCAGGGGTGTGGTGAAAGGGGAACTCTCCTACACTGCTGGTGGGAATGTAAATTGATTCAGCCACTGTACAGAATAATTTGGAGATTCTTCAAAAATCTACATATAGAACTACCATATGATCCAGCAATTCCACTCCTGGGTATCTACCCAAACAACAGCAGAATCCTTAATCAGAAAAGTGCTTGCACATTGATATTTATTGTGTCAATATTCACAGTTGCTAAGACATGGAACCAACCCAAATGCCTATGAACAGATGAATGGATTGAAAAAGTGTGGCACATATACTTTATGAAACACTATTCAGCCGCAAAAAATACCAAGACCCTGGCTTTTGACAGGAAGTGGAAGAATATGGAAGATTTACTGCTGAGTGAAGCAAGCCAGACTATGAAGGATAAACATTGTATGTCCCTATTTAATATATACCAAGTGTCCACACTTTTCAGTGACTGAAACTGATTGACTAAAGAATATAGAAACACAGTAAATGGATGTGACTACCAGATATAGTGTGTGTGAAAGAGTAGAGTCTGAGGAAGGACATTTAGAAGAAAAATAGAGAGGCAAAGCATTAATGGTACAAAGAAATGTGGTATTATCTGTTGAAGATAATTTTATAGTTTTATCAACTGGACTAGGGAGAAATGTTCACATGTTGGAATATTCACTTTGTAAGCTAAGCAATGAGATTGAATGTACAAAAGCAAATGAAATAAAAAAAATTTAAAAAATATGCATCAACAAATTAAATAACCTAAAATTTCTGGATAAACTTTGGGACACATGCAGGCTACCAAGACTGAATCAGGGAGAAATAGAAAATTGGAACAGATCATTCACCACTAGAGATTGTATCATTAATTAGAAGGTGTCCCACTAAAGAAAAGCCTATGATCTGATGCCATCACTGCTGAAGTTCACCAAACATTTCAATAAGAACTAATAGCAATCCTTCCAAAACTCTTCTAACATATTGAATATGAAGAATACTTTCAAGTTTATTTTAGGATGGCAGCATTACCATCATATCAAAGTCAGACGAGAAATTACAAAAAAATGAAATGATAGACCAATGTCCCGGATGGACATGCATGTAAAAATCCCCAGGAAGCACTGTTAAACTGAATTCAACCGCACACCAAAGAGATTACTGACCAAGATCTAGCAGAATTTATCTCAGAGATGAAAAATGGCTCAACATAAATAAATCTATCAATGTGACAACACAAAGGAGAGAAAATCCATAGTTATCTCAAGAAATGCAGGAAAAAACTGACCAAATTCAACATCCATTCATGTTAAAAACTACAAAAAGCAAAAGCTAGTTCTTTGAAAAGATAACAAGACCAACACACCATTAGCTAGACTAATTAAGAAGAAGAGAGAAAGGAACCAGATAAATCAAATTCTCAATGAAACAGGAATATTATAACAGAGACAATAGAGATACAAAACATCATTAGAGGATACTGTGAATGACTATATGGCAACAAAAAAGAAAACCTGGATGAGATGGGCAAATTCCTGGACACATATAATCTATCAAGATTGAATCAGGAGGATAGAGAAAGTCTGAATAAACCCATAACAAGCAATGCAATTGAATCAGTAATAAATAACCTCTCATTATCCTGGTCCTGATGGCTTCACTTCTGAATTTTACAAAACGTTTAAAGAAGAGTTAACCCTCATTCTACTTAAGTTACTTTTAGAAATCCAAAAGGAAGGAACCCTCCCAAATTCATTGAATGAAGCCTCCATCACCCTCATCCCCAAAATATACAAGGACATGACAAGAAAAGAAAACTACAGGCCAATATCTCTGATGAGTATAAATGTGAACATTCTCAACAAGATACTATCAAATCATATCCAACAACATAAATAAAAATTATATATCATGAGCAGCTAGGCTTTATTCTAGGTATGCAAGGGTAGTTCAACATACACAAAACCAAAAACATAATACACCAAATT
This sequence comes from Tupaia tana, assembly GCA_026018925.1. Lineage (NCBI taxonomy): Eukaryota > Metazoa > Chordata > Mammalia > Scandentia > Tupaiidae > Tupaia > Tupaia tana. Next base: position 3,346,272 of record JAKSZU010000015.1, read on the forward strand.
AAGAGAAATATAAAAACCACATGATCACATCAGTTGATGCAGAAAAAGCATTTGATAAAATACAACATTCCTTCATGATTAAGACTGTCAGTAAAATCAGCATAGAAGGTTCATTTCTCAACACAGTAAAAGCTATTTATTAAAAACCCATAGCTAACATCATAATGGGCCACTAAAAACTGGTACAAGACAAGGCTGCCCACTTTCTCCATTCCTCTTCAATGTAGTGCTGGAAGTCCTAGCTAATGCAATCAGAAAAGAGAAGAAAATAAAAGGCATTCAAACAGGGAAAGAATTGGTGGAATTCTCTATATTTCCACATAACATGATGGTATACACAGAAGACCCAAGGGTATCTATGATAAAGTCCTGGAAGTAATAAATGAATATGGTAAAGTGGAAGGATACAAAATAAACATAAAAAAATCTATATATGGACAACATTTCTATTTACTTTTTTTTCTTGGAGAGGTTTTCGCTATAGGGCGTGTGTGCTCGCCAGACAGACAGAGAGAGACATAGAGACAGAAAGCGAGAAATCACCCCCCAGGGGGGATGATCACACTGCAATCCCTTCTCCTCCATTCTCCCCTCGGGATCCTGGGCACACACGCACATGCACCTGGCGTGAGTTTTAAGCCACCGGGTCCGGGACGCGAACCGAGGTCGACTACGTGGGAGTCCAGCGACATAGCCATTACGCTAACTGCTGGTTCCCAACATTTCTGTTTATGAACAACAAGGAGACTCAAATAGAACTGAAGAAAATAATCCCTTGTGCTATACAAAAAGTATAAGATAGGTAGGAATAAATCTAACCAAAGAAATCAAAGACCTCTACAAGAAAAACTATAAAAATCTAAAACAAGAAACTGAAAATTACCCCCCAAAATGGAAGGACATCCCATGTTCTTGGATTGGCAGAGTTAATATAATTAAAATAACTGTTTTACCAAAATTAATCTATATTTAATGCAATCCTAATAAAAATACCGGAGATATCCTTCACAGACTTAGAAAAGACAATGATAGAATTTGTCTAGAATCATGAAAGATCCCATATTGCCTAAGCAATCCTGCACGAGAAGAGTGGAGTAGGAGGCATCTCACTCCCTGACCTCCAATATATTACAAAGCTGTGATAATCAAAACAGCATAATATTGGCACAAAAAATGACAGATGATCCAATAGAACAGAATAGAGATCCCAGAAATCAACTCCAAAACATACAGCCAACCACCAGTTAATCCATGGGAAAAGAATAACCTCTTCAGCAAATGGTGCTGGAAAAACCAGGTATCCACCTGCAGAAAGATGAACCTGGACCCTTATTGCTCACCGTTAACAAAAATAAACTCAAAGTGGATCAAAGATCTAAACCTAAGGGACCAGCAGTTAATGTAATGGCTCTGTCGCGGGACTCCCATGTAGTTGACTGTGGTTCAAGTCCCGGACCCAGTGGCTTAAACTCACACTGGGCGCATGTGCTTGTGTGCCCAAGATTCCAGGAGGATAAAGGAGGAAAAGGGATTGTGGCATGGCCATTCCCCCTGGGAGCTGATTTCTTCCTTCCTGTCTCTCTGTCTCTGTCAGTCTCTCTGGCGAGCACACGTACCCTATAGCAAAAAAAAAAAAAAAAAAGTAAAAGAAAAGAATCTCTCAAAAAAAGATCTAAATCTAAGACCTTAAACTATAAAACTCCTGGTGGAAAACACTGGAGAAACTCTGGAGAACACTGGGTTAGGCAAAGACTTCTTAAGTACTTCAAAGCACAGGAAATAATCCCAAGAATAGACGGGAGGGAATTACATCAGACTAAGGAGTCTCTGCACAGCAAAAGACACAGTAATTAGTGTAATTTGACAATGATAGAGATGGGAGAATATTTTTGTAAACTATACCTCAGATAAGGGACTGATAACCATACCAGAACACACAGGGGACTCAAGTGGCTCATCTGAAAAATAATGATTGACCCAATTAAAAGTTGGTAAAATAGGCTGAGCAAATGATTCTCTAAGGAAGACATGCGAACAGCCAGAAAATATGAAAAAATACTCAATATCTCTCATCATAAGAGAGATAAGATCAAAACCACGATGAGATATCACCTAAATCCTGTCAGAATGGCTAAGATTAAAAAAAATGTTAGGTGTCGGCAGGGCTGTGGTGAAAGGGGAACTCTCCTATGCTGTTTTTTTGTTTGTTTGTTTGTTTTTGTTTTTTGAATGGAAAATCTATTCCATGAAATCCTGGAAGAAAATTTCCCAAGTCTAGAGAGGCACTCAACCATCCACACCCAAGAAATACAAAGGACCCCAAATAGAATCAATCCCAGAAGATCTTCCCCAAGGCACATCTTAGCCAGGCTGTCTAAGACCACAGATAAAGACATGATGCTAAAACTGGCAAGAGAGAAACGAGAGGTAACCTACAAAGGTCATCCCATCAGACTAACACCCGGCCTCTCATCGGAAACAATGCAAACAAGGGAAGAATGGGAAGATGTATTGAAAGTGTCAAGAGAGAAACAATTTCAGCTGAGACTATTATATCCTGCAAGATTATCCTTCATATGGGAAAAAAAGATTAAAATCTTTTCAGACAAAGAAAACCTGAAAGAATTCGCCAACACCAGACCAGCTCTTCAAGAAACCCTGAAGAAAGTACTGTTCCAGGAAAACTAAAGAATCAATAGACAGGAACAAAGAAGTAACAGGCAACTAAGACAATGGCCAACTTAAATATTGGTACAGATCCTGTAATATCGATAATAACATTAAATGTTAATGGTTTAAATTCTCCAATCAAGAGACACAGACTGGCTGAATGGATAAAACAACAGAAACCCTCTATCTGTTGCCTACAAGAAACCCACCTCATGGAGAAAGACATACATAGACTGAAAGTGAAGGGTTGGAAAAAGGTTTTCCATGCAATTGGGAACCAGAAAAGAGCTGGAGTTGCGATACTAATATCTGACAAAAGAGCCTTTAAAACAAAAGTCTTTTGAAGAGACAAAGAAGGGCACTATATTGTAGTAAAAGTCTCTATAGATCAAGAAGATATAACGCTTATTAATATCTATGCACCTAACACAGGAGCACCTAAATATGTTAAGGAAAAGACTGTTAGATCTAAAAGGGGAGATAGACTGCAACACACCAATTGTTGGAGATCTCAACACCGCTTTATCCCCTCTGGACAGATCAGCTAGGCAAAAAATAGGTAAAGAGATAAAGGATCTAAACAATACCATAAATCAATTGGACTTAACAGACATCTATAGAACTTTCCACCCAAAAGCCACAAGTTATAGTTTTTTCTCGCCCTGACATGGAACCTTCTCGAAGATTGACCACATCATAGGACACAAAGCAAGCCTCTACAGATTCAGAGGCATAGAAACTATATCCAGTATCTTCTCTGACCATGACGGAATTAAACTTGAATTTAATTTCAAGAAAAGTCCTCAAAAATACCTAAAAACATGGAAACTAAATAACCTACTCCTGAATGACTCCACTATTACTGAAGATATAAAGACTGAAATAAAAAGATTCATGGAAGCCAATGACAATGAGGACACATGTTTCCATAATCTTTGGGACACTGCTAAAGCAGTCATAAGAGGGAAGTTCATAGCAATTAGTACACATAAGAGGAAGATGGAAAGAAGGCTAATGGACCACCTAACATCAAGCCTCAGGGAATTGGAAAAGCAACAGCAAAATAATCCAAAAAATTCCAGGAGAAAAGAAATAATAAAGATCCGAGCAGAAATAAATGAAATAGAAAGCAAACGTACTATACAGAAAATAAATGAAAGTAAAAGCTGGTTCTTTGAAAGGATAAACAAAATTGATACACCACTAGTGAGACTTATTAAGAAGAAGAGAGAAAGGAACCAGGTGAACCAAATCTGCAATGAGGCTGGTAACATAACAACAGACATGGTAGAAATTCAAAACATCGTTAGAGGATACTTTGAACATCTATATGCTGAGAAACAAGACAATCTGGACGAGATGGACAAATTCTTGGACAAATATAATCTACCAAGAATGAGCCAGGAGGATATAGAAAGTCTGAATAGGCCCATAACAAGCCAGGGGATTGAATCAGTAATAAATAACCTCCCAACAAAGAAAAGCCCTGGCCCTGATGGATTCACCTCTGAATTCTACAAAACTTTCAAAGAAGAGTTAACTCCCATTCTGCTCAAGCTATTTCTAAAGATCCAAAAGGTGAATCTCTCCCGAATTCATTCTATGAAGCCTCTATCAACCTTATCCTTAAAACAGATAAGGACAGGACAAGGAAGGAAAACTATAGACCAATATCTCTGATGAACATAGATGCAAAGATCCTCAACAAGATACTAGCAAAGCGCATTCATTAACTTATAAAAAAGATCATACACCATGATCAGGTAGGCTTTATTCCAGGAATGCAAGGTTGGTTCAACATACACAAAACCATAAATGTAATACATCATATCAACAGGAATAAAGATAAAAACCATATGGTCATATCAACTGATGCAGAAAAAGCATTTGATAAGATACAACATCCCTTCATGATCAAGACTCTTAGCAAAATCGGCATAGAAGGGCCATTTCTCAATACAATAAAAGCCATCTATGAAAAACCCATAGCGAACATCATCCTGAATGGAGAAAAGCTGAAAGCTTTCCCACTAAACACAGGAACAAGACAAGGATACCCACTTTCTCCACTCCTTTTCAATATAGTACTGGAAGTCCTCGCCAACGCAATCAGAAAAGAGGAAAAAATAAAGGGCATTTGAATAGGAAAAGAAGAGGTGAAACTCTCTCTATTTGCAGATGACATGATTGTATACATAGAAGACCCAATGGTCTCCATGGAAAAATTACTGGAAGTAATATGTGATTACAGTAAAGTTTCAGGATATAAAATCAATATACGGAAATCGATAGCATTTCTATATACGAATAACAGGCAGACTGAGATAGAACTGAAAAAAGTTATTCCGTTTCTCCTATACTGTTGATGGGACTGTAAATTGGTACAGCCACTGTGGAGAACAATATAGAGATTCCTCAAATATCTTCAAGTAGAACTACCATATGATCCAGCAAGTCCATTCCTGGGTATCTACCCAAAGGCAGATCCTTGTCTTGTACTAGTTTTTTCCCCATTCAGTATAATGTTAGCTATTGGTTTTTCATAGTTGGCTTTTATTATGCTGAGAAATGATCCTTCTATGCCAATTTTCCTGAGAGTCTTAACCATAAAGGAATGTTGTATTTTGTCAAATGCTTTTTCCACGTCAATTGAGATGATAAAGTGGTTTTTATCTTTCTTTCTCTTAATATGGTGTATTACAATATGGTTTTGCATATGTTGTTCCACCCTTACATCCCTGAAATAAAGCCTATCTGGTCATGATGAATAATCTTTTTTATATGCTGTTGAATGAGGTTAACAAGTATCTTGTTGAAAATTTTTGCATCTATATTCATCAGAGATACAGGTCTGTAGTTTTTCTTTTTTTCATATCTGTATGCATTTTGGGAATGAGGGTAATGGAGGCTTCACAGAATGAATTTGGAAGGGTTCCTTTCTTTTTGATCTCTAGAAGCAGTGTGAGTTGAGTGGGCATTACCTCTTCTTTAAAAGTTTTGTAAAATTCAGCAGTGACGCCATCGGGACCTGGATTTTTCCTTGTTGGGAGGTTATTACTTATTCAATCTCATTGCTTGTGATAGGTCTATTCAGGCTTTCTATGTCCTCCTGTGTGAATATCGGTAGATCATATGTGTCCAGGAATTCGTCCATCTCATCCAAGTTTTCTTCTTTGTTGACATATAGTCACTCATAGTATCCTCTAACGATGTTTTTTATTTCTATGATGTCTGTTGTAATGTTGCCTGATTCATTGTGAGTTTGATGTATCTGGCTCTTTTCTCTCTTTTACTTAATTAGTCTAGCTAATGGTGTGTCAATATTGTTTATCTTTTCAAAGAACCAGCTTTTACTCTCATTTATTTTCTGTATAGTTTGCTTATTTTCTATTCAATTTATTTCTGCTCGAATATTTATTTTTTTCTCCTGGCATTTTTGAATTTTTTCTGTTGCTGTTTATCCAATTCCCTGAGGCATGATGTTAGGTTCTCCTTTTGTCACCTTTCCATCTTTTTCTTGTGTGCACTAATTGCTATGAACTTCCCTCTTATGACTGCTTTTGCAGTGTCTCATAAATTATGGAAACTTGTGTCCTCATTATTATTAATTTCCATGAATCTTTTGATTTCAGTCTTAATCTCTTCAGTAGTCATGAAGTCATTCAGAAGTAGGTTAGTTTCCATTTATTTGTTTATTTTTGAGGGTTTTTCCTAAGATTAATATCAAGTTTAATTCCATCATGGTTGGAGAAGATGCTGGATATAGTTTCTATGCCTTTGAATCTGTAAAGGATGGTTTTGTGCCCTATCACGTGGTCAATCTTTGAGAAAGTATCATGTGGGGCTGAGAAATATGTACATTTTGTCTTTTTTTATGGGTGGAAAGTTCTATAGATGTTTATCAAGTCCATATGATTTATGATATCATTTAGGTCCTAGATCTCTTTGCTTATTTTTCATCTCGTTGACCTGTCTAAAAGAGATAATGGGGTGTTGAGATGTCTAAAAATCATTGTATTAAAGTCTATCTCTCCTTTTAGGTATAGCAATCGTTTCTTTACATATTTGGGTGCTCCTGAGTTGGGTGCATAAATATTTATAAGCATTATATCTTCTTGATGAATTAGCCCTTTTGTTACTATATAATGCCCTTCTTTGTCTTTTCTTACCATTTTTGTCTTAGAGCCTATTTTGTCCAAAATCAGTATAGCAATTCTTGCTCTTTTTTGGTTTCTATTTTCAGGGAATACCTTTTTTGCAGCCCTTCACTTTTAGTCTATGTATGTCTTTATCGATGAGATGGGTTTCTTGTAGGCAGCAGATGGAGGGTTTATGATTTTTAATCCATTCAGTCAGTCTGTGTCTCTTTATTGGAGAATTTAATCCATTAGCATCAATGTTATTATCAGTATTTCCAGATTTTTTTCTACCATTAAGTTGGCTATATACTTGGTTGTTTTCTGTTCTCTACTTGCTGTCTGTTTGTCTTTAGTTTTCTTGGTATAGTACTCCTTTCAGAATTTCTTGAAGAGCTGGTCTGGAGTTGGAAAATTCTTTCAGGTTTTGTTTATCTGAGAACTTTCTAAATTTTCTTTTCCCAAATGAAGGATTATCTTGCCAAGTATAGTATTCTTGATTGACTTTTTTTTTCCATTTAACACTTTGAATTTATTTCCCCATTCCTTTCTTGCTTGCATTGTATCCGAAGAGAGGTCCTGTGTTGGCCTGAGGATGGCCTTTGTAAGTGATTTGATGTTTCTCTCTTGCCAATCTTAGTATCTTGTCTTTTTCTGTGGTTTTGGCCAATTTAGCTATGATGTGCCATGGAGAGGATCTTCTTGGATTGATTCTACTTGGGGTTCTTTGTATTTCTTGAGTCTGAATGTTTGAGTGCCTCTCTAGACTTGGAAAGTTTTCTTCCAGAATTTCAAGGAATAGATTATCAATGCCCTTATTGGTTTCTTCACCTTCTGGTATACCAATTATTCAGATGTTTGGCATTTCATGGTATCTAATATTTCTTGTATAGTATCCTCAGTGTTCTTGGCTGTTTTCCCAGTATTTCTGATAATTTTTTCTAGGTTGTTGGTTTTGTCTTCTACTTCTGTGATTCGATCTTCTGCATGGTCTAGCATACTTTTAATACTTTTGAGGGAGGTTTTGATTTCCTGTATTATAGCCTTCATATCTAACAGTTCTGCCTCCTGGAGCACTGCAGTTGCTGCTGTAGGCGTGGGGCCCCATGGCAGGGCACAGGCTGCATTCATGAACATCGCTGCCATTGCACCGGAGCCTGACCCTGCCTCAGGTTGCCCTGGCATGCCTGTGCCTCAGAGCGCCCTGCACCAAGCCTGCAGGTGCCACAGTACCCCCAGTCCTCCGAGCCTCACGGGCTTCCTCTGCAGACAGGTCGGCCCCTGTGGCCCGGTCAGCGACAGCAACGAGGGTCTAGTTATGTACTGAGAGAGTAAGCAATAGTGTCGTGTGTCTGTGTGTGTCTCTGTGTGTGTGATACTAGCCATCGATCCCTTTTTCATGGACACACACTAAAAAAATCAGAAAAAGACTTCAGCCGTTATTTTACAGATAAAGAGATGGACGTGGCCAGTGAGCACTGAGATGATGGGCCAGAACAGTGCTTTGTCACCACACGCAGAAATAGTAAAACACAACACAAACACAAACACACACAAAAGCAGACAATAGCAAATGGTAGTGGGTATTATTTTGGGGACAGTTTTGCTGATTAGAATTGAACTGTTGGGGTCACATTGGAAAAGAGCCGTGTGCATGCGGGCCCTGCACTGGCTCTCCCTCCTTCCCTCCCTCCTCCCTCCTTCCCAGATCTCCAGACTGACTAGGAGTCTCCCAGGAGAGCGGGCCTTGCAGAGTCACGTCTCACGGCTGGGCCACGGTTGGCCTCTGACACGCTGATACTCCTGGTGACCCGAGTGCAGTTTTCCTTCTGCTTTTACGAGGGATGTGTAAGTGAGGGCTTCCGTGTCCTTCTCCTCATGCAGCTTTTACGTCAGTGCAAAAGCGATTGTGGTTTCAGACTGTGAACTTTAAATCATTCTAAATAGGCTCTGATACATCTTTGTTAATCAAACTATAATCCATTACAATCAGCACATTTTTGCCAATGAGAAATAAGTTTGTTTATTCCTTTATTGTAAAAAATCTGTGCTGTGGGATTCAGTGAACTCTTGGAAAACACCTTCTTCATCCTACTGGCCATGGAAGCATCTTCCCTGTAAAAAGCTGTCAAGCCACTCGAAGACGTGAAGATGTGGTGGTCGGTTGGTGAGAGGTCAGTGGGTGTGGCAGATGAGACGGAACCTCGTAGCCCAATTCTTTCAACTTCTGTCAGGTGTTGTGGAGGAAAGTTGGCCTTCTCTGTTGACAAGTGCCGGCTGCAGGCATGGGTAGCGGTTCTCAGTGCATCTCATCACGTGTAGAGCACACTCCTCAGATGTGGTTTCGCCAGGATTCAAACCCCACAGAACAGTGCCCGCGACCTTTATCTGGTGCAAGTTTGGCTTTGAAAAGTGCTTTGGAGCATCTTCTTAGTCCAGCCACCGAGATGGTGGTCACCAGTTGTCATATAAAATCCATTTTTTGTTGCATGTCACAATCCAATCGAGAAATGGTTTGTGTGGTTGTGTGGACTAAGAGAAGATACACTTCACAATGATGAGGCACCCAACTTACCAAGCCTTTTCACTTTTCCAATTTGCTTCTAATGATGAACAACCAGAGTGGTTGACGCTGGACTCCTCAGCAACTTCTCCTGTCATAGAGGATCAGCTTCCATGATCACTCTGAAGTGGCCACCGTCTCTGGTGCTGGCCACTGCACTCCTGTATTTGAGGTGCTTGTCTCCTTCACAAAAGTTCTTGAGCCCTACTGCACTGTACGTTCTTAGCAGTTCCTGGGTCAACGCACCATTGAAGCTGAGTTATCTCGCTGCTTTATGACACTTTTTGAAACTGAATAAGAAAATCGCTTGAATTTGCTTTTTGTCTAACATCATTTCTATAGTCTAAAACACGTATAAAATAAACAGCAAATTATAAGTCATTAGCAAAACATATAAGGTGAGAAATGTGCATTAAAATTATATATAACATTACCACACTTATTAAAGAATGTATTCAATATGGGGCCAGCAGATGGCATAGTAGTTATGTGCTGGACTCTCAAACGGCTGATCTCAGTTTGAATCTGGACCTGGTGGTGTCAAACTCATGCCAGGTGTGTGTATGTGTGTGCCCAAAATCGCAGGAGGACAATGGAGGAGAAGGGATTGTGGAGTGGCCATTCCCCCTAGGAGGATGATTTTTCACTGTCCCTCTCACTGTCTCTGTCTCCCTCTGGTGAGTGCACACACCCTAAAGCAAAAACCACTAAAAAAAAAAAAAAAAGAATGCATCCAATATCAAATGACAAATTTCAACAATGCACCAATCCAATAGCTCAGACTCCCCAGCTCAGGGACCAGTGGAAGACACTGACAGTTGCTAGTTTTTTTTTTTTTTAATCCCATTTTACTTCTGTGCTGTGGGGAAGAAAGTCATTAGACCCACGTAGAGATGGATCAGAAACAACACTATCATCCAGTCTTCATAGTTTCCATTCTAACCAGAGGAAAATGATGGCGTTGGTGGCTGCTCGGACCTGGGAACGAATACACTGAGGAAATTTAGGTATTCTCATTTCCCCAGTGCAATAGTGTAAAAAGTGTCTTCAGTAATGTTAGAGAAATAAATGGAGAAATGGTTATTGTTTATGGACTTGATGAAATCAGAGTGTTTCCCTGAAAGAATCTTTAAATAACTAATTTACTCTGTCTCTGTGAATAGTCTTGGATCTGTGATCAGAGTGTTAAACTGTGATTTTGTGGAGAAACTGATTGCCATGGAGAAGCAAAGTGGGAAGCCCCAGTTCTGAGCTCTTGGCTCAGCATCCTCTGACCTAAATTTGCTGGCTGTACCTCGGTGCCACAAAGCTGTCCTGTAGGAATGTCAGTAATACACTGCAGCAGTTAGCGACAAAAAGACCTTGGAAACAAATGGTCTAATAGTTTCCACCTTTTTAAATTTTTTCTACAAATATAGTACAACTGAATAAAATGGTGGCTAACAGATGATTTAATGGGTCACTATTGAATGTCCTGCAGTGTTGGTAAATCACATTGTTAAGAAGCAAAGAAGCTAGAACTAGTGCCATCCCACCAGCTTTCTAAGTTCTGGAGGTTGCCAGATAATTCCCAACCACCTTCGGCCCATTGGAGTTCCTGCAATACACTATGTTGTTTATATGCATTCTAAAATATTTGAGAAAGGTTCTGGGATCTTCTGTGACTCAATATATCATTAATAAAGTTGGTAAACAGAAGTTGGAGGGCACTTCAGATTGTTGGAAGCTTAGGTGAATTCTACAGAAACTGCGATTCATTTTTCCCTTACGTCAGTGTGGATGGGGTTTGCGTTAACAAAGACTGCAAGACACTAATCATTGGCGACTGTGTGTCCCCCTCCATACGTGGAGGGCAAGAGCCTTAATTGGAAGAGCATCGTTCAGGGGCTCATTAAATCCAGCTTTTGTGGTAGAAAACTTTTAATGATTTGGCAAAGTTGAGCACCGCAGAGCTTGTTAAATAGCCTTCCAATTAGCAAGAGTGAAAACTTTACTTCGTCCCCTTGGAACCTGCGATTAATTGGAGCCTTCATCTATTAGAGGAGTTGAGAGAAATTCTCAGGGACTAATAAAAATCTTTTATTGGCATACACAAAGGATACAAAGTTGCATGGTTGTCATGGTGACACCTGGCGGAGAAATGAGTCTCATAGCAGTAAAGTTACCTTTCCTAACTAGTGAACTGTTGCCAGTCTATGTTTAATTACTCTATATTTATCATAAAACTTTTAACAATGAAATGTTGTATCCTCTGATTCTAAGAGACACAACAATGAAATGTTGTATCCTCTGATTCTAATAGAGACACAATGCCAAAATAAGTTTATACATACTCACAAACACAGAAATTAGACTGATTTATCAGCATTACATTAAAAACCCACAAATTTTAAATTTCTAAATGTAATTGCAATATAATTTATTGTGATAAATATGGTATATGCATATTAAGCAAGATAGTCTAATCCTGCCTTCTATAAATGTGCTGAGAGAATAGCACATTTTACGCCCTCACCTCATAGTGCATACGTGCAGACAGATCTCCTTATCCAACCAGAATGTTATCTCCGGCTTTGCAGTATCTCTTGTCTTTTCAATGAGACACAAGGAATATATTTCAAACCCAGAATTGTCTAACAAAAAGCATAAACCCTTGATTTATCTTGAGGATAAATAGGAATGTGGATGATATAATGAAGTCCGGATACCTAACACTTACACCTTTTTGAAAACAATGTATTGAACCTGTTTTAAGTCAGAAAATCAGTTTTCTTTCTAAAGCTGTCGTAAACCTCTAGCAGGTACCAATGGTCACCGACCACACTTGCACCGGTTTGTCTGTGTGGCCAGCAAACAGTCTGCCCGTCAGCAGACCAGGCCGGAGAGTGCACGGGGGTGGCCCTGCCTTTCTGCAGGTACTGATAACTCCCTGCTTCGGTTCATCCACGATGATCTCGCCCTCTAAATCGGAGTTCTTGATGCTGGGGCCCGTGGCAGCGCAGAGCCAGTAGTGGCTGGGCTAAAGCACAGGGCGTTGATGTCCCCGCCGTCCAGCGTGTAAAGGTGCTTGCCTTTGTCGAGCTCCCACAGCATGGCCTGGTCACACTTGCCCCCAGAAGCATGGAGGGATCCATCTGGAGATGGTCGTAGTGTTCACGTAGCCCGTGGCCAGTGTGGTTGGTCTTCAGCTTGCAGTTAGCCAGGTGCCACACCTTAGCCAGCTTGTCCCAGCCACAGGAGACAATGGCAGCGTTACTGCTGCTGGGCGAGAAGTGGATGCAAGCCACTCTGAGTGGCTGTCATCCCGCACCATGCACTTGCACACACCCAGAATGTTCCACAACTTGATGATCTTACCTCGAGATCCAGAGACAATCTGCCAGTTACCAAGAAATATAAAATATGAAAGTTCATGAACTTTTTTGAGTAATGGAATTAAAGTGTAAGTTTACTTTGGTACAAACAATTTTGAAATCCCTGCACAGATTTTTCATAATGCACCATCTTCTATGGACTTTTTGAAGATCCTTTCTACAGACAGAAACAAGGCCTCTGATGCCTTTCCAAATGCCTTCCCACTTTGTCCTTCTTGCGATGTCTGTAGAGCTAACCAGTACCATGCAGCCAGTATCAGCCAACCCCATATGTGACGGACACTATAGATGGTCTCACCCCGCTCCTTCTAACGATGTTTCCTTGTCTTTTGCCACATGGTGCAAAGGCGGACCCATCCCCTGAGGCAGGGAAGGAGTGTGGGCTCTGACACTGGGTGTACAGGACGGCCGTCCAAGGATTCGTATGGACGGGAATTCCCCACATGCCCTTGGGATTGGCCAGGGCTGTTCCATAGGCTGGTACCCTTGGTGGACACCACATGCAGCAGGAACAAGAGCTAATGCCCAGGTCCCAGGCTGGTGCTGTGAGCTCCTCCCCTTGTCTTCGTCTCCACCTGACTCCAGGCAGTCTAGCTCCACTGCTACCCCAGGATTCCTTGTGAGGTGACCCCAGAGAGGTGTCTAGGAAGCATCTTCAGATGCTGGGGAGGCAGGAACCATGGGCCCAGAAAATACCCTCTATGTGGTTGGTAATATGCAACCATGCCCAGCATTTTAGGTAGGCTGGGATGCCGTCCTCAGCCTCCCATGTGGTCTCAGCTGGCCAGCACAAGTGCCCAGCATGCAATGTGTGGCTGGGTCAGTGATCCTTCTGATAGGCTGTGTAACTGATTTGTTATTAATTTGTTGACCACTTCTGTATTTATTCTCATCTGGGATATTGGCTTGTAATTTTCTTTTCTTGCAATATCCTTGCCCTAGATATCACAGAGATGATGTCCCTGTACAATAAGTTTGGAAATATTCTCTTTGGATTTCCAAAGGCTTTGAGAATTGCTAGTAGTTCTTTTTTTCTACTTTTTAACAAAATTGCTCTAGGGCATGTTCACTCACCACAGAGGGAGGGAGGGAGGATGGAAGGAGGGGAAAGAGAGAAAGAGAGAAAGAAAACACCCTTTGGGGAGATGGCCATGCTACAATCCCTTCTCCTCCATTCTCCTCTTGGGATTTTGGGCACACACACATATGTGCCTGGCATGTTTCTGGAGTCACCAGACCCAGGACTGCTCTAGGACAGTCTAGTGTGGGGGATCCAGCTTCCTCAACCACCGCACCATGGGCTGGCCCTGTTTTGTTTTTTAATCCACATAGCTACTCTATGTAGTTTGTAAGATTTAATCTATTTACATTCAAGATAATTTTTGATAAGTCCTTACTTTACTATGTGCCATTTTGTAAATATTTTTGGTTACTCTATAAATTCTTCGTTTTTTTTTGTAATTAAATTGTCCTTTACTTGCAGTGAGAGATGACATTTCCTCATAATTATAATAGGCTTCCTTGTTAGTTTAGAAAGTGAGAAAACTTTACAAAATAAAAAAAGTATATTCCTTTTTAAAAAATTCTCCATTTCTTTCTTTCTCTCTTGCTGTCTTCCTCTGTGTTTTGATGGTTTTCTAGAGTGGGATACTTCAATTTTTTCTTCTTCAATGTCTTCTACTACAAGTTTTCCATTTGTGGATGCTTTGAGATTTATATAAATCTTGTGATAATTATAACAAAATATCTCAGTCTAATATTATTAATTTTGATTGATACACAAACCTTGCACTGTTACTCACTCCCCACATTTTATGCTTTTGTCATAATTGTTTTCATCCTTTTATAAATTATACGCTTTAATTATTGATGTTTTTAAAAGTTCTGTCTTTTAATCCCCATATTAGAAATATAGTTGATTTATACATCCTTATTACAATATTAAAATTTGACAATGTACTTACTTTTATCAGTAAGTTTTAGCATACATAGTGCCATATTAATAATCAGCATTCTTGGGGCCAGCAGGTGGTATAAGGTGCTAGACTCCCACATAACCAACTATGGTTTGAGTTCTGGACCTGGTGGCTTGAAATACATGCTGGGTACATGTGTATGTATGTCCAAAGTTCTTAGAGGAGAGTGGAGGAGAAGAGATTGTGGGATGGCTATTCCCCTTGGGGGGTGATTTCTCACTTTCTCTCTCTCTGGTTCTTGCTATGTCTCCAGTGAGTGCATATGCTCTCTAGTAAAAATCTTTCTTTAAAACAATTAGCATCTTTTAAAAAATAAGTATTTTATTTTAGTTATTATTATTATTACTTTTTAATTTGACCAGAGAGAGAGGGGAAGTGAGAAAGTAAGCTGCCAGGTCTGGGATTAGAACCACAGTTGGTCATGTAGGAGTCTAGTGCCATAACCACCCATGCCACCTCCCAGGCCCAATCAGGATTCTTTTTATTATTAATTTTTAGCTTTATTGTAAGGCAGACTTACTTGTAATATACTTCCCCAGCTTTAGTTTCTTTGGAAAGTCTTTATCTCCCCTCCAGTTTTGAAAGACATTATATGAGTATAGTACTCCTGATGGGCAGATTTTTCCTTTGGGATTTGGTATATATCATACCATTCTCTTCTGATGTAGAAAGTTTCTGTGAAAAAGCCACCGATAGTTATATAAGAGTTCTTCTGTATGTAACAAGTCACCTTTCTCTTGCTTCTTTAAAACTTCTCTCTTGATCTTTAACTTTAGACAATTTGATTGTAATGTTTTATGGCACAGGTCCCATTGAATTCAACCTGCTCAATGTCTTTCGGGAATCTGTATATCTATATCTATTTCTTTCTCTTTTTTTTTCTAGTTTTCTGTAGAGATCATGCTCTTGTCAGAGAGAGACAGAGACATAGAGAGGAAAATTTAGAAATTGCTCCTTAAGGTGATGACTGTGATGCAATCCTTTCTCCTCTTCTTCCATTTCCTATTCTTCACTTGGGATTTTCAAACCACTGGGTCCGGCTCTCAAGCTGTGTAATCATCCTTGTGGGATCCAGCCACTTTAACCAGCATGCCACTGGCTGGCCTTCTATTTCTATTTTTTTTTCAAGCTTGAGATCTGTCACTTTTTTAAAAGTATGTTTTGTTTTTCTTTCTATCTTCTCATTCTGAATTCCAGTAATGCATAGATTATTCCATGTAATGGAACACCCCTTAAGCTCTCTTCACTCTTACTTATTCTATTTTCTTTGGTGCCTCAATATGGATAGTTTACAATGACCTATCTTCAAGCTTTTTTATTTACCTATTTTTCGCTTGATCTAGACTGCCAATGAAACCCTCTTGAATTTTTTTGTTTAGCTATTGAATTCTTCAGATATACTATTTGTTTTACATTATTTCATATTTTTACTACTTTGTTAAAATTCCCAGTTTGTTCGTGTATTTCTTTCTTGATCTCAGTGAACATCTTCAAAATTATTCTTTTGAGTTTACCGTTGGATGAATCACATATCTTTGTTTCATTAGGGTTTGTTTCTGGATATTTACTTTTTAAAAATACTTCTCTGTTTCATTTCTTTTTTTTTAACTCTGGTGATTTATGTGTGTTAGAAAATACATCAGCCTCTTCTGTTCCTGCCAACTGGCTCTGTGTAGAACAATGTCACCAAACAGGCCAGTGTGAGGGGCTAAGGTGCCTCTCAAATCTTTGTGTTTATACAACATCAGTTACTGTTTTTGTGTCTCCTAGTGGATTAAGATGTGCCAAATACTGTCAATGCTCCCAGGTAAGATATAATAAGATTTATCTAGATGTTGCTGTAAATTTTGGTTTAGATCTGCCCCCTGGTACCTACTCTCCACCCCAAGGTGAAGCTGAAAGCAGGACTTTACCTCATCTTCTTTATGCATTAACCTGGAATGAAAATCTGTGGCAATTATCTACTCTCGTGTGCAGACTGTAACCTCTGGGTCCTGTAGGGATAGTCACTAGGAGACTCATCGAATGTCTATCTCTTTGCCTCCTGTGGTCTGGGGAAATGCAGGAATGCAGAGTACCATGAATCTCAGTTACAGGTGGTTAAGGAGGCAATATCTTTGTTTGTAAATGTAAAACATCTGGTATCGATGCATGGACAAGCATTTTCCAGGAAAATTCTACAGATCTGGCTTTATCACTGGAGTGAGCCTTGAAAAGGTTTGGGAAATGTCTGAAATGTTTTTTCTCATAGTTGGTTTCCAGATGCAGGCTAGGTAGGATTCTGACCTTTACTTAGAAATTTTAAAATAAAAGACAGTCATTGCATGTCCCCACTCAGTACTTACGGAGTGCCCGCACTTGACAGCAGAGACAGAAAGACTGGCAGGTAGAGTAGCAGGTAGGACGACTGTACACACTAGAGACAGTGCAGGAGGGTACAGGTAACAGGGATGGGGAGGAGGGGATCAGGGAAAAAATAAAACGCTTAACAGACCCAAAAACAAAAAGTTATTTGTTGATGATAATATAATGGTAATGTCTTTGTGTTGATTAATATGCACTGTATTCATACTGGGAAAACCGTGTTGTACACTGTAAAGATATACAGTGATTACATGTATATAAAAATACATTAAAAATGCAGAAAATATTCTTTTATTTTTAGAGAGAGATGTTTTTCCTCTAGGGCACATGTGCTTACTAGAAAGATGGAGAGACAGACAGCGAGAAATCATCCCCCAAGGGGATGGCCACGCTGCAATCCCTTCTCCTCCATTCTCCTCTTGTGCTCTCGGACATGCACATGCACCTGGCATGAGTTTAAGCCACCAGATCCAGGACTTGAACTGTGGTCGACTACGTGGGAGTCCAGCAATGTAGCCATTGCAAAAACTGCTGGTCCCTGTGCAGTCTTCTAGGGGAGCAGCTAGGAGGTGTGCATCTTACTCCTCCTCTGTCTTGATCCAGTCTGAGTAGTAGGCCCTGGAAATGACTGCTTGTTAGTTCAAAACCTCCTCTTTGTTCTTTGATCAAGGGAGGCTGGTGATTGCTAAGCCTCTGAGTTCCCAGAGCTCTGAAGGTTAGGGTGAGATTCCCCAGGAGGCATCTACGAAATTCAGAGGACTTAGTGCCTCAAGAGACAGCACTTCATTCTTCGTTATGTCTAAATAGTATTTCCTCTGTGTATGGTAACACATTTTCTTTCTCTAGTCCTCAGATACTAATGTGTCCAAATATTTTACATTTATTATTAGTGTTTTGCACTTTATCCAACAACAGTTTTAGGTAGCCTATGCTTTACAGGTTTGGTTGTTGATTATTTTGGAGACACATTTTATTTTGAATATTTTTCTAGTTTGCTACTTGGTTAATGTAAGTAAATCTCTGTAAGTGGATTTAATAAACTCCCTGAACTCCATTATTAATTCTAATCTTTAAAAGTGCTTTCAGTTGTTTTTCTTCAAGGAAACTTATCATGGCATCTTAAGTTAACTTTTAAATTTTTTAAAACAATTCTTCTAATCCTTAAAATTATTTCAGTTACTTTCCTGAAAGTATTGTGCAATTTCTCCAGTATACTAAGTGGCTTCGGGATAATGAGTAATCTATTTTTTTATTTATAGTCCTTGTTAAGAATTTTTTCCTTACTCCATGTCATAAAGATACTCTCCTATGATTCTGTTTGATTGTTTTCTAAAAAGTGTGGCATTTAACTCTTTGGTTAGATGCATAATCTATCTCAGATTAAATTTTGTGTATATAATTAGGCAGAAGTCAGATCTGGAAATGAAAGGAACATAACCGTGATTGGTGAAACCATTTTCCTGAATTATGTTTGGAACTGTTGGTCCGCGAGAGTACATCCTTTGAGAAACTGTGGTTACAGTTTCCAGTAACATTGTTCTTTCCAAGAACAATGGAATCTGGATTTCAATGAGTTAATTCATGAACTTACTCTAGATAATGTGCCTGAAGTCTTTTTTTATTAATTAATTTATTAAAAAAATTTTATATACATTCAATCACATTGTTTAGCTTGCAAAGTGAACATTTCAATACGTGAACATTTCTCCCCAGACCAGTTGATCAAAATATCTTCAACAGATAACACCACACCTCCCCATCCCGTCAATTCTCTGCCTCCGTATCCCTCCTCCAAATGTCCTTCCCCAGGCCCCACTCCTCCACACACACCACATCTGGCATTCACACCCATCTCTTGTGTTTGTATATCCTTTAGTCAATTAGTTTCAGTCATAGAGTGCGGACACTCGGTATATATTAAGTGGGGACATACAATGTCTCTCCTTCATAGCCTGGCTTGCTTCACTCAGCAGTAAATCTTATTCTTCCACTTTCTGTCAAAAGCCAGGGCTTTGTTGGTTTTTATGGCTGAATAGTATTCCATAGAGTACATGTGCCACCGTTTTTCAATCCTTCGTCCGTACGGGGCACTTGGGTTGGTTCCATGACTAATGTGCCTGAGGTCTTGAGGGAAGAACTGATCTATCATTTGGTCTATGCTGTAAGCCTGTTTGGGGGACATATTCCTCCCTGGCTTTTCCACAGGTTCACTCCTTTTGAGAGCTCTTTGCCTGTGTCCACTTTAGCGGGGTGTTCACTGGGACATGCAACTGCAAAGAAAATTTACAATGTTTAGTTCTTAAATATGGAATAAGCTTTCAGGTCACGATTTTACCCACAGCACCTGAGAAATGATTGCCTTTACTTTCAGGAATGTCTAGTTTTGAATGTCTAGAAATTTTGATAATTGTTAAAGGTGCAGGTGTTTTGATTATCCCTAAGACATCTGAGATCTGTCAGCTCTTATTTCTTTTTGTTTTTGCCAGAGAGCACATATGCTCAGAGGAGAGAGAAAAAGGAAGAGGAGAGAGAGAGAGATGTAGAGAAGGAAAGCATACCCCAGTAGAGTGTGGTCACCTTACAACCCTGATAGCTTCATGTCTCTACCATCAAGAACCAGGACACGCATGCACATGTACCTAGTGTGTTTTCCAAGTCATCAGGACTGAGAGTAAATCTCAGATGACCAGGTGGGATACAAACCCCGACATGCTGTGTGTAACTGCTGTGTGGCTGGCCAGCCCCTGTTGGCCATATTTTAGTACGTTATTATGAAAAAGGAATCAGCCTTTTTCCAATCATTCACAGATCACAGGCTACTCCAGATGCACTTAATATCTATATAAATGTCAGCAGCTTTATCTTCTGCCAGCAGACAGGCTCCGATTAGGGCAATCAGGTGTGCTTGTTGGCATGATTCTGTGTCTGGAGCAGAGTTGTCTTCTACGATTTCATTCAGAGACAGGGGCAACAACCGCACAGCAATTTCTGGAGTCATTTTTAAAATAAGAGCCATAACTAAACCAGATCCCATCAACATTTTTACAGTGTTTCAGAAGTCTCATATGGACGTGAGCAGTTAACCAGCCAGGGTAACGCATTCATGAGACAGTCTGTCAGAGGATGGGGTGGGGACTGTCAGCGAGACATGGTGGAGTGGGTGAGGACACTGCCAGGCAGGCCTGCTGACCGAAATACACGGGTGCGAGAGTTTGGAGAGGGCTTCAGACTCAGCCTGGTGACACGGTGGGTGGTACACTGACCTGTATTGTGGAAGCCACACAGTCAGCTGAGGGTTCAGATCCCTGGGTGGGTCTGAAAACACACCAGGCACATCTGTGTGTGTCCGAGTTCTGATGAGCTGGAGGGCCGGGGAAGGGAGGGTAGCACGAGGCCCAGTTGCAGATGCTTCTCTCTCTGTCTCTTTTCTCTGTCTCTCCCTCTCTGTCATATATATATATATATACGCTTGTGTTCTCTATCATTGTTTTTAAAGGATATTTACTCAGAATGAGGAACATAAATAACAAGCGGGGGGAAATCTGCAATAATTTCTTAAATTACCTGCCTTGAAGCGTGGACAGTGGCCAAGAGCGCTCCTGTTCTGGGGGTGGGGCCTTCGCTGCTGTGTCCAACTGCTGACCACATAACCTTTCAGGCCACGTGGACCCCATAGCTTTGAGTTAAGACTTCTGAGACATTTTCCTGATACTAAAGAAAGCGCCCTGTAAGTCAACTACCAGGAGCACGTTACTTCCATGGAACTAGCTAATGCGGCGTGAGAGTTGGAACCACCAAATGTCTGAGAATCACAATGTTATTAATCGTTCTTAAGTGTTGTAAAAAATGCCATTTTCCCCTTTGATAAAAAAATAAGAAGTAAAATCATTTAATGAGCACAAAAATGGAAAATTATCTGGTGATGATAATACGTATGGTAATGTCTTTGACTAGACTAACGTGCAATGTGTTCATGCTGGGAAAATCCATTTTGTATTCTGTGAAGATGTATTGAGATTGAATATGAAAAGAAAAGAAAAAAAAATACCATACTTTTTCACTGAGTTTCCTGACTAGAAAACCCTGGCTGTTCTGTGGGAATCCCAAAGAAATCCCCCTTTCTTAGTGAAATATTTTATTACGGGTTTCATACGTTCAACTGTTTCTGACTTTAAAGGATGTCATTTTATTTTAGGCAAAGGTTTGGGTGGCTCAGCCTCAACTGTAACAGGAGGGGCTAACATTTTTCCAATGTTTTCATGTGACTGGGACTGTAAGAGGTCTGGCAAGGTTTCATTAAGATATTAGTATCAGACATAAAATTGTAAAAATTGATGAATTTACATGGCCATGGCTCCACCTTCACTTGTCTGTCTTTCTTGTTCTTGCATCTTTTGCTCCATCTTCAAGAACATTCTTCCTTCTGAGCGAAGATGCGTGTGTTGGGGGGGCCCAGCAGGTCGCTGCCAGGAGCTTACACAGGAGATGAAGGCAGAAGGGAGTGAAGGCTGCGACGTGCCCGTTGGGACCGAGAGGCTGAGATTTACAGGAAGTCGTGAGTGGCTGGGCCCCTACCCCCACACACCGTGTTAATGGCCTCACTGCTATGACGGGACGGTGTGGTCTGTTGGATGAACAGAGTGGCCCGCCTGTTAGTGAGGGCACGAGTTTGCTCCCCACTTAGCAAACTATTCGCTTCTACTGTGTTTGTAAGGAGAAACAGAAAAGCCCCTTTTTCCTCCAAGTCAAGGGGGAAAAAGGGGCCTATCACCTCTGAAACGGTCTACTTTTTGGGCTGTCAATTGTTTCTGCAATCTTTAAAATTTCCTTGACTTTTTGTAATAAAAGTAGAGTCCTCTAAGGTCCTCAGGCTATAAACTCGTAATCTAGAAGCCTAATTTTGCTCTTTTTTTGATGAGTTCTAGAAAGCCAATTTGGCACAAAAGTGAGGTCACAATTCTGTCCAGTTTATTTGGTGTCTTATAACTGAAATGAATGAAGAGAATGGTTTTATAAAGTGAACGTAAGAGCAAGACAACACATTTGAGGAAAGAAAAGAAAGTCAGTTCAACTTGAGAAACTGAGGCATGTTAAAATCTGCCAGGTCCAGGGGACTTGGACAATGAGACCCCGTGACAACTGTCCTCCGTACCCTTCAAAATGGTGTGTTTCTCAGGAGTTAAAGAAGCAAGTCCCTCGCTGTCTCTGCACTTTGCCCAGAACTAAGCACAGTGGACTTCATGAGCACGCAGCCCTCCCACACGGTCTGCAGTACTCCCGCCTCTGTGATGGCCTTTTGCTCCAGACGTTTTCTCTTTTAAAATTGTGATATAGAACACTCCTGAGCAGGAGAGAGTAAGAATCTACGGACACACAGCAGCCTACACCCCGGGGCTACACTTAGGGACACACAGCGGCCTACACCCCGGGACTACACTTAGGGACACACAGCACTCTACACCCCGGGACTACACTTATGGACACACAGCAGTCTACACCCCGGGACTACACTTAGGGACACACAGCGGCCTACACCCCGGGACTACACTTAGGGACACACAGCGGCCTACACCCCGGGACTACACTTAGGGACACACAGCGGCCTACACCCCGGGACTACACTTAGGGACACACAGCGGCCTACACCCCGGGACTACACTTAGGGACACACAGCGGCCTACACCCCGGGACTACACTTAGGGACACACAGCAGTCTACACCCCGGGACTACACTTAGGGACATACAGTGGTCTACACCACAGGACTACACTTAGGGACACACAGCAGCCTACACCCCGGGGCTACACTTAGGGACACACAGCAGTCTACACCCCGGGACTACACTTAGGGACACACAGTGGTCTACACCACAGGACTACACTTAGGGACACACAGCAGTCTACACCGCAGGACTACACTTATGGACACACAGCAGTCTACACCCCGGGACTACACTTAGGGACACACAGCGGTCTACACCCCGGGACTACACTTAGGGACACACAGCGGCCTACACCCCGGGACTACACTTAGGGACACACAGCAGCCTACACCCCAGGACTACACTTATGGACACACAGCGGCCTACACCCCGGGACTACACTTAAGGACACACAGCGGCCTACACCCCAGGACTACACTTAGGGACACACAGCAGTCTACACCCCAGGACTACACTTAGGGACACACAGCAGTCTACACCCCAGGGCTACACGTATGGACACACACACAGCAGTCTACACCCCGGGGCTACACTTAGGGACACACACACAGCAGCCTACACCCTGGGGCTACACTTATGGACACACACACACAGCACGCCTATACCCCAGGGCTACACTTAGGGTCACACTTATGGCCACGCCACAATCCCTTCTCCTCCATTCTCCTCTCAGGATCTTGGGCACGCACGCACACGCGCCGGCATGAGTTTAAGCCACCGGGTCCGGGACGTGAACCGCGGTCGACTACATGGGAGTCCAGCGACATAGCCATTACGCTACCTGCTGGTCCCAGGCAGTGACTTTATTATAACCCCTACAGTAGTGGTCCCCAACCTTCCTAGCACCAGGAACTGTCTTACTCGAAGACAGTCCTTCCTCAGGTGGGGGCAGAGGGGGCTCCCAGAATTATTCTAATGCACTGCTGTGCACTCCATTCCCGTCACTACCCCGTTGCAATATACAATGAAACAATCACACAATAAGGTTCATGCTCCCATGAAAACCCCATGAAAATCCCAACAAAGTGACAAGCAACAAGAAACAGCTATGAATTTACAACATACTATCTAACTTCATCTAAAAATGAAACTGCTGCTACTGGCACTTAGTCCGCCTGTAGCACTACCTGACCTTCGGCCACAGGCAAAGTCAGTCTTCTGCTATAGGTCTAAGGTGCAGAGGGCAGGATTCCAAGAAAAGAAGGGTTAGTGAGAATAGCCCAAATAAATTCTAGACCTTAGCTAGAAAAACAAACAAACAAACAATAAACAGAAGGGAGGTCCCAGATCCTTCACCCCTTTGTACCCAGTGAACTCTCTGGAGTCAGAGGGCCAAGATGACCCATGAGCTGTTACCAAGAACTGCATCTAGAGGAGGACACTGAGTGATCTTAGAGGTGTGAGCGTTATGCCAGAAATGCCAACATAGACAAACACTGAGGCAAAATACATAAAGACTTTTTGTATTCTTTTCTAAAATCTTTCTTTCCTATTAAATTCTCTTTCTTATCTACTTTTATTGTGGTTGTGGCTTTATTTTGCATCTAGGGACAAGTCTCTAATTCTAGTGATCTGGACCCATAGAACCAAGGATTTTATACAATATAGCTCAACACTCTCCCATCCTATGACAATTTCTAACTTCCCCTGTCTCTCTCTCTCACCTTGTCTCTCTCTTTCTGGTGAGCACATGTGCCCTATAGCAAAAACTAAAAGAAAAAAAAAAAGATGAAGGCCTCTTTTTGTAAGATGAAACCTGCTGCTTTGCCTGTCCACCATGCTCGCCTGCCCTTCTCACTGCTCTTGAACGTTCTCATGCCTTCCCCATGGAGCAGGATTAGGGGACGTCAAAGTCCAGTCCTGAGAGTGAGTTCTAAATGGGCTTATGTTTCACCAAGTAAAGGGGAAGGGGTACCACACTGACTAATGGGGAGATATAGAAGAAATCAATAAAAGACTATCAAAGCAATAAAATATTGATTTGTGTTCATAACTTACCTACTCCCCAGAATTTAAAGAAGAGAAACGCAGAGTTGATCACCACTAGCTCTCCACCTATCCTATAGTAAAGTAGGAAGGGCTTCTTTGACCTACACCACTACCACCCAGGCCCTGAAATACCAGAGTGAGAAATAAGGTGTGCTGCCCAGCCTGTGCTGATGCTGCAGCTCATAACTTGGGCTACTACCTTACATTCTACCTGCCCAGCTCAGTTCCAAGCCACACTGAAAGTAGAGAGGTTTAGGGATACATGGATCAAACACCTGAAGACAGTGAGGCTCTGGAAGAATTTTCTTCTCACCTTGTCTCCCATAAGAGAAAAAGGAGAGAAATGCTTCCTCTGAAAATCTGAACCTAAAACAATCATTGTGGAAACAACACTCTCACCCACAGTAGAAGAGGGAAGTTGACATAGGACTAACATATACCACAGCAAAACACACAAGCACAAAGCTACAGAAACGTACTCCAAAGATAGGAAGAAATGAGTACATTGCCACATGTCTAAAATTCATAGCAGAGTCCCCCCAAATATTAAAATAAACAGGAAATTTCTCCTCTCCGAAGGGACATAATAACACCTTACCAAAAATGGATAAAACACACATTTAAAAAATCACAGAAATGTTAGAAAAAGAATAATAATAGTCATGGTAATAAAACTCAATGAGATGCAAGAGAAAACAGATAATAAATTCCAGGAGACAAGAAAGACTTTCCTAACCTGAAGGACAACTTTATAAGGAAATAGACATCCTAAGAAACAATCAAACAGTACTTTTGGAGATAGAATACAGTGCAGGGTATCAAAACTTCCCTCAAATTATTAACACATATTAGACCACAAAGAAGAAATAAGCTCTGGCCTTGAAGATGAAACCTCTGTTTTAGAACAAGTGACCAAAAAGAATGAAAAAAATGTCCATAAAAAATAATGACAACATAGGGAAAATCCTAGACACCATTAAATAACTAAATGTCTTCATAATGTGTATTTCAAAAGGTGAAGAGACAGATAAAGGCATAAAAAATCTCTTTAATGAAATATTCACTAAAAACTGTCCAAAATCAGAGAGGCATATGGACATCCAATTCCAGGAAGTAAAAAGAATATCAAATAAATTTAACAAAAGATGATCCTCTTTAAGACACATCATAGCCAAATTGGTAGAATTAAAAGAGAAAGAAAATATTCTAAAAATGTTCCTAAGTGTACTTTGTACGAGAATGTTTTCAAGCTTAGTTTTCATTGAAAATATAATGCATTCTAAGGGTCAAAACTCAACTTTCAGCTACAAGAAAGACCTCTAAGTATAAAATGCAGCTCTATGAGTGGAGTTTTTCTGCCAAAGAATTTTCTTATTTTCCATGCACAAGTTCGCTTTTACACTGAAAACCTTCATGATTATCATAGAAAGTTAGTTTCATTTAAAAATTTCCATACACTAACTGTGTAAAACTGCTTATAAAATTGTCTTCACATGTTGTTCAACTTCTAAAGATAAGTAAGTGGTGAAAAGAAGTTTGTGTTAGTTTGTTCCTAAGTGTACTTTCTATGAGGATGTTTTCAAGCTTAGTTTCCATTGAAAGTGTAATGCATTCTAAGAGTCAAAACTCAACTTTCAGCTACAACAAAGATCTTCAGGTATGAAATACGGCTCCATGAGTGGAGTCTTTCTACCAAAGAACTTTCTGATATTCCATACACCAATTCACTTTTACCCAGAAAACTTACATGTTTATCTCCTAAAGTTAGCTTCATTTTACAACATCCGTACACTAACAGTGTAAAACTACTTCCAAATCCAAACACTGATGTAGGCATATCTGTCTTCACATGTTGTTCAACTTCTAAAATTAAGTGGTAAAAAGAAGTTTGTGTTAGTTTGTTCCTAAGTGTACTTTCTACAAGGATGTTTTCAAGCTTAGTTTCCATTGAAAGTGTAATGCATTCTATGAGTCAAAACTCAACTTTCAGCTACAACAAAGATCTTTAGGTATGAAATGTAGCTCCATGAGTGGAGTCTTTCTGCCAAAGAACTTTCTGATATTCCATGCACAAGTTCACTTTTACACTGAAAACTTACATGATTATCTGTGAAAGTTAGCTTCATTTTACAACGTCTGTACACTAACAGTATAAAACTGCTTATAATCCAAACACTGATGTAGAGCGAAACTGTCTTCACATGTTGTTCAACTTCTAAATATATGTAAGTGGTAAAAAAGAAATTCTAAAAATGGAAAGAGAGAAATGCCAAGTTATTTAAAAAAGGCTATTTCATTAGACTAAGATCATATTTCTCAACTGAAACAATGCAGGCAAGGAAAGAATAGGAAGATACATTTAAAACTCTGAAAGACAAACAATTTCAGATAGGAGTATTATACCCAGCAAGATTATCCTTCAAATGAGAAAGAGGAATAAAATCATTCCCAGATGAACAAAGGATGAAAGAATTCACCAAAACTAGACCAGATCTTTAGGAAATATTTAAGGGAACACTACATCAGGAATCTAAAGAGAGATAAGTAGAAAAAAAAAGAATACAAAACAACTAGAAAAAAAGAGTAACAAAAGAAAGGAATAAATCCACACATATCGATAATAACACTGAATGTTAATGGATTAAATTCTTCAACAAAAAGATACAGCTTCAATGTATTTAAATTAAAAAATAGGAACTCTTGGGAACCAGCAGTTAGCGTAATGGCTATGTGGCTGGACTCCCACGTAGTCAACCGCAGTTCGTGTCCCGGACCCAGTGGCTTAAAACTCACGCCAGGCGCGTGTGCGTGCGTGCCCAAGATCCCAAGAGGAGAATGGAGGAGAAGGGATTGTGGCGTGACCATCCCCCCTGGGGGGTGATTTCTCGCTTTCTATCTCTATGTCTCTCTCTGTCTGTCTGGCGAGCGCACATGCCCTATAGCGAAAAAAAAAAAAACCCTCAAAAAAAATAGGAACTCTCTGTATATTGCTTATAAGAAACACACCTCATTGTCAAAGAAATATAGACATTGAAAGTGAAGGGTTGCAGAAAGTTGTTTCATACAAACGGAAAATTATAAAAGACCAAGGTCATGAAACTGGTGTCAGGAGAAATAAACATTAGGATAAAAAGGGTAAAAACAGACAAAAAGGGATATTATATAGTTCTAAAAGGATTAATTCACCAAGAAGATATAATAATTATAAATATCTACACACACAACACCAGGCACCCAAATGTGAAAATAATAAAAAAAAAGAACAATTACTAGATCTAAAGGGAAAGATAGACTGCACATGATAATTGTTGGAGATTGTCAACAGTTGATAAGTCATCTAGATAAAAAATAAGTAGACACTGGAGCTAATTGATACCATAAACCAAATGAATCTGACAGATACATAGAGAATATTTCATTCAGCAACTACAAAACATACTTTTTTCTGTATCTACATGGAATATTTTCAAAGACTGACCACATAATAGGGCACAAAACAAGCCTCTACAAATTTGAAAGTATATAAACTATATCCAGCATGTTTTTCAACCACAATGGAATTAAACTTAAAATCAACCACAGAAAGAATCCTTGAAAATACACACACCAAAAAAATGGAAACTAAGCAACCTACCCTTGATTGACTTTGAAACTACTGAATAAAATAAAATTGAAATAAAACAATTCATTAGAACCAATGATAATGAGCACACCACTCTCCATAACGTTTAGGACACAGTGAAAGCAGTCATAAGAGGGAAGTTCATAGCCATTAGTGCTCAAAAGAAGAAAATATAAAGGTGGCAAGTAAAAAACACAACACCACATCTCAAAGATATGCAAAAGTAACAACAACAACAACAATACCAGAAGAAAAGAAACAGTAAGGATTAGAGCTGAAAAGAATAAAATAGAGAATAAAAGAACTACACACAAAAAATAAAACAAAATTCTGTTTTATGAGAAAATAAAATTGACAAATCATTAGCTAGATGAATCAAGAAAAGCAGAGAAAAGAACCAGATAGATAAAAATCAGTAATGAAGCTAATAATATTACAACCAATATATCAGAACTACAAAAAATTATGAGAGAATACTGTGGACAAACATATGTCAACAAACTAGAAAACTGAGGTGAGTTGGACAAATTTCTGGACATGTACAAGTTACTGAGACTGAGTCAGGAAGAAAGAGAAAACCTGAATAGACCAATAACAACCAATGCAATCGAATCAGTAATAAATAATTTTCCATCAAAGAAAAGTCCAAGTCTCAATGGCTTGATTTCTGAATTCTACCAAAATTTTAAAGAAGAGATAACCCAAATTCTCCTCAACAACCCCCCCCCCACACACACACACATACACACATAGGGCATGTGCACTCACCAGAGAAACAGAGAGAGACAGTGAGAAATCATCACAGGGCGGCGGGGAGTGTGTGCCACAGTCCCTTCTCCTCCATTATCTTCCTTTTGGGCACAAATATACACATGTCTAGTGCGATTTTTAAGCCGCTGGGTCCAGGACTCAAACTGTGGCCAGCCATGTGGGAGTCCAGTGCCTTAATCACCATGCCACCTGCTGGCCCTTCCTCAAAGTCTTTCTAAAGATCCAATAGGAAAAAACCCTACCAAGCTAATTCTATGAAGACTCTGTCATCTTGATACCCAAAGCAGACAAGGACATAACGACGATAACAAAAACCTATAGACCAATATCACTGATGAATACTTATGTAAAAATCTTCAATAAGATACTAGCAAACCAAATCCAACAGAACATTAAGAAGATTGTGCACCATAACCAGGTGGGATTTATCCCAAGGATGTAAGGATGGTTCAAAATACTCAAAATGGTAAATGTAATACATCATGTTAACAAAAAGAAATATAAAAACCATATTATTATAACTATATATGCAGAAAAAGTATTTGGTAAAACACATCTCTTGTAAAAAGCACTTGGTATAATACTTCATCTTCCTGATGAAGACTCTCAGAAAAACAGGCATAGAAGGGACATTTCTCAAAACAGTTAAAGCTACATATGACAAACCCATTGCTAATATCACACCAAATGGAGAAAAACTGAAAGCTCTCCCACTAGAAAGTGGTATGAGGCAAGCCTGCCCACTTTCTTCACTCCTTTTCAACAATAGTGCTGGCCAATGCAATTAGACAAGAGACCAAAATAAAAGGTATTCATATGGGAAAAGAAGTTAAACTGTCCCTATTCACAGATGATATGATTATACACATAGATAATCCAAAGAGATCCATGGGAAAACTCCCAAGAAGTGATAAATAAATTCAGTAATGTAGCAGTCAGAAAATAAATATACAAAAATCTATAGCATTTTAACACAACAACAATGAACAGAGACTGAATTGAAGAAAATAATCCCATTTACAATAGCTGCAAAGTAAATAATATACCTAGGAATAAACTTAACCAGAGAAGTGAAAGACCTCTAAAAAAACCCCCAAAATTTATTAAAAAACTGAAAATAAAACTGAGTACTATACAAAAAAAGAAAGACATTTGTGTGTTTTGGGATTTGAAAAATCAATATAATCAAAATATCAGCTCTATTGTATTTACATATGCAAGGAATTTCAAATTACTGGTGACATTATTCACAGAAGTAGGAGAAACAATGTAATAGTACTCAGATGTGTAGATCCTGTTCCCGTGGACCTGTCTGGACACTTAGTGCATAGAGACTGAGCAGCCAAGAAATAAAGATGAAGAAAAAAAGGAAAAAAAAAATAGAGAAAAGGAAAGAAGAAGAAAAAGTAAAATAAAAAAGAAGAAAAAAGATAATAAAAAACTTTAGATTTTAATTTTTAAAAGCAAAAAATGAAAACCGTGCAGCATGCATGCTGCATGAAAGCAATATTTCACAGCTTGAGTTTAATATCCATCTCAGGACGGGCCTCAGTTTGTGCTTTTCCTAAATGGAATGGGGAAAGGCCAACTTAATCACAGGGGCAAGGAGTTGAATATTATATCCCAGAATTTAATCGGAAAGATCAGACCACAACAGAAGCTAGATTAAGTACATGAGACTGAACTGGTGAAATACAGTTTTATGACTTTTGCTGATTTTCTTCTAGGTTTTGTTTTCTGGTTTTAAGGATTTTTATTCTGTATTGAGCTGCTGATAGGTTCATGTACCTACTATTTGAACAGAATCCTAACCTGTTTCCTGACTTTAAGTTTTAAGCAAAATTCCTTAGCATTTCTTTGATTTATTAAAGCTAAAACTGCTTTTCTTGAAATATATTAAAAATACATTAAAATATATTAAAAAATAAAAAACCCAAAAATCATAAAATTTGTCTGGCATCATGAAAGACCCCATATTACCAAGGCAATACTGTTCAAAAGAATAAAATAGGAGGCATCTCACTACTCAACTTCAAAATATATTACAAAGTGGTGATAATCAAATCAGTATAGTATGAGCACAAAAATATCTATGCATAGACCAATGGAACAGAATATAGAATACAGAAATCATCCCCAAATCATACAGCCAATTTATCTTTGACAAAGAGTACAAGACAATGCAGTGAAGGAAAAAAAAGTCTTTTCAGCAAATGGTGCTGGAAGAACTGGATATCCATTTGCAAAATAATGATGCAGGAACCCTATGTGTCACCATAGACAACAATTTTGAGTCAATGCAAAATGTATCAAAGATTTAATTGGAAAGTTTCTTAGGAGAAACTCTTGAAGACACTGGAATAGGCAAATATTTCTCAAGTAAGACCCTTAAAATAATTCCTCAAATAGACAAAAGAGATTATATCAAACTAAAAATCTTATTCACAGCAAAGGAAACAACAGTTAAAGTGAAGAGAAAATCTCAGAAGAGGAGAAAATACTTGAAAATTATGTTTGACAAGGGATTAATAACCACAATATATATGGCACTTACGCAGCTCACCCATTAAGAAATGAATAAGCCAATGAAAAAATCAGCAACGGACTGAGTAGACAATTTTCTGAGGAAGACATAGAATGGTTAAAAGGTGTATGAAAAAATATTCAGTGCCTAAAATCATAAGGGAAATGCAAATGAAAATCACAATGAGATACCATTTAACTCCAGTGAGAATGGCCCTGATTAAAAAAAATAAAATAAAGAACAATTGCCGGTGTGGAGAAAAGAGAACCCTCCTACACTGTTGGTGGGAATGTAACTTAGTACAACCTCTGTGGAAAGCAATACGGAGGTTCTTCAAAAAATGACAAATAGAACTACCATATGACCCAGTAATCCCACTCCTGGATATTTATCCAAGGATAGGAAAATACTCGGTAAGAAAGACACTTACACGTCATGTTTATTGCAGTGTTTTTTCACAACTGCTAATACATGTAATCAACCTAAGTGTCCAAGAACTCTTGATTAGATTGAAAAACTATGCCACATATGTATTATGGAATACTATTCAGCCATAAGAAATAATGAGACCCTGTTATTTGAATCAAGTGGAAGAATGTAGAGGAATTAATATTTCAAAAAGTGGGCCAGACTCTGAAAGACACACACTGTATATCCCTGCTCAATAAGTACTGAAAATCTGTAATCTATGGCAGAAGTTGAAAGATCCAAAGTATGATATGTAGTGATGATAAGTGTAGATACCAAATACTGAAAGAAAGGGTGATGGGTGATAAAGGGTAGATGGGAGGGGGAGGGAAGATTTACCAGATAAAAGGATACAAAGTTCTCTATAGAAAAAATATGTATATGGTAATGTCCTTGATTTGATTCTTGTACTAATGAATACTCTGAAAAGCCATATTGTATTTTATAAACATGTACAGTGTTGAAATGTTAATAAAAAAGATAAATTCATTTGTTCTGTTTTGTACTTCACAAAAAGAAGAAAATGTTTTGTTATGGTATTATTTTAGGTAGAAAATCATCAGTAATTCCATCTAGAAACTCATGAGTGGTGAAATTTGCTCACCCTCATAAGTGAGTCATACACCTATTTAAATCCTTAGTTGTCTAATATTAAAAATAAAAGAATTTCAATAAACATTATCTAATATCTCTGATGCTCTCAATCTGTGTTCTGAAATAATGAAGTGCATCTGTCTTTAGTCTAATTCTAGGTAGCAGTGAATTCAACAGAGTTGACTGAGTTAGTTGGTTTCACCAAATTTCAAACTGAGTTGATCTCCAAATCAGTAAAGTTAAGTGAAATGACCAAAGTGTTGGCCTCCATAGAGTTGGACGTTGGGGATCAATTAGCAGAGAAACAGGAATATCTAAGACTTGATGATGTAGGTTCTCATTATAAAATATAGCAATTTAACTTCTGTCTTCCAATACTTGTACATGAGGGATATAGTATGTCTGTTTGCAGTGGACCAAGGTAATAATAAAGAAAGATGTTTTAACACAGCAATAGATAACAAACAGGTCAACAGTCACAACAGAGGGTGAGGTGTTTTCTGATCTGAAAATAAGCAGAGTCAGTACTGGGAGACGTGAGGGACCAGTGCTCCAGACACTCCTCAGGATTTTCTTCTCATGAATTTTGGCAGATAAAGACATTGTCATGTCAGAAAGAGCATTTTGAAGAGAATCAAGACCTACTGGACAGTGACATGACCTCTCAGCACAGGCTGGCAGAGCATGTGAACACAGGTGAGTGCTTAGATGTTTTAGATACTTCACTGGACAGTGAGCAAGCACTGGTGTCCCTGAAGAGCTACGTCCTTCCCAGACACAAGATCAAGGTCGCCAGCCAAGGTGAGTCGCAGTGATGTTATTGCACTGAATTGACCAAGGATACTTTTGGATCAGGGGGATATTTGGACATGTGGTTTTCCTGTCATACAGAAATCTTTCACCACACAGAGAATAGGCCATTCCATACCAAATTGGAAAAGGCAAGAGTGAGCTTCCAATGTAAAGGAGGGACTGTGAACCTGGGAGAAATCTGCAATGTGCTGTCCTCAGGTGGTGTGACCTTGATTGAGACACATAATTCATCTGAGCTGAGACCCTTGTGGTCAGGTTATAGGATAGATGAGAGATGGACACTCATGAGGATGTGCAGTGGGCAGAACACACACACTTCCCTCCTCACCGCTGTCCTGGGAAGGAGTTGGGGCTGGGGAAACTGATAGTGAGAGACCAATTGCTTATCGGTCTTGGGCCATCTGTAAAATTTGGATGTGTGATGACTTGTAACTTTTGTAAAATAAATTCAAGACTTGGTGCTGTTTGTATTTACATACACTGGGTACTATAAATTTTGTGCTTTCTTTCAATCTTTTTAATTCTATAAATTTCAGCAAAATATCTCTTAGCATGATCAAGGGAGACACTACATTTAGACCCACAGAGTAGTCACAGGAAATTATTTTCCAAGTTTTAAAGTTATCAGGAGGGTGATGTTTCATGTAATTTTGGTCTAGTAAAGAAGGTGCTATATCTAACAAAGTAAGTTGTTGGGTATCACTGAAAATAATCTCTGCATTCTAACTCCAGTCTCCTAAATCCTAATGGCATCATGTTCCAGATTTGCAGAATCATGATTGTACTTTTTTCTTCCATCTTGTGACTACATGCCCATTTCAACTTAGGAAACTAAATGTAGTATTCATACTAACTACCATCAAACACTCGTTTTAATACTCTGAGCTTTAATCTATGCAGCAGAGAGCTGAAAGGCAAACACAAGTCTCCCTTTCAAATGACTGACCCTGGGATATGTGAACTCAGAGCTGCCTGTTCATTCGCAGCTTGCTATTGCCTACTGGAAGAACACCTCCTGAGAGGTCTGCTGCTACCATTCTTCCCTCACATTTAAATCTGAGTAAGCAAAGAATGAAGTAGAACCCC
Organism: Tupaia tana; assembly: GCA_026018925.1. Lineage (NCBI taxonomy): Eukaryota > Metazoa > Chordata > Mammalia > Scandentia > Tupaiidae > Tupaia > Tupaia tana. The sequence continues at coordinate 3,380,944 of JAKSZU010000015.1, forward strand.
ATGAGGCTCTTCTCTTCTCATTCACAGAAGATGTACATTAAATGTAAAAAAATAAGAAAATAAGAGGAAAAAAGAAAGTGGTTACCAGATTCTGAAGACTTACCATAAAAGATAATATATCTCACTAATTTTATTTTGTTACTATATGTTGAAATCATATTTTGCATATGTTGGTTTAAAATATGTATCATTAAAAGAGTGATATTGGAACATATGTGATCCCGTTCAATCAGCTTTAATACTGAGGTGACTAGTTCATTTCATCAGGCAGATATGTTGAAAGCCTACCATGCCGTAGTCGCTGTGTGGGGCATAGACACAGGAGTCCTAGCCAGTACCACCTCATCCCCAAATGGGCGACCAAATGTCCTCATGTGCCCAGGTCTCAGCGGGTCCCCAGGTGCATGGTTTCTTTGGAAACAAGAACAATCCCCAATGGTTTTGAGCCCCTCAACAAGTCTCCTCCCTGCACTTCTCTGTGAGACCCTCACTCATCTGCAGCATCCATGTGAGTTCCTGAGACACAGCTGCGATCACGCCGCCCTCCCCTGCTTCTGGTCTCACTCAGGACAAAAGTCACGACATTATTTCCTACACAAATGCCCTTCACACCCTATACTGAAAATGCTCTTCTCATCACCATTGCCTGGTAACCTAGGTGGGTTTTCTATGCAGCCCTCCTCACTGCAGGCTCGCTCTGAGTAATATGTTATTTTTTTCCAACTTGCTCAGATGTGACCTCTGTGCTGTGGGGTTTCTGAGTGCTCTGACTCAACTGTCTAACCCCTACCTCACTGTGTGCTCCTTTGTATTACTAGTCAGTACACTGCAGAGATTGTATGTGGGAATTTATTGATCTATCTTCTGCCTTGTCTGCTAAGTTTTAAGTGCATATGGTAGAATGTCTGTGCTCTAATCAACAAAGCACATCACTACCTGACAGCAATGCCGTAAAACAGGACTGTTAGTGAATGACTATATCAGGTCAGTAAACGAGTCTGTTACCCCGTCTAGCAGCCATGTACAGGATATTGTATACGATGAACTTTTCATTGTTGTCTATTAGAAAGTTATAACAATTAGACAGTCAACCATAAAAATAATTGTCAATTAGATATTCAGAAAATAGCATTTCTATCTTTCCATGTCATACTATTTTCCACAATTTCACTCAAGCTTACCAAAGTTACTTGATGTAATATTTGATTTTTGGTGACTAATACACACACACACACACACACACACACACACACATCTGTGTAATAACAATACATATATGTGTGTATGCTTGTGTGTATGTGCAATCTCCATGCACCTGTTACATTCTCATTGTTATAGTATTTATCTCAGGCAACTATTAAAAACAGAATGAAAATATTTAAACAGATATTTGCCATATCCGAGTTACTTTACAATGTGTATTGAAGATAAATTTCTATATGAAAATCTATGCATTCAACATTGAGCTCTGTAGGGCTTTAGAAGATGGAAACATAGTACAGAAGAGAGAATATTCAAGTACATTTTTATAATTAAGGTGGATTTTTGGATTTTGTTTTTGCTATAGGATACATGAACTTGCCAGACACAGAGAGAAAGAGAGAGAGAGAGAGAGAGAGAGAGTGAGAGAAGTGAGAAATCACCCTGCAAGATTGTGGCCAGGCCACAATCCCTTTTCCTCCATTCTCATTCTGGGATTTTAAGTATTCATAAACATGTGTTCATTGTTTTTTCCTAGTTTCTGGATCTGGGACTTAAAACTTGCAGTCGGCCGAGTGGGAATCAGCTGCCTTCACCACTGTGCCACCTGACTGGGCAGGGGTAGATCCTGTAGGACACACAATACCTTTGAAGTTCAAGGATGGTGTTTCAGATGGTGAGTGGATTTTTAGAAAAAAACAGCAGACCTTCTCTAAAAATCATTTTAAAAAAGAATATCAAGGAGATAATCAAGGTTTATCTGGTTGCTGTAGTGCTAGGTGGGGAGGGAATATCAGAAAGCAAATATGTGGAAGAAGGCTAGAAAATAAGGACTTCAAATTCAAGCACATAGGACCAGCAGTTGGCATAATGACCATGTCACTGGTTTCCCATGTAGTTGACAGTGGTTCTAGTCCCAGACCCAGAGGTTTAAACTCATGCCGGGCGCGTGTACGTGTATGCCCAAGATCCCGAGAGGAGAATGGAGGAGAAAGCATTGTGGCTTGGCCATCCCCCCAGGGGGTGATTTCTTGCTTTCTGTATCTGTATCTCTCTGTCTCTCTCTGTCCTTCTGGTGAGCGCATGCGCCTATAGCAATGACCTCTCCAAAACAAAACAAAACAAAACAAACAAACAAAAAACAAATTCAAGCACTCAAGAGAGCTTCTGAGGCACACACACCTGTTTATATTGTAAGTATGCTGTGTCAAATTGGCACCCTGGGATTATAGGGGTTCTCCTCTTCTTCATTTCCTGTGCCTAGTCAATCACTCATGAGTGAGTCAGCCAGGAGTTACCCAGGAAAGGATGTTTTAGTTTTCTCATCTTTGCTGCCTGTGGAGTGAGTTCTACAGCACTAAAACAACAAAGGAACCACAGTTGGTGACAATTCAATGTTTCAAAATAGCTAGAGAGAGAATTTTGAACGTAAGAAAGTAATGATAAATGTTTGAGACAGTGGGTCTGATTATTATTCTGATTTGATCTTACATAATGCATACATATTCAGAAAACTGCACTATCCCCTTAAATATGCACAACTTTTACATGTGAAATATTATAATAACACATATTTAGCATTTACTGAGATGCTTATAAGAAACAATTGGAACTGTAGCGTTCAATTAAACTATTGAAATTGGCTCAAAAAAAGTTTTACTTTAGATTGGATTAAAACCAATTTATTTGAAACAAGCAGTAAAGTCACCTCCTTTCCCTTCTTCTATTTGGTTCATTTCATGTCTTGTGCATTATTTTTAATTTTTATTTTTCTTTCAAGGAAGTCAAAACCTTAAGTTTTCATGGAGAAATGGAATCAGAGTTCAAATGATTTCATTTTGTTGGGGCTGTTTCCACAAACTCGAACTGGCCTACTTTTCCTGCTCCTCATTGTCCTCGCATTTTTCCTGGCCTCTGTGGGGAACTCAGCAATGATTCACCTCATTCGTGTGGATCCTCGTCTCCACACACCGATGTACTTTCTGCTCAGCCAGCTCTCCCTCATGGACCTGATGTATATCTCCACTACTGTCCCCAAGATGGCATTCAACTTCCTCTCTGGACAGAAAGGCATCTCCTTTCTGGGATGTGTTGTGCAAAGCTTCTTCTTCCTGACAATGGCGGGTTCTGAAGGCTTACTCCTGGCCTCCATGGCCTATGACCGGTATGTGGCCATCTGCCATCCCCTCCATTATCCCATTCGCATGAATAAATGGACGTGTGTAAAGATGATTGTTGGATCTTGGATACTCGGCTCCATCAATGCCTTGGCACACACTGTCTACATCCTGCATATTCCGTACTGCCGGTCTAGAGCTATTAATCATTTCTTCTGCGATGTCTCAGCCATGCTAGCTCTTTCTTGTACGGACAATTGGATCTATGAGTACATGATGTTTCTGAGTGCAATCTTATTGCTCCTCCTTCCATTCTTTGGCATCACTGCTTCCTATGGCAGAGTGCTTTTTGCTGTCTACCATATGCGCTCAAAGGAAGGAAGAAAGAAGGCCTTCACCACCTGTTCAACACATTTAACTGTAGTGACCTTTTACTATGCACCTTTTGTCTACACCTACCTTAGGCCCAGGAATCTCCGCTCACCTGCAGAAGATAAGATTGTGGCAGTGTTTTACACCATCCTCGCCCCCATGCTCAATCCCATTATCTACAGCCTGAGGAATAAGGAGGTCCTGGGGGCAATGACGAGAGTGTTTGGGATATTCTCTTCGATGAAAGAATAAGCATGGCTATCTTTACTTCTTGTTCTTTATTTGATCTTTGCATGTTGATTAGAACACCCTAGAGCAAAGCTGTCCAATGGAAATTCAATGTCAGTCACATGTAATTTTAATTAATATACTAAATGTTAACATATTTATTTAAAATTTAAAACATTGTAATCAATACTTATATCAAACATATTGATATTAGTTATATAAGATAGGCAACATATATAAAATTTCATGTTCATACACACATATCACTATTAGTGTAATAATAGTTGTACTCATCGACCTATCATCTCTATATGTAATTTACATAAAATTATTTAATAGTGGTTAGCACTCCGAAGTCTAATGCGTATTTTACACTTAGCATCACAGCATGCTCTGCACAAGTCACGTGCCCAATAGGCACACAGGGCTGGTATCTATAATTTGAACATCAAAATCCTAGATTTTTTTCCTATCCTTTGGTTAGATACCAGGGATTGTAATTCCTAGAGTATATAGTAATGTCTTTGATCAAACCAATATGCAGTGTGTATTCATGATGGGAAAATTTATTTGGTATGCTGTAATGATCACCATGAATGAAAGAAAAAAATCTTTAGAGTGTTCAATAAAATGTTTAAAAAGTATATTAATGTGGTATGTAAATATATATTTGTAGTGTAGAAAATACAGATGGTGAAATGAAAATACATAAGTAAACTATCACAAAACTTGGCATTAAGATTCTACCTCTCTGTATCCTATTTCAAACTTGTCTGTGTTGACACCCAGAGTCTACCCTATCCTAACAATGAGGATAACATAGGGTAAATCTTAGACACAATTAAACAGCTAATTAGCTGCATAATGGGTGTTCCAGAAAAATAAAGAGATTGGTTAAGGTATAAAAAAGCTCTCTCATGTAATATTAGTTGAAAACTGTCTAAAATTAGAGATGCACATGGACATCCAAATTGTGAAAAACAAAGAACATCAGAAACATTTAAAAGAAGAAGATTCTCTCCAAAGAACATTGTAGCCAAGTTAGTAAAAATCAAAGAAAAAGACAATAATCCAAAAATGGCAAGAGAGAAATACCAAGTTACTTAGAAAAGTTACCCCATTAGATGACTGTCGGATCTCTCAACTGAAACAATGCAAGCAGAAATGAATGGGAAGAGATATTTAAAAGTAAGAAAGAAAATAATTTCAGCCAAAAATACTATATCCATTAAAATGGGAAGGAGAAATGCAATCATTTCCAGATAAATAAAAGCTGAAACACTTTACATAAACACTAGACTAGATCTTCTGAAAACATTTAAGGGAATATTACACCAGAAAAACAAAAGGGAGAAAAATAGATGTAATATAAAACAACAAAACTAGAAAAAGGAAAAAGAGAGAGTAACAAAAACACAAGGATAGATCAGCCCATATTGACCGTAATATTGAATGCTAATGGATTAAATACCATGACTGTAAGACAGGATGAATGAATTAAAAAAACTGAACAAATGAAAAAAACAGGAGTCCTCTATACATTGCTTACCAGAAACTTACCTCATGGTCAAAGCCATACATAGACAGAAAGTGCAGGGCTGTGGGGCCAGTAAGTGGTGTGGTGGTTATTGATGCTGGACTCTCACACGGCTGACAGCGGTTTGAGTCCTGGACCTGGCAGCTTGCTTTCTTACTTTCCTTCTCTTTCTCTCTCACTCTGTCCCTCTATTGTCAAATTAAAATAAATAAAAATAAAGTTAAATAACAATAATTATTTTTGGGGATCAGCAGGTGGCGTACTGGTTAAAGGGCTGGACCCTCCCACATGGCCAGTCATGGTTCAAGTCCTGGACCTGGTGGCTTGCTTTCTCACTTCCCTTCTATCACTCTTGCTCTCTCTGTCTCTCTGGTCAAATTAAAAAATGAATAAATAAATAAAATTAAATAAATAATTCTTTAAAAAATTAATTCTTTTTTTAAAAAAAGAAAAAGGAAGTGAAGGACTGCAAAAAGATGTTTTATGCAAACAGAAGAAAAAATTGGCCAGAGTCATGAACTGATACTAGACAAAATAGATTTTAAGATAAAATAGTAAAAATAGACAAAGGATACTATATAGTTCTAAAAGAATTAATTTACAAAAGATGTAACAATTATAAACATTTACATAACCAAAACCTAGGGAACCTAAATTTGTGGGAGAGAGGGGTGGGAAACTGCTATCTGTAAAAGGAGAGAAACTCTGCAGTATGCAGACATAATTTGGGGGGATTTCAACACCCAAATATCAGTACTGGGCAGGTCATCTAGAAACAAAAACAAACAAAGACACACAGGAGTTAATTGATACCAAAAACCAAATGGACCTGATGGACATATATAGAACACTTCATCCAGAAACTACAAAATGCACTTTTGACCTATCTCTAGATGAAATTTCCCCCTATAGGGCACATGTGCTCACCAGAGACAGACAGAGAGAGATAGAGGAAAAGTGAGAAATCACTCCCTGTGGGCAGGGGTCATGACAGTTTCTTTTCCTCCATTCTCTTGGGATTTTGGGCACCCAGAGTGATTCTCAAGCCACTAGGTCCAGGACTCAACTAGCAGTTGGCTACGTGGAATCTAGCTTGTTAGCCACTATGCCACCTGCTGACATCAGAACGTTTTCAAAGACTGATCACATAACAGGGCACAAAATGAGCCTCTACTAATTTAAAAATATAGGGATTATATACAATATCTCTGACTATAGTGAAATTAACCTTAAAATCAACCATAGAAAAAGCCCTAGAAAATAAACAAAAACATGGAACTAAACAACCTACTCTTCAATTATTTCTGAACTACTGAAAAAAAACAAGACAAATCAAATGATTCATTGAAACCAAGCATCATGAATACACAACTCTCTGCAACTTTTGGGACACAGCAAAAGCTGTAGGAAGAGGGAAATTCATAGAAATTAGTACTCATAAGAAAAAAAAAGAAAGGAGGCATATAAATAATTTGACAGCACAATTCAAAGAACTGGAAGAGAAACAATGACAACAACAAAAATAAAGGTAGAAAATATATGGTAGAGATTAGAGCTGGAGTGAATGAAAAATAATAAAAGGACTCTAAAATATCAATGAAACAAAAGCTTTTTTGAGTAAAAATATTTAAAAAATCACTAAACAGACTAATTAATAAAAATAGAAGAAGGAATGACACAGATAAAAGCAGTAACAAAGCTGGTACTATTACAACTGATATATCAGAAAGAATTATGAGAGAATACTTCAAGTGACCATATGCCAACAAACTAGAACACCAACATGAGATGGACAAGTTTCTTGACATGTAAAAGTTACTAGGCTCAGTCAGGATGAACTAGAAAGCCCAAATAAACCAATAAAAAGTGATGAAATTGACAGTAATAAATAGTCTCCCAACAAAGAAAACCCAAGTCCTGGTGCCTTCACTTCTAAATTCTACAAAAGGTTTCAAGAAGAGCTAACCCAAATTCTCCTCAAAGTCTTTTTAAAGATCCAAAATAAAAGAATTCTCCCAATCTCACTGAATTAAGTCTTCATCAGATTGCTACAAAAAGCAGGCAAGGACATAACAACAACAGCAAAATGACATATCAACATCGCTGATGAATACTGAAGCAAAAATCTTCAACAAGATACTACCATGCCATATCTAACAATACTTTAAGAAGATCATACACCACAACCAGGTGGGTTTTATGCCAGGGATGCAAGGATGGTTCAACATATACAAAACAATAAATGTAATACATCACATTAACAGAAGAAGAGATTAAAAGCTATATGATCAAACATAGATGAAGAAAAAGTATTTGATAAAATACAACATCCCTTCCTGAATAAACTTCTCATCAAAATAAGTGTAGGAGGGATATTTCTCAACACAATTAAAGTCATAAATGCAAATAGAGATAATTTCAGCTCTTCTTTCTCTATTGGAATGTGTTTTATTTCTTTCTCTTGACTGATTGCATTGGCTAGGACTTTCAGGACTATATTGAACAGGAGGGGAGAAAATGGGCAGCCTTGTCTTGTACCAGTTTTTAGTGGAAAAGATTTCAGCTTTTCCCCATTCAGTATAATGTTAGCTATAGATTTTTCATAGATGGCTTTTATCATGCTGAGAAATGATCCTTCTATGCCTATTTTCCTGAAAGTCTTAATCATAAAGGAATGTTGTATTTTGTCAACAGATTTTTCCGCATTACTTGAGATGATAATGTGTTTTTTATCTTTCTTACCGTTAACATGGTGTATTACATTTATGGTTTTGTGTATGCGGATCCACCCTTGCATCCCTGAATAAAGCCTACCTGCTCATGAATGAATAACCTTTTTTAATATGCTGTTGAATACCGTTAGCAAGTATCTTGTTGAGAATTTTTGCATCTGTATTAATCAGAGATATAGGTCTGTAATTTTCCTTTTTTGTTGTACCCTTATTAATTTTGGGAATGAGGCTAAGGGGGGCTTCATAGAATGAATTTGGAAGGATTCCTTCCTTCTGTATCTAGAAACCATGTGAGGAGGATGGGGGTTACTTCTTTAAAAGTTTTGTAAAAATTCAGCAGTGAATCCATTGAGACCTGGAATTTTTTTGGTGGGAGGTTATTTATTACTGATTCAATCTCATTGCTAGTTACAGATCTATTCAGGCTTTCTATGGTCTCCTGTGTCAATCTTGGTAAATTATATGTGTCCAGGAATTTGTCTATCTCACCCAGGTTTTCTTCTTTGTTGGCATATAGTCACTAATAGTATCCTCTAATGATGTTTTGTGTTTCTATTATATCTGTTGTAATGTTGCCTGACTCATTACTAATTTGAGGTTTCCGGTTCTTTTCTCTCTTCTTAATTAGTCTAGCTAATGGTGTGTCAATCCTGTTTATTTTTTTCAAAGAACCAGCTTTTACTTTTGTTTATTTTCTGTATAGGTCACTTATTTTCTATTTCACTTATTTCTGCTCATATCTTTATTATTTATTTTCTCCTGGTGTTTTTTTTTAATTTTTCTTTTGTTGTTTTTTCCAGTTCCCTGAGGCCTGATGCTAGGTTTTCTTTTTGCCACCTTTCCATCTTTTTCTTGTGTGCACTAATTGCTATGAACTTCCCTCTTATGACTGTTTTTGCAGTATCCCATAAATTATGGAAACTTGTTTGCTCCTTATAATTTGTTTCCATGAATCTTTTGATTTCAGTCTTTTTCAGTGATCACGAAGTCATTCATAAGTAGGTTATTTAGTTTTCATGTATTTGTATATTTTTGAGGGTTTTCCTGAGATTAATATCAAGTTTAATTCCCTCATGGTTGGAGTAGGTGCTGGATATAGTTTCTATGACTTTGAATCTGTAAAGGATGGTTTTGTGCCCTATCACGTGGTCAATCTTCAAGAAAGTACTATGCAGGGCTGAGAAAAATGTGTGTGTGTGTGTATATATATATATATATATATATATATATATATATATTTTTTTTTTTTTTTTTGTGGAAAGTTGTATAGATGTCTATCAAGTCCATCTGATTTATGGTATCATTTAGGACCAGAATCTCTTTGTTTATTTTTATCTCTGTTTGCAGATGATATGCTTGTATACATAGAAGACCCAATAGTATCCATGAGAAAACTTCTCAAAATTATAAATGCATAAAGTGGCAGGATACAAAATTAACTTACAAAAATCTATAGCATTTCTATATACAAACAAAAAGCAGACAGAGACAGAACTGAAGAAAGTAATCCCCTTTATCATAGCCACAAGAAATATAAGTTACCTAGGAATAAGCTTTCTTTGTCAGACAAGATTTTAATATTTTTTCCCATATGAAGGATAATCTTGCAGAATATAATAATCTTGGTTGAAATTGTTTCTCTCTTAATGCTTTTAATATGTCTTCCCATTCTTTCCTTGCTTAGATTGTTTCTGTTGAAAGGTCCAGTGTTAGCCTGATGGGATGACCCTTATAAGTCACTTGCCATTTCTTTCTTGCCAGTTTTAGAATCTTTTCTTTATCTGTGGTCTTGGTGAGTCTGACTAAGATGTACCTTGAGCATCTTCTTGGGTTGATTCTATTTGGGGTCCTTCATATTTCTTGAGTCTGGATGTTTAAGTGCTTCTCTAGATTTGGAAAGTTTTCTTCCAGGATTTCATGGAATAAATTTTCAATGCCCTTATTAGTTTCTTCACCTTCTGGGATACCAATTATTTGAATGTTTGAATGTTTAATGGAATCTAGTGTTTCTTGTATATTATCCTCTACAAATAAAACCTGAAAGAATTTGCCAACACCAGATCAGCTCTTCAAGAAACTCTGAAGAGAGTACTCTTCCAGGAAAATTAAAGAATAAACATCCAGAAATAAAGGAATAAAAGACAACCAAGACAATGACCAACTTAAATGTAGGGACAAGTCCGGAAATATCAATAACAACATGGAATGTTAATGGATAAAATTCTCCAATCAAGAGACACAGACACAAGCCAGAAACTATCTGTTGCCTACAAAAAAGGAATTTCATAGATAAAGACATACAAAGGCTAAAAGTGAAGGGCTGAAAAAAGGTATTCCATGCAAATAAGAACAAAAAAAGAGCTGGAGTCGTGATACTAATTTCTGACAAAATAGGCTTTAAAACAAAAACTGTTCGAAGAGACAAAGAAGGGCACTATATTGTAGTAAAAGGGTTAATAGATCAAGAATATATAACGTTTATAAATACATATGTACCTAACACAGGAGCACCTAAATGTGTGAAGGAAAGACTGTTACATCTAAAAGGAGAGATAGACTGCAACACACTTATTGTTGGAGACCTCAACACCCCTCTATCTCCTCTGGACAGGTTATCTAGACAAAAAATAAGTAAAGAGATAAAAGATCTAAATGATACCATAAATCAAATTGACTTAACAGACATCTATATAACTTTCCACCCAAAAATCACAGGGCACATTTTTTCTCACCTCCACATGCAACCTTTTTGAAAATTAATCACATGATAGGGTACAAGGCAAGCCTCTACAGATTTAAAGGCATAGAAAATATATACAGCATCTTCTCTGACCACGATGGACTTAAACTAGATTTTAATTTCAAAAGAAATCTTCAAAAATACACAAATACATAGAAGCTACATAACCTTCTCCTGAATGATTTCACAACTACTTAAAAAAATAAAGAGTGAAATCAAATGATTCATGGAAGCCAATGACAATGAGGACACAAGTTTCCATAATCTTTGAGAAACAGCAAAAGCACTCATAAGAGGGAAGTTCATAGCAATTAGTGCACATAAGAAGAAGATGGGAAGAAGGCAAATGGATCACCTAACATAGTACCTCAGAGAATTGGAAAAGCAAAAGCAAAAAATAAATCCCAAAAACTCCAGGAAAAAGGAAATAATAAAGGTACAAGCAGAAATAAATGAAATAGAAAATAAGTGAGCTATAAAGAAAATAAATGAAAGTAAGAGCTGGTTCTTTGAAAAGATAAACAAAATCGATACACCACTTGCAAGACTTATTAAGAAGAAGAGATAAAGGAACTAGGTAAATTGAATTTGCAATGAAGCAGACAATGTAACAACAGACATAGTAGAAATATAAAACATTATTGCAAGATACTATGAACCACTATATGCCATGAAACAAGAAAATCTGGGTGAGATGGACAAATTCCTGGACACATATAATCCACTAAGATTGAGGCAGGAGGATGTAGAAAGTCTGAATAGACCCATAACAAGCCAGGAGAATGAATCAGTAATAAATAACCTCCCCACAAAGTATAGCTTCAGGGTGGCTTCACCTCTGAATTCTACAAAACTTTTTAAAAATTTTCTCTTATTTATTTATTTACTATAATAATAATCTTGTTTATAGTACATTGAGTCACATATAACTTTATTGTGTATTACATTTCTTTTTTTTCAGAAGGAATACCATGCTTATCAGTCAATACAGAGACATTAAAATCCCAGTTTCATCATCCAATAGCTTTTCATTTCTTCCCGATTATTATTATTATTCCAATTATTTTTTAAACAGTCAATCACTAGTTCTCATTTTGCTTGTAAAAAAGACTTTACCCAACATGAAATACTTCTCAGACCAATCCAGCTGAGAATAATATACACGTCATCATCAACAGGTAATAAACTGTATCTGTGTCCTACTAATGTCATGCCTCTCTATTTGTTCTCTTGCTATCTTTATACTCTTCTCTTCTTCCGACCCATTTCACACTGTCTTATCCTTGTTACCTGTTTTTCACTGTTTTTATGCCCTTCAGTATTTCAATCTCTACCATAGAATGAGGATAGTCGGTATATATTAAATGGATACATACAATATCTTTCTTTCATATCTTGGCTTACTTCAATCAGCAATAGATCCTTGACATCTGACCACTTTCTATGAAATGCCAGGGTCTTGTTGTTTTTCATGGCTGAGTAGTATTCAACAGAGTATATATGCCACATTTTTTCTTTTTCTTTTTTTTATTATCATCATAATCTTCTTTATATTACATTGGGTTACATATAATTTTACAGTGTATTACATTGCTTTTTCAAAAGGGAATGCCATGCATGTCAGTCAATACAGAGACATTAATCTCCCCACTTCATCATTCAATATCTTTTCTATGTTTTTTCCAATCATTATTATTATTATTCTAATTATTTTTTAAAACAGTCAATCACTATTTCTCATTTTGCTTGTAAAAAGACTTTACCCATCATAAAATACTTCTCAGACCAATCCAGTTGAGAATACTATACATGTCATCACCAACAGGTAATAAGCCATATCTGTTTCTTACTAACGTCTTACCTCTCTATTGTTCTCTTGCTATCTTTCTCTATCCTCTTCTCTTCACCCCCCCCCCCCATTCCACACTGTCCTATTCTCGTTAAGTACCTTCACTGCTTTTATGTCCTCCAATTTTTCGCTCTCTACCATAGAGTGTGGATAGTCGGTATATATTGAGTGGATACATACAATATCTTTATTTCATAGCCTGGCTTACTTCACTCAGCAATAGATCCTCCATATCTGACCACTTTCTATCAAATGCTAGGGTCTTGTTATTTTTATTTTTTATTTTTTTGGAGAGGTTTTCGCTATAGGGCGCGTGCGCTCGCCAGACAGACAGAGAGAGACATAGAGACAGAAAGCGAGAAATCACCCCCCAGGGGGGATGGTCACACCGCAATCCCTTCTCCTCCATTCTCCTCTCAGGATCTTGGGCATGCACGCACACGCGCCCGGCGTGAGTTTTAAGCCACCAGGTCTGGGACGCAAACTGCAGTTGACTATGTGGGAGTCCAGCGACATAGCCATTACGCTAACTGCTGGTTCCCAAGGGTCTTGTTATTTTTTATGGCTGAGTAGTATTCCATAGAGTATATATACCACACTTTTCCAATCCATTCATCAGTTTGTGGACATTTAGGTTGGTTTCATGTCTTGGCAATTGTGAATAATGCTGCAATAAACATTGATGTGCAAGCACTTTTCCGACTGAGCGTTCTCCTGTCTTTTGAGTAAATACCCAGAAGTGGGATTGCTGGATCAAATGGTAGTTCTATTTGTAGATCTTTGAGGAACCTCCATATTGTTCTCCACAGTGGTTGAACTAGTTTACATTCCCACCAACAGTGTAGGAGGGTTCCCTTTTCACCACATCCCCGCCAACACTTATCACTTTTTATATTCTTAATCTTTGCCATTCTGACAGGGGTTAGGTGGTATCTCATTGTGGTTTTTATCTGCATCTCCCTTATGATGAGGGATGTTGAGCATTTCCTCATATGCTTTTTGGCTGTTCGTATTCCTTCCTTAGAGATATTTTTGTTCAGCTCATTTTCCCATCTTTTAATTGGGTTCATCATTTTTTTCTCGCATAAGGCACTTGAGTTCCCTGTGTATTCTGGTTATCAGTCCCTTGTCTGAGGTATATTTAAAAAAAAATATCTTCCCATTCTGAGGGTTGTCAGTTCACACTTGATACTGTGTCCTTTGCTGTGCCACATTTTTTCAATCCATTCATCTATTTGTGGACATTTGGGTTGGTTCCATGTCTTGGTGATCGTGAATAATGCTACAATAAACATTGATGTGCAAGCACTTTTCCGACCAAGTATTCTCCTGTCCTTTGGGTAGATACGCAGAAGTGGGATTGCTGGATCAAATAGTAGTTCTATTTGTAGATCTTTGAGGAACCTCCATATTGTTCCCCACAGTGGCTGGACCAGTTTACATTCCCACCAGCAGTGTGGGAGAGTTCCCTTTTCACCACATCCCTGCCAACACTTACCACTTTTTATATTTTTAATCTTTGCCATTCTGACAGGGGTTAGGTTGTATCTCATTGCGTTTTTATCTGCATCTCCCTTATGATGAGGGATGTTTAGCATTTCCTCATGTGCTTTTTGGCTGTAGATATGTCTTCCTTAGAGAGATTTTTGTTCAGCTAATTTTCACATCTTTTAATTGGGTTAATCTTTTTTTGTGTAAGGTACTTGAGTTACCTGTGTATTCTTGTTATCATTCCCTTGTCTGAGGCAGATTTAACAAAAATATTCTCCCATTCTGAGATTTGTGGATTCACACTTATTACTGGGTCCTTTGCTGTGCAGAAACTTCTTAGTCTGATATAGTCCCACTTGTCTATTTTAGGGATTATTGCCTGTGCTTTGAGAGTCTTATTTCAGAAGTCTTTGCCTACTCCAATGTCTCCCAGAGTCTCCTCAGCATTTTCCACCAGCAGTTTTATTGTATGAGGTCTTAGGTTCAGATCTTTGATCCATTTTGAGATGATTTTTGTTAATGGTGAAAGATGGGGGTTCAGATTCATCTTTCTGCAGGTGGATACATAGTTTTTCCAGCATCACTTGCTAAAGAGGTTTTCTTTTTCCCAATGGATTGACTGATACCCTTTGTCAAAAATCCGTTGACTGTAAGCTTTAGGGGTTATTTCTGGGGTTTCTATTCTATTCCATTGGTCCACATGTCTGTTTTTGTGCCAATACCATGCTGTTTTGATGATCACAGCTTTATAGTATATTTTGGGATCAGGGAGTGATATGCCTTCTACTCTACTCTTCTTGTGCAGGATTGCCTTAGCAATATGAGGTCTTTTATGATTTTAGACATATTGTATGATTGTCTTTTCTAGATCTGTGAAGAATATTTCTAGTATTTGGATTGTAATTGCATTAAACATGTAGTGAATTATATAAAACTTTTAAAGAAGAGTTAACCCCCATTTTGCTCAAGTTATCTCTAAAGATCCAAAAGGGTGAATCTCTCCCTAGTTCATTCTATGAAGCCACCATCACACTTATCCTTAAAACAGATAAGGACAGGACAAGGAAGGAAATGTATAGACCAATATCTCTGATGAATATAGATGCAAAGATACTCAACAAGATATTAGAAAATTGTATCCAACAACTTATAATAAAGATTATACATCAATACCAGGTAGGCTTTATTCCAGGAATGCAAGGTTGGTTCAACATATCCAGCATTATAAATGTAATACACCATATTAACAGAAAGAAATATAAAAACCATATGATCATATCAATTGCCTCAGAAAAAGAATTTGATAAGGTACAACATCCCTTATGATCAAGACTCTCAGCAAAATTGGCATAGAATGGTCATTTCTCAATATAATAATAGCTATTTATGGAAAACCCATAGCGAACATCATCCTGAACAGAGAAAAGCTGAAAGTTTTTCCACTAAAAAGTAGTACAAGACAAGGGTACCCACTTTCCCCATTCCTTTTCAATACAGTACTGGTAGTCCTCACCAATGCAAGCAGAAAAGAATAAAATTAAAGGCATTCAAATAGGAAAAAAAGAGGTAAAACTCTATTTGCAGATGACATGATTGTATACATAGAAAGCACAATGGTATCCATGAAAAAAATTCCTAGAAGTAATACATGAATAAAGTGGCAGGATACAAAATCAACATACAGAAATATATACCATTTTTATATATGAACAGCAGGCAGACTGAGATAGAATGAAAAGAGTAATTACATTTACCAAAGCCACAAAAAGTATAAGATGCCTAGAAATAAATCTAACCAAAGAAGTTAAAGGAAAACTATGAGAAGCTAAAAATAGAAATTGAAAATGACACAAAAAGTTAAAGAACATAGCATGTTCCTGGATTGGAATAATTAATATAATCAAAATGGCAATTCTACCCAAATTAATCTACATATTTATGCAATCCCAGTCAAATACTACAGACGTTTTCCACAAATGTAGTAAAGACAATCATACAATTTGTCTGGAATCATAAAACACCTCGTATTGCCAAAGCAATCCTGCACAAGAAAAATGGAGTGGGTGACATCTCACTCCCTAACCCAAAAATATCCTACAAAGTTGTGGTAATCAAAACAACATGATATTGGCACAGAAACAGACAGGTGGACCAATGAAACAGAATAGAGTCCCCAGAAATAAACTCCCAAACATACAGCCAACTGATTTTTGACAAAGGGTACCAGCCAGTCCAGTGGGGAAAGAAAAACCTCTTTAGCAAATGGTGCTGGAAAAACTGGATATCTACCTTCAGAAAGATGAAAATGAACCCCTACCTC
Source organism: Tupaia tana (assembly GCA_026018925.1). Lineage (NCBI taxonomy): Eukaryota > Metazoa > Chordata > Mammalia > Scandentia > Tupaiidae > Tupaia > Tupaia tana. The sequence goes on from JAKSZU010000015.1 coordinate 3,397,530, forward strand.
TCACCATTGACAAATATCAACTCAAAGTGGATCAAAGATCTAAATCTGAGACCTCAAACTATAAAACTATAAAACTGCTGCTGGAAAACACTGTGGACTCTCTGGGAGACATTGGGGCAGGCAAAGACTCCTTAAATAAGATCCCCAAAGCACAGTCAATAATCCCCAAAATAGACAATAGGGATTACATCAATAACCCCACTCTTCAGTATTTATCCAAAAGATGGAAAACACTCAGCTGAAAAGACACACATCCATGTTTGCTGGAATATTATTCATAATTTCTCATTCATGTAACCAACTTAGGTCTCAAAGAACTAATGACTGGATTGAAAACTGTGCCACATATGTAGTATGTAATACCATTCAGCTATAATATACAATTATATCCTGTTGATATCACAATATAGTTGATTATACTATATCTTTAGATCAAATGATTCAATGGATGAATATAGAAGACTTAATGTTAAATGAGATGAACTAGCATTTGAAAGACATACACTGAATATTCCCACTCAATATGCACTGAGTATCTCCATTCTTTGGCAGAAATGGATATGGTAGTAGAGAAGATAAGTGTAAATACCAGAGTCTGTAAAGAGGGGGAGGAAGAGCAAAGGAAAGAAATGTTAATAGCCAAAAGAATGTAAAGTTCTTTATAGAAAATTGTTAATGGTAATATTCTTAATTTGATGGTCATGTACTAAAAGAATAATTTGTGTGTTATAAAAATGTAACATGATGATGGGAACCAGCAGTTAGCGTAATGGCTATGTTGCTGGACTCCCACGTAGTCGACCGCGGTTCGCGTCTCGGACCCGGTGGCTTACAACTCACGCCGGGCGCGTGTGCGTGCGTGCCCAAGATCCCGAGAGGAGAATGGAGGAGAAGGGATTGCGGCGTGACCATCCCCCCTGGGGGGTGATTTCTCGCTTTCTGTCTCTATGTCTCTCTCTGTCTGTCTGGCGAGCGCACGCGCTCTATAGCGAAAAACCTCTCCAAAAAAAAAAAAAAAAAAAAATGTAACATGATGGAATGTAAAGTTTTAAAAAGTGAGAAATTCATTTGTCTAGCTTTGTACTTTGGAAATGGAAGAAAGTATTTGTTATAGTATCATTTATTGTAGTCACAATAAAAAATTCCTTCTGGACACTTACTAGTGGTGTTTCCCTTATCCTCATAAGTGACTCTTGAACCTATATAAACATATAGTTGTCTAATTTAAAAATTGAGGGGATTTCAATAAACATTATCTGGTATCTCTGAAGCTCTCAAAACATGTTCTGAAATAATGAAGTGCATCTACTTTTAGTCTGATTCTAGTTACCAGGTGAAGGAAGCAGAGTTGATTGGGTTAGTTGATTTATATTAAACTTAGAATTGAATTAATCTCCCAAATCAGTAAAGTTAAGTGAAATGACCCAGATGTTGGTCCCCATAGAATGGGACATTGGGGATCAATTAGCAAAGAAACAAGAATATCTCAGATTTGACATAGATTATGCTTATAAAATATAGCAACTCATCCTTCTGTCTTCCAACAGTTGTACATGAAGGAACTAGTAGTAAATATCTTCTTATTTTTCCAGTGGATCAAGGTAATAAGAAAGAAATATGTTTTAACAAAGCAATAGATAGCAAACAGATTAATACTTGACAAGAGAGAGCAAAGTTGTTTTCTGATTTGAAAATAAAGAGAATCAGTAGTGGTAGGAGATGAGAGGGACTAGTGCTCCAGATACTCTTCAGGATTTTCTTCTCATGAATTTTGGTGGATAAAGCAGACATTGTCATGTCAGAAAGAGCATTTTGAATAGAATTAAGACCACACTGAACAGTGACATGATCTCACAGAGCAGGTTGACAGAGCATGTGGACATAGTTGGGTGCTTAGACATTTTAAATACTTTACTGGACTCTGCTGTGAGTAGGGACATTGTCTCTGTCGAGCTACGTCTTTTCCAGATACAAGCTCAAGGGCATCAGCCAAGGTGAGTCACAGTGATGCTATTACATTGAATTGAACCAGGATAGCTCCAATCCAGAGGGATGTGTGAGATGTAATTTTTCTGTCACTTGAGAACCTTTACACCACACAGAGACTAGGCCATTGCATAAGAAATTGGAAAAGGCAAGTTGAGTGGACTTAAAAAGTAAAGGAGGGAATATGAACCTGGTAGAAATCTATAATGTACTATTCTGACATTAAGGCACTTAATCCATCTGAGATGAGACCCTTGGGGTCAGGTTATAGAATGGACAAGAGATGGGCACTCATGAGGATGTGCCCTGGGCAGAACACACACACTTCCCTCCTCACTGCTGTCCTGGGAAGTGGTTGGGGATGGGGAGCTGAGAGTGAGAGACAAATTGCTCATCAGTCTTGGGCTACCACCTGTACAACTTTGTGGACGTGTGATAACTTATAAGTTTTGTAAAAAAAAAAAAAAAAAATCAAGACCCTGCACTAGCTGTACTTACGTACATTAGGTTCTGTAAATTCAGTGCTTTCTTTCAACCTTTTAAATTCTACCCATTTCAGCAAAATGTCTTAGGATGATCATGGAAGAACTCCCTGTAGACCTACATTGTAGTTCAGGAATAATATTTTCCAAGTTTTAAAGTAATTAGGAGAATGGTGTTTCATGTAATTTTGGCCTAGTAAAGAAGGTTCTATCCTAAAAAGGAAGTTGTTGGACATCTGGGCCAACGAGTGGCGTAGTGGTAAAGGGGCTAGGCTCGCATAAGGCAGCCATGATTTGAGTCCCAGATTAATTGGCTTCAAAATCACATTGGGCAAGTTGCCTTTTCACCACAGCCTCACCAGCACTAATCATTTTTTATTTTTTAAATTTGGCCATTCTTACTGTAGTTCGGTGTTATTTCATTGTGGTTTTGATTTGCATGTTCCTTACAATAAAGGTTGCTGAGCATTTTTTCATATGCTTTTTGGATGTTCATATGTCTTAGAAAATCATTCAACTCATTTACCCATTTTTAAGTTGGATTGATAATTACATATAGATATAGGTATAGGTATAGCTATAGGTATAGGTATAGATATAGATAGATATAGATATAGATATAGATATAGATATAGATATATAGGATAAGCTGCTTAATTTCCCTGTGTATTCTGGTTGCCAGTTTGTTACCTGAAGCATATATATTTTCCTATTCCAAGTGTTGCCAGTTCATTCTAATTACTGTTTCTTTTGCTGTACAGAAGCTTTTGAACCTGATGTTGTCCCATTTGTCTATTTTTGGGATTATAAACTGTGCTTTGGGGGTCTTATTTAAGAAGTCTTTGCCTACTCTGCTGTCTCCGAGATTTGATAATTACACCCTGTTAGCATGCTTTGAAAAGCCATGCTGTACAGCATAGAACATGTACAATGATTATATATACACCAGAAATTCAATGAAAAATTAAAGGAAAAACTCTGGATAATATATTGAAGCCATAAAACTCTCCAAAACAAACAAACATACAAAAACGAAAATTACACTGGGCACGTGTGTGTAAGTGAAAATGGAGGCAAAGGGATTGTGGTGTGATCATTCCTCTGGGAGAGGGTGATTTCTCTTTCCCTCCCTCTCTCTCTCTATCTGCCTCTGGCAAGTCCATGAATTCTACGGCCAAAAACTCTTTGTTTTTTTTTTTTTAAGAATTATTTTAATTTAATTTTATTTATTCATTTATTTTATTTTAATTTGACCAGAGAGAGTGACAGAGAGAGAGCAAGAGAGAGAGAGCGAGAGAGAGAGAGCGAGAGAGAGTGAGAAAGCAAGCCGCCAGGTCTGGAACTTGAACCATGGTCAGCCATGTGGGAGTGTCCAGCACCTTAACCACCACACCACCTGCTGGTCCTATCTACGGCCAAAAACTCTAAAAAAATTTTTTTGAAAGAATAAAAATGAAAGTTGTTGGGTATCAATGGAAACAGATCAGTAAAAATTATTATTTTATTTAACTATATTTATTTATATACTTATTTCCATTTAAACTGAGAGGAGGATATGAGAGAGAGGGGGGGAGAGAGAGAGAGAGAAAGCGAGAAAGCAAGCCGCCAAGTCTGGGACTTGAACTGCAGTCAGCCATGTGGGAGTCCAGCACCCTTAATCACCATGCCACCTGTTGGCCCCTGGAAATAGATCTAAGCTAAAATGCTCATGTCCTAAAGACTTCAAGTCTCAGATTTTCAGAATTGTGATTGCACGTGTTATTCTATTGTGTGACTATGTATCAGTTTCAACCTAAAAACTAAATACAGAACTTTTACTACCTTCCTTCAAACTATCTTTATGATACTCTGAGCTTTTAAAATTTTTATTTTTAATTTATTTTTTTTTTTATACATTCAATCACTATACATCACTTAGCTTGTAAAGTGAATTTTCCAACATTAATACACTTCATACCAGTCCAGTTGGGGATACTATACACATTATCATCAGTAGGTAATAATCCATCTCTGTGAGCTTTAAAACATGCAGCAGAGAACCAAAAGGCAAACATGTGTCTCCCTTCCAAATGACTGGTCCTGGGGTATGTGAGCTTAGAGCTGCCTGTGAGTTGAGGGCTTGCTGTTTATTGGCTACTGGAAAAACACCATTTTTTTTTTTTTTAGAGGTTTTTGCTATAGGGCGCGTACGCTCACCAGACAGACAGAGAGAGACAGAAAGCGAGAAATCACCCCCCCAGTGGGGGATGGCCACACTGCAATCCCTTCTCCTCTGTTCTCCCCTTGGGATCTTGGGCACACACGCACAAGCGCCCAGCGTGAGATTTTTAAACCACTGGGTCCAGGACGCAAACCGCGGTCGACTACGTGGGAGTCCAGTGACATAGCCATTACACTAACTGCTGGTCCCTGGAAGAACACCTTTTAGCAGGCCTGCTGGTTCCTTTCTACAAACAGATTTAAAACTCTGTAAACAAAAAATAAAGTAAGTAACCTATGAGGGTCTTCTCATGGCAGGGTATGTACACTGAAGAGTGGTTTTTGAACACATGTGGCCACATTTTATTAGCTTTAATACTGATGTGACTGGTTCATTTCACAAGGCAGGCATGTTGAGAGCCTACCATGCCATAGTTTCTGTGTGGGACACAGAGACAGGAGGACTAGCCAGGTACCTCTCCATCCCCAAAGGGCAGTCAAATGTCCTGATGTGCTGGGCCTCAGTGGGTCCCCAGGTGCATGGTTTCTTTGGAAACAAGAACAATCTCCAGGGATTTGAGCCCCTCAACAAGTCTCCTCCCTGCACTTCTCTGTGAGACCCTCACTCACCTGCAGCATCCGTGTGAGTTCCTGAGACACAGCTAAGATCACGCCACACTCCCCTGCTTCTTGTTTCACCCAGGACAAAAGTTACGGCATCATTTCATACACAAATGCCTTCACACCCTATACTGAAAATGCTCTTCTCATCACCATTGCCTGGTAACCTAGGTGGGTTTTCCCTGCAGCCCTCCTCACTGCAGGCTCACTCTGAGCAGAACGTTATTTCCCTAGACTTGCTCAGATGTGACCTCTGTGCTGTGGGTTTTCCGAGTGCTCTGACTTAACTGTCTATCCTGTACCTCGCTGTGTGCTCCTTCACATTGCTGGTCAGTACCCTGCACAAGGTACTGTACAAACCCCTGTACTGTGGGGTTTCTTGGTCAATTTACTGTCTCATCAACTGAGTTTTAACTATAGATCGTACAATAGAACCTTGTACATTCTTACAGTAATTTATAGAAATTTTATTTGTGCTTACCAAAGTTACATGAAGTAATAGTTGATTTTTACTGTCTAATTATGTTTTCTGTACCATGAAAAATCATAACTCAGGATAACTAAACAAATCAATGCCAGGGACAGAATGTCTTATCAGTATCTCCTTCAGAGAGAAGAGTAAATACCTTTTGAATATTGTATCAGGATGAAGCAAAGGAAAAAGTCAAACATATTGAAATGTAAGAAACGCCACAATCACAGTTCATTTATTTTGGGTTGTGTGAGTGAAATAAAAAACAAATTGCCAGAATCGAAGTGATGTTAAGAGAGAACAAGAGGTAGGGCCAGCAGATGGCAGAGTGGTGATGTGGCTGGACTCCCACATGGCTGACCGTGGTTTAAGTTCCAGACATGGTGGTTTGAAAATCATACCAGGTGCATGTGTGTGCATGTTTGCTGAATATCCTGGGAGGAGAATGGAGAAGGAATTGCAGCATGGCCATCCCCTGGGGGGTGATTTCTCACTTTCCTTTTCACTGTCTCTCTCTCTTCTCTCTATCTGGCAAGTACACATCCTAGGGAAAAAACCTTTTAAATAAAATAAAAAGGAGAGAGTGAATGGCTTCAAAGAGTTAAGTACCAAATAGTCCTCCTCAAGGAAAGGCCAAGCCATTCAAAAAGAGAAAAAATTTATCTAGAAAGGGAAATTAGTGTTTTCTTTGCTAAATTATTTATTCTCAATTATTTAAGTTTAGTTTTAATTGAGGACAGCAGATGACATAGCGGTTATGTTGCTGGACTCCTACATGGTCAATGGCGGTTAAAGTCCCAGACCTGGAGGATTGAAATTTACACTAGGCATGTGTGCATGCGTGCCCAAAACCCCAACAAGAGAATGGAGAAGGGATTGTGGCATGGCTATCACCCCTAGGGGGTAGTTTCTCACTTTCTGGCTCTCTGTCTCTCTCTGTATCTCCAGTGAGTGCTCACACACCATAGGAAAAAGTCTCTCTAAAAATAATTGTTGTAATGTTACTTACTTAGTCAATTACCTCTGGAGAAGATAAGTATGAAGATACATAAGTAATCTGTTAAGAACGTCCTGATGATGACACCTGCTTATTTTGCAATTTCTTGATTCTGTTGCCATCTAGAATATGAAAACTAAACTACAGGAAAATAAACATCCTCTAATTTTCATATACTTTGGCCTAAACAGTATAGTTGAATGAGGCATGGCATACCCGGTAAGGCATTTACAAGATAATTACCAAATAACAGATATTGAAATAACTAGAAAGTAAAAATAACCATACAGGCTCAAAATTTGATCTCAACACTAACTATGTTTGAGAAAGTTGACCTTCACCACTATAACTATTACTTCCTTTCCTGAAAAATAAAGGTAATTCCTACAATTACAGAACTGTATTGTGGATGAATTATGAGAGAAGTAATATGAAAAGCAGGTCACATTATATATGGCATCACAAAGACTCCTAGATATATAGGTAGACAGAAACAAAAAGAAAGACAGAAAAAGAGATAGAAAAAAAAAGTAACCTCTGTTCCCCTTATATTATCATCATCATACTAATTATTCTTGCAACTATGAAAAAACTGAATGAAAAACATACTAAGTAATCTGAGACCTTTCCCATGTTAAATGACTTTACAATGTGAACTGAAAATAAGAAATTTGTGTAAAAATCTATGCTGTTAATGTTTAGTTCTGTGGGGCATCAGAAAATAGAAATATCTTTGAGAATACTCAAATATATTTTATTATGGGGTGGATCTCATAGGACATATAGTACATCTGCAGTTCAAGGACAATGTCAGATGGTGGACACCTTTGGGAAAGGCAACAGACTTTTTTTTTTTTAGAGGTTTTTGTTATAGGGTGTGTGCGCTCACCAGAAAGACAGAGACAGAGAGACAGAAAGTGAGAAATCACCCCCCAGAGAGGATGGCCACACCGCAATCCATTCTCCTCTTGGGATCTTGGGCACACAGGCACATGTGCCCAGTGTGAGTTTAAGCCACTGGGTCCGGGACTTGAACCATAGATGACTACATGGGAGTCCAGTGACATAGCTATTATGTTAACTGCTGGTCCTGGCAACAGACTTCTAGAAAAACATAAGAGAGAGACTATCAGGAAGAGAATTAAGTTTACCTTGTTGGAGTAGAGTCAGGTGGGAGAAATATCAGAAAGTAAAGATGTGGGAAAGTGTGAAACGATGACTTCTGAGGCACACGATGCCTGTTTCTACTGTAAATGCATTTTGTCAAATTGGAACACTGGGAATGCAAGGATTCCTGCCTTTTTCATTTCGTGTGACTGGTCCATCACTCATGAGTGAGTCAGCCAGGATTACCCAGGGAGAGGAAAAAAAAACAGAAACAAGCAAACAAACAAACAAAACAACTAAGAAAATAGCCAGCTTAATGGTAGGGACAAGTTTTCCCATCTTTGTTGTCTATGGCACTAGGAAAAGGTTAGTAGATAGGGATTGAGTTCTATAGTACTATAGCATAGTACAGTGGCCATTGGTGACAATTTAATGTTTGTTTAAAAATAGCTAGAAGAGATAATTTTGAATATTCAAAAGTAAAGGTAAATGTTTGAGATGGTGGATCTGTTTATTGCTCAGATTTGATGTTACACACTTTATTCATGTACTGAAAACTGTACTGTTCCCCTAAATATGTATAAGTCTTACATGTCAATTAAATATAACAACACATATTTATAATTTACTGAAATGCTTATAAGAGATAATAGGAAATGTACCATTCAATTCAACTAAATAAATTGATTCAAAAAAAGCTTTTCTTTGAATTGAATGAAAACCAATTTATTTAAAATAAACAGTAAAGTCACCTCCTTTTTCTTCTCCTTGGTTCATTTCAAGTTTTATGCATTGTTTGTTTGTTTTTCTTTCAAGGAAGTCAAAGTCTTAAGTTTTCATGGAGAAATGGAATCAGAGTTCAAATGATTTCATTTTGCTGGGTTTGTTTCCACAAACTCGAACTGGCCTACTTTTCCTATTACTCATTATCCTCGTGTTTTTCCTGGCCTCTGTGGGGAACTCAGCAATGATTCACCTCATACGTGTGGATCCTCGTCTCCACACACCGATGTACTTTCTGCTCAGCCAGCTCTCCCTCATGGACCTGATGTGTATCTCCTCTACTGTCCCCAAGATGGCATTCAACTTCCTCTCTGGACAGAAAGCCATCTCCTTTCTGGGATGTGGTGTGCAAAGCTTCTTCTTCCTGACAATGGCAGGTTCTGAAGGTTTACTCCTGGCCTCCATGGCCTATGACCGGTATGTGGCCATCTGCCATCCCCTCCATTATTCCATCCGCATGAGTAAATGGACGTGTGTAAAGATGATCGCAGGGTCTTGGATACTGGGCTCCATCAACTCCTTGGCACACACTGCCTATGCCCTCCATATTCCGTACTGCCGGTCTAGAGCCATCAATCATTTCTTCTGCGATGTCCCAGCCATGTTGGCTCTTGCTTTCATGGACACTTGGGTCTATGAGTACCTGGTGTTTGTGAGCACAAGTCTATTTCTCCTCCTTCCTTTCATTGGCATCACTGCTTCCTACGGCCGAGTGCTTTTCGCTGTCTACCACATGCGATCAAAGGAGGGGAGAAAGAAGGCCTTCACCACCTGTTCAACACATTTAACTGTAGTGACCTTTTACTATGCACCTTTTGTCTACACCTACCTTAGGCCCAGGCATCTCCGCTCACCTGCAGAAGATAAGATCCTGGCAGTGTTTTACACCATCCTCACCCCCATGCTCAATCCCATTATCTACAGCCTGAGGAATAAGGAGGTTCTGGGTGCGATGATGAGAGTGTTTGGGATATTCTCTTTAATGAAAGAATAAGGATATCTTATTATATCTTAAAGAAGTGAAGGCTATCTTCACTTCTTGTTCTTTGTTTACTCTTTGCATGCTAATTAGAACACCCAAGAGCAAAGCTTTCCAATGAAATCATAATGCCAGCCACATAATGCTTTAAAATTTTAGTGATACATTATAAAACTCAAAGTAATTAAAGTACTATGTTTTTCAGTTTATATTACTTGCACTAAAAGACAACATCAATGTATTTATTTAATTCAAACATTATAATCAACATTAATCACATTGATATTAATTTAATAAGATATTAATTTAAAAAAATTATGCACTTATACATATATTCTTACTACTATCATAATGATTGTATTCATTAAAATATCATTTCTCTATATAATTTATATAAAGTTATTAATTTTTTTTACCTTAATTTTAGTTTTATTCTTCAAGGTCTCATCTGCATTTTATATTTAGAGAACATCAGAATTAGTACTACACATATTTCTAGTGTCCAAGCCCCATAGACCTGTATCTAATTTTGGGCATCACAGCCTTAAAGCATCTTATGAGATATTTAAAATATATAGATGTGTTTTATAAAGACTTATTTGTGGTGTTGAGAATATGGATGGTGGACTGAGAAAAACTAATTAAATAAGACCCCTAACCCCAATGGAATAAACCCAAGAAGATCTTCTCCAAGACACATCATAGCCAGATTGACCAAAACCACAGATTGGCAAGAGAGAAATGTCAAGTTACCTACAAAGCATATCCCATCAGGCTAGTAGCAGACCTCTCATTGGAAACAATGTGCGTAAGAAAAGAATGAGAAAGTATATTCAAAATGTTGAGTGAAAAACAATTTCAACCAAGAATACTGTACCTGGCAAGATTATTCTTCATATGGGAAGAAAAGACAACAACAATCTCAGATAAACAAAACCTGAAAGAATTTACTGACACCAGACCAGTTCTCCAAGAAGTTCTGAAGGGAGTGCTATATTGGGAAAACTAAAGTCAGACACACAGAAATAAGAGTTCAAAACAACTAAGAAAGGGACTAGCAGTTAGCTTAATGGCTATGTTGCTGGACTCCCACGTAGTCTACCGTGGTTCGAGTCCTGGACCTGGCAGCTTAAACTCACGCTGGGCGTGTGTGTGTGCATGCCCAAGATCCCAAGAGAAGAATGGAGGAGAAGGGATTGTGGCGTGGCCATACCCCCTGGGAGGTGATTTCTCGCTTTCTGTCTCTCTGGTGAGCACACACGAGCTATAGCAAAAAAACCTCTCTAAAAAAAGGAAAAACAAACAAACAAACAAAAAACAACTAAGAAAATAGCCAACTTAATGGTAGGGACAAGTCTGGAGTTGAATGTTATCTTACAGAATTTAAACAAAAAGATAGGATAACAACAAAAGATAGATTAAGTACATGAGACTGAATTGGTGAAATAGAATTTTATGACATTTGACTAAAACATTACTGATCTTCTTCTATGCTTTGTTTTCCAGAGTTAAGGATTGTCTTCTCTTGAGTCGTTGACAGGTCCTTGTACCTACTATTTGTACAGCAACCTAATCTGTTTCCTAGCTTTCAGTCTTAAGCAAAGTTCTCTTAACTTTTTTTTTTTTTAATTTTGATTTATTAAAGCTAAAACTGCCTCTTTTGAAATGAAAAAAAAGAACTATTTAATGACCACAGTAAGCTATATAGCCTCATCTAGGTGCTACTTTATAGTATATTCATTCTACTCACAGAATTTCATACCTAAAATCAAACATGTTCATAATTATGTACATATCAGCTGAACTTGCTATTGAAAATAGTTAGATTAAGATGTTTTGTGAATCAATAAAATGTAAGAAAAAAAGTAATGAAAACCAACTGCAGATAGCAGAGACAGTGTTGGAGGAGGGTGGGAAATAGCAGAGGGTGAGAAATAGATGGATTTTATATCATATATATACATATATATATGTATATATATGATATAAAATAAATAAGAAATGGAGATTTATTTGTTGACAATAACATGCATGATTAAGCCACTATACAGTGTATTCTGGATGGGAAATCATATTTTGTATGCTGTGATGATGTTCAGTGAATGAATATAAAATAAATTAATTAATTTAAAAATATATAGCACAGCAAAAACAAATTTAAACAAAAACCCCTAGAGCACAGGCATTAATCCCAAAATAGACAAATGGGATTACATCAAGCTAAAGAGCTTTTGGATAGCCAAGCAAACAATAGTTAAAGTGAAGAGACGACCCTCAGAATATATTTGCAACTATCCCTTAGATAGGGTACTAATAACCAGAATCTATAGGGAACTCAAGCAGCTTACTCACAAAAGAAATAAACAACACAATTAAAATATGGGCACATGAGCTGAATAGACAACTCGCCAAGAAAGACACATGAATAGCCAAAATGCATATGAAAAAATGCTCAACATCTCTTATCAATAGGAAATGCATGTCAAAACCACAATAAGATACTACTTAACCCCAGTCAGAATGGCTATGATTAAAAAAATTAAGAATGGCTATTGTTGGTGAGTTTGTGGTGAAAAAGGAACCCCTTTATACTGTTGGTGGAAATATAAATGAGTACAGCCACTGTGGAAAACAATTTGTAGGTTTTCAAAAACTTACACACAGAACTAACACCCAACACAATAATACCACTCCTGGGTATTTCCTACACAAAAACACTTAGCTCAAAAAACACTTGCACATTCATGTTTACTGTAGCATTATTCACAATCACTAAAACATGAAATCAACCTAAATGCCCAAGACAAATAATTAGATTGAAAAAATACGGCACATGTATGCTATGGAATACTACTTAGCCATAAAAAACAATGAAACTCAGTCATTTAATATATGAATATAGAAGATTTAGTGCTAAGTGAAGCAAGCCAGATGATAAAAAACAAACACTGGATATCTCCACTCAATATATACTGAATGTGTACACTCTATGGCAGAAATGGAAAGATTCGAAGACAATAGCAGAGAGATCAAGAGCAGATATCAGAAACTGTATAGGAGGGGGTGGACAGTAGTGGGTGGGAGAGAGGTCCCAGAGTAAACACTTCACAGATATAACAATGTAAAGGTATCTGTTGAAAATGATATGCAAGGTAATATCCTTGACTTGACTGGCATGCATACATTAGTGCTTAGAAAAACATATTGTATATTGTAAATACATGCAATGATTAAAGTTTTGTTTGTTTTATTTATTTTTACATTCACTTACTATGTATTATTACAATATACCAAATGAATTTTCCTTTTCTCCCATTTTTTGTGTTCCTTAAATTTTTTTACTATTTTATTTTTAAAATTTATTTTATATATTCAATCACTGTACATCAACACAGCTTGTAGAATAATTTTTTCCCAGCATGAACACACTGCTGTGAAAGATATCATACATGCTATCACCAATAACCAATTCTCAACTTCTTCCTTCCCCAGATGTTCCGTCTCTCTATTTTTCTCCTTGAATCCCTTCCTCTCACCCTCCTCCAGATCCTAAAATCTTCCCACACTGATTCAGTATCTGCAACTATTTTCCATGCTTCTATATCCTCTGGTCTTTCATTTTCCACAATATAGTGCAACATTCAGTGTATATTAAATAGGGACATACCATGTGTCTCTCTCATAGACTGACTTTCTTCACTCAGCAGTAAATCTTCCATATTCATCCACTCTCTATCAAGTATCAGGGTCATACTGCTTTTAATGTCTGAGTAGTATTCCATAGTGTACATGTTCCACACTTTTTCAGTCCATTCATCTGGTCATGGACATTTGGGTTGGTTCCATGCCTTAGAAACTGTGAATAATGCCACAATAAACATGGAAGAGTTAGTTTATCTGTCCATTACTTTTAGCACGGGCAGGTTGACTTTAACACCTAGATTCCATCCTATTCTAACACTCTTGTATGAAACTTTCCAAAGAGGGGTCAGCTGGTGGTGTGGTATTTGAAGCGCTGGACTCTTACATGGCCGACTATAGTTCAAGTCCCGGACCTTGTTGCTTGATTTCACACTTTCTCTTTCTCTCTGTGTGTCTCTTTCTTGTCAAATTAAAATAAATGAAAGAATAAAGAAAATTAAATAAATAATAATTTTTAAAAATCTCCAAAGAATGATTACTTTTTTGAACTATGACACTTCTAATTTTTATTTAAAAAATTGAGATTAAATGATCTAAAGGAACAGGCAGTGGCACAGTGGAATTCAACTGAACCCTGAGGGGAAGGCCCTTATTTCAAATCCAAAGGCCTCTCAAAATCCCAAATAAATGTACATATGCCTGAGATCTGTTGCTTGAGGATTGGGGTGGATCAAAATGTGAGAACCCTGTTGTAGGTGCTGCCTTTCTGCCCCTCTCTTTCTCTTTCATAGAAGAAAAATATATAAATAAACCTGAAAAAAATGACCTCCATATGTTAATGAGAATAATCCACATTTATTTCTATATTAAAATGATTAGTATAATATATTTAAATATTTTAAAGATGTTGCTTAAACTTAAAGAAGTTATTTACTTAGAGGCAGGCAAGCAAAGTACTGGATGCCAAATTATGTAACATGTGAAATTAGAACAGGAAAATTTCAGCTGTGATATGTAAAATATATATTTGACTTTGCTAATATATCTACAGTTGGTTAACTAAAGTTTTACTACCATTATGTTCTTAATGCACTTAAGTTACTTCCAGTATATATATGAATGGGGCTGTGTAGGGTTTGGAATGATTATTTATTTATCTTTTAAATGTAGAGAAATCCATCCGTTCCAACTTCCTATTTATTGAGAAAATCATTCTAGATATATTTCTCTGGCTTCTTGATACCTTTATAAGTGTTATTATGACTGAATCCATCTCAAACTTAAAATATATTTTATGTACTACCATTTATGTTATTTTTCTAAAATATAGCTTCATTCTTGTCATTGCACAGTGTATGATTCTCTGTTGCATTCACAAAATGTTCCAACCTTAAATTCAGGCTCAAATCCTTTAAATGAGGTACAAGATATCTGCTTTTGCCTGTTTCTACCACCCAATCCACAAACCTAGTGCTGTGGTTACTCTAGATATCTAGACTAGTAGTTCTTAACCTCTTTGGCACCAGGGACCAATTTGTGGAAAACAATTTTTCCTTGGAATGGTGAAGTGGGGGGTTCAGAATGATTCAAGCATATTGCATTTATTGTGCACTTTACTTCTATTATTATTACATTGCAATATATAATAAAATGATGATACAACTCATCAAAATGGAAAATCAGCGGAGTCCTGAGTTTGTTTTCCTTCAACTAGAATGAAAGTGAATTCAAATCCTGACTGGAATTATGGGGACATGTGACCATCGGGATTTTTGACATATTGCAATTGAGAAGTGAGGACGCTGCTGACCAGACAGAGAGGGAGTTCAGGCAGTAATGTGAGCAATGGGGAGTGGCTATAAATACAGAGGAAGCTTCACTCACTTACCTGCTGCTCACCTCCTGCTGTGAAGCCTGGTATCCTTCTGTGGTTCATGGTGGGGAGGCCCCTGCTCTAGAGGGTCCCTCTAGCCTCCATTCCCTACACAACTGACACTTAACTCAGACCATTTTATACTCCCAGAAATTCCTGTTTCACATACCTTATGGCTGCCAGTCTGAGCCACCCTCTTGTTAAGACACTCCTCACAATTCCATACCATCTTCTTACCCCCATATCTGCTCATCACAACTTCCCTCACCCCTCCATGTTTATAGTGTTTATGGCAATATGCTTTATTGACATTTGCTTGTGTCTGTGTCTCTTTTTAAACAGAAGCTCATGTACGATACTGGAATCACTGGGACAATAATGCTAGCTGACAGCTACTGCCTGTAAACGCTATCCCTGCTCACACAGGTTCACCTTCACTATGATGCTATGGTTTTGTTATTTGTTTCCAGTTTAGACTTGATGAACCAAAAGGAACAAATAAATGAACAAAAAAGAAAATAAAAACAGAAAAATATGCCTTGCATAAGAGAACTGGGAAATAAAAAAATACCAATTTGGAATTCAGTTTCTTTTACATCAAAGATGAGACTCTCAGTCTCCACCCTCCTGTCTCTGCATGAACAGGAACCTCAGTATTTGGATCAGGTGCCCTCCAAGAAGAGTGGGGAACTTTGGCATGCAAGCTCTGGGGACATCTATTTGTAGTGTGGTATTTTGGCTCAGTGATACGTGACAGGAATTTGGAGAATTGTGAACATGCTACACAACAGCAGGGAGAAAACCGAAGAAGATAACTGCTCTACTCAAAGTTAAGGATTCTGAAATTGTAGTCTCCTTTTATTTCTTCAAATGAGTGATGAACTTGGAGTCAGATCCCTCAGTGTAGGACACATCTCAGTCTTTTTCCTGATAGTATAAGAATCTTTTGTTGATTAATATATAAATATATATATATATATATATATATATATATATATATATATATATGGAGTATGACCTCTAGGGTCAGTTTTGGGTTTTGATTGGGTTTTGAACTTCCTGCCATGCTCGATCTCTAAACATCAGCAGTCAGATGATCGCCCACTTAGGCAGAAGTATAGCATAGCCTATAGTTCTACAGTTTGTCCCCAGACAGGGGACAAATAGCTAACCTATTAGCCTTTGTCCAGCCGCAGCCTGTATGGGTGACACAGGCTGGCAGCTCCCTTCACAGTTCCCATGAGGCGCAGGCATTTGGGGGTGGCTGCAGAAGGTGACGCATCTGCAATGGAGGATGAGTGGTACCTACCAGAGACCGTAAGGGAGGGGAGTGGGCAGTCGAGGGCGGTCAGAGGGGCAAAGGGAGGAAACATTTAACAGACAGACAAAGTTAAGCTCAGAGACCAGGAGATGGCAGAATGGTTACATCAATGAACTCCCATGTAGTCGACTGCAGTTCAAGTCCTGGACCTGGTGTCTTAAACCTCACGCTGGAGGAGAAGGGATTACGGTATGGCTATCCTCCCTAAGGGGTGATTTTTCTCTCTCTGTCTCTGTTTCTGTGATGAGCCTATGTGCCCAATAGCAAAAAAAAATTAAAAAAATAAAAAAAGTTAAGTTCTTAGTTGGCAAAAAAAAATAAATGATGAAAATATTTTGACAAGAAAACAGTTAACTCACCCACATTTGCTCCTTAGTGATTCAAGGTGTGACCGAGCCTTCCCGCCTCACAGGCTTGTCTCTGAGGGAGAAGCGCGGGCCGAGGAGGTCACCCAGCCCGACTCTGAACACACACCACATGTATGTAGTAGCCGGGCCTCGATCATGTCCGGGGAGCAGCACGCGACTTACCACTCAGAAAACTGGAGCGACGTTCAGACACCACCAGGTTGGCGGTGCCACCCTCGGGGACGAAGCCCTGGAGCCTCAGCGGGAGGCAGTGAACGCAGCCAGGCTGGTCCCCGGCTCCGCTGTGGCCACGTGGACAGTCGTGATGACGTCACGTCTGAACTGCACGTGACCGAGAGCGGGCGGGCAGGCAGCACCTGCACCTGTGATCTCTGGGAACATTCACCCGGAGCCTTGTCCCCTCTCCTGGTGGGCACGCACGTCCTGGAACCGGTCACCGCACCACAGCACCACGGCACCACCCGCAGATGGCTGGGTGGGGCTGGACCAGACCGGTAGGTGGTGGAAGGGACAGTGCAGGAGGTGGATGTGGTGGCCATGGCCACTACCAGGAGACGAGGGTGGGAGGCACCTTCGGGGACACAGCCTGGGTCGGTGGTGGGAGGCTGACTTCCCTCCAGTCCAGAGCCGTCTGCAAAATACCAGCTCTGTGCTAAATGCCAGACCAGGCCAGGGACCTTAGGCCTGAAGCTTGGTCAGTAACTATGACAAAATAAAAGTGTAAAAGTGGGGACAACCAGATGGCATAGTCATGTCACTGGACCCCCCACACGGCAGGCAGCAGTTGGAGTCCCAAAGCCAGTGGCTTGAAAGTCTCACTGGGAGTTGCACAGAAGTGCCCAATATCTTGAGAGAAGAATGGCGGAGAAGGGATTGCTGCTTGGCCATCTTCCCTGGGGAGTTTCCCATTTTCCCTCTCACTGTCTCTGTTTCTCTATTGCCAGTGCATGCGTCCTAGGTCAAAAACTTAAAAAAAAAAAAAAAAAAAAAAAAAGTGTAAGAGTACACTTGGTCACTACAATAAGCACAACAGGGACTTATAAATGCATTGCTAAGTTCAGAATCTGTGTGACTAAAAATTGCTGCAACTCTGCAAAGCAATTAACCATAAGCTCTGAAATAGAAAATTAATGATCACTTAAATATTTCAAAAATTAAAATTGAATATTGTGTGATTGAAAAGTACACTCCAGTTGTGAAGCTTCAGAGGAACCAGCTATCAAAAGTGAAAAGTTCAGTTTAGTTCACCTTGTAATTGCAATATGGTGATAAGTGCATAAACCAGCAATGTGCATGCAGTAACCACTGGTATCCGTAGGGCTTCCACAGTTTACCAGAAATGTGAGACAAACGTGCACAATTCCAAAACCTAACATTTTTTGATGGTGTTCCTTCTACAATTTCTGATGCATTAATTCTCTCTTTATATTTGCCCATGAGAACGTGTTTGATTGTGTACAAATACAATGAAAATTCCCTAACTTAAGTTGGTAGTTGGCATAACAATTCTAGTATTTTTAATTTATTTTCCCATAGGTCTACAAGGAAAAATAACTATTTCTTGAATGAGTAGATTCAACTGAATGCATAATATATCTTGTTTTTTTTTTTCCTTAACTTACCTATACTAATTACCCTTTTTTTGAATTTTTTTTTGAGAGGTTTTTTTGCTATAGGGCACGTGCGCTCGCCAGACAGAGAGAGACATAGAGACAGAAAGCGAGAAATCACCCCCCAGGGGGGATGGTCACGCCGCAATCCCTTCTCCTCCATTCTCCTCTCGGGATCTTGGGCATGCACACACACGCGCCCGGTGTGAGTTCTAAGCCACCGGGTCCAGGACACGAACCGCGGTCGACTACGTGGGAGTCCAGCGACATAGCCATTACGCTAACTGCTGGTTCCCCTCTCTTTGAAGTTTGTGCAAATATAAATAATTTCTTTCCCTCTTGGCTATTTTTAGTCCCTGTGGAGAGCAGTCATTCTGAACAAACACAGTGACCATCAGACATATGCAGAAACACTATTTGTGAGCTTCATTTGCATAGCTATGAAAGCATTAAAATATGAATATGCTAACTGCTGATACTGCAAAGCAATATCTGTCTTAAGGTAGCCACATGAGTTATTCGGATTTTGGTCCAAAAGATTGGAAGAAACAAAATGGCACCAGTTATTTTCCCATCATCAGCCAATTAACATTGAAACCAACTGGCTTTGTATTCTATTTTTTCTTCTGCCATTTTCTGCTCTATAAAATAATAAACTGCAGGTGGTTCAAGGTCATGGCTTTCTCCATCAGAGAAGTCAGGTCCTCGAGATACTCGTTTTTCTATACTTGTATGTCGCTATGTGTTTGTTTTTACATTTATTTCTAATCTACAGCCTCTCCCCACACACTCACTCAGAAAAAAAACATGCTCAGCCGAGCAGGTCTCAGCAAGGCCCTGCACCCAGGCATGAAATAACATTTGTAATTCCTATACAATGTTGAGTGGCATTACTCTTGATTCCTGTGGATTAAGGTATAATGTTTTGCTACATTTTCACAGAGCAGATTCTCTGAATCACTCTTCTCAGGGCCTGTATCACATCCTTATTTCTTAGACTGTAGACGACGGGGTTGAGCATTGGGGTGAGGATAGTGTAGAAGACAGCCAGAGCCTTGTCCTCTGTGGGAGATCGGAAGGATCTTGGGCGTAGGTAAGTGTAAGCGAAGGGTGTGTAGTAGAAAGTCACCACAGTGAGGTGGGCACTGCAGGTGGAGTAGGTCTTCCTCCTCCCTTCTGCTGAGCTCATGCGGTACACAGCAAGGAGGACCCGAGTGTAGGAACACACAATACCAAAGAAAGGGAACACAAGGAAGAGGATGGTGCTCACAAACACTGTGTACTCATAGACCCTGGTGTCCATGCAGGCCAGAGTCAGCATGGCGGGAACATCACAGAAGAAATGATTGATGGCCCTGGACTGGCAATAAGGGATGGAGAGTGCGTACATCGTGTGGGCACACGAGTTGATAGAGCCCATCACCCAGGACCCTGTCACCATCAGCACACACACTCTTCTGCTCATTCGGACGTGATAGTGGAGAGGACAGCAAATAGCCACATAGCGGTCATAGGCCATGGATGTCAGGAGCAGTGTTTCTGCACCTCCCAGAGTCAAAAAGAAGAAACTCTGAATCCCACACCCCATGAAGGAGATAGACTTGCTTCCAAACAGAAAGTCGGAAGCCATCTTAGGGACGATGGTGGAGATGTAATTTAGGTCAATGAGAGAGAGCTGACTCAGCAGGAAATACATGGGTGTGTGGAGACGAGAGTCCAGGAGGATGAGGAGCATCATGGACAGGTTGCCAACTAAGGCCATCAGGAACACAAGAATAATGAGAGCAAAGAGCAGAAGGCCAGCTGCTGACGGTGGGAGCAATCCCAGTAAGATGAAATCACTCGATGTTTGATTACAGGCTTCCATGGGGCATTCACGTGCTTTTTCCTAAAGGGAGACACAAGCATAGTTAAGTTAAATAGATATATCTATTTAACTTAACCAATTAAACATATTAAGCTAATATTGAGTTTCTTCTCTTTTTTTAAAATAAAATTTTATAGGTCTCAAATAAAATCCAGTCTTACTGACTTTGGAAAACTTATTTTATAATCCAGAGATTAATATTTAATGAGGTGAAAATTTATGACAGAAATGTTTTCTAAGGAATCATCAAATTAATAAGAAAACATTATAATTTGTCTCTTATAACTTTAAAGGCTAGGGATGACAGAAACTGAGGAAACACCAAAGTCAGATATTCTCAAACCATATGAATAGAAAATCAATATAAATGAATGCATTATTGATGTACATTATGAATAAATTTACATTATGAATAAATTTATATTGATCTTATGGTATTTTTTCCCATATTGACTACTTAAGACTTATCTGTACACTTCCAGCAGCCAGTATTTTATTTGGAAGAACTGCATTTTTTCACTGGTCTTTGCACAGTCATGTCAAGAGTCCTTCAAGGCAGGTTTCCTTATTTGGCTCTTGTGTTTAAAAATTTGACCAGTTCCAGATGGTTCCATGGCAGTGAAATTTGGAGTTCTGCAGGGCAGTCTCCTGGGGAAGGCCCCAGCTCACGTTTGGAGCTGTACTGAATACACTGAGCGTGGGCTCGCCTCCAGTGTGGGCTGCCTGGAGCTGGGGTTGGACTGTGGGGTCAAGGCCCTGTCGGGGGTGCTGTCTCTGTCTCCCTCTTTCTCTTGCATTCTCTTTGTATCACTTACTTGTGCCACTTATCTCTATGACTCTCTCATGAAGAAAATAAACTTAAAAAAATAAAAGTGGACACTGAAATAGGTAATCAAACAACCACATTCACAGTGGCATTGTTTACAATAGAGAAAATGCAGAAAAGTGTCCACCCACAGACGAACCAGTGAACGCAATGTGGTGTGTACATGCAACGAAATCACAATCCGTTTTCAAAAGGAAAGAAGGTTGGCACCTGCTGCCACGTGGATGGACGTTAGGAGGACCATGCAGAGGGAGACGGACCAGTCACTGGAAACCAGGAGCGCATGAGTTCAGTTACCGGATGCCTGGATCGTCTAAGCCTTAGGGACAGACCCAGATCGGAGGTTGCCAAAGGCCAGAGGGAGCAGGAGGGAGCTGGGGAGAGAGTGTGAGTTTCAGTCAGGGGTGATGAGGTTAAGGAGGTGATGGTGCTGAGCTGCACAGTGAAGTGGGTGTCCTTAATGCCACACCACTGCGCTCTTAAAAATGCGTACAGTGGTACGTTTTATCTGATGTATGCTTACCCTAAAGTAACAGCTATAAAACAGAAATTATTTCCAAATACACTTAAGAAAGATTCAGGACCAGCAGGTGACAAGGTGGTAAATGTGCTGGACTTACACATGGCCAAGAATGATTTGAGTTCCAGACCCAGAGGCTTTGAGCGTGCATGACCCAGACATTATTTTTATAAATACTATCTTCAGAAAAATCATGCTGGACACCTATGAATGCATAGGCAGAACCCCAGGAAGACAAAGTAGAAGAAGGGATTGTAGTGTGGCCATCCCCTCTGGGGACTGATTTCTCACTTTCCATCTCTCTCTCTCTCACTGATGAATGCATGTGCCTTATGTGGGAAAAACAGAAAAGAAAGGAAGTTTCAGCAGGGTCCTCAGCTTTTAAAGAACAATTCGACTTCTGTTATTAAATTATCTGTCATAAACTGTGAAGGAAAGTTCAGAGAGCAAATGATCTCATAAATGCCATTTGAACCATAAAGACACCAGCATATAGCACGAATGGCAAAGTCCACAATTTATATTACTATTTCTCTCGTTGGAAAGTAGTAAGTGTAACATTTGAAATTACTAACGCACTAAAGAGAGTATGTGGGATGACAGAGGGTGGGTAATAGGGGGTGGAAGGGAGGGGATCAGGGAAAAATCAAACAGCAGATTTAATAGACATAAAAATGAAAAGTTACCTGCTGATGATAATGTAGATGGTAGTCTTCTTCTTCTTCTTTTTTTTTAAAGAATGTGCCCTTTACTCAGATTCCTCTGATGGCAACATCTTGCAAGACTGCTGTGTAAAGCCATGGCCAGGACTTTGACTTTGATAGTCAAGATGTCAAACACTTTCATCACAAGAATCTCTCATATGGTCTTTTTTTTAGCTATACTCATTTCTCTTCTTTTCTTTTTTTGACAGATCATATCTTTATTTAGGTTCAGTTTGACATATTTAACAATTTCTATTGTGATTTCCTATTTCAGAAATGGATTATTTAGAAGTGTGTAACTTTTTTTGAGAAAATATTTACATGTCAACTACTCATACTGTTGAAAAGCAAACACTCAGCACACAATTCACACATGAACCTTCACAACTCAGTCCTGCCTACCAAGTACTCTGAAGTTTATTATCTTCTAGCAAACATCAGTCTCTTCTTTTCCTTCAAAGTCTTCTTTAAGATAATCCTCTGGTTGTGGTTGCTCTTTTGCAATGGCTAGATTACAGTGCTGGACTGGAAAAGTCCAGGTTATTTTATGGTACGAATTCTTTCACATAGCTTCCCTAAGCCTCTCTGCCAGGCAGAACTGTTCATGGTGCCAGGACATCTTCCCAAGAGCTTCTGTTGACTTTCTTGAGATCTGCCTTAGTTCCATAGTTTTCTGGTCATATCTTCAGATATGACATTCCAGTCAAAGCGTTGTCAATTATGAGTATTTCCAATTTCTGATTCAAAGTAACAGGTATTATTGAACTTATGCAAATAGCCCTTCAGCCACAAAATAAGAATACTCACAAATATTTTCCAATTCCAGATGGATCAGTAAGGGAGAAATGTTTATGTATCAATTTAAAAAAACAAACAAAAAAAATTTAAACAAATTGCTGAACTTACCAATAGCTCAAAAGAAGTGTATGTTGGAATATTCACTTTGCAAGCTAAGTAACATGTGATTGAATGTATAAAAGGAATTGAAATAAAAAAAATAAAGAAAAAAATTACAAAAAAATTGTTAGCTAATATTTTTTAAACAACAATGAATTTCCAAATGTAAAATGAGTAATTTAAAAAAGAATTAACTGCGAACACTTTTTAAAATTTGAGTAAAAATCTTGATGTAATTAATAATAAATTATTAGAAATTCCAAACTAAATCTTTATTTTTGAAGAAAAAAAAAGAAAACAAAGCATAGTAAAAAAATCCAGTTATGTTTTAGTCAAAAGTTGTAAAATTTTATTTCACCAATTCGGTCTCATGGAATTAATCTCTCTTCTGTTGAATTTCTAGTGTTACTGTGGTCTGATCTTTGTTTAAATGCTGGGAGTTAACATTCGACATTATTATTTCTATTTCTGGACTTGCTCCTAGCATTACGTTGGTCATTTTCTTGGTTGCTGTTTGTTCTCTTATTTCTGTGTGTTTGTCTTTAGTTTTCCTGGTAGAGCACTCCCTTGAGAACCTCTTTAAGAGCCAGTCTGGTGCTGGTAAATTCTTTCGGGTTTTGTTTATCTGAGAATGTTTTTGGTATTTTCTTCTCATATAAAAGATAATCTTTCCAGGTATAGTATTCTTGGTTGAAACTGTTTCTCACTTAATACTTTGAATATATTTTTCCATTCTTTCTTTGCAAAGAAAGAATATTTTTCCATTCTTTCTTTGTTTCTGATGAGAGGCCTGATGTTAACCTGATGGGATAACCTTCATAAGTAACCTGACATTTCTCTCTTGACAATTTTAGTGTCTTGTCTTTGTGGATTTGGCCAATCTGGCTATGATGTGCCTTAGAGAAGATCTTCTTGGGTTGATTCTATTAGGGGTCCTTTGTATTTCTCGGGTTTAGATGTTTGATTGCCTCTAGGTTTGGAGGGTTTTCTTCTAGGATTTCATGGAATAGCTTATCAATGCCCTTATTAGTTTCTTCACCTTCTGGGATAATAATTATCTGGATGTTTGGGCACTTAATGGTATCTAGGATTTCTCGTATATTGTTCTCATTTTAGGAGGTTATTTTCTCAGTCTTTTTGGTGACTTTTTTTCTAGGTCAGAGGTTTTGTCTTCAATATCCGAGATTCAATGTTCTGCATGGTCCATTATACTTTTAATAGTTTCAAGAGAAGTTTTGATTTCCTGTATTATAGCATTCATCTTTATCAGTTCCATTTGATTCTTTTTTATGGTATGTAATTCTTCTTTCAGACCGCAGAACTTACTTATCTCCTGGAGTTCATTGTCTCTCATCTCTTGCATCTCATTTAGTTTTGTCACTATGAAAATTTGGAATTCTTTATCTGACATTTCCACAAGTTCCATTTTACTATCTGTGGATGATGATGATGTTCTTTTTCCTTGAGGGAGAGATATTTTCTTGGTTTCTCATATTTCTTCTGCCTCTGTGGTGGTTTCTGGTCATCTGATGGATTATACATTTTTCTTAATTTCTTAGAGTTAATTCTGAGCATTCAGAGTTGTGCAGGAGTAGGCAATCCGCAATCTCAGCAGTGCTGTTTCCACGATGCTCGCCAAGCACCTACACTTCTGACTTTGGAACTTGGTATTTCAAAGGCCTCACAGTTTCTAGGGAGTAGGTGCTCCTGTGCTGAGCTGCAGGGTTTTAACTGAGAGCTCAGAGGCGGTGGGAGTACAGGAACTGCACTCTCTACGGCTCCGTCCTCCCTGCTGCTCACTCTGCAGTCTCTCTTCTCTAATTTTAGTCACTTGGTGGTGTATCCACTTTTGGCTAATTGCTCAGAGAAAGCTTCTGCAACTGTAAGAAGAACAGGTGCTTCCCTTTACTGTGAGGTACTTCTGAGATGATTTCTCTCCTCTACTGTGTTTTGCAATGTGGTATCCACAGAAAGTGATTTTTAGTTCAGATTTATAGAGGAGTTTACTCCTTCGGGTAGGGGGTACAGTAAGTGTTGAGGATTTCTATGACCCTAAAAGTATTCAGATGCTTGGCTACTATGTACCTACGTCTTCTCAGATACTCAGCATGTGAGGCAGAACAGTAGAGTGAGAAAGTAAGGTAAAAAATAGGAAAAGGAAAAGAAGAAAAACAAAGTAAAAAAAAATAGTCTAGGCAAAAACAATGAAAAGAGAGAAAAAAAATTTTAGAGGTAAAAATAAAAAAACAGTAGGACACATCTTTGATTTAAAAGTGGCTTCCAAAATTAGCAAGACAAAGCAGAGGCCAGAGGTAAGAAGAAGTGTTTTAAAAATTAAAAAAAAAAAATAAAGAGAGAGAGACAGAGAGAGGACAGAGGTTGTCCTACCTGTGTGAGGGTTTCTGGGGTCTGGACGATGGGGTTTAGAGCAGAGCCTCAGTCACTTTGGCCCCTTGTATATGGTCGTCTTTGACTTGACTAATATGCACTGTAGTCATGCTGGGAAAAAAAGCTATACACTGTAAACATGTACAGTGTGTAAATGTAATTTTTTTTGAAAGAGCAGAAATAAAAAATAAATTGCAAGTGCAGCAAAGTTTAAAATCATTTCTAGTTTAGTAGTTTATACAAGGCTCCCTATGACACATTTTTCATGAGCTACTGAAAGAAATCTTCCCCAATGGGAGACGGTCACGCTACAATCCCTTTTCCTCCATTTTTCTCTCCCTTCAGGATTTGGGCACATGCGTGTGCACACACACACAGTGTATTTTTTATACTGCCAAGCCTAGGACTTGAATCCCACCGTCGGCCACATGGAATCCAGCCGCCTCAGCCATGATACCACCACCTGGTCCCCGTATATTTATTTGAATACTAAGAAGAGGACTTTTTTCTTATGAAATATAAATTCAAATGAATTATTTTTGTCACTTTTATTCTATTTATCCAGTGAAATGGCTAAAAGTGACTTATTTAGAGCCCATTTAAGAGTATTTTCATAGCTTTTAAATAAAGTGTGCAATTAAAAAAATTAAAATGTAATCTGTGCATCAGCATTGATATCATTATACATAGAATGCAGAAGATAATTTGATGATTTATTAGTAAGTAAGAGAAACAATCCTGGAGCCTGTACTGTGTCTCACATGAAGAAAAGACAGGTGCACAAACTTCTGTGTCCTGTTCTTGTGTGGAGGGCTCCTACCAGTATCTGTGAAGGCATGCTCGCCTCACCTCCTTTGTAAATAAATGCGAGGATGCTCATATTCCACACAACGAGCAAAATCTCCGAAATACTGTTCATGTTTCAGAATAAATGACTTACCACCATTTGTTGAAGTAAAAATGCATTGTTTTACTGCCTAGAACTTTTCTCCCTATGCTTCCAGTAAAAGTTGAAATTTAGATACTAAAACACTTATTTTAGTGATTCACATATTGATAGAAGACACAGACTTTTCAAATATAGTCTCATTGTCATATGGATGAATAACTGAATCAAGAGTTTTGAAGGGAGTTTTTCGAGTGAGTGACCAAGTGACAGAGCTGGGAACAAATGGGTGTGCTCGGGAGTCCAGATGAAGCAGTTTTCCACTGTAGCACAGATTCTGCCTCTCCCCGCCCCTCCAAACTCTTCTTCATTTTGGCCAAAACTAGTTTGAAAGAAAAATCATTATTGGGGCCAGCAGTTAGCATAATGGCTATGTCGCTGGACTCCCATGTATTCAACCACAGTTCGAGTCCCAGACACGGTGGCTTAAACTCACACTGGGTGCGTGTGCTTGCATGCCCAAGATCCCGAGAGGAGAATGGAGGAGAAGGGATTGTGGCATGGCCATCCCCCCTGGGGGGTGATTTCTCGCTTTCTGTCTCTGTCTCTCTGTCTTTCTGGCGAGCACACATGCCCTATAGCAAAAACCTCTCCAAAAAAAAAAAAAAGAAAAATCATTATTGATCACAAAATATGGCAGATCATATTAGATTTGGCATGATAATTTGCAAAGATGCAACAAAAGTGTGGGTTTAACAAAAAACCTACCTCAAATTAGTTTGGCTGGAAGTTTTTTTTTTGTTTTTTTTTTTTTTTGTTTGTTTTGTTTGAGAGGTTTGTTATAGGGTGCGTGCGCTCGCTAGAAAGAGAGAGAGACAGAGAGACAGAAAGTGAGAAATCACCCCCCCCCCGGGGGGATGGCCACGCCACAATCCCTTCTCCTCCATCCTCCTCTTGGGATCTTGGGGACACACACACACATGCCCGGCATGAGTTTTAAGCCACCAGGTCCGTGACGCAAACCACAGTCGACTACATGGGAGTCCAGCGACATAGCCATTATGCTAACTGCTGGTCCCTGGCTGGAAGTTTTTAAAAGCAATCTCACTACATTTTGAACAGCCTCTAAAAATCACAGACATTCGCAGAAATCTGGATCACTCCCTCTCCTCTGGAAGTACCTGGCAGGTGCTAATGTCCTAGACATTCCAGAGAATGACCTCCCCACTTACGTGTGGAGGCAGATAAACAGGCGGGTGTTCCTGGGGGCTTTTAAGTCTTTGACAGCAGAAAGTCAGCCTTACTTCTTTGTAAAACCTGGTTGTACCTGCACTTGCATGTCTATATTACTGTTTTTCATACTTACTAGTTACGTAGGTCCACAGGAAAAACAACTTCATGAGTTTGCAATCAGATGACACAAAAGACTGTCCCGAGCAGCTGGGTGAGGACAGCCCTGCACAGGGTCCTTGTACGGAATCCAGTGTGAAGTTCCTCCCTCCAAGTGTTTCCACAGCAATTCCACTAAAGAAGAGAGAGTACATAGTTGTTTATATTATTTTGCTAATGTAATATAAAAGGATGGATATCTTTAATTATTTAGAAGGGCATAAAGTTGCATAATGACTTATTTTAGGGTATAAAGAAGTCTGGACTACAAGATAAATGTTTGTGTACCTATTAAGCACATATCTCCATTTAATTCCACCAGGTGCATCAGCATCAGTAGATACATAAATAGGTGAGTAGGTAGATAGGCATTTTACAGACAGAAGAAAGTTAGTAATAAGAATATAAGCATTGAATAGTATTTTGAAATGAGAGTGGGCTTATTTTGCTTCATCATACGAGTTCACTGAAGATAGTGTAGGCTTGAACCTAGATCTTTTTTTTTTTTTTTTGGAGAGATTTTTGCTATAGGGCGTGTGCGCTCGCCAGACAGACAGAGAGAGAAATAGAGACAGAAAGCGAGAAATCACCCCCCAGGGGGGATGGCCACGCCGCAATCCCTTCTCCTCCATTCTCCTCTTGGGATCTTGGGCACGCACGCACACGCGCCCGGCGTGAGTTTTAAGCCACCGGGTCCGGGACGCGAACCGCGGTCAACTACGTGGGAGTCCAGCGACATAGCCATTAGGCTAACTGCTAGTTCCCGAACCTAAATCTTATTCTAGCTCTCATACTTAGGGAAATGTGAACTCTGTAGGTAAATTTGAGTCTCTGAGATTACATTTTAAAAGTAGAACAGAAGTAGTCCTGGGCTGTTTGCTATGTATGAGATGACACATACTACATGCTTAGAACATGGAAGGTAAAACAGCGCACATGACACAGCACCAAGATTACCACCACTCAAGGCAAAGAAAAACAAAAGAAAGAAAAAAATAACCCAACAACAACAAACACTCAACCCGGGTCTAGAGAACGCCGGCCTCCGTGGCCCTGGCTGTGAGCGTGGCCCGTGTCGGGGGACCCGAGTTTCCCGTGAGCCCACAGTGGCGAGCTCCAGCGTGGGCGCCCCCTCCTCCGCCTGGCCTCGCCCCCTCCTGCAGAGAGCGCGCGCACGAAGGCGCTCCCGCCGCCGTCCTCGGTGTCGGACCAAGCGCTCACTTGTCCGGGGACTCCACGCACATCTGTTTGTGAAAGAAAGTTCTCCCAAACTCTCCTCAGAGCTCACCCGCCATGTGGCCGTGGGAAACAGAGCTAGACTGGGATTAGTACCTTTCATTATCTCCGAGTGGGCGGACTTCGGCCGTAGTTGGGGCAGCGCTTCTGCAGGCACCGCGTGAGCAACGTCCGTGTTCTGAGTAGCTTCCCGGATCCTCCGGGAGAAACGTACTGACTGCTCACCCGGCCCTCCGCGCGGCGTTGTAGAGGCCCCTCAGAGACCAGCAGGCAGCACCTCCCGCCTGGTTACTATGCAGAGTCTGCTTGCTGTGCTGTGTTCACCTGGGACCGTTCCCGAGGCTCGGACAGCAGAGGGACGAGTCACTAATGACACAGGCTGGCCTTAGGCCAGGAGGAGGGGTGAGTTCTGGCACTGCACTTAGCTGTTTTCAAGATGTGCCACAGTGTGAAAATAAATGTATATTTTTATTCAGATTATCCCAACATCATTGACTCTAATATTTTATGAAACTATATTATATGGCTATATTTTATATGTCATTATTCAGTATATGCATAATAATAAAGTTTATTTGTGTTGATTTCTTTCACAATGTTGCTTACACTGGCAAAAATTTGGTAGATTAAAATAGATTTAGGTAAATTTCCTTTTTTAGAGATTTTTGCCCTAGGACACATGCACTCATCAGAGAAAGACAGTGAAAGGGAAAATGAGAAATCACCCCCCAGGGGGCATGGTCATGCTACCATCCCTTCTTCTCTATTCTCCTCCTATGATATTGGGCACAAACATACACGTTTCCAGCATGAGTTTCAAGCCCCTGGGTTTGGGACTCGAACTGGGGTTGACCATGTGGAAGTTCATCGACTTAACCACTACCCCATTTGCTTGCCCAGATTTAGGTAAATTTGATAAAAATGTTATATGTATTTAAAATATCCCACCCACAAAAAAGGAGTAATCTTTACCATATTAACCCAATCATCACTGCTGCATCTCCTAGTACCCAGAATCAGACTAACGATAGATAGGCTTTATTTTTTAGAACATGATTTGCAAGCTCTCCGGGATACTAGACAATATTTATCTCATTGGAGCCAGCTTGCTTAACCTTTTATTTAAAAAAATTTATTATTATTATTTATACATTCAATTGCTATACATCACTTAGATTGTAAAGAGATTTTACCCAGCATGATATACATCTCAGATCGGCCCAGTTGAGAATACTATACACGTCATCATCAATACTCATCGACAGGTAGTAAACCATATCTGCATGCTTAATATTAAACAAAGGATGGAGAAAACAAGTCTGGCACGTTATTATAACTGCTGAGCAATATAAACATTCTGAAGGTTCCAGCTAACATCCATGAGTATAGGCCCAGTGCTCAGGTCTCTGGAGCCTAGTAGCATCTCCCTGCCTCTCATTTCTGGGGCAGCCATCCTTTTCCTTCTCCTCAGTAGTATCCACTTATTACACCCCTGAAATCAGGCAAAATGCTAACCTAGACCCAGGTTTATAAGTTGTAATTCTGTATTTTTCTCTACTCTCAGGTATGTGAACATTTTTTTCCTAAAAAGAGTGACAAAATGGGGACCAGCAGTTAACATAATGGCTATGTTGCTGGACTCCCATGTAGTCGACCACGGTTCGTGTCGTGGACCTGGTAGCTTAAATTCATGCTGGGCGCGTGTGCATGCGTGCCCAAGATCCTGAGAGGAGAACGGAGGAGAAGGGATTGCAGTGTGACCATCCCCCCTGGGGGCTGATATCTTGCTTTTTGTCTCTTTGTCTCTCTCTGTCTTTCTGGCAAGCACACACGCCCTATAGGGAAAAAACAAAAAGCAAAAACAAAAAAACAAAACAGCAACAGCAACAACAACAACAAAAAAGCTCTCCAAAAAAAAAAAAAAAAAAAAAAAACACACAAAAATGTGACAAAATGACAGAGATTAATCAGCACGTACTGATAATAACATTAAGTGTTAATGGATTAAATTTCCTACTAGAAGACTCACCTCAATGGATTAATATAACAGAATCCCTCTATATGTTGTTTACAAGAAACACACTTCATGGTCAAAGGCATACATAGATTGAAAGGGAAGAGCTGGAAAAATATTCTTTCATGCAAACAGAAATAAAGGGAAAAAAAATACTGAAAGATCAAAGGTTGAAAAAGCTGCAGCATACGCGTACTGATTGTAGGGAACTCAATGTAACTACTGGACAGGTCATCTAGACAAAATCAGTACCATAATCCAAATGGACCTGACAGACATATATAGAGCATTTCATTCAGCAACTAGAAAATATTGTTTCCTCATTTCTACATGGAACAGTTTCAATTATTGACCAAAGATTGATATGGTAAAAAAAACAAATAAACAAACAAAAACAAAAACAAGCAAACAAAAACAACCCACTACAAATTTTAGAAAGTATAGAAACTATATCACCTTTTCTAATCAAAATAGAATTAAACTTGAAATCAACCACAGTAAGAGTCCTTGAAAATACACAAAAACATGGAAACTAAATATCTTAACTTTTCAATGACTTCTGAACTACTAAAGAAATTAACACTGAAATTAAATGATATATTGAAACAGCATGATGAACACAATACTCTCCATAACCTTTGAGAAATAATGAATGCCATCATAAGAGGGAAATTCAAAGCAATTAGTGCTCATGAGAAAACAAAATAGAAAGGTGGCAAATAAATAATTCAGCATCACATCTCAAGGAACTGGAAAAGAAGCAACAACAAAAACCCATAAATAAAAGAGGAAAAGAAATAGAGATTAAAGTTGAAATAAATTCAAAAGAAGATGAAAAAATTATTATTACTTTTTAAGGAATTCTTTTTATTTAACTTTATTTATGTATTTTAATTTGACCAGAGAGAGACAGAGTGAGAAAGAGAAAGTGAGAAAGCAAGCCACCAGGTCTGGGACTCTAACCGCAGCTGGCCATGTGGGAGTCCAGCGCCCTTAACTACCATGCCACCTGCCAGCCCCAAAATAGTTATTTTTAAAAAAATGAAACAAAAAGCTGGTTATTTGAGAGGATAAGAAAATTAAAAACTATTAACTAGACTAATATGAAAAACAGAGGAAAGAACCAGACAGACAAAATCAGTAACAAACCTGGTAATATTACAACTGCTATCTCAGCTATAGCAAGAATTATAGGATGATAGTACAAGTGACCATATGCCAACAAACTACAACACTGAGATGAGATGGACAAATTTCTGGACAGGCACAAGTTACCTAGGCTGGACCAGGGTGTAATAGAAAGCCTGAATAAACAATGACAAGTAATAAAATTGACAATAATAAATAGTCTCCCAAC
This sequence comes from Tupaia tana, assembly GCA_026018925.1. NCBI lineage: Eukaryota > Metazoa > Chordata > Mammalia > Scandentia > Tupaiidae > Tupaia > Tupaia tana. The sequence continues at coordinate 3,430,054 of JAKSZU010000015.1, forward strand.
TAAGAAAAGCCCAAGTCTTGATGGCTTCACTTCTGAAGTCTACAAAAGTTTTCAAGAAGAGCTAACCCAAATTCTCCTCAAAGTCTTTCTAAAGATCCACAAAGAAAGAACTCTCCCAATCTCATTTTATAAAGCCTCCATCAACATAATACCAAAAGCAGACAAAGATAACAAACAAACAAACAAAAACAAAAAAAGAGAGAGCAAATGACAGACCAATATCTCTGATGAATACTGAGACAAAAATCCTCAACAAGATACTACCAAACCAAATCCAACATCACTTTAAGAAGATCATACACCCCTCAATCAGGTAGGTTTTATCCAAGGAATGCAAAGATGGGTCAACATGCACAACAATAAATGTAATATATCACACTTACAGAAGAAAAGATACAAACTATATGATCATACATATAGACGGATAAAAAGCATTTGATAAAATGCAGCACTTCCTAATCAAGACTCTCAGAAAAATAGGTACAGAAGAGACATTTCTCAACACACTTGAAACCAAATATGGCAGACCCGCTACCAATATCACCCTGAATGGAGAAAAGCTGAATCCCTTTCCACTAAAATCTTGAATAAGACAGGCTGCCTGCTTTCTTTACTCCTTTTGACAATAGTGTTGAAATTACTAACCAATGTAATCAGACAAGAGAACAAAATATAAGGCATTTGGCTAGGAAAAAAGAAGTTAAACTGTCCCTTTCCACAGATATGATTATACACATAGCAAATTCATGGAAAAACTCCTAGAAGTAGGGCGTGGTGGTGCCCGCCCTGTGGAAAAACTCCTAGAAGTGATAAATGAACTCAGTAAAGTATGAGGTACAAAATCAATATACAAAAATCTACAGCATTTTTATACATCAATAATGAACAGATTGAGACAGAATTGAAGAAATTTCATTTGCAGTAGCCACAAAACAAATACAATACTAGAAATAAACTTAACCAAAGAAGTGAAAGACCTCTACAAAAACTATTATAAAAAACTGGAAAAAAAATTGAATGTGATTTTTAAAAAAAAGAGAGAAAAAACATCTGTCATTGGACAGGAAGAATCAAAATAATCAAAATGACAGTTTTGCACAATTAATTCATATATTCAATGTGATTCCAACCCTGTTGCTGTTGGCATTTTAACAAATCAAAATTTGTCTGGAATCACAAAAGACCCCATATCACCAAGGCAATACTGTGCAAAAAGAATAAAGTAGGAAGCATATCTCTACTCAACTTCAAATAATGTAACAAAGTGGTGATAATCGAAACAGCATGGTACTGGCACAAAAATAGATGCATAAACCAATGGAACAGAATAGAGAATCCAGAAATCACCTCAGAATATAAGGCCAACTGATCTTTGACTAAGGGCACAAGACAATGCAGTGGAGAAAAGAAAAGTGTGTAGGTGATTGGTGCTGGAGGAACTGGGTATCCACCCGCAGAAAAATTATGCTGGACCGCTATCTTCCACTACAAAGAATAATCAACTCAAAATGGATCAAAGACGTAAATTTAAAGCCTCAAACTATGTAACTAATAGAAAACTTAGGAAACCTCTGGGATGACATTGAAGTAGGCAAAACTTTCTTAAATAGGACTCCTAAAGTACAGTCAGTAATCCCAAAAATAGACTAGAGAAATGATATCAAGTTAAAAAGCTTCTGCACAGCAAAGGAAACAATAGGAGTGAAGCGACAACTGTCAGAATGAGAGAAAATACTTATGCCTTAAACAAGGGATTGATAACCAGAACATATAGGGAACTCAAGAAACACACCTATTCCAAAAAAAAAGAGAATAATCCAGTTAAAAAATGGGCAAAAGAGTTGAATAGACACCTCTGAAAGACGGGCATATGAGAATGTAAATTGGTCCACTGTGGACCAATTATATGCCAGCCACTGTGGAGAACAATATGGAGGTTCCTCAAGGATCTACAAATAGAACTAAAATATGATCCAGCAATTCCACTCCTGGATATCTACCCAAAGGGTAGGAGACTGCTCAGTCAGAAAAGTGCTTGCACATTCACGCTTATTGTGGCGTTATTCACAATTACTAAGACATGGAACCAACCCAAATGTCCAAGAACAGATGAATGGATTGAAAATCTGTGGCACAGATATTCTATGGAGTACTGCTTAGCCATAAAAAAGCAACAAGATTCTGGCATTTGATAGAAAGTGGATGAATATGGAAGATTTACTGCTGAGTGAAGCAAGTCAGGCTAGGAAAGAGAGACATGTATGTCTCCATTTAACACACACTGACTGTCTGATGCACTCTGTGGCAGAAACTGAAAGACTAGAGGATATAGAAGCATGGAAGATGGTTAGGGATAATGAAGACAGTGTGGGAAAGGGTGGGAGAAGGGGAGAGTGTGAGGAAAGAAATTCAAGAGAAAAACAGAGAGGCAAGACATTTATGGGAAACAGAATTGGATTATTATCTATCGATGATAATGTGTACACTATGCTCAACTGGACTGCTAGGAAGTGTATTCATTTTTGGTAAATTCACTTTGCAAGCTAAGTGATTGAATGTATAAAGTAAATTTAAATAAATAAAAAAGAAAGATGATATGAATGACCAAAAAAAATGAGAAAAATATTCAGTGTCTCTAATCATAAGAAAGGTGCAAATGAAAATCACGAAATACCATTTAACCCCAGTAAGAATGTCTATGATTTAAAAAATAAATAAAGAACTACACGTGCTGGTGAAGCTGTGGTGAAAATGGAACTCCCTTACAATGGTGGTAGGAACGTAAATTATCCTAACATCTGTGGAAAACAATATGGATTTTCTTCAAAACACTACAAGTAGAACTACCTTATGACCCAGTAATCCCCTCTTCAGTATTTATCCAAAGGATAGAAAAACACTTATTGGAAAGACACTTGCACATCAATGTTTATTATAGTATTATTCATAATTGTTCATAATGGAATCAGCCTAAATCCTCAAGAACTGATGACTGGATTGAAAACCTGTGCCACATATGTATCAGGGAATACCATTCAACCATTATATGCCAATATGTCCTGTTGATACTATAATATTATTGATATAATAATATATATTTGAACAAAATGTTTCAAATGGATGAATATGGAGACTTAATGTTAAGTGAAATGAACCAAACTTTGAAAGACACACACTCAGTATCCCAGTCAATATGTACTAAATGTCTGCACTCTGTGACAGAGACAGAATTATCCAAAGATATGGTAGTAGAGAAAATAAGTGTAAATACTAGAGACTGTAAGGGAGAGAGGAGAGGCAAAGGGAGTGTACAATATTTGAAAAGTTAAGAAACATTTCCTTAAGACTTATAGCCAGGAAGAAAGTTTAGGATTCTGTTCAAATAGTAGTTAGCTACTAAAAACTCAAAAACAAATATGGACAGAGGTAAAATCTAGTAATAAGAACACTATAGTTTTCTTTTGAAACATTTTTTTCTCTCTCAATTTCTCCTTTTACCAACAAGAAGCATAAACTAACTTATTTGCAAAAGAATAAATTTAGTTTCCATTTGGTCTATTATTTGCACAAAGCCCATTAAGAATATTAATTGACTTAGTTGGCTTTTTTGGAAACTTTTATAAGTAACTTCAGATTAGACTCTCTAAAAAGCCTCCCAAAGCTACTGAACTGAATCAGGAATTCACCAGCTGTGCCTTTAAATACCTGTACTTGGAAGTTTGGGGGTTTCTTAGGAAGTGACATTCTTTCCCCCCCTTTTTTTCTTTGAAGTTTTTGTTTTGTTTTTGTTTTTGTTTTTGTTTTGCTATAGGGAATTTTTGGTGGCCAGGCCAGAGAGACAGAAAGCGAGAAGTCACCCCTTCAGGAGAGATGGCCACACCACAATCCCATCTCTTGCATTCTCCTCTCAGGATTCTGGGCACACACACACATGAACCTGGCATGAGTTCCAAGTCACCAAGTCGGGGACTTGAACTGCAGTCGACTACGTGGGAGTACAGCAACATAGCCATTATGCCATATGCTGCTCTCAGAAAGTGACATTCTTGGGAACCAGCAGTTAGAGTAATGGCTATGTCGCTGGACTCCCACGTAGTTGACCGCGGTTCGCGTCCCAGACCCGGTGACTTAAAACTCATGCCGGGCACATGTGCGTGCGTGCCCAAGATCCTGAGAGGAGAATGGAGGAGAAGGGATTGCGGCGTGGCCATCCCCCCTGGGGGGTGATTTCTTGCTTTCTGTCTCTCTGTCTGTCTGGTGAGCACACGCACCCTATAGCGAAAAACCTCTCCAAAAAAAAAAGTGACATTCTTTACTTACCTGCCAGGCAGTACTGTTTATGGTACCAGGCAAAAGACAGAGAGAGACAGAGAGATACAGAGAGACAGAAAGTGAGAAATCACCCCCCAGGGGGGGATGGCCACACCGCAATCGCTTCTCCTCCATTCTCTTCTCAGGATCTTGGGCACATACGCACACGTACCCGGTGTGAGTTTAAGCTACCAGGTCTGGGACTCGAACTGCTGTCGGCTACATGGGAGTCCAGTGACATAGCCATTACTCCAACTGCTGGTCCCTCTGTTGGCTTTCTTGAGATCAAACTTAGTTTCTTAGCTTTCTGGCCGTATCTACAGATAAGACATTCCAGTCAAAGCCCTGGCAATAACCAGTGTTTCCAATTTCTGAGGCAAGGCAACAGGTCTTATTGAACTTATGCAATTAACCATATGGCCACAAACTAAGAGTATTTGTAAATACTTTCCAATTCCGGAAGGGTCAGGAAGTGAGAATAGTTTATGTTTCAATTCCGTTTTCAAAAAAAAAAATTAACAAGTTGCTGAAGCTATCCAGTTTAAAAGAGAACAAAAATCCTTAAATCTAGAAAACAAAGCATAGAAGAAAATCAGTAATGTTTTAGTCAAAAATCATAAAATTCTAGTTCACCAGTTCAGTCTCATGTAATTAATCTCTCTTCTGTTGATTTTGCAGTGTTACTGTGATCTGATCTTTCCATTTAAATCCTAAAAGTTCAGAAATATGATCTCAAAGTTATCAAAAACCTAAATTCAAGAATTCTTATCAGAATCATTTTCATTAATTCCTTAAAGGAGGTAATTTTTTTATTGTAACCTATTATAAAATGTTTTGGAAAGAGCATCAGAATGTAGCAATTAACTATGAACGACAAAAACTTAAAATGGCCATGATTCAAGATCTGATTTTACCACAACCCAAAACTGACAAATTTGATAGTTTCTACAACAAACTACATTAGAACTATTTAACATTACAAGTATGACTAATAATATACTGATATATAACAGATAAATAAGAATCTCATACAATTTTGGAATGTCCATTGACACAAATTTCTTTACACAGAGAGCTGAACACCATTTCAAATGTGATAATGTTTCCCACATAATATCAGTGTGTCAGAAACTGTCCTTCTTTCTTTATATTTTTTAATTGTGGCAATACTCAGCATTTTTTTAATTTTTAGCAAAAGTAATTTAAAAGTGAATATACTTTAAAAAGAAAAGAAACAGATTTGATCTGAAACTTATTTTTTCTAAAAGTGATTCCAAAGTATTTCTTATCTATAACACATTGACACAATTACATTTCTTTTTCATTTGGGTCACAATAACTTTTTTAGTGTATAAAAATAGCACAATCAGAGATAGAATCTTAAACAAGAAATCAAACAAATCAAAACATTAGGCTCTCCAAGGAAAGTGAAAACATGACTAGTGGTTTGCACAGAAAATACTGAAGAGTCTACCTGACATGGAGTTTTCATTCATTTATGTTGGATTCTATTGATTGTTTTTTGTTCTCTTATGTCTGTCTCTTTAAATTTCTTAGTGTAGCACTCTCTTCAGTACTAAAAAGCTGGTCTGGTGTTGGAAAATTCAGGTTTTGCTTATTTGAGAATTTTTTTCCTCCCCATTTGAAGGATAATCTTGCCAGGTATAGTAATCTTTGTTGATTTTTTCCCCCTTTAACCCTTTGAATGTATCTTTCCATTCTTTCCTTGCTTGCATTGTTTCCACCGAGAGGTCCAATGTTTGTCTAATGGGATAGCCTTTGTAAGTAATGCCAACATTTCTCTCTTGCCATTTTTAGAATCTTTTATTTATGTGTGATTTTGGTCAATCTGGCTATGATGTACCATGAAGAGGGTCTTCTTGGGTTGATTCTATTTGGGGTTCTTTGTATTTCTTGAGTCTGAATGTTTGAATGCTTCTTTAGGTTTGGAAATATTTCGTCCAGAATTTCTTGAAATAGATTATCAGTGCCTTTAAGGTTCTACACCTTCTGGGATACCAATTATTTGGATATTTGGGCATTTAATGGTATCTAATATTTGTTATATATTATTCTCATTTTGGGGGAGTTATCTTTTCATGTTTTGTGATTTTTTTCTAGGTCAAAGGTTTTGTCTTCTACTTCTGAGATTCAATCTTCTGCATGATCTAATCTGCTTTTAATACTTTTAAGGGAGGTTTTGATCTCCTGCTTTACAGTCTTCACCTTTAAATGTTCTGTTTGATTATTCTTCATATTGCCTATCTTCTCTTTCAAGTCATGAAGGAACGTCCTCATCTTCTGGAGTTCAATGTTTTATTTTTTTTCTCTTACATCTCATAGAGTGTTGTTGCCATAAATATTCTGAATTCTTTTTATGACATAGCAATAATTTCTTCTGATTTTCCATACTTGGAGACAAGTTACTGTGCTCCCTTGTTGGAAATGTGTTACTTAGTTTTCTCAAATGTGAAGTTCTTCTCTGATTTTTAGTCATTTGGTGATGTATTCACTTTTGGTTAACTTGTTGGAGAAGATTTCTGCAGCTGTGAGTTTGTGAGTTTCCCTTTAGTGTGAGGTTCTTCTGTGCCAATTTCTCTCTTCTACTGTATTTTGCAATGTAGTGTCCACAGGAGGAGTTCTGAATTCAGATTTATGAAGAGGACTATCTCCCTTTTGCAACTGGTTCAGTGGGGAAGGGTGAGGATTTCTCTGAACCTAGCAAAATTCAGATGTTTGGATACTATGCACCTAGACCTGTCTATACTCTCACAGGGTGGAAGCTGAGGAACAAAATGAATAAGTAAGGTAGAAGAAAAAGAGAATACAAAATTGAAAAAAGAACATAAAGAGAAAAAAGAAAAGAAACAAAAGACATAAAACCATGTGCTGCATGAGAAATGGGCAGAGCACCTCAGACGAAAATGTCTCCCTGCAATGCCCCCGTCCTACGTGGGGGGAGGAGCGTGAGTAATTAGCAAAAGAAAGGATCCAGAAAAAGAAAAAAAAAATGAAAAGGGTCCCCCTTCCACTTTTTAGCTATGGACCAGGGGATGAGTTTGGAAGAGGGGAGGCTGCAGTGCTGGGCTGTTCATCCCTCATGCTGGTCCCTGAAATGGGCAGAGCACCTAGGATGTAGATGTCTCCCTGCATACTCCTGTCCATTCTAGCTATGGGCCAGGGAGGCGAGGTTGTAAGAGTGGGCTGCTGAACCCTCACGCTAGTCGATGAAATGGCTTATGGCATCATTTGTTTTAGTCACAATCACCAAGAATTCCTTCTGGAAGTTCACCTCTGGTGAGTTTCCCTCACCTTCATAAGTGATTTCTGTGTTTCTTTAAGTTCTTAGTTGTCTAATTTAGAAAATGAGGGCATTTCAAAGAACATTATCTAATATCTCTGAAGCTCTCAAATCATATTTTTAAATAATGAAGTGCATCTGCCTTTCTTCTAATTCTAGGTACCAATCAAATGCAACAGATTTAACTGGGTTAGTTGACTTTACACTAAATTTAGAACTGAGTTAATCACCAAAACATTAAAGTTTAGTGAAATGTTCAAAGTGTTGGCCCCTGTAGACTTGGACATTGGGGATCGATTAGCAGAGAAATAGGAGTAGCTAAGACTTGATGATGTAGGTTCTGATTATAAAGCATAGCAACTCATCCTTCTGTCTTCCAAAGTAACACATGAGGGGATTTTTATGAAATGTCTTCTTCAGTTTCCAGTGGACCAAGGTAATAAGATGAAAGATGTTTTAACAAAGCAATAGATAACAAACAGATTAACACTTCATAAGAGAGGGTGAAGTCATTTTCTGATTTGAAAATAAGCAGAGTCAGTAGTGGGACGAGAAGTAAGGGACCAGTACTCCAAACACTCCTCAGGATTTTCTTCTCATGAATTATTGCAGAGAAAGACATTGTCATGTCAGAAAGAGCATTTTGAAGAGAATCAAGACCTATGGCCAGTGACATGACTTCTCAGCAGACTGACAGCACATGTGAACACAGGTGGGTGCTTAGACTTTTTAGATACTTCCTGGGACTGAGCAAGCACTGGTGTCCCTATAGAGCTACATCCTTCACAGACAGGAGCTCTAAGACGTCAGCCAAGGTCAGTCGTAGTGATGTTATTGCACTGAATTGACCTTGGATGGCTCCAATCCAGGGGGATATTTGGAGATGCAATTTTCCTTTTATGAATCCTTTCACCATACCGAGAATAGGCCATTACATACCAAAATGGAAAAGGCAAGAGTGAACTTACAACATAAAAGAGGGACTGTGAACCTGGTAGAAATCTACAACATGCTATTCTCAGGTGGTGCGACCTAAATTGACGTACTTAACTAATCTGAGCTGGCACCCTTGGTGGTCAGGTTATAGAATGGATGAGAGATGAACTTCCATGAGGATGTAGCCTGTGCTGAACACACACACTTCCCTCCTCATAGCTGTCCTGGGAAGTGGTTGGGGCTGGTGGAGCTGAGAGTGAGAGACAAATTGCTTATAAGTCTTGGGCTATCATTCTAAGACTTTTTGTGGAAGCATGATAATTTATAACTTTTCTAAAATAAATTCAAGGCCCTGTGCTGTCTGTGCTAATATACATTAGATTCTGTAAGTTTAGTGGTCTTCTCTTCGCATTCTATAAATTTCAGCAATATGTCTGTTAGGATGACCAAGGAAAACACTATTCTTAGGCTCACATTGTTATCACAGGAACAATATTTTCTAAGTTTTAGTACAATTAAGAGGGTGGTGTTTTATGTAAATTTGGTGCATTTTTAACGTACTTTACCTAATAAAGAAAGTTGTTGCATATCATTGGAAATAAACTCAAAGCTCTAACTCCAATCTCATAAGTCCTAAACATTTCAGGTCCCAGATTTGCAGAATTGAGATTGCACTTTTTCCCCATCATGTGCCTACATGCCAATTTCAACTTAGGAAATTAAATACAGTATTTGTACTGACTACCATCAAACATTCTTTCTGATACTCTGAGCTTTGATCCATGCAGCAGAGATCCGAAAGGCAAACACGTGTCTCCCTTCCAAATTCCTGACCCTGGGATATGTGAAGTTAGAGTTGACTCTTCAGGGCTCATTCTTGGCTACTCATGGAACACCTCTTAGGAGGCTTGCTGTTTCCTTTCTTCCCTCAGATTTAAACCTGAGTAACCAAAAAATAAAGAATGTACCCTATGAGACTCTTCTCTTCTCCTGCCAGGATATTTACACTAAAGAGTGGTTTCTGAACATATGTGGCCATGTTCTGTTAACTTTAATACTGATGTGACTGATTCGTTTCACTGGGGAGATATATTGAGAGCCTCCATGCTGTAGTTGCTGTGTGGGGCATAGACACAGGAGGACTAGCCAGGCACCGCCCCATCCCAAATGGATGACCAAATGTCCTCATGTGCCAGGCCCCAGGGAGTACCCAGATGCATGAATTTCTTTGGAAACAAGAAGAGTCCTGGTGGTTTTGAGCCCCTCAACAAGTCTCCTCCCTACACTCCTCTGTGAGACCCTCACTCACCTGGAGGATCCTGTGTGAGTTCCCAAGACACAGCTGAGATCATGCCACGCTCCCCTGTTTCTCATGTCATTCAGGAAAAAGTCACGATGTTATTTTGTACAAAAATGCCCTTCATGCCCTGTACTCAGAACACTCTTCTCATCTCCACTGCCTGGCCACCTAGGTGGGCTTCCCCTGCACCTCCTCTTGTGAATATTTTCTGAGGGAATGAGTGTATCATAATGCTGGTGAGCAAGCATGTCTGTGACCCTATCTCTCGTCCCCTACAAGAATACACAGTATAACTTATTGTTGTCAATGAAACAGTTATAAAAATCAGATATTAAGCTATGAAAATATTTATCAATTAGACAGCCAGAAAAAATGCATTCCCATGTTTTCATGTCATACACTTTTTCAGAATTCTATTAATAAATTTATGTGAAGTAACAATTGATTATTTAGTGAAATTTGAATTATTGCGAGAAACTGTTAAATGTTGTTTTTTACTACTGAAAAATCAATAACCAAAGACCAGCTGAAGGCATAATGATTATGTCTCTGGACTCCCACATGGTTAAGTGTGGTTTGAGGCCTGGACTTGGATGCTTGAAACTCATGACGGGCCATGTGTGTGTGTGCCTGAAATCCTGAGAGGAGAATGGAGAAGAAGGGATTGTGGGTTGGCTATCCTCCTGGGAGGGTGACTTCTCACTTTGTGTCTCTTGGTCTCTCTCTCTCTCAGTGAGCACTAGCCCTATATGAAAAATCTCTCCCCCCACCAAGAAAATAAATTACTCAAGATGACTGACATATCTATACTAGAATGTAGAAGCACCATGTCCTGAGACAGAGGAGTACACACGTGTGGGGAATCTTACACTGAGACCAAGGGAAGGAAGGCGACAGACACCGCAATGTAAGGAATGTCACAGTCACATTCTGTGCATCTTTGGGGACGGAGTGGAATAAACAAGCAGATTTCTAGTATCAGAGCGATGTAAAAGGGGAAGGGAGGCTACAAAGAGTTCAGTAAGAAATAAAAATTCCCAAGGACAGACCTGGGTGTGAAAAGCTACAAAACAATTACCCAGAAAGGAAAATTAATTAATTTTTTGGCTGTTTTTCTACATCAATTTACTTATTCTAAATTATTAAAATTTCACTTTTAAATTTTATTTAGTTAATTACATCTCAAGAAAATAAGTACCAAGTTATGTAAGTCCTAAGTCAGGCATGTCCTGGTGCGCACAGCTGGTTATCATTTTGTCCCAAGTCAGGGATGTCCTGGTGCGCACAGCTGGTTATCATGTCCCAGGTCAGGGATGTCCTGGTGCACACAGCTGGTTATCATTTTGTCCCAGGTCAGGGATGTCCTGGTGCGCACAGCTGGTTATCATTTTGTCCCAGGTCAGGGATGTCCTGGTGCGCACAGCTGGTTATCATTTTGTCCCAGGTCAGGGCTGTCCTGGTGCGCACAGCTGGTTATCATTTTGTCCCAGGTCAGGGATGTCCTGGTGCGCACAGCTGGTTATCATTTTGTCCCAAGTCAGGGATGTCCTGGTGCACACAGCTGGTTATCATCGGCAGCTGCTTGACCCCACTGCTGTGTAGGTTATGATCTAAACCAAGGAAGATTAAATAAGCATTCTCTCCAGTCTACGCTTTGACCTGAGCTATTTGAGTTGACTGAGGTATGATATACATAGTAATCAATGACCAAATTAGATTAAAATAGAATTCCATCACTAGTCATATTACATATATATATACACACACACACACACACACATACAAAGAGAAAGAGAGAGAGAGATTTTACCATAGGGCACATGCGCTTGTCGGAGAGACAGAGAGACAGAAAGTGAGAAATTACTCTCCAGGAGGTTTGGCCACATTGCAACCCCTTCTCCTCCATTCTCCTCTAGGGATCTTGTGCGTGCATACACATGTGCCCAGCATGAGTTTAAGCTGCTAGGTCTGTGTCTTCAACCACAGCTGACTATGTGGGAGTACAACGAAGTAACCATTACTCCATCTGCTGGTCCCCACCACTAGCCATATTTGAGAAATCTATTCTTCAGAACCATAAATATTACTTTTATATTTGAAAAATTATGTTTACAGAATTGTGTTTTGGATAGATTATAATAAATGAAGTAATGTGAAGGGTTCATACAATTTACGACAGCTGAAAGTTTGCTATATATAAAGAAAGAGTATATATATATATTATATATATCTATATATATATGTTTATATATATATATTTTATATATATATAGTGTGTATTTATGTATACACACACACATATATGTATATATATGTATGTACATATTTATGTGTGTATTATACATGCTTATATTATATTCTTATTCTCGTAATAGTTATTCCAGACAAATATGAAAGGCAGAAAAAAAAGTTTAAAATGTGAACTTTACCATGTGCACGTTACTTTAAAATGTGTAATGAAAATCACAAATTTGTATCTGAAAATGTATGCACTCAGTTTCAAGTTCTGTAGGGCTTCTGTAGCTACTGGTTCACACATGCCTGTTTTCTTATTTCCTTCCCCATAGTGTTCACACGCACACAACAGAGAGAGGTAGACAGAAATCGAACATTACTCCCAAGAGATATATGGCCATGCTGCAATTCCTTCTCATTCACTCTCCTCCTGGGATTTTGGGGATGCACACAAACTGGCATATTCTCAAGTCGCCAGGTTCAGAACTAGAACTGCGGTAGGCCACAATGGGATCTGGTGCTTTAACCACCACACTATCTGCTGGCCCAGGCCTGCTCCTATTGTAAATGTGCTTTGTCAAATTGGCACCTTGATTCCTGCCTTCTTCATTGGCTGTGACTGGTCCATCACTCATGAGTGAGTCAAGCAAGAGTTATTCAGAAAGGGATGCTTTAGTTTTCTCCTCTTTGCTAGCTATGGTACTAGAAAAAGGTTAGTAGATACAGAATGAGTTCTATAGCAAAATAGAGGAACTATAGCTGGAGATAATCCAATGATTATTTTAAAATAGCTAGAAAAAATGATTTTGAATATTTAAAAGTAATGATAAATGTTTGAGATGGTGGACCTTTTTTATTGCTCTGCTTAGATCATTACACATTGTATTCATATATTCAAATTGTACTGGCCCCTAAATATAATACAACTTGTACATGTCAATTAAATATTTTAATACCAAAAATAGGACTGAGATGTTTCTAAGAGGCAATCATAAATGGAGCATTCGGTTAAACTACTGAAATTGATTCAGCAAAAGGCGCACTGTTGGAGAAAAATCAATTTACTTAAAACAAACAGTAAAGTCACCTCCCTTTTCTTCTCTTTGTTTTATTTCATGTTTTGTGCATTCTTTTTTGTTTTTATTTTTCTTCCTCAAGGAAGTCACAGCCTTAAATTTTCATGGAGAAATGGAATCAGAGTTCAGATGATTTCACTTTGTTGGGATTGTTTCCACAAAACCGAACTGGCCTACTTTTCTTGTTGCTCATTGTCCTCATATTCTTCCTGGCCTCTGTGGGGAACTCAGCAATGATTCACCTCATTCGTGTGGATCCTCGTCTCCACACACCGATGTACTTTCTGCTCAGCCAGCTCTCCCTCATGGACCTGATGGGTATCTCCACTACTGTCCCCAAGATGGCATTCAACTTCCTCTCTGGACAGAAAGCCATCTCCTTCCTGGGATGTGGTGTGCAAAGCTTCTTCTTCCTGACAATGGCAGGTTCTGAAGGCTTACTCCTGGCCTCCATGGCCTATGACCGGTATGTGGCCATCTGCCATCCCCTCCATTATCCCATCCGCATGAATAAATGGACGTGTGTAAAGATGATTATAGGATCTTGGATACTTGGCTCCATCAATGCCTTGGCACACACTGTCTACATCCTGCATATTCCGTACTGCCGGTCTAGAGCCATCAATCATTTCTTCTGCGATGTCCTAGCCATGTTGGCTCTTTCTTGTACGGACAGTTGGGTCCATGAGTACATGGTGTTTGTGAGCACAAGTCTATTTCTCCTCCTTCCTTTCATTGGCATCACTGCTTCCTACGGCAGAGTGCTTTTTGCTGTCTACCATATGCACTCAAAGGAAGGGAGAAAGAAGGCCTTCACCACCTGTTCAACACATTTAACTGTAGTGACCTTTTACTGTGCACCTTTTGCATACACCTATCTTAGGCCCAGGAGTCTTCGCTCACCTGCAGAAGATATGATTCTGGCAGTGTTTTACACCATCCTCACCCCCATGCTCAATCCCATTATCTACAGCCTGAGGAATAAAGAGGTCCTGGGGGCGATGACGAGAGTGTTTGGGATATTCTCTTTAAGGAAAAAATAAGCATGGTAATCTTTACTGCTGTTCTTTGTTTACTCTTTGCATGTTGATCACAATACTGTAGAGCAATCCTGTCCAATGGAAATTCAATGTCAGTCATAAATGTACTTATAATTATTATTGTAAATGTGAATATATTTATTTAATTTAAAACACCATTATAACCAATACTATATCAATCATTTTTATCTTAAGTGTATAGTATAAGATGCAATATATAAAATTATGTGTTTGTACACATATTATCAATATTAATATAATAATATTTGTATTCATTGATTATGTAATCTCTACATATAATTGGCATAAAGTTATGGATATAATTTTGAGCTCTCCTAAGTCTTTGTGTATAGTACCCATAGAGAGCACCGTATAGAGCCCTGCACGTCTCCCTTGGCCAATAGGCACACAGGGCCAGTGTCTGTATTTGGTCCTCAAAACCTTAGAGTATTCAATAAAATATTTAAAAAGAGCTTTAATGTGGCATATACAAATATATTCATATGGGACACAGATAAGGTATATTATCTGTTTACAAGTGTGTGTATAATAGTCTCAACTGGGACTAGCAGTTAGTGCAATGGTGATGTCGCTGGCCTCCACGTAGTTGACTGTGGTTTCAGTACCTGACCCAGTGGCTTAAACTCATGTGTGCATGCCCAAGATACCAAGAAGGGAATGGAGGAGAAGAGATTGTGGCATGGCCATATCCCCTGGGAAGTGATTTCTCATTTTCTGTCTCTCTGTCTCTCTGTCTTTGTGATGCGTACACGTGCCTTATAGCAAACACCTCTAAAAATTAATAGTCTCAACTGGCTGGACTGAGGTGTAAATCAAGCTGGGTAAAGTCTATTTAGAATCTAAATGATGTATAGTGATTTAATGTACAAATAATAAAATTTTAAAATAATAAATAAATTTAAATAAACATATACTTGTAGTTTATAAAATATAGATGGTGTAATGAGAAGACATAAGTGAGAAATTGCACAATCTGGTATTAAGAGTTGACCTCATAGTCTATTTTAAGCACATGCAGCTTGACTGTATTGACACCGAGAGTCCATCCTATTCTAACAATGAGGACAACATAGGGTAAATCTTCAACACCATTAAACAGCTGAATAGCTGTATAATGGATAATCCAGAAGGCAAAGAGATGAGCTAAAGCATAAAACACTCTTTTATAAAAAGTTAGCTGAAAACTGCAAATTTAGAGACAAATATGGACCATCAAATCATGAAATGCAAAGAACATCAGATAAATTTAACTTAAAAATTACTTATTTTCTTCTATGCTATGTTTTCCAGATTTAAGGATTTTTTGTTTTCTTTTGAGCTGTTGATAGCTTCAGCAATATATTAAAATTGTTGTGTTTTGTTTTTGAAATTTTAACATAAACTTTTCTCCCTTCCTGACTCTTCCGGAATTGGAAAATATTTGTGAGTATTCTTATTGGATACTGGAGACAGTATGGGAAGAGGGTGGGAGAAGAGACTGTAAGGAAATAAATTAAGGAGAAAAATAGAGAGGCAAGATATTTATGGAACACTGAGAGAGATTGCTGTGTGTTGATGATAATGTGTATAGCATCCTCAACAGGACTGGTGTGAGGTGTATTCATTTTGGATAAATTCACTTTATAAGCTAAATGATACATTGTAATTAAGTGTATAAAATAAATTTAAGAAAAAAATACATTTAACATCAAAAGATCCTCTCCAAGGAAAATTGTAGCCAAGTTGGTAAAAAAAAAAATCAAAGACAAAACAATAGTCTAAAAGTGACAAGAGAGAAATGCCACATTACTTACAAAGTTTACCCCATTAGACAAATGTTGGACCTCTCAACGGAAACAATGCAGGCAAATGAAGAATGGGAAGACAAATTGAAAACTATGAAAGAAACCAATTTCAGCAAAGAATACTATATTGTACCTGTCAAAATGAGAAGGAGAAAGGAAATCGTTCTCAGATAAATAAAAGCTGAATCAACGCACCATTACTAGACAGAACTTGTTGAAATATTTAAGGGAATACTACACTAGAAAAACTAAATGTAGGAGAAAATAAATAGAAGTAACAGAGCACAACAAAACTAGAAAATAATAAAATCCAGAATAACAAAATGACAGGGATAAGTCAGCCCACATTCATAATAATATTAAATGTTAACGGATTAAATTCTCCAACTAAAAGACACAGGCTCAATGGATTTTTTTTTTTTTTTTAAATGGAAACCCTCTATACGTTGCTAACAAGAAATACACCTCATTGTCAAAGGCATACATAGATTGTAAGCAAAGGTCTGGAAAAAGTTATTTAGTGGAAAAAAGAAAAGAAACAAAAACAAATCCAAAACCAGAGTCATGCGACCAGCAGTTGGCATAATGGCTATGTTGCTGGACTCCCACGTAGTCGACCAAGGTTTGAGTCCCAGTACTTAAACTCACGCCAGGCGCATGTGCGTGTGAGCCCAAGATCCCAAGAGCAGAGTGGAGGAGAAAGGATTGAGGCATGGCCATCCCCCCGGGGGGTGATTTATCACTTTCTGTCTCTGTCTCTCTGTCTTTCTGGTGAGCACATGTACCCTATAGAAAACAAAAAGAAAAACAAAACAGAGTCATAATCTGATGTTATACAAAATAGACTTTATGATAAAAATGATAAAAAGAGACAAAGGATACCGTATCATTTAAAAAAAGATTAATTCACCAAAACACTGTAACAATTATATACCCAACACCAGGGAACCTAAACCGTTGTTGTTGTTGTTTGTTTTTTTTGTTTGTTTGTTTGTTTGTTTTAAATTATAGATCCAAGGGAAAAGAAAGACTGCAGCATGCAGCACACTAATTTCGAGGGATTTCAACACTTCAATGTCACCACTGGACAGGTTATCTAGACAAAAAATAAACAAAAGACACAGGAGATAGTTGATACCATAAACTGAATGGACTGAACAGACATATATAAAACATTTCATCCATCAAACTCACAATATTCTTTTTTTTTTCCCTATCACTACATGAAACCTTTTCTTTTCTTTTGTTTTGATATAGGATGCATGTACTCACCAGAGCGAGCAAGAGAGACAGAGGAAAAGTGAGAAATCATCCCCTGGGGAGAGGGGCATCCTGCAATTCCCTTCCCTCTGTCCTCTCTAGATTTTGGGCACATGCACACAGCATTCAGTGTGATTCTCAGGTTAGCAGGTCCAGGACTCACACTGAATTTGGTCATATGGAAGTCTAACACTTAAAACACTATGCCACCTGCTGGCACCAAACATTTTCAGAAAGAAACCACATCATAAGGCATAAAACAAGCCTCTACAAATTTTAAAATATAGAAAGTATATGGAGCATCTTCTCTGACCACAATGGAATAAAACTTGAAATCAACCAAAGAAAGAACCCTCAAAAATACACAAAGAACATGGAACCTAGCATCCTACTCATCAATGACTTCTGAACTACTGAAGAAATTAAGACAGAAATAAAATGATTCATTGAAATAAAGCATATTGAATACACCACTCCCGTTATCCTTTGGGGCACATCGAAAGCACTCACAAGATGGAAATTCATAGCAATTGGGGCTCATAAGAAAAAAATAGAAAGATGTCATATAAATAACAACATTACATCTCAAAGAACTAGAAAATGAACAACATCAAGAAATAAAAAAAAAGAAGAAAATAAATAGCAGAGATTAGACCTAAAATAAATTAGAAAGAATAAAAGAACTATACAAAAAAATCAATAAAACTAAAGTTGTGCTTTTGAGAACATAAAAAATTATAAAAACATTATCTAGACTAATCAAGAAAAACAGAGGAAGGATCAAGGAGATAAAATCAGTAACAAATCTGGAAATATGGCAACTGATATATTAGAAATAGAAAGAATTATGACACAATATTACAAGTGACCATATGCCAAGAAACTCAAAACTGAGATGAGATGGACAGATTTCTGGACATACACAAGTTACCTAGGCTGAATCAGGATTAAAT
The DNA here is from genome assembly GCA_026018925.1 of Tupaia tana. Lineage (NCBI taxonomy): Eukaryota > Metazoa > Chordata > Mammalia > Scandentia > Tupaiidae > Tupaia > Tupaia tana. Next base: position 3,448,271 of record JAKSZU010000015.1, read on the forward strand.
AGAAATCCTGAATAGATTAATTACAAATGATGAAATTGAAAGTAATAAATTGTCTCCCAACAAAGAAAAGCCCAAGTCCTGATGGTTTCACTTCTGAATTCTACAAAAGTTTTAAAGAAAAGTTAATCTGAATTCTCCTCAAAGTCATTCTAAAGATCCAAAAAAGGAAAGAAGTAGCCCAATCTCATCCTACAAACCTCTATCTTCTAGATACCAAAAGCAGACAAGGACATGACAACAAAAACAACAAAAACCTAGAAATATCCCTGATGGGGATACTGAGGCAAAAATCCTAACAAGATACTGTGAAACCAAATCCAGCAGCATTTTAAGATCACACACCTTGAGACCAGCAGACAGCGTAATGACTACGTTGCTGGACTCCCATGTACTTGACTGTGGTTTGAGTCTCGGACCCGGTGTCTTAATCTTACACTGGGTGCATGCGCGTGCATGTCCAACATCCCAAGAGTAGAATGGAAGAGAAAGGATTGCAGCATGGCCATACCCCCAGGTGGTGATTTCTCACTTTTTCACTTTCTGTTTTTCTGTTTCTCTCTGTCTTTCTGGTGAGCACATGCACCCTATAGCAAAAACCTCTCCAAAAAAAAAAAAAGAAAGAAAGAAAGAAAGAAAGAAAGAAAGAAAGAAAGAAAGAAGAAAATCACACACCACAACCAAAAGGGGTTTATCCCATATGCAAAGCAATAAATATATCACATTACAGAAGAAAAGATGAAAAACTATGTGATTATACACATAGACAAAGAAAAAGCATTCAGTAAACTACAACATGCCTTCTTGATCAAGACTCTCTGAAAAATAAGTGTAAAAGGAACATTTCTAACAACTAAAGCTGTACATGACAGACCCTTGCTTTATTATTTTTTTTTAGAGAGAGAAATATTTTTTATAGGGTGCACCTGCTCTCCAGAGAGACAGAGACAGAAAGTAAGAAATCACACCCTAGGAGAATGACCACACAGCAGTCCCTTCTCCATTTTCCTCTCAGATTTATGGGCATGTACGCACACATGCCCAGTCTAAGTTTTAAGCTGCCAGGTCCAGGAATCAAACCATGGTTGACCACTTAGGAATCCAGTGACATAACCATTACACCATCTGCGTATCCCAAGACCTATACCTAATGTTACACTAAATGTGGAAGATGAAAACCTTCCCACTAAAAATTTAAGCAAGACATGGCTTCCCACTGTTGTCACTCCTCAACACAGTGTTAGAACTCCTAGCCAATACAACCAGACAAGAGAGCAGGATAAAAGGCATTCAGATAGGAAAAGAAGTTAAACTGTTCCTATTCACAGATAATATGATTACATACATAGACAATCCAAAGAAATCCATGAAAAATATTCTAGAACTGATAAATGAATTCAGTAAAGTAGCAGGTACAAAATCAATATACAAAAATCTATATCATTTTTATACACAAACAATAAACAGACTGAGATGAAAATGAAGAAAGCAATCCCATTTGCAAAAGCCACAAAACAAATAGATACCTAGGAATAAACTTAAGCAAAGAAATAAAAGACCTGTGCAAAAACAACTATGAAAAACTGAAAAAAGAAATTGTACATTTAAGAATATGAAAAGACATCTCATGTTTTTGGATTGGAAGAGTCAATATAATCAAAATGTCTCTTCTACACAAATTAATTCACATATTTAATGTGATTTCAACCCTCTTGCTGGTGACATTCTTCACAAAAATACAAAAAAGAAAGATAAAATTTTTCTGTAATCTTAAAATAAAAACCCTGACACCAGGGCAATACTGTGCAAAAAGAATAAAGTAGGAAGACTATCACTACCCAACTTCAAAATAGATTACAAAGTGGAGATCATCAAAAGAGCATGGTACTGGCACAAAAACAGAAACAGACACCAATGGAACAGAATAGAGAATGAAGAAATCAACCCCAAATCATACTGCCAACTAATCTTTGACTAAGGGTACAAGACAAGGCAGTGGAGAAAAGCAAGTCTTTTCAGTTATTGGTGATGGAACAACTGGATATCCACCTGCAGAAAAATGATGCTGGACCCCTATCTCTCAGTATTAACTGTAATCAACCCAAAATAGATCAAAGACTTAAATGTAAATCCTCAAACTACAAAACTACTAGTAGAAAACTTACGGAAAATTCTCCAAGACATTCAATTAGGCAAAGATTTCTTAAATAGACTGCCTAAAGCACAGGCAATAACCCCAAAAGAAAGACAAGAGGGATTATATCAAGATAAAAAGCTTCTGTACTATGCGACCAGCAGATGGCGTAATGATTACATCACTGAATTCCCACGTAGCAGACCATGGTTCTTGTCCTGGACCAAGTGGCTTAAAACTCATGCTGGGCATGTGTGACTGTGCCCAAGATCCCGAGGGGGACAACGAAGGAGAAAGGATTGTGGCATGGCTATTCTCCCTAGGGGCTGGTTTCTCACTTTTTTTCTCTCTGTCTCTCCAGCAAGCATTTGTGCAATATAGCATAAACCTCTCAAGAAAGAAAAAAAAAAGCTTCGCACAGAAAAGGAAACAACAATTAGAGTAGAGACAACTCTCAGAATGGGAGAAAACATTTGCAAATTATTCCATGGACAAGGAATTGATCATCAGAATATTAAGGAACTCAAGCAGCTCACCCATTAAAAAATAATAATAATCCAGGTTAAAAAATGAGCAAAAGAGCTGAATAAACACCTTTACAAGAAGACATGTAATGGCCAACAGGCATATGAGAAAAATGTTCAATGTTTCTAATCATAAGGAAAATGCAAATGAAAATCATAATGCGATATCATTTTACCTTGTTAGAATGACTATAATTAATAAAATAAAAATTTCAAGTGCTGGTGAGGATGTGGTGAAATGGAACTATTTTATAATGTTGGTAGGAATGTATATTAGAAAAACCACTGTGGCAAACAATATGGAATTTATGCAAAAATCTATAATAAAACTACAATATGACTCAGTAATCCCACTTTTTGGTATTTATCCAAAGCATTGGAAAACATTCATTGGAAAGACTCTTGCATATCTGTGCTTATTGCAGTATTATACATATGTGCTCATACATGGAAACAACCTAAGTGTTCAAGAACTGATGACTCAATTGAAAAACTGTGCCACATATGTGTTATGGAATAATATTCAGCCATAATATACTATTATATCCTGTTAATATGAAATAATTGATATAATAATATATATTTGAATAAAATCATTTAAATGGATGAATATAGAAGACTTAATGTTAAGTAAAGTGAACCAGACTTTGAAAGACACACACTGTATATCCCTACTCAATATGAACTAAATGTAAGCACTCTATGACAGAACTGGAACGATTCAAAGATATGGCAGTAGAGAGGTAAGTGTAAATACCAGACACTGTAAGGGAGAGAGAAGAGGCAAAGGGAATAAACCTTAATAATAATAATAAAGAATGTAAAGTTCTCTAGGAAAAAAAATCTGTTTATGGTAATATCTTTCATTTGAAGGTCATGTACTCAATGAATATTTTGTATAAACGTACTGTGCAATACAAAAACATAAAATGATGGAATGTTAAACAAAGAAAAGAGAGAAATTCTTTTGTCCAGCTTTGTACTTTACAAATAGAACAGTGTTTTGTTATAGCATTATTTAATATACTCACAATCGCCAAGGATTCCTTATAGAAACTCACTAGTGGTGAGTTTCCCTCACCCTCATAAGTGATTTCTGCAACTCTTTAAGTTCTAAGTTGTCTGATTTAGGAAATAAGGGGATTTCAATGAACATGATCTAATATCTCTGAAGTTCCCAAAACATGTTCTTAAATAATGAAGTGCATCTGCCTTTCTTCTAATTCTAGGTACCAGATAAATTCAACAAAATTGACGGGGTTAGATGATTTACAATAAATTTAGAACTGAGTTAATTTCCAAAGCATTAAACTTAAATGAAATGACCAAAGTGTTGTCCCCCATAGACTTGGACATTGGGGATCAATTAGCAGAGAAACAGGAATAGCTAAGACTTGATGATGTAGGTCCTGATTATAAAGCATAGCAACTCATCCTTCTGTCTTCGAAAATAGTACATGAGATAATTTTTATGATTGTCTTCTGCTTCCAGTGGACCAACATAATAAGAAAGATGTTTTAACAAAGCAATAGATAGCAAACAGATTAATACTTCACAAGAGAGGATAAAGTTGTTTACTGATTTGAAAATAAGCAGAGTCAATAGTGGGAGAAGTGAGGGACCAGTGCTCCAAACAGTCCTCAGGATTTTTTTCTTGTGAATTTTGACAGATAAAGACATTGTCATGTCAGTAAGAGCATTGTGAAGAGAAACAAGATCTATGGACAGTGACAGGACCTCTCAGCACCTCTCAGCACAGACTGGCAGAGCACGTGAACACAGGCAGGTGTTTAGACATTGTTAAGTACTTTGGTAGATGGTGAGCAGGAACTGGTGTCCCTGTAGAGCTACGTCCTTCCCAGACAGAAACTCAAGATTGTCAGTCAGGTAAGTCGCAGTGATGTTATCGCATTGAATTGAAATAAGATCATTTATGTCTAAATAGATATTTTGAGATGTGGTTTTCCTGTCATATGGAAACCTTTCACCTCACAGAGAACAGGCCATTCCATAACAAAGTGGAAAAGGCAAGAGTGCACTTAAAATGTAAAGGAGGGACAATGAACCTGGTAGAAATCTACAACATGCTTTTCTCAAGTGGTGTGACCTTAATTAAGTCACTTAATTCATCTGAGCTGAGACCCTGGATGGTCAAGTTACAGAATGGAAAAGAGATGGACACTCATGAGAATGTGCCTTGTGGTGAACATACACACTTCCCTCCTCACAGCTGTTCTGGAAAGTGACTGGGGTAGGGAAAGCTGAGAGTTGGACAGAAAAATTGCTTATTGGTCTTGGGCTATTATTTCTAAGACTTTTTAGAAACATGATAACTTATAACTTCTGTAAAATAAATTATAGACCGTGTGCTGGCTGTACTTATGTACATTAGATTCTGTAAATTTAGTGGTCTCTTTTTCACATTTTTAATTTTATATATTTCAGCAATATGTTTGTTAGGATGACCAGGGAAGACATTACTCTTAGATCTACATTGTCATTACAGGAACAATATTTTCCAAGTGTTAGTATAATCTAGAGGGGATGTTCCATGTGATTTTGGTGCCTTAAAGAAAGTGCTATACCTAATAAAATTAATGGTGTCACTGGAATTACCCCTAAGCTCTAACTCTAATTTCCTAAATCTTAAAGGTTTCAGGTCCCAATTTGTAGAACCGTGATTGCACTTTTATCTCCATCCTATGACCATATGCCAATTTCAACTTAGGAAACTAAATATAGTATTTGTACTAACTACCATCAAACACTCTCTTTGATACTCTGAGCTTTAATCCACGTAGCAAACTGAAAGGCAAACACGTGTCTCCTTTCCAAATGACTGACTCTGGGATATGTGAACTTAAATGTTGGCAGTTTGTTCAGGGCTTGCTCTTACCTACTGGAAGAACACCTCCTTGGTGGCCTGCCGATACCATTCTTCCCTCAGATTTAAACCTGAGTAAACAATAAAGTACGCTGTGAGGCTCTTCTTTTCTCCTGCCAGGGTATACAGACTGAAGAGTGATTTTTGAACATATGTGCCCACATTCTATTAGCTGTAATACTGAAGTGACTGGTTCATTCCTTCGGCCAGATATATTGAGACCCTTTCATGCAGTAGTTGCTGTGGACTGTGAGCAGGAATTGGTGCCCCTACCTAGCTGTGTCCTTCCCAGACAGAAGCTCAGTAGAGACAGGAGCAGTTACCTACCACCCCACTCCAAATGAGCAATCAAATGTCCTAGGTTGCCTAGGCCTCAGCAGATCTCCAGGTGTATGGATTTCTTTAGAAACAAGGGCAATCCATATTGGCTTTGAGTCCCTCAACTAGTCTCCTCCCTGCATGCCTTGAGACCTTCATTCACCTGGAAAATCCTGTGCGAGCTCTTGAGACACAGCTGAGATCATGCCACACTTACCTGCTTCCTGTCTCATCAAGGACAAAAATCACAATGTTATCTCCTATATAAATGCCCTTCACACCCTCTACTCAAACACTCTTTTTTCTCATTATCATTGCCTGATAAATGGGGTGGGTTTTCCTTGCAGCCTTCCTCTCTGCAGGCTTGCTCTGAGTAGCACATTATCTACCCGAGTTGTTCAGATATGGCCTCCATTCAGTGTTTTTTCCCAAGTGCTCTGACTCATCTGTCTCTCTATCCTGTACCTCTGTGTGCTCCTTAGTATTACTAGTCAACACACTGCACTGATTGTATATTGGAATTGATTGGTCAACTTTCTGTCTCACCCACTAAGTTTTAACCATAGATTGTACAATAGAATCTTGTATACTCTTACTGTAACTTACAAAATCTTTATCTGCATTGGGACCAGTAGTTAGCATAATGGCTATGTTGCTGGACTCCCACATAGTCGACCGGGATTCGAGTCCCGGACCCGGTGGCTTAAACTCACGCCGGGCGCGCGTGTGTGTGTGCCCAAGATCCCAAGAGGAGAATGGAGGAGAAGGGATTGCGGCGTGGCCATCCCCCCTGGGGGGTGATTTCTCGCTTTCTATCTCTCTGTCTCTCTGTCTGTCTGGCGAGCGCACGTGCCCTATAGCAAAAACCTCTCCAAAAAAAAAATTATCTGCATTTACCAAAGTTACATGAAGTTAACAGCTGATTTTTAAAAAATATCTAATTATTAATTATTACAATAAAATATTGAATGTTGTTTGTACCATGAAAAATCAATTATCCAGGATGACTATCCAAATCAATGTCATGGACAGAATGTGGTGTGAATGTCTGCTTCAGACAGAAAGGTAGATACCTATTGGAATTTCGTACAAGGAATAAACAAAGGAAGAAATCAAATATATTGAAATTAAAGAAATGCTTCAATCACAGGCCAGTGTGTGAAATAAAAAAGGTCAGAATTGAAGTTAAGACAGAAAGGGAGGCATTGAAGTATTGAAATTATTAAGTGTCAAATACACCTTCCCAAGGAAAGGCCAGAGCATACAAAACTAAAAAAAAAAAAAATCCTTAGAAAGTTTTAATTGTGTTTTTTTTTCTCTTTTTTAATTTATTTTCAATAATTGAAACTTAGTTTTAACTTTGTTTTTTATTTAGTTGATTACCTCTGGAGAAGATAAGTATGAAGATACATAACTTATGAGTCAAGAATATACTGATTATCACACCTGCTTATCATTTTTCAATTTCTTGATTCAGTTGTCATCTAGAACATGAACACTAAACTACAGGAAAACAAAGTTAACATCCTCTAATTTTCATATATTTCGCACTAAACAATATAGTTGAATGAGGCATGGTATTTATAGTAAGGCATTTAATAAACAAATACTAAATTATGGATATTGAAATAACTAGACAGTAAAAACAGTCGTACAGACTCAAAACTGATCTCTACACTAACTATATTTGAGGAAGTTGCCCTTCACTATGAATATAAATTTTTTATTTTTTTAATTTAAATTTACTTATTTACATTCATTCACTGTACATCATACAAAATGATATTTTCCTTCCAGAGTACACTGTAAATTTTTTTTTTCTCAAGAGATTTTTGCTATAGAGTGCAGGCATTCACCACAGAGACAGAGAGACAGAAAGCGAGAAATCATCCCCAAGGGAGGATGGAAACACTGCAATCCCTCCCTTATCCTCCATCCTCCTTCGGGAATTCAGGCATGCATGCATATGCATCCAGCATGAGTTTTAAGCTGCCAGGTCTAGTACTCAAACCATGGTTGATTACATGGAAGTCCAGCGATGTAACCATTATGCCATCTGCTGGTCTCTAAAGTTAATCTTACATCTACATAATCATATTGTAGATGAATCATAATGAATGAAGTAATGAGAAAAACAGGTCACATAAGGTATGTCATCACAAAGGCTCCTAAAAATACAGAGAGAGACAGAGACATATAGAGACATAGATAGGGAGAATACATATAATCCATATGTATAATAATCTCCATAATCCTCTCATATTCTAATGATCATACTACTTAATTCTTGCAACTTTAAAAACTGAATGAAAAAAACATTATGTAATCTTAGACCTTTATCATGTGTAAGTTACTTTACAATGTGTATTGAAAATAAGAAATTTGTGTAAAAATCTATGCTTTCAATTTTTAGTTTTATGGGACTTCAGAAGATAGAAACATCATTATAGAAAAGAGAATATTCAAATATATTTTATGATTAGGGTAGCTCTTAAAGGACATACAATACAATTGCACTTCAAGGACAGTGATTTCAAATGGTGGACACATTTAGGAAAGGCGACAGGAGAGAAAGGAATATAAAGAAGAGAATAAGGGTTTATCTGGCTGCAGTAGTGCCAGGTGGGGAGGGAACACCAGAAATTAAGACATGAACTAGGGCTAAATAATGAGGACTTCAAATTTAAGCATGTGCATGTCAAAGAGAGAGAGAGGGAAAATGAGAAATCATGCATGAGGGATGGCCATGCTGCAATTTCTTCTAAGCTCCTCTTGAGATTTTGGCATGCATACGCATGTGCCTGGTGTAATTCTCAAGCCATCAGGTCCAGGACTAACACAGCGCTAGGCCACATGGGATCCAGTACTGTAACCACCACACTACCTGCTGGGTCAGACCTGCTTCTGCTGTAGAAGTGCTGAGTCAAACAACTGAGAACACTGGGAATGCAGGGATTTTCACCTTCTTCATTTCCTGTGACTGGTCAATCACGCATGAGTGAGTCAGCCAGGAGTTACTCAGAAGGATGCTTTAGTTCTCTCATCTTTACTAACTATGGTGCTAGAAAAAGGCTAGTAAATAAGCATTGAGTTCTAGGGTACTAGGACAATAGAGGAACCGTATTTGGTGACAATCTAGTTTATTTCAAAGCAACTAGAAGATTTTTGAATGCTCAACAGTAATGATAAATGTTTGAGACAGCACATCTGTTTCTTGCTTGATTAGATTTCACACATAGTATTAATATATTGAAAAACTTGTTATCTTCCTAAATACATATAACTCTTACATGTCAATTACATATAATAATAAAAATGTTAAGACTGAGGTGCTTCAATTGGAAATGGAGCATTGAATTCAGCTATTGAAATTGATCCAGCAAAAGCTGCACTGTTAGAAGAAAATCAAATGATTCTAAACAAACATTAATGCCACCTCCATTTTCTTCTCCTATTTGTTTCATTTTATGCTTTGTGCATTGTTTTTGTTTTTATTTTTCTTTCAAGGAAGTCAAAGCCTTAAATTTTCATGGAGAAATGGAATCAGAGTTCAAATGATTTCATTTTGTTGGGGTTGTTTCCACAAACTCGAACTGGCCTACTTTTCCTATTACTCATTATCCTCGTGTTTTTCCTGGCCTCTGTGGGGAACTCAGCAATGATTCACCTCATACGTGTGGATCCTCGTCTCCACACACCGATGTACTTTCTGCTCAGCCAGCTCTCCCTCATGGACCTGATGTATATCTCCTCTACTGTCCCCAAGATGGCATTCAACTTCCTCTCTGGACAGAAAGCCATCTCCTTTCTGGGATGTGGTGTGCAAAGCTTCTTCTTCCTGACAATGGCATGTTCTGAAGGCTTACTCCTGGCCTCCATGGCCTATGACCGGTATGTGGCCATCTGCCATCCCCTCCATTATCCCATCCGCATGAGTAAATGGACGTGTGTAAAGATGATCGCAGGGTCTTGGATACTGGGCTCCATCAACTCCTTGGCACACACTGCCTATGCCCTCCATATTCCGTACTGCCGGTCTAGAGCCATCAATCATTTCTTCTGCGATGTCCCAGCCATGTTGCCTCTTGCTTGCATGGACACTTGGGCCTATGAGTACCTGGTGTTTGTGAGCACAAGTCTATTTCTCCTCCTTCCTTTCATTGGCATCACTGCTTCCTACGGCCGAGTGCTTTTCGCTGTCTACCACATGCGATCAAAGGAGGGGAGAAAGAAGGCCTTCACCACCTGTTCAACACATTTAACTGTAGTGACCTTTTACTATGCACCTTTTGTCTACACCTACCTTAGGCCCAGGAATCTCCGCTCACCTGCAGAAGATAAGATTCTGGCAGTGTTTTACACCATCCTCACCCCCATGCTCAATCCCATTATCTACAGCCTGAGGAATAAGGAGGTCCTCGGGGCGATGACGAGAGTGTTTGGGATATTCTTGTCAATGAAAGAATAAGCATTGCAATCTGTACTTCTTATTTTTTATTTTATCTTTGCATGTTGATTAGAACACCCTAGAGTAAAGCTGCTCAATGAAATTTAATGTCAGTCTCACATGTCATGTAAAATCTACTGGAACAAAATAAAAGTGAAATTAATTTAAGTAAATGTCTTTTATTTATATTATTTTATCAGTAATAAACTTAGATACTTTTATTCAACCAAAACAAATCATAATCTATATTAATCAAATTGAATTTAAATATATAGTATATGAGATATATAAAATTACATATTTATACATGCACTCTTACTATTAGTGTAATGATGTTTGTATTCATTGACATATCATTTATTTACATCATTGACATAAAATTATTAATAAATTTTGCTTTAATTTCATTTTAATTATTCAAAGTCTCATGTGTATTTTATACTTAGACATAATCACAATTTGTACTATACATATTTTAAGTGTCCCATCCACATGGAGCCAGTGTTTAATTTGAGACATCACTGCCTTAAGACATCCAGTAAAATGTTTTAAAAGTACATAAATGTGGTTTATAAAAATATTTTTACTTCTGGTGTTGAAAATATGGATGCTGGAATGAGAAATAATAGACACACAATCATGTAACATTATACTAAAAAATCAAAAACACTGGAGAAAATCTTGAAGACATTAGAGTGGTGAAAGACTTCTTAAATAAAACCCCTAAAGCAAAAGCATTAATCCCAAAAGAGACAAATGTGACTACATCAAATTAAAAAGCTTTTTTACAGCAAAGGAAACAATAGTTAGAGTAAAGAGACAACTCTCAAAATGGGAAAATAAATTTGCGAACTATCCCTCAGAGAAGGGACTCTTTAGGGAATCCAAATATTGAGTTGTCGGAAAAGTCATGATGTATTTTTCTATGCAAAAATGTGTTACGATTTTCTGATCACCCAATAGCTTACTTGCAAAAATAAAATCTAATTAAAATGTGGGCAAATGAGCTAAACAGACAACTCTCCTAAAAAGACATAGGAACAGCCAGAAAGCATATGAAAAAATGCTCAATATCTCTTATCATTAAGGAAAGACAAATCAAAACCACAATGAGATACCATCTAATCCCAGTCAGATTGGCTGATTAAAAAAATAAAGAACCACAATTGCTGGTGAGTCTGTAGTGAAAAGGGAACCCTCTTATACTGTTGGTGAGAACATAAATTAGTACAGCCACAGTAGATCTTCAAACACCTACAAATAGAACTAGCATACCACCCAGTATTACCAGTCTGGGGTATTTATTCAAATGACAAGAAAACATTCAGTTGGTAAAACACTTGCACATCCATATTTACTGCAGCATTATTCACAATCGCTAAGACAAGGAATCAACCTAAATCCCTATGACAAATAACAGGATTGAAAAAATATGGCACATAAACACTATGGAATACTTCTCAGCCATAAAAAATAATGAGATCAGTCATTTGATATATAAATTTAGAAGATTTAATGCTAAGCAAAGCAAGCCAGATTATGAAAGATAAACACTTCAAATCCCTACTCAATATATCCCGAATGTGTACACTCTATGGCAGAAATGGAAAGATCCAAAGACATAATAGCAGAGAGGGCAAGTGTAGATACCAGAGACTATGTAAGAGGTGATGGACAGTAGTGGGTGGGAGGCAGGGTTTCAGGGAAAATAGATTTAACAGATATATCAATGTAAGGTTATCTGTTGAGAATATATATGGTAATATCCTTGATTTGACTGAAACAAATGCATGAATACTTAGAAAAACATATTGTACATTGTAAAGATGTGCAATAATTAAATGTAAATTACAAAAATGTTGACTTCTGTCTGCTAATTCTAGCACCTATAGGTTGACTGTAATTAACACTCAGATTCCATCCAATTCTAACATTCTTTTATAAAACTCTCCAAAGAATGTTTATTTATTTGATTTGGGGCTTTTATGATTTTGATAAAAATATTGAGATTAAATGACCTCCAGGACCAAAAGTGGCCCAGTGGCACTCAACTGAACCCAGAGGAGAAGATCCTTATTTCAGACCAAGAGGCCTCTCTCAAAATCCCAAATAAATGTATATATACCTGAGATCTGTTGGTGGAAGTTTGGGATTGATCCAAGTGTGAGAACCCTGTTGCATATACTGTCTTTCTGTCCCTCTCAGTCTCTTTCTTTCATAGAATAAAAAATATATATAAATAAACTTGATAAAACAACCTCCATATAAACATGAGAATAATCCACATTAATTTCTACATTAAAATTTTTAACATCATATATTTAAATGACCTTAAAGAAGTTGCTTATATTTTTAAAAGTTACTTATTTAAAGGCAGAATTACAAAGCACTGGATGGTTAAATCTTGTAAGATGTGAAATAAAAACAGGATTTCAGCTATGGTATGGAAAATATAAATATGACTCTGCTAATACATCTATGTGTGGTTAACTAAAATTTTACTACCATTATAGTCTTAATGCACTTAAGTTACTTCTAGTATAACTATGTATATCTATGAATAGACTGTGCAAGGATTTAAATAATTGTGAAAAAATTTAAATGTAGAGAAGTCCATCCCTTCCAACTTCCAATTTATTGCCAAATTTACACTCTCACTATCTTTCTCTGGCTTCTTGATGCCTTTGTAAGTAATTTTATGACAGAATTTATCTCAAATTTAAAAGTATGTGTACAGTATCCCCAACTGGACTGGTCTGAAATGTATTGTTGGAAAATTCACTTTACAAGCTAAGTGATGTATAGTGATTGAATGCATAAAAGAAATTAAAATAAAATATATCCAAAAATATTTTATATATTACCATTCATGTTATTTATCTAAAATATGGCTTCAATCCTGTCATTCCACAATGTATGATTCTCTGTTGCATTAACAAAGTTTTCCAACCTTAAATTCAGACTCAGATGCTTTTTTTTTTTTTTTTTTTGGAGAGGTTTTGCTATAGGGCGCATGCGCTTGCCAGCCAGACAGAAAGAGACATAGAGACAGAAAGCGAGAAATCACCCCCCCAGGGGGGATGGTCATGCCGCAATCACTTCTCCTCCATTCTCCTTTCGGGATCTTGGGCACGCATGCACACGCGCCCAGCATGAGTTTTAAGCCACCAGGTCCAGGACGCGAACCGCGGTCGACTACGTGGGAGTCCAGCGACATAGCCATTACGCTAACTGCTGGTTCCCAGACTCAGATGCTTTAAATGAGGTACAGGATGTCTGCTTTTGCCAGTTTCTATCACCCAATCCACAAACTTAGTGCTGCGGTTACTCTAGATGTCTAGACTAGTAGTTCCTAACCTCTTTGGCACCAGGGACCAATTTGTGGAAAATAAATTTTCCATGGAATGGTGAAGTGGGGAGTTCAGGATGATTCAAGCATATTGCATTTATCGTGCACTTATTTCTATTATTACATTGCAATATATAATAAAATGACAATACAACTCACCATAGTGAGAAATCAGTGGAGTCCTGAGCTTGTTTTCCTTCAACTAGAATACAAATGAATTCAAATCCTGATGGGAATTATGGAGACATAACCATTGGGATTTTTGACATGTTTCAATGTGGGAATTAAAGACAATGTTGACCTGACAGGAGGCCGAGCTCAGGCAGTAACATGAGCAATGGGGAGTGGCTGTAAATACAGAGAAAGTTTCACTCACTCACCTGCTGCTCACCTCCTGCTGTGCAGCCTGGTATCCTTCTGTGGTCCATGGTGGGGAGGCCCCTGCACTAGAGGGTCCCTGTAGCCTCCATTCCCTACACAACTGAGCTCAGACTATTTTGTACTCCTGGAAATTCCTGTTCCACATACCTTATGGATATCAGTCTGAGCCACCCTCTTAAGACACAACTCCTAATTCCATCCCATCTTGTCACCCCCACAGCTGCTCATCACAACTTCCCTCACCCCCCCACATTCACAGTGCTTATGGCAACATGTTTCACTGATGCTTATTCATGTCCGTGTCTCTTTTTAAACAGAAGCTCATGTATGATCCTGGAATCACTGGGACAATAATGCTAGCTGACAGCTACTGCCTGTAAATGCTTCACCTGCTCACATAGGTTCACCTTCACTCCGATGCTATGGTTCTGGTATTTGTTTCCACTTGAGACTTGGTGAACCAAAACAAACAAATGAACAAACAAAAAGAAAAGAAAAAAAATGCCTTAAATAAGAGAGCTGCGAAAGAATAACCTCAACTTGGAATCCAGTTTCCTCTGCATCAAGTCTGAGGTTCTCCGTCTCCACACTCCCAGCTTTGCAAGAACAGGAGTCTCAGGATTTGGGTCAGATGTCCTCAGATAGTGCGGGGAGCTACAGTATACAAGTTCTGCGGACATGTATGTGTTGTGTCATATTTTGGCTCACTGGTACATGATATGAATTCAGGGAATTGTGAACATGCTACAGAACAGATCAGGAGAAAATAGGAGACAATTTCTCTACTCAAAGTTAAGAGTTCTGAAATTGGAGTCTCCTTCTATTTCTTCAGATGAGTAATGAACTGGGAGTCAGGTCCCTCATTGTAGGATACACCTCGTTCAGTCTTTTTCCTGCTAGTATCAGGGTGCTTTGTTGATTTAAAAGAAATACGCGCACACACACTCTCTCTCTCTCTCTCTCAATCTCTCTCTCTCTGTATATATACACACACATACACACACTATATATATAACACACATATACACATACACACTATATATATATATACACATATACACACACTATATATATACATACACACAATATATATATACATACACACACTATATATATACACATATACACATACACACACTATATATATACACATATACACACACACTATATATGTATACATACACACATTATATATATATACACATATACACATACACACACTATATATACATATATACATACACAGTATATATATACATACACACACTATATATATACACATATACGCATACACACACTATATATATACACACAGCATATACACATACACACACCTATATATATGTACATATACACACACACTATATATATACATATACACACACTATATATATGCACACACATACTATATATATATATATATATACACACATATACACATTCACATACTATATATACACACATATACACATACACACTATATATGTACACATACACACACACTATATATATATACACACTATATATACATGCACACACACTATATATATACACACACATTATATATATACATACACACACTATATATACACATATACACACTATATATATATACACACACACTATATATATACACATATACACATATACACATACACACACACTATATATACATATATACACACACTATAATATATATACATACACACACTATATATGTACACATATACACATACACACACTATATATATATACACATATACACACACTATATATACATATACATATCCACACACACTATATATATACACACATATACACACACTATATACATACATATAAACATACACACACACACTATATATATACACACACACACACACATATACACACACACTATATATATACACACTATATATATACATGCACACACTATATATATACACACACTATATATATACATACACACACTATATATACACATATACACATATACACACTATATATATACATATACACACACACTATATATATACACATATACACATACACACACCATATATATACATATATACACACACTATAATATATATACATACACACACTATATATGGACACATACACATACACACACACTATATATATATACACATACACACACTATATATATACATATACATATGCATACACACTATATATAAACACATACACACACTATATATATATACATATAAACATACACACACACTATATATACACACACGCACATATACACATATACACACACACTATATATACATACACACGCACACACACACACACACACACACACAGACACACTTCTGGCTTTGACTATGACCGGTAGGGTCAGTTTTGTGTTTTGATTGTGTTTTTGGACTTTCTACCATGCTTTGGTCTCTGAACATCAGCAGTCATGCAACTTGCTCACTCAGTCAGAAGTACGGCCCAGGCTAACCTGTCCCCAGACGGGGACCTAACTGATTAGCCTTTGTCCAGCACGGCCCGTGTGGACGACACAGGCCAGCAGCTCCCTTCAGAGCCCACCAGCCACACGCAGGAGGGAGGCGGCCGTAGGGGTGATTGACCTGCCATGGACAGTGGAAGATCCGCGGTACCTACCTGGGACTGTGAGGGAGGGGAGCGGGCGTAGTGGGCGGGTGAGGGGCAAAAGGAGGAAGCATTTCACACTCAAAAAACGTTCTCTGGTGACAAAACACTGGCGAAATATTTTTGACAATCAAAAAAAAAAGTTAACTCGCCCCCATTTGCTCCTTACTGATTCAAGGTGTGACTGAGCCCTTCCTACTTCACAGGTGTCGCTGAGGAAGTGCAGGCCGAGGAGGTCACCCAGCCTGGCCCGGAACACAGACCACACATATGTAGCAGCCGGGCCTCGATCATGTCGGGGCGCAGCGCGGGACTTACCACTCGGAAAACCGGGGAGACTTTCGGACAGGACCGGGTTGGCGGCGCCGCCCTGGGGATGAAGCCCTGGAACCTCAGCCTGAGGCAGCCGGCAGGGACCAAGCAGGGCCCCAGGCCCCACCGCGCCACGTGGACAGTCGTCAGGTCCAAGCCTGCAAAGCAAGAGCTTGCCACGGCCTGCGCGGCGGGCTCTGGAGGGGCAGCTGCGCCTGCGCCAGGGATCAGCGAACCTTGCGCGGGGCGCAAATCCAAGGCTCACTGTGGGCACGGACGTCTTGGGTCTTGGAACTGGTCAGGGCACCGCAGCACACCTGGGGAGGGCTGGGTGGAACGCGAACCAGGTCTGGGTGGTGCGGGGGTAGCCACCCCAGAGGGGGTGGACGAGGTCACTGCCAGGGAAGGGAGTAGGTGGAGAGGAGGGAGTAGGTCCTGGTCACATCTGTGTCGGCCGGAGGCGGACGTCCTCCCCATCCAGAGTCAGCTCTGTGCTAAGTGCCAGGACAGGGCAGGCAGGACCTTAGGCATGAAGCTTGGTCAGTAATTATTATTGTTATCGTATTTTATTTTGCCATAGGGTGTGTGCACTAAGCAGGTAAAGACAGAGTCAATGGGAGGGAGAGTGAGAACTCAGCCCCAGGAGGAATGTCCACACACTACAGAGTGATTTCTCAAGTCATCACGTCTGAGACTTGAACTGCAGTTGACTGTGTGGGAGTCCAGCACCTTAACCACGAGGCCACCTGCTGGCCCTGCTCAGTAAATTATTACAAAGTAGAAGTGTAAGAGTGTGCACACGATCACTACAATAAGTATAGCAGGGGCTTAGAATTCATTTATAAGTTCAGAATCTGTGTGGCCTTAAAAAGGTATCACATTGCAAAGCAAATACCCACAAGCTTAGAAATAGAAATAAAATTTTAGATCCTTTCAATACTACAAAACTTATGGATATTATGTGATCGAAAATAGTACTCATCTTATGAAACTTCAGATGAACCAATTATTAACAATATAGAAAATTTCAAATTAATTTACCTTGTAACTGGCTATGCAGTAATAAATGCAAAGGCCAGAATTTTTCAGCATGCATCTACATCAGAATTTTTAGTAGAACTTCTACAAGTTACGAGAAATGTGAGACAAGTGAATATATAAGTCTTCATTTAAAAAAATAATTTCTAGTGTCTTTTTTTTGAATTCTTAAAATTTTAATGTTATAGCCATCTAAAAAGATAACTAGAATATACAACAAAAAATAAGTGACTCATAATTTACCAAGAGATAATGTGTTTTCAACATTAAAGTATTTATCTTTTTAGAAAAAGGTGCATATGCCTCCTCCTAACCCCACACAGGTTCATTTTATAAATATTTTTCTATTTTTTTGTATTTACACACATTTATTGTGTTTGTATATCCTTTAGTAAATCAGTTTCAGTCACAGAGTGCAGACACTAGGTATATATTAAGTGGGGAGATATAATGTCTCTCCTTCATATCCTGTCTTGCTTCACTCAGCAGTAAATCTTCCATATTCTTCCATTTCCTGTCAAAAGCCAGGGTTTTGTTATTTTTTTATGGCTGAATACTATTCCATAGAGTATATGTGCCAGTTTTTCAATCTACTCATCCATACAGGGGCATTTGGGTTGGTCCCATGTTTTAGCAATTGTGAATAGTGTTGCAATAAACATTGATGTGCAAGCACTTTTCCAATTAAGAATTCTTCTGTCCTTTAGGTAGATACCAAGGAGTGGGATTGCTGGATCATAAGGTAGCTATATTTGTAGATTTTTGAGGAATCTCCAGATTGTTCCACAAAGTGGCTCGACTAATTTACATTTCCACCAGCAGTGTAAGGGAGTTCCCCTTTCACCACACCCCTGCAAACACTTTCATTTTTTGCTTTTGTAATCTTAGTCATTCTAACTTGGGTTAGGTGGTATCTCATTATCGTTTTGATCTGCATTTCCCTTATGATGAGGGATGTTGAGCATTTTTTCATATGCCTGTGGTTATTCATATGTCATCTTGAGAGAGTGTTTTTCTCAACTCATTCTCCCATGTTTTAATAGGGTTGATCATCTTTTTTCAGAACAGAAGCTTGAGTGCCTTGTGTATTCTCATTATCAGTCCCTTATCTGATGCATAATTTACAAAAATATTTTCACATTCTGAAGGCTGTGAATTCACACTAATTACTGTGTCTTTTGCCATGCAGAAATTTCTTAGTCTGAGGTAATCCCACTTGTCTATTTGGAGGATTATCAACTGTGCTTTGGGGGTCTTGCTTAAGAAGCCTTTCCCTAACCCAACGTCTCCCAGAGTTTCCCCTGTGTTTTCTAGGAGTTTAATAGTTCGAGGTCTTAGATTTAGATCTTTGATCCACCTTGACTTGATTTTTGTCAGAGGTGAGAGGTAGGGGTTCAGATTCATCTTTCTGCAGGTGAAAATCCAGTTTTTGCAGAACCATCTGCTGAAGAGGTTTTCCTTTTCCCACTGGATTAACTGGTACTTCTTGTCAAAAATCAGTTGACTGTATGTGTGGGGATTTATTTCTGGGGACTCTATTCTGTTCCATTGATCCGCATGTCTGTTTCTGAGCCAGTACCATGCTGCTTTGATTATCACAGCTTTGTAGTATATTTTTGGGTCAGGGAGTGAGATGTCATCCACTCCAGTTTTCTTGTGTAGAGTTGCTTTGGCAATACGGGGTCTTTTATGATTCTAGAAAAATTGTATGATTGTCTTTTCTAGATCTGTGAAGAACGTGTCTGGTACTTTGATTGGCATTGCATTAAATATGTAGATTAATTTGGGTAGAATTGCCATTTTGATTATAACAACTCTTCCAATCCAGGAACATGGATGTCCTTCCACTTTTTTGTGTCATTTTCAATGTCTTTTTTGGCTTCTCATAGTTTTCCTTGTGGAGATATTTCACTTCTTTGTTTAGATTCATTTCTAAGTATCTTATACTTTTTGTGGTTATAGTAAATGGAATAATTTTTTTCAGTTCTATCTCCGTCTTCCTGTTGTTTGTACATATAAATGCTATAGATTTCTGTATATTGATTTTGTATCCTGCAACTTCACTGTATTCGTGTATTACTTCCAGAAATTTTTTAATGGAAACCATTGGGTCTTCTATGTGTAAAATCATGTCATCTGCGAACAGAGTTTCACCTCTTCTTTTCCTATTTTGATGCCTTTAATTTTTCCCTCTTTTCTGATTGCATTGGGTGGACTTCCAGTGCTATATTGAAAAGGAGTGGAGACAGTGGGCATCTTTGTCTTGTACCCGTTTTTAGTGGGAAAGCTTCAGCTCTTCCCCATTCAGGATGATGTTCGTGATGGGTTTTTCATAGATAGCTTTTATTGTGTGTATGCTGATTTTGCTGAGTCTTGATCATGAAGCGATGTTGTATCTTATCGAATACTATTTCTGCTTCAATTGATATGACCATATGGTTTCTATCTTTCTTCCTGTTAATATGGTGCTTTACATTTACAGTTTTGTGTATGTTGAACCAACCTTGCATTCCTGGAATAAAGCCTACCTGATCATGATGTATAATCTTTTTTTATAAGTTGTTGGGTATGATTTGCTAGTATCTTGTTGAGAATCTTTGTGTCTATATTCATCAGAGATATTGGTCTATAGTTTTCCTTCCTTGTCCTGTCCTTACCTGTTTTAAGGATAAGGGTGATAGAGACTTCATAGAATGAATTAGGGAGAGATTCACCCTTTTGGATCTTTAGAAATAACTTGAGCAGAGTGGGGGTTAGTTAACTCTTCTTTGAAAGTTTTGTAGAATTCAGAGATGAAGCCACCAGGGTCAGGGCTTTTCTGTGTTGGAAGTTTATTTATTACTGATTCAATCTCCTGGCTTGTTATGGGCTTATTCAGACTTTCTATATCCTCCTGGCTCAATCTTGGTAGATTATATGTATCCAGGAATTTGTCCATTTCATCCAGATTGTCTTGTTTCTTGACATATAGATGTTCATAATATACTCTAATGTCTTTGTTTTCTGCTCATTTATTGTTGGTGAGAAAGCTTTTTGTCATGTAGAAATAAAAGCAAAAAGTATCTACTAGAAGTTAACACTCAGTATAACAATTTTACTATTGTAAATTCATATTCCATTAGTCTACAATAGAAAAAAAAATTAACTTTTTCTCAAGTAAGTTGATATAACTGAATGCCATATTTTGTTTTTGTCATTGTATACTCTTAACTCACCTCTAGCAGTTGCATTATTTTAAATTTTGTGCAGATGTAAGTAATTTCTTTCTGCCCAGATTATTTTTAACCCCTGTACTCCAGGCACGAGGTAACATTTTTAATTTCTATACACTGTTAAATGGAATTACTCTTCATTCCTGTGAATTAAGACAAAATTTTTGGCTACATTTTCACAGAGCAGATTTTCTGAATCACTCTTCTCAGGGCCTGTATCACATCCTTATTCCTCAGACTGTAGACGATGGGGTTGAGCATCGGGGTGAGGATAGTGTAGAAGACAGCCAGAACCTTGTCCTCTGTGGGAGATCGGAGGGATCTTGGGCGTAGGTAAGTGTAAGCAAAGGGTGTGTAGTAGAAAGAAAGGGAGCACAAGGAAGAGGATGGTGCTCAGAAAAACCATGTACTCATAGACCCTGGTGTCCATGCAGGCCAGGGTCACCATGGCTGGGATATCACAGAAGAAATGATTGATGGCCCTGGACTGGCAATAAGGGATGGAGAGTACATACGTCGTGTGGGCACATGAGTTGATAGAGCCCATCACCCAGGACCCTGTCACCATCAGCACACACACTCTTCTGCTCATTCGGACGTGATAGTGGAGAGGACAGCAAATAGCCACATAGCGGTCATAGGCCATGGATGTCAGGAGCAGTGTTTCTGCACCTCCCAGAGTCAAAAAGAAGAAACTCTGAATCCCACACCCCATGAAGGAGATAGACTTGCTTCCAAACAGAAAGTCGGAAGCCATCTTAGGGACGATGGTGGAGATGTAATTTAGGTCAATGAGAGAGAGCTGACTCAGCAGGAAATACATGGGTGTGTGGAGACGGGAGTCCAGGAGGATGAGGAGCATCACGGACAGGTTGCCAACTAAGGCCATCAGGAACACAAGAATAATGAGAGCAAAGAGCAGAAGGCCGGCTGCTGACGGTGGGAACAATCCCAGTAAGATGAAATCACTCGATGTTTGATTACAGGCTTCCATGGGGCATTCATGTGCTTTTTCCTAAAGGGAGACACAAGCATAGTTAAATTAAATAAATCATATTAAGCTAATTCTGAAAATTTTCTCAATTTAGTAACATTATAAATTTTAAATAAAATTTTATAGGTCTTAAATAAAGCACTGGGCTTACCTACTTGGGAAAACAGGAAATTTATTTTATAACCCAGAGATTAATTTCCAATGAAGTAAGCATTTAAGATCAAAATATTTCCTAATAAATCAATAGCTTCATAAGAAAAGAAATTGTTTATTATGGCTTTAATAGTTATGAATGTCTTACCATCTGACATTCATTCAGGTAGCCCCAAAGTCAGATGTTCTTTTCAAAATGAATAGAAAATAAATATAAGTGCATACATTATTTACATATACTATAAATAAATTTGTATTATTTTGTTAGCTCTTTTTACTCTATTAATATATTCATTCTTAAGATTTAATCTCTAAAACTGTGTCAGCCTATAGCTTACTTTTTCATCTCTGAGTTCGTACATTTAGCCCCGTCCATCTTTGCACCGTATAGTTTGGAACTTTGTTGACTACCCGGAGCTTGGGCTCACCTCTGATGCCAGGTTGCCTGGAGCTGGGGCCGCACAATGTGGTCAAGACAATGTCAAGGGTGCTGTCTCTCCCTATCTTCTCTCTCACTCTCTCCCTATGTCTCTTATTTGAGGAATAAATATATAAACTTTAAATAAAGAAATCTAAATTAAAATTTACTGTTGGTTAATACCCTGCTCTTCCCTGTCCCACAGAATGGCCCCTGCTACGCAGGAGACCTCCATTTCCATCTCTAGGCCCCTGGCCAGCAAAGGAAACTGAAGCAGGGGCACCACTGCCTCCCGCCCCACTTCCAGGTTCCCAAGACTAGGACCCCACCCCCCGAGAGGTAGGCAGGATTTTTTTTTCTTCTTTCCTCTTCCTTACTGTTTTGTTGATACCCTACTCTCCCCTGTCCCACAGAGTGGCCCTTGCTTGCTCTGCAGGAGACCTCCACTTCCATCTCTTGGCCCCTGGCATAGCACTTGATTTTTTCTTTATTCCCCTCTATACTCTTTTCTTTCTTCTTACTTTATCCTTTCTTTCTTATCCTACACCCTGCCAGAGGGATTAGACAGTTCTAGAATCACAGTTCTGAAATTTCCCAGTATCGTAAGGTTCCCTGGGATCCTTCCCTGTACTTAACCACCTGTGAATATGAAGATACTACTTTTAAATCACCTGGATAGAGTACACCTCTTGAGATCACATTGCTAAAAACAACAAAAGAGAGACTTCCACACACATCAATTCACAGTGAAAGGGAAACCCACTTGCTCCTAGTCGAAGAAACGTTCTCCTAAGAAGTATTCAAAAGTGAGTACATCTTTCAATGGCTAGAAGTAGAAGAAGAACCTCAGATCTGAATAAACCAGGAAATATGTCTCCATCAAAGGAACAGAGTAACTCCCCTCCATATCTCCTAAAATCTGAGGATGTTACCAAAATGTCAGGGAAAGAATTTAGAACATTCATGGTGAACAAATTCTATGAGTTGGAACAGAAAAGAGACAACGAACTAGAGGAGATTAGGAAGTCCTTCCATGATATGAAAGAAGAAATGGACACTCTGAGAAAGAATCAGATGGAGCTATTAGAGATGAAGTCTGTAATACAAGAAATCAAAAACTCTCTATAAAGTATTGAAAGTTGATTAGACCATGCTGAAGATCAAATCTCTGATGTAGAAGATAAAACCTCTGACCTAGAAAAAAACACCAAGAAGATAGAGAAAATAACAAAAAATCATGAGGATACTATACAAGAAATACTAGATGCCCAAACATCAGAATAATTGGCATCCCAGAAGGAGAAGAAACTATTAAAGGCATGGAAAATCTATTCCATGAAATCCTGGAAGAAAATTTCCCAAGTCTAGAGAGGTGCTCAAAGATCCAGACTCAAGAAATACAAAGGATCCCAAATAGAATCAACCCCAGATCTTCCCCAAGGCACATCTTAGCCAAACTGTCCAAAACCACAGATAAAGACATGATACTAAAACTGGCAAGAAAGAAATGAGAAGTGACTTACAAAGGCCATCCCATAAGGCTAACACCAGACATCTCAACGGAAACAATGCAAGCAAGGAAAGAATGGGAAGATGTATTGAAAGCGTTAAGAGAGAAACTATTTCAACCAAGATTATTATATCCTGAAAGATTGTCCTTTATATGGGAAAAAAAGATAAAAATCATCTCAGACAAACAAAACCTGAAAGAATTTGCCAACACCAGACCAGCTCTTCAAGAAACCCTGAAGAAAGTACTGTTCCAGGAAAACTAAATAATTAACAGACAGAAACAAAGGAATAAAAAGCAACTAAGGCAATGGCCAACTTAAACGTTGGGACAGATCTGATAACATCAATAATAACATTGAATGTGAATGGATTAAATTCTCCAATCCAGAGACACAGACTGGCTGAATGGATAAAAAAAAAAGAAACTCTCTATTTGTTGTCTACAGGAAACCCACCTCATGGATAAAGACATACATAGACTGAAAGTGAAGGATTGGAAAAAAAAGTTTTCCATGCAAATGGGAAACAAAAAAGAGCTGGACTTTTGATACTAATTTCTGACAAAATAGGCTTTAAAACAGAAACTATTCGAAGAGACAAAGAAGGGCACTATATTGTAGTAAAAGGATCAATAGATTAAGAAGATATAACGCTTATAAATATCTATGCGGCTAACACAGGAGCACACAAATATGGGAAGGAAAGACTGTTAGACCTAAAAGGGGAGACTGACAGCAATACACTAATTGTTGGAGACCTCGACACTGCACTATCTCCTCTGGACAGATCATCTAGACAAAAAATAGATAAAGAGATAAAGGATCTAAACGATACCATAAATCAAATGGACTTAACAGACATCTATATAACTTCCCATCCAAAAACCACGAGATAAACTTTTTTCTCACCCCCACATGGAATCTTCTTGAAGATTGACCACATCATAGGGCACAAAGTAAGCCTCTACAGATCCAAAGGCATAGAAACTATATCCAGCATCTTCTCTGACCATGATGGAATTAAACTTGAGTTTAAGTTCAAGAGAAATACTCAAAAATACTCAAACACATGGAAACAAAATAACTTACTCCTGAATGACTCCACAACTACTGAAGAAATAAATAAAGAAATCAAAAGATTCATGGAAGCCAATGACAATGAGGACACGAGTTTCCATAATCTTTGGGACACTCCTAAAGCAGTCATAAGAAGGAAATTCATAGCAATCAGTACACATAAGAGGAAGTGGAAAGAAGGCAAATGGATCACCTAACGTTGTGCCTCAGATAATTGGGAAAGCAACAGCAAAAAAATCAAAAAAATTCCAGGAGAAACAAAATAATAAAGATATAAGCAGAAATAAATAAAATAGAAAATAAGTGAACTAGAAAGAAAATAAATGAAAGTAAAAGCTGGTTCCTTGAAAAGATCAATAAATTCAATACACCATTAGCGAGACTCAATAAGAAGAGAGAAATGAACCGGATGAATCAAATCTGCAATGAAGCAGGCAATATAACAACAGACAAAGTAGAAATACTAATCATCATTAGAGGATAATATAAACACCTATATGCCAAGAAACAAGACAATCTGGATGAAATGGACAAATTCCTGGACACATATAATCTACCAAGATTGAGCCAGGAGGATATAGAAAGTCTGAATAAGCCCTTAACAAGCCAGGAGATTGAATCAGTAATAAATAAACTTCCAACACAGAAAAGCCCTGGCCCTGATGGCTTCAACTCTGAATTCTACAAAACTTTCAAAGAAGAGTTAACCCCCACTCTGCTCAAGTTATTTCTAAAGATCCAAAAGGGTGAATCTCTCCCTAATTCATTCTATGAAGCCTCTATCACCCTTATCCTTAAAACAGGTAAGGACAGGACAAGGAAGGAAAACTATAGACCAATATCTTTGATGAATATAGACAAAGATTCTCAACAAGATACTAGCAAATCATACCCAACAACTTATTAAAAAGATTATACATCATGATCAGGTAGTCTTTATTCCAGGAATGCAAGGTTGGTTCAACATATGCAAAACTGTAAATGTAAAACACCATATTAACAGGAAGAAAGATAGAAACCATATGGTCATATCAATTGAAGAAGAAATAGTATTCGATAAGATACAACATCGCTTCATGATCAAGACTCTCAGCAAAATCAGCATAGACACATTAAAAGCTATCTATGAAAAACCCATCACAAACATCATCCTGAATGGGGAAGAGCTGAAAGCTTTCCCACTAAAAACAGGTACAAGACAAAGATGCCCACTTTCTCCACTCCTTTTCAATATAGCACTGGAAGTCCACCCAATGCAATCAGAAAAGAGGGAAAAATTAAAGGCATCAAAATAGGAAAAGAAGAGGTGAAACTCTATTCGCAGATGACATGATTTTACACATAGAAGACCCAATGGTTTCCATTAAAAAGTTTCTGGAAGTAATACATGAATACAGTGAAGTTGCAGGATACAAAATCAATATACAGAAATCTATGTTGTTTGTATAAATTTACATATACAAACAATAGGCAGACGGAAATAGAACTGAAAAAATGTATTCCATTTACCATAGCCACAAAAAGTATAAGATACTTAGGAATAAATCTAACCAAAGAAGTGAAAGACCTCCACAAGGAAAACTATGAGAAGCTAAAAAAGAAATTGAAAATGACACAAAAAAGTGGAAGGACATCCATGTTCCTGGATTGGAAGAATTAATATAATCAAAATGGCAATTCTACCCAAATTAATCTACATATTTAATGCAATGCCAATCAAAGTACCAGACACGTTCTTCACAGATCCAGAAAAGACAATCATACAATTTTTCTGGAATCATAAAAGACCCCGTATTGCAAAATAGAGTTGCAAAACAACTCTACACAAGAAAACTGGAGTGGACGACATCTCACTCCCTGACCCAAAAATATACTACAAAGCTGTGATAATCAAAGCAGCATGGTACTGGCTCAGAAACAGACATGCGGATCAATGGAACAGAATAGAGTCCCCAGAAATAAATCCCCACACATACAGTCAACTGATTTTTGACAAGAGGTACCAGTCAATCCAGTGGGAAAAGGAAAACCTCTTCAGCAGATGGTTCTGCAAAAACTGGATTTTCACCTGCAGAAAGATGAATCTGAACCCCTATCTCTCACCTCTGACAAAAATCAAGTCAAGGTGGATCAAAGATCTAAATCTAAGACCTCGAACTATTAAACTGCTCCTAGAAAACACAGGGGAAACTCTGGGAGACGTTGGGTTAGGGAAAGACTTCTTAAGAAAGACCCCCAAGGCACAGTCGATAATCCTCCAAATAGACAAGTGGGATTACCTCAGATTAAGAAATTTCTGCATGGCAAAAGACACAGTAATTAGTGTGAATTCACAGCCTTCAGAATGTGAAAATATTTTTGTAAATTATGCATCAGATAAGGGACTGATAACGAGAATACACAAGGCACTCAAGCAGCTGTTCCAAAAAGAGATGATCAACCCTCTTAAAACATGGGAGAATGAGTTGAGAAGAACACTCTCTCAAGATGACATACGGGATCCAGCAGTTAGCGTAATGGCTATGTCTCTAGACTCCCACGTAGTTGACCGCAGTTTGTGTCCCGGACTCAGTGGCTTAGAACTCACGCTGGGCGCGTGTGCGTGCGTTCCCAAGATCCCGAGAGGAGAATGGAGGAGAAGAGATTGCGGCATGACCATCCCCTCTGGGGGGTGATTTCTCGCTTTCTGTCTCTATGTCTCTCTCTGTCTGTCTGGCGAGCGCATGCACCCTATAGCGAAAAACCTCTCAGAAAAAAAAAAAAAAAGATGACATAGGAATAGCCACAGGCATATGAAAAAATGCTCAACATCCCTCATCACAAGGGAAATGCAGATCAAAACGATAATGAGATACCACCTAACCCAAGTTAGAATGACTAAGATTAAAAAAGCAAAAAATGATAAGTGTTTGCAGGGGTGTGGTGAAAGGGGAACTCTCTTACACTGCAGGTGGAAATGTAAATTAGTCGAGCCACTTTGTAGTACAATCTGGAGATTCCTCAAAAATCTACAAATATAACTACCTTATGATCCAGCAATCCCACTCCTTGGTATCTACCTAAAGGACAGAAGAATTCTTAATTGGAAAAGTGCTTGCACATCAATGTTTATCGCAGCACTATTCACGATTGCTAAGACATGGAACCAACCCAAATGCCCCCGAACAGATGAATGGATTGAAAAATTGTGGCACATATACTCTATGGAATAGTATTCAGCCATAAAAATAACAAAACCCTGGTTTTTGCCAGGAAGTAGAAGAATATGGAAGATTTACTGCTGAGTCAGGATATGAAGGAGAGACATTATATCTTCCCACTTAATATATACTGAGTGTCTGCACTCTATGACTGAAACTGATTGACTAATGGATATACAAACACAATAAATGGGTGTAAATATCAGATATAGCATGTGTATAAGAGTAGGGCCTGAGAAAGGACATTTAGAAGAAAAAAATAGGGAGGTAAAGCATTAATAGGACAAAGAAATGTTTTATTATCTGTTGAAGATATTTTATAATTTAATCAACTCACTAGGTAGAAATGTTCACATAGTGAAATATTCACTTTGTAAGCTAAAAAAGGTAATTGAACGTATAAAAAATGAAAAAAATACCCAACTTACTGCCAGGTTTATCTTGTACAAAAGCAAATTATTTCATGCCCTTGACTTTTTTTGTTCACCATTCTAGATTCTCTCTTGCTTCCTACTGAATTTGGAAAGCTCTAGTTAGAGCCAACACTTTACCTGAATTTCTATATACCATGTTAGAATTTAGATAAGAGAATACTTAATCATCTAAATAGAAAAAGAGAAAAAGGGAAGAAAAATGGTATAACATCCCCAGGCTTTACTGGACAGGTTTGGCAAGAGAATTATGTGTACGGATGATGGCCAGTGGGTGACATTGCACGGCGTTCTGAAGAGCTATAGTAGTTTGGACAAATATTATTCTAGAGCCAAAGGCCTCAGACTTGAGAAGAAGTTTAACAACATGAAAGAGTAAGATTCACACTGTGCACATACAAGCAAGGGCACATACACACAAACACACATACATACATTTGTACACACATTTGTATAATGAGTTAAAAATATAAAAATGCATAAATAAAATAATTTCATAAATGACATCTTCAGAAAAGTGTTAGATATTAAATATACAAAATAAATACTAGCTTTAAAAAAGAACGTGACAGGGAATAATTCTTGAAAATTAGCAATACAATCATTGATAAAGCATATTGGAGGCACCAGATGGCATGTTGGTTACATTACTGGACTCCCACATTGCTGACTACAGTTCTAGTCCCAAAGGTCGTGGCTTGAAACTCACACTAGCCCACGTGCATGGTTGCCCAAGATCCCGGGAGAAGATTTTGGAGAGCACACGTGCCCTATGGCAAAAAACCTCTACAAAAAATAAACAAATACAAATAAAATGTTTGCAAAGACCAAGTGGGGAAAGTTTACCAGAAAGAAAAGAAAATAGAAGTAACAACATAAAAAGATTGACATTTTAAAAATTTTTCGCTAAAAAATTAACATGAAAAGACTCATGTATGCTGATGAACATTCTTTAAGACATATGGAGCAAAATAATAACGGAGTCAATGTTGCTAAAGAAAAGTATTCTCATAACTAAAATGTATGGGCTACTGTATTCAAACCATATAAATAAATAAAATGAAAATATCTTTCCAATTCTGTCTCCTTGAATACATTTTCTGTAAACTCTCAATAACATCAATATATATGGAAAAACAGGCCAAACTCTGTTAAATAATGCGAGACTTTGCCTTTGGGATTGGAAAGAGCTGGTTATTGGACCACACTTCTACCCTGTGGACTATCGATAATGATGTGTGTGAATTACATGAAGAAAACATTGAAGTGATATAAAGCTCACGTCACAGTTAAAGATCTACCTCTCATCTATGTTATACTGAATAATAGGAGACTGGAAATTTGCTTCCAAGATTTGGAACAAGAAAGCCCACTATCACAACTTTTATTCATCCTATTAGTGTAAGTCTAGCCAGAGAACTTAGATAAGAAAACATATAAAAGTTAACCCAATCTGAAAAACATGAAACAATCTGAAATGGAAATTGTGAAAAAAATTTCAGTTACAATAGCAGCAAAAAGGGATAAAATACTTACAAGGAGGTAAAAGGCTAGTATACTGAAAATGACAAAATGTAGGTAAGAGAAAAAAAAAAAAAAAAAGAAGAAGGTATGAATGCCTGAAAATGCATCCCATATTTATGGATTGGAAGACAACAATATTAAGATGTCAGTAATACCAAAGTGAATCAAAGACCTAAATCTTAGACTTCAAACTATAAAACTACTGGTGGAGGGGCCGGCAGGTGGTGTGATGGTTAAGGGCACTGGATGCCCACATGGCTGATGGTGGTTTGAGTCTCAGATCTGGCAGCTTACATTCTCACTTCCCACCACCCACCCCACTCTGTCCCTCTCTGGTCAAATTTAAATAAATAAATAAAGTTACATACAATAACTCTTAGAAAATAAAAAACAACTACTGGTGGAAAACACTGGGGCAACTCTGGGATTCATTCAGTAGGCAAAAACTTCTTAAATAAGACACACACACAACCCTAATAACACTGGCAATAATCCATGAAATAAACAAATGAGATTGCATCATATTAAGAAGTTTCTGCACAGCAAAAGACACAGTAATTAGTGTGAATTGACAACCCTTGGAATGGGAGAATATTTTTGTAAACTATGCTTCAAATAAAGGACTGATAGCCAGAATACACAGGGAACTCAAGCAGCTTAAGACGGAACCAACCCAAAAGTCCATGAACAGATAACTGTGTTGAAAAACTATTTCATGGGGTCAGCAGATGACATAAAGGTAATGTAGCTGGACTCCCATGTAGTCAACTGTGGTTCGAGTCCTGGACCTGGTGGCTTAAAACTCACGCCAAGTGATTGTGCATGTGTGTCCAAAATCTTGAGAGAAGAATGGAGGAGAAAGGATTGAACCATGAGAAAGGATTGAAGCAAGAAAGGATTGAAGTAAGAAAGGATTGAAACACCCCCCTCTGGGGGGTGATTTCTCTCTTTCTCTCTCTCTGTTTCTCTCAGTCTCTCTGGAAGCACACGTACCATATAGCAAAAGAAAAAAAAAGAAAAACTGTGGCACATATACCCTATGGAATGTTATTCGGTCATAAACACATGCACAAACACACACAAGATCCTGGCATTTGATAGAAAGTGGATGAATATGGAAGATTTACTGCTGAGTGAAGCAAGCCAGGCTATGAAAGAAGGATATAGTATGTCTTCACTTAATATATACCAACTGTCAGCAATCTATGTCTGAAACTGAAAGATTAGAGGATATAGAAGCATGGAAGATGGTTATGGATACTGAAGACAGTGTGGGAAGAGGGTGAGAGAAGGGGGAGAGTATGAGGAAAAAAATAAGGAGAAAAATAGAAGAAAGAAATTTTGGGGACACAGATATGGATTATTATCTGTTGATGATATGTATATAGTATCCTCAACTGCATTGGTGTGAAGTGTATTGATGTTGGGTAAATTCACTTTACAAGTTAAGAGATGTATAGTGATTGAATGTATAAAATAAATTTTTAAATATAATTTAAAAAATATCCATCATCAGCTCAAGATTCAATGTTATTCCTATCAAAATTCCAATGACTTCCTTTTCTTTCAGAAATAGAAAACTCTATACTAAAATTCATATGGGATCTCAAAAAAATCTTGAATAGCAAAAGCAATCTTACATAATTTGAAAAATATAGAAGACTCATGCCTCCTGATTCAAACCCTATGAAAAACTACAGTCATCAGACAGTGTGATAGTGACATAGAGCTGCCACATAGAACCAGGGAAAATAGACAAGAAATCAGTTCTTGGATGCGAAGTAAAATCACTTTCTATAAGAAAGCCATATCTATTCAATGAGGAAGGAGCAGTCTTTCAACAACTGGAAAACTGGATATCCACATTAAATCAATTGAACTTCTATCTTTATACCATACAGAAAAAGTTAGTCAAGATGGATGAAAGACCTAAATGTAAGAGCTAAAGCTACAAAAATATTGGGAGAAAGCCTGGGAAATCTTCATGAAAGCAAATTTGGCAGTGATTCCTTGGATATGAAACCCGAAAGCACAAGCAGCATGAGAAAAGCGAAGTTGTATTTCACCAAATTCGAACCTTTTGTGCATCAAAGTTCACTATCGGGAAAGTGGGAAAAGCAGGGTGGGAATCACAGCCGCCATCACTTACGTGCTAAGTGTTTATATATCCAGAATATATAAAACTCCTACAACTTAACAAGAAAAACACTTAAATATGAACAAATGATTAAAAAAGAATTTCCCAAAGAATGTATCCAAATTGATAAGCACATAAAAGATGTTCAGCATTAGGGAAATGCAATTCAAAACCACAATGAAATGCTGTTGAAAATGTATTAGGAAAAGCAAACAAAAAGTAGGCAATGTCTACAAGCATTAGGGGAAATTGCAAGCCTGTATAGTGTTGCTGGTAGTGTGAAAGGCACAACCACTGTAGGAAAAGTCTTGGTGACTCTTCAAAAACTTGAACAT
The DNA here is from genome assembly GCA_026018925.1 of Tupaia tana. Lineage (NCBI taxonomy): Eukaryota > Metazoa > Chordata > Mammalia > Scandentia > Tupaiidae > Tupaia > Tupaia tana. The sequence goes on from JAKSZU010000015.1 coordinate 3,481,276, forward strand.
GGAATTATTATGAGATCCAGCAATTGCACTTCTAGGTTTGTACCCCAAAGAAATAAAAGTCGCCCACAGTGGCCACTGAGTGAAGCTGGGCTGTGCAGGAGAGCTCCAGGTTCCCCAGAGTCTTCATGAACAGGCGGGTCTGGCCGCGCCATGTCTGCCTCTGACCTCGGGACTAGCAGGGTGGGGAACACGTGGTGCGACGACCCTGTCAAAGGAGCTTGAATCTACGACTCTCTCTCATGAAGGAAATAAACTTAAGAAACAAAAAATAAAAGCAAACACTTAAACAGATGATTGCAAGACCACATTCACAGCAGCATTATTGACAATAGGGAAAAGGCAGAAACGACCTGAGTATCCACCCGCAGATGAACCAGTGAACGCAATGTGGTGTGTACATGCAATGAAATCACAATCCATTTTCAAAAGGAAAGAAGGTTGGCACCTACTGCCACGTGGATGGATGTTAAGAGGATCACGCAGAGGGAAACGGAAACTAAAAACCAGTAGCGCATGAGTTCAGTTACAGGGATGCCTGGATAGTCTAAGCCTTAGGGACAGACCCAGACCGGAGGTTGCCAAAGGCCAGAGGGAGCAGGAGGGAGCTGGGGAGAGAGTGTGCAATTTCAGTCAGGGGTGATGAGGTTAAGGAGGTGATGGTGCTGAGCTGCACAGTGAAGTGGGTGTCCTTAATGCCACACCACTGTGCTCTTAAAAATGCATACAGTGGTACGTTTTATCTAACATGTGCATACCCTACAGAAAGTACTAAAATATATTTTAAAAGAAAACAGAAATGATTACATATGTAGATTTCCAAATATACTTTAGGAAGTTTCTCAACAGGGTTCTGAGTTTTCAAGGACCTGTTATTATTTGGCCTCTGATAATCTTGAAGGAAACGTTGAGAGAGCAAATAATTTCATAAATGCCATTTGAACCATAAAGAGACCAACATATTGCACAGATGGTGAAGTCCATCATTTATATTAGTATTTTACTCGTTGTCAAGTAGAAAGTGTAATGCTTGCAATTACTAGTGCAGAGAAATTTATGAACATGTCTGTTTTTGTAGTTTATATAAGGCTCTTTCTGGCAAACTTTACATGATATGGGGAATATTATCCTAATGTAAATATGAAGATAAAGATCACAGGGCAAATATGGAAGATATACTACAGAGTTAAGCAATCCAGACTATGAAAGAGAGGCACTGTCTGTATATATATATATTCAATATATACTGAATGTCTGCATTCTATGGCAGAAAAGACTGGAAGACATAGAAGCACGGAGAGTGCTGGGCACTGTGGGAACTGGAGACAGTGGGGGAGGAGAGGATGAGAAATGGAGAGGGTGAGAGGGAGGGAATCAAGGGGAAGAACAAAGAAGCAAACATCTACAGGACCCAAAATGGAAAGAAATCTGTTGATTATGATGTATATGGTGATGTCTTTGACCAGACCTATGTGCAGTGTATCCATGATGGGTCAGTTCATTTGGTGTGCTGTAATGATGCACAGTGAATAATGTGAAATAATAATAATAATAGATGTTTTTAAATATAAAAAATAAAAAAGGAGCAATATATTGTGAATGCGTTCCAGATTTCAGTGTGTCTCCCATAATTGGCAATGCTGTCACTCTGTGACAGTCCACATTCTGCTGTTCTGATAGTCTAATGCCCTATCCTTGATGTGAGATTAACTAGAAATGCAGCCCTGAGCCAGACAGAACAGCCAGCCTCAGCTGTTGCTCAAGGGCAAGTGTGTTTACCAAAAAAAAAAAAACAGAGAGGGAGGGAGAGAGGGAGAGAGGGAGAGAGAGAGAAAGAGAGAGAGAGAGGGGGGAATCTCTCCCTATTGGGAGTGGTCCCACCACAATCCCTTCTCCTCCATTTTGCCCTCCCTCTGGGGGTCTGGGCAGGTATGTGTGTGCTCACAGACACACATGAGGTCCACTTTTCATATGTCCAAGATTTCAACTGCATAGTCAGCCTCATGGGGTTCAGCCACTTTAACCATATGGCACCAGTTGGCACCCATATAGCTATTTGACTAATGTGAAGATGATTTATTTTCTTCTGAACCATAAATTTAAATAAATTATTTTTGCCCCTTTTATTCTAGCCATCTAATGAAATGACTAGAAGTAACTTATTTGGAGAGAGTTCCTGTTGTTGATTTTTTTTTTCTTTGCTATAGGGTACATGTGCTTACTGGATATACAGAGAGACAAACTGAAAAATCACCCCTCTGAGGGGATGACCATGGTATAATACCTTCTCCATTATTCTCTTGGGATTTTGGGTGTGCACACACATGTGTCTAGCATGATTTTCAAGCTGCTGGGTCTAGGACTTGAACTGTGGTCAGCCATATGGGAGTCCAGTGCCTTAACTACAAAACCACTTGCTGCCCCCTGCTGCCTTTTTCAAATTCTAGTAAGAATTCTTTAAACTTTGCATCAACATTAATGACATTATACACAGAAGAAAGCAGAAAAAAACTTGATTGTTTCATAATAAAAGAAACAATCCTTGAATCTGTGCTGAGTCCTGCGTAAGAAGGAAAGTATGCATCATGTCCCTAGTATAGAAGTGTCCCTTCGCTTGCAAAGGCGTGTTCATAGAATCTTCTGTGTAAATAAGAGCGAGAACATACATATTTTGCACGATAAGCAAAAGCCCCCCCAAATTAACCAAGTTTCACAAGAAACTCTCAATATATCTTATTTGTTGAAGTCGAAATGCATTACTTCATTGCCCACACATTTGTTTCTATGTGAGTAGAATATGAGATAATGAGGGCAGGCAGGTGATGCTGTGGTCAGGGCACGGGACTCCACATGGCCGACTGTGGGTCAAGTTCCAGACCTGGGGGCTTGCTTTCTCAATTTCCTTCTCTCTCTCTCTCTCTGGTCAAATTAAGAAATAGTAATAACAATAAACAAAATTTAATAAATAATTCTAGAAAATTAGATATTGAAAAAGTATTTCAGCAATTCACGTATTCAGAGAAGATACAGGTTTTTTCAAATATAGGCTAATTGTCATAAAGATGAGCAACTGAATCAGAGTTTTGTATTACTGTGTGACCCAGTGACAGAGCTGGGATCAAAGCAGTGTACTCTGGAGTCCAGATTAAGACATGTTTCATTAAAGCATAGATTTTTTTCCCACTTGTTTTGAAATGAGGGTGGGCTTATTCTGCTTCATCACACGAGTTCACTGGAGATAGTGTAGGCTTGAACCTAGATCTTATTCTAGCTCTCATACTTGGGGAAATGTGAACTCTGTAGGTAAATTTGAGTCTCTGAGATTACATTTTAAAAGTAGAACAGAAGTAGTCCTGGGCTGTTTGCTATGTACAAGATGACACATACTACATGCTTAGTACATGGAAGGTAAAACAGCGCACATGACACAGCACCAAGATTACCATCACTCATGGCAAAGCAAAACAAAAGAAAGAAAAAAATAACCCAACAACAACAAACACTCAACCCGGGTCTAGAGAACGTCGGCCTCCGTGGCCCTCGCTGTGAGCGTGGCCCGTGTCGGGGGACCCGAGTTTCCCGTGAGCCCACAGTGGCGAGCTCCAGCGTGGGCGCCCCGTCCTCCGCCTGGCCTCGCCCCCTCCTGCAGAGAGCGCGCGCACGAAGGCGCTCCCGCCGCCGTCCTCGGTGTCGGACCAAGCGCTCACTTGTCCGGGGACTCCACGCACATCTGTTTGTGAAAGAAAGTTCTCCCAAACTCTCCTCAGAGCTCACCCGCCATGTGGCCGTGGGAAACAGAGCTAGACTGGGATTAGTACCTTTCATTATCTCCGAGTGGGCGGACTTCGGCCGTAGTTGGGGCAGCGCTTCTGCAGGCACCGCGTGAGCAACGTCCGTGTTCTGAGTAGCTTCCCGGATCCTCCGGGAGAAACGTACTGACTGCTCACCCGGCCCTCCGCGCGGCGTTGTAGAGGCCCCACAGAGACCAGCAGGCAGCACCTCCCGCCTGGTTACTATGCAGAGTCTGCTTGCTGTGCTGTGTTCACCTGGGACCGTTCGCGAGGCTCGGACAGCAGAGGACGAGTCACTAATGACACAGGCTGGCCTTAGGCCAGGAGGAGGGGTGAGTTCTGGCACTGCACTTAGCTGTTTTCAAGATGTGCCACAGTGTGAAAATAAATGTATATTTTTATTCAGATTATCCCAACATCATTGACTCTAATATTTTATGAAACTATATTATATGGCTATATTTTATATGTCATTATTCAGTATATGCATAATAATAAAGTTTATTTGTGTTGATTTCTTTCACAATGTTGCTTACACTGGCAAAAATTTGGTAGATTAAAATAGATTTAGGTAAATTTCCTTTTTTAGAGATTTTTGCCCTAGGACACATGCACTCATCAGAGAAAGACAGTGAAAGGGAAAATGAGAAATCACCCCCCAGGGGGCATGGTCATGCTACCATCCCTTCTTCTCTATTCTCCTCCTATGATATTGGGCACAAACATACACGTTTCCAGCATGAGTTTCAAGCCCCTGGGTTTGGGACTCGAACTGGGGTTGACCATGTGGAAGTTCATCGACTTAACCACTACCCCATTTGCTTGCCCAGATTTAGGTAAATTTGATAAAAATGTTATATGTATTTAAAATATCCCACCCACAAAAAAGGAGTAATCTTTACCATATTAACCCAATCATCACTGCTGCATCTCCTAGTACCCAGAATTAGACTAACGACAGATTGGCTTTATTTTTTTAAAACCAGATTTGAGTGACCAGCAGTTAGCGTAATGGCTATGTCACTGGACTTCCATGTAGTCAACTTCAGTTCGAGTCCTGGACCCGGTGGCTTAAACTCACACTGCGCACAGGTGCATGTGTGCCCAAGATCGCAAGAGGAGAATGGAGGAGAAGGGATTGCAGCGTGGCCATCCCCTTGGGGGGTGATTTTTCACTTTCTGTTTCTCTGTCTCTCTCTTTCTTGCGAGCACATGCACCCTACAGCAAAAACCTCTCCAATATAAATAAATAAATAAATCATGATTTGAAAGCTCTCCGGGATACTAGACAATGTTTATCTCATTGGTACCAGCATGCTTAATCTTTTTTTAAAAATTTATTATTATTATTTATACATTCAATTGCTATACATCACTTAGATTGTAAAGAGATTTTACCCAGCATGATATACATCTCGGATCAGCCCAGTTGAGAATACTATACACGTCATCATCAATACTCATCAGCAGGTAGTAAACCATATCTGCATGCTTAATATTAAACAAAGGATGGAGAAAACAAGTCTGGCACGTTATTATAACTGCTGAGCAATATAAACATTCTGAAGGTTCCAGCTAACATCCATGAGTATAGGCCCAGTGTTCAGGTCTCTGGAGCCTAGTAACATCTCCGTGCCTCTCATTTCTGGGGCAGCCATCCTTTTCCTTCTCCTCAGTAGTATCCACTTGTTACACCCCTGAAATCAGGCAAAATGCTAACCTAGACCCAGGTTTATAAGTTGTAATTCTATATTTATCTATACTCTCAGGTATGTGAATATTTTTTCCCAAAAAAGAATGACAAAATGACAGGGATAAATCAGCACATACTTATAATAACATTGTGTTAATGTATTAAATTTTCCTATAGAAGACACAGCTCAATGTATTAATATAATAGAAACCTGGAATATGTTGCTCACTAGATACATACTTCATGGTCAAAGGCATACACAGATTTGAAGGGAAGCGCTGGAAAAATGTTGTTTCATGAAAACATAAATAAAGAAGAAAAAATACTGCTAGATCTAAAGAGTGATAAAAACTGCAGCATACAACACACTAATTGTAGGGATTTCAACACCCAGTGTTAACTACTGGACAGGTCATCTAGACAGACAATAAATAAAGACACATAGGAACTAATTGGTACCATAATCCAGATAGACCTGACAGACATATATACAGCATTTCATTCAGCAATTAGAAAATATTGTTTTTCTCATGGAATCATTTCAAATATTGACAAAATATTGATATGGTGAAAAAAAAGCCACTAAATTTAAAAAGTATAGAAACTGTATATATCATATTTTCTGATCAAAATAAAATTAAACTTGAAATCAACCACAGAAAGAGCCTTGAAAATACACAAAAACATGGAACCTAAACATCTTACTCGTCAATGACTTCTGAACTACTAAAGAAATTAAGACTGAAATTAAATGATATATAGAAACCAAGCATAATGAACACAACACTCTCCATAACCTTTGATAAACATTGAATGCCATCATAAGAGGGAAATTCATAGCAATTAGTGCTCACAAGAAAAAAAATAGTAGGCAGCAAATAAATAACTCATCATCACATCTCAAGGAACTTGAAAAGGAACAACAAGAAAAATCCATAAATAAAAGAAGAAATAGTAGAGATTAAAGCTGAAATAAGCAAAGAAGAGAATGAAAATTATTGTTACTTTTAAAAGAATTCTTTTTATTTAACTTTATTTTTGAATTTTAATTTGACCAGAGAGGGATAAAGTGAGAGAGAGAGGGTGAGAAAGCAAGCTGCCAGGTCCGGGACTCTAACAGTAGTTGGCCATGTGTGAGTCCAATGCCCTTAACCACACACCACCTGCCTGCTCTGAAAGAATTATTTTTTAATAAATGAAAATGAAACTAAAAGCTGGTTATTTGAGAGGATAAGAAATTTAAAAACTATTAACTCGACTAATTTGAAAAAAAAGAGGAAAGAATGAGATCAATAAAATCAGTAACAAACCTGGTAATATTACAACTGCTATATCAGAAAAAGCAAAAAATTATAGGAAAATACTACAAGTGACCATATGCTAACCAACTATAACACTGAGGTGAGATGGACAACTTTCTGGACAGGCACAAGTTACCTAGGCTGGACCAGGATGTAATAGAAAGCCTGAATAAACAATGACAAGTAATAAAATAGACAATAATAAATAATCTCCCAGTTAAGAAAAGCCCAGGTCCTTATAGCTTTACTTCTGAATTATACAATAATTTTAAAGAAGAGCTAACCCAAATTCTCCTCAAAGTCTTTCTAAAGGTCCAATAAGAAAGAACTCTCCCAATCTCATTTATGAAGGTTCCATCAACATGATACCCAAAGCAGACAAAGGTAACAAAAAAAGAAAGAAAGAGAAAATGACAGACCAATATCTCTGATGAATACTGAGACAAAAATCCTCAACAAGATACTACCAAACCAAATCCAACATCACTTTAAGAAGATCATACACCTCAACCAGGTAGGTTTTATCCAAAGAATGCAAGGATAGGTCAACATGCAAAACAATAAATGTAATACATCACACTTACAGAAGACAAGATACAAACTATATGATCATTCATATAGATGGACAAAAAGAATTTGACAAAATGCAGCACTTCCTAATCAAGACTCTCAGAAAAATAGATACAGAAGAGACATTTCTTAACACACTTGAAACCAAATATGGCAGACCCGCTACCAATATCACCCTGAATGGAGAAAAACTGAATCCCTTTCTACTAAAAACTTGAATAAGACAGGCTGCCTGCTTCCTTTACTTCTTTTCGACAATAGTCCTGGAACTTCTAACCAATGCAATCAGACAAGAGAGCAAAATATAAGGCATTTGGTTAGGAAAAAAGAAGTTAAACTGTCCCTTTTCACAGATGATATGAGTATATAAATAGCAAATCCATAGGAATCCATGGAAAAACTCCTAGAAGTGATAAATGAACTCAGTAAAGTATGAGGTACAAAAATCACTATACAAAAATCTATAGTATTTTTATACATCAACAATGAACAGATTGAGACAGAATTGAAGAAAGAAATTCCATTTTCAATAGTCACAAGACAAATAAGATACCTAGACGTAAACTTAACCAAAGAAGTGAAAGACCTCTACAAAACTACTATAAAAAACTGAAAAAAGAAATTGAATGTGATTTTTAAAAATAGAAAAAAGACATCTGTCATTGGACAGGAAGAATCAATGTAATTGAAATGACAGTTTTACACAATTAATTCACATATTCAATGTGATTACAATCCTATTGCTGGTGACATTTAAAAAAATCAAAATTTGTTTGAAATCACAAAAGACCCCATGTTACCAAGGCAATTCTGTACAAAAAGAATGAAGTAGGAGAAATATCTCTACCCAACTTCAAATAATATTACAAAGTGGTGGTAATCAAAACAGCATGGTACTGGCACAAAAATAGACACATAAGCCAATGGAACAGAATAGAGAATCGAGAAATCACCTCGGAATATAAGGCCAACTGACCTTTGAGTAAGGGCACAAGACAATGCAGTGGAGAAAAGAAAAGTGTGTAGGTGATTGGTGCTGGAGGAACTGGGTATCCACCCGCAGAAAAATTATGCTGGACCGCTATCTCCCGCCACAAAGAATAATCAACTCAATATGGATCAAACTATGTTACTAGGACTATGTAACTACTAATAGAAAACTTAGGAAACCTCTGGGACGACATTGAAGTAGGCAAAGCTTTCTTAAATAAGACTCCTAAAATATAGGCAGTAATCCCAAAAAGTAGACTAGAGAAATTATATCAAGCTAAAAAGCTTCTGCACAGCAAAGGAAACAACAATTGGAGTGAAGAGACAACTGTCAGAATGAGAAAAAAACTTACAAATTATGTCCCAGACAAGGGATTTATAACCAGAATATGTAGGGAAATCAAGAATCACACCTATTGGTTTTTTAAATAATCCAATTAAAAAATGGGCAAAAGAGCTGAATAGACACCTCTGTAAGAAAGGCATATGGGAATGTAAATTGGTCCAGCCACTGTGGAGATCAATGTGGAGGTTCCTCAAGGATCTACAAATAGAACTAAAATATGATCCAGCAATCCCACGCCTGGATAACTACCCAAAGGAGAGGAGACTGCTCAGTTGGAAAAGTGCTTGCACATTCATGTTTATTGTGGCGTTATTCACAATTGTTAAGAAATAGAAACAACTCAAATGTCCAAGAACAAATGAATGGATTGAAAAGCTGTGGCACATATACTCTATGGAGTACTACCCAGCAATAACAAAGGAATAAGATCCTGGCATTTGACAGAAAATAAATGAATATGGAAGATTTACTGCTGAGGGAAGCAAGTCAGGCTAGGAAAGAGAGACATGTATGTCTCCATTTAACACACACTGACTGTCTCATGCACTCTGTGGCAGAAACTGAAAGACTGGAGGATATAGAAGCATGGAAGATGGTTAGGGATAATGAAGACAGTGTGGGAAAGGGTGGGAGAAGGGGAGAGTGTGAGGAAAGAAATTAAGGAGAAAATAGAGAGGCAAGACATTTATGGGTAACAGAATTGGATTATTATCTGTTGATGATAATGTGAATACTATGCTCAACTGGACTGCTATGAAGTGTATTAATCTTTGGTAAATTCACTTTGCAAGCTAAGTGATTGAATGTATAAAGTAAATTTAAATTAATTAAAAATATGCGAATGGCCAAAAAGCATATAAAAAATATTCACTCTTTCTAATCATAAGGGAGATACAAATGAAAATCACAATGAAATACCATTTAACCCCAGTAAGAATGACAATGATAAAGGAAAGAAGACAGAAAGAAAGAAAGAGAAAGAAAGAAAGGAAGGAAGGAAGGAAGGAAGGAAGGAAGGAAGGAAGGAAGGAAGGAAGGAAGAAAGAAAGAAAGAAAGAAAGAAAGAAAGAAAGAAAGAAAGAAAGAAAGAAAGAAGAAAGAGAGAGAGAGAGAGAGGGAAGAAAGAAAGAAAGAAAGAAAGAAAGAAAGAAAGAAAGAAAGAAAGAAAGAAAGAAAGAAAGAGAGAGAGAGAGAGAGAGAGAGAGAGAAAGAAAGAAAGAGAAAGAAAGAAAGAAAGAAAGAAAGAAAGAAAGAAAGAAAGAAAGAAAGAAAGAGAGAGAGAGAAAGAAAGAAAACTACAAGTGATGGTGATGCTGTGTTGAAAGTGGAATCCTCTTAAAATGGTGGTAGGACAGTGGAAAGCAATATGGAGTTTTCTCAAAACACTGCAAGTAGAACTACCTTATGACCAGTAATCCTACTCTCTGGTATTTATCCAAAAGATAGAAAAACACTCATTGGAAAGACACATGCACATAAATGTTTATTATAGTATTATTCATAATTGTTCATTATGGAATCAGCCAAAATCCTCAAAAATTGATTACTGGATTGGAAAACTGTGCCACATATGTATCAGGGAATACCATTCAACCATTATATGCCAATATGTCCTGTTGATACTATAATATTATTGATATAATAATATATATTTGAATAAAATGATTCAAATGGATGAATATGGAGACTTAATGTTAAGTGAAATGAACCAAACTTTGAAAGACACACACTCTACATCCCAGTCAATATGTACTAAATGTCTGCACTCTGTGACAGAGACAGAATTATCCAAAGATATGGTAGTAGAGAGAATAAGTGTAAATACTAGAGACTGTAAGGGAGACAGGACAGGCAAAGGGAGTAAACATTAATAAACAAAAGCATGTAAAGTTCTCTATAGAAAGATTTGTTTATGATATTATCCTTCATTTGATTGTCATGTAATAAATACATATTTTATATAACCATATGTTGTGTTGTAAAAATGTAAAGTGATGAAATGTAAAACAGAAAAAGAGAAATTCATTTGTCCAGTTTTGTACTTCACAAGTATAAGAAAGTGTTTTGTTATAGCATCATTTAATGTAGACACAATCACCAATAATTCCTTGTGGAAACACTAGTAGTGAGCTTCCCTCACCCTCATAAGTGATTTCTGCACCTCTTTAAGTTCTTAGTTGTCTAATTTAGAAAGTGAGGGCATTTCAAAGAACATTATCGAATTTCTCTGAAGCTCTCAAATCATGTTCCTAAGGAATGAAATGTATCTGCCTTTTTTTCTAATTCTAGGAACCAAACGAATGACACAGGGTTGACTTAAACTAAATATAGTTGACTTACACTAAATTTAGAAATGAGTTAATCTCCAAAGACTAAAGTTAAATGGGATGACCAAAGTGTTGGCCCCCATAGACTTGGACATTGGGGATCAGTTCTCAGAGAAACAGGAATAGCTAAGACTTGATGATGTAGGTCCTGATTATAAAGCATAGCAACTCATCCTTCTGTCTTCCAAAGTAGCACAGGAGAGAATTTTTATGATTGTCTTCTTAAGATTCCAGTGGGCCAAGGTAATAAGATGAGAGATGTTTTAACAAAGCAATAGATAGCAAAGAGATCAATACTACACAACAGAGGATGAAGTCTTTTTCTGATTTGAAAATAAACAGGCTCAGTAGTGGGAGGAGAAGTGAGGGTCCAGTGCTCCAAACAGTCCTCAGAATTTTTTTTCTCATGAATTTTTGCAGATAAAGTAGACATTGTCATGTCAGAAAGAGCATCTTGAATAGAAGCAAGACCTATGGTCAGTGGCATGACCTCTCAGCACAGGCTGGCAGGGCATGTGAGCACAGTGGGTGCTTAGACGTTTTAGGAACTTCACTGAACAGTGAGCAGGTACTGGTGTCCCTGTAGAGCTACGTCCTTCCCAGACCCAAGATAAAGGACATCAGACAAGGTGAGTCATAGTGATGTTATTCTTTTTTTTTTCCAAGAATTATTTATTTATTTCTTTAATTCCATTTGAATTATTATTTTTTTCAATTTCACCAGAGGGAAAAGACAGAGAAAGGGAAACAATAAAGCAAGCCACCAAGTCTGACACTTGAACCATGGTCGGCCATGTGGGAAGCCAGCACCCCCAACCATCACAGTGATGTTATTGCACTGAATTGAACCGGGTAGCTCCAGTCAAGGGGGTATATTTGGAGATGTGGTTTTCCTGTCATAGAGAAATCTTTCATCACACAGAAAGTAGGCCATTCCAAAACAAGTTGTAAAAGACAAGAGGAGACTTAAAATGTCAAGGAAGGACTGTGAACCTGGTAGAAATCTACAATGTGCTATTCTCAGTTGATGTGACCAAAATTGAGGCACATGATTCATCTGAGCTGAGACCCTTGTGGTCAGGTTATAGGATGGACAAGAGATCCTCCCATCATGAGGATGTGGCCTGGGCAGAACACGCACACTTCCCTCCTCAGAGCTGTCCAGGGAAGTGGTTGGGGCTGGGGGAGATGAGAGTGAGAGACAAATTGTTTATTGGTCTTGGGCTATCATCTCTAAGACTTTTTAGAAACATAGTTTGTTTCTTTAAATGGAAATATAAATTTTTCTTCCTTCCTGACCACTCTGGAATTGGAAAATATTTGGGAATATTCTTATTTTGTGGCAGAAGGGTTATTTGAATAAGTTCAATAATGCTTGTTGCATTGATCCAGAAATTGGAAATACTCATTATTGGACAGGGTTTGACTGGAACATCATACCCTGAAGATTAATCAGAAAACTATGGAACTAAGGTGGATCTCAAGTAAGCCAACAGAAGCTCTTATAAAGATGGCCTGGTACCATAAATAGTTCTGCCTGGCAGAGAGAATTAGAGAAGATATATAAAAAATTATAACATAAAATAAACTGGGCTTTTCCAACCTAGCATAGTAATCAGTAGGGATTGAGACTGCAAAAGAGCAACCACACCAGAAGATTATTTTGAGAAAGACTTTGAAGGAAGAAAAAGAGACTGAATTTTGCTAGCAGATGGTATATCACAGAATACTTGGGCAAGGCTGAATTGAGAAGGTTTATGTGTGACTAGTGTGCTGGGCTTTTCAACAATTTGAGTAGTTAACATGTAAATATGTTCTCAAAAATATTTAAAACCATACTGTTTCTGTTATTATGGAGTCACAAACAAAATTATAAAAAATATTTTGAATGTTATCGTTAAAATTCAGTATTTTAAAATTTTGAAAGTTATTTATTTATTAACTGTCAATGGGAAATATTCATTTCTCTGTTTCCCCCAAAATGGCTAGTTCTCAGGAGCCATGAAGATGTCTCTTCAAGAAGGCCTGTTCCCTTTTGCCTCTCCTGGGTTGGGAGAGGGAGAGGGAATTATTAACAAGATAAAGGGATAGGAGGGGCCAGAAAGCCCTTAAAATGCCTCACCTTAAAAAATTCTAAAAAGCAAAAATTTAAAAAAAGAGAGAAGACAGAGACAGAGGTAGAGAGAGACAAAGACAGATACAGAGACAGGAGGCCTGAAAGAGGTCTTCCTACCATGCGAGTTTTGTGTGCTGAAGGCCGAATTATCAGTGGGAAATCAGGAACTATGGAGTATGAGCTAAATTTTTTTGATATTGTAAAGTAAATGTTTGTGGAAAAATGTAAAAATAAATTAATTAAATTAATAACTAAAGTTAAATAAAATAATTCTTTAAAAAAAAAGAAACAGGCTGGGAAGTCTGGAAGTGGGGTGGGGGTCAGAGGAGACCCTCCCTCAATATCTCTTGCTGGCTAGAGGATTGTAGGTGGGCCTTGCATCTGCTGGCAGGCAAGGAGAGTCTGTGGAGAGAGGCAGCTAGGTATTAACAAGAGAACAGAGAGGCTTCATGGAAAAAGCCAGTGCAGAGAGATCCTATCTACCTACCTAGGAGGTGCAATGTGAGCATTTCAATATGTGAACATTTCTCCCCAGTCCCGTTGATTAAAATATCTTCAACCGATAACACCACACTTCTCCATTCCGTCAATGCTCTACCTCCGTATCCCTTCTCCAAATGTCCTTCGTTAGGCCCCACTCCTCCACACACACCTCATCTGACATTCACACCCATCTCTTGTGTTTGTACAACCGTTGGTCAATCAGTTTCAGTCATAGAGTGCAGACATTCGGTATATGTTAAGTGGGGACATACAATGTCTCTCCTTCATAGCCTGGCTTGTAAGCTAAACAATGCAATTTAATGTATATACAAAAATAAATAAATAAATAAAAAGAAACATAACTTAAAACTTTTGTAAAATAAGTTCAAGAACCTGTGCTGGTTGCACTTAGATACGTTAGGTTCTTTAAATTTAGAGTTCTCTTTGACATGTTTTTAATTCTATAGATTTCAGCAATATGTCTCTTAGGATGACCAGGAAAGACACTACTCTTAGACCCACATTGTTATTGGAACAATATTTTCTAAGTTATATTACAATTGAGAGGGTGGTGTTTTTCATAAATTTGGTGCACCTTAAAAGTACTTTACCTAATAAAGAAAGTTGCTGGATATCACTGGAAATAACCCCAACACTCTAACTCCAATCTCTGAAACCCTAAACATTTCAGGACCCAGATTTGCAGAATTGAGATTGTACTTTTTCCCCATCATGTACCTACATGCCAATTTCAACCTAGAAAATTAAATACAACATTTGTACTGATTACCATCAAACATTCTTTCTGATGCTCTGAGTTTTGGTCCATGCAGCAGAGAGCTGAAAGGCAAACATGTATCCCCCTTGCAAATATCAGGCCCTGGCATCTGTGAACTTAGAGCTGCCTGTTTGTTTAGGCCTCACTATTGGCTACTGGAAGAACGCCTCTAGGAGGGCTGCTGGTACCTTTCTTCCCTTGAATTTGAATATCTGAGTAAACAAAAATGAACGTATGCTGTGAGGCTCTTCTCTTCTCCTACCAGGATATTTACACTAAAGAGCGATTTCTGAACATACGTGGCCATGTTCTCTTGGCTTTAACACTGACGTGACTGGTTCACTTCACCGGGCAGGTATTTTGAGAGCCTCCATGCTGTAGTCTCTGTGTGGGGCATAGAGACAGGAGGACTAACCAGGTACCACCCCATCCCAAATGGGCGACCAGATACCTGATGTGCCAGGCTTCACTGCGTCCCAGATGCATTGGTTTCTTTGGAAATGAGAATAATCCCTGGTGGTTTTGAACCCCTCAACTAGTCTCCTCGTCGCACTCCTCCATGAGACCCTCAGCTGCAGCCTCCATGTGAGTTCCCGAACACAGCTAGGATCACGCCACACTCCCCTGCTTCTCATGTCACCCAGGACCAAGTCACGGCATTATTTTCTACGCAGGTGCTCTTCACGCCCTGTACTCAGAACACTCGTCTCACCCCCACTGCCTGGTCACCTAGGTGGGCTTTCCCTGCAGCCCTCGTCTCTGAAGGCTCTCTCTGAGTAGAGATCTTCCCCAGACTTGCTCAGGTGTGACCTGCGTGCAGGCGGTTTTCTGAGTGCTCGGTCTCAACTCTATCCCGTACCTCACTGCGGGCTCCTTAGTATTCTACTCAGCACGCTGCATCGATCGTGTGGGAGTTCATTGTCGATTTGTGCCTTTCCCCCTAGACTGTAAGTACAGATTGCCGAATGTCTGTGCTCTAGTGAACAGATCGTGTCTGCACCCAGCAGCATCGCTGTGAAACAGAACTTCTGGATACTTTCTGAGGGAACGAGTGTAGCACAATGCTGGCAAGCAAGCCTGTCTGTGACCCTGTCTTTCATCCCCTACAAAATTACACAATACAACTTCTTACTGTTGTCAATGAAGCAGTTATAAAAAGTAAACAATAAGCTATGAAAATATTTGCCAGTTAGCCAGAAAAATGCATTCCTATTTTCCATGTCATACTCTTTTTCAGAATTCTTTTTTTTCCATTTTTATTTAATTTTCTTTTATACATTCAATTACATTATTTAGCTTACAAAATGAATATTTCAACATTCCTCCCTAGTCCAGTTGATAAAACTAAAATATATCAGAATTCTATTCATAAAGTTATATGAAGTAACAGTTGATTTTTAATGAATTGTGAATTATTGCAGAAATTGTTAAATGCTGTTTTTTACTATTGAAATATCAATAACCCAGAACCAGCTGATGGCATAATTGTCATGTTGCTGGATTCCCACCATGTTCAACCACGGTTCCAGTCTGGACCCGGAAGCTTGAAACTCTGATGGGCACATGTGCATGTGAGCCCAAAATATCGAGAGGAGAGGGACCAGCAGTTAGCGTGATGGCTATGTCGCTGAACTCCCATGTATCCGACCGTGGTTCGAGTCCTGGACCCGGTGGCTTAAACTCACACTGGGCGCATGTGCATGCATGCCCAAGATCCTGAGAGGAGAATAGAGGAGAAGGGATTGTGGCGTGGCCATCACCCCTGGGGGATGATTTCTCACTTTTTGTATCTCTGTCTTTCTGGCGATCGCATGCACCCTATAGCAAAACAAAACAAAACAAAACAAAACAAAACAAACAAACAAAACAAAAAAAAAAACAACCTCTCCGAAGGAGAAAAAAAATGAAAAAAAAAATGTTGAGAGGAGAATGCAAGAGAAGGAATTGTGATGTGGTCATCTCCCTGAGAGGTGATTTCTCACTTTCTGTTTCTCTCTCTATCTCTCTCTCTGGAGAGTGCACGCATCCTATAGCGAAAGTATTAAAAAAAAAAAATTCAGTAACCCAAGATGGCTAACAAATCTATACCAGAATGTAGAAGCAGCATCTCCTGAGACAGAAGAGTACACACGTGTGGGGAATCTTACAGAGATCAAGCGAAAAAAGGAGACAGACACCGAAATGTAAGGAATGTCACAGTCACATTCTGTGCATCTTTGGGGAAGCAGTGGAATAAACCAGCAGATTTCTAGTATCAGAGCGATGTAAAAGGGGAAGGGAGGCTACAAAGAGCTCAGTAAGAAATAAAAATTCCCAAGGACAGACCTGGGTGTGAAAAGCTACAAAATAACTCTCCAGAAAGGGAAATTGATTGATTTTCTTGGTTGTTTTTCTTCATCAATTTACTTATTCTAAATTTTTAAAAAGTAATTTTCTTATTTTATTTAGTTAATTACTTCTCAAGAAAGTAAATATGAAGTTATGTAAGTCCTAAGTCAGGGATGTCCTGGTGCTCACAGCTGGTTATCATCTGCAGCTGTGTGACCCCACTGCTGTGCAGGTTATGGTATAAACCAAGTAAAATGAGATAAACACCCGCTCTAGCTTTCTATGCTTTGACCTGAGCTATCTGAGTTGAATGAGGTATGGTAAAACACAGGAATTTACTAAACAATGACCAAATTATGAATATTGAAATGACTAGAAATTAGAAACAGCCATATAGGTTCAAAATCTGATTCCATCACTAACTGTATTTGAGAAAACTGTTCTTCACAACCATGTATATTACTTTTATATTTGAAAAATTAAAACAGTTCTTTTATTTACAGAATTGTATTTTGGACAGATTATAATAAATAAAATAATGTGAAGAAGAGTTCACACAATATATAGCATCTCAAAGTTTGTTATATAAAGCGAGAAAAATATAAATATATATACCTTGCATGTATATACATATGTATGCACACATATATACATGTATGTACATATGTATATGTCTGTGTGTGTGTAGTTTCAATGCTCCTGTTATATTCTCATTATCATAATTGCTATTTCAGACACATATGGAGCAGAAAGAAAAGAAGTGTAAAATGTGAAATTAACAATGCGTAAGTTACTTCACAATGTGCAACAAAAATAAGAAATCTGTACCTGAAAATATATGCATTGAATTTCAAGTTCTGTATGGCTTCAGAAAATTCAATCAAAATTATGGAAAACGGATTATTAAAATTTTTAACAAGGATGGATCTTATAGGACATGTGACACTTTTACAGGTCAAGGACAGTGATTTCGGATGGTGGATGCATTTTTAGCAAAGGCAAGAGAATGCCTAAAAAAGGAGAGAGAGAACTTAAAGAAGAGAATCAGGGCTCAGCTGGCTCTAGTCGTGCCAGGTGGGGAGGGATAACAGAAAATAAAAATGCGGAAGAGAGCTAAGTAATAATAAAACTTCTGATTCAAGCATGCAGAGAGCTTCTGAGTCATACATGCCTTTTGTTTATTTGTTTGTTTATTTATTTCCCATATGGTGCATATGCATGCAGGAGAGAGAGAGGGGGGAAAACAGATGTCACTCTCAAGGGATATATGGCCATGCTGCAATTCCTTCTCCTTCACTCTCGTCCTGAGATTTTGGGCATGTACAAAGCTGGCATGATTCTCAAGCCACTAGATCTGGAAACAGAACTACAGTAGGCCACATGGGACCCAGTGCTTTAACCACCATGCTACCTGTTGGCCCTGGCCTGTTTTTGGTAAATGTTCTGTGTCAAATTGGAACACTGGGAGTGGAGGGATTCCCGCCTTCTTCATTTTCTGTGACTGGTGCATCACTCGTGAGTGAGTCAGCCAGGAGCTACCCAAGAAGGGATGTTTTAATTTCCTCAGCTTCTCTGGCTATGAGGCTAGAAAAAGATGAGCAGATATGGAACAATTGCTATAGTACTACAGCACAGCAGAGGGACCACAATATATGACAAGCCAATATTTGTTTCAAAATAGCTAGAAGAGAGGATTCTGAATGTTCAAAAGTAATGATGAAGTTTGAGATGGTGGATCTGTTTATTGCTATGATTTGATCATTACACATCGTATTTATGTATTAAAAATTGCACTGGCCCCCAAAATATGTACAACTCTTACATGTCAATTAAATATTATAATACTAAAAATAGGCCTTATTGAGATGTTTCTAAGAGATAATCATAACTGAAGCATTCAATTCAACTGCTGAAATTGATTCATCAAAAGCCACACTGTTGGAGAAAAATCAATTTATTTAAAACAAACAGTAAAGTCATCTCCTTTTTATTCTCCTGTTTGGTTTATTTCATGCTTTGAGAATTGTTTCTGTTTTTTATTTTTATTTCAAGGAAGTCAAAGCCTTAAATTTTCATGGAGAAATGGAATCAGAGTTCATATGATTTCATTTTGTTGGGGTTGTTTCCACAAACTCGAACTGGCCTACTTTTCCTATTACTCATTATCCTCGTGTTTTTCCTGGCCTCTGTGGGGAACTCAGCAATGATTCACCTCATACGTGTGGATCCTCGTCTCCACACACCGATGTACTTTCTGCTCAGCCAGCTCTCCCTCATGGACCTGATGTATATCTCCACTACTGTCCCCAAGATGGCATTCAACTTCCTCTCTGGACAGAAAGCCATCTCCTTCCTGGGATGTGGTGTGCAAAGCTTCTTCTTCCTGACAATGGCAGGTTCTGAAGGTTTACTCCTGGCCTCCATGGCCTATGACCGGTATGTGGCCATCTGCCATCCCCTCCATTATTCCATCCGCATGAGTAAATGGACGTGTGTAAAGATGATCGCAGGGTCTTGGATACTGGGCTCCATCAACTCCTTGGCACACACTGCCTATGCCCTCCATATTCCGTACTGCCGGTCTAGAGCCATCAATCATTTCTTCTGCGATGTCCCAGCCATGTTGCCTCTTGCTTGCATGGACACTTGGGTCTATGAGTACCTGGTGTTTGTGAGCACAAGTCTATTTCTCCTCCTTCCTTTCATTGGCATCACTGCTTCCTACGGCCGAGTGCTTTTCGCTGTCTACCACATGCGATCAAAGGAGGGGAGAAAGAGGGCCTTCACCACCTGTTCAGCACATTTAACTGTAGTGACCCTTTTACTGTGCACCTTTTGCGTACACCTACCTTAGGCCCAGGATCTCCGCTCACCTGCAGAAGATAAGATCCTGGCAGTGTTTTACACCATCCTCACCCCCATGCTCAATCCCATTATCTACAGCCTGAGGAATAAGGAGGTCCTGGGGCGATGACGAGAGTGTTTGGGATATTCTCCTCAGTGAAAGAATAAGGATGGCTATCTTTACTCCTGTTCTTTGTTTACTTTTTGCATGTTGATCACAACACTCTAGAGTGAAGCTTGACAATGGAAATTCAATGTCAGTCACATATGTAATTTTAATTATTATAGTAAATGTGAATATATTTATTTAATTGAAAACAATATTATAATCAATATTAATATCAATTGCATTGATCATTATTGTATAGTATAAGCAATATATGAAAATATGTTTGAACACATTATTAATGAAAGTATATTTGTGTTCATCAAAACATGATCTCTATATGTAATTTACATAAAATTATTAATATACTGTTAAATCTCCAATGTCTTGTATGTTGAGAGCCCCATATCGAGCCCTCTGTGCCCAATAGTCACATGGGGCCACTGTCTGTATTTGGACATCAAAACCTTAGAATGTCTTATAAAATATTTATAAAGTGTATTAATGTGGTATATAAAATATACTTGTAGTGTATAAAATACAGATGGTGTCATGAGGAGACATAAGTGAACAATCACACAACATGGTGTTAGAAATTGGTGTCTTAGTCTCATATTTCAAGCGTGTGCAGCTTGACTCTATTGACACATAGAATCCATCCTATTCTAACAATGAGGACAGCACAGGGTCAATCCTAGACACCACTGTAGAAGTGAATAGCTGTATAATGTGTATTCCAGAAGACGAAAAGTTGGGTTAAGGCATACAGCTCTTTCATGAAATATTAGCTGATAAAAATGTGCAAATTTAGAGACAAATAAGGACATTCAAATCATAAACTACAAAGAACATTAAATAAATTTAACATAAAAAGATCCTCCCCAAGGAACATTGTAGCCAAAGTGGTGAAAATAAGAGACAAAGACAATAGTCTAAAAATGGCAGTAGAAAGATGGCAAGTTACTTACAAAGGTTATCCCATTAGACGATTGTTGGACCTCACAACTGAAACCATGCAGGTAAAGAAAGAATAGGAGGACATAATGAAAACTAAGAAAGGAACCAATTTCAGCAAAGAATATTATAATATACCTGTCAAAATGGGAAGGAGAAAGGAAATCATTTTCAGATAATTCAAAGCTGAAACACTTCAAAAACACCAGACCAGGTCTTGTGAACATATTTAAGGGAATACTACACCAGAATAACTAAGGAAAAAATAGTACAAGCAACAGAGCACAACAAAACTAGAAAAAACCCACAATAACAAAAGGAAAGGGCTAAATCAGACCATATTGATAATAAAATTGAATGTTAATGGATTAAATTACCAACTAGAAGATACAGGCAAAATGAACCAGACTTTGAAAGACACACACTGTATATTCCCCCTCAATAGGTACTAAGTGTCTGCACTCTATGACAGAAATGGAACAACCCAAAGGTATGGCAGTAGAGAGGATTAAGTGTAAACACTCGAGACTGTAAGGGAGAGAGGAGAGGCAAAGAGAATAAACATTAATACATAAAAGAATGTAAAGTTCTCTATAGAAAGATTTGTTTACGGTAATATACTTTATTTGATTGTCATGTACTAAATGAGCATTTTGTATAACCATATTGTGTGTTATAAAAACTTCAAATGATAAAATATAGAACAAAACAAACTAAAAAGCGAAACTGTCCAGTATTGTACTTCGCATATAAAAGAGTTTTGTTACAGCATTTTTTCTTTTATTTTTTTTCTTATTTTTCTCATTTAGTCATCTTTACAGCATATGAAATGAATTTTGCCGCTTTGCACACACTGCATATAGGTCCAGTCGAAGACATCATCATACACATTATTATCAGCAGACAATTCTCCATTTTTTGTGTCCATTAAATATTTTGCTTTTTACCCCTTCATTCCCTCCCCCTCCCCATTGTTCACCCTGCACTTGCACTGTCTTTAGTTTGCTATTTTTTTTATTTCAAGAAAAGCAGTTTTAGCTTTAATGAATCAACATTTTATAAGTTAAGAAACATTTGCTTAAGACTTAGCCAGGAGAAAGTTTAGGATTCTGTCCAAACAGTAGGTAGCTACTAAAAACTCAAAAACAAATATGGACAGACACAAAATCTAGTAACAAGTGCATTATCATTTTCTTTTGAAACATTTTTTCTCTCTTCATTCCTCCTTTTACCAATGAGAAGTGTAAACTAACCTATTTGCAAAAAAATAAATTTAGTCTCAATTTGGTCTGTTATTTGCACAAAGCCCACTAAGAATACAAACTGATTTAGTTAGCTTTTCTGGAAATTTTTATAAGGAACTTCAGATTAGACTCTTTAAAAAGCCTCCCAAAGCTACTGAACCAAATCAGGAATTCACCAACTGTGTGTGCCTTTAAGTACCTGTACTTGGAGATTTTGGGGTTACTCAGGAAATGACATTCTTTTTTTCTTTGAATTTTTTTTTTCTATAGGGCACCTTTGCTCACCAGAGACAGAAAGTGAGAAATCATCCCCCTAGGAGGGATGGGATGGTCACATCACAATCCCTTCTCCTCCATTCTCCTGTCAGGATTTTTGGGCACTCACGCACCAACGCACGTGCACCTGGCATGAGTTCCAAATGACCTGCTCCAGGACTTGAACCACAGTCGACTACGTGGGAGTCCAGCGATGTAACCATTATGACATATGCTAGTCCCAGAGTGTGACATTCTTTACTTACCTGCCAGGCAGAAGTGTCTGTGGTACCAGGCACTCTTTCCGAGAACTTCTCTGGCTTTCTTGAGATCAACCTCAGTTCCTTAGCTTTCTGGTCATATACACAGATATGACATTCCAGTCAAAGCCCTGGCAAGAACCAGTGTTTCCAATTTCTGATGCAAGACAACAGGTCTTATTGAACTTATGCAAATAACCATATTGACACAAAATAAGAGTATTTGTAAATACTTTCCAATTCTGGAGGGGTCAGGAAATGAGAAAAGTTTATGTTTCAATTCCATTTTCAAAAAAAAAAAAAGATTGTAACAAGTGGCTGAGTTATCAACAGTTCAAAACAAAGCAAAAATCCCTAACTCTGGAAAACAAAGCATAAAAGAAAATCAGTAATGTTTTAGTCAAAAGTCATGAAATTCTAGTTAACCAGATCGGTCTCATGTAATTAATCTCTGTTCTGTTAATTTTGCAATGTTACTGTGGTCTTATCTTTCCGTTCAAATCCTAGAACTTCAGAAATATGATCTTGATTGTTTCATAGTAAGAAAAACAATCCTTGAATCTGTACTGAGTCCTGCGTAAGAAGGAAAGGATGCGTGAACGTGTCTCGCATCATGTCCCTAGTATAGAAGTGTCCCTTCGCTTGCAAAGGCATGTTCATAGAATCTTCTGTGTAAATAAGAGCGAGGACATACATATTTTGCATGATGAGCAAAATCCCCCAAATATTAAACAAGTTTCACAAGAAATTCTCAACATATCTTATTTGTTGAAGTCAAAATGCATTACTTCATTGCCCACACATTTTGTTTCTATGTGAGTAGAATATGAGATAATGAGGGCAGGCAGGTGATGCTGCGGTTAAGGCACCGGACTCCACATGGCCGACTGTGGCTCAAGTTCCAGACCTGGGGGCTTGCTTTCTCAATTTCCTTCTCTCTCTCTCTCTCTGGTCAAATTAAGAAATAGTAATAACAATAAACAAAATTTAATAAATAATTCTAGAAAATTAGATATTGAAAAAGTATTTCAGCAATTCACGTATTCAGAGAAGATACAGGTTTTTTCAAATATAGGCTAATTGTCATAAAGATGAGCAACTGAATCAGAGTTTTGTATTACTGTGTGACCCAGTGACAGAGCTGGGATCAAAGCAGTGTACTCTGGAGTCCAGATTAAGACATGTTTCATTAAAGCATAGATTTTTTTCCCACTTGTTTTGAAATGAGGGTGGGCTTATTCTGCTTCATCACACGAGTTCACTGGAGATAGTGTAGGCTTGAACCTAGATCTTATTCTAGCTCTCATACTTGGGGAAATGTAAACTCTGTAGGTAAATTTGAGTCTCTGAGATTACATTTTAAAAGTAGAACAGAAGTAGTCCTGGGCTGTTTGCTATGTACAAGATGACACATACTACATGCTTAGTACATGGAAGGTAAAACAGCGCACATGACACAGCACCAAGATTACCACCACTCATGGCAAAGCAAAACAAAAGAAAGAAAAAAATAACCCAACAACAACAAACACTCAACCCGGGTCTAGAGAACGCCGGCCTCCGTGGCCCTGGCTGTGAGCGTGGCCCGTGTCGGGGGACCCGAGTTTCCCGTGAGCCCACAGTGGCGAGCTCCAGCGTGGGCGCCCCCTCCTCCGCCTGGCCTCGCCCCCTCCTGCAGAGAGCGCGCGCACGAAGGCGCTCCCGCCGCCGTCCTCGGTGTCGGACCAAGCGCTCACTTGTCCGGGGACTCCACGCACATCTGTTTGTGAAAGAAAGTTCTCCCAAACTCTCCTCAGAGCTCACCCGCCATGTGGCCGTGGAGGACAAATGGAGGAGAGGGCATGGCAGTTACCATTCCCGGGGGAGGTGCTTTCTCACCCCGCCCCTCCCCCCCACGGACACGCATGCTCTCTGCAGAATTTAAAATAAAAAGAAATGCAGCTGTGTTGAAAGAGCAGGAAGAATCCTTATGTGGTGTGGGAATAAGAGCTTGGAGAACATTTCTACAAAGGAAAACAAATAAAACCTTCTTGGGTGATGCCTTAAAACTACCCAGGGCCCAGCCACAGTGGGCAGGCGGTGAGTGGGTGCTGCGGAGGCTGGAGCCCTTGGGAGAGCCATTTGGACCGCACTGACCTCGGCGGGGAGAGTGCACCTGTGGGGCGGCCTGGCCTGAAGGCCGGAGGGGTGTCCCAGGCTGAGACCTTCTCGAGGGCCTCCCCTCCAATCCATGAAATAAAGATACTGGAAGGAAGCATTATCTGGGGTCCTGTGTGTAGATACAGGGGGTCTGGGACATGAAACAAGGAGAGCTGTGACCTTGAGCCACGGCAGAGTCGCCCCAGGGGCCAGAGGACTTCACGTGGGGCATCCAGACCAGGGAGCAGGCCCAGATGCCTCTGTGCCGAGACAGAGCCATGGCCAGAACTTCCGTACAGCTCCTCCCAGCTCCCGGAAGCCAGAGAAGAGCCCGCGCTCCCCGGCCAGTTTGGGAGAAGGAGGGCCAGGGAAGCACGCTCTCTGGCAGGTACACACGCTCTCTGGCAGGTACACGCTCTCTGGCAGGCACACACGCTCTCTGGCAGGCACACACGCTCTCTGGCAGGTACACGCTCTCTGGCAGGCACACACGCTCTCTGGCAGGCACACACGCTCTCTGGCAGGCACACACGCTCTCTGGCAGGTACACGCTCTCTGGCAGGTACACGCTCTCTGGCAGGTACACACGCTCTCTGGCAGGTACACACGCTCTGGCAGGTACACACGCTCTGGCAGGTACACACGCTCTGGCAGGTACACGCTCTCTGGCAGGTACACACGCTCTCTGGCAGGCACACACGCTCTCTGGCAGGTACACGCTCTCTGGCAGGTACACACGCTCTCTGGCAGGCACACACGCTCTCTGGCAGGTACACGCTCTCTGGCAGGTACACACGCTCTCTGGCAGGTACACACACTCTGGCAGGTACACACGCTCTCTGGCAGGTACACACGCTCTCTGGCAGGTACACGCTCTCTGGCAGGTACACACGCTCTCTGGCAGGTACACACGCTCTCTGGCAGGCACACTCTGGCAGGCACACACTGGCAGGTACACACGCTCCCTGGCAGGTACATACACTCTCTGGCAGGTACACACACTCTGGCAGGTACACACGCTCTCTGGCAGGTAAACACTCTCTGGCAGGTACACACACTCTGGCAGGTAAACACTCTCTGGCAGGTACACACACTCTGGCAGGTACACACGCTCTCTGGCAGGTAAACACACTGGCAGGTACACGCTCTCTGGCAGGTACACACACTCTGGCAGGTACACACGCTCTCTGGCAGGTACACACACTCTGGCAGGTACACAAACTCTCTGGCAGGCACACACTCTCTGGCAGGTAAACACTCTCTGGCAGGTACACACACTCTGGCAGGTACACACGCTCTCTGGCAGGTACACACGCTCTCTGGCAGGTACACACACTCTGGCAGGTACACACGCTCTCTGGCAGGTACACACACTCTGGCAGGTACACACGCTCTCTGGCAGGTACACATGCTCTCTGGCAGGTACACACGCTCTCTGGCAGGCACACACGCTCTCTGGCAGGTACACGCACTCTGGCAGGTACACACGCTCTCTGGCAGGCACACGCTCTCTGGCAGGCACACGCTCTCTGGCAGGTACACACGCTCTCTGGCAGGTACACGCTCTCTGGCAGGTACACACGCTCTCTGGCAGGTACACACGCTCTCTGGCAGGTACACACGCTCTCTGGCAGGCACACACACTCTGGCAGGTACACACGCTCTCTGGCAGGTACACACGCTCTCTGGCAGGTACACGCTCTCTGGCAGGTACACACGCTCTCTGGCAGGTACACACACTGGCAGGTACACACACTCTGGCAGGTACACACGCTCTCTGGCAGGTACACACACTCTGGCAGGTACACACGCTCTCTGGAAGGTACACACGCTCTCTGGCAGGTACACACGCTCTCTGGCAGGCACACACGCTCTCTGGCAGGCACACGCTCTCTGGCAGGTACACACACTCTGGCAGGTACACACGCTCTCTGGCAGGTACACACACTCTGGCAGGTACACATGCTCTCTGGCAGGTACACGCTCTCTGGCAGGTACACGCTCTCTGGCAGGTACACGCACTCTGGCAGGTACACACGCTCTCTGGCAGGCACACGCTCTCTGGCAGGTACACGCTCTCTGGCAGGTACACGCACTCTGGCAGGTACACGCTCTCTGGCAGGTACACGCTCTCTGGCAGGCACACGCTCTCTGGCAGGCACACGCTCTCTGGCAGGTACACACGCTCTCTGGCAGGTACACGCTCTCTGGCAGGTACACGCTCTCTGGCAGGTACACGCTCTCTGGCAGGTACACGCTCTCTGGCAGGTACACACGCTCTCTGGCAGGCACACACGCTCTCTGGCAGGTACACGCTCTCTGGCAGGTACACGCTCTCTGGCAGGTACACGCACTCTGGCAGGTACACACGCTCTCTGGCAGGTACACACACTCTGGCAGGTACACATGCTCTCTGGCAGGTACACGCTCTCTGGCAGGTACACGCACTCTGGCAGGTACACACGCTCTCTGGCAGGCACACACTCTCTGGCAGGTACACGCTCTCTGGCAGGTACACATGCTCTCTGGCAGGTACACGCTCTCTGGCAGGTACACGCTCTCTGGCAGGTACACACGCTCTCTGGCAGGCACACACTCTCTGGCAGGTACACGCTCTCTGGCAGGCACACGCTCTCTGGCAGGTACACGCACTCTGGCAGGTACACACGCTCTCTGGCAGGTACACACACTCTGGCAGGTACACATGCTCTCTGGCAGGTACACGCTCTCTGGCAGGTACACGCACTCTGGCAGGTACACACGCTCTCTGGCAGGTACATGCTCTCTGGCAGGTACACGCTCTCTGGCAGGTACACACGCTCTCTGGCAGGCACACACTCTCTGGCAGGTACACGCTCTCTGGCAGGTACACACGCTCTCTGGCAGGTACACGCTCTCTGGCAGGTACACACGCTTTCTGGCAGGTACACGCTCTCTGGCAGGTACACGCTCTCTGGCAGGTACACACGCTCTCTGGCAGGCACACACTCTCTGGCAGGTACACGCTCTCTGGCAGGTACACGCTCTCTGGCAGGTACACGCTCTCTGGCAGGTACACACACTCTCTGGTAAAGGAAAAATTGCTATGGACACTAGAAACAAAGGGGAAGGAGAGTGTGGGAGGGGAAGAGCATAGGAAAGGAAATCCGGGGGGAAAAGCAGAGAGGTAAGACATCTGTGGACGCAGACACGGTTCATCATCTGTCAATGAGGACATGTGTATTATTCTCAACGGGGCTGGACTGAGGTGTGTATCATGCTGGGTAAAGTCTCTTTACAACCTAAATGATATACAGAGATTCAATGTATAAGTAATAATAATAACAAAGAAAAAATGTAAAACAGCAATAAAACTGAAGGCTTTTTACTGAATGGATGCCCGTGGTAGCTTCCATGCCATGGCTCAAGCTTTCCCCACGGGCTGCTTATTTTGTCTTTCTGTTTCTCTAAAGTTTAAAAACATTAAACATTACTTTATGAAACCTTTTCTTCATCGTTCCCCTTTTCTCTTAGTCTCTTAGTTACCTTGTACTTAAATGCTTTGTGGTTCTAAATATCTGTGGGACTTTAAGCGTATATGTTACCCTTAAACCTTTATAAAACCCAACTAATAGGAAAGGAAATAAATACATTCTAAATTTAAAGAGGTGGGGAAGAAAGCATAGGGTGATCAGGGATTCAAGAGATCAGAAACTTGTGGAAAAAAGATTTTTTTTGAAAAATAGTCACTTAAATGGAGCAAAAGAAATGGTGTCGTGAGAGTCCTCCGGGTGGGAGAGAGAGGGTGCTCTGGGGAGACGCCACACCCCAGGAAGCTGAGCATGCCCCAAAAGAGCTACTCACTCCTCAAATATTGCTCTAGGGTCAAAGGTCAGCAGGCCCATTCTGAATCCACTCATTAGCTGTTGAGACCCAAGGTTGGCTCATGTCTTAACTATCGAATAAACATAAATGTGCAGGTCTTTCTGACAGAGCAATTTCTATAGTTTTGATTATTGAGAAGGGTATGGAGGTGGAGAAGAATAAAACTCTTAGGTTATAACCAGATCTAAAACACACAGTGAGTTTTTGTTTTGTTTTGTTTTGTTTTGTTTTGTTTTGTTTTCTGGAGAGGTTTTTGTTATAAGGTGCATGCTCTTGCCAAAAAGAGAGAGAGAGAGAGAGAGAGAGACAGAAAGCGAGAAATCACACTGCAGGGGAGATGGCCACAGCGCAATCCCTTCTCCTCCACTCTCCTTTCGGGATCTTGGGCACGCACACACATGTGCCTGGTGTGAGTTTAAGCCACTGGGTCCAGAACTCGAACTGCAGTCGACTACATGGGAGTTCAGTGACATAGCCATTACACCAACTGCTGGTCCCCAGAGTGAGTATTTTTATGTGAATATCTTGACATGCTTCCAAATCATACACCTCAATGAAATTCCACAATGATGGGTCAGCAATAATACAGAGATTAAAAAGATGGAGGAAGACATATTTTGAGAGATAAGTAGAAATCCATTATAAGGATGTAGCCGTTGGATGTTAGTCAGACTGAGAATGAGTTTATTCCATTTCTTTGCACAAACATGCCACATGTGGTCTGAGTCTAAACTACCTGTAACTCCTGCTCTGCTACTGGAAGCTTGTCTCAGTGAGTGTAACTGTTGGAACCTGTATCTCGTAAATAGAGCAGGCATTTTTAAAATTATCTATTAAAAAACTGTAAGATAGGGCCAGGAAGTGGTGCGGTAGTTAAGGCACCGGATTCCACGTGAGCGACTCCATGGTTACAGTCCCAGACCCTGTGACCTGAAAAACACCCTGGGCACATGTGCGTGTGTGTGTGTCCAAAATCCCTAGAGGAGAATGGAGGAGAGAGGATTGCAGCATGGCCACTCCCCGTGGGGGGTGATTGCTCACTTTCCCTCTCTCCATCCCTCTCCAGTGAGCACACAGGCACTATGGTAAAAAAAAAAAATCTAAAAAAATAGAGAATCTTTGCAGCAAGCCTGGGTAAGTCCTCATTAAACAGCGTCTGTGACACGTACCGTTTCATCGTCTCCTCCCACCACACCAACATTATCTCATGCAGGTACTTGTCACTCGATTTTTCAGTGGTATAATCTTCAAGTCGTTTACTTTTGTCCAGCCTTGTTGACGGACTGGGACCCGCTCTCTTTGTAGCTGTGTGACTCTGCCGCTGTCACGCCACTTCCAGCGACCACCAGGGGAAGAGCATACTAGACTCGCAGCGTTGTCCTGGCGGGGAGCTAGCACATGGCCACAGCGTAAACTCCAGGGAGCTCAGTAATATGGAAGATCACACAGCTATTTCTTGAGCCCTGTCAAATGTTTTGTATATGAAATAAACAAGGGCCCACTAGGTGGTGTGATTAAGGAGCTGGACTCTCACATGGATGACTGTGGTCCCAGTCCTGGACCTGGCAACCTGACTCTCCCGAGGGGCACATGTGTGTGCATTGCCCAGAATCCCAGGAGTATGGAGGTGAAGGGTTTGCAGCGTGGCTATCACCCTTGGGGGCGATTTCTCACTTTCCCTCTCCCTGTCTCTCTCTGGTGAGCGTGTGTGCCCTTTAGCAAATTTAAAAAATAATAATGATAATAAATTAAGTTTAATTTAAAAAAGAAATAAAGGGAGTGGCAGTAAAATTAAATGCGTCTTTTCTTAAATTTTGTTTCTTTGTACTGGTATAGATGATTTGTTTCCAGTTTGAACTAAAATAGTTAATAAACGTGCATGATAAAATAGATACAGGACGGGGCCAGCAGATGGTGTAGTGGTTACTGAACTCCCACGTGGCCGATCGCG
This sequence comes from Tupaia tana, assembly GCA_026018925.1. Taxonomy (NCBI): domain Eukaryota; kingdom Metazoa; phylum Chordata; class Mammalia; order Scandentia; family Tupaiidae; genus Tupaia; species Tupaia tana. The sequence continues at coordinate 3,511,613 of JAKSZU010000015.1, forward strand.
ACTTGAGTCCCAGACCCGGCTTCTCCGAATCACACCTTGCACATGTGTGTGCATGCTCAGGATCCAAGAGGAGAAGGGACTGCACCACGGCCATCCCCCACCCAGGTGATTGGATGATTTCTCACTTTCTGTCCCTCTCTCTCTCTCTCCCTCTGGTGAGCACACACACTCTGTGGCAAAAACCTCTAAAAAAAAAAAAAAAAAAAAAAAAGAGATGGGAGCATAAACAGTGTCAAGAGAACAGAGAAAAATCACAAGTAGTTTTAGTGGGAGTTTTCTTTAAATCCTCAGGATAATGTAATTTCATAACAATGCACAAGTCAGAAAACTGACGTAATAAGACTAAACAACTTGTAATCATGTTAAATATTGGTGAAATGATACATGATTCCTGGCATATTTAACAAAGCTAGTCCACCTATGTGCCAGTAGACAGTTTTACTGGTAGTAATTATTTTCTGGTTGATGCCACTGTCACCAGGTTTGCACGGCTACCTTGCTCTGAACGCACCACCTCGCAGCCTGTCTCACTGCACCATCCCACAGAGGTAATCAGAGATGCCGGGACAGGATGTTGACATTTCTGTCTTCATCCCTATTTGACCCTCTCTGGAGAAGGCTCTGTGTCGGGCCTTGAAAGGACTGGGTACCCAGGGTTGGGTGTGCTGTCCCAGTTTTCTCCTTGAGATGTTAGCTCCCTGCACGCCGGGAGTCCTGGGAGTCCTCGACACAGGTTAGCCCATAATCCAGATTCTGTATGCCCAGCACGTCCTCAGACTGTGATGTGGGGCTCCACGTCGATCTCTTCTTTTCCTTGAACACTGTAGCTTTCAAGAGCCCTTCGTCTTCCTGATGTCCTAGAGTGGTATTGAGACTACAAATTCAATCAATGTTGCATTTATGAAAAATTTTGTAATGATTATAAAGTTAACTGGTGATCTTTTCTTTGGCTCACAGTACTAATTTAACAAAAACAATCAATCAGCACTACCATTAACAAGGGAATTCCCAGAGCTGTTTCATGGGAAGACACAACCGGCTCCGGGACTCTGCTTCTGCGAGCATATTTTAAAAGGTTCGTTACTAAACTAATGAGGACAAAAAGCTGAGAAGCATCCTAATTTCTGACTTATTTCTCCAAAGAGTAAATTTGTGGGCCAGCAGGTGGCAGAGTGGTTAAGGCAGCTGGATCCCACTTGGTTGACTCTGCAGTTCAAGTCCCAGACTCAGCAGCTTGAAAATCACGTGGGGCGCATGAGCCTGCCCAAAATCCCGAGAGGAAACTGGAGGAGAAGGGACTGCAGCATGGCCACCCCTCGTGGGGAGGAGGATTTCTCACTTTCCCTCTCTCTCTGTTGCTCTGTCTCTCTGGTGAGTGTACGTGCCCTACAAAAAAAAAAAAAAAAAATTAAAGAGTAAGTTTGTAATGGCATAATACACATGGAACTGGAGCCAAGCTGAGGATAAAGACATTACACAGAAGTTCAATTTTGTGTCCGATCATTACCTGGTGACTTGGTATGGCTTCTGGACCCCTCCCTTAGTTGGTGATGGAGTTTTGAGATGTATGATTGAATTACACAACAATAAGCAAAACATGGCTACTTTATACTATGTCTCTGTGTTCGGATTTCTCTCTTTGAGGTAAATTTAATTTTTGTTAATAAATGGAATGAAACACTATATTCCATTATGTCCAATACACTAACATATGAGTGTCATCGGATAATCAAAAATATACAGTGAAAAATAGGTATACCCAAGAGTACCCAATTTTCACTGAATCATCACATTTACATTTTAGAATACAACGAACACCTCCACAGGATTTTTCCCAGGGCTCCCATCACATCCTTGTTTCGGAGACTATAGGTCAGTGGGTTGAGCATGGGCGTCAGGATGGTGTAGAAGACAGACACTACTTTGTCTTGGCCTGGGGTGTGTGAAGAGATCAGTCTCATGTACATAAAAATGATGGCACCATAATTCAGACTGACCACAGCCAGGTGAGAGGGGCAGGTGGAGAGCGCCTTCCTCCGGCCTGCGGCAGAAGCCACTTGGAGGATGGTGACCAGGATGAGTGAGTAGGACGTGAGGATGAGCGAGGGCAGGAGGAGCAGAATGGTGGTGTTGACCAGCACCCCTGTCTCATAGGCTGAGGTGTCCTCACAGGAGAGACGCAAGACACCAGGAAGCTCACAGTAGACATGGTGGATCTCCCCGGGTCCGCAGAAGGGGAAGCTCATGGTGTAGACGGTGTGTATGACGGCGTTAAGGGCACCACTCCCCCGGAGAACGCGGCCATCTGCCTGCAGCGGGGCCGGCTCATGAGCAGCGGGTATCGCAGGGGCTCACAGATGGCGACGTACCGGTCAGAGGACATGAGGCCCAGCGGGACACACTCGGTCCCCCCTAAGGCCAGTCCCAGGAAAACCTGGGTCCCACAGCCTGAGACAGAGATGGCCGTCCTGTGCAGGAGGTAGTCAGACATCATCTTGGGGACGATGGCGAGCGTGAACAGGACATCGAGGAGGGACAGCTGCCACAGGAGAAAGTACATGGGGGTGTGGAGACGCGGGTCCGCCAGGATCAGCAGGACCAACAGGCCGTTCCCGGCCAGCGTGGCCAGGAACATGGCGGCGACCAGCGCGAAGACACCGGAGTGAGCTGGGGTGTGGCGCAGCAGGCCCAGGAGCGTGACCTGCAGGACCGTGCGGTTCTCCAGGCCGGCCACTGGGGGGAGCTCCATAGAAGCAAAAGCCAGAGCGTGTAAGTATGAAAACGACTTTACCATTAAAGGTGGACTATTCGAAAGTCGACCAGTAGAAAACATCATTTATATTATATAACAATTTGTAGAAAAAATGGTGACTCCAAGACGGTCATTGATGAAATGATATTGTCTTGTTTGATTAAATGCTACATGAAGTGAAATAGTCAGTTAATGGATTTTTTCATCTTTTAATATGTTTTAAATATAGGCTCTTTTGTCCTAAGTAGGTTGAAGTAGAGGGTCACTTTATTAGTGGTTCACTGGCATTTGGGCGACGGCTGGGGGAAATGCACGGAATCGGTTGGGCTTCCTTTGCCAGCTCTCCCAGCTCCACAACGCTGGTCTAGAGCAGAGCAGAGCTCTGTGAGCTAGTCTGTTAAAAATGACGAGCACTGGGCGTGAGGCATCTCTATGGGTTTAAGTGGGATATAAGACATGATTAGGGATATACGGCTCTGTGTCAGTACATCTAATCCTCCTAAGTAGATTTGGAATTATTTTTAGATAGTTTTCTCACTTCAGATGCCCAAAGTTTTCTAGATATGATGAGCATTTCACATGTAGCTTCAACACAAACATTACGCACTGTTATGATCACACATTCTTTACTTTAAAAAAATTGCTGTAGGGTGCATGTACTCACCAGAGAGAGAGAGAACATGAGAAAGCATACCCGGGGGGATGGCAACACGCAATCCCCACACTCCATTCTCCTCTCAGGATTTTGGGCATACACGCACATGGGCCAGGCGTGTTTCTGAAGCCGCCTGGTCTGGGGCTTGACCCACACAGTCAGCCATGTGGGATCCAGCCACTGTAACCACTATGCCCCCTGCTTGCCCCTATCATTCATTCTTTGAGTCATTCGCCCTGATTTTAAGAACAGAAGAGGATATAGAGAATATTAATGTGAAGAAATCTTTTTTTAATTCCAAATTTCCTCAGGCTGACAAGAATATTCTTTCAAGATACAGTCTCGGGAACCAGCAGTTAGCGTAATGGCTATGTCGCTGGACTCCCACGTAGTCGACCGCGGTTCGCGTCTCGGACCCGGTGGCTTACAACTCACGCCGGGCGCGTGTGCGTGCGTGCCCAAGATCCCGAGAGGAGAATGGAGGAGAAGGGATTGCGGCGTGACCATCCCCCCTGGGGGGTGATTTCTCGCTTTCTATCTCTCTGTCTCTCTCTGTCTGTCTGGCGAGCGCACGCGCCCTATAGCGAAAACCTCTCCAAAAAAAAAAAAAAAAAAAAAAAAGATACAGTCTCAAACTTTCTTGAAGGTAAATCAAACTTTCTCTTTACAATAAACCAAAAAGTTTTATAAAAATGTAATTTTTTTATTAGGTTAACCCAACATTTATCAAAATGAAGTCATATTACTTCATTACTGTTTCCTACCAAATTTATACATTACTTTGTGATTTAATGACATAATCCATTTTCCAGTGCCTGGTACATTTAAAATACCATACAAAATTATATCCTGATGCTTATATAAAGTGAGAATGGCAGTTGCCTGTGAATGCTAAATTAAAACTATGTTTCATGTCAAAGTTTCAGCAATACTGTGTTTCATAACCTAACTACATTAGCTTTTAAACACTTAATATATTTAACAACCAAAAAGTACAAAAGAAAACAAGCTCACCGTTAGTGAGTCAATAGATACTTATCATCTTGATGAATGTTATGAAAGAGAAAATAAAAATAGTAGCAGCTGGGTTTACCAACATTGTTCAAAATAGTATATAGAACTAAGGCAGGGAGTTGTGCCTTAGTTTACATCCAACAGGTTTTTCCTTGAGAAATATTATAATTTCTGACTGATTACAATTAAATAGGTGATAGCTCATGTGATGCGGATGTTATCTTATGCAAACACTTTATGTTACAGCTCTCGGACTGCAGGATGAATGCTGACCCTCCATAAATATACCTTTATTTACACACTACCTCACATTTTCTTGCTCTAAGTTTCTCCTCCCCCAAAATGTATGAACATTCTCCCAAAGCCGAGCAGATCTCTGGTCTGCCCTGTCCAGTGCCCTGTCCCTGTCCACACAGCATGGTCTCCAGTATCACTGTAGCCTCACCGTGTTTGCTGCCTGTTAGGTTTTGTTCCTGTGGGTCTTGCCTGCCATATTGCTCAATATCCACCTTATTTTTGTAACTAGTGTGTATTCCTCAACACAGTGAATTTTTGCCATATTTCTCCTGCTCACATGTAAAGATCAGCCATGATTAAATATATTGGTAATTGCACGTTAGTGGAAGGAGAAGGGTACGTGGAGTCAGGATCAGTACCTGGGTTTTGTTTGTATACTGACTAGCAACATGCCCTGGGATGAAGCGGTTCCCATGCTCTGAGTCTTAGTTTTATCACTTGTGAAGTTGAGGTTATAGTCTATCTGTCTCAAATATTGTCTACACATGAATTGGGTTAAAGGACAATATATGCTTTTAAGTTGTTAAATTACAAATTGATTAACTGATGTTATTAAAGTGCAGTTTTTTCTATTCATAAGTCAGGCAAGTCTAGTTAGATCTAGATCTACCTATGGAATCTAATGACACTGAGAGCAACTGGGTCTCACCCATCCCTCCGTCTGCCAGTGCTGTGGGCTGGACCTCCACCCCGGCCAGCCATGGAGGTGTCCACAGGGTGACCGCCAAGAGCAGGGGTAGTTCTTTGCAAATGGGTGGTTGAGTAGTAGATTTAAATTATCCTTCCTTTTTAACATGTCTGCTTCCTGGATCCAATGCCTGTTTATGTCATATGATTTACGCTAATTATAAGCATCTACATGGAGTTTGACAATAGTATGTTTCATATTGCTTTCACTGCCCTCTTTGTACACAAGGAATCTATGGGATCGGCCGGTGGTCTATCCCATCCGGAGTGTCTACACTGTAACCATAAGGGGCAGCCAGTGTGAACGCACAGGACCCATGAGCACTGGATAGCTGGGTACTCTGACAGACCTGTATTTGCAGGTGCACTTTGTCAGTCATTGGTTCCTGGTTATAGCACGTCTACAGGGAGAGACTTACTTGACTTACCTAGAAACGAGACTAATTTCTACCTGGAAAGGAAATAAATAAATATAAAGCTTTTTCAGGATAACAGAGGGTAAAAAGTTAATACCAATTGATATTCAAGTTCTTTCTGCCTGCCTCTGTCCCCCCGACTTCTAGTAGATCGCTCAGTGGTGTTTCTCCTCTCTCTGATCTCTCTCCTGCCTGTCCTCCATACTCCTCCCCCCCCTCCCTGCCTTTCTTGTCTCCGTTCTTCCCTTTCCTTTGTCTTTGTCTCCTGCCTTACATTTCTTCATGTCACCAAAAAGTGCTGGATTTAAATTTAAAGTAAGCTAAATAATTTTTATCAACTTAAAATAGATGTGAATCCTAACCTACCTGCCTTATGTGGTATGAGAAAATTCATTAAGATAATAAAAAAACTTGAAAAATTACGTTTTTACCTATTGACTTCCTTAGTCATGTACTTTACCTGGCATGGTGGATGAGTTTTGAATATAGATGCTGGTACTACGTATCAGTGTGTGTCAATATCACAGAGACTCCATAGCATGAAGGGGAGGATTTCAAAAATACTGAGTCGCTAAAGAATAGAACAGAGATAGCAATTAAAATGTGGCACTTGTTAATAAGTTGCTTTTTCTAAGGTGTTAAAATAGAATAGTATATATGAATTAAATTAGATAATAAGTAAGCATTTATTTGACTTTCTATAAATTATTGTATGAGGCCTTCAAGATAACAATGAACTCCATTTATAAATAGTCTTTCACTGCCAACTTACCTATCTAAATGTGATAAGATTTTATTATTACCATTATTTGGAAAAAACTAACTCTTTTTAATGCACATAGAAAAAGCTAAAGTATAAGTAAAAAAAATAGAATTAAGATTAAATTGTTTTTCAGTGATCTTGTGATAATGTAATTAAATGACTATTTCCACAGCCTTCTGCAGTTACAAGCATGTTAGAAAGAGGTTTTGTTCATGTAACAGAAATATCAAAATCTGCAAGATCCCACAAATAGCCTGACACCCCTGCCAGATACATGTGTCTGAAATGTAAGCACCGTGGTGTTCTCGGGCACGTCTGTGATGTGATGTGTTTAGAAACACGTGCCCCATGCTAACTCACTTCACTCGTGATTAACCGTTGGTTCACAAAGACTGGGAGGCATGTGGGTACAATTTTGGATCCCTTCTCTGGGTCACAAACAAATTGTTTAAACTAAAGAAAAACGTCTTTAAATAAGGAAAAGCAAATATGTGCACCTACTTACAGATGGCACCGTGTCATAAGGACTAAGCCAAGTAATTTAAATCCAGAGATGTGGAAATGGAGGTGGCATTTTCCCTTGATAAAATTGCATCATTTTCAATCACCTCAAGTGGGAATTTCAGGCTAAAGAAAGTATTCAGGTGAGGAATGCCTGATTGGAAACAACTGGGCCAATTCCCTCACCATCCTCACTCCCATGAGAATGAATTTCGGGGATTTAACATGATTTGAGTAAAGTGGAATGTGTTAACAGATATCAACACGATTACTTACAACATCTTCAACTATTAATCACAACTTTTTGTAAGAAATAAAACTAAGCAATCTAAAAAAAATCAAACTAGGTCAAATACACACAGAGAATAAAACAGTGGGTACCAGGACTGGGGCTTGGCAGGGAGAAAATGGGGAGGCCTAGATCAAGGAACACAAAATAGCAAACACTGAGGGTGAACAAGCCAACTGGTCTACCGTACAGCCCAAGGACGACAGCTACTGAGAGCGTGTGTGTTCAGTATTTTTCTAAATAAATAGATTACAGCTGCTCTTGCATAGGAGGAAGATAGGTAACTAAGGTATTTATGTCAATGTGCTCCACTAGTTATACCATTTATAGCATTGATTATATGTATACACACACACACACACACACACTGCATATTATACATGCCAACAGTGTGTAATAGGTGTATGTTATTACCAGGTCATGCCCTAATATGTCCCGAGGCTGGGTCTAATCCAAAGGAAGACTTGCTGGTAGTGGAGAGCTGAAACCGACACCAACTAGTTACTTGCAACCCTGGACCTTTCCTCTTCTCAGGCAAAGTGCTGTAGTTTAAGCACAAAAGTCCTTGAGTACTCACCAGCCAGCTACCTTCCCTTCACACTGAGCCCATGCAGGGATCTTGAACACTCCCCTGCACTGATAAAAATGTTCAGGTTGTTGCCCAAGACACTGAAAGAAATTTGCCCGGAGCCAGATTCTGTAGGCTCTTACATGAACTCCACCCCCGACCCCTGGCTGTGGCCACTCTCTCCAGTTCATCATGGGGGCAGGAGTGACCCACCCTGTAAGTAAGATCTCCGACTGCTCACCCTGGTGGTGGGAGCTTCTTTCTGGATTCTATGACTTTCATATCTATGCTGCTGTGGAGTTGGACGTTGTTTTATTTCAATGTTTGAGGAAAGACAATTACATGCATTTTTAAAAGCTTTTTAATTTAAATTTCTTTTATACATTTAATCACGTGTCGCTTAGCTTATAAAGTGAATATTCCAACATATATACATTTCTCATCAGTCCAGTTGAGAATACTATACATGTTATCTTCAATAGATAATAACCCATTTCTTTGTCCCATAAATGCCTTGCCTCTCTATTTTTCTCCTTAATGTCCTTCCTCAGACTCTCCTCCTTGACTCACCCTCTTCCCACACTGTATCTGGTATCTGTAACCATGTTATATGGTTCTATCTCCTCTAGTAATTCAGTTTCGGCCATAGAGTGCAGATACCACACTCCCAAAACTATACTGCAAAGCTATGGTAATCAAAACAGCATGGTACTGGCACAGAAACAGACAGGTAGATCAATGGAACAGAATAGAGTCCCAGAAATAAACTCCCAAACATACAGCCAACTGATTTTTGACAAAGAGTACCAGTCAATCCAGAGAGAAAAGGAAAACCTCTTTAGCAAATAGTGCTGGGAAAACTGGGTTTCCACCTGCACAAAGATGAATCTGAACCCCTACTTCTCAACATTGACAAAAATCAATGCAAAGTGGATCAAAGATGTAAACCTAAGACCTAGAACTATAAAACTGCTGCTGGAAAACACTGGGGAGATTCTGGGAGACATTTGGGTAGGCCAAGACTTCTTTAATAAGACCCTAAAAGCACAGTCAGTAATCCCAAAAATAGACACTTGGGATTACACCAGATTAAGAAGCTTCTGCATGGCAAAAGACACAGTAATTAGTGTAAATCAACAGCCCTCAGAGTGGGAAAATATTTTTGTAAACTATGTGTCAGATAAGGGACTGATAACCAGAATACACAAGGATCTCAAGCAGCTGTCCTGAAAAAAGATGATCAATACTATTAGAAGATAGGAGAATGAGTTGAAAAAACCACCCTCAAAGGAAGACATATGAATAGGCAAAAGGCATATGAAAAAAATTCTCAACATCCCTCTTTGTAAGGAAGATGCAGATCAAAGCTACAATGAGATACCACCTAACCCCAGTCAGAATGACTAAGATTAAAAAGAGAGAGCGAAGTGCTGGTGGGGGTGTGGTGAAAGAGGTAGGAGAGCACTGTCCTACACTGCTGGTGGGGATGTAAACTGATCCAACCACTGCAGAGAACAATTTGGATATTCTTCAAAGATCTACAAATAGAACTAACATATAATCCAGTAATCCCACTCCTTGGTATCTACACAAAGGACAGAAGAATTCTTAATCAGAAAAGTGATTGCACATCGATGTTTACTGCGGCACTATTCACAATTGCTAAGGCATGGAACCAACCCAAATGCCCACGAACAGAGGAATGGATTGAAAAAGTGTGACAGATATACTCTGTGGAGTACTACTCAGCCATAAAAAAGCAAGATCCGTATCTGAAAGAGGTTTTTTTAGAAAGAAAAGAGAGAGGAGTGGGCAAAGAAGTAACGTAGTTGCCATTGTGTATATGGTTGTCCTTAAAGTATTTTTATGAGTTTGGGTCAAACCTGAAACATTTCATTTAAAAATAATTTGGTCTGAGGTGTATTGCTTTAAATAAAAGAAGGAAAGAGAAAGAAGAAAGAAGGAAAGAAAGAAAGAAAGAGAGAAAGAAAGAGAGAGAGAGAGAGAGAGAGAGAGAGAGAAGAAGAAGAAGAAGAAGAAGAAGAAGAAGAAGAAGAAGAAGAAGAAGAAGAAGAAGAAGAAGGGAAGGGAAGGGAAGGGAAGGGAAGGGAAGGGAAGGGAAGGGAAGGGAAGGGAAGGGAAGGGAAGGGAAGGGAGGAAGGAAGGAAGGAAGGAAGGAAGGAAGGAAGGAAGGAAGGAAGGAAAGAAGGAAAAGGAAGGAAGGAAGGAAGGAAGGAAGGAAGGAAGGAAGGAAAAGGAAGGAAGGAAGGAAGGAAGAGAAAGAAAGAAAGAAAGAAAGAAAGAAAGAAAGAAAGAAAGAAAGAAAGAAAGAAAGAAAGAAAGAAAGAAAGAAAGAAAGAAAGAGAGAAAGAGAAAGAAAAAGTCAGGGGGCTGTGGATGGAGGTGGGCTCTGCTAGAGAGCTGGGAGTTCTTTGGGGTAAGGAGAAGTAAAGAATTAGCAAAAGAAAGAAAAAACCAGCCTACCTTTCTGGCAGGAAGGAGGGGGTGCTCTGAGGTTGGGAGAGCTGGGTTGGCGCTGGATCTGGGGCCTGGGCCAGTGAATGGCGCTGCCTCAGCTCCCCTGACTGGGCAGGGGCCTGCAGATGGAAGTGGTCTCTGCTAGAGAGGTGGGTGCTGCCCTTTCTCACAGGGGGGGGCTCTGAGGTTGGGAGAGCTGGGCGGGGCTGGGGCTGGAGCTGGGGCCTGGGACAGTGAATGGCCCTGCTTGTTTTCCTGGCTGGGAAGGGGACTGCAGATGTAAGTCTAATTATACATATTTATTCCAAACACACTATGAAATTCTACTGTGAATGAAAGAGTATGCTGCCCATTTAACAAAGAACACACAGGACAGGATCAGAGTGTAGAACACCAGAATTGACATGTCAATTTACTATGAAAGAAAGGAGGTGTGAAAAAATGTTCATTATGGTGCTTTATTAAGCATACATGCTATTGGAGCAGTTGGTGAGCCAACTGGGAGAAAAATAAAACCAGATGATACAACTCACAAAAAATAAATAAATAAATACATCCTAAATGTGTTAAATACCAGAATTTATATAATAAAATTAAACAGGTTCTAGAAAAATATTTTAAAAGTTGTCTTTGTTCTTTTCTTTACTGAAAGTGGGAGTAGGTTGCCCTTTCTTAATTGTACCATGACAGAAACCATAAGAATGTAGTTAAGATATTTAGGCAATAATAAACTTTCTAAGAAAACCAGAAAATAGTCAACTTTGAAACATTTGGTGGAAAAAAAAGGAGTTAAAAACTATGGCAAAATTGTGTATTCATAATAGAATATATAGAACTTCTCAACTGTGAAAACTATGAATATAGGCAGAAATAAACTTCAGGAAACCCCAGAAGAGGCAAAGTAGACTAATAAATTTATGGAAAGTAATTTACTCTTACTAACGAGTAAACTTAGGCCCACATGGGGGCCTAAGAAAACACAGTTCAGACACAGTGCTCAGTGGGCTGGGAGCACATGGGTGGTCTGGTTCAATTCCTGGTTGCACCCAAAGGCCATGTGTGGTGGCATGAGGGAATACCAGCCACCTGGGAGGCTGAGGGACAAGGTCACACTGGAGGCTGGCCTGGTCAGTACAGGGAGACTTGGTCTGAAACAGAGCTGGGCAGGGTGGCACACACCTGCAGTCCCAGCTGGGGCCTGAGATAAAAGCACCAGAACTCAGTAAGACCCTGGCTTAAATGTTTGTTATTGTTGTTGACAAGCTGGACGATGGTACAGCAGGAAGACTCAAGGCTCTGTGAGCCTGACCCACGAGGGAAGGTTCTGGGCCAGTGTCCAGAGACTTTCCTGATACGCATGTGCCCCGATCTGGGGCCACCTGCGGCTCAGGGTGGGTCACAGCATCAAGACCCTGGGGGGACTCGTTACCCTCTGTCTCTTGTGCATGCATGCACATGCTCATAGAAAAAAATAAATGTAACTTAGAAAAGTTGAAATAATATGGCAGAAACTGAAACACTGGACAATACGAGGCCTGGAGAACAGCTGTGGACCAGAGACAGTGTGGGAGGAGGGTGGGAGATGGCAGCCGGTGAGAGGGCAAAACAGAAAGAGGTAAGCACTTAAACACAAAATAGAAAATTTTCTGTTGAAGATAATAGACATGGTAATATCTTTGATTGGGTCAATATTGTGTGTTTTGGATGGGAAAATCCATTTTGTATGCTGTAATGATATACAGTGAATTAATATAAAATAAATTTAAAAATTAAACAAAAAGGACAACAAAGTATCATTTTGCCAAAACTTTACAAATATTGGAAGATTTGAAATAACTTAGCTATGGCTGCGGTCTGAAGCATCAGTCGACTATGGGTTATATAGTGTTGTGATGATGTATTTTGGAAATTTAAATATATTTATATTACATTCAAAACTGAATTAGGAACTTATGAAATGGAAATATATATTCAAGTAGACTTTTGCTTGGTTAATTTTATAATAGCACTCTTGAAAACAAAAAGAAAAATTGGTAAGAATTTGTCAATCATAGATTGGAGAATTGACAATAAGAAATACATGCATTTATTAACTGAACAGAATACAACTAAAAAATAAACGTATATTTGGTTTTAATGTTCAGTATTTCACTATTTTATCAATGCAAAATATAAGGATATTTCTTCCTACTAAATTTATTTGTGGATTAAGAGTTTTATTTACTTATTTATTTTTTGTCTTTTTTAAACATTTTTAAAATGTACATTTAATCACCGTACATCTTAACAGTGAACAAAATGTCTTTTCAGCATAAATGCAGTGCCTATCATTATATATATTCCCATATACATTATCATCAGTAGGTAACTTCTCTTTCTGTTTCTGCTAGGTGTTTTCCTCAGTCCCCTCCCCCCACCCTCTATATGACCTGGGTAATCCTAATCCACATCAGAGAGGAAACCGTGTGCTTTCAGAGGTGTGTAGTTACACATGCCAACACTTTATTACTATCAGTGTTTGGAATATCTACTTCTCTCCTCACTTCAAGAAATAGAAACACAGGTAATGGTTGTGATCAGATACAGTGTTTGTGAAAGAGTGGAGTCTGAGAAAGGACATTTAGAAGAAAAATAGAGAGGAAAAGCATTAATGGGACAAAGAAATGTGGCATTATCTGCTGAAGATAATTTTATAGTTTTATCAACTGGACTAGGGAGAAATGTACACATGTTGGAATATTCACTTCGCAAGATAAATAACGTGATTTAATGCATGAAAGAACAAGAAAGAAAAAAGAAAAAGAAAAAAAAGAAATATCTTTGAATAAATTTCTATAGAAACTAAGAAAGGGTTTCTCTAAATTCTAAATGTGCAATTTAGAAGAAACAAACTTCAAAAAAATTTTCGGGAACCAGCAGTTAGCGTAATGGCTATGTCGCTGGACTCCCACGTAGTCGACCGCGGTTTGCATCCCGGACCTGGTGGCTTAAAACTCACGCCGGGCGCGTGTGCATGCCCAAGATCCCGAGAGGAGAATGGAGGAGAAGGGATTGCGGCGTGACCATCCCCCCTGGGGGGTGATTTCTCGCTTTCTGTCTCTATGTCTCTCTCTCTGTCTGTCTGGCGAGTGCACACACCCTATAGCGAAAATCTCTCCAAAAAAAAAAAATTTTTTTTCTATTCACTTTTTATGCAGAAAGTTACTTTTGACCACATTTTTCATGGCAGCCAGGACATCCTTATTCCGAAAGCTGTAAATAACGGGATTCAGCGTGGGTGTGAGGATAGTGTAGAGTATTGCCAGAAACTTGTCCTGGCCTGGGGTGTGGTATGATTTAGGTCTCATGTATGTGAAAATAAATGGTCCATAGTACATTATAACCACAATCATGTGATAGGAGCAGGTGGAAAACGACTTTTTCCTTGTCTCTGATTTCATTTGAAGGACGGTAAGGAGAATTTGAATGTAGGAGACAGAGATCAAGGAGAAAGGAATGAGCAAGAAGATGATGCCGCTCACATCAACGCCCCGTTCGTAGCTTGATGTGTCCACACAGGACAACTTCAACATGGCAGGGACTTCACAGAAAAAGTGATCGATGGCCCTAGAGCCACAGAAAGGGAAAGTGGAGCACAAACACCGTGTGCACTGCAGAGTTGATGGCTGCTACCAGCCAGGACCCTCCAGCCATGAGGATGCTGATGCCCTCATTCATAAGAAGTGGATAGTGCAGTGGGTGACAGATGGCTGCATAGCGATCATAAGACATCGCCACCAGGAGGAGGCACTCCCCACCCAGGAGGGTGAGGGACAGGAATATCTGGAAGCCACAACCTGCAAAGGAGATGGTCCTGCTGCCTGACAGGAAGTTAGTGACCATCTTGGGAACAATGTTGGAAATGTGCAGGATATCCATAAAAGAGAGATGGCGGAGCAGGAAATACATCGGCGTTTGGAGTCGGGAGTCTGTGCTGATAAGGAGGATCATGGCTGCATTTTCCACTACAGTCATAATAAAAATAACACTTAGAAAGGGGAAAAAGACTAGACTTGCTTGGTAAGAAGAGAACAATCCCAAAAGAATGAAGTCACTGCCGAAAGTGTGATTCTCATGTCCCATCCTGGACTCTGTTGTATATGAAGAGAAATAATAAATAATAATTAAATGGGAAGAGGTTAAATACAATACAAATAGCAAAGTAATTTTTAATCACTCTGCATCATAAAATGAGAATTAGTAATGTATAGTTTGTAGTAGACATGAAAAGACTATCAATTTTTGGAGTACATATTTATTTTTAACATTTTTGTCATAGGGCATGTGCAGTTGCTAGAGAGAGAGAGAGAGAAGGAAAGTGAGAAACCACTTTCCAAGGTGGGATGGCCATGCTAGAATCCCTTCTCCTCCATTCTCTTCTAGGAATTTTGAGCACGCACATACATGCATCTGGCATGATTTTCAAGCTGCCAGGTCTGGGACTCAAACAGTGGTCAGCCATGTGGGAACCCAGTGCCCTAAACATCATGCCACCTGCTGACCCTAAAGTGGGTATGTTTTACAAGTAGGGCATTCACTTGTCTGAATCAATAGATGACATTCAGAATATTGAGTGGGCCCTGGACTCCTTGTAGGGACTCAAAGTCTTAATTCATACTGTATTATTTTCTTAAAAGCAGCCGTTTTTCAAATATCACCTTTTATTTGAGGAGGCCAAACCAGCTCCTGTTTGAATTCCTACTTTCCTGGTCCTCCTTATTCTGTTCCCCTTTCGCATATCACACTTCACTTTCTAGCATATTATGTAGTATATGTACAAGTTATAGGTTTTATTTATTGTCACTGTCTCCTGGTGATACTTTACTGGAGCTCTTGTGTCCTTACTGGTATGAACCTTTGCGTAGTGGTTGCACAGGGATGCTTGAATACACACGTGAAATAAGTGGACCATGGGCTTCATTTTCTCTCTAAAGCATTGTTCTTTTACATAGCTTTCAGAGGAAATTTAATGTATGATTACTAGGACTTTCTAAAATAATAAGCAATGAAATTTTTAAGAAATGCATTTTTTGTAATGTAGAATGTAGCCTATACTTAAAATAAAAAATGAAAGCTTTATTCTATAAAAATCAGCAATGCATTATTAAGAGTATAGTTTACTTTTGCCATTTTTTTAGCTTGTAGAATTGATTCATGATTTATTAATTCTGTATGAGGGCCATCAGAGTGCTAATAATTTATACATGCACAGTGGTTACTTCAATGTTTACTTCAAAGGCATTTACTTTATTTACATTCTGTGTGCAGAAGTCCCTGAATATAAATTCCTGCATAAATATATGCACACACACATTTTTACAAGTAGATGATGCGATTTATGAAAACATCGATCCAGGTGTGTGTCTTTCAATAACTTACAGGATCAATAAAAACAAACAAACATAAAAAATTACGTGGCAGCACCAGCAGATGGCATGTTTGTTATGTCACTGGACTCCCACTTAGTTGACCATGGTTCGAATCCCAGACTTGGTGGCTTAAAACTCACATTGGGCCCATGTGTGTGTGTCCAAAATCCAAAGAGGTAAATGGAAGAGAAGGGATTGCAGCATATCCATCCCTCCTGGGAGGTGATTTCTCACAATCTATCTCTCTGTCTTTCTCTGTCTCTCTGGCCAGTGCACACATCCTATAGCAAAATCTCTCTAAAACAATTAATTTTAAAAAATAAAAAAATTAAAATGACTTGCCATTTCATTAACAACTATAATATGTTTGAAAAAATAAACTTTGATTTTTCACTTTTGTAAAATATAGTAAATAAAATCACATCACTGATACCTTATATGTGACTTATATTTGTGTCTATTTTATTTTTGTAACTGTTGAGATTCTCCATTAGGAAATGAACAAATCTTTTAATATTAGGAATTCCCTTGAATGCTGACATTAGTTTTCTGTGATTTTCAAAGCTTTAACAGATCAAACTGCAAAGGAAATAGAGACAGTTGCATGTGTAATTAGTCCTGGCTGTTTTCAGGGGGCTGACCCACATCTCAGTGAACCTTGACAGAGACAAAGAGACACGGCTTCAACTCTCAGGACAATGGTCCTCCCCACTAGCTGCCTGACTTTAGGTGCAATTTTTTTTTTTTGAGAGGGATAGTTTTTTCTATGGGCCATGAGTGCTCATTGGAGAGACAGAGACAGAGAGACATAAAGCGAAAAATCACCTCCCTGGGGAATGACCACATCACAATTCCTTCTCTGATCTCCTGTCCGGATTTTTGGCATGCATGCACATGTGTGTGGCGTGATCTTTGGGCTGTCAGGTCTGGGACTCAAACTGCAGTCAACTACATGGGAGTCCAGCTATGTAACCATTATGCCATCTGCTGGTCCCTATATAATAATTTACTGAAGTAAAGTCTGTTTTTCTCCCATGTAGTGCTAAACATTCTTTGTTTAATAACACTTAAGATTGGAGAAGAGATGTAATATGCATCATTTTCTAGCTGTAGATGGAAACAACCTAATCTATCACATACTTTAATCACAGACTGTACTACTCAAATAATTTCTATCATTTTATATGTATCAAAGTATTCAAAACATATGACATATTCATTAACTTATACTTAATTATATTAAAACTATTACTGCCTTTCCCTACCAGATCTCCTGTTATATAGATAAAGCTTATAAAATTATTTCCTTAAATTTTATTCTAACTAGAGGCCAGTTGTTCACTAATATGGACATGACAACACAGTCATGTTAATTAGGTATTGATTTGTTTCTACTTTATTTATTTGCATTAGATTCTGACTGTAAGACAAGCAGAAGACCAAAAAAGTTAAATAAATTTTGTCCAGAAAACATTTATTTTAAAAAAGATGTTAAATAGAAATCCTGGTTAATACTATGCCTGTGTACTCATATTTTGTACTCTGTGAGAACAACATTTTTATACTTAGAACTTTCTTGTTTTTAAGAATTACTTTATTTCACTTTCTTTATCTTCATTTGACTAGAGATGGGGGGGAGAGAGAGACAGAGAGAGAACGAAAGTGAGAAAGCAAGCTGCCAGGTCTGGGATTCTAACCATGGTCAGCCATGTGGGAGTCCAGCACCCCTAACCACCACACCACCTGCCGGCCCCTATACTTTGAACTTTCTATAAACAAAAACATAAAATAACAATGACCCACTTGATATAATAATTATAAACTCTACCCCAAAATACCAAATATCAGATTTGCTTATTTAGTGGCCAAATGATTTTTTAATGGTTGTTACTGATAATTCATTTAAGTACAATTTTGTGGAACAGACGTAAGTCAAATGCTGAATTGACCTAATTATGGATGAAAAAATATTATTTTATTTACAGGAGATAATTTGGAATATTAGTACAATAGAAGTATAATCGAAGGAACTAAACCAAGAAATGAGTTTGCTGTTGGTTCAAGTAATTATAAATGTACACCAACAGATGAATGGATTAAAAATTTGTGGCACATGCTCCGTACAATACTACTCACCATAAAAAAACAAGACCCTGGCATTTGATAGAGAGTGGACTAATATGGAATATTTATTGCTGATTATAGGAATTCAGACTATGAAAGAGAGACATTGTATGACTCCACTTACCATGTACCGACTGTCTGCACTCTATGGTAGAGACTGAAAGCTTGGAGGAAATAAAAGCATTGAAAATAGTTATGGACACTGGAGACAGTGTGAAAGGAGGGTGGGAGATGGAAAGAGTTGAGGGAAGAAATTAGGGGGAAAAAGTAGAGAAGTAAGACATTCGTGGGACAAAGAAATGGTTTATTAACTGTTAATGGTGATGTGTATACTATTTTCAACTGGACTGGTCTGAGGCATAGTTTATGCTTGGTAAATTCTCTTTACAAGCTAAATAATGTAGATCAATTAAATATATAAAAATAATAATAATAGTCATCATAATAATAATTAAAAAGTAAAATATTATTCATGGATTGGAAGAATTAATATTGTTAAATGTCAACACTAATCAAAGTGATCTACAGACACAGTACCATTTCTAATAAAATGTCAATGGAAAATTACCTGATGATGATAATATGAATAGCAATATGATTAACTGAATAGTGTGTTCTTGCTGGAAAAAGATTTCTGTATGCTGTAAAGATGTACAATGAATAAATGGGGAAGAAATAAGAACAAAAAAGAAAAATTCAAAAAAATCTATGGTGGGTCCAGGAGGTGGAGTGGTTGTTAAGGTATTGGATTCCCACATGACCTATCATGGTTTGAGTCCCAGGCCTGGTGGCTCAAAAATTACAATGGGTACGCATGTGTGCATGACCATATTCTTAGGGAAGAATAGAGGGGAAGGTATTACGGGCTGGCTATCTTCCTCAGGGTGTGATTTCTCATTTCCCACCCCCTCTCTCTCTGGTGAGCACATGTGCTCTATACCAAAAACCTAAATTAAAAAAAAAAAGTGTCATTGTTCAAAGAAATTAAGTAAAAAAATCATAAATTTGTATGGAATGATAGAAGATCCTCAATAGCCAAAATGATTGTTTGCAAAAAAGAACAAAGCTAGAGTGTCACCCTACTTAACTTGAAAATAAACTGCTACAAAGGTTTTATAAACAAAACTGCATGCTACTGGCAAAAGAAAACAAACAGAAAGACTTATAGTGCACTGAAAGAGAATAGTGAGCCCAGAATTATACCCACAAAATAGCCCATTTATTTTTGATGAAGATCTCATGGATATGCGTTCGGGAAAGGATGGTCTCCTCAGTGAACAGTGCTGGGGAAACTGGACATCCATATGCAAGGGCAGAAAGCAGATCCCTATCTCCCACCGAATACTACAAAACTCAATTCAAAAGTGACTAAACATTTAAATGTAAGGCTCAAAACCATGATATTATCAGAAGAAAAATACCTCAGGACCTTGTTCCAGGAAAAAGTATTTTTCTGCCAGTAGCTTGCACATCCACATTTATTGCAGCATTATTCACAATTGCTAAGGCATGGAGTCATCCTAAATGCCCAAGAATAGACAACTAGATTTTTTAAATGCAGCACATACACACTGTGGAATACTACTCAGCCACAAAAAAATGATGAGGTCCTGTCATTTGATACAAAGTGTGTGAATAGAGAAGGTTTAATGCTAAGCAAAGCAAGCTAAACAATGGAAGACTTTGTATATCCCTGCTCAATATAAACCTAATGTCAGCACTTTATGGCAAAAACTGAAAAATTGGAAGACATGATAACAGTGACAGCAAGTGTAGATACCACAGATTGTATAGGACAAGGCGGACAGTTGGGGTGGGGAGGGAAGGGCTCAGGAAAACAGAAATGT
This sequence comes from Tupaia tana, assembly GCA_026018925.1. Lineage (NCBI taxonomy): Eukaryota > Metazoa > Chordata > Mammalia > Scandentia > Tupaiidae > Tupaia > Tupaia tana. Next base: position 3,531,412 of record JAKSZU010000015.1, read on the forward strand.
AACGGACACCAGAGTGGGAAGGTACCATGCACAGGAGTATCTCTGACCTCCTTGATCTGCCACGCATTCATGCTTTCAGAACCCATAGTGTGCGCTGAAAAGGCATACGATGACTAAGTGCAAATTTTAAAATTAATGAATTAAAAATATTTTTAAATAAGACCTCAAAATCATGGGCAATAGTAGCGAACAACAACAAAAGGATTATATCAAACTGAAAAGCTTCTGCACAGTGAGGATAACAACCAATGGAGTAAAGTGACAATCTATAGAAATGTATATGCCAGTTACATACCCAGGAAGAGATTAATAACCAAAATGTATAAGGAACACAAAGAGTTCATCAGCCAAAAATAAATAAATAAATAAAAATGGGCAATCTATCTAAACAGACAGATCTCTTAAAAAAAAAAAAAAAAAAAAAAAAAAAAAAAAAAAAAAAACATACAAATGGCCAAAAATGACATAAAATTTTTCATTTCTGATCAGAGAAATAAAAATCTAACCACAATGAGATATCACTTTACCCCATTTAGAATGGCCTTATGAAAAACAAACAGTAAGTGTTGGCAACATTGTGGGGAAAGGGAAACGCTCAGGCCATGTCGATGGGATTTAAATTAGTACACTTAGCAGACACAAAAACGTAAAGTTCTCTGTTGCAAACTATATGATAATAGCCTTTATTTGATTGTCACATACTTTGAAAACCATGTTGTGTACTATAGAGATATGCAATGATTGAATGTAAATAAATCAGAAAATTGGGACCAGCAGTTAGCGTAATGGCTATGTCGCTGGACTCCCACGTAGTCGACCGCGGTTCGAGTCCCGGACCCGGCGGCTTAAACTCACGCCGGGCGCGTGTGCGTGCGTGCCCAAGATCCCGAGAGGAGAATGGAGGAGAAGGGATTGCGGCGTGGCCATCCCCCCTGGGGGGTGATTTCCTGCTTTCTATCTCTCTGTCTCTCTCTGTCTGTCTGGCGAGCGCACGCGCCCTATAGCAAAAACCTCTCCAAAAAAAAAGAAAAAAAAATAAATAAATCAGAAAATTAAAAAAGGAAAAATAAAATAAAGCAGAACTATATTATACATATTATTAGGCAGTCCCTCAAAAAAACAGACTTTATCCAATTTGTTCTGTTGCTGATAGATGATCTGAATCTTGGTAATTTAAGAGAATAGACATTTATTCAGCTCATAATCAGAAGAGCCAAGGTCTGTGAGTTGCATCTGGTGAGAGTACAGTACACGTTAGCTCTCGCAGCCGGGGGCAGGACCTGAGCACAGTGAAGTGTGTCTCTATGACCATGTCTGTGTTTTCTTGTAAAACCCATGATGTTCAATCATGGGTACCCACCATGCTTTCCAATCACTTCTTAAAAAATCCCACCTTTCAACATATAATCAAACTAAATTTTCTCTTAATAACTTCACAATGCAATCAAATTCCAACACATACATTTTTGGGACATTCAAACCATAGCATATCTTAGGACTCTGTAATCTTTTTATTGGGTATATACCCAAAGGAAAAAAATCTTTATGTTGAAGAGATATTTGCATGCTCCAGTTTATTGCAGTGCTATTCACAAAATTAAAGATATGGGATCAGTCTAGTTACCCAACAACCAGCGAGTGAATAAAGAAAACATGGCATAGGGTGCTGGATGATAACACAACGGTAAAAAACATGAGCTATTTTGCAAGGCTGACTCATATGTGAAGGTTCCAGGTTCATGTCTGGAGACCTTCCCAAGTATGCCAGGTATTCATTTGCCCATGATTAGGGCTTGCTGGGTCAGGATGAATTGCTTATCTGAACCCTGTTGGGGATTCTCACTCTCTCAAGAAAAAAAAAAATAATTTTGCGATTAAAAAATGAAAATGCAACATAAATACGCTATGGAACACTGTTTAGTCATTAAAAAGGGTGAAATTATGTCATTTGCAGCAAAGTGAATTAATGTGGAGTTAATGAATAATGCCAAGTGAAGTAAGACAAGCACTGAAAGACAAATACTGTATTCTTACTCCTTAGAGAAAAAGGAAATATTTTATTACATGTAAGTGGAGAGTAAAGTAGTGTATACCAGAGCTGAGTAGGGCGGGGAGGCAGAGGGGTAGGGAGAACTTGGCTAACAAGATTGCGGGGAGGTGAATGGAATGAGTTCTGGAGCACTGTGGGACAGCAGAACAAGTGCACCTGACAAAAATGTACTTCAGAGCAGCTAGAAGGGAGGACATGTTCTCAACCCAAAATGATGAAAACCATCTGAGACAGTGGGTATCTTCCTTGCACTGATTTGATCTTTATGCATTGTACACATGTGTTGGAGAAAACAAAACACTGTACCCTATAAGTATGTGTAAAGAGTATATGTCAATTAGCAGTGTAATAAATAAGTTAAAAATAATATCAATATAAGCTATTCCCTGGTGATTTATAAAGATATAAATATGAAAATACTGTCCCCTGAAGATATTTAACTTTCTGTTTCCTTTGCACGGAAAACATAAATGAGATATAAAATTCTATCTAAAATATATTTATATTAAGTTATATCTGAAATAATCTATTAGGTTGAGGTAACAGCATTACACGATTACATAGCATTGTCCAAGATCCTGGATGAGACATATTAAATATCAGAGACAGAGAGGATAAAACGTGGATTATATTAAATACTCAGAAACAGTGGATATTATTCTTGTTACTATTATTACTGTATCAGTATTTCTATAATTATTTTAATCCATTTTATTATTATTTCTGTACTCATCAAATAAACATTATATCTATCATATACCAAAGAGAAGATCAGAGATGGAGGGAGAGGAATAGGAATAAGAGAAATATAAATGGGAGAGAGAGGGAAAAAGAGAGAGGGGACAGAGATTTACAGAGAAAAAAGAGAGGCAGAGACATACAACAGAGAGAAAATGGAGGAGGTCCAGGGTGTGACAGGCCGTCGCTGAGTAAAGCAAAGTGCAATTCAGTAAGATGGATCAAGAGCGAATAGCGTCGTCACTGCCTAGTGAAAGTGCTTCATGACGGGCCCAGGGAGGAGAGGAGCACAGAGCGTTGAATGCGTATGCCGTGCTCGATGTGACCAGACGCAGGTGTGTGCAACGGAATATGCAAAGCCTCTCATCCTCAGCAAACTCAGCAGAGCGTACCACCCTTTTGTTTTACACTAGCATTTCAAAGTTGTAACCGGCCGTATTTCCTGCCCTTCTACCTTTCCAGTCCCACAGGAGCCATGCAGGATACTCATGCCTGCCCCTTGGTGCTGTCACCCCTGCTCAGTGACTCATGTGGTTCTTTCAGAGATAAACAACTTCTCACGCTTGGCACTACACTGTCAAGTAAATCACCTAAAACAGGAAATGCTATCACCATGCATCGTCGACCAAGCCAGACACCGGAGGACTACCTTTGGCTTGTCTTGATTTCTGTCCCCTTCCACACACAAACAATCATGGCCCACATATTCCGCATGGACAAGCCTCTCCACTTACCGTCTTCCACCGGCCATGTTCAATGTGGCTGTGGTGGCTGTAAGCATTCTCAGCTTCTATTTCAATTGAACAGAAACTATACAACTGGCATCTTGGAGGAGTCCGACTCGGCGAGGCCCCAGGATCTGTCTGAGCCCCCCAGACCTTTGAGCTCCGCTTCCGGTCAGATCAACATGCTGGCAAGGCCACTGTTGTGCACCCCCTGACCTTGGAACAAAGCTTGGGTCAATTAGCATGTCAGCAAGGCTGCTTGCTATTTGCTCCAGAAAACTGGCAGCCTTGCTGGGAAGCGACCCCCCTCTGACTCCCCAATTTACTACTATAAAAGAATTGCATAGCTCTCTTATACATCCTGAGTATATGATAAAAATTTCCAGGAACTCCCCCGACTGCTCCCCTTTGCTATAATCACCTACTATTAATTACAATGCTTTATCTCCATGGTCACAGTAGAGGGTGGGCTGAAGTTCTATCTAGGCAGAAATAATCTTGACCTTTGGAAGGCCCTTCAAAATACATTTAAGGTAAACTTAATCCTTTCTTTACTTAAAATAGGATTAGGCCAAAACTGGCCCAGGACACCTCCACCCTTACCAAGCGAAATAGATAAATATTTTAGGACTCCTCAAATCAAGTTTTAGATCCCTACAAAACTATGTAAGTATCATTCTTTATTAAGATCCATAGGAACTAATATCTATTCTTGAGATTTTCTTTTCTCAGCACCATTCCCGGTAATCACAAGATGGCTGCTGCGCCACATCAGCTGATAATCATCTCTGCTTACCAGAACCGCCTTCCCGAAACTGCATTCCATGGAGACCCACCTACAATTCCATGGAGACCCACCTAAAATTCCATGGAGACCCACCTACAATTGCGGAACTGCACTAGACCCACCCTTAATCCAACCCTGAATAGAATCTATGTTCCCTATTGTTAAAAACTTTATGAGCTGATAATTGAAACACGTAGCCTCTCTCTCTTTACTTGCATGTAACACATTTTCAATAAAAAGGCACGATGATTCCGAGCAGTGGTTACTTCTCAGAGAGCGATCTCTGGGGGGGTGTCCGGCATAGGACGTGCATGAAAAGGCACCGAGGCCTCTGTCTTCTGTTCACCTGCGCCGCCTCCTTCGAGATAACCCACTCACGCCGAGGCTGGTCCCCGGCAGCATCTCCCACACGATCACACACCGCTAAGCTCTCCTTACAGCCAGCAGAGCCTGAGATGGAACAAATTCTGGACAATTACAGCTTACTTCTTCGAGGAGCAGGAGCCAGAGGCGCGTGTCCTTCTTGCTTCCTTTATCCTGCTTTTGGCACATGGATATGATGGTGTGTGCCTGCGAAATTTCTGGAAGGGCTTCCTAGGAACTAACCCTGAGCGTTCAGGAGCGGAAGCTATGAGTCAGCGGAGCAGGCAGCTTCCTATTGGTGATGCCGCACAGCTTCTCTGGCAGCCAAGATCAACACCTGCATCCTAAGAATGAGTTTTTAAATGATCCCTACATCTCTGTCTTACAGATGATAGGAACTCTGGGTCATCGGTAAACTTGGTGCATTTTTGCATAGAAAACACAAGAAAATATATATCATGACTTTTCCAGTAACTCAATAGTTCTCTGATTATGCACTTCACAACTAAAGGGACAGAGTTTAAAAATGTGGTGTTATTTTGGTAGAGGTCATTAAAAGCAGTGATTCTGGTGCAGACTCTGGTGATTCTGAGAAACTTGGAAATGCATTATACTGGAACTAGCATTTGCACTCTTACCTGTTGTACCATGGAAGGTAAAGGATGTAATAAGCGAAGTGTTACAATCAACATGAGGGGTTTTCAGCAAAATACAGCAAGAGTGAGGTGAAGCTGAAATAGAACTGGCAGAGAAGAGGAAATATAGCATTGCCGAAAGAAGGTGTTCCTGCCTGACACATACGACAGATATCGCCCAAGACTGATAATTAGGAGCCTTGCAGGGCTGAACATATCTACCGTTTTGTACATAGAAAGAAATTGTGTACGCGTGTATGTTGAAGGCCAGCCTCAGTCACCACTCGAGGACTCAAGCACTTTCCCGTGAGAGCTGTCCAAACAATAGTGGCCGCTCTGTGTCACAAAGAGCAAGTTAAGTTTCTTCTCACAAACCTGTTGAAGATATCCTCAGTGCATTTGATTAATTTTTTGAATAATGAAGAGATTAGAACTGTATGTGGCAGTATATTTTGGCTTCCACCGCTTTATGGGGGGAATGGCTAGACATCAGTTATACATTATGTAGCATCAGCATGGCCAATGGAAGCAAAAGCTGGTTGACACCACTCTGAATTTGTGAGTCTTACAACTGTCAGTGCCTCCCTAGATCACTTTTCTTTTTACCTTGCTGAAGGATGTTTGCACTTGCCAGAGAGAGACAGATATATAGAGAGATGGAAAGTGAAAAAGTATTTCCAATGGGGCAAGATTATTCCACAATACCTTCTCCTCCATTTCTCCCTCTTTTCAGAATTTTGGGCACATATGCACATGCACCTAACATGTTTTTCATGCCTCTGATCTGGGAGGCAAATAACCTGACTGGCCATGTAGGATCAAGCCACCTTAACCACCAGGCTATGCATGGGCCCAGTCATTAAGACTGCAGTTCCAGGAAATAGGCTACAAATTCTGTGCCTCACTGAATAATATCAATTCCCCCTACAGATAAGACAGCCAGTGAGAATTACATGTAGAAAGAAAATTCAATGGCAAGGGCTATGCCAAGGTTAAAGGGCATAATGAACAAATAGAATTCCTCTGAGGTTAAAACCATGTGTATATCCAAAGTAGATGCCAGCAGGTGGTGTGGTGGTTAAGGCACTGGACACTCACACATGGCCAACCACAGTTACGGTCTCAGACCGGGTGGCTTGATTTCCTTGGGACCAGCAGATGGCATAATGGTTACTTGAGTGGACTACCATGTGGTTGAAAGCATTTTGAGTCCCTGACCCAGTGGCTTAAAACTCATGCTGGGTGCATGTGCATGAGTGCCCAAAATCCAAGAGATTTTGTTATGGCCATCCCCCCTGGGGGATGATTTCTTTCTTTCTTTCTCTTTGTCTCTCTCTGTCTCTCTGGTGAGTGCATGCACCCTTTATCAAAAACACCTCTCTCAAAAAAAAAAAAAAAAAAAAAAAAAAAACATGCGTTTATCCAAAGTCAAGGAACTTGACTTCTCTGAATACAAAAGAGATACTCCACTATTCGTGCCACCCAAAGATCTTTATATTATTGCTTTTTAATGTAGTACATTACGACCGAACATACACTAATTTAGTTAATTATTATCATATGTGTCACATTTAGATTAATTCTCAGTTTTTTTTTTTTTTTTTTTTTTGGAGAGGTTTTTGCTATAGGGCGCGTGCGCTCGCCAGACAGACAGAGAGAGACAGAGAGATAGAAAGCGAGAAATCACCCCCCAGGGGGGATGGCCACACCGCAATCCCTTCTCCTCCATTCTCCTCTCGGGATCTTGGGCACGCACGCACATGCGCCCGGCGTGAGTTTAAGCCGCCGGGTCCGGGACTCGAACCGTGGTCGACTACGTGGGAGTCCAGCAACATAGCCATTACGCTAACTGCTGGTCCTCTCAGTTTTTATTAATAAAATTAATGTAATGTATATAGTCTCTAGCAACTTTAAAGCTAAAATTATGTATTATAGTTGATAAGTTTATAATTTCCATAAGCTATTTTAAACAAAATCACAAAAGGTATATAACCATTATCTAAATAAAATTTCACAACTAAATTATTGCATTGAATTAATTTTTCAAATTCTAGAGAACTGTGATAATATTATCTAAAATTTATTTTTAAATAAATTGAGTTATTGTACATATAAGTATGAATATTATATTTTTGTAACCATAATTTGTAGTAGGAAAATATTGAGAAAGTATTCACTGAACTAGGCAAACAAATTGACCTGGGTAAAGAAAAACTACTATCTATCTGTGCTAATTGTTTGCTGCTCTTATCACTTTTATTAAACTATAAATTTATTGTTTTCAATTTAGTATAATTTATGTTTCATTCTAAATGCTTGGCAACCACATGTTAAAATTTTTTAAATTATCATTATAATGATAAAATTAAGTGTTTGTCTCTAATTTTTTCACGTACATATGCATTTTAGTACTTAATACTAGATGATTCTTTCCAGAAATATTCTCATGATGGAACACTCTGGTTGGTCACATTTTCTAAATTTAAAAAATCCATAAAAGTCTCTACCATTAGCTTCTATTTCTAGTGAAACTAAAGTGCTCATATTCTCATAACTGTCTTGCATTTTTTCCATAACTTGGTTTCTTTCTTTCACATAAAAAGTTTTTCTAATACTTCCAAAAGCTTTAATGTCTTCCACTCTCCAAGATTTACATGCAAAATCGCTCCTCCAAAGAGACTTTCTTGCTTTATTTACAGCAGACATTCTACCTCTCAGAACTGGACTTTCTACTAGGACACCAGGTTTAATCCACAGACCAGGTGTCTGTGTTAATATGGGCTGTCTGCTGCCGCTCATGACGGGTTTCTTACAGGTAATCCCTTTTGCACCCTAAACATGACCTATACGGCTTTGTGTGACCTGACCCTTCATAAAGTCTGAAGGCCCTCCTCTCCCACATTGGACCTCACTGGTTTCACACAGAACTTTCTGACAGGAGCCTTCACATTTTATGTAGGAATCAGACACCTTTGTCCCCTTGTGCCGGGCCATTGCCCATGCCGCTAAGATGTCTGCTAAAGTGTCATTTCCATGTCTGCAAATGAGAGACATTGGATGATGACTCAGTTCAGGCAGTGCCTTCAGATTAGTTGATGGTTTTCAATGATAAGAGGGATAAACACTTTGGAAGCAGCAACAAAAAGCAAGGAAGACATCTACCCACCTTGAAGTCCTGCGGCAGGTGGCTTCTGGGAGAGAAAACAGCCACCCTTTGATAGAGCTGCATTGAAATCTGTGTGCCCAGGGGATGGCCCAAAAAAGACGTGAAGGGAATTTACAGAAAGTTTGTGTGAAAGGAGGTAGTGGACTGAGTATAGACCAGACATTCCCGGGAGAGCAACAGGAGAGTCGGGGGCCACAGGGGAGGAGGGAGATGGAGTCTGTTTCAGCACTGGTTGAATAAAGTAAGATTAAAATGAAGCTTTTGTTAAAAGACAGCACCAAAAACTGCTTCCCTCAGACCTTCCCCATTGTTTCTCCTTTTTTTAGAATATTTTATTCCCAGTTTTAAGGACATAACAACACAGTGTCTATGAAGGGATTATTACTCATTTTTTTTGAAATGGCCTGTTCCTTACACTAGAAAGAGGAACTATGGCACCTTATTTGGTGGGCCCGTTTGTTGCTATGTTGAGAGACTCTTGGGTGTTTGTGAAGTCAATGAAAGGATCTACTTCTCCCACAGACTGCATTTTACAGAGTGGCAGACAAAAGATAAACTAATTTCATCTAAATAATGGGGCTTAAATTCATATTTGACAGATTAATGAGTCAAAGAAATTATTACCAATTGAATGATCACCAATTAATTCATTGTTTTTATAAATTTTAATGTGGACCAACACATGGTGTAATGGCCACTTTGCTGAACTCTTATGCAGTTGACCGCGTTTCAAGTCCTGGATGCAGCGTATTAATATGCGGGGCATGTGGGTGTGCATGTCCAAGATCCCAAGAAGAGAATGAAGGAGAAGCGTTTGAAGCATGGCCATCCCCCTGGGGGGTGATTTCTTGCTTTCTTTCTCTTTCTCTCTAGAAAGTGCATGCCCACTATAGCAAAAGTCTCTAAAAAAAATTATGAACTGTTATTTACAATCACTGTATATCTCTACAGCACACAGCACATATTTCAAGGGATGCATGTAGTATACAACAATAAAATCAAGAATATTACCATAGAAATTCTTTTTTTTAAGAGAGATTTTTACTATAGGGTGTGTATGCTCACCAGAGAGACAGAGAGATTCAGAGACAGACTGCAAGAACTCACCCCATAGGGGAGATGACCACGCTGGAATCCCTTCTCCTCTCGGAATTTTGGGCTCTCATGCACACATACCTGATGCGAGTTTTAAGCCAACAGGTCCAGGACTTGAACTGCAATAGACCATGTTGGAGTCCAGAGACATAACCATTATGCCATCTGCTGGTCCCTTTCTTAAATATTATTTTCAACAGAGAACTTTGTTCAGTCTACCTCATAAGTTTTTTCCTTAATTATTACAACAGTTAACATTTTGGACTATTTTTTAATGCTTGGCAAAATTTAAATATCTTAACATTTATTACCATATAATGATTTCCTTTAGTCTTCAAGCAAGAATATTGAGGCCACAGAGATTAGGCAACATTCCCATGGTTATGTAGGTTAATCGAAACTTGAAGCCCAAAAGTCCTGGTGTCAGCTCTCACGTTCTAGAGGAACACATTCTTTCTTTCAGCAAATGTAAGGACTCCACTTGGGAACATTTTGTTCTTTTGGAAAGCTTTAGGAAACTCAATCTCAAGTGGTAAGCAGCGTCAGGTGTGGCACTGACCTGTCTTGGGAGGAGCTGCCATGCAGGGGGTGCCTAATGGTCCCAGCTTGGCCCCTGGATCACCACTTAGAGCTCAGACGTCCACGTTTCTGCTCTAGAGGGCAAGGCTGGGTAAACCCTAGGAGGGCTGAGTGCAGAAAAATCGAAATGCCAGTAAAACCTAATTTAGGAGAACAAAAATGAAAAAATACTTTTTCACTTATTAGTTCCATGCAGATTATTATTGATTGTCAAGACATTTTATTTTCAAAGAAAACAACCTGTCTAAACACTCTGCTAACATCAGTGTGTAAGTATTTTGAAAGAGCGTCCTACTTTGTATTATGCTAAATAAGAGAGAATAATTAAAATTATTCCTGGAAAAGATTCCAATCCCGCTAGCCTATACTTTGGTCATAACGAATGAGTCAGGAAGGAGCTAGTAATTGTGTAGGGGATAAAGTGTTAGAGAAATGCTCTGTCTGAGTGATGGCCTTCCAAGATGGCTTATTGGAGCTCTTCTAGTCTTAAAATTTGTTCACTATATGACTTTGGGCAAATTATAGGAACTCTCTAAATTTAGGTTTAGTCAACTCATGTAAAAGAGGTGCTGTTGTAGAGTGCCACCAAATGAACAACCACCAAAGCCAGATTAAGTTTAAAGGGAGTCTTTATTAGCTGGCCAGCAACTATAGCCTGAGGCTGGGGGGATGGGGTGGGGGGTGCGGCGCCGGGAGTCAGAACTGCAGCCCCCGCCGACGCTGGAGCAGTCTTTTTATAGGGGTCAGTTACCAGGGATTTCTATGCAAGCACTTACAGAAGCTGAATCAAGCAGGTTAATTATTTCTGAGGGGAGCGGGGTTTCCATGCAAGCAGTTCCATTGCTAAACAAAAGGGTTTCGGGCTAGTCAGCAAAGACAGTAGCAGGTACAGGATGTCGTCCGGATATGGTTTTCTGTACGGCTAGCACAAGCTATCTCCTCACGGGAAGAGCAAGCAGGCTTACAGAAGCAGACAGCCATGTTAGGGTAAGGGAACAAAATGGACCAACAGCTGTTCATGTGCAAGATCTAATATGCGGCCCTCTACAGTGCCATATTTCCTCTTCTACGGGATTACTTACAGATTTTCGGCTCTTTTTTTTTTTTTAAATTTTCCAGAGGACAAATGTGCTCACCAGAGAGAGACAGAGAGAGCAAGAGAGACAGAAAGTGAGAAATGACCTCCATGGGGGCACGGTCACAGTAAAATCCCTTCTCCACTTCCTCAACCTTTCTCCGGGTTTTGGGCACACATACTCATGTGCCTGGTATGTTTCTCAAGCTGCCAGGTCAGGACTGGAACCGTGGTGTCAGCATGTAGGATTCAGCCTTCCCTGCCAGGCACAAGCTAGCCCGTGGCGTTTACTTTATGCAATGAATAAAGAGCACCAGAGTTGTTAACCAGATATTTAATCCCTGCTCTCCTTTACAAATTCTCTAGCAGAAATTCTTGCCTTCTGATTTGGTGCACAGTAATGAGAGGTTAAAAAAAATAATAATAAAAATGTTTTTCGGCAACAATGGTTTTCTTAAGTCTGAGATAATTTTACAGTGCTGAATTGCATGACAAAACATAGGCATTCAACTGACTGAAGTGTAGTTCTGCCAATGAATTGATTGGGAACTGAGAAATCTGAGTAAATTCAATAGTTCTACTAGAAACTGCGAAAAACAATATACAAAGGGTTATTTCAATTTGTATTCACACAGGGAGTAATGATTACACACAGTTAATAAAATAAGAAAAAAACAGAATCAAATGCTGGGACCAGCAGTTAGCGTAATGGCTATGTCGCTGGACTCCCATGTAGTTGACCGCGGTTCGAGTCCCGGACCCGGCGGCTTAAACTCACGCCGGGCGAGTGTGCGTGCGTGCCCAAGATCCCGAGAGGAGAATGGAGGAGAAGGGATTGCAGCGTGGCCATCCCCCCTGGGGGGTGATTTCCTGCTTTCTATCTCTCTGTCTCTCTCTGTCTGTCTGGCGAGCGCACGCGCCCTATAGCAAAAACCTCTTCAAAAAAAAGAAAAAAAAAAAAAAAACAGAATCAAATGCTGATAATATTGAATCAATTAAATAGAGGAATAATGACAATATTAATAGTAACTGTGTAAATAGTGTCGATAGCTGTGATGATATTCATTGTAGGTTTATTTGTGGTTCTGCACTGCGCATGAGTTTATTTGCGTGATTTTACTCTGGCAGATCCATGAAACTGGCATTCAGTCTAGCAGCTGATTTTCTTAAAGAAACTCATAAATCCAACAAAGAAAGCAGCAAAGAAAAACCAAAATTTAAAAAGAAACAGAAAACAAGAAAATATACTACATATACTTAGATGTTACACAACTGTCAAATATGTTTTCCAAAAAAATTATTGTCATGTTCACACTTCTAAATCTGCTGTATTCCTTCAGATTTCTACATTTCTATATATTTGAGACACAATCTCTCTTTTACTCATCTGTTTTGCAGGTTATACAGTACTGAGATCCTTGATTTTATTCCTAAAAATCAGAAGAAAGTGCCCGTGACATTGTCACACGGAGAGTTAAAGCATTACAACATTGTAGAGTGAATGAATGAACAAGTGGATTAATCACTTTTCTCTATGTTAATTTTGATCATTATACTGATTATCTTGACAATTAGTATTTGGATAGATTTACTCACTATACACTACATTTCAGAGTTAAAGAGGGCAGTTCAAATATCAATGCCATCGGAACTTGAGCGGACAAGGATGAGGTCCATTGCTTTAGAGCTGGAAAGAGCTTCATAAGCACAATGTTGCCCTGGGCTCTATACAAAAAACTCATCTTTACAACATCCCATGGAGTATTTAAAAAGACCTTTTTCAATTTTTGAAGGAGTTTCTGATGTATTTTCTGGCCAATATCCCTCATCCCAGCAGTCTCCTCATGGCACCAAGGACCTCCTTATTTCTCAGGCTGTAAATAAATGGGTTCAGAAGAGGTGTGACAATGGTGTAAAACACCGCCAAGATGTTATCCTGGTCCGGGGAGTGCAAGTAGTGAGGCCGTGTGTAGGTAGAGAGAATGGTTGTATAGAACAGGCTTGCCACAACCAGGTGGGAGGAACAAGTGGAAACAGCCTTCGTCTGTCCTTTACCTGAGCTCATCTGAAAAACAACAGTCAGCACACGGGCGTAGGAAGCTAGGATGGCCATGAATGGCAGCAGCAGAATAATGAGTCCACTCAAGAGGACCGTGTACTCGTACTGGGAAGTGTCCTGACACACCAATGGCATTAGGGATGGAATTTCACAGAAGAAGTGTTTGATGAGCCGAGTCCTACAGAATGGAAGCTGAAATACATACAAAGTATGCACTAAAGCGTTGACAAAACCACTGCTCCATGCACACACCACCATCAACCAACAGGTCTTCTTGGTCATCAGCACAGGATAACGCAGTGGATGGCAGATTGCTACGTATCGATCGTAAGACATAAAACCAAGAAGAAGGGCTTCTGTTGCACCGAGGATCAAAAACACAAATGTTTGAACCTCACAGCCCAAAAAACTAATGGTCTTACTGTTGGAGAGAAAGTTGATCGCCATCTTGGGCACGGTGGTGGAGATGTACATCATGTCGATGGCAGAGAGCTGACTGAGGAGGAAGTACATGGGCGTGTGCAGTCTGGTGTCCACTCGGATGAGGTGGACCAATATGATGTTCCCCATCAGAGCCACCAAAAAGAGGACAGCAATGACAACAAAGAGAAGAGTGTTCATTCGGCCATGCTGGAAAAGGTCGAGGAGTGTAAACTCAGTCCCCAAACTTTGATTTCCTGTTCCCATGGATAGAATCATGTAATACTTTTGACCAGCCTTTGTGGTAAATCAAAATGACAACTTTTCAAAAGAATAGAATTTTCTGAAATAATTTTAGGTGGATATATTTCTCTCCTATTCAATATATCAGATCCGTGTTTATTTAAAAAATGGCCATTTTCTAAAGGATGTATTGTGAACAAGGATTTTAACCAATTGCAGAATTAAAAATCTAAAATGAAAATAAACCATTCATATAATTTGCCTGCTGAAATTATGTAAATATTTCTAAATGGTAGCGTGGTGTTGTGCACACTTGTTAGGAAAGCATTCTCTCAATCATTTCAGTCTTGCAAATGACCCGTCTAGAATAACATAGTTGCTTAAATATGAAAAAACATTTGGAAGCAGAAGCACCTCCATCTTTGAACTTTATGTTATACTCGCTTCCTCCTTTTGCCCAAAGTAAACAGAGTGATTAACGGTCTTACTATTTTTGCTAACTAGCCTGAAACCTTCTTGTTTAACTGTTCCTTAGCAATGTAATCACCAGTCACCAGACCTCTGCCCAGAGCTACGGCGGACCATTAAAAAATAGGTGTGAACAATGCCCTTCTGTCACTGCTGTCCACAGGGACCCCACTCCCTTTCCTCTCCACGCCCTCCTCATTTTCCATTGCGATCACCATGTCGACCCAGAAATGACTGACTTTTTCCTCTAAGCACCCTTCTCCTTTGACTCATGGCTGTGGGGTCCTTGAGAGACATGCGTCCCCTGCAGCTGCGGGCAATAAAACTCCAATATTTTCACTATGTCTAGATGTCCTCTTATTCTCACTGATTTGACTACAACAGTTTAAATAATTGTTTACTTATTTCTTGATCTCATCTGTATTTGTTACAAATAGGGAAAAAAAAGCTGTTTTAACATTTTATGAGAGATTATATTCTAGCCCTTATGAATTAATCAGCATTTATTTCTTCCTGTATTTGTAGCTTCAACTTTACATATTTGAGGAAATATACATGACATGGAGCAGCCTAGAACTCGTGAACAACTTGAAGCAACCCAGGACTGAGAGCTACCTGAGCCTTCTGTTCCCCCACTAGCTAGCTGCTCCTCCCCTGAACAGTTGAGCGGCCAGAGGCCGTGAGCACTTAGATTCCCTGCTTCTCTGCCAGCTCTGTATTAGGGCAGACACTGATCCCTGATTAGACACTCCAAGTGTGCTGAAACTGCTCCTCCCCAACTCACCTGTAAAAGACCATGTCCAACTCTCATTCCAGGGCTGGAGATTCAGTGTGTTAACTCCTCCATGCCCACCAGCATACTAAACAATTCTCTCTCTCCGGATGCTGTTTTCTGTTCCTCGGCATCTGGTTTTCTACAACATACACACCTAATATTAGAAGAAATTTGTAATGAATCGTGAAACTGTAACTTAACATTCATTATTCCTTTACTCAAGTTTCATAAAAAGAATGGTTTATTTAAAGCTCAGGAATTAAACTTTTATTCTACCTTCTGATTCACAGCCTGAAATAAAACAGGAACAGCTTACTAATCATTGGAATGATCATTCAATATTTCCAGTGTAAATATTTTCTAGTTAACGATGGGCTCATGTTCTAAAATACTCAGTGAAATGATCAGAAATGATATTGAATGTTTTCAGCCCTTACTGGACTTAAAATACAAGTATCACAGAGTGATAGTATCTGGAATTTAACACGTAATCTAATTATTGTATTTAGGCATAAAACTTTTATTGGTTTTAACAAATAAAGTAATGGGAAAAACTTGCTAAAAGTCCTTAATATATTTATTGTACAAGTTATAATTATACAAAACTTGTGCCATTTAACTATACTTTTATTTTTAAGTCTAAAATATTTTTACATTGCCAATTGTACTTAGTACTACTAAAGCAATATTTTATTAAACTGATGGTAAAATAGTCTGTGTTTTTAAAAATTTATTCAATAAAAATATAATAAGTTATTGAATAGGTCAATTAAATATCATTAGATGATAAATAGTCTTTAGGAAGTCCGTTCATAAAAATTCAACCTAAGTTTAAATATATTTTAGACCATGACATAATTATTTTCATAAATATCAGAAAGAAGAGAGAATTGAAAAGAAGACTGAAAATTGCTCATATGAGAGTAACAGGGAAGAAATATGTATGATTTTATAGAGGTAAATGATTAATATTGAGGGAATTGAGCAAGGCAGAGAAATAGGAGACAAAGAATATTATAGCATAGTAGAAATTATGTAAAAATGTAAATTATCACATAAAATGCATATCTTAGGAAATGTAACGTGTTTTACTAATTTACATAGGGCAAGGGAGACTATTATGTACTAAAAATAGTCCTTGCCTCATTGACACAGACAGAGGGTACAGTGGTGAGGCCAGGGCCGGACACCAGACCCTTCCAGACTGTCCCAGCCTGGCGGGGGTCCAGACCCGTGATTCCAGCTCAGGAGAACCTGTCAGGAGGAGATGGTCACGGTCATGAAAACACCCACTCTCTCCCTCCGCCTTTGATCTCCTTCCTCTCTCTCCGTTTGTCAAGGGAAAAAAAAAAGAAGAAATAAAACAGGAACAGCTTACTAATCATTGGAATGATCATTCAATCAGATGGCAAATTTATCAGCGTTTACTCCTCAAATAATCTCACAAAGAAAAAAATTCATATTAACAGGAAATTCTTAGAGCAATTAGAAAAGTGGCTTATTATCTTAAAGATGAAAAATTCACTAAATGAGAAATAATAAAACCTGATCTAGCCATTGGAAAAAAACAAAAACATACATAATACATTTAAAAAAATAAAAAGATGAAAATATATCGTGTTATATAAAAGAAAAATCCTTATTAAATTATCAAGAAGAAATGTGTCAAGATATGTCTTATATGCTTGGATATAATTTGGGTAACTCATGGTTAAATATTTGAAATGATTAAATTATTTATTATAAACTTTCACTATTTTTATACTTTTTGAACTAAGAGCTTGATACTGGCAATTAGTCTTGAGTAAACAATTCTAAATATGAAATGCATCTTTGGACAAAATAGACAGCATAATATTCTTTCAAAGAGCAAATTAGAAGAAAAATAAAGAGGCAAAGCATTAATGGGACAAAGAAATGTATTATCTGCTGAAAATAATTTTACAGTTTTATCAACTGGACTAGACGGAAGTGTTCACATGTTGAAATATTCACTTTGTAAGCTAAATAATGTGACTGAATGTATAAAAGAAAATGAAATTTAAAAATTAGTATGGGAGGGAGGGAGGGGAAAGGAGAAGAAGAAAAGAAGTAAAAGTGCGTTTAATTGACAAAAAAAGGAGAAGCTGTTTGCTGATGATAATGTATATAGCAATGTCTTTGTCTTGACTTAAATGCATGATATTTGTGCTGGAAAAAGAAATGTACACTGTAAAGATATATGTGATTAAACATAAATAAAAATATATTTAAAAAATTAAAAAAAAACAAAGAGCAATTTAAAATTACATGCACTTGGGAAAAAAGGAGATAAGAAATTAAAATGATTGATCTGATGTCATAGATTCAAATACTAGCTACAAAGCAGACAATCATGGAATTTATACACCAACACATACACATGCAAACACATGTACACATTTGTACTCACATCTGTAATAATGATGCCTATTAATCACACTACAGTCGAAATGTCAAATGCCTGGAAATATAGGAAAGAAATAATGATCCGCTATAGAAACGCACACAGTACCTAGAGTGTGGCTACGTGTCTCAGTTGGCTATCAGGCAGGCTGAGTTTCACAGACCTCAGAAATATTTAACGTCTCTATACCATTTTCTTCAGTCAAGGACCATAGTCAACTCTACCCTATTTTTATTCTTGTCCTAAACCGAGTCCTGACCCAGTTCTCCCTCTCTGAGATGGACCCTGGGTGGGTGGCTTCATCAGAACGCTGGCCCGTGTCAGTCTGCCTGCGGGTGTGGAGGAGGCGCCTTTCCTTAGCACCGACCTTGATCCTCAGAAATAGCACGCTCAACTCCCTGCCCTTTCCTGACAGGGTCAGATGTTCCTAAAAATGTGAGATTTAGAAAGAGACATTTGTCAGTCTCTTCATATCATTTCAATAGGGACAGAATTCTGCCTTCGGCTAAGTGCGTTGGGAGGGATCCAATCCTGCCGATTACAAATCACGGCCCTCCAGGAAGCCAGTGGCCCTGACTGCTGAGCAGCCCGCATGAGCGGAGGACCAGCCACAGCTGCCGCAGAAGGGTACAGGCGTGGCTGTGTCACCCGACAGGTGCAGGAAAAGAGCTGAGCGGGGCTCCTGCACACATCCTCCGTCCTCCTACCCCCAGCCTCCCGCCCGATGGCAACAATTACTTCCTTTGCCCAGATGGCATTCACGTAAAAGTTTCCAGGGAAATTTAAGTGAAATAAACACATTGTTACACATTTCATGGTGCTATATTAACTAATATATTAACAAAATTGCACTCTCCGTCCCAAACACGCATAATTACAGTGCGGTAATGGCTTGAGACTTAAGCAGTGTGAGTTAAACAACTTAAAATCACATTCACTAAAAGTGTACCGTAAACCAATATTCTGACAATGAGTGAAGAAGCAGTATTGTATTCTACTAGTCATGATAGATTTCAGAGCTAGTTTATTACATTAGACTTCACACTGAAAGACACATACTTATTAAATAAACGTACCAACTATGTGATTCACTCTATAGTCATTTTCTTAAAATGTGATTCTCAAAATCATCCATACATATTTTTGAATCATTCCCTTTACCTTGGATTTCGCATTTGCTTTTATTTAAAATCTTTATCAAAGATCTACTTAAAAATGTTAGTCACTCACTACAGGAGCTGGGAGCCAAAGGAGTGTGTGAGTCAGATGTGATGAATATCGGATATAGTCTCCTTCACATCGCATGGCAGCAATTAGGAAATAAAATTTTTACAGTGAAATGTTTAATAATAGCTATCACTTCAACGGAGCTATTTAAGTAATAAAATATTTTATTTTGAAATAACTGAATAAAAATCTCAGCATGGGGGCCGGCAGGTGGTGTGGTGGTTAAGGGCACTGGACTTCCACAAGGCTGACCGTGGTTCAAATCCCAGACCTGGCAGCTTGCTTTCTCACTTTTCCTCTCTCTCTCTCTCTTACTCTATCCCTCTATGGTCAAATTAAAATATAAATAAATGAAGTTAAATAAAATAATTATTTTTAAAAATCTCAGCATGTATTTGTTTTTGAAATATTTTACTAACAAATATTATTCAGAAGACATTGTTCATATAGCTGTGTGCTAAGAATAACATTAAATTCTGTGGTAACAGTAAGGGAGGAGGGGACATGCTTCCTACCACCGTCAGAAGTATGGTGATACTTCAGAGCCAGGCCGTCTGAAGCAGAGATGCCATGACACCAGGCCCTGGCCCTATTTCTCGATGCTAACATGTTCCCAAGCCCTTTGTCCTGATAACCCGCAGATGATCCAAACTCCATATAAAACCAAATAAATCTCAAGCACGTACCTTGGTACTCTTCTTGCACATGGCATTCCTATAAATGTCTGGATTATGTATCCAGTCCAGGATGAGCCTCAATCAAGAATATGAGCATAAAAGAAAACCAACACAATCAGATCCAATTCATTATCCCAATACAGCACGTACATACCTTCAGATAGTAGCTGAGAGTAATCGCATGCTCTGCTTTTTGACCCGAGTTACAGTAAATTTGTCGAGAGGCTACCATTTAATCTGATTACCTCTACTAATTGTTTTGTAAAACAATTATTTGTAGCTTAGTGATTGTTACCATGAATGAGCCTTCCAGCCTCCACCAAACCACATCTTTGAAGCTGAAGAATTACATATGGTCTCAAAAGCATACTATTTTTCTAGATATGGAGAAATACAGATCATCTCTCATTTTATCAAATAATTTCAAAATCTTTTCAATTTTTGCATAAAAAGTCTCTTTTATGAGATAAAGCTCATTCTTCTAAAACTCTCTGAAATCAAACATCTAAAAAAAAATTTTGAGATTGGTCAGCAAGTTGAAATATATTAATACAAGGATTCCCTGCTATTCCACTTGGAGGCAGTAATTACAAAGTCACAATAATTCCATCATGATTAACTCTGAAATTTAGTTATATTAATATTATATGTTGATTACCTATATCAAAGAGATATGAAAGCAAAATGGCATATAGCCTAAGAACTCAAGCTATTTAATATGACACTCTTGAGAAAGAAACTCTCAACTTTTAAAACCTCTAAATTGAAATGTGTTTTAGGTTCGACTATCACACCACATATTTTAAGGTGGCTGTTATCATTTTGCCTCAGGCATAAGCCTTTAATGGCTTAGCCTAAGAAATATCATTAAAAGTAGATTTAAAAAAAAAGGTTATTTTCTTGTCCTACACAAGACTTTTATTATCATCAGTAAAATCGGCTGTCTGCCTACTCACACTTGAACGTCACAGTTCTGTCTCAGAGCCCTCTGGGGGGCAGTCTCCAGTCCGCAGGTGAGCGAGCTGCACACGGCGGGTGTGCTTCACTGGGCCCGGGCAGCACGGCCGCAGGAGACAGCATGGCGCCCAGGAGGAGCGCAAATGAGATCTGTCCAACTGGACAGCAATTTAATGATTTTCTATGATGGGTGTTTAAAAATATTTATTCTATTTTATTTTAAAGAGATGCATATTGATTAGACTATTAAAAATTAGCCAATCAAAGATGCCTGTATGTATTATTTTAAAAGCATGGATATGATATTCCAAGGGATTACACAGTTCAAAAGTGACTTGTGTACATATTACAATATTTTTCCTCTAAAAAAACCCTTAAAAATTTGCACATTCACAGACATAGAGTCTCACTTTCTGAAAGCTGAGGGGTGCATTACAAATGCCCTACCCACCTCAGTTAATAGAGGGAAGGTAGCTAATGGCATTGTTCTCGCTTGATCATCTTCTATTGCAAATAGGTTTATGTAATCTGTTTGAAATATAGTTCTCAGGGACCAGCAGATGGCGTAATGGCTACATCGCTGGACTCCCGTGCAGTCAATCACAGTTCGAGTTCCCCACCCAGTGGCTTAAACTCATGCCAGGTGCGTGTGCGTGCGTGCCCAAGATCCTGAGAGGAGAATGGAGGAGAAGGGATTGCGGTGTGGCTATGCCCTCTGGGGGGTGATTTCTCACTTTCTGTCTCTCTATTTCTCTCCTTCTGGAGAGCGCATGCACCCTATAGCAAAAACCTCTCCAAAAGAAAGAAAAAATATATAGTTCTCTATGTGAAACTGGTTGGGAAATTAAAAGATTCTAAAAAATTATATATTCGGGATTATCAGAATTATATATTGAACAGATAGGCCATTACAGATAGTGAGTGAAATAAGGGAAGGGAGGAAGAACAAAGCTATAAATCAAATGCTGCTGTTTATGGATAAACTAAATAAAAGAAAGTTTGCAATACTGATTAATCATAAAATGGCTATCATTTAAAATAATTGTTAATCTTATTGAATGACTGCACTATGCCTATGTTTTTGTTTGTGTGATTTCACTTAAGCAGACCCACTAGGCTGGTATAAGATCTGTCTTCTGCTTATACACAGGTGCAAAAACTTGTTCTTACTTGGTCTTAGCAAGGTTATGCAGCTGCCCAAGACGAAACTTATAATGAGAATAAGACCTATGATTTGAATCAAGGGCATTTAATTTCCAAGTTGAAATAGTGTGAGTCTGAACGTGTCCTCAGAACAGGTAGGTAGAGAACAGCTTTTGCCCTGTTCTGCTTAGACACACGGCCGATGTGCCCGGTGGAGAAGTATGTGTGTCAGAGTGCACTTGCGTGTGTGGCATGTTCGTGTATGTGTACAGTACGTGTAAGGGGACAGGAGGAAACAGTCCAGTTAATAGACACTGCTGGTTTTTCCTCTATTCTCTTCTCTGCTGCTACCTCTTTTAATTTTCTGCTCAGGTGCTCTAAGGGAAAACTCTCTGTTCCCTTCCTCAAGACTGGGTGAGTAAACGAGAATTCCTTTGTTAACCAAGTAGCAACTAAATGTAACCTAGGTCATTGAGCTTTTTTTGAAGACTTTTAATCAAGTAATGAAGCCACAAAATAAAAGCACAAAGAGAAAAATATATTTAGATATTATTTAGCTGTGTCGAAAATATAACTTTAACAATAAAACATCTCTGTGTGTTGATCACATTTCTGTCCACCAGACTCTCATTTTTTTCAGAGACCCAGACGCTCTAGAATGAGAATCGGGCCCTAAAGCAAGGGTCTGTCTTGCCAGGAATGTAGCCTATGGTTCCTGACGTCCATGCTTCTGAGAACTCTGATAAAGTGGGAATCTGTTCATGGAGAATCATTATTTTCTCACATATGTCTATAGAAATTTCAAGTTATTATGTGGTCTATGACCCATCTCTTTTACCTCCCTCTCCTGCACCCCCAGTTAGTGATAAACGGTTGGGGCCGGGGCTGCTTGTTCCTCTTGTCCACAACCTGTGACTCGGGGCTGGCGCCTCCTCTAACTCTGCAGCCACTGCACCAGCTCGTGATAGTGACAAAGGTAGGGCTTCTCTTTCTTTGGCTCTGCTGCCATAGCCCCTTCAAGGTGCCCTAGTTCCTGTCTGGATCACACTTTTTTTTTTTTTCAGTTTATATCTTTCAGGTTTTTGTCTCATTTAATACCAGATGTATACGTAAGCGGTCCCCACTGGACTAGAACGGGAGGCTCAGGCTCCATTCAGTCCCGTCACCCCTGTCTCCCCCACCCCGGACATGTGGGGCTGTGGGGGGCCCCTTGTCACTTCGTCCTACCTTAAGGACTCATTTCCCTGCCAGCCCTGACACATAACAAAAACAGGTCATGATGGGACCAGCAGTTAGCGTAATAGCTATGTCACTGGACTCCCACGTAGTTGACCGTGGTTCGAGTCCCGGACCCGGTGGCTTAAACTCACGCAGGGTGCGTGTGCGTGTGTGCCCAAGATCCCGAGAGGAGAATGGAGGAGAAAGGATTGCAGCATGGCCATCCCCTTGTGGGGTGATTTCTTGCTTTCTGTCTCTTTGTCTCTCTCTCTCTCTCTCTCTGTCTGTCTGACGAGTGTACGCACCCTATAGCAAAAACCTCTCAAAAAAAAAAACAAACAAACAAACAAACAAACAAAAAAAACAGGTCATGAAGTAGACATGTAAAACACCACTCTAAAAATAGGCAGATGGATGTGAGCCCCCCCATACACACACACACCTCCCCCAGCTGCTGGTGCTGGTGCTACTGCTGGCCAGGGCAGTGCTGGCAGTGCCACCCTCTGGGGATCGTCCACGGACCAAGTTCTGGAACACAAATGGAAAGAGCTGTGTATGTGCGACTCAGGGAGGTGCAGGGCAGGGCTCATGATACGGGGAGCCCCTTTTACATGATGTAAAAATGGAAACCAAAGATTAAAGCTGGCTGGTGGCCTTGCGATAAAACCAAGCTCTCCACGCTGGAGTCCCAGGAAGGCTGCTGTTGGGCCCTGTCTGGCTGGTTGACCTAGGCAGGTAGGGAGACAGGTGGGCAGGCAGACTGCGAGAGTGTGTGTGTGTGTGTGTATCTGTGTGTGTCTGTGTGTATGTGTGTTTATGTGTATGTGTGCATGTATATGTGTGTGTGCATGTATGTGTGTATGTGTCTGTGTGTATGTGTGTGTCTGTGTGTTTATGTGTATGTGTGCATGTATATGTGTATGTGCATGTATGTGTGTGCGTGTGCATGTGTCTGTGTGTGTATGTGTGTGTATCTGTGTATGTGTGTGCATGTATGTGTGTGTGTATGTGTGCATGTATATGTGTGTATGTGCATGTATGTGTGTGTGTCTGTGTGTGTGCGTGTGTATGTCTGTGTGTATGTGTGTGTCTGTGTCTACGTGCTAGTAAGGGAGTGGGGTAGTGAAGCAGGTAGTGTCCCAGTTTCCCTGTCTCCACTCCCATCCCTCTATCTCTCCTGTGTCTGTCTCTGTCTCTGTCTCTGTCTCTAACTATGGAGAATGCTTTAAAAACAATCCAGGGGGGTGGGGAATCCAAACAAAACCCCAAACCAAAGTCCCAACTGGCCTGTGGCCTTGTGGTCAAGGGGCCACTCCAAACTTCAGCTCTTCATGTTACACAAGTCATGTGACTCCCCACAGGCTGAGAGTGCTCCAGCAGCTCGCCCTTCCGTGTATTTCTTCCGTAACAGCCATCACAGTGCAACAGCAAATAATTTGCTATTATTGAAAGAGTGAATGCTTGTAATACTTGCATGGCTTTAACAATGTATAAAAGATTAGAAAAAACATTAGCCAATAAACTCTGTATTTTCAAAGCATTCGACAAAATACAACATGCCTTTATGATCAAGGCTCTCAGTAAAATTGGCATAGAAAGACTGTTTCTCAGCATAATAAAAACCATTCACGAAAAGCCTACAGCTAACATTATACTGAATGGGGAAAAGCTGAAAGCTTCTCCACTAAAAACTGGTACAAGACAAGGCTGCCCACTTTCTCCGCTCCTATTCAACATAGTGCTGGAAGTCCTAGTCAACGCAATCAGACAAGAGAAGGAAATAAAAGGCATCCCAGTAGGGAAAGAGGAGCTGAAATTATCTCTGCAGATGACATGACAGTATATATAGAAGACCCAACAGTATCCATGAAAAAACTTCTCGAAGTAATAAATGCATACAGTAAAGTGGCAGGATACAAAATTAACTTTAAAAGTTTGTTTTTTTTCATTGTGCTATATTTTTGAAGTGTAATAGAGTAATTAATTCTAGGGCTTTGAAGAACAGTTAGCATGATAAGTTCATATCTTGATTTAAATATTCATTAGTGGATGGTTTGGAGATTTTCTTTCTTTCACTTTTTTCTGTTCCTTTTCTTCTTTTTTTTAAGAGAGATTTTTGTTATACAGCAAGTGTGCTCACTGGAGAGACAGAGACAGAAAGTAAGAAATCACCCCTTGGGGCCATGGCCGTGTTGCAATCCCTTCACCTCCCTTCTCCTCTCAGGACCTTGGGCACAATCCTGCACAGACCAGGCATGAATTTTTTAAACTGCCAGGTCTGGGACTCAAACCACAGTGGACTATGTGGGAGTCTATTATAGTGATGTAACTATTACGCCATCTGCTGTTCTCATTTTTTTTTTTTTTATTAAAAAAGCATGTGTACTCATCAGAGAGAAAAAGTGAAAGTATCCCCCAAAATGACACAGTAACACAGCAATCCTATCTCCTGTTTCTCCATCCCATCATGATTCGTGGATGCATTCAATTCAGTGTGGTTTTCCGGGCATTAGCCTGGGACTCAAGTCATGATCAGACATATGGTAGCCAGCGCTGTAGGCACAGTGATCAAACACTGCCCTGTGGGACCCTTGGAGAAGTGTTCAACCACTGTGGGCCTTAGTCTATTAGTTTTTGATCCTTGTTTACCCCCCAACAGTTCCCATAACGGTGTCACACACATTGCTAAAGCAGACCTTTTGTGAGTGAATGAATGAATGACAGGATTAATCACGTTTATCTAGGTTCATTTCGGTCATTTTGCTGATTATTAGACAATAAATGTTTGGATAGATTTTACTACCTATGTACCCCTATTCAGGGTTAAAGAGGGTAATTCAAAAATAGCAATGCCTTAGGAATATTTAAGGTTGAATGCCATTGCTTTAGAAATTAAGTAAGTTTCATAAGCATACTGCTTCCATGACTTCTATGCAACACATTTGTCTTTATAACTTCCGGGGTAGTATTCAAATACAGCTTGTTCACTTGTTGAAGGAGTTCTTGACATCGTATTTTCTGGCCAATGTCCCTTATCCCAGCAGTCTCCTCACGGCACCAAGGACCTCCTTATTTCGCAGGCTGTAAATAAATGGGTTCAGAAGAGGTGTGACAATGGTGTAAAACACCGCCAAGACATTATCCTGGTCCGGGGAGTGCAAGTAGTGAGGCCGTGTGTAAGTAGAGAGACCGGTTGTATAGAACAGGCTTGCCACAACCAGGTGGGAGGAACAAGTGGAAACAGCCTTCGTCTGTCCTTTACCTGAGCTCATCTGAAAAACAACAGTCAGCACACGGGCGTAGGAAGCTAGGATGGCCATGAATGGCAGCAGCAGAATAATGAGTCCACTCAAGAGGACCGTGTACTCGTACTGGGAAGTGTCCTGACACACCAATGGCATTAGGGATGGAACTTCACAGAAGAAGTGTTTGATGAGCCGAGTCCTACAGAATGGAAGCTGAAATACATACAAAGTATGCACTAAAGCATTGACAGAACCACTGCTCCATGCACACACCACCATCAACCAACAGGTCTTCTTGCTCATCAGCACAGGATAACGCAGTGGATGGCAGATTGCTACGTATCGATCGTAAGACATAAAACCAAGAAGAAGGGCTTCTGTTGCACCGAGGGTCAAAAACACAAATGTTTGAACCTCACAGCCCAAAAAACTAATGGTCTTACTGTTGGAGAGAAAGTTGATCTCCATCTTGGGCACGGTGGTGGAGATGTACATCATGTCGATGGCAGAGAGCTGGCTGAGGAGGAAGTACATGGGCGTGTGCAGTCTGGTGTCCACTCGGATGAGGTGGACCAATATGATGTTCCCCATCAGAGCCACCAAAAAGAGGACGGCAATGACAACAAAGAGAAGAGTGTTCATTCGGCCATGCTGGAAAAGGTCGAGGAGTGTAAACTCAGTCCCCAAACTTTGATTTCCTGTTCCCATGGCAAAGTCAACAGATGAAAGAACATAACTGAAATGATCATGTAATAATATTGACAACCCTATAAGAGAAAGTAAAGTAACAATTACTAAATACAATAGAATTTTCTGGTATCACCTTATAACTCGTTCTTATTGAATACATTGAATCTGTGCCTATTACAAATTGTACAGATCATGAAATTAAGAATTTTCACTGATCACACAATAAAAACAAAAAATGAAAATAAAAGAATATTTATATAATTTTTGAGCACAAATTATGTGTCTCCTTGTAAATATCTCCAAGATGATAGATTGGAACTCTGTTTGTTTGTTATGAAAAAATTCTTTCAATTCCCTCATGTAACTGGCCAATTTAAAAAGGCTGTGCTCGTCAAATATAGGATATTGGTTTTTTTTTTTTTTTTTGGAGAGGTTTTTGCTATAGGGCATGTGCTGTCACCAGAAAGACAGAGAGACAGAGAGATGAAAAGCAAGAAATCATCCCCCAGGGAGGATGGCCATGCCTCAATCCCTTCTCCTCCGTTCTCCTCTCAGGATCTTGGGCACGCACGCACACGCGCCTGGCACGAGTTTAAGCCACTGGGTCTAGGACTCGAACCACGGTCGACTACTAGGGAGTTCAGCGACATAGCCATTACACTAACTGCTGATCCCCAAATATAGGATAACTTTAAATGAATATTTCATTTCTCAGTTGTATTGGTTAAATAGGGATAAATGCTATAGCAACATTTGTATGGATTTTGTATCCTAGCCCTTATGAATTGATCAGCATTATTTCTTTTTTGTTTGTAAATAATGTTTAAATCATCTTAATTGATCTAAAAATTTCTTCTAGGTTCTTGTTAAAATGTATTTTTTTCTGCATGTCATTTTTTGAATATTAAATACTGATACGTCTGAAGAATAATCTCCATATGAAATGATCTCTCCAATAATGTGGAATTTGAGGCTGTTTTCTTTCTTTTTCCTTTTTGACACAAGTTAGAGAAAGACAGAGCAGTTAAAAGAGGTGGAATCTAAGAGAGAAAGAGAGAGAGCATGGCCAATTTATTTCCGTTAATGGGATCCTCTCCCCCAGCTCCCATTCACTGAGATCTCGGATGGGCCCAGGACGCCAGTCTGCACAGTCGCCTGGTGTGTGGTCAGGACTGTTCACCTGACAGATGGAGGTGATGTGCTGACCAGAGGCACCTACGGACATCCTGACTTTCTTATTCTGAAAGAAATCCCCACCCTCCCCCTTCTGGCTCAATGTCAAGGTGACTCTTCTCTTATTGAGAAGAAGTTCTGATTAGAAGTGAAATAAAAGGACCACCAGATGGCATGATGGCTATATCACAGGACTACCATGTATTTGAATGCAGTTCGAGTCCCAGACCTGGTGACTTAAAATCTATGCCACGCACATGTGGTGCTTGCCCAAAATCCCAAGAGAAGACTGGAAGAAAATGGATTGCGGCATGGTCACCCCATTGGTGGGGGGAATAATTTCTTGCTTTCTGTCTCTCTGTCTCTCTCTGTCTCGCTGGTGAGTGCACACACCCTATAGCAAAAATCTCTATAAAAAAAGTGAAATAAATATATGAATTGACATATATTATGGTGTTATAGTAACTGATACATTAAACAAACTGCAATTCTCAATCCCAAAGTTATATAACTTGTGTCACTAAGTTAGGACATGGCTTGAGCCTTCAGTGTGAGTTCAACAATTTAAAGTAGCATTTATGGAGCGAGTGCCACAAACCAATCTTTCAACAGGGAAAGAGAAGCAATATTAAAATTCTAGACCAAGGTGGATTTGAGAACTAGCTTATTATAATGAGACTCTAAATTGAAAGTCACATGTTTTTTAAAACAACTTTATCAAACATGCAATTTGACTTGTAGTTTCTTTCATCAAAATGTGATTAACAAAATCATCTACAAATATTTTTGCATCATTGATGTCTATGCTTACCTTGCATTTTGAATTCTGTTTTGATTAAATATTCTTATCATAGACTTCTTTAAAGACATTAGTAACTAATTGCAGGAGATGGCAACTAGAGAAATGCATAAAATAGAAGCCCTGTATGAAAATATGTTTTCTTTTTCATATCATAAAGCAATAATAAATGAAATACAATTTTACCATGCAAATATTAATAACTACCACAAATAGGGAGCCATACAAACTACAAGATATTTTATTTTGTTATAGCTGAATATAAATCTCATTAGAAATCTGTGTTTTTGAAATACTTTACAAACTTTCATTGTTCTAAAATCATTAACAACTGTAACTATGTGCTAGGCATGACCTGACTTTTTAAGGTGAAGATAAGGAAGAAAGACACGTTTTCTACCTCAGTCAAATAATGGTACTTTGGGGTTCCATTCTCTCAGGTAAAGAACACAGTCTACCACCAAACCCTAGCCCCGCTTTTCTATGCTGTTTGCACATTTGACCTTATAACCCTCAGATTATCTAAATCTAACATAAAACTAAATAAATCTCCAAGGCATACTCTGGTACTCTTCTCAGAGCTGTCATTTAAGTAAATACCGGGAATATGTGCTCAATCCAGGATTAGCCTAATGAAGACTATGGACATAAAAGAAAACCAAGAAATTAATTCCAATTAATTGTTCAAATAAAGTACATACCTTTAGCTGCCATCTGAGAGCAGTTGCGTGCTTTTCTTTTAGACCCGAGTTATAGTGAATTTGTCACAGGACGACCATTTCTCTGACTACTTTTAGTGACAACTCGATGCAATAACCATGTCGTCCCTGAGTGCTGGCTTCCATGGGTGAGCCCCCATCTCCACCAAGTTCTTCCAACTGAAGAATAAGACGTGGTCCTCAAAGCAAGCCTTGTCCTCTAGGTAAGCAGAAGTACAGGTAGTCCATCGTTTTATAATATAATTAATTTCCAAATCACTTCAACTATAGGAAGGAAAGCTTCCTTCATAGTGCTCTATCTTGTTCTGATAGGATTTTCTCCTGAAGTAAAATATTTTAAAAACTTGGACATGGATCTACAAAATTAAATATAAGAATGATTCCGTGTCATTCTACTTGGAGGCACTGATTTCAAAATCACTATAATTCTTTTCCTATTGTTTTAACTGTAATTATACTATTTGGTTATATATATACATATATATATATATATATGTATGTATATATATATGTATATATATCTCAAAGAGATGTGAAGTAGAACAACACATAATCTAAGTAATCAAGGTATTTAATGTGACACTCCCAAAAAAGAAACACTCAACTTCTAAAAATTCCAATCTGAATCACGTTTTAGGAATTATCATCACACCGGATTTTAAGATTGTTAGTGGTTTTTTGCCTCAGACGTAAATCTTCAGTGGTTTACCCTGAGAAGTACTGTGGGAAGTAGGACTAAGACAGAAAGGAAGTGTGATAAAGTAAGACCTTGATCATCGCCGGTAGAATTGGCCGACTGCCTAATCACGCTTGAACTTCACCCTTCCAGCTCAGAGCCCCTGGGGTTCTGCAGTCTCTGGCACACGATGAGCCACTGCTCACAGCAGGGCACGCTGGGAGACCTGGGGCGACACAGCCAGCTGAGAAACAGCACTGAGTTCAGGCTGAGCCTCCCACACATCTGTCCAAATGGACTATAACCTTCTTCTTATGGGCTTTTAATAACGTTTAATTCTCTTCTATTTTCAAGATATGCATGTAGATTCAACTCTTCCCAATTAACCAACTGACATGTGGTTAATTAATTTTAGTTTAACAAAATAAATATAATATTTCAAGGAATTACAGAGTATAGTAAATGGTCTATGTACATACTACAATTATTTTTCTTTGTTTTGATAAGCCAATCTTTAAAAGATTGGCATGTTATAGAAGTAGGAGGGCCAGAGTTCTGAGAGCCCACAGAAGCAGTGCAGACACTATGGCCAGTTTTATGTTATTGTGCCTCCATTCCTAGAAATAAGGATCATGGCTTTGTGCTCACTTAGTCTTATTCTACTGCAAGCACATTTATTTAATCTGGGAAAGTTAAAGTGAGGTTGAATTTAAACCGGTCTCTCAATATATGAATCTACTGTAATTGCTTTTAATTCTAAAAGACGACATAGACAGGTAGGGATAAAACAGAGACATAAAATAACTTCGGATGCTAGGGATCTTAGGTTCGTATTCAGAGGAAAAAACGCAAAGCCTTACATTAACCTGTACTTAACTGAGTGGATGTTCCTATTAAATGGTATCTTGTCTTCATTTTCCTCATTGTAATAGTTGTTTGATTTTAGTTTGAAGTATTTTTCCTCACTTTGCTGTGAAATGCTGTAAAACAGTTTTTCACAGGAGGGTGGGGAAATCCATTGCTCAGAGATTATTGAATATGAATATTAAAAGACAAATTTTTATTAGGGATAGTTCTGGAATATCAAAGAAGAAACTTAAATTGTGAAGACTGAAACTGAAGTCTCCTTAAGGAAAAGAAAACATTATAAATACAAAACCAGGATAGGCCTTGGAAGGGGCCCATGCATGTGGGAGCCCTTAAAGATGAAATGTCTCAGGACCAGGAGCTAGTGTAATGCCTATGTCGCTGGACTCCCATGTAGTTGACTGTGGTTTGAGTCCCTGACCTGGTGGCTTAAACTCACGCCATGTGTGTGTGCATGTGTGCCCAAGATCCCAAGAGGAGAATGGAGGACAAGGGATTGCGGCATGGCCATCCCCCCTGGGGAGATGATCTCTCACTTTCTGTCTCTCTGTCTGTCTTTCTGGTGAGCACACTCACCCTATAGCAGAAAGATGAAGCATGTCTAACTCTCCAGCTGCCTCTGAACCGAGGTTTAGTGCGGCTCAGTAGGGTCCATCTTGTTCTGACTCCATCATTTTCACTTTACATACTCAGAAGAGAAATGATTTAAAGTTACACACACCAATAAAACTGAAGTGTTTAAGATGATTATGAAATAATTATCTTCAAATGCTTCCTGTGTTATAAAAATGGCGACAGCTCATTCCATATCAATGAGCGAGTCATGGTGTGGTGTGGGGGTGGCAGGAAGCTGGCGTGATGGCCTGGCTGCACAGAACTAGGAGTGCACTGTCGGCTCTCTTTACTCAGAGACGGGGTCCTCCAGCTGGTCTTCTCTGGTGGTAGCACCTACCCTGAACACGATTATGGAGGGGGAGATAGTTCATATACATAAATAACTCACTATGCTGTCTTGAACGAAGAAATCCCTCCGTAAACATAGCTTTATTGATGACTGATGCTGGTACTGTGTTTTCCATTATTTCTCTATATAAACAAAGCTGCGTTCTTTCTTCCAATGTAGGCACACTTCTTTTTCATTTTAATTTGCTATAGGGGATGATACAGTAAGAGAAAGAGACTCCCTCAGTGGTGACAAGCTGCTGGGCCAGGGCTTGGACCACGCAGTCAATCATGTGGGATTCAGCAGCCTTAATCACCACGCCACCTGCTGACCTGACAAAGCATTCTAATTGCTGTCGCCATGCTAGTGTGGGCTAGTAAAGATGCAAAAACAACAGCAATAATAGGAACAAATATTCCAACAAAATAACTTAAGACCAGTGCTGTAAACACAGCCTCTCTGCCCACATCCCAACATCCAGCCCAGTGTAGGGCTGGCATAGGGCTAAGAAGGGCTGATGAGGGCAGACAATGGCTGACGCACTGCCCGCCACTGGCGGCCCAGCTGCCTAGAGCTCCGTCCTGCAGGGCGCACACCTGCTCCCTGTCCACCAGAAGCTCGACTGTATGCTTGGGAGTTTATTTCTGGGGTCTCTACTCAGATCTATTGGTCCTCCCGTCCGTTTTTGTGCTGATACCATGCTGTTTTGGTTATCACAGCTTTGTAATATATTTTGGAGTCAGGAAGTGGGATACCACCTACTCCACTCTTCTTGCACAGAATGGCTTTGGTAATACATGGTCTTTTATAATTCCAGACAAACTCTATGATTGTCTTTTCTAGATCTGTGAAGAATGTCTCTTATAATTTTATAGGGATTGGAATAAATATGTGGATTACTTTGGGTAGAATTGCCATTTTGATTATATTCATTCTGTCAATCCAGGAACATAGGATTTCCTTCCACTTTTTGTGTCATTTTTGATTTCCTTTTTAATGTTTTCATAGTTTTTCTTATAGAGGTCTTTGACTTCCTTGGTTAGTTTTATTCCTAATTATTTTATATTTCTTGTGGCTACAGTAAATAGTTTTACTTTCTTCAGTTCTGTCTCTGTGTGCTTGCTGTTTGTATACAGAAATGCTGTAGATTTTTTTAAGTTCCTTTTGTATCCTGCCACTTTACTGTATGCATTTATTACTGCAAGAAGGTTTTTCATAGATACTATGGGGTCTTCTATGTATACAATCATGTCATCTGCAAACAGATAATCTCAGCTCTTTTTTTCACTTATGCAATGCCTTTTATTTCCTTCTCTTGTTTGATAACATTGCCTAGGACTTCCAGTGCTATACTGAATAAGAGTGGAGAAAGAGGGCAGCCTTGTCTTGTACCCATTTGTACCAGCTTTGTCTTGTACCAGGCTCCTCCACCTCTGCCTGTGTGCTTGGCACAGTTATACATTTTTAACCTAATTTCATTTTCTGCATCATGATTTCTAATTTTTTTCTTCTTTTTCTTTTAGTATTCTTCTTTTTTTGCTCTTTTCCCCTCTATTTTCTACTTTCTTTTTCTTTTACCTTACTCTCCTGTTTAACTGCCAAGCCCTTACCTACTGCCTAGGGATGGCTAGGTGCACAGTAGCTATACATCTGAACATTGTGAGTTTCAGAGAATTCTTTGCCCCGCACTGTAGTGGTTGCAAAAATATATGCATTTATCATGTTGTATAGCACAAATATATACAATTTTTTGAATTAAAAAATAAACAATTTTTTAAATCTTAGCTATTCTGATTGGAGTTAGGTGGCATATTATTGTGGTTTTGATTTGCATCTCCCTATCTCCCTTATGATAAGGGATGTTGAGTTTTTTCTTTTTTTTCATTTGCTTTTGGCTGTTCATATGCCTTCCTTAGATAATTGTCTGTTCAGCTCATTTTCCATCTTTCAATTAGATTGATTTTTTTGTTTCAGGTAAGCTGCTTAAGTTCCCTATATATTTAGGTTATCAGTCCCTTATCTGAGGCATACTTTGCAAATATATCCTCCCATTCCAAGGGTTGTCTCTTCACTCTAATGATTGTTAGTTTGCTGTGCAGAATCTTTTTAACTTAATGTAATCCTACTTGTCTATTTTCTGTAGAGAACAATACAGAGGTTCCACAAAAACCTACAAATAAAACTATCACACAATTCAGTCAGTCCACTCCTTGGTGTCTGCCCAATGGACAGGAGGACATTCAGTCATAAAAGCACTTGCACATCTATGTTTATTGCAGCATTGTTCACAATTGCTAAGACATGAAACCAACCCAAATGTCCAAGAACAGATGAATGGATTGAAAAAGTGTGGCACCTATACTTTATGGAATACTACTCAGCCATAAAAACTAAGAGGTTCTGGAATTTGATAGAAAGTCAATGAATATACAATATTTAATGAAGTGAAGCAAGTCAGACTATGAAAGAAAGGCATTGTATGTCCCCAGTCAACACATACCAAATGTCTGCACTCTATAGATGGCAGAAACTGAGAGATTGGAAGGTGTAAAATCAGGGACAGCAACTATGGATACATCTGGACAGTGTGGGAAGATGGTAGGCAATGGGGTGGGTGAGAGAGAGGGAATTAAGGGATTGTGGATACATCTGAACAGTGTGGGAGGATAGTAGGCAATGGGAGTGGGTGGGAGAGAGGGAATTAAGGGACTGTGGATACATCTGGATGGTGTGGGAGGATGGTAGGCAATAGGGTGGATGAGAGAAAGGGAATTAAGGGACTATGGATACATCTGGATGGTGTGGGAAGATGGTAGGCAATGGGGGTGGGTGGGAGAGAGGGAATTAAGGGTAAAAAAATTTTAACAGACACATAAGTGGAAAATTATCTGTTGATAATAATGTGTAAAGTAATGTTTTTGACTGGACTTACATGCAGTGTATTCATACTGGAAAGATTCATGTGTATACTGTGGAGATGTACAATGATTAAGTATAAAAATAATAAAATAAAATTTTAAAATAACATAAATAAATCATATAAATCATATTTTTCAAAGTTCATCTTTATGTGAGTGTCTTATTTGTGTTTGATAATACCAGCGGGTAAAATAAAACTATACATATGGGTCAATTCAGACTCCTAATTATACTCTTTCATAATACTCAAAGTTGAATTTATGTGGTGAAACTTTTAATATCTTCTATGCTCTTGGCACTGTTCCTAGAAATTTATGGGAATTAATGCATCTCATTAACATTTGACTTTACAGAAAAATAAAAGGAAATAACATTTAAGTAACATATCTGTGGTAACTAAAATATTATGAATCCAATGATTAAATTCTAAACTAAGATTTTAGTACTGCAATTGCTGATTTCTCAAGATGGAGCCATGTGGTGCTGATGATTATGTGAATGACTGATATTTCTCTTTGCCAGTTTCCAATGGAGCAGACATCTTCACTTTTGGCATGTGAAGGACAATGGAATTATTTTGCTACAGCCTTTATAAAGGAACAAACAAGGGACATTTTCTCTGAGGATAGTGCAGGCAAAATTTTAATTTGGCCTGAATCTCTGTGGAATAGTATGCTTCTTGGTTCAGTGGAAATATATAGCTCAGACATTAAGGTAAGATGAATGGCTCCAGCTATTTTTCTGTGTTGCACTTTCTTATAAAAGATTACTGGTGATATCGTGAGAAGAATAAAAAAGGTAAGACTTCCATCTGGTATTTCTGGAAAACAGGGTTTATTTTACAGAAAAATTATGAATTGAATATTCACCATGATGATGGCCAAGACGTCCAGTGAAAGAGTGACTGCGTTAGTCAACATCATCTTCTGCAACACAGCCAAAGCAAAGTTTCAAAATAATCGATCAAAAAAATTTTGAGAGGTTTTTGCTATAGGGCATGTGCTTTCACCAGAAAGACAGAGACAGAGAGAAAGAAAGTGAGAAATCACCCCCAAGGGGGGATGGCCACACTGCAATCTCTTCTCCTCCGGTCTCCTCTCAAGATCTTGGGCATGCACGTGCACACGCCTGGTGTAAGTCTAAGACACTGGGTCCAGGACTTGAACCACGGTCGACTACATGGGAGTCCAGCAACATAGCCATTACGCCAACTGCTGCTCCCGATCAAATCTTTAATTCAGCATATTGTATGTCCCCGCTTAATATATACCGAGTGTCCGCACTCTATGACTGAAACTGAATGACTAAAGGATATAGAAACACAGTAAATGATTGTGAATACCAGATGTAATGTGGGAAGAAGGTGGGTGAAGAAGTAGAGTCTGAGGAAGGACATTTAGAAGAAAAATAGAGAGGTAAAGCATTAATGGAACAAAGAAATGGGGTATAATCTGTTGAAGATAACTTTATAGTATTATCAACTGGACTGGGGAGAAATGTTCACATGTTGGAATATTCACTTTGCAAGCTAAATAACGTGATTGAATGTATAAAAGAACTTAAAATACAAATTTTAAAAAATATGAAGACATAGCAACCATGTATAATATCGACATAAAAATAAATATGCTGATAATGGAAAACAATAGAAAACTCAAAAATAGATCCACATATTTATGGGCAAGTGATTTTTTTATATAGGTGCCAAAGAACTTTAGGAGGAAATAAATACTTGTTCAATAAATGATTTTGGGGGAAAATCTTTAATTCAGCATAAATAAATGTAAAATTGAGCTTTCAAATACCACTTTTCTATACCTGTCATGTGTCTAATGTCATAAATCTTCAAATAGTTTTCAATAACAAGAGAAGAAAAGCTGGGATTAGATGATTATTTGAATTACAAAAAAATTATATTCTCAATGTATAATCATTGAATTTCTTACAACATAAACAACTAATGAGATTTATTATTTGCCTCGCAGGTTTCAAATTAAGACTAATGTTAAAAAATATTCCATGCAAGAATTTTTAATTTATCAAAATAAGTATTATATGGTGACTTGAGATATTTATATTGAAAATAGATATATTAGGGGAATTTTTTTATAATACTAGGTAGTATAAGCATAAATGAATATACATGTGAATAAATTCTTATTATAAACATTAATTTAAAATATAAATGATAAATAGTTGAGAGAGAACTGGTTGGACTTTGAGACCTTTAGAATTTATGATCCTACTGGATATTTTAATCAATAACAACACTTCAGGTAAAAGCACACCATAAACAATTCAATGAATTGGCAGTCACATCTGTACGGATGTTTAAGAAGTCTTTCTTACATATAAAAAAGCTGAAAATAGAAAAAAAACTTTCACCAAATTCTGGAAATAGCATATGAAATACTTGTGGAACTCATTTGAATGACATAAAATAACACTGATACTAACAAAGCCTGCGATTTTTTCTGTTTCCTTCTCTGTGGGTTTTCCCTTTGGTGTGGGTCAACTAAATCAAATGCTGGGGTATCCCTGGATAATCACACAAGCACTTGGTGGTGAGCACAAGACCAGACAGCTGGACATAATTCAAGATGACAAATTCTTAGCTTAAAGTTTTGGTGACTTGAAATAACAGTATTTGTTGGAGGGAGAACTTTGCACTGGACTATAGAAAGGGAGAGTTTTGACCATTAGTTTACTGTTGTATAATCCCTTTATCCTATGTAGAGTACATGGGCTGTTCTTTAATTGACATATGTTTCACTGGCTTAGAATGACCCACTTCTGTATTTCCTCTCTTTTAGACTAAATTATCTCTGCTTCATGTTTGGTGCTGTATTTTCTTCTACCCAGAGTCACCCAGAGCGGTAGAACAGATGCAAAACATCACCATGCCCACAGGCTGCAGATCACCAGCCACGGCGTCCAGGTTTGGTTGTTCTCTGTTGAGCCTGTGTGGAGGGGGGTGTTCAGTACTGAGCATAAGGCAATGCCCAGGCTGTGGGATATTGGGCTTCTTGTACTACTGTGATGGCCTTAGCTATTTCCCTATCAAATAACCAAAAAAATGCAAAGGCAACTTTAGACAGTCTTGATTTCAAAATAAAGAACATCTTAGGAGATTTGTCTTTTAGAAACACTAGGTAACTTGGTGAAGTAAGAACAGGGAACTGGAAGCATTGAGATCTGATTAAAGTCCCAGTTTCATTATTTGCTGTGTATTCATTGGCCAACCTCTAAGAATCTGTCAGTCTTTGAGAAGAAGGAAGATAATCCCTTAGGACCTGTTAAAATGGTCAAAATGCAACATGCTAAGTACATTTAATGTAGAAATAGAAAAGAGTATTATTTATTTATGACCGTGATCTCATTTATTCAGTCTTAAATTTGAAAATTAGACTAAGCAAAATCAGAGAAGGACTTTAAGTATATGCACTGGATATTTTCATAGAAAGAGACATACATAGATAAAGAAAGACAGACATTTTTATACCTTTAAGAAAAATTTCAGTTACATTTCAAAGAGTTTAAATACATTTCTCAAAAATACCGTAAGTGCTGAATCTTGAGAATTATTTGTAGAACTGTCATGCAATGAAATTGCAATAGTTGTGACACCATTATGTGATTAAAAATTGTGTCATATTGTCAAAATATAGTACATAAATACATACATTGTATATGTGTGTGTGTGTGTGTGTGTGTAAGCAAATACACATATTTTCTATATCCAGGGTAAGACAGAAAATAAAACTGGCACGTTTATAAATGAAGGTAGCGTCAAGTCGGATAGAGTGGAACTAAAGATACTTATAGGCTCGCTCCAGGACAACGTGTGGAAAAGAACAAAATGGAAAGACGGAGCAACAGGACGACCGAGACGGGTTTCGACTTCGTTCTGCTGGGGCTGTTCCGCCACGCCAGAGCCCCCGCGCTTCTCTTCACGCTCATCTTCCTGGTTTTCCTCGTGGCTCTGGCAGGCAATCTTATGATGACGATTCTAATTTGGCTGGACTCTCGCCTGCACACGCCGATGTACATCCTTCTGAGCCAGCTGTCCTTAATGGACCTCGCCTACATTTCCACTTTCGTACCCAAGATAGCCACCGACTTCCTGTCTGGAAGGAACACCATCTCCTACGTCAGTTGTGGAGCTCAGCTCTTCCTCTTCATGACTCTGGTGGGTGCCGAGTGCCTTCTGCTGGCGGTCATGGCCTACGACCGCTACGTGGCCATCTGTCGCCCCCTCTCTTACTCAGTGCTCATGCGCCCTGCCACCTGCGCGCTCATGGTGACGGGGACCTGGCTGAGCGCGCTCGTCAACGCCGCGGCCCACGTGGTGTACACGCTGACCCTCCCCTACTGTGCGTCTCGCGAGATCCAGCACTTCTTCTGCGAGATCCCCGCTCTCCTGACCCTGGCTTGCGCGGACACATCTCTTTATGAGAACGGTCTTTTTGTCAGTGGTGTTGTCTTCCTCCTTGTTCCCATGTCTGCCATCGTGGCCTCGTACGGGAAGATCCTTTCCACCGTTTTGGGATTAGGATCTAACCTGGGGGTGAAAAAGGCTTTGGCAACCTGTTCTTCCCACATGGTCGTGGTCTCCCTCTTCTACGGCACAGCCATCGTCAAGTATTTTCTCCCCAAAGCCTATCACACCGCGGAGCAGGACCAAGTCGTCTCGGTCTTCTACACGATCCTCACGCCCATGCTCAACCCTATCATCTACAGCCTCCGGAACGCGCAGGTGGCTGGGGCCCTCAGGAAACTCCTGGGAAGAGAGCGTCTTTAAAACATGACATCTGTCAAGGAGAGGATCGGCAAGCATGGCCCTCTGCTGCAGAAAGCTATTATGATGCCGAGATCAACAACGTACAACCAACAAATGCTGCACTTCTCTGACCCCTTAGGACAGACCCTTCACCCTGCCTTAGCGACTGCTCACGGGCCGAGCGCCCTTCCTCAGGCTTCTCATTGATTCCCGATTCTTCTAAAAGAATGTTCTAAGTCAGTCGTCTGCCAGTCTGCAATAATTATAAACCACAACTGCCTTTTTCATTAGAAAAGAGAAAAAATGTGTTCTATTCAATATTAACACCATATTAACTCTTACACTAGTTCTTCCTAAGTAGCAGTATTGTAACAACATTTTAAAAGTGAAAATATATAATAAATTGCTCAAGACTTAAATATATTATTCACATATTTAAATATATTACTCAGTTGTGACCTACAACACAGACTTAGCTCACTGTCCTCACCATTTTATGATGGAATTTACAGATTTTTTTCTTGTTTTTTTTTTTTTTTTATAATTGCTAGAAACACAAAATTGTATCTTTTATTAATATATACCCAATCAATTCAGTTGTTTTACTTAATTAGCTATAGTTTCTAAATAGTTTTATTTTTCAGTTTCCTTATAATTTATTTTTGTGTGTAGCATCTCATTTTTATAATATTCTTGATTAAGTTTTGAAATAAAAATAATAAAAAATTATTGTTCTTGATATTTATAGATTAGCAGATAATAGTCATGTATATTTAAAACATAACAAAATAAAACATGTATATATTTGTGTGTGTACTGTAAATGTGTGTACAAAACAGTTCAATAAATTTAGGGTATGTACCTTTATGCTCTGTATTTTACTTATTAAGTTGGTATCCAATAGGAATTTCCTTGTTATTGCAATATACACTTGGCCAGTTTCAACAGATGGTGAGCCCTGTGTGTAAGAGCACTCTGGTAACAGTCTTTTTTGGACTTTTTCAAATGGCTTTTATTTATATATTCTTTCTGGTCTTCATTTTTTTACATATTTTTACATATAATTTCTTATGAAGGTTAGAAATGCCTTTAATAATTAATTGAAAAATACTTATTAATTAGTTTTCCTGTAATTTTAATGTTAGCATACATTATATATTTCAATTTGTATTACTTTTTTGTTTTTTAATTTTAAAATTGAATTTATATTTCAAGTTAAAAGGTTTTTTGTATTTTTTTGCATTCAATCACTGTACATCTTTATAGCATACAAAATGAATTTTCCCATCATGAATACATTATGTATTGGTCCAGTCAAAGGTATTCCCATGTACATTATCATCCCCAGGTAATTTTCAGTTTTTGTGTTCATTAAACGAATTTTCTTCCCCCCCCCCCCCTGATTCCCTCTTTTTGCAGTGTAGTTTAGTAATAAGAAAGCTTATTATTTCACGTAATGTTTTGCGCTTTTCTTATTCTTTGTACTGGTTGGTATTTAAATGAATTTAAATAATTAAAAAAATTATCTTCAGACAAATTTAAACTGTGTTGTGAATGAGTCCAAATATACAGTCATGCAGCATGTATTTAGTAAGCAATAAGTTGTCTCAAAAGACAAACAGTAAGATGTTCTGTGCTCAGGCAGAGCCAGCTGGCCAGAGAAGTGGACGTGATCACAGTGACGTCTCCAGCAATGCCAGCCGTCCCGTTCTGCAGCTGTACAATACGTCATAATATTTGGCTTGCTCACCCCGCTTGTGCTTTATAACACACTGACTCTGTGGGGTATTACTTGCATAATTGGTTCTATGGAAATTTCCTGGAGCAAGGTTCTTCAATGGAGCAACTCTGCCAAGAGGGGAAAGTGTAAAAGTATAAGACTAAAGTAAATGAGAGTATGTGTAAAGTACATGTGTAAACGTTACAGAAGTGACGGTGTCACTTACTGCAGAGAGGGCAGAGTGGAGACCGGGTAGCATTAGCACCGGCTCCACAGGCCGGCCCTCGCTGGGCAGCTCTGAGTTTGCACCCAGAGACCTCCCTGACGAGCTGCACCTGTGAGCCTGTGATCGGAACAGGCCAGAGCTGAGGATGCATGGAGGCGTGAAGAACCCATTGGGTGCCTCTCTCTTTTTCTCTCCCTCTGTCTCATTCACAAAATAAATATTTTTTCAAAGGAGAGCTATCTTAACTCACACTTGCTAGAACACCAATATTTTCTAATTATTCTCTAATTACCAAAATTACATAGACTGCTATGGATTAAATAGCTCCAGTCACCCTACAGATCAACCTTAGGCCCACCCTGGAGTGTATCTGGGTTCTCAACTTGTGAGCAATGAGAGGCACTGACCAGGTCCATGCGGCAGTCAGCGGCCTGCTGCTGTATTTCTGCCAGCCACCTACTTGTTTATTCAGAAACTATCCCCTTCCTTTCCATCACGGGAGTCCTGGCAGGCCTACTGTCACAGCATCCTAACCCAGAGTGACTAGCAAATCCAGGCCCAGCTAATCGCAGTGCTCCGTCTTCCTGGCCAGGAACAGACATCCAGCGTTGGCCCCGGGTTCAAGTCAGGATGGCCGGTTCTCCCAGGGAGTTTCATAAACTTAACCTGGCTGGCAAATCAAGAAGTCCCAGATGTATTTTTCAGAGGAAATATTTAAGCTAGCCAAGATTTTGGCAGTGCCAGCATTAATTGCTAACACAGGTTTGGAAATAATGGCCCACGTTTTCCTGGGGACACCAGGTGGGGCTGAACCCTATGTCCCTCACATGGTGGGCTTCCCACCACTGGCCACTCTCCTGAGCTGTACGTTTTTTACCCATTCGCAGACAGGCCTCTGGGGACACAGAGCTTATTGTCCGTCCCTTTTATAGAGACTGCTAGACTATTTACTGTGTAATCATTTGTAAAATTTACCTCCACAATGCTAACCTGTGTATGGTTTTAATGTTTTTGATAATTATATCTAGGAAGGCTGAAAGTTTGTATAAATTTATAGTTTACCCAACAATGTATTAGAATGTTTATTTCCCATCCTGCTTTGCTAACTTTGTCCAATTCACTTAATATTTTTAAATTTACATTTTACCAATGTGTATAAACTTTTTAAATGAATATTTTTGCATTTTAAAATTGTGGCTACAAAATTCACTAACCTTTACATTAATTACTATATTATTTTTTTGTCTTAATATGATTTCTAATTATTTCATCAAAATATAAACTCCACATCCTAGAATATCAAGTATACAGGGGCCAGC
This sequence comes from Tupaia tana, assembly GCA_026018925.1. Taxonomy (NCBI): domain Eukaryota; kingdom Metazoa; phylum Chordata; class Mammalia; order Scandentia; family Tupaiidae; genus Tupaia; species Tupaia tana. The sequence continues at coordinate 3,574,313 of JAKSZU010000015.1, forward strand.
AGGTAGCATAGTGGTTAATACGCTGGACTCCCACGAGGCTGACTACACTTTGAGTTCCACTTATGCCTGGAGTAGCAGACCAGCTTACCGCAGTCCTCCCTGTGGACCGAAAAGGCTCCCAGATTCCAGCTCCTCTCGGCCGTGGTCAGAGTTTAGCTGTCTTAGGATATGTGAAACCAGTGAGGGAAACACCTACCTGAGTTGCTGGGCCAGGTTTGCAAACCTCGTGTTTGTAACAAACCTAGAAACATCTCTGAATCTTGGCCTTAGTGTCCCTCAGCACGGCTCAGAGATATTCCTCCTGGTAGCACGGGGACCTAGGCAGTGACATACTACCTGAGTCCCCAGGATGAGCTTGCCAGATCTAGTCCCATCTCAAACTTCAAGACTCCAGATTCAAGCCTTCTCTACAGTGGTTGGGGATCAGTATAATGGCACAGGGCCACAGAAGCCATAAGCCCGCCTGAGTCTTCCGGCAACCTCAATTGCAGTGTGGCCATCCTCCTTGTGGGGTGATTTCTTAATTTCTTTCTGTCTCTCTCTGGAGAATACGCATGCCCAATGGCAACCCTCCTCCCCCCTACACACAAAAGAAATAGAATAATATTTATATTCATAATACTTTGTATATTTATTTTTTATTAAAAAATGTCCCATGAGCATACATATAATGCTCATACTAAATCATATCTGTTTTCTTTATTTTTTAAAAAAGATTTACTAATATTTACAATGCCAAAAAGTATAGTTTTGAATTTTAATTGAGTATAAATCAAATCATATTACATGCATCTTTCTATCTCTCTCTTCTCTTGCTTTACATTTCCTGGATGTGGACCCTGAAGGAAGCCTTCAACTTGTTTTAGACCCTCTCAGCTATAAATGCAGGAGGTACTGCATTTATAAAAGCGGGGACACACCCAGTGACCAGAGGGAACTTCCACAACAGACTTGATTAAAAATGAGAACCAATAAGCTCAAGACAGGTGGTTTGAAATTTCTGAGTCAAAGGAACAAAAAGAATACAAGAATTTTAAACAGTGGAGCGATGCTGAAAGAGGAGGCTTCTGACTATCCCTGTACCCAGAGCAAGTAAACACTTGCTTCCCTCCAAGAGAAAGCCAAACACTGCACATGGAGAAACATCCACTTGCAAATGGGTAAGGAAGGGAGAAGTGCGTGCACTAGCACAGCAGGAAGGAGGCTCCGGCCTTAGCTTCTTCCTTGCGGGCTGACAGTGTGCAATACGCTGAGGGTCTGCGACTCGCTGAGGGTCTGCGACATGCCGAGGGTGTGCGACACGCCGAGGGTCTGTGATATGCCGAAGGTCTGCGATACGTTGAGGGTCTGCGATACGTTGAGGGTCTGCGATACGCTGAGGGTCTGCGATACGCTGAGGATCTGCGATACGCTGAGGGTGTGTGATAACGCTGAAGGTCTGTGATATGTGATAGCTCAGATTATATGGACCTTGCTCGGGACTTTGATTTGGGGTCACTGCTTGAGGAGCGACAAAGACTCGGCACCAGAGGATTTTTCTGAAGGAAAAAGAGCAAGGGAGTTGGGGGTTGAATCACCTGAGTCCTACCACAGCTGCAGGCCTGGGACGAACCTGGCTTCCAATGCCTCTGGAACAGGTCCTGCTGCACGAGTTTCCAGCAGCTCCCTGGGCTCTGGCCTTCAGCAAGCCAGCATTGGGGAGTTTATGTGGCAAATGGAAGATACACCTCCTTAAACCTAGAAGGGAAGAATGACACTCCTTGCTTCTTTTTACCCAGATTGCTTCAGTGGTAAGTACAGCAGTGCGATTTTTCCCCAGAAAAGTTTGGAGACCTCTTCTAGCTGGAACAGAAGGGATGGTACTCTCTATGTTCACTTCAGCAAGAAGACCTAGCCAGCATATTCTCACAGGACAGTATTTATAAGGCCTCGGTTACCTGAAATGAATGAGTGGGGACTTGCTGCCCCTTCTGCTCTGTCTTGCTCTAGTAATAAAGTCAGGCTTGCAGACTCTTCTTGCAAAGAAGTTGTCTGACTTTGGAAATCCTGGAAAGGATAGTGAGTACTTCCCACACCTTTCTCCCTAGCTGAATGCAGTTTCTACAAACATCAAGCATCCTAAATATTATAGACCCTACTCAGGTACTAGCTTTGAAATCATCTAGCTCTGAGAGTTGACTAATCTCTGTATTTCTAAGTATCTTAGACCAAGGAGAACAGATAACTTTTAACTTGCAAGGCTTCAATAGCTAAATTTAGAGGAAGTACTTTGATTGAAAGTACAAGCATCTTCCTTGGATATTATCCTTGGAATAGGGCAGAAGGAGGGAGAGATAAACTCCAGAAGTCTTCTTCTTTGCAACAAAAAGAAGGAACTGGAACACCCAAGTCATATTTCACCTTTTCCAGTTGCATCTAAGGAAATGAATCAATAAGATGTATATGAAGGTGAAAGCACAACTTGGGGTACTCTAATATACACGGGGTCACTAAGAAAAATACAGCAGGATGGATAAGCAAAAAGCGTGGAGAGGCACCTAGAATTTCTGGCTAGGCTTACTGGGAGAGGCATCTCATTTAAAGGAACTTCAAAAAGTTGTGAAAAATGCACAGTCAATACAATGGACGTCGTGGACATGTCTGATAAGGAATTCAGATTATTTGTAGTGACCAAACTAACTGAGATGGAAGAGAAAAGAGACAAGGAGCTCCAGGAGATGAGGAAGTCCTTCAATGACTTGAAAGAAGAAATGGATACCTTAAACAAGAACCAGATGGAACGTCTAGGAATGAAGAATGTGATACAGGAAATCAAAACCTCCCTTGAAAGTATTAAAAGTAGGTTAGACCAGGCAGAAGATCGAATATCTAACGTAGAAGACAAAACATCTGACCTAGAAAAAAGCATCAAGAAGATTGAGAAAACAACCATGAAAAATGAGGATAATATACGAGGAATACTGGATACTATCAAGCGCCCCAACATCCGGATAATAGGTATTCCAGAAGAGGAAGAAAATAATAAGGGCCTAGATAATTTATTCCATGAGATCCTGGAAGAAAACTTTCCAAATCTAGAAAGGCACTCAAATATCCAGACCCAGGAAATACATAGGACCCCGGGTAGAATCAACCCAAGAAGATCCTCTCCAAGGCACATTATAGCCAGACTGGCAAAAACAACAGACAAAGACAAGATACTAAAGTTGGCAAGAGGGAAACGCCAGGTTACTTACAAAGGTCACCCTATCAGGCTAACATCGGATCTTTCGGCGGAAACAATGCAAGAAAGGAAAGAATGGGGAAGCATAGTAAAAGTGTTGAGTGAAAAACAATTTCAACCAAGAATATTATACCCGGCAAAATTATCTTTCATATGGGAAAAAAAGATAAAAACATTCTCAAATAAACAAAATTTGAAGGAATTTACCAACTCCAGACCAGCTCTTCAAGAGGTTCTGAAGGGAGTATTATACCAGGAAAACTAAAAAATCAGAGACAGTTATACGAGAACAAAGAGCAACCAAGAAAATGGCTCACTTAATGATAGGATCAGGTACGGAAATATCGATAATTACATTGAATGTCAATGGATTAAATTCTCCAGTAAAGAGACATAGACTGGCTGACTGGGTAAGAAAACAGAAACCCTCTATCTGTTGCCTACAAGAAACTCACCTTATGGATAAAGACATACATAGACTAAAAGTCAAGGGCTGGAAAAAGATACTCCATGCAAATGGAAATCGAAAAAAGGCTGGAGTAGCGATATTGATCTCAGACAAAATAGATTTCAAGACAAAGACTGTAAGAAGAGACAAAGAAGGGCATTATATAATAGTAAATGGGGTAATCCAGCAAGAAGACATAACCCTTATAAATATCTATGCACCCAACTCAGGTGCGCCTAAATATGTGAAGGAAAGACTGTTGGAGCTAAAAGGAGAGATAGGGAGAAATACTATAATTGTTGGAGATCTCAACACCCCATTATCTCCTATAGACAGGTCTTCTAGACAGAAAATAAATAGAGAGATACAGGACTTAAATGATACTATAAATGGAATGGGCTTGACAGATATCTATAGAACTTTCCACCCTACATCCACAACATATACATTTTTCTCACCCCGACATGGAACCTTTTCAAAGATAGATCATATATTAGGACACAAATCAAGCCTTTATAGATTCAAAGGCATAGAAACTGTACCCAGCATCTTCTCTGACCATGATGGAATTAAACTCAAGATTAATTTCAAGACACAACCCCGAAAATACACGAACACATGGAAACTGAACAACCTACTTCTGAATGACTTCTTCACTACTGAAGAAATTAAGGCTGAAATAAAAAAATTTATGGAAACTAATGATAATGAGTACACAAGTGTCCAGAATCTATGGGACACAGCAAAAGCAGTCATAAGAGGAAAATTCATAGCAATTAGTGCACATAAGAAAAGGACAGAAAGATGGCAACTAGATAACTTATCATCATGCCTCAGAGAATTGGAAAAACAACAACAAACAAATCCCCAAAATGCCAGGCGAAAAGAAATAATAAAGGTTCGAGCAGAAATAAATGAAATAGAAAATAAATGAACCATACAGAAAATAAATGAAAGCAAAAGCTGGTTCTTTGAAAAGATTAACAAGATTGACACACCATTGGCTAGACTGATTAAGAAGAAGAAAGAAAGAAACCAGATTAATCAAATATGTGATGAAACAGGCAATATTACCACAGACATAGCAGAAATACAAAATATCATTAGAGGATACTATGAGCAACTTTACGCCAACAAACAAGATAACCTGGAGGAGATGGACAAATTCCTGGATGCATATAATCTACCAAGATTGGATCAGGAAGACATAGAGAACCTGAATAGACCTATAACAAGCCAGGAGATTGAATCAGTAATAAATAACCTCCCAACAAAGAAAAGCCCAGGCCCAGATGGCTTCACTTGTGAATTCTACAAAACTTTTAAGGAAGAGTTAACCCCTATCCTACTAAAATTATTTCTAAAGATTCAAAAGGAAGGAAACCTTCCAAATTCATTTTATGAAGCCTCCATCATCCTCATCCCCAAAACAGATAAGGATATGACAAAAAAGGAAAACTACAGACCAATATCATTGATGAATATAGATGCGAAAATTCTCAACAAAATACTCGCAAATCGTATCCAACAACATATAACAAAGATCATTCATCACGATCAGGTAGGCTTTATACCAGGGATGCAAGGATGGTTCAATATACGCAAGACCATAAATGTAATACACCACATTAACAGAAAGAAAGATAAAAACCATATGATCATCTCAATTGATGCGGAGAAAGCATTTGATAAAATACAGCATCCTTTTATGATTAAGACTCTCAGTAAGATTGGTATAGAAGGGTCATTTCTGAACACAATAAAAGCCATCTATGAAAAACCTACAGCTAACATTATACTGAATGGGGAAAAGCTGAAAGCTTTTCCTCTGAAAACAGGTACTAGGCAGGGCTGCCCACTTTCTCCACTGCTCTTTAATATAGTACTGGAAGTCTTAGCTATTGCAATCAGAGAAGAGAACAATATTAAAGGCATTCGAATAGGCAAAGAAGAATTGAAAATATCTTTATTTGCAGATGACATGATGGTATACTTAGAAGACCCAAAGGTATCCATGAAAAAACTGCTTGAAGTAATAAGTGAATACAGTAAAGTGGCAGGATACAAAATCAATATCCAAAAATCTATAGCATTTCTATTTATGAACAACAAGTTGAACGAAGCAGAGCTGAAGAAAGGAATCCCTTTCACCGTAGTCACAAGGTGTATAAGATACCTAGGGATAAACCTAACTAAGAAAGTCAAAGATCTTTATAAAGAAAACTACGAAAATCTTAAAAGAGACATTGAAAGTGACATAAAAAAGTGGAAGGATATCCCATGCTCCTGGATTGGAAGAATTAACATAATCAAAATGGCAATTCTACCCAAATTAATCTACATGTTTAATGCAATTCCAATCGAAATACCAGAGATATTCTTCAGAGATCTAGAAAGGGCAATCATAGAATTTGTCTGGAACCATAAAAGACCTCGTATTGCAAAAGCAATCCTGCGCAAGAAGAGTGGAGTAGGAGGCATATCACTCCCTGATCCCAAGATATACTATAAAGCTGTGGTCATCAAAACAGCATGGTATTGGCATAAAAACAGACATGTGGACCAATGGAAGAGAATAGAGACCCCAGAAATAACCCCCAAAGCTTACAGCCAACTGATCTTTGACAAAGGATATCAGTCAATCCATTGGGAAAAGGAAAACATCTTTAGTAAATGGTGCTGGAAAAACTGGGTATCCACCTGCAGAAAGATGAAACTGAACCCCCATCTTTCACCACTAACAACAGTCAACTCAAAATGGATCAAAGATCTTAACCTAAAACCTCAAACAATAAAACTACTGGTGGAAAATGCTGGGGAAACTCTGGGGGACATTGGAGTAGGCAAAGACTTCTTAAATAAGACTCCCAAGGCACAGGCAATAATCCCTAAAATAGACAAGTGGGACTATATTAGACTAAGAAGTTTCTGCACAGCAAAGGACACAGTAACAAGTGTGAACCGACAACCCTCAGAATGGGAAAATATTTTCGTTAAATATGCCTCAGACAAGGGACTGATAACCAGAATACATAGGGAACTCAAGTGCCTTATGCGAAAAAAATTATTAACCCAATTAAAAGGTGGGAAAATGAGCTGAACAAAAGTCTCTCTAAGGAAGACATACGAATAGCCAAAAAGCATATGAGGAAATGCTCAACATCCCTCATCATAAGGGAGATGCAGATAAAAACTACAATGAGATACCACCTAACCCCTGTCAGAATGGCAAAGATTAAGAATATAAAAAGTGATAAGTGTTGGCGGGGATGTGGTGAAAAGGGAACCCTCCTACACTGTTGGTGGGAATGTAAACTAGTTCAACCACTGTGGAGAACAATATGGAGGTTCCTCAAAGATCTACAAATAGAACTACCATTCGATCCAGTAATCCCTCTTCTGGGTATTTACCCAAAAGACAGGAGAACGCTCAGTCAGAAAAGTGCTTGCACATCAATGTTTATTGCAGCATTATTCACAATTGCCAAGACATGGAACCAACCTAAATGTCCACAAACTGATGAATGGATTGGAAAAGTGTGGTATATATACTCTATGGAATACTACTCAGCCATAAAAAATAACAAGGCCCTGGAATTTGATAGAAAGTGGTCAGATACGGAGGATATATTGCTGAGTGAAGTAAGCCAGGATATGAAAGAAAGATATTGTATGTATCCACTCAATATATACCGACTATCAGCATTCTATGATAGTGAAAAAAAAATTGGAGGACATAAAAGCAGTGAAGGTACTTAATGAGAATAGGACAGTGTGGAATGGGGGAAGTAAGGAGAAGAGGATAGAGAAAGATAACAAATGAACAATAGAGAGGCAGGACATTAGTGAGAAACAGATATGGCTTATTAACTGTTGATGTTGACATGTATAGTATTCTCAACTGGATTTGTCTGAGAAGTATTTCATGATGGGCAAAGTATTTGTACAAGCAACATGAGAAATAGCGATGGACTGTCTTAAAAAATAATTAGAATAATAATAATGATTGGGGAAAACATAGAAAAGATATTGAATGTTGAAGCGGGGAGATTAATGTCTCTGTACTGACTGACATGCATGGCATTCCCTTTTGAAAAAGTAATGTAATACAATGTAAAGTTATATGTAATTCAATGTAATATAAAGAAGAATATGATGATAATAAAAAAATTAAAAAAAAAAGTTGTGAAAAATGGATTTAATGTATGGATTTATTTTGGTGCAAAAAAATTTAAAAAATAAAAACTCATGCACTGTTTTCATAATATGGATTTTCCTTGAATGTTTTAAAGACTCTTCATGCATAAGTCCAGACTAAAAAGATTGATAGAGGTAGTTCGTATCTAATGTTTAGAAATCAAAATAAAGAATCAAGAAAGATATGAAATATTTTCCAAATTAAAAAAAAAAGATAAATCTCTAGAAGTTGACCCTGATGAAATGAAAATATATGATTTACCTGATGAGAAGTTTAAAGGAAAATTAATGAAGGTTTTTACTTGGGTCACAAAAGTAATGCATGAACAACAAATGCTACCAGTCCTTCTCAAATTACTCCAAAAAAATTGAAAAAGAGTGAATAGTACAAACTTATTTCATGAGAGTAGAATTATCTTGATACCAAAGGGACTACAAGAAAACAAATTATAGGCTAATATTCCTGATGAATACCAATGCAAAAATTCTCAACAAAATACTAGCGTGCCATGTTTAACACCATATTAAAAGAATTATTCACCATGATCAAGCTTAGGGATTCGAGGGTGTTTCAACATATGCAAATCAATAAATGTTACACACCATAATAACGAATGAAGGGCAAACTACATATAATAACTTCAATATATACAGAAAAGTATTTGACAACATTTAATGTCTTTTCATGATAAAATGCTCAAGAGATCCAGTGTAGACAGAAGATACCATTATACAATAAAGGTCGTCTATGAAAGTACAAAGCTAACATTGTAATCTGTGGTGGAAAATTTATGGCTTTTCCTCTAAAGTAAAAAATAAAACATAGCACTGAACTTTCTAGCCAGCGCAATTTGTCAAGGAAAAAATAATAATCACTCCACACCCCTAGAAAAATAAGTGAACTTGTTTCTATTAGTTGATGGCATGATCTTTTTGTCAAAGGGTGCGAATGCTTGCTGAAGACAGAGAGATGGAAAGTGAGAAATCACCTTCCCTCAGGGGGGATGGCCATGCCTCAATTTCTTCTCCTCTATTCTCCTCTCAGGATTTTGGGCATGCACGTACATGTGCCTGGAGTGAGTTTTAAGCCACTAGGTCTAGGACTCAAACCATGGTCAACTATGTGAGAGTTCAGTAACATAACCATTACACCACTGCTGGTCCTGACATGATCTTTTATAGAGAAAACACTAAACACTCCACCAGAAAACAACAATTAGAACTCAATAAAACAATGCAATACAATACAATATCTGAAGATACAAAAATGAACATACAAAAATCAACTAACAGCATACTATCCAAAAATAAAGTTTTGAAAAATCACATCTATAATAATGTAACACCAAGGCCTAAATTTAACCAAACAGTTGAAAGAGCTGTACACTAAAGACTGTAAAACATTGATAAAAGAAATTAAAGATGGCACAGTAAAAAAAGTTTTTGTTCATAAGTTGGAAGAATTAATGCTGTTAATATGTCCATACTAAGCAAAAAACTTACAAATTCAATGCAATTCCTATAAAAATTTATAATTTATCATGGAATATAAAAAGCAATCATAAAAATTGTTTTGATCCACAAATAAAACTCAAATAGCCAAAGCAATGAGCAAAAAAGTAAATATATAAATAAAGCAGATTGAATCATACTACTGGGTTTCAAAATATAGAACAAAGCTATAGTAATCAAAAGAGCATGGTACTGGGACAAAAATAGATCCATAAATCAACTCAATAGGATATAGAGTCCCCAAATAAACCCATGCATTTATGTTCAGATTGTCAAAAACAATGACAAGAGTACACAATGGGACATTAGCAGTCTAGTTAATAAATGATGTGAGTCAGCTCTGGAGACCTGGTAGTTAAAAAAGCTGAATTGCGTATGATCAATGGCATGAATTGAGTCCCAGATCCTGCAGTTTAGGAGGCATTTCAGATATGTGCAAGCATGTCCAACATCCCAAAAGAAGAGAAATATGGAGGAGAAGGGTTTGTGGCATGACCATTCCCCATGGAGGGTGCTTTCTCCTCTCTTTCCCCATCTCTCTCTCTCTCTCTCTCTCTCTCTCTGTCACTGTCTCTCAAGTGAGAGATATTGGGGCCAATGTATGTGCCTTGTAGCAACAACATCTCCAACAAAATGATGTTGTGAAAAATAGATAACCACATGCAAAAGAATGAATTTGGATCCTTATCTTACCCTATATTGAAGAACCAACTAAAAATGAATTAATAACTTAAATATAAGACCTGAAATTGTCAAACTGCTAGAATAAAACTTAGGAAGAAAGTTCCACAATATTGTTCTAGAAAAAGATTATTGGACTATGACCCCAAAATAGAGGCAATAAAAAGGCGGAAATATACAAGTGGGATTGCATCAAACTAAAAAGTTTCCTCACAGCAAAGGAAATAATCAAAAGCACAAAGAAGGAACTCACAGATTGGAAGAAACTGTTTGCAAGTCATACTTCTAATCATGGGCTAATAGCCAACCTATGCAAAATCTAAAACAGCAAAGGCAAAAATAAATACATAAACTCAATTTTTAAATGGGCAAAGGGTCCAGGTACCCACTTATTAAAAGTGGGTATCAGCTGATGGCATAATGGTTACATTGCTGGACTCCCATGTAGTCGACCACGGTTTGAGTCTCAGACCCGGTGGCTTAAACTCACTCTGGGTGCATGTGTGTGCATGCCCAAGGTCCCAAGAGGATACTGGAGGAAAAGGGGTTGTGGCATGGCCATTCCCTCTGGGAGGTTATTTCTCACTTTCTGTCTGTCTGTGTCTGTCTGTCTTTCTGAAGAGTACACGTGCCCTATAGTAAAATTCTCTCCCACCCCCCCCCCACACACACACAGAAAAAGCATGTGAACGACTGACAGTTGTATTTTTTGTCTTAGGAAATAAAGATTGGTTTAGTGCTTGACTTATTTTATTAATTAGTACATGAGATCAATAGAATAAAAAATGGAGGCCAGGGGTAAAAAGCAACTCTCTGTGAGGATAATCTACATGGGAGGAGTCCAGATAAGACTTCCTTGAGAATGCCAGGTGTGTGTGTGTGCTCATGATTTGGTGCTGTCTGAAGTTGAGGGGTAGACTACAGTGTCAAGACTCTGTTGGAACAAATGAAAAGGCAACTCACAGAATGGGAGAAAATATTTCCAAATCATACATGTGATAAGTGGCTTGTAACCCAAATATGTAAGGAGCTCTAACAATACAATAATCAAAAGATAATTCAACTAAAACATAGACAAAGGATATGGGTAGACATTTCTTCAAAGAAAAGATACAAATGGATCAATAAACACATGAAGATATGCAATACCATTAGTCAGGAAAACACAAACCAATACCACAATGAGAAACCACATCATTGACGTACAGATGGCCATTGAAAAAAGGGAAATGATTACATGTGTTGATGAAGGGAACAGGGAGTGACTGCTAGTGGGTACAGGATATTAACTGGGGTGATTAAAATGTTCTACAGTTGGACTGTGGTAGTACTTCACACATCTGCAAATATACTTTAAAAACAATAAATTGACTGGGTGAGCCTGTAATACAGTGGTTAAGTGTCATGCATAGTACACCATACCCCACATGACTGGCCATGGTTTGAATTCTAGTTTTTGGTGGTGTGTAAAACATGCCTAATACATGATGTTAAGCATTAGAAAGTGAGATAAAAGAAATTCCATTTCTTCTTACTCTCTTTCCCTCTAGACTGACAGGAAATGTGGCTCTCCTCATCGTCTCTGCCTTTTTAGAACAGTACGTGAATCATTTAGATACTTGTGCATCAGCTTATAGGTCAACAATGGCCAATAGGCCTTCTACTGAGAAGGATTGTTTTGAATATCAGAACTGATGTACTCTTACGTGGTTCATGCAAAGGAAACTAAGACCAGCACGTCTGCGGTGAGGTTTGCCTATCTTCTGACAGCTGCTGATGATGCAAGATGATGATTAAGCGTCCTACGTTTCTTTCTTCTTTTCTTTTGCTTTTAAATTTTGCTACAAGGGACATGCACTTGCTGGAGAAAAAGAGAGAGAGAGAGAAACAGAGATGGAGAAAGTGGGAAATCATCCCCTTGAGAGATGGCCCCTTCTCCATCCTCCCCTCAGAATTTGGGGCACAAATGCACATATGTCCAGTGTGTTTTTCTTAACTTTTATTTATTTATTTTTTAGAGAGATTTTTGCTATAGTGCATGTGCACTCACAAGAGAGACAGAGAGACAGAGAGAGAGAGAGAGGCAGAAAGTTGAAAAATAGCCTCCCAGGAGGGCGGGTCATGCTGCAGTCCCTTCTCCTCCGTTCTCCTCTTGGGATTTTAGGCACGCTCGCACATTCACCTGGTGTGAGTTTTAAGTCACCAGGTCTGGGACTCCAACCATGGTCAACTACGTGGGAGTCCAGCAGTGTAACCACTACGCCAACTGCTGGTCCTGCCCAGCATGTTTTTCATGCCACCTGGTCCAGGACTCAAACCATGCAGTCATAGGGGACCCAGCCACGGCAAACACGATGCCACCTGGCTGTCAAACCACGCAGTCACACGAGACCCAGCCTGGCCACCACGATGCCACCTGGCTGTTTACCCCACGTTTCTTATGGTGTAACATAAGCAGGAGTCCCAGTCTTTGTCTTTAGTTATATAGTTTTTCTTAAATGTAAATTTCCCCAAATCAGTCTTCTCAGGGCCCCCTTCACCTCTTTGTTCCTGAGGCTGTAGATGAGGGAGTTGAGGAGTGGGGTGACGATGTTGTAGAAGAGGGTGAGGAGCTTGCCCTGGTCCTGGGAGGCGCTGGTTCCTGGCTGCATGTACATGTAGATGATGTTCCCGTAGAACAGCGAGACCACGGTGGGGTGGGAGCCGCAGGTGTTGAACACTTTGTGCCTTCCTGAGGATGACTGCATACTCAAGACGGCCCTCATGATGTAGCCGTAGGACACCAGGATAAATGCCAGGGGCGAGAGCACGATGTCCATGGCCAGGATGAAGGCGATGCCCTCTACCACGGCAGTGTGGACGCAGGCCAGCCGGATGAGGGCCGGCATCTCACACAGGAAGTGGTCCACCTTGCGGTGCCCACAGCGGGGTAGCCGCAAGGTCATGGGAGACATAATCAAGGAGTTGGCCACCCCACAGCCCCAGGCCACAGACACCAAGCCCAGACAGAGCCGTGGGCTCATGATCACCACGTAGTGCAGGGGCTTGCAGACGGCCATGAAGCGGTCGTACGCCATGACCGCCAGGAGCAGGCACTCCACGCCACCGAGACCCAGGGACAGGAAGAGCTGGACCGCGCAGCCCGCGTAGCTGATGGTCTGGTCGCGCCCCACCAGGTTGTAGAGCAGCTGGGGGATGGAGCTGGTGGTGAAGCTGAGGTCCAGGAAGGACAGGTGCGTGAGGAAGAAGTACATGGGGCTGTGCAGGTGGGGGTCCAGCCGGGACACCAGGATGATGGTGGCGTTGCCCACAAGGGTCAGGAGGTAGGCCACCAAGATGACCACGAAAAGGATCCTTTCCAGATGGGGGCGGTCGGAGAACCCCAGAAGGATGAAGGCCCCGTGGGCGCTGTGGTTGCCCTCCATCTCTACTGCGCTAGGAGAATAGGATATTGGGGGGAAAGTCACTCAAGCCACTCTCACCACCATCATGCTAACAGTATTTGAGAGTTCTAATAGTGTGTGGGTTCATAGATTAATACATTAATAACAGACATAACTGGGTTGAAAATGTATAATTTGGAGGTGAAAATGTCTTTTGAACAAAACACAAAACCTAAATATGATTTTGTTCAAATTTAAATATAAAAATAGTTTAATTTTAAAAATATATGAAGTCAACATGTATGTTGGGTATGTTTTCCCAAAAATAGAAAATATCTTTTGAATGTAAAACTATCTTTCAAAATTTAAGAAAAAAACTTTTTAAATAGAAAATTCTTACATTCTGCTGCTAGCTTCTGACTCCTCTGAAGAAAGCTACACGTGAATGAGTTCAAGTTCACACTTTACATGAAATAACTACGCAAATACAACTTTTGTTTGTACTCTCCTTCACCTGGGGCGACAGGCAGGTTGGGATTAAGTTCCTTCTCCTCTCAGAGCAATTAATTTTGCAAATGCATGTAAGACTGGTTTAAATGGTCACTAATTACTAGCAGCTACCAATTCCTGGGAAGGTCTGATTCTCCTGAACTTCTTATGAAAACTCAGACTTATATCGAGTTTCCTGTATTCAGTAAGAAACTCCACATTTTATTAATGTAATAATTGTTATTTTCCTCATGTATCTAAAGGATGACTTTAACCAGATTTTTGAAATTTTGAAAAAGATAAAATGTGAATGTGAGTTGTGACACACTTCACGTGAGGTGATTGTTGCTTTACTCTAGAATCACAAATGAAAGTCAATTAAAGCCTCCCAACTGCATTTGTCATGATTTTGTCTTTAGACAGAAGCTGTAGAACTGAGGCTCTCCTGTCCTAGAAAATCCCTTCCCTGCAATGAGACTCTCAATAACACAGCAGTTTGCTTAAGACCAAGCAAGAGCATCTTCCTGTCACTCGCCTGTCCATGCTCTGGCTAAGGCCAGCCTGACCTGGTCGGGACCTGCCCAGAATAACCTCCCCACTGAGGACTTCAGAGTGAGCCACACAGGGACTTCCATCACATCTGCAGAATCTCGTCACTTTAAACGTAACGTAATCACAGGGACAATGCTGGTCATAGTCATGGGTCTGCTCACAAGGATCGGGGTCACAACTGTGGTGGGCTGCTTCAGGATTCTGTCCACCAAGCTGAGTCAGATACCTCCAGGGTTCACAAGTCCTCAACATGCTTCTAATGCATGAGAAGATTTGAGACATGCTGGTCTAAAGAGTTATTGAATTTTAGCCACAATAATGTCTCTGTTTTTATTGCAACTAACTGACTTTGTGATAATAAGCTTTTTCTCATTATCTTTTTCAGTCTGGCTTTAGTTTTATTCTTTGTTTTCTTATTTATTTATTTATTTATTTATTTATTTATTTATTATGTGACCAATTTCTATTTATAATGAGCTGCCTTGGAATGCATGACATTTGAGTAATTTCTGTTTAAGTAATGAATAAAACAAGTTTCTAACTGAAGAGATATCCAATTAGATTCTAGGCCATGTTGATTTATTTAAAACCTGGTTTTGACTTCTTCGCCTTGATTCTAGAGTCAAAACTCTAGATGTGTAGAGGGAGGGATAGATACCTGAATAACTCATATGTATTTGTTGGTGGGTGTGTATACGTGTGTGTATGTGTATATACACAAGTATGTAAATGCAGCATACACATGCACATTTGCATCTGCATAACAAGACATCTTTATTTGCCATACATGTTCTCCCTCACTCTCACATAATTTGTCTTTGGTGCCCCAGAAGCCCGAGCCCCCTTTTCTCTCTGTAGCTGGGGGTGCTATGGCAGTCTCAATCCTGTCCCTTCTCTGAATCTCATACTTGTGTGGGATTCTGTGCACACGTGAAGAATTAAATGCCTTTCTCCTGTTTACCTGTTTTTATGTCAATTTAATTTTTTAAAAACCTAGAAAGGTGTAGGGAAACCATTTTTTTTCTTCTAACCCAGAGAGCTGAACGAGGTCAGGGGGAAGCTAGTGCTTCAGTCCCCTGTTTTCCAGGTCTCTCGGTTCTGCTGTTCAGTTTTTCCTCCATCTTTGCTGTGTTTGCGCGCCCCCTGCTGGCAGTCAGCTGCTACCGCGCCTGCTTTCACCTGACGGCCCCTGAGGAGGCGCCTCAGGAGTTACAACCTCTTCCTAGGTCTCCTGCCCTGCCCGGTGCGTTGCTCCTTGTCTTTTGTCAGTGGATGCCTTTGCTGATGCGCTTTGCTTTCAGGAAAATGGGCATTTCCGTTGTGAAGTGAACGAACTTGTGCTGGCATCTGTATCAAGGTTTATGGTCTGTAAATTCTGTCTCCATAAAGCTGTTCAATTTTAAGAAAAGGTCATTTTCAAGTGATAGTGGGTTTTTTCCTTCCACCTGCTAATACATATTCCCCCCACGGTTTGGGGGAGAAAGCAGCTTTGGTACTCTCTCATGTCATGTGATGTCCCTTGTGAAAGAAAGAATTGAGGATCCCATGGCAGGTGGGGACGGCTGCAGTGAGCTCCTGCCGTGGGGAGAGGCTGGGATCAACTCCAAATCCCGCATGGCACGAGAGCCCGGGATTCTGGCCAAACTGACCTACGGAGATTCTTGTCACTGAAGGCCAGGGGTCAGCACCCCTGGGGGCCGGCAGAGGGAGAAATCCACTCAGACGTGGAGGGTGGAAATTCTGCCTGGACCGACAGGACCAGATCTTTGTTAAAACTGGATTTCATAGGACATTCACCGAGACCCGAGATAAATTCAGAGACGGACTGATGTTTGACTAAGCAAAGAACCGCTGTGGCCTTCCATGGAGCTGTGACAGCCAGCGTCTGCCTCAGACTGGCCCAGGTGGGCTGTCTGCTCATGCCGCACCACGGTCCACCCCAAGGCTGAGCTCTCTAAGGGCCGGGAAGGAGAATAAAGACTGCGAACCAGAAGTAATCATGCCTCCCATCAAGGCTGTGCACACAGCACGGGAGCTGTGACAGGGTCCCCCACGCGCTGCGGAGAACGCGGTGTGACTTCTTTTTGGAGAGATTTTTGCTTTAGGGTGTGTGTGCTCGCCAGAGACAGAAAGCAAAAACTCTCCCTCAGTGGGGATGGCCACACTGCATTCCCTTGTCCTCCATTCTCCTCTCAGGATTTTGGGCACACATGCATGTGTGCCTGGCCTGAGTTTTAAGCCCCCGGGTCCGGGACTTGAACTGTGATCAACTACGTAGGAGTCCAGTGATGTAACCATCATGCCATCTGCTGGTCCTGTGCTGTAATTTGCTAATCCAGTCTCATTAGAGGAAGGCGGGAAGATCCTGTGCTCTCACAGCTCTCCACCGCACGCCTCGGTCTTTCTGTTTCCTGCAGGAGGCTGCGTGCTTGGCCTTCTGACCTCACAGGCCGCAGGGCAGGTGTCAGTGGGCACTTCCTCCGCTTCAGTACCACCCTGGGCTGGGAAACCAACTTCGGGTCTACAGTTACTGTCCTTTAGGTAGAACTTGTTTGCTACCAAGAGGCCCATAGGAGCCCCAATAATTTTTTTCCAACAAAAACTTTATTCAGCTCATTCAGAAAACATTAGCAAAATTAAGTTCAATTGCAATTTCACATGTACCAAAAATACAGATGATACAGTGATAACTCACAGATACAAATATGATAAATTAAAATTTCACAAAAGGTCACGAACATTTGCACACCCATCAGCCCTTCTGCTCAGGCTAAGTGCTCTTTCGATGACGTAAAGTAACAGACACGCTGCTGGGAGCGGTCGGGGAGGCCAACGTGAAGCTGCGTGCGAGGCTTCATTAGTCGACAACACACAGTCTTCACCCGTCCACTGCATGTTTATCTGTAGATCGTCAGAAATACCTCTTGGGCCCATCAGGTACAAGACTGTCAGAAAAATCTTTGAGGATTTTTAAAATAAAGTATTTTATTCTAATTCCCCTTACCCAGTAACTGACTCAGGTCCAAGAAGTGAGTAAAGGAATGGTTATACTTTTTAGCTGGTTCAAGTCAGGCCTCCGTCTACTCCATCAGGATGCTGTTGGTCTCACGGTCTGAGAAGGACTCGAGCTGCTGGGAGGTCTCACTGCTGGTACTCCGGGCCAGCTGGCTGCGGCTGCAGCTCTCTGCAGGCCTGCAGGCTCGCACCTCTGCTAAGCACGCCTGACTGAGCCGCCATGCTTGTCTCTCTACCTCTGCCCCCTCCTTTCAGGACTTTGGACTCTCGTGCACACACCCCGCGTGCTCGCCAAGTCATCAGGTCCAGGACCCCAAGTGCACTGTCGGCCCTGAGCAATCCAGCGGCCGTAACTACCACACCACAGACCGGCCCTGGGGAAGCTAGCTTTCTTTCTTTCTTTCTTTCTTTCTTTCTTTCTTTCTTTTTTTTTTTTTTTTTTGGAGAGATTTTTGCTATAGGGCACGTGCGCTCGCCAGAGAGACAGAGACAGAAAGACAGAAAGCGAGAAATCACCCCCCAGGGGGGATGGCCATGCTGCAATCCCTTCTCGGGATCCTGGGCATGCACGCACACGTGCCCGGCGTGAGTTTAAGCCACCAGGTCTGGAGCTTGCACCACGGTCGACTACGTGGGAGTTCAGCGACATAGCCATTACGCCAACTGCTGGTCCCAGTTGGGGAAGCTTTCTTGATCCCTCAATTGCCTGAGCTGTCTCCCCCCTTCGACCCCTTCCTCCTCTCAAACTCTGCTTCTCGCTGCCTTGCTTTCCCAGACAGGTCCTGACGAGGAGCAGGAGTCCTGTCCTGCCCCCAGCGGCTCAGCAACAGCAACCTCCCAACGCTGCCTCTGGCGGAGGTTTCCGATGTCCTGTAAATTGTGAGGTCGACCCAGGGGCCCTCTTCTTGCTCTTACCAGCCCCAGGCAGAAGGGGAAGGGGCTACGAAGCTGTAGGGACCAAAACCTGATGTGAAGACAGGGGAATGAGGGCCATCTGCCAGGCCAGGCACGTCATTTTATTTCACATTTTATTTCCTTTTGTTCCGTGAATGTTATTTCGGCTTTTCTGCCAGTGTGCCTGCCATTGGGATGTCTGAAAAAAGAAGTGGAATCCACTCTGCAGGTTTTTAAAATGTGCTCTGGGTCCCAGGTGTAAGGCCGTTCCCTGGGAGGTTTGTAGAGTGCCGGGCACCCCCTCCCCGTGACCTGCTAAATCAGAACCTGCCTTCAAGGACCCAGGTACAGGCTGGGACCGTGAGCAGGGCAGCCGACAGGTGCGGGCGTGCACAGAGAGCGGGGTGGCCGACAGGTGTGGGTGTGCAGGGCGTGGGCAGTGAGGCAGTGGGCAGGTGTGGGTGTGCGGGGCGTGGGCAGTGAGGCAGTGGGCAGGTGTGGGTGTGCGGGGCGTGGGCAGTGAGGCAGTGGGCAGGTGTGGGTGTGCGGGGCGTGGGCAGTGAGGCAGTGGGCAGGTGTGGGTGTGCATGGGAATGGGAAAGCCAGGCTGTGCCCTCCAGGACGGGGAGTCCTTTAAGGGTCATCTGCTCTTTAAGAGTTCATGGCTGGAATGGGGCCAGACCTGGCGTACCTTCGAACAAATGATTTAACCTCCGAGTTGCAAGTACGAAGTAGGCAGAACAGGAACACGGTGACCACGCCGACCTCAGACAAAGGCAGAGGAGATGAGTGGGGCCGACAGTCACGGGGCCAGGGCAGGAGCCTACACCGGGGTCCCGCTCGCAGTGACCGTGTCCTTAACCCACATGTTGCTGTTACACATCAGCTTTTTGATTTATTTAGAATCTTACACCAGAAAATACAGAAATAGGGTGAAGGGTAGAGAAAACTGATTCGACAAAAGCTCCGGGTGGGAGCTTGGGAGACAGGAGGCCTGAGCCTGCTCCGTTTCAGTGTCCGACGCTGTTGGAGAGGAGAGGCGCTGGGTCCGAGCTCAGAGCAGCGAGAGAGGCGGGGTCGCTCAGACTAAACCCCTAGAACGCTGGTCATGAATTAAAAAAGAACGACGATGAAAATGAACCTCTGCTCATGAGTAGGAGTCTGCTACTTGGCACTCAGGTGTAAACTGGGGGACGCCTCGTTGCAACCCTTCACGTTGCTCTTTGTTTTTCATAGATGTACACACACGTTTAATCCCAAAGGGCGCATGTGAGAGAGAGAAAAAAGAGAAAAGCACCCCGTGGGGCCTGGTCACACCCTAGCACGTGTGCAGCCGGCAGGCTAAGACGTGAGCCCTGGCCGGCTCTGCAGGGTCTGCCTCTGCACAGGCTGACCACTGCCCTGGGGGGGTTACAATCCCTTTGTCTTCTTTTACTGGATGATCTGGAAGGCGTTCTGCGATTCACTCGTAAAACACATACCAATGACACTGGAGCTTTCTAGAAGTCCAGGGAGTTGCAGGTGGAGACCAGACCTGCTCCGACAGTGCAGATGCCACCATGGCCCCGGGCAGGTGGCCACCAGCCTGCGAGGCCTCACTCCTTGCCCACCGCCCTGGTGCCCAGCAGCAGTCTTCTCAGGGCCCCCTTCACCTCTTTGTTCCTGAGGGTGTAGATGAGGGGGTTGAGGAGCGGGGGTGACGATGTTGTAGAAGAGGGTGAGGAGCTTGCCCTGGTCCCGGGAGGCGCTGGCTCCCGGCTGCATGTACATGTAGATGATGTTCCCGTAGAACAGCGAGACCACAGTGAGGTGGGAGCTGCAGGTGTTGAAGGCCTTCTGCCGCCCAGACACTGACCTCGTCTGCAGCACGGCCCTCGCGATGTAGCCGTAGGACACCAGGATGAACGCCAGGGGCGACAGCACGATGCCCACGGCCAGGATGAAGACGGTGCTCTCAACGGCCACGGTGTTGATACAGGCCAGCCGGATGAGGGCCGGCATCTCACACAGGAAGTGGTCCACCTTGCGGTGCCCACAGCGTGGCAAGAGCAAGGTCACTGGGGACATGGCCAGGGAGTTGGCCACCCCACAGCCCCAGGCCACAGACACCAAGCCCAGACAGAGCCGTGGGCTCATGATCACCACGTAGTGCAGGGGCTTGCAGACGGCCACGAAGCGGTCGTACGCCATGACCGCCAGGAGCAGGCACTCCACGCCACCGAGACCCAGGAACAGGAAGAGCTGGACCGCGCAGCCCGCGTAGCTGATGGTCTTGTCGCGCCCCGCCAGGTTGTAGAGCAGCTGGGGGATGGAGCTGGTGGTGAAGCTGAGGTCCAGGAAAGACAGGTGCGTGAGGAAGAAGTACATGGGGCTGTGCAGGTGGGGGTCCAGCCGGGACACCAGGATGATGGTGGTGTTGCCCACAAGGGTCAGGAGGTAGGCCACCAAGATGACCACGAAGAGGATCCTTTCCAGATGGGGGCGGTCGGAGAACCCCAGAAGGATGAAGGCCCCGTGGGTGCTGTGGTTGCCCTCCATCTCTACTGCGCCTGAGGGGGAAAGACCAGTCCTGGTGACAGCCGGTGTGAAGGGCGCGTGCTGTCAGCCAGGCATTGTCTACGCCGCCCACACGGATGCCCTTGCCCACGTCAGCCGAGCACAGTGTGGGCTGGCGCTGTTACAGTCCTCCTCAGCTCGTGGGAGAGGACTGGCCCGGGCGTTAGGCAGACCATCACAGGCACTGAGGGGAAGACACGTTTGAACCCAGAAATGTGTCTTAGTTCTTCATCCTTAACCACCCTGTGCTCTCCTCTAGCTCCAACGGGCAAAAGATAAACCTTGCAGTGACCAGCCGGTGGTTCCTCCAAAGACCCAATCCTGCACTCCTGCCAGAACCCCGAAGGCCGCAGACGGAGCCCAGATAATCCATCGACAGCGTTCGGGACATGTCGGCCGTTCGCAGTATACTCTCTACTCTTCACCCAAAAGATTGCGCGTCCATGTGATTGTTATTTCTTAGGCATTTTAACTCACCCAATTACATAAGTCTAATAATGTATGGGACAACAGAATACTACTAAACATAAAAAGGAAACATCACACACATGAACTCTTTCTCTCCCTCTTAATTGGTCTGATACTGAAAAAATGTAGTATATGGGTTTTTTGTCTTCAGAAGGACTTGAGGGTAAAAATTAAATATTTGTAAATTAAATATAACCTAACTGCAGTAATTTATACATATGTGCAGAAATTGCTATCAAATTTCAATTCTAAAAATGCATCACGTTCAAAGCAAGGTGTGGTTGATGAGCCAAACCACAGATCTTACAAATATCAAGAAGCGGATTCATTTTCAAATGTGTTTTGAATTTTTTGAAATATAAACATGCATTTTTTAACGAAAGCCAGGCTATGAAAGACAGGCATTGCATGTCTCCGCTGAATACCGGATGTCTGCACTCTACAGCAGAAACGGAAAGGCCGGAAGGTGTACGAGCAGGGAGGGCACGGAGGGTGCTGGCCACAGCAACAGGAGGTGTGGGCAATGGTGGGAAGGAGGCGCCAGGGGGAAACGGACTAAACATTTAATAGACACACAAACAAAAAGTGATCTGCTAATGTCTTAGACTTGGCTAATACGCACCACGTTCATGCTGGGGAAAACCGTGTTATACAACTGTAAAGATGTACAGTGATTAAATGTGAATGAAAAATAACTAAAAAATGTAAAATGTACAAATGGTTGGTAAATGCAGACATCTCTGGGCTTGTTAAATAAAGTTGATGGATAATACAAACAGACAACATGGAAATAAGTCCATGAGATTAGGCAGGAAAGTTTGGAAGGTAAAATGATATACCCTCCCGGGGCACCAGGCGGACTGAGGCTGCAGGCCCGACCTTTCCGAATCTCCACGCATCCCCACCGTTTCTCCTCCTTGGACCCCAGGTTGGTGGTCTGGGACTTTAAGGCGAACTCCCACCCCACCCCACCCACAATCCGGATCGAGCCGGCCAGCAGTTCCGGGCACCAGGCGGACTGAGGCTGCAGGCCCGACCTTTCCGAATCTCCACGCATCCCCACCGTTTCTCCTCCTTGGACCCCAGGTTGGTGGTCTGGGACTTTAAGGCGAACTCCCACCCCACCCCACCCACAATCCGGATCGAGCCGGCCAGCAGTTCCGGGCACCAGGCGGACTGAGGCTGCAGGCCCGACCTTTCCGAATCTCCACGCATCCCCACCGTTTCTCCTCCTTGGACCCCAGGTTGGTGGTCTGGGACTTTAAGGCAAACTCCCACCCCACCCCACCCACAATCCGGATCGAGCCGGCCAGCAGTTCCGGGCACCAGGCGGACTCAGGCTCCAGACCTGACAAACCTGGTCCTGTCACTCATCTTCTGACACTTTCCCACTAGCCTTTGGACTCTGAATTCTGGTGATTTGAATAGTGCGCGGCGCGCTTGCGCGCCGCGCGATTTCCTTTTTTCAGTTTGTTTTTCTTTGCTCTTGGGGTG
Organism: Tupaia tana; assembly: GCA_026018925.1. Classification (NCBI taxonomy): domain Eukaryota; kingdom Metazoa; phylum Chordata; class Mammalia; order Scandentia; family Tupaiidae; genus Tupaia; species Tupaia tana. Next base: position 3,597,225 of record JAKSZU010000015.1, read on the forward strand.
TTGCTTATTCAGTCAATTGTAGGCTCACCTGTCCTTAGAGACAGTGAGGACTTTGGGCCATCCAGGGTAGTGGCAACAGTTAATGGTAATTGTGAGCAACAGGTAGGCCAACCATAAGGGAAATCCTCAATTTTCTAAGCCTGTACAACTATTAACAATCAGTTAGGAAGAAACATATAGAATACCTAATGACTAAGAACAATCACAGAGGCTCCAGAAATATGAGCAACCAACAAAAGGCCTCTCCCTCAAGGGAAATCATCAAGCCTACATCACCCACAGTCAATACAATGGACGTCGTGGACATGTCTGATAAGGAATTCAGATTATTTGTAGTGACCAAACTAACTGAGATGGAAGAGAAAAGAGACAAGGAGCTCCAGGAGATGAGGAAGTCCTTCAATGACTTGAAAGAAGAAATGGATACCTTAAACAAGAACCAGATGGAACTTCTAGGAATGAAGAATGTGATACAGGAAATCAAAACCTCCCTTGAAAGTATTAAAAGTAGGTTAGACCAGGCAGAAGATCGAATATCTAACGTAGAAGACAAAACATCTGACCTAGAAAAAAGCATCAAGAAGATTGAGAAAACAACCATGAAAAATGAGGATAATATACGAGGAATACTGGATACTATCAAGCGCCCCAACATCCGGATAATAGGTATTCCAGAAGAGGAAGAAAATAATAAGGGCCTAGATAATTTATTCCATGAGATCCTGGAAGAAAACTTTCCAAATCTAGAAAGGCACTCAAATATCCAGACCCAGGAAATACATAGGACCCCGGGTAGAATCAACCCAAGAAGATCCTCTCCAAGGCACATTATAGCCAGACTGGCAAAAACAACAGACAAAGACAAGATACTAAAGTTGGCAAGAGGGAAACGCCAGGTTACTTACAAAGGTCACCCCATCAGGCTAACATCGGATCTTTTGGCGGAAACAATGCAAGAAAGGAAAGAATGGGGAAGCATAGTAAAAGTGTTGAGTGAAAAACAATTTCAACCAAGAATATTATACCCGGCAAAATTATCTTTCATATGGGAAAAAAAGATAAAAACATTCTCGAATAAACAAAATTTGAAGGAATTTACCAACTCCAGACCAGCTCTTCAAGAGGTTCTGAAGGGAGTATTATACCAGGAAAACTAAAAAATCAGAGACAGTTATACGAGAACAAAGAGCAACCAAGAAAATGGCTCACTTAATGATAGGATCAGGTACGGAAATATCGATAATTACATTGAATGTCAATGGATTAAATTCTCCAGTAAAGAGACATAGACTGGCTGACTGGATAAGAAAACAGAAACCCTCTATCTGTTGCCTACAAGAAACTCACCTTATGGATAAAGACATACATAGACTAAAAGTCAAGGGCTGGAAAAAGATACTCCATGCAAATGGAAATCAAAAAAAGGCTGGAGTAGCGATATTGATCTCAGACAAAATAGATTTCAAGACAAAGACTGTAAGAAGAGACAAAGAAGGGCATTATATAATAGTAAATGGGGTAATCCAGCAAGAAGACATAACCCTTATAAATATCTATGCACCCAACTCAGGTGCGCCTAAATATGTGAAGGAAAGACTGTTGGAGCTAAAAGGAGAGATAGGGAGAAATACTATAATTGTTGGAGATCTCAACACCCCATTATCTCCTATAGACAGGTCTTCTAGACAGAAAATAAATAGAGAGATACAGGACTTAAATGATACTATAAATGGAATGGGCTTGACAGATATCTATAGAACTTTCCACCCTACATCCACAACATATACATTTTTCTCACCCCGACATGGAACCTTTTCAAAGATAGATCATATATTAGGACACAAATCAAGCCTTTATAGATTCAAAGGCATAGAAACTGTACCCAGCATCTTCTCTGACCATGATGGAATTAAACTCAAGATTAATTTCAAGACACAACCCCGAAAATACACGAACACATGGAAACTGAACAACCTACTTCTGAATGACTTCTTCACTACTGAAGAAATTAAGGCTGAAATAAAAAAATTTATGGAAACTAATGATAATGAGTACACAAGTGTCCAGAATCTATGGGACACAGCAAAAGCAGTCATAAGAGGAAAATTCATAGCAATTAGTGCACATAAGAAAAGGACAGAAAGATGGCAACTAGATAACTTATCATCATGCCTCAGAGAATTGGAAAAACAACAACAAACAAATCCCCAAAATGCCAGGCGAAAAGAAATAATAAAGGTTCGAGCAGAAATAAATGAAATAGAAAATAAACGAACCATACAGAAAATAAATGAAAGCAAAAGCTGGTTCTTTGAAAAGATTAACAAGATCGACACACCATTGGCTAGACTGATTAAGAAGAAGAAAGAAAGAAACCAGATTAATCAAATATGTGATGAAACAGGCAATATTACCACAGACACAGCAGAAATACAAAATATCATTAGAGGATACTATGAGCAACTTTACGCCAACAAACAAGATAACCTGGAGGAGATGGACAAATTCCTGGATGCATATAATCTACCAAGATTGGATCAGGAAGACATAGAGAACCTGAATAGACCTATAACAAGCCAGGAGATTGAATCAGTAATAAATAACCTCCCAACAAAGAAAAGCCCAGGCCCAGATGGCTTCACTTGTGAATTCTACAAAACTTTTAAGGAAGAGTTAACCCCTATCCTACTAAAATTATTTCTAAAGATTCAAAAGGAAGGAAACCTTCCAAATTCATTTTATGAAGCCTCCATCATCCTCATCCCCAAAACAGATAAGGATATGACAAAAAAGGAAAACTACAGACCAATATCATTGATGAATATAGATGCGAAAATTCTCAACAAAATACTCGCAAATCGTATCCAACAACATATAACAAAGATCATTCATCACGATCAGGTAGGCTTTATACCAGGGATGCAAGGATGGTTCAATATACGCAAGACCATAAATGTAATACACCACATTAACAGAAAGAAAGATAAAAACCATATGATCATCTCAATTGATGCGGAGAAAGCATTTGATAAAATACAGCATCCTTTTATGATTAAGACTCTCAGTAAGATTGGTATAGAAGGGTCATTTCTCAACACAATAAAAGCCATCTATGAAAAACCTACAGCTAACATTATACTGAATGGGGAAAAGCTGAAAGCTTTTCCTCTGAAAACAGGTACTAGGCAGGGCTGCCCACTTTCTCCACTGCTCTTTAATATAGTACTGGAAGTCTTAGCTATTGCAATCAGAGAAGAGAACAATATTAAAGGCATTCGAATAGGCAAAGAAGAATTGAAAATATCTTTATTTGCAGATGACATGATGGTATACTTAGAAGACCCAAAGGTATCCATGAAAAAACTGCTTGAAGTAATAAGTGAATACAGTAAAGTGGCAGGATACAAAATCAATATCCAAAAATCTATAGCATTTCTATTTATGAACAACAAGTTGAACGAAGCAGAGCTGAAGAAAGGAATCCCTTTCACCGTAGCCACAAGGTGTATAAGATACCTAGGAATAAACCTAACTAAGAAAGTCAAAGATCTTTATAAAGAAAACTACGAAAATCTTAAAAGAGACATTGAAAGTGACATAAAAAAGTGGAAGGATATCCCATGCTCCTGGATTGGAAGAATTAACATAATCAAAATGGCAATTCTACCCAAATTAATCTACATGTTTAATGCAATTCCAATCGAAATACCAGAGATATTCTTCAGAGATCTAGAAAGGGCAATCATAGAATTTGTCTGGAACCATAAAAGACCTCGTATTGCAAAAGCAATCCTGCGCAAGAAGAGTGGAGTAGGAGGCATATCACTCCCTGATCCCAAGATATACTATAAAGCTGTGGTCATCAAAACAGCATGGTATTGGCATAAAAACAGACATGTGGACCAATGGAAGAGAATAGAGACCCCAGAAATAACCCCCAAAGCTTACAGCCAACTGATCTTTGACAAAGGATATCAGTCAATCCATTGGGAAAAGGAAAACATCTTTAGTAAATGGTGCTGGAAAAACTGGGTATCCACCTGCAGACAGATGAAACTGAACCCCCATCTTTCACCACTAACAACAGTCAACTCAAAATGGATCAAAGATCTTAACCTAAAACCTCAAACAATAAAACTACTGGTGGAAAATGCTGGGGAAACTCTGGGGGACATTGGAGTAGGCAAAGACTTCTTAAATAAGACTCCCAAGGCACAGGCAATAATCCCTAAAATAGACAAGTGGGACTATATTAGACTAAGAAGTTTCTGCACAGCAAAGGACACAGTAACAAGTGTGAACCGACAACCCTCAGAATGGGAAAATATTTTTGTTAAATATGCCTCAGACAAGGGACTGATAACCAGAATACATAGGGAACTCAAGTGCCTTATGCGAAAAAAAATGATTAACCCAATTAAAAGGTGGGAAAATGAGCTGAACAAAAGTCTCTCTAAGGAAGACATACGAATAGCCAAAAAGCATATGAGGAAATGCTCAACATCCCTCATCATAAGGGAGATGCAGATAAAAACTACAATGAGATACCACCTAACCCCTGTCAGAATGGCAAAGATTAAGAATATAAAAAGTGATAAGTGTTGGCGGGGATGTGGTGAAAAGGGAACCCTCCTACACTGTTGGTGGGAATGTAAACTAGTTCAACCACTGTGGAGAACAATATGGAGGTTCCTCAAAGATCTACAAATAGAACTACCATTCGATCCAGTAATCCCACTTCTGGGTATTTACCCAAAAGACAGGAGAACGCTCAGTCAGAAAAGTGCTTGCACATCAATGTTTATTGCAGCACTATTCACAATTGCCAAGACATGGAACCAACCTAAATGTCCACAAACTGATGAATGGATTGGAAAAGTGTGGTATATATACTCTATGGAATACTACTCAGCCATAAAAAATAACAAGGCCCTGGAATTTGATAGAAAGTGGTCAGATACGGAGGATATATTGCTGAGTGAAGTAAGCCAGGATATGAAAGAAAGATATTGTATGTATCCACTCAATATATACCGACTATCAGCATTCTATGATAGTGAAAAAAAATTGGAGGACATAAAAGCAGTGAAGATACTTAATGAGAATAGGACAGTGTGGAATGGGGGAAGTGAAGAGAAGAGGATAGAGAAAGATAACAAATGAACAATAGAGAGGTAGGACATTAGTGAGAAACAGATATGGCTTATTAACTGTTGATGTTGACATGTATAGTATTCTCAACTGGATTTGTCTGAGAAGTATTTCATGATGGGCAAAGTATTTGTACAAGCAACATGAGAAATAGCGATGGACTGTCTTAAAAAATAATTAGAATAATAATAATGATTGGGGAAAACATAGAAAAGATATTGAATGTTGAAGCGGGGAGATTAATGTCTCTGTACTGACTGACATGCATGGCATTCCCTTTTGAAAAAGTAATGTAATACAATGTAAAGTTATATGTAATTCAATGTAATATAAAGAAGAATATGATGATAATAAAAAAAAATAAATTAAAAAAATAAATTAAAAAAAAAAATGATATACCCTCCCACTCCCACACACATTTTCTGAAAGTTTTTTAAAAAATTTTTGTCTGAGGATGTATATGCTCTCCAGAGAGAAAGAGAGAGAGGGGGGGAGAGAGAGAGAGGGAGGGAGAGGGAGAGGGACGGAAAGGGAGAGATAGCCCTAGATTCTGGATGAAAACACTACTTGAGAGTTGCTTCTGCCGAGCCCAGACAGTTTCTCAAAGCGAGAACTAGTCACCGTTCCCTCCTACAGAACGGGACCTGAAGCAGGGGCTCTGCTCTGGCCATGGCCGCTCCGGACAGCGTGTCCCTAAGCCGTGGCTAGCACTGAAGGCTTTCATACGACATCCATAGATCTTTCACTTTTCTGAAGGTTTGGGGAAAGGACAAATATTTTTTTCCCTAAATTCAGACGTGGAAGGTATGTGGTCGATTTTCTTCCCTCTGTGCTGAGGTTCCTTCCCGCTGTAGCCGTCACGGGTCCCCGGCTCCCAACAACCAGCACTTTTTAAGGATCTTCCAGGGCCACTGCAGACCTCGTGGGTTCAGCTCTTGGGCACTCCGTTTTCCTGGTAGGAAATTCCACGGCCCTGCGTGTGGCTGTCACCACTCCCCAGGGCCCTCTCCTGGGGAGGAGGACACTGGGCCCCGCTCAGCTAGTCCTTCCTCTCCGGGCAGAGCGGGCACTCGGTGAGGACGTGAGCAGCCCACTGGTCCTGAGCTAATGCAGCAGGTCGAGCCCTCCCCACCTGGGGACTCGAAGCTGGGGACACGGGAAGGCCAGGCCGAGACATGAGAGGTGGCACAGGAAGGTGGGAAGTGCCCCCGCGGCTGCACACACAGCTTTCATCTTGATCACTACAAAGCCTTAAACCCACAAATGAGCAGCTACCACAGCAGGGCGTTAGGACGGGGTCGGGGTTTGCAGAGCAGGGTGCAAGTCAGGGGCTCCCACTCAAGTCGATGAGAGTCCATTTCCTCCCCTCATTCCTTTTCTTTTCTTTCTTTTCTTTTTTGTTGGGGGAGAAAGGGTCAACATAAAACTCACAGATCTCAGTTTCTATCTTCCGCCTGATAAATCTATCTTTTTTCCCCAAAACACTCCAGTTCCAGCATCAAACAAACATGAATCTATATTGTGCTTTATAATTGTCTACTCAGCACTTTTCTATTTTATCTTTCAAAAATAATTTGCATTGGAAATGTATTGCTTTCTTGTAATTAAACGGCATGAGCTGCAATGCATGCGTTCACGTGTGCGTCTGGGTCTCGGAGCATCTATTCCGATCTGTAAACCTTCCACAGTGAGGGGGGCCTTCCTCACTGTCTATCCGCCTGTACCTTCACGCAGTCCGCACGCTTCTTTATCAGCAGGCCAGCGGAGCAGATCAAGGCTCTGAGCTGAGCTGCTGCATCCAGAGATCTACTCACCATTCTGTCGCACGCTCTAGGTGCTGCTGGAAGCCAGAATGCGACATAGACCCAGCAGGAGGACTCCAGCTGAATCGCACACCGTCTTCTCCCCTCCTCCTGCAGGGGGCAGTTCCATTTGTGGAAGGAAATGGGGGTGCCTCGCCCACCGCCCACCCAGGCCCCTTCCTCTGTAAACCCACCGGGTCCCAATATGCGCACAGTGGGGTGGTGGCAGTTACGGGATGGCAGGGCTCTCCTGGGGAAGACCGGGGAGGGACCCGGTGATGGTTGGCACTCAGCAGCACCGCGGTGCTCTGGGGACACTTGCAGCCCACAGGGCTCGTTAACACATGCCAGGGCACCTCAGGGGCGAGCGTCACACCAGACTCCCCGTCTCCCACAGGGTCCAGACAACGGGAGGAACATTAGTCTCGCTCCCTTGAGAAAAAAGATTTACTCTCTCATGTAAGCAAAATGACAGGACTCAGTGCATTATTGCTCTTTATTTATTTATTTAGTTTACATTAATTCACTATACATCATTACAATATACAAAATGAATTTTCCATCCAAAATACACTCTCTATTGGCGCAATCAATCACATCAACATACATGTTATCAACAAATAATTTTCCATTGCTTATGTCTTGAATATTTTTCTTTTTTTTCTTTTTTTTCTTTTTTTTTTTGCCATCCTTGATTCCCTATCCCTAACCCTCTGCCCTGTCCAACCCTTCTCCCACATTGTCTCTGGTATCCATGGTTGCTTTCTATGCCTCCCCCCCCCATTTAACTGACTTGCTAATGAACTTAATTTGTCTAAATATTTGCAATAGCAAGCACAGCTGATATATACATACACATGAATCCATGTCTGACTTTAGGCATAAACCTCAGTGAATAGAATGAACAAACTATGAAATAGTACCTAGCTGGGGCTATATAGCTTACTGTGGTCATCAAATACACAGTTTTTTGTTTTTTTTTTTTTAATTTCAATAACAGTTTTAGTGCTTGGTTTTTTTTCTTCTGATTTTCTTTAATTAATTTACATTCATTCCCTCAGCATCATCACAACATACTAAATGTGGTTTCCCATCTAGAATAAACTGCACAGTGGCTTAATCATGCATGTTATCATCTCTCCTCCCCTGTTCTCAAGAGTTATTGTGTGACAGAAAGACAGTGAGGCATAATCAGTTTCATCCTACCAGAACAGAGTTATATGGGTATTTTTTTCTCCTTACATCTACTGAAAATAGGACGAAAGTATTCTGACTCCTTTTTACTAATAATTTTATGTATGGGAAAGAAAAAGCCTATTGGCCTAGATAATGGGAAAATTCACAGGCAGATCGATGACCGGAAAGTGTTCTACATCATTAAGGAGCTAGCAGGGTGACCTATACTGCTTTATTGTTTATTTATTGAAATGCATTTGATTTGAAAAGAGGATGTTAATATAGATGGATTTTTAATTCAGTTTCAAAAATTAACTCTGAGGAAATTAAGCAAGTACTGTACACCAGCCGTCCTCACCGCCTCGGCACCAGGAACGGGCTTCCTGGAAAACAATTTTTCCACAGACTGGAGATGAGCGTGGGAGAGAGGATGATTCAAGCCCATTACATTTATCTGAACGTTATTTGTATTATCACATTGCAAGATAGAATGACATAATTACACAGCTCTCCATAATACAGTATTTGCAGCTACTCCCCAGGGCTAGCATCGCCACCTCGGCTCCACCAGATCAGGCGTGAGACTCTCCTAGGACTCAGCCTAGACACCTTGCATGGGCAGTTCACAGGGTTCGCACTTCTGTGAGAGTCTACGCCACCAGTGTGACAGGAGGTAACGGAGCTGGGGAGGGACTGTACACAGATGACCTTCACTGGCTTACCTGCCACTCAGCCCCTGCTGTGCAGCCCATTTCCCGACAGTCACTGACAGACAGCAGTCTGTGGCCAGGGGGCCCCTGCTGCAAACTAACTGATTAACTAGATCGTGTGCATGTAAACTTGTTTGGTTTTTACTTTTTTTGTTTTGTGTTTTTGTTTTCGTTTTGTTTGTTTTTTGCTATATAGTGTGTATGCTCACCAGAGAGAGACAAAAAGAGAGGGAAAGTGAGAAATCGCCCCACAGGGAGGCGACTGCACCACAGTCCCTTCTCCATTCTCTTCTTGGGATTTTGGGCATGTACACGCACACAAATGCACTCAGCATGTTCTTCTAGCCACCAGGTCCAGACAGCCATGTGGGACCCAGCTACTTAACCACCCCGCCACCTGCTGGTCCCTGTGGACATGTTTTTAATGCTCTTATAAATACAAAAATGACATCACATTAAAATAAGATAAATAAATAAATGAATAGACATTCATTCCCTGCAACCAGCCAGGTTATATCAGAGAAAAAATAGACGATTAGTTTGAATCACTTGACTAAGGAATTTATCAAAATTATTGGGCATTTCTGAATACACGCAGTCATGGAATTCGAGGGTAAAGAGCAAGACTGTCCACGGGCAAGTGTGACGAATTTGCAGATTTGAACATGTCCCCCACGTGCAGGCCATCCCTCCATCTCCTGTATCGCAGGACAGGAGTGACAGAACTACAGAAGGTCCCAGCTGCATCACGGTCAGTGCTTGGAGCAGGTTTAACATCCTAGCTCCCAATTTCCGCCCCCGGGATGTTAGGGGTCACCACCTGGTTTGTGCCATTGCTTTTGCTGCAGAGTGAGGTTTCTGTCCTACAGTTCAGAAGCAGGTCGTGACCTGCAGCTGTGCAGCAAGAATCAGCCCCACTGAAAACACCTGCAGCCTGTGAGTTACCCTTGGACGGAGAACTCTTACTAAACCTCTGTGCAGTTGTGTTTGGTTTCCACCTCGGAAAACACAGCCAGACACCTCTAGGATCCACCATCTCTTCAACTTAGTCGTTGATTCCTAATACAATTTGCTCTGTACATACAAACTGATTTTGCGGGACCAGCAGATGGCGTAATGGTTATGTCTCTGAATTCCTACATAGTCAATCATGGTTCAAGTCCCAGACCCAGCGGCTTAAAACTCATGCCAGGCACAGGTGCATGTATGCCCAAAATCCCAAGAGGAGACTGGAGGAGAAGGGATGGTAGCGCAGCCACCCCTCCCCAGGGGTCAATTTCTCACTTTCTATTTCTCTGTCTCTGTCTCTCCAGCAAGCTCACACATTCTATAGCGAAAAAAAAAAAAAAAAAAAAACTCTAAAAAAATTATTTTTCTCATTTAGCTCTTGACATTAAAGCTTATTGATCAGTAGTTGTTTTGTTATAAGTAAAAATATCAGGATATACTACAGTTCACGAAATTCTTGCAGATCAATCAATTCTGCTCTCCAGATAGCCATTGTTTGTTCATTCACCAAATGGAGTTTGAGATGTCAGGGAAGTCCTGCTGAACATATCGTTCTTTTTTTTTTTTTGGAGAGGTTTTTGCTATAGAGCACATGCGCTCGCCAGAAAGACAGAGAGACAGAAAGTGAGAAATCACCCCTTGGGGGGATGGTCACGCTGCAATCCCTTCTCCTCCATTCTCCTCTCGGGATCTTGGGCACGCCCGCACATGTGCCTGGTGTGAGTTTAAGCCACCAGGTCCGGGACTCAAACCGCGGTCGACTACATGGGAGTCCAGCGACATAGCCATTATGTCAACTGCTGGACCCATGAACTTATCATTCTTGAGGGACAAAGTTCCCTCCCTTCGATGGGCTTATGTTTTACCATGGGAAGGTAAAATAATAATAAATAAATAAAAACAAACCTCACAAGTAAGGGAGCACTATAAGAAATACACCAGGATAAGAACTATGGGAAAGAGCCTTACTGAACCTGGCTGAGCCCTGGCTGGGCGGGGCTGTGCAGTCCTCTCTGAGAAGCTGGGTCTGACAGGATTAAAGGAGGAAGGAGATAAGTCAAGGGAGATTAGGGAAGGGATTCCACGCAGAAGCCACAGCTGGGGAGGCTCGTAGAAAGTGCCTAGTGTGGTATGAACACAGCCAGGAGGCCATGGGAGCTACAGCAGAATGAGGAGGGAGTCAGGAGCAGGAGACAGACTCAGAGAAGGGACTGAGGTTCAAGTCCCCTAAGACTCCCAGCAGCCAGGGCCACAGCACACCATGCGCCCCCAGGGTGCAGCAGGAGACCTGGGTGTCAACCCGGGACCTCTCCGTGTGCTCCAGCACCGTGGGGTGGCGCATTCCTGCAGTGACACAGGGCCGCCCCCTTTCTCTCTGTGAGGGGTGAAAGGCTGTGCAGTCGCCTCCTTCTCACTCCGAGGCTTCCTGACCGGCCGCATGGAGGAGCCCCAGGCAGGTTGATCGCAAACCCTTGGCCCTGACTCTCCTGATACCTTTGGGGAAGGTGCTCCTCATCTGAGCTGAGCCCACCTCCCCATCCAGATCACGCATCGTGAAAGTCAAATACCAACAATGAAGAAAAGAGGGCTGTTCTCTAAGGGCAAGTGGCTCCAAGTTCTAAGAGAAAGCTGCACTGATCCTGTGATTGAGAAGCACATGAGGATGCCAAAGAAATCTTTCTGGGAGAGAAAATCTTAACCTTTGGTTAGATTTGAACAGGAAGGGTGAGCTTTCAGCAGGTTTTATGGAGATAGCATTAACTAAACATGCCATTAATTTACATTTGATTAGCATTTAAGCATTTACCATTTAAGCATTTTAGCATTTATTTAGCAATTACTTGACACAGAAAAAAATGGCAGCAAAGTTGCCCTTCAATGGTTTTTAAGAACTTTGTTGATAGGTACGAAATATACCTCATAAATAAGCTAAATGTTATTATCTTGTTATCATCATATGAATTTTTATACTGTATTTAAATAGCAAAATTGAATTTAGACCAATCAAATCAATTGTGGCCTTAACATTTACTGTAACATGGGACTAGCAGATGGTGTAATGGCTACGTTGCTGGACTCCCATGTAGTCGACCGTGGTTTGAGTCCTGGACCCGGCGGCTTAAATTCATGCCAGGCGCATGTGCGGGCGTGCCCAAGATCCCGAGAGGAGAATGGAGGAGAAGGGATTGTGGCATGGCCATCTCCCCCGGGGTGTGATTTCTTGCTTTCTGTCTCTCTCTATCTTTCTGGCGAGCACATGCGACCTATAGCAAAAATCTCTCAAAAAATAAAATTTACTGGGAACCAGCAGTTAGCGTAATGGCTGTGTTGCTGGACTCCCACGTAGTCGACTGCGGTTCACGTCCCGGACCCGGTGGCTTAAAACTCACACCGGGCGCGTGTGCATGCGTGCCCAAGATCCCAAGAGGAGAATGGAGGAGAAGGGATTGCGGCGTGACCATCCCCCCTGGGGGGTGATTTCTCGCTTTCTGTCTCTATGTCTCTCTCTGTCTGTCTGGTGAGCGCACGTGCCCTATAGCGAAAACCTCTCCAAAAAATAAATAAATAAATAAATAAAATAAAATTCACTATAACACTGAGGCTGACATCAAATCCACGAGTGGAACTACCAAGCGGCTGAGACTGGGAGGGAGACTGCGGCCTCGGCCTGAGGTCCCATTACTGGTCAATGTCTGGGTCAAAGAGCTAGTGGAGTCAAAACTCAGAGAAACTCTTGCTTTAGAAAATGTATCCAGAAGTGAAAGAAAAAGCCCAGGAATCAGTAGTATTAGGTTCAGAGAAATGAATTTCATAATCCTCAAATTCTGTCCCAGAATCAGGAAGATTTAAAACCTAACACGGTCCTATGGCACAAGGCTGCATGAAGGCACAGTTCTGGGTATGTTAGTCTAGAAGGAGGGGAAAGGCTAAGCAATAAGAGATGTGACACCAAAAAAAAGAGGTAAAGAGAGACAAAGAGAAACAAAAAGAGGCAGAGGAAGAAGACGGAGAAAATGCGAAAAGAAAAAGGAAACGGAGGAGGAGAAACAAAGAAGATTATGTATCTGAGCTGGAGCGACATCGGACGGGTCTGGACCAATTTAAAAGCAGCCATTTCTGATTCACACTGCAGACTTGAAATGAAAGGATATTGACATAAATGAGAAAGTATAATGACTATCTAGAAATCTTTGTCTAGTAAGCAGTCATTATTGTGAAGGCCCAGAGAAGGCTCGTGGAGCCATTGGGAAACAGTCTGCTGAGACTGCCCGTGTCTCCAGTCACTGCGCTGCCCAATGTCCCTTCATGTGCAGACACTCTGCGTTTTGTCCTTGTCTCTGTGAGAAAATCTCCACAGCTGGAGTGACCTGCTGACCTAGGCGGGGAGTTTGCTGAGGCCCCACGGTCACAGCGTCCACTCCACCCAGGAGCCTTCCTTTAGGTTGGGAAAGTGTCTCAGGAACAAAACGCTAGGAATGAGCACCTCTGACCTCAGAGGAAGAGTCGGGATGAGCCCTGGCTGTCCAACCGCCCTGCTCTGCTTCTGTCAGAGGTGGCAGGATAAGAGGGGTCGTGTCACAGACGAAGAAATAAGGCCGGAGGGGCCCCGAGAACAGCTGGGAGAACGTGTAGATGTGTGAGCCGTGGGTGACATCGTAAAATGAGACTTCTCCGGCCTCGTAGTCCAAGAAGATGCCCACGCGGCAGGGCCGGTCCAGCTGGAGCAGGGGCACCGAGGGGGAGGCCAGCACCATGTACTCGCTGCCCTTCAGCAGCCACACGGCCCAGACCCCGTTCTCAGGGTCCGGCGTGGTCTCCCCCTTCCTGGGCAGCGCGTCCTCACAGACGCCCAAGCCCCACTCGGCTTGCTCCCCCACCGCGACCTCCCAGTAATGCCGCCCGGACGTGAAGCTCTGAAGGCCCAGGATGCAGGGCCAGGTGTCGAACCGCTCGGGGTTGCCGGGGACGTCCCTCCACAGCTCTCCATCCTGGACACCGTGCAGGTCCGCCGTCACTAGCAGGCTGGGATGCGCCGTGGCCGGGTCCAGCTTCACGTCGGCTGTGGACAGAGGTCAGGGCATGTGAGAGGACGGATGGGCAGGTGGACGGCGAGGACCTGCAATGCCACCAGAGCGGCTGCACAGCGGCGGCTGCTCCCAGATCCCTGAGAGTGCATCCACTGCAGGTGCCCAGCGCCCTTGGACACTGGCACAGCCCAGGCTCACCAGTGCCCCATAAAGGAGACTGCGGTGACATGACACACCCAAAGCCAGCCAGGCAGCTCCCCTCACGCCTCCAGACCCCGCAGTGCACTTAGGAGAACCCGCTTTAAGGTAAGATTTGTGTACCAGACAGCGCCCGCAGCAACGCTACGGCCTCCCAGGTCCACCAAGGCCGCCCAGGGGGAGGTTCAGGTTCTGGCCGAGACCTCCCTGAGTGTGTCCATGACCCAGGGCTGCGAACCTGGGGACGGGCCCAGCCTCAAGGCCCTGTTGGCCGTGCTGTCTCTCTGCCCCTGTCCCTTTATCTCTTTCTGTCTCTCTCATTCATGGCAGAAACAAACTTCAAGAAAAAGTATAAACCCCTTGGGGATTTTTTTTCTTAAACCTACAAGAAAATTTCACTAGTATGAAATCCACTGCTTTCAAAGCTGTACTACTGTGTAGCCAGAATTCTAAAATGGACCCCATGACCTCCACGCCCCGGGTTACCCTCATTACCTGATGACGAGAGATTATCTGGGTGAGTCTACTCAAATCACATGATCTCTTCAAAACGAAAGCTCTCCCTTTGGGGTTGGTGAGTGATAGCCGAGTCAGAAAGATTTGGATCTGGCATCTGTCCAGCTGAACGTGGAGATCTCCAGAGCTAGGAGTGGCCCCCACTGACAGCCGCAAGAAGGTAAGGACCCGTCCTACAGCCACAAGGACTGCGCTGTTCCCCATGCTGAATGAGCTCGGAAGGAGAGCCTTCCCAGACCCTTCAGAGACGTGACCCCCCCATGTGAATAGCAACCCACGATGCTAACCGTCGAGATGCAAAACCTAAGTCATCGTGGCCGTCTCTCTCCATAACATGTCCTGTCTAATACAGAAGCGAATCTGGCCGACTCTTACTTCTAAGCACGTCAGTAATCCATTCATCAGCACCTCCAGAGCTGGCACCTGTTCCAGTCCTGATCATCTCTCGCTGAATTATCGCCAATAGCCCATAAGCAATCTTTCGCTCACTCTGCTTCTCTGCAATTTACTCTCAGTAAAACACACAGATTATTATAGTGCATTAGCCCAATTAAGCTACTTTTCCACTCGCAGATTTTCGATGTTTTCCTGTTTGACTCAGAGACACAACTGCTCTAGAGTGGCCTCTCTGGCCTCCCTGCACACTTGGCTACCCTCCCCAGACACCTGCTCGCCGCCCAGGCCGCCCTCCTCATTTCTGCCCGAATGTGAAATGGGTCTTTGTCGCGTCATCTCCTACCAGGCGAGGGCTTTCCTGGTCACTTAGTTTAAAACAACATCTGGTCATCCTGATCACACTCCTTTTCTTTTTCTTTCAACATGTTTTACCATTGTCTTACATTCTTCGTATTTTGTTTAATTTAAGGAATAGGAAGGTATGGACTTGTCGTTTTCTTGGCGTGGGGCTTGCTGAAGCTGAGCTCACAGAGCCCTCGTTCCCATGCCTGGCCCACGCACCTCTCCCCACCGGCTGCTCCCCTGTGTGCTCTGTGGCTAAATGTAAGCACGCTTTCTCTAAGTTCTGGAGGCATTTGAGCACCAGGTCATGGGAACTGCATCGACAGCCACAGCAGAGCTCCAGGTGGCCTCCGAGTCAGAGTCAGTCTCCGGGGACTGGGCCTCAGCTGCAGGATCTGACGCTGTCTCCAGGTACACAGTGTCAGAATCCAGTGGAGTCAGAGGACCCGCGGTGGAGAAGCCACCAGAGAACAACTGGCTATTGGTACGAAGAAGGCCCACACATTGTGGTGACCGAGAGGCCGTGCTCAACTCGGGAAGAGAAAGCACCTCAGTAATGTCGTTCTTTCCCCGGCTACTGCAGCAGGAAGGAGACGAAGTTCCATCAGCATGGGGCCTGGAGTGACAGTGCGACCCAGACGCCCTCGGGCCAGTAATAAGCCAGTAGCAGGTTCTCGAACTAAACCTTGGCTGACTTTGGCCCCCAGGATGGCTCCTGCTCGTCACAGCAGCCTGATCATGCTGGGCGGCACGAGCCCAGACGGAAATCATAACCTACCCCAGAACTTCCTCAGCATCTCCCTCATCCCAGGAATGCGGCAGACCGTCTTCACCTCCATGGCGATGGGCTCTGTTTCCAGCCGCGTGACAGCCTGACTTCTGAGAAGAGCACAGATGTGAGTGGGCCACACCAGGGTCCCCGCCTCTGCTGACCCCTCACAGTTCAGAGGGACATACCGGCTCAAGACGTCGCTCATGCCCTGCAAGTGAAAGAGAAGCAGGGACGGGGTGAGGCGTGCGAGTGTGTTCAGTAGTTAGACTGGAGAACTGTGAGCACTTCCCTAGGACACACTGGAATTCGTTAACTAGAACTACGGGGGACAATAGATCTCTTCACATCAAGGCCAAAAACAGGCTGTCATTGAATTTCCTCATGAGTTAGAACGAGTGGGCTCACTCGGGATTTGACATCTTCATGACGGTTACACACAGTTCTTCATTCCCTGTCGCCCAGCTGACAGCACTGGGACCCGAACAGATGGGAGAGGTACATGGTGTCCACGTAACCGCTCCTCGCCATGTCCACATAGTGGACGGGACAGCGTTCGCTGAAAACCCAACATAAAAAATCCAAGCTGGACTTTATAAAGTTATACCCTTTGGCTATCCATGGAAATGGGTCACCAAAGACTTTTTAAACTGTACATTGCTGAAAATAAAAATACCGACAACAGACCAAGACAGCGTAGCTTGTGCTTTACCTAAATTTTCATAAATCATTACTTTTAGCTTTTAATATTCAAATTTTTGTCTTTTACATGAACCATAGGGCCAGACCACAGAGTAGCAGTTTGCCCCAGGCATAGGGAGCTGGGTCCTGTGTGGCTGACTATGGTTCAAATCCTGGTCCTGACAGCCTGGGAAACTCCTGGCCCACCTGTGTGCGCCAAGCCCTGACGGCCTGCGGGAGTGGAGGAGGACTGCTGTGACCACGCCATGGGGTGCGAGCTCGCTCGCTCCTGTGAGCTCACATCTCTCTGGCATAGACAGGATGAACTGCACGATCTTCTAGGGCACTTTCTGGTTCTGGTGCCAACAGTTAGGACTGAGCCTGTTCCTGCATGACCTGAAGGCCCAGAGGCTGGTCTGTGAAGACGAGTCCTGTACCTGCCGCAGCCTCACACCTGCCCGGCCTCCTGCAGACCTGGCCTCACCTCCAGCAGCCCCAGGGCCGGGCGGCGGCACCTGCCCTCCAGCTCGTCGGCCAGCTCCCTCAGGGCCCTGCTCTGCTGGCCCAGCCGGCTCCTGCTCTCGCGCAGTCTCTGCAGGGTCGCCTGCTCCTCCTCCTCCAGCCTGCGCAGCTGCAGGTGCTCCTCCTGGGTCAGGAAGCCACGCTGCTTCTCGAACTCCAGCCGGAAGCGCTGCCGCTGCCTTTCCACCTTCTCCTGAGTGACAGAACGAGCAGTCACAGGTCAGCGACTGGGCGGGACAGCAGAGCTGGGCCGCGGTTCCAGGGCTCTGCAGTCTGCGCCTCTGTGCACAGTCGCTCCCTGGACACACAGATCAGAGGCCCTGGTGAGCACGGTGGGGTTTCCAATCTCAGCAGGAGAGGAGCACTGAGCTGAGTCCCCGCCTCGCCGTGGGAAGAACGTGGGCGCTGGGTCATGCTCTGCTGAACCAGTGGTCCCAGCCTCGTCGGCACCAGAGACCAGTTTCACAGAAGACAACTTTTCCATGGACCTGGGGTAGCGGGGTGTGGGTGGGGGAGTAGGTTTGGGATGATTCAGGAGCGTGGCACTTACTGTGTGCTTTCTGTTATTACATCGCAACAAAGAATGCAATCACCATTACAGATCACCACAAGGAACACGACCTAGGTCCCTTCACGGGCAGGTCCCAATAGGGTCTGCACTTCTGTGAGAATCTGATGACCTGGTGACCTGACAGGAGACAGAGCTCAGGCAGTAACAGAGATAGGGAGCGGCCATTGGTAAGGGAGAGATGGGGTGGGTGTAGGTAAGGGAGGGACAGGGGCGGGTCTAGGTAAGGGAGGGATAGGACTGGCGTAAACACAGACGAAACTCCCTAACTCACCCCCCACTCCTGCTGTGTGACCAGTACCTAACAGGCCATGGGTCCATACTGGTCCTTGGCCTGGGGGTTGGGATCCCTATATTAAATCATTGAGAACAGTGACTAGCATATGAAAAATAACAATGGAAGTTATCGTTTATTGTGGGATTAGTCACTGGAAATATCAGAAACAACTGAGCTATGAAGAGAGATTAGAGAGACTCAGATTTGTAAATATGAATAAGAAAAGGCTTAAATAGTAGAAAAGCGTGAATGTTCTTTCATAATATGGTACTCTTAAAACCATCCATGATCCTAATTCCCTGCGAAGCCAACAAAGAGCTAAGTGATCCTCAGGTACCAGTATCAGGGTAATTTCAGGGACTTTGTCTTGGTTTCTATGCAAACCTTACATCTCCAATGTCTGAATAGACCTGAGGAACAGTACAGTATTGTTTTAACTAAATTTTACTCTCCTGAGATTAATATCTAGGTTTAGATATCTAGGAAACTAGATTTAAACTGAGTGTGAGAGGCTACTTATCCTCTCAGAGTATCTATACCTAAAATTCTCTGCTCTGTTTTTAATATCTTGGTTTGACTAAAAGATGTAAAATATCGCTTTGCTTTAATTCTGATAATGTTTCTCTCCAAATTCTGTAAGTCTCAGCTCCCCTCTCCAGTTTTCCATTTCTGTCTCCTTTGATCATTTTCTAAACCACCACCTTCATACGATCTTGGCGTCTTTCTGAAATCCAGGACTCTAGCTCCTGTATTCGGGTTTCTGGAGGTATAACTCATGCAGTATAAGCAGGCCCCACAGTTGAAGTGTGTCCCTGAGAGAGGGGAGGGCAGAACCACATGCCGGGTGAGGGGTGAGGTGGACGTGGTTTTGCTGCATTCATCTTCCCTTCACACCACCCTCTCGGTGCCACAACTCTACCTGCAGATATAGAAAAGGTTTTCACAGAATTTGGAGTTCATTTTTACCAAGCCCGTGCATGTCACATCTGTATTTATGTACATTCTTCTTTTTTTGTTTGCTTTTTAGACAGGATGTGTGTGCTCACCAGGGAGATGGGGGTACCCCATCAGAAGTTGGGACGTGCACACACATGCACCTGATGTGTGTTCACACTGCCAGGGCTGAGTTAGACCACAGCAGCCACGTGAGATCTGGACCTCATGCACAGAGCTCATCACGGTGCCACAGGGCTGGCCCACGAGGACATTTTGATCATAGCGATACAAGTTTGCTTGGCTTAGAACTGGAATCCTCGTGTCATCTCTACATTAAAAATATTCTATGGTGGGTTTAAAAAAGTGCAGGAATCCAGATTTGGATATTGAGATTCTGATTTCAGAGATCCAGTCAAACCCAGACAGAAACAATTGACTTGGATTATTAGCCAGAAAAAAGAGAAAGAACGATCACTGTCGACGAATGCTTAGCTCTACCCACAGTGAACTTGGCTATAGGAAAGGATAAGACTTACCCCTGAAGAAAAATGTAGCCAAAACAGGGACCTTATGACAACATGTCTCTGAGGACAGAGTTGAAAACTAAATTTTCAGGGAAAATAAGAGAAAGAATAAGAAAAGTAGAGAGTGATAAGCGAAGAAGATGATTGGAGGACTGAACATGGGCAGCCTGTATTAGGAGTAGGTCACGTTATTACGTATCACGTTGTATAAACACACAGACCTACGACAGGTCACAGTGTCACCCCGACACCGCTGTGACCCTGTGACCAGGCCACCTCCTGGTCCTGCAACAGGGACTTCCATGCACCGCGGTGTCTGACAGCCTGGCTGGCCCTGGGAGTGGCAGCAGCACGTGCAGCCCCACGTCTACGACCGACACACGTGCGGTCCCACATCTACGACCGACACACGTGCGGCCCCACGTCTACGACCGACACACGTGCGGCCCCCACATCTACGACCGACACATCTCCAGAAGCTGCAAAATGTCCCAGGGGTAGGGGAGGCAGAACGCCCCAAGTGAAAACCTCTGTGCATGTGTGCGTGTGGGTGCATGTGTGAGAAGGAACGCAGTAAGACTATCCATATGTACACATGAAAGCTGGAGAGGCAGAGAAAAGTGGGACGTGTGGACGGAGGACTGAGAAGCGGCTCGGGTTCTGAATTTCCTGCGTGTAGACGACCACTATCAGCTGTGCTCTACCTGCAACGAGGCTGCGTCGGCCGTCACTCCATCCCACGATCACACATGTGAGCTAGACCAGAGGGCATGAGGGTCTGCTCTAGTGCCAGGGCCACCGCATTTTACAGTGTGCTCGAGACCGTAAGGCCAGTGACGTAGATGCCGATGGAGGCGAAAATGATGAAAGGAGCCGTAGACTTGGAGGGAGGTGGAGAACAGAAACGGCGAGGAGCGGCCGCTGGCCCAGCCGGGCATCCTCCCACAGCCCTGCCCCCTTACCTTCCAAACCACCGCCTTCTTCCCCACAGCGGCCTCCTGAGCCTCGGCCTCCTCCGCCTCTCTCCGCACGCGCTCTAGGGCTGCCTGCAGCTTCGCCTGTTTGGAAAGATGCTGAAGTATTGCAGACGGCCTCATATGCCGAGATACCACCCAAAGATACCCTGGAAGTCTCAGAGAGCAAACAAAAATGCTCGACCTTATTCATAACTAAACGTAAACCTACTTTTTAAGACAGATTTTTGCTACAGGGCACATGCTCTCGCCAGAGAGACAGACAGAAAGTGAGAAATCAACCCCCAGGGGAATGGCCATGTCACAATCCCTTCTCCTCCAGTCTCCTCTTGGGATCTTGGGCACACACGCACACACGCCCAGCATGAGTTCTAAACCACTGGATCTGGAACTCAAACCACAGTCGAGTGTCTGGGAGTCTAGCAACATAATTAGACCATGGTTATGCTGGTCCCATAAATCCATTTTTAATGTCAGATACAACCAAATATTTATCTAAAGATATGTTCGCTGAAGCATTATTTACAATAGAAAAACTATCATTAACCAAAATGTTAAAAATAATTATGTGAGAAAAATAATTTGTACTAACAGGATGAAATTAAAATAAGGTATTACAGAGTATTTAATGATAGCAGTTACACATATAAGGCAGTCGGTGGCCTGGGGCAGAGAGCTGGACCCCACATGGCTGGCTGTGTAAGTCAGGTCCTGGGCCTGGCAGGTGGAACAGCACACGTGGAGCGTGTGTGCATGTCCAAAATCCTGAAAGGAAGGAAGAGTGGCGGAGAGTGGATTGCAGCGTGGCCTTCGCCCTGGGGCTGCACTCTCTCCCTCTCTGGCTCTCTGGTGAACACATGCACCCTCTGGCAAAATTTAAGAAAATAATTTCAATAACAACATTAAATAGATCAGTATATTTTACAAAAATTAACACTAACTTTGAGAAAAGTGTATGTAATAAACATAAAAGTAAATTAAAATATTATTAGATAAAATGCCATCTACTAGAACTGCACTGAAGGGTGATACTATTTCTCATAATTCTATATTTTAACTTACCCAAATTATAGATTACTTTATGATAAGAAAAGTGTTTATGGGAACCAGCAGTTAGCATAATGGCTATGTCGCTGGACTCCCACGTAGTCAACCTCGGTTCGCGTCCCGGACCCGGTGGCTTAAAACTCACGCCGGGCACGTATGCGTGCGTGCCCAAGATCCCGAGAGGAGAATGGAGGAGAAAGGGATTGTGGTGTGACCATCCCCCCTGGGGGGTCATTTCTCGCTTTCTGTCTCTAATGTCTCTGTCTGTCTGTCTGGTGAGCGCACGTGCCCTATAGCAAAAATCTCTCAAAAAAAAAAAAAAGTGTTTATTATCAATAGTATTAGTGTTATTTGGCCAGGAGAAATCCTGTAGTGGAAAGAAACCCTTTGAAGTGGAAAGAAATTAGTCTATTGGAAATTTTATAAAAAGCAAAAATAATAGTAATAAATGGAAACTAAACCTCACTTAAATGATGAGACCCTTTCTAGAAGTAAATACGTATATTTTATTTACAGAGAACACCCACAAAGATCCACATATAAGCACATTTTTAATAGAAAAAATGAACTATATTTCCAAAGTTATCAGTAAGTCTCACATACACATCAATTGCTTTTTAAAGAAGGATATTCTAATACTGCCCGTAAGTAACAGCAGAATGAGTGGCAACGCCTAAGACAGACAACGGGCGTTTGTTTTGGTGTCTGAAAGGCACAGCGCACGCCAGGACTCGTGGCTGGAGAGAAGCTATGAGAGAAAGTGAGGAGGTGTAAAGAAGGGTGGCCAGTCGGGGCCCTGGGATTAGGCTGTCTGCAGCATCTCTGGTTAAGACAGAGCTGTAGAAACAGGACTGAGGGTCCTAAAAAGGCCTGACCAACAGGCAAAGAAGTTTAGATAATATTTGATATTTAAGAGTCACTGGAAATATAGAGAAGGTCTTCAGAGGCATTGCATGAGCTGCGCACTCAGTGCTACTTTCTGGGACGTAAAGTCTAGCTGGAGAGGACCTAGGCTTGAATTTTTTATGATAACTGAAACAAGAAGAAAAGCAAGAGATATTGCCAGGTGAGTCCAGAAGGATACCCCCCAAATCCTCCTTTAAAATTACCAAAAACAGAACTGCAGATGGCATAATGGTTGGTCACGTCGCTGGACTCCCACGTAATCAACCCCGGTTTGAGTCCTGGATCCAGGGGCCTAAAACTCATGCTGTGGGCCGCCTGGGGGCCAGCAAGAGGCACGGTGGTTAAGGGCAACGGCGGTTCGCGTCCTGGACCTGGCGATTGGCTTTCTCATTTTCCTCTCTCTCTCTCTCTCTCTCTCTCTCTCTCTCTCTCTCTCTGGTCAAATTAAAATAAATAAAGTTAAAATAATTTTTAAAGAAAAAAATAAAAACTCACACCAGGCACATGTGCAGATATGCCCAAAATCTTGAGAGGAGAATGGAGGAGAAGGGATTGCTGTGTGGCCATGCCCCCTTGGGGGTGATTTCTTGCTTTCTGTCTTTCTGTCTCTGTCTCTCTGGTGAGTGCGTGCACCCTATAGCAAAAATCTCTCAAAAAATGTCAAAAACACCAAAATTAAAAAAATTAATATTTCAAGAAAAATAGTTGTCATTTATTTGTGATAGACCTTTGGTTAAATAGGTAGTAAATTAAAGATGGCTTTGACCTCTTTTGTACTAGAAGTTAATCCAGGAGTGGAGGCCGGGAACGGGTTCGGAATATGCTCAGGAAGTGTCCGCGGTCACGGGTCGGAGGACATTTCTACATTTTCACGGCCGCCACTTCCAGGACTCAGGACGGCTCAGAAGACCCGCATCGCGGGGGCCCAGACGCCAGGCCCCATCCTCCGTCACACAGACTGGCTATGCCCTTGGCTACTTGGTCCCCCTCAGGGACACTGGCCTTCAAGGTGACCGCGGTACCTGCGCTGCGGAGCCCGAGCGCATTCCCAGCGCGTGCTCACGACGGGTCTGGACCCCCCCGAGCTCGCGAGGACCAGAGGCTGTTGGAAGCCGCCCGGGTGCGGTGGAGGGGGGGGGGAGGGGGTGCCTGTGTCTGTCCCTCTTGCTTGAGGAAGGAAAAAGGAAACTTTAAAAAGAAATGAATGAACGCAGAGCTAAATGCCATGCAACACAACGCGTTCTGAAGACGAGGATTGCGGGAGGCGCTCCCAGAGAACTGCGCAGCTGGAACCAGAGCCCGGCCCTGAGCGCGGGTTCTCACCACGCACCGGGAGCGAGCGGCGCATTCCGGAGCCCGGAGCCGCCCCTTCGGCTCTGTCCGGGCGAGAACGTAAGGTCTCCGGGTGGGCTGCCTGGAGTCGGAGACCCGCAGACCCGACGCGGGCGGGTCCCGCGCGCCCTCACCTGGCAGCGCGCGGCGGCCTCCTGCAGCGGGGCGGTGCGGTGGCGCAGGTGCTCGGGGGCCGCGGCGCACGCCGGGCACAGCGCCGCCTGGTCGTCCTCGCAGAAGAAGCTCAGGTCCTGGCGGTGCAGCTCGCAGAGGCGCGTCCCCGCGGGCCCCGCGCCCAGGTCCAGCGCGCGCACACCGTCCACCAGGCCGGCCAGCTGCGGGTTGGGCCGGACTCCCGCGGGCCGGAACGGGGCCCGGCACTGCGGGCAGGCGAAGACGCCGCCCTGCGCGCCCTGCGAGCGCTCGCACAGCGCGGACACGCACGCCAGACAGAAGCTGTGGCCGCAGTCCACGCTGACCGGCGCCTGCAGGAAGTCCAGGCACACCGCGCACCGGGCCTCCGCTCGCAGCCGCTCGCCCGGAGCCCCGGAGGCCATCCGCCAGCCTCGCCAGCCTCGCCGGCCTCGCCGGCCCGTTCGGCAGCGGCCCAGTGCCTCGCTATCGCCCGAGGTCTGCACAGGGAGGAGCCGCACTGCCCCAGGAGCAGGCGCAGCCTGGGTTTTATCTGCAGGCGCGGGGTCCAGATGCCACGAGCCACTCCCGTCAAAGTCTCCAAACTCCCTCCACCAGCAGAACCAAGTAACTTTCTGGAACCTCACCGCAGGCCTCCAAGGAAGAGGCTCTCCTACCTGGACCCCCGCCCCCTCGGGTTGTGGCTCATGGCCGCTCTAAGCAGCGACGTCCTTGGTGAAGCTGGAGAGTCACTGAGCTCAGCCTGCTCCTTCCGGAACCACCCCACCGTCTTCTGGCACCATCGGTCACTTTACAGCTTTTCCAGACTCCAGTGTTCTGTCGCCAATTAGCTCATGGCATGGAAACGGGACGCCGCGTGGCGGGGAGACGCCCGAGTCCGCGTGTGTGCAATGCCGGTGTTGCCGTCCAGCCACAGTTCTAAGGGTCAGCAGGTGGACAGCCCCGCAAGGAGCATGCGCTGCTCGGAGCTACCGATCATGTCTGGGAGGTGACTGAGTTGTCGGCTAAGACGTTTGTTAGGGAGGAGCAATTCTAGGTACCCCTCAGCCCTGCCCCTGTGAGAAAGGGAGGCGCAGACAGGAGCGAGAGTGTGAGGAGAGGATGCAGAACTCTCTGGAAAAGGGACACCTTTCAGAGCACCCTAGGACCACCTGGGAGAGTTAGACTGGGTTTAGATAATGGCACTGACTAACTAACTGGAAGTTCGTGTGTCACCTGCAGGAATTGAGGGAGGACACTGACTAGCCGCTGGCCCAGGGTCCCACCAGCTTCCATCACTAGCTGATGAGTAGCTAGCCCCCCCACCTTCTGCCAGGCTGTGCAGCTGGAAGGCCCTGGCCCAGGGCAAACTGCAGGAGGGTGCAGGTGCTGGTGGCCGCAGGGCGCTGGCTGGCAGGAGGGTGTGCATGTTGGTGATCACAGGGCACTGGCTGGCAGGAGGGTGTGCGTGTTGGTGACCACAGGGCGCTGGCTGGCAGGAGGATGTGCATGTTGGTGATCAGAGGGCGCTGGCTGGCAGGAGGGTGTGCGTGTTGGTGATCACAGGGCGCTGGCTGGCAGGAGGGTGTGCGTGTTGGTGATCACAGGGCACTGGGTGGCAGGAGGGTGTGCGTGTTGGTGACCACCGGGCACTGGCTGGCAGGAGGGTGTGCGTGTTGGTGATCACAGGACGCTGGCTGGCAGGAGGGTGTGCGTGTTGGTGATCACAGGGCGCTGACTGGCAAGAGGGTGTGCGTGTTGGTGATCAGAGGGCGCTGGCTGGCAGGAGGGTGTGCGTGTTGGTGATCACAGGCGCTGACTGGCAGGAGGGTGTGTGTCTTGGTGATCACAAGGCGCTGGCTGGCAGGAGGGTGCATGTTGGTGATCACAGGGTGCTGACTGGCAGGAGGGTGTGCGTGTTGGTGATCACAAGGTGCTGGCTGGCAGGAGGGTGCATGTTGGTGATCACAGGGCACTGGCTGGCAGGAGGATGTGTGTGTTGGTGATCACAGGGTGCTGACTGACAGGAGGATGTGCATGTTGGTGATCACAGGGCGCTGGCTGGCCTGTGGGCCCCACTCCCAGCACCAGATAAGGCTGCAGCCAGAGGCGGGCGGTGACTTAGGCCCTGTGGTTCCTGCACGTTTGTGTCCTGTTCCAAGGATGGGGTATTGGCCTGGAGCTTTGGTGTTTGGCAGGGTCTAAAGGATTTGAGGCCATCTGTGTAAACGTTAGGTGAATAATTAAAACAGATTATTTGAGAACCCACACAAGGGGCCCCAGAGAAGAGAGCGGCAGTGCAGAGGCTTCTTCACCAGGAAAGCAGACTCCCCCGGCAAGACTGCCCACGTGCGTGAGCACGGAGATGAGCCTGGCCACCCTGCCGTGAGCGCCCCCTTACACGGCCTTTCAGAGGATTAAGTGCACTACTAGATACTCACGCTTATTGAAGCTCCCTGAAAATAGCATCACTATCGAGTTGAAGAAAATAGACCACATCGTGGGTGGGAGGGAAATAGAGCGTGAGCTGCTTAGGGAGCAGACTCCTCCCTGCTTTACTCACTGAGGTCTCCCCAAGACCGTGAGGAATGACTGCCACAAGTGGACACTCAACACGTGCTAGTGAAGAAGAAGTGAAGGGACCAGTGAGAGGACTACATGGCTTCCTCCAGGCGCCCACAGAGAGATCTCATAGACCAGTGAGAGAACTACATGGCTTTCTCCAGGTACCCACAGAGAGAGCTCATAGTGGCCACACTGCCCAGTGGGAGGAACATACTTTTCTACATCTTATGCATATGGTCTTCTCTCCACAACCCTGGCAGATACTTGAATGTGTCTCTGATTTCCAGATGTTTATCTTGAGACACAATAAAGCAATGTATTTGCTGAAGCGTACGAGTGAGTTTATGGCCAGGCTTACTTGAGTTCAGATTTCTCAGTGCCTAGGAGGCTAAGGTCGCTGGCTTCTGCTGGAGGGTCACTGCTGTGGATGCGCTCCCCCTCACTGTTCCTAGAGATTCTGAGCTTAGGCAGTTTTGTCTCTGACAGGTGGGCCAGGAAGGATGTCTGTACCATGCTCTTGGAATCACAGATTTCACTCATGGCACGTCCACGCAGGGAAGAGCAAAATAGACCTGAACCCGAAGGTCTTGTGTCTGCCAAGGTTGTGTGAGACACTTCTGCCAGCTGCCTTTATCCCGGGGGAGATCTCGTCTGCATCAGTCCCCTAAGGTCTCTGGGTCTCTGGTGTTTGCCAGCGGGCTTCCTTTTGGGGTGAATAAAGCACTGTGTTGTCTCTGCTGATGCCACCACATGTCGATGCGTCCCTTCCTCATTCTTGCCCTAACCCCAACCTGGACGTGTCGGGGGTGTGCAGTTCCAAATCTTAGGAAGCCCTCCCCTTCTTCAAGCCGCCTTCTCCACATCCTCCATCTCCAACATTCCTCAACACTCTGTTCCACCTTCTCCAACACCCAGCGACGCATTCAAATGTGGAAGCGACCGTCATCTGACCATTTCTCCCTGCTCTCGTTCTCGTTTGGCACCAGAGTCTGACCTCCTGGAACTGCTTCTTCAGGACAACATTGTTTTTCCCTAAATTGAACCGTTTCCTCCAAGTTCTCAGGTCTTCATAGCCACACCCTTCACCTCAGCTTTGGGGATTCATAATCTCCCATCCCCAGAGCCCCAAGCTCTGCTCAATTCACGATAGGAGAAAAAAAAGTTGGTGCCGGCCTCAGGGCAACAGCCACTGACTCAGCGTTCTCCTCCCTGCCTGTGGTTTTCAGAAGGAACTGTCTCCATTTGAGCAATTGCACCCTGCATTTTTCCTCTCATTTTTTAAATTATAAAATATACATAACAAAAACTTTATCATCTTGTGCACTTTTAAGCATATAGCTCAGTGGAACCGAGTACATTCATAACGTCCACAATTCCCCCAGAACCTTTCACATCTTGTAAAACAGACCCTCTACTCCTGGTGAATGGCAGCTTCCCGTCCGCGCCCCCTCAGTATCTCACAGCCACGCTCTAACTTCTGTCCGCGTGACCTAACTCTCCCACTCACATTACTGGAATCACACATACGGTTGTCTTTGTTACTGACCTGTCTCATTTGCATAATTCCTCAAGGTTCATCCATGTTGCAGCATATTGTCGAATTTGCTTTATTTTTAAGTTTGAATAAAATCTCACTGTATGTGCATGTCACTTTTTGCTTCTCCAATCTCAATGAACACTTCAGTTGCTCTCACATTTTGGCTTTCATGAATAATCCTTCTGTAAACATGGGTGTAAGTTATCCCTTTGAGACTCTGCTTTGAATTCTGTGGTGTATACACAGAAAAGGAACTGCTGTATCATGGATAATTCTACCTTTAATTTTTCTTTAAACTTTTTCTGTATTTAATTTATTGAGGTTGTTTCTCTAGCCGCTCACCATTTCACGTTCACACCAGCAGTGCGCAATCCTTCCGAGTCCTCTGCATCTTGACCAACACGTGCTTTTTCCTCCCAGAAGCTTGCTAATGAGAAGGAAGTGGTACGTCTTGCATTTCTCTCCTCCCCAGAAACCATGTTGCAGTGTATAGTTTGAGCCGAGGTTGTCTGATGGTCCCTGGGGGCAAGCCTTAGCTCTCCCTTCCTAGGAAAGGGGTGCAGGGACCCCACACACCTCATGCTTCCGTTGCAAGAGTTCGAGAGCAAGGTTCAAGCAGAGACAGAGCCCTGTGCGTGGCGGTGAGAGGAGCCGAGGTTGACAAAAGGAGGACTAGAGGAATGAGCACTAAAGCTACCAGCAGCATTGTGCATTTTAACAGAGGCCTATTTATATAACAATGTTGTATTTAAAGAATTGTTTACATTATTAGTTTACATGTTACTGATTCACCGGAGGTAATGTATTCTGTTAACATTTTTATCCCAACTTTACAGACTCGTGACTAACACTTAGTTTCCTTCGCTGCCCCTGCTACGCCCTCTGTGGCCGGGTGAGTTGACTCAGGAGTTTGCCTTGCAGGAGGAATCGGCTTATGTGGGACATTACACCGGAGTGTGGAGTGTCTGATATCCAATGTGCACTCAACGCGGCTGTCCCAGGGCTCCCAGCCACTAATGTACCTGGGAGGGGAAAACTTAGTTCAGCCCTTGGGGGACCACTCCATTGTCTGCAGGGCTAATTTCCCTGGAGCTTCGGTGTCGCCATTCTGTGCTCAGCATTAAGATATTCACACGTGAGGGCTTTCCCTAATTATGTGCCAGGAGGTTTATGAAGATAATAACAAATTGTCTGCTAATTTCAAGATGTGGCTGACTTGACGATAATAATTGCTGATTTCTAAATGAGCTCTTTATCTGCAGTGACTGGCTGATTCAGTTACTTCACCAGCTGCCTCCCGTTGCCCGATGTCCGAGAGTGGCTCTAAGCTTCAGAGCTGGGCTGGCCTATAACACAGTGGCCAAGTGCTGTCCTGGAAAGTCATATCCTGTGTGGCCCCAGGCTTAAAAACACACCCAGCTCCTCTGCATGTGTGTCCGAAGTCCTGACAGGGCAAAGAAATGGAGGAAAAACGACAGCAGTATGACCACACCCATTGTGGCCATACTCGCTCTCTCGCTCTCGCTCTCTCTCCCCCTCTATTTCTGTCTCTGGGAGCATACAGACTGGTTAAAAAAAAAAAAAAAAGTCATTTTCCTCAAGTTTGCATCTGGACACGAAAAATTCTAAAATTACAGCATCGTCTATCAGTCTACCAGAAAGATTACTCATAATGGCCTCACCACACCACACAGACAGAGAGCGATGACTATCGGCTGAGAAAGGGAAGTTGCAGGTGGCCTGTGTAAGGGTCCGTCTCTTAGTGTGAGGCTGCTGGCGTGGACGTCTTGGCACCTGATCTACTGGTTGCGCATTACTCCCCGTCGCGGGCAGCGGTGACGGTGTTAGGGCGGGCTTTGAAAGACCCGGTGGTTTTTTAGAAGTCAACGTTGATTGGCGCATCTTGGGAAAACCCTCCTCTGCATCTCTGTACACTTACAAAGTCAGGTTTAGATTTTAAAAGCGCATGGTGCCGCTAAATTAGTTCAAAGAAAACTTTACTATAAAATCATAGAATTAAACGGAAGAAATTACTTGGACATCTACTTTATTTGTATATCGAAATATTAATTCCTTGTATAATACCTAACCAAATGATAATTGTCCAAACAACCTCAAGCCCGAATTTTAGAATTTTCTTCTGTTTATTGAAATAATGTTTTCCTGAAGGCTCCATCTGCTAATAGCATTTCTAATTTTATGGTGTAGCAGACCCATTTTAATTTCTCTTAAGCCATTTCATTCCTCTTGTACAGTGAGTGACATTTATCTTCTCTCCTTTTTTCTAAACCAGATGAAATATTTCCACTTCGTTTTCACTGTCATTCTTGACACGATCCTAACACTGTGCAAGCCTGTCCATCTGGCCCCTCTGCGTTGTCTAAGAGCATCTCGAGCGGGCAGTGTGCTTCAGGGAGGTTGTGGGTAAGACCGTCTTCTCCCCCTTGCATACTGTGTGGCATTTCTGATTTAAGTTCAGGATTGCTTCTCCTTTGTTCCTTTGCGAGCAGGTATATTTGGAAAGGCAGCCTCTGCTTGCTTCGCAGGTAGAGAAGCAGGAAAGAACTGTGTTTACAAACAGGACTTCCACACCCACACCCTGAGTGGCACCCGCAGTGCTGCAGTGGCCTTGGGCTGGGTGTCCCTGATCGGATCTCTCACCCGGGTTCCTTTCTCGCTTGTAAGTTGACCTCACATGTAGACTCACTGTAAGGATGAGACAAAGGACCGTGTGTGAACCAGCGGCAAAAAAGAGCTAAATTATAAAATTGTCAATATTTTGTTTTATAATAAAGTTAATTTGTTATTACAATAACATGTTATTATTTCTCTTAAGTTATAATGACTTTTAGCAACATTTGTTAGCTTTAAAATGATCAGTAAAATCAAGACTTTTCATAACAGCTATAATATCATGGTGATCAATAATTTTTTAAAGAATTATTTTAATTTATTTTATTCATTGCCATTATTTTATTTTTTCGAAGTTGAACAGTGAGACAGAGAGAAGGAAAGCGAGAAAGCAAGCTGCCAGGTCCAGGACTCGAGTCACCGCCTGTGGGAGTTTGGCCGCCCTAACCTCCACGCCACCTGCTAGTCCCAGTGTTGATCAATAATTACAGAATTTCGAATTTCTGTGTGCACTGATAAATGAATTAACCATATACCTGTGAATAAAACAACTTTATTGTTAAATATCTGAATATTTAAAATATTAGGAAAGGTGTCATTTATGTGTGATACACATTGCTATATGTCTATTTTTAACTCAACAGAATAATTCTTAATTAAAATGAAATATATTGTAAGAAAAAATAGTGATTGCATGTATAAAATAAATTTAAAAATAGAATATTAAAACCTTTAAAAATAAATACTTTCCTAACTTAGAAAAATAGTTTTGGGACAAATAAACGGTGTAATGGTTATGTTGCTGGATTCCCACAGTTTGAGTCTCAAACCCAGCAGCTTGAAACTCACGCCAGGAGCGTGAGCGTGCGTGCCCAAAATCTCAAGAGAATTGAGGAAGAGGGACTGCAGCTTGGCCATCCCTACAGGGAGTGATTTCTTGCTTTCTGTCTCTCTCTCTCCCTGGCAAGTGCACTCACCCTATAGCAAAAATCTCTGCCTGAAAGATAGTGTTTTAATGTTTAAAATGAGAAACCAATAAAAGGGTTATTGATCCATTATAATATAAAATGTACAACAAATGACCCTGACTGGACATTCCATAGGCTCTATCCCTATCCCAATGCGTGATCAAAAATTAAGATGCTTATGGAAAATAACAGCCTCTTGGAAAGAGTAACAAGTTACTTGGGTGGGGGTAGAGGGTGGTGAGGGGAGGATGGTCAAGTAGAAGAGGCGCACGGAGCAGGCCTTGGAGAACTAAGTCCTTCTGGCAGGTCATGACTACGTAAGTTTAAGTCACTAATACTCCTGCAAACCCAGAACGTGCATCACACCCGGGAGCTCACTCAGTCTGTGGTGCGTGCTTGTCTGTGATCTGTCACTTCAGCCTTAGGGGAGACAGGGCTCCACCTCCTATCTTCTCCCCCCAGAAGAGAGACATCTACCTCTTTCAAGATGAGGCTGAAAGTGGAGGGAAGCTCCCCGACACCCATGCCTGCCATGGCGGGCTCTGACAGGCGCAGCCGCCCCCTGGTATGGCCGGCACGCTGACTGGCTCAGCACCCTCTGGCTCGCTCCCCTCACGGGGGCGGGCACTGTGGTCTCCACAGCCCTCCTTTCTCCCAGCTGTGGCTGACGCAGGCAGAGTTCTGCTATTTGTTTGTTTCTGCAGCTGTCAGAGAAAGTGCAGACGTAAGCGCTTCGTGGACTTTTTATGCCAATCTCTGCAAACATCCAAATAATATGCGATCTCTTATCGAATAGGAACACTTTCTCCAAACGGTGCACTACTAACTAGGCAGTCTATTACTGATGTTTTCGTTTTTCTCTTAAATTAAAAAGATTAAGTTTCTATTTGTTTCTTTTAGTAGAGTAAGATTCAGAGAGAAAAACAGGCACCCTCAACAGGGTCTCTGCCCATCCCAGCTCTTCCCAGCCAGCCAGGTGCCTGGTGTGTGCAGTGCACCTGAGACCCAGACACACGTCCTCCTTTGTTTTTTTTGGGGGGGAGAGATTTTTGCTATAGGGCTCGTGCGCTCGCCAGACAGACAGAGAGAGACAGAGAGACAGAAAGCGAGAAATCACCCCCTGGGGGGATGGCCACGCCGCAATCCCTTCTCCTCCATTCTCCTCTCAGGATCTTGGGCACACACGCACACACGCCTGGTGTGAGTTTAAGCCACCAGGTCCGGGACGCGAACTGCGGTCGACTATATGGGAGTCCAGCGACATAGCCATTACACTAACTGCTGGTTCCAAACCCACATCCTCCTTAAGGAACCAGCACCATCTGAACAGCTGCTACCACTGCACCACTGAGCAGACCCTTTCCTGAAAATTTAACCAGAGAGAAGACCCTTATTATGGGAATTAACTGCAAAAGTAATTGAAAAAATAAAAAGCCAAGATACAGGATATACACAACCCAATATGTAATGTCTATAACATTCTATGCCACACCCCAAGTGTAGGATGCACAGAGCTTAGAAGGCAAGACATAAACAGCTCCGAGAGACAGTAGTACAGATATTCAAAGAAAAACTTTTAAATCTGTATTTTCTTTTGTAGAGTCTTTAAAAAAAAAAAAACTGTATACATGAATAATGTTACTTTGAAAAAAAAAGCTTACCACTTTAGTCAAGCATCAGTAAGTAACAAATGTCAACCTACCTTGCCCAACTTTGCATTTGTGATACGTATCAACGTGTAAGAGGCCTGGGCACATAATAGTTGCTAAATGCACATGTTAAATGAATAAATGATTAAAAATTTTTTTTAAAAAAAGTTCATTTTAATTTGTATTCATTAATTTATTCATGCCTTTAATATTTTCTTTTAAACTAAAACATGTAATTTACCTAAAAATATTAATAAATTAGCTATTCTTATGAGGCAGACTTTCATAAACTTAGATTATTTTTAATCCTGCTATGTTAATACTTGGTTGAGAATTTTTTTTTCCAGCTCATCTTTTAACAATCAAACTAAGATAGTCTCTCAGATAAATTTATCAGTTCTTTTTTGTTGTTATTAAATTAACAGATTTACACTTAGAATGGCATTGATATAGCCTGCTTTAATTGAATGAATGAATGAATTTGCAATCATTTATTGTTCACTTAGCCACATCATAGTCAGAGTGTGATGGTGAAGTACACTCAGTAATAGAGCTGCTGGCCGCCCTCGCTGGTCAGAATAGCCCCTCACCGACTGTCTGCCAGTCGGACTTCAGAAAAACACTTTTGTTTGATTCAATGTTTAGTTCAACATTATAGAAACCTACCCTATGTTATTTTTTTTAAATTCACTTTTAAAAGAATGTAAGAATGGCATCTATCCCATGTGTCTTATCATCCTCCGTGGGCAGATTTGAATCTCAGAAGGTGAATGTCATTGTTTACTGCCCTGATTGGCAAATTACAGAAGATATCTGGGGAATAGAATTCTTGGAAGGGCAAGGTCTCCATGAAACCCAGCATTCTTGAAAAAAGAAGCGTGCTGAACCGGCATCAAACACCAGCCGAACATGGCAAGTTCCAGATCTCACCGTGAAAGTGCAGTCCAGACGTGGGCTAGCAGAGGGCAGGAGAGAAGCTCCCTCAGGGACAATGCAGGGGCCTGGCTGCTGGGAGGACCAACAGGTAGGGCGCTCACGGCCGTGAAAGCACACGTTCTTCTCAGGAGGAAATTGATGTGGTGTGTGTTTTAAAATATACAATCTAAAGCTTTCCATTCTTGGTTGTTGTGGTTGTGGATGTTATATTCTGAACTTAAATTGATATTAGTAAATTATTCCTCATTATCCAGGCAATTCTAGCCCCTGCAGGTGCTCTCTCTGTAAGGAGACAGTGCGTGACTTTACCTAAGCTGTCTACATCATGAAACTGTAACAACAGAAAAAGTAGCCAAGAAAGAGTTTCTGAGAAGTCCATAGACTACTTCTTCTGCTCAAAGCAAGATTGCTTATAAGAACAATAACATTCTCAATTATATTTATTTTCATATCATTTCAAAGAAATACACAATTAAATCTGGGTTATGCTGGTTATCCTAGTGTTCAGACTAAATAGACTCAGTGTTTTGGGAAGCAAGTTATTGTTTTTGTTGTTTCTAACTCAAAGTAAGGTAATTCCAGTATTTGGAATTAATATTTCAAGAGATCGTAAGCCTCATTACTGCAAGTATCTAAGTAACAAATGATAGTTAACAAAGGCCAGTTTCCTGTTTTGGACGTAGGAGGGACTCTGAACAACCAAGAAGCTGAGTCAAACTCAGAGTCCATTCTTCTGGTGGGCTATGGTGCAATTTTGCTTTCACTGAGATCTTTCAAATCTGGCTGTCATGATTCCCCATGTTAACAGTTCTCTTTCACCTGCTCGCTGTTCATTTTAAATTGAGTCTCATGGTAGTTCTCATAAAAAATGAAAGAAGACAAGGCAAAAAAATAGATAAGTGAAAAGATCAATTTTCAAAATGGCATTGTTATTTCATGAAAAGAATCTGTGGGCTGAGCTGTGTCAAGAAATCCTCACCATGTCTCCCCCCTTCTGAGCAAATCAATGCATGTGGATTAAATGACACCATTCTTGCACCCTTTAGCTGTTCTTTCAAGGCTGAGAAGTAGAACTCTCGAAATGGTCTGCCTTCGGACCAAGAGAAACACCAGCTTCAATCTGAATCCATGTGTGGGCTCTAGGAATGGGGTGGTCAGGTACTGAGAGAGGTATGGGAACGCAGTGGAGGGACCCGAGAAATGGGCCACAGGGACTGCTCAATGGCCACGTCTCAGAGACGGGCCTGTCAGGCGGAGAGGAGGCAAGTCCTGGGTCGTCAGAAGGAGTCTGAGAAAGTGGGGGCGCTGGAGAAGAACGGCCGACTGAGGTGGAGCAGCAATGGAGGGCAGGAAGGCCAAGTGAGCTGCCAAGGCTCTGGCTCTTTTCTCTTTAAGAAATGGTGTATTGGGGGCTGCAGGTGGTGTGGTGGTGAAGGCACTGGACTGCCACATGACTGACTGGGAGTCAAGTCCTAGACGTGGTGGCTTGAAAATCACTCTGGGTGCACATGCATGTGTGTCCAAAGTCCCAGGAAGAAAATAGAGGAGAAGGGATTGTGGCATGGCCGTCCCCCTGGGGGTGACTTCTCACTTTCCCTCTCACTGTCCTTCTCTGACTGTCTGTGGTGAATGCACTCGCCCTATGGCAAAAATATGAAAGAAAGAAAAAGAAAGAAAGAAAGAAAGAAAGAAAGAAAGAAAGAAAGAAAGAAAGAAAGAAAGAAAGAGGAAGAAAGGAAGAAAGAGGAAAGAGAAAGAAGAAAGAAAGAAAGAAAGAAAGAAAGAAAGAAAGAAAGAAAGAAAGAGAGCATTATGTTGTTCAATAAATGTGACACATCAATTTTGTGTTCCTCATAGCAAATGCTCACATTTTTTTAACTCTTTAAAAATTTTTAGACATGGTCTCACTGTCTGGTCCTCCTGCCTTGGCCTCCCGGCGGGGACGGAGGTGTGCACCATGCAGGTCTTTCTAGACAGCTGTCACTCTGCTCAGACCAGCCTTGCTCATAGCCCTCCTCCCTCAGCTCATGGGATGACAAGCCGTGGCCGCTTTGTTAAGGTGTCATTTTCACTCAGTGTGACCGTTCATTGTCACATGCAGATAGTATTCCCAGTGATTTTGTTCAAGTTTGAGAGGAGAAACCACACAGCAGACACGGTGAAGTAGGCCAGAGAAAGAGGAGAACAGCTGAGCAGCAGGAAAGTCGGTCCTGGGAGTCAGAGAACTGTGGTCACAAACCGTCACAGTGCACGTGTTTCCGGGGTAAAATGTGGCGCCCTTCAGAAATGTCTCATTGGCTGCTTCACTGAGTAGGCCCCTGTGGACCTGGGGGACTGCAAGAGCACTGCACAGTCCTGGTGAGCACCCGGCGCTTCTTCCAGGGAGCAGTGACCTAGGTGGTGAGCGGTGACCAGATTCTGGGTGTATTTTCAGATGGAGCCAGAAGATTTTGATAAAAAAAAAAGGGGGGGGGGGAACCAGCAGTTAGTGTAATGGCTATGTCGCTGGACTCCTACGTGGTCGACCGCGGTTCGCGTCCTGGACCCAGTGGCTTAAAACTCACGCCGGGCGCGTGTGCGTGAGTGCCCAAGATCCTGAGAGGAGAATGGAGGAGAAGGGATTGCGGCGTGGCCATCCCCCCTGGTGGGTGATTTCTGGCTTTCTGTCTCTCTGTCTCTCTCTGTCTGTCTGGCGAACGCCCTCGCCCTATAGCGAAAAAGAAAAAAAACCTCTCCAAAAAAAAAAAAGTAGATACTGGATCTGACACAAGAGTCGAATTCAAGGCTCCTGCCTGAGCAGATGGGAGGATGGGTGGCTGGCCGGTCAGTGGCACCGGGAGCCTGGCTGTGAGGCCAGCAGTGCCCTGGGGCGGCGGGGGAGCCCAGGATCCCAGCCTTGAGGTCAGGCAGGTTAAGGAACGTGAAACGCCAGGGCTCAGCTGAACTCAGAGAGCAGGCATCCTGTCATCCTGGTGTCACACACGAGTTAATCCAGGGAGAGGGAGCAAGCCCGTGATGGATCCGGATAATCAGGCACGCAGACAAGGACCGCGGAGTGGACAGTGTGGGAGGTAATCAGAGGCCCGCGGGGCATCTGGACCTAGTCTTGTCCCGGTTGTCTTCTGCAAAGGGAGAGAAGCCCGGCCTTCCGCGACCGCAGAACTGTGGCCCTTGCTGGCTCAGGGACTAGGGGAGCCCGCGGCGCGCCTGTGCACACGGGGACAGCCTTGCAGGCGTCCCCGCCACCGGCCTGGGGGTGTGGACACACAGGGACGGAGGGCGGGGTCCTGGGAGCCAGCGTGTGGCCTGGCCGCTCATGGAGTCCAGTTCCTGCAGGAGGGAGGACCGCCAGGGAGGGCGGGAGTAGAGGGAGTGCGGAGAGTGCCCTTTACTGGCTGCCGCCTGTGAACGCTGCGTTTCTGTGTCCCACTCCCACTGCAGGGAGGCTCCGGGGCCGCCAGGGTTTACCCGGAGGCGCTGACGGTGCGCGGCTGCGGGGCTGAGCTCCAGCGGGTCTCGTTGGCGAGAAAGGCGCGGGCGGAGGGAGGTGTGTGACACTGGCCAGCGCCGGCCTCCGTGCACGCAGGGACACGCGGACGCACGGGGACGCACACGCAGCAAACAGTGACAAATGCTACTGGAGGGAGAGCGAGCTTCCAACGTCCACCGAAGGCGCGCTACGTCTGTATCCTCTCAGGCAAAGCCTGCAGATGAGGAAAGAAAAGCATTCACTTCTATATGTGCATGGTTTATTTTAAATAATTATTTTATTTAACTTATTTATTTATTTTAATTTGACCAGAGACGGACAGAATGAGAGAGAAAGGAAGAAAGGAGAGGAAGAAAGCAAGCCGCCGGGTGCAGGACCGACTGCAGTCAGCCATGTGGGAGTGCAGCGCCCTAACCACCAGGCCACCTGCCGGCCCTCTGTGTATAAATTTTTTTTAAAAGCATGTTATTGTTAGTTTTTGAGTCTTTTCCCCCAGATTTGTTGAGGTATAAAAGACAAAATTGTACATATCTAATATGTACAACTTGGTGTTTTGATTATAAAATATATGCATATATATTATGAAAAAATCATCGTGATCAATCTAATGATCATGTCCCTACACAAACAGTGTGTGTGTGAGCGTGTGTAAGAACATGCAGACTCATTAATCGGGTCCTTCATTGCCTAGATCTCGACTATCAGAAAAGAAAAAGCCTCACTACCTCACGGCTCCTGTGCTGACTTTCCAAACCTTCTCCTCCCTACGGGCAATGGGGCACTGGAATGTGTCTGTCACTGAGTTCCAGCTGCTCGGGTTCCAGCGGCTCCAAGAGTGGCAGGCCCCGCTGTTCGTCCTCTTCCTGTCCGTCTACCTGCTCACGGTCACAGGGAACCTGGCCGTCATCGCTGTGGTGCGGCGGGACCGGCAGCTGCACTCGCCCATGTACTTGCTGCTCCAGCACCTGTCCTTCCTGGAGCTCTGGTACACGTCCACCATCGTGCCCCTGCTGCTGGCCGGCCTGCTCTCCGGGGGCCAGGCCGTGTCCTTCTCTGCCTGCATCACGCAGCTCTACTTCTTCGTCTTCCTCGGGGCCACCGAGTGCTTCCTCCTGGCCATGATGGCCTACGACCGCTTCCTGGCCATCTGCCGCCCGCTCCGCTACTCCGTCCTCATGAGTCCTGAGACCTGCACCCGGCTGGTCACGGTCTCCTGGACTGCAGGGCTGGGCACAGGCTTCCTGCCCTCCCTGATGATTTCTCAGCTGGACTTCTGTGGGCCCAACCAGATCGACCACTTCTTCTGTGACCTCCCTCCTCTCATGCAGCTCTCCTGCTCCAGCGTCTATGCCACCGAGATGGCCGTCTTCCTCCTGTCCGTTGCTGTGCTCTGCATTTGCTTCTTTCTGACACTCACGTCCTATGTTTTCATCGTGTCCTCCATATTGGGCATCCCCTCAGCTTCTGGGCGGATGAAGACTTTTTCCACCTGTGGCTCCCATCTGGCTGTTGTCACCATCTACTATGGGACCATGATCTCCATGTATGTGCGTCCCAATGCCCACCTGTCACCTGAGATCAACAAGATCATTTCTGTCTTCTACACAGTGGTCACCCCACTGCTGAACCCCGTTATCTACAGCCTGAGGAACAAAGACTTCAAGGCAGCTATTAGAAAAGTCATAGGAAGGAAGCGTGACATCTGCGGAGAAAGAGTGAAAGGAAGCTTCTTTATCAGGTAGGGACAGTATGCAGCAGACACACCGTGGGC
This sequence comes from Tupaia tana, assembly GCA_026018925.1. NCBI lineage: Eukaryota > Metazoa > Chordata > Mammalia > Scandentia > Tupaiidae > Tupaia > Tupaia tana. The sequence goes on from JAKSZU010000015.1 coordinate 3,636,767, forward strand.
CAGGGACAGGGACGGGGAATGATTAACTCAGAGCCTTCCAACCTGCACACCGCACCGGGCTCTCTAGCCGTAATGAGAGCCCCCAGGTTGCCCCTTGCCAACAGCAGTCAGCAGGTGAATTGCCTCTATCAAACTGTTTTTAGACTTTTTTTTTCTTAGATACATTCAGAGCATGGTGATAATGCATGCATTACTTTGAAATTCTATAGTCGGAATTCGTTCTCATTTATATAGCTTTATGTTCAGAAAGTTCTGAATATCTTAAGTACTGCTAGGAAAGTGATATTGTGGACCTAAAATCTAATGGCTTTTATTGATGTCTATTAAATTGCTATAGAAAAAAATGGGTGAAAAAATAAGATATTTAAAATGTGCATTGAGCTACATTATCTCCTAGTGACAAGAAAAAAAAATATGTTTGAAGTGCCAAATACTTATCTACAAACACTCAGAATTTCTTAGTGATTTGTCTAATGAAATTGTAAAAAGGAAGGAAGAGGTGAAGCGCTGACTTAGAGCATCGCACTCTGCAAGCCTCGGGGTTGAAGGTCGGTCACTAAGTACTTGGGTCACGTTCGTATTTTCTTCTCTCAGCGGTATTTAGAAAACCTCTATCAGGAGGAGTATGTGGTGATCATAAAGGAGGACTGGTTTTTCCTATTTGTGCTGGTCGTGGACAGTAAAGAGGGCACGTGGACGCGGAGCATGAAGACCTGCGTTGGCGTGGGGACAGGCACTCTGTGCTCACATGTGCTCTAACCCAGCTCCAGGTACAGGAGAGCAGGATGTGGGATGGTGCGGCAGACAGCACCAGCCAGCACAGGAGCCGGCTGCGGATCCTGGAGATGGAGGAGAGAGGAGGGGTTAGAGATGAAGCCAGGGCTTGTCCATGCAGGTCCTTACAAGCCATACTGGGTCCTGGATTTTGCACTAAGAGAAGTAATTGAGTATCAGTATGAATTATGGGATGGCATGGTGCATTTTGCATTTGGAAATCTCAGAAAATGCTGAAAGAGGGCAAGAGCAGCTGGGGCCACTGCAGGAGCCCACGTGGGCGAGCTGGTTTGAGCCCCTTTGATGATGTAATCCAGCGCAGGAAGTTCCTCGCAGACAGCTCGGTCAGGAGTGGAAGTTCCCGGCTCACCCATGCATTTCCGTGTCCTGGTGCCGGAGGAAGCCTCTTCACAGACTTGTGACACTGTCCACCCAGTCCCTGAGCTCCGGGCAAGTGCACTTTGATGCTCTAGCTCAGGTAGTTCTCCTGCACCTCTGTCCTGGGTTCTTCACCTTCCTTTTCCCCAGCCCTCAAGTTTTCTTTCCCCCGGGTCTTAGCCTGTGAGCACTGCCCTGAGTCCATCTTGGACCCAACTGGTTCAAATGCTGGACAGAAGGACAGTGATACGCTGTGATCTGAGGTGGGGAACGGGTGGGGGAAAGCCTCATGAATGTAGGCTCTCTTCAGTACAATATCAAAAAGCGTTCAAGGGGACCAGCAGTTAGCATAATGGCTATGTTGCTGGACTCCCATGTAGTCCACCGCGGTTCGAGTCCTGGACACAGTGGCTTAAACTCACACCAGGCACATGTGCATGCATGCCCAAGATCCTGAGAGGAGAATGGAGGAGAAGGGATTGCGGCGTGGCCATCCCCCCTGGGGGGTGATTTATCGCTTTCTGTCTCTCTGTCTCTCTCTGTCTGTAAAAGCGTTCAAATATCTTAACGTGAAACTATTCATCTCTATATAGTACATTAATTGTGCCTTAGATTTAACTGGATTTAGTTATCTTACTAAAGACTTCTTTCTTCCTTTTCATTTTATTTCCTTAATGAGAGACAGTACACAAAAGCTAGAGAACAAGGGAGAGTCAGCCCAATGGGGTTTCATCACACTGTTACCTCTGTTCCTTGGCCCTTCAGTTCATTGGGATTTGGGGCCCACAGAGCGCTGGCAAAACCTCCAGCCAGCCTGGAAGGCAGTTCGGTTTGCTACCGACTGCTCTACCAGAAGGGCCTGCAAGCTTCTAACATGTTAAACTAGATAGGTGCTGGACTCTTCAGATTATGAGAAAAATATTATTTAACCACATATAATATAAGGGCATTTAAGAAATGATGTCAAGTGAACATTTGGATGTGTGTATCTGGAACTCAGAGGAAGGTCCTTACCAACAGTTAAAAATGTGGAAGTTTTTAGGTAAAACACTTGAGTTTCTTGTATATTCTGGTTATCAGTCTCTTATCTGAGGCTTATTTTGAAAATATATTCTCCCATTCTGGGGTTGCTGGTTCACTCTATTGTTATTCTTCTACTGAGCAGAAGCTTTTTAACCTGATGTAATCCCACTTGTCTACTTTTGGGATTACTGCCCGAGCTTTAAGGTCTTATTTAAGAAGTTTTTCATGGGAGGTATAGAAACATGGAGAAAAGTTGCAGATACTGGAGACAGTGTGAGGGGTGGTGGGTGGTGGTGGTGGGGAGTGTGAAAGGAAGGAAATCGAGGAGAACAATAGTGAGGCAAGACATTTATGGGACAGAGAAATGAAGGATTGTCTGTCGATGATAATGTGTATGATAATATCTTTAACTGGGCTGGCATGCAGTGTAATTTTGCTGAGAAAATTCATTTTACAAGTCGTGGTGATATACAGTGAGTGAATATATAAAATAAATTCTAATTTTTTTTAATAAATTAATAAGTGATTTTTTAAAATGTTAAATTTTTTATTTCTTCTTTTTTTTTTTTTTTTTTTTGAGAGAGAGAGAGAGATTTTTGCTATAGGGTAGATGCACTTATCAGAGAGACAGAAAGTGAGAAACCATCCCCCTGCGGGGGATAGCCATGCCACAGTCCCTTCTCCTCCATTCTCCTCTCAAGATTTTGGGCATGCATGCACACATACTCAGCATGACTTTTAATTTGCTGGGTCTGGAACTTGAACTTCGGTCAACTATGTGGGAGTCCAGCGACATAACCATTACACCACCTACTGGACCCCAAAATGTAAAAGTTTTCAACATATAGATAATATTGGAAAACATGAGACTTGGTAAAATTTAGAGCATAAAATAATTTTAAAATATAAAATTTAATGAAAGGAATAGTAACCCAAAAAAGATACAGAAGGAACAACCCCAGAAGTGGGAGGGCATTTAAGAGGTGATTGTACAGGTTCCTCAAAGGGCTGAGAGTATTCTGAGAAGGAAGAGACTGAGAAATTAATTCAGTAGAGAGGTAAGATGCAAATCAACATACAGACATGAGTAATGTTCTTATACACCAATAAAGAACTAAGAAAGAAATCAAGGTAACAATCCTATGAACAGTAACCACAAAGTAAGATAAAAGAAATTACTGAGAAATAAACATAACCAAGAAGATGAAAGATTTCCTTTATTTTTTAATAGGTTTTTGCCTTAGGGCATGTGGGCTCTCTGGAGAGAAAAGCACAATGAGAGGGAAGCAGGGATGGCCATACCACCATCCCTTCTCCATCATTTTCTTCCCAGGGTCTTGGGCATGCACACACATGTGCCCAGAGTGATTTTGAAGCTACTGGATCTGGAACACAAACTGTGGTCAGACATGTGGGCATCCAGCAACATAACCATTATGCCATCTGCTGATCTCCAAGGTGAAAGATTTCTATACTGAAACTATAAAACACTAATGGAAAAAATTGAAGTACTAAAAAATAAATGGCAAAAAATGGAAAGTTATCCCACACTTGTGTATTGGAAGAATCAATATTGCTAAAATGTTCACACTATCCCAAATAATCTACAAATCCAATGAGATACCTATCAATATATTCATGGCATTTTCCCCAGACATAATAAAAGCTATTCATAAAATTTGTTTGGAATCATTAAAGATCCAATTAGCCAAAACAATTATCTGAAAAAAATAACAAAGTTTGGAGGCATTGCCATCACACTACCTGTCTGAAAACTGGACTGCAAAGCCTAGTAAACAGTACTGCATGGCGCCAGCACAAAAGCAGACACAGAGACCATTGGAACAGAATAGAGAAACAGGACTGACTCTATGAACATACAGCCAACTGGTTTTTCACAAAGTGTCAAGAATATCCAATCAGGGAAAGACAATCTCTTTGATAAATGGTGTTGGTAAAATCAGATATCTATGTGCAGAAGAATGAAACCACTATCTTATCTCCTACCATATGCAAAAATTAACTCAACATGAATGAAATAGTTAAGTATAAAAGCCCAAACCATAAAATTAGTGAATAAAACATGGAGAAATGACTCAAGACATTGGTCTAGGCAAATACTTTAAAAGGCAAGAAATTTATTGGACACAGAAATAGATTGTTGTCTATTGATGATAATGTGTATAGTATCCTCAACTGGACTAGTGTGAGGTGTATTTATGTTGAGTAAATTCACTTTACAAGTGAAGAGATGTGTTGTAATTGAATGTATAAAATAAATATTTAAAATTAAAATAAAAAGTAAAACCTCAAAAGAATAGGCAAAAACACCAAAAAATAAATAAATGGGATTATATCAACCCAAAATGTATCTGTATAGCAAGAAAAACAATCAACTGAGTGAACAGACAACCTACAGAGAAGGAGAAAATAAATTGACAAGTTACAAATCTGACTAGGGATTAATACAAGTTTATATAAGAAATTCAAAGAGCTCACCAACTAAAAAAATTAGTAGCCCAATTTAAAAATGGGTAATCACAAATCCAGGTCCTTCTGAGATGGCTACTAAACTTGAACTGTGAAATACGGTTTCAGGGACTAAAATGAAGATTTTTCTGCTGATCTTTCACTCTCCAGATTCATTTCTAGAGTGGTTTGGCAACCTACCTCTTTGATACACAAAGAGTGAAAAACAGAATGGGAGAGAGATTGCAGATTACCTCCTTCTGCATACCTCTGAACACTCAGATTGAACTTCAGGAATTAGGAAGAAATGCACAACCCATCAGATGACCAGAAATCACTACAGGGGCACAAGAAATATAAGAAAGCAAGAAAAGGGGACCAGCAGTTAGTGTAATGGCTATTTTGCTGGACTCCCACGTAGTCGACCGCAATTTGAGTCCCGAACCCGGTGGCTTAAACTCACGCCGGGCACATGTGCGTGCATGCCCAAGATCCCGAGAGGAGAATGGAGGAGAAGGGAATGTGGCATGGCTATACCCCTCGGAGGTGATTTCTTGCTCTCTGTCTCTCTGTCTCTCTCTGTCTGGTGAGCGCACGCGCCCTATAGAAAAAAAAAAAAAAAAAACTCTCCAAAAAAAGGCAAGAAAATTCCTCCAAGGGAAAAGAATAACTCTTCTTCATCTACAGACAGTACAATGGAACTCATGGAAATGTCAGATAAAGAATTTAGAATATTCTTATTGACAAGGTTAACAGAGATACAAGAGAAGAGAAACAATGAACTCCAGAAGATGTAGGAGAAAAGAGCCAATGATTTCTGGGAGGTGAGGAAGTTCTTGTATGATCTGAAAGAGGAAATACACACCATAAAAAATAATGAAATGAAACTATTAGAGATGAAGGCTATAATATATAATACAGGAAATCAAAACCTCCCTTGAAAGTATTAAAAGCAGACTAGATCATACAAACAATCAAATCTCAGATGTAGAAGACAGAATCACTGGTATAGAAAAATCCACTATGGAGACTGAGAAAATAGCCCCCCAAAATGAGAATAATTTATGAGAAGTACTAGATACCATTAAATGTCCAAACATCTGGATAATGAATATCCCAGAAGGTGAAGAGACTAATAATGGCATTGATAATCTATTCCATAAAATCCTAGAAGAAAATTGTCCAAACCTAAAGAGGCATTCAAAGATCCAGTCCCAAGAGATACAAAGGACCCCAAATAGAATCAGCCCAAGAAGATCTTCTCCAAGACACATTATAGCCAGATTGACCAAAACCACAGACAAAGACAAGATACTAAGTCTGGCAAGAGAGAGACGTCAAGTTACCTACAAAGGATATCCCATCAGGCTAACAACAGACTTCTCATCAGAAACAACGTGAGAGAGGAAAGAATGGGAAAATATATTCAAAGTGTTAAGGGAAAACAACTTCAACCAAGAATACTGTACCCAGCAAGATTGTCCTTCATATGGGAAGAAAAGACAAGAACATTCTCAGATAAAGAAAACCTGAAAGTATTTACCAACACCAGACCAGCTCTCCAAGAAGTTCTGCAGGGAGTGCTATACCAGGAAAACTAAATACAGACACACAAAAATAAGAGTTAAAAACAACTAAGAAAATGGCCCACTTAATGGTAAGAACAAGTCTGGAGTTGAATGTCATCTTTCAGAATTTAAACAGGGAGACTGGACCACAACAGAAGATATATTAAATACATGAGACTGAACTGGTGAAGTAGAATCTTATGACTTTTGACTAAAACATTACAGATTTTCTTCTATGTTTTATTTTCCAGATTTAAGGATTTGTGTCTTATCTTGAGCTGCTGATAGGCTCATGTACTTACTATTTGAACAGAATCCTAACCTGTTTCCTGGCTTTAAGTTTTAAGCAAAGATCTTTTAGCATTTTTTATATTTTGATTTATTAAAGCTAAAACTGCTTTTCTTGAAATTAAAAAAATACTTTAAAATACCTCTTTAATAACTGCAGTAAGTTATATAGTATCAGCTAGGTGCTACTTTATAGTGCATTCATTATACTCAGAGTTTCATGCCTAAAGTCAGACAAGTGTTCACAGATATGTATATATCAGCTAAACTTGCTATTGAAAGTAGTTAGATTCATTAAGATATTTGTGAATCAATAAAATGTGAGGGGAAAAATGAAGGAATAGAAAGCAACTTTAGACACCAGAGACAATGTGAGAGGAGGGTGGGAAATGGCAGAGGATGAGAAATAGGAGGAAAAAAAATTATATATATATATATATATATATATATATATATATATATATATATGAAACAAGAAATGGAAAATTATTTGTCAATGATAAAGTGTATGATTAAGCCACTATGCAGTGTATTCTGGATGGGAAATTACATTTTATATACTGTGATGATGCTCAGAGAACGAATGTAAAATAAATAAATTAATTCATTTTTTAAAATGGGCAATCAATTTGAACAGACTTTTTTTTTCTTCTTGCCATAGGGTGCATGCACTCACTGGAAAGAGACAGAAAGAGACAATGAGAGGGAAAGTGAGAAATCACCCCTTGAGGGGGATGGCCATGCCATGATCCTTCTCCATTCTCCTCCTGGGATTTTGGACATGCATTCACACATGCCTGGTGTGATTTTAAAGCCTTCAGGTCCAGTACTTAAATTGCAGTTGGCCATGTGGGAGTCTAGCACTTTAATCACCATGCTACCTGCTGGCCTCTTGAACAGACATATTTTTAAAAGAAGACTACAAATGCCCATAAGCATATAAAAAATTTTCAACATAACTAATCATAAGGGAAATGCAAATCCAAACCACAATGTAGTATCGCATTATCTCAGTTAGGATGGCTATTACAAAAGTAAACAGAGATGGGGCCAGCAGGTGGCGTGGAGATTAAGGAGCTGGGTCCCATGTGGCCGACCGCATGAACTGAGTCCTCAACTCAGTGGCTTGGCAATCACGCCAGGTGCATGTGTGTCTGTGCCAAAGATCCTGAGAAGAGAATGGGGGAGAATGGACCGTAGTGTGGCCATCCACCCTGGGGGGTGATTTCTCATTCCCCTCCAGTGAGCATGTGTACCCTACAGAAAGAGAGAGAGAGACTGAGGAGAAAGGGTGTCATTGTGAACATCAATGAACTGTGAACGTCAATCATTACAGCTGCTATGGAAGACTGCATGGAGCCTTCTCAGGGGCTACCTTATGGCCTAGTAACCTCACTACTGGAGATATACCCAAAGGAAATAAAAAGAGTATGTCAAAGAGATGCTTGCACGTCCATGTTTGTTGAAGCACAATTTATAATAGGCAATATATAGAATCAACCTAAATGCACAGATAAAGAAACTGTTTTATGTATGAGTGTATACACACATGCACACACACAGACACACATACACAGTGAAATACTATTCAGCCATAAATTTATATCATTTGAGGCAAAATGGACAAGCCTGGAGAAAATAATGCTAAGTGAAATAAGCCAGACAGCAAAAGTCAAATATTGTATGTTTTTGCTTATTAGCAGATGCTGCACGCTAGCGTGCATCTCTTCACTGCCCTGCAGTGTGGACTCGCAGACTGGACTCACTGTTGGAGATCTGTGGGCTTCCTAAGACTCTACTTTGACGATGTTGCATTTTAGCTCCTGGGATCCCATTTGGGTCTGGCCAGTCCTTAGTTCGACACAATGGCCTCCTATAATTTTTAGTTAGCACAATTAAGACTTATTTTTGAGTGTTCGTCTGTTTTATTCTCTGTGAGTAAATAGATGAGACTTAGTTCTTCTCGAAGGACATCAATACTTGTCACGGCACAAAAACGCTGCATTTGACCAGGCCTTCGAAAGTCATATGACTGGAGCCCACCCACCACACTGCAGCAGTGACACTTCAGACCTGCACGGAGTCGCCCTCTCCACCAGTCAGTGTGGGCACAAAACAGGAACCACTCTCACTTCCTATGTGGCATGAAGTCAGTGTGCCACGTTCCAAAGAAAGTCTCACATAAAGAGAAAACAGAGGGGGACCAGCAGTTGACGTAATGGCTGTGTCGCTGGACTCCCATGTAGTCGACCATGGTTCTAGTCCTGGACCTGGTGGCTTAAACTCATGTCGGGTGCGTGTGTGTGCATACCCAAGATCCTGAGAGGAGAATGGAGGAGAAGGGATTGCAGTGTGGCCATCCCCCCCTGGGGGGTGATTTCTCGCTTTCTGTCTCTCTGCCTCTCTCTGTCTTTCTGGCAAGCGCATGGACCCTATAGCAAAAACCTCTCAAAAAAAAAAAAAAAAAAAAAAGAAGAGAAAATAGAGACGAAAGATAAAAAGATCTAGGCACCATTTTTTAAATTCACCTTTAGGTTCTTGTATAATAATAGTTAAAGACAGTATGAGAAAGGTATTTGGTGTAAGGAGCAGTGAGGCCTGGCTGCTTCTAGGTGTCTCTCCCAACCTGTGAGCTGTGAAATTCATAGCACCAACATCTGCCGCTGGCAGTTTTCCCTCCTAACTGGAGGCAGATGAGGGCTTCCCATATCAGACAACGTAGGAAATGTAGAAAATATCACACCAACCATGAGTCACATGTTTTAATTTTGCTAGAAACAAAAGATAGATTCTTCTAAGTTTCATGATTTATAGAGTAATTCATCTTATTTCCTTTATGACTCTTCTTACAGGAAAAAGAGACATCAACCGTGGAAAGCGGGACCTGGACTTTGGTGGCTGAACTTGTCCTTGAGGGGATACCAGCCACCAGCGCCCTCTGGTGCTTTTCTTTTAACAAACATCAAAGAAAAATGCAAAGGATAAAAAAAAAAAAAATAAACTATGAAAAAGGGTAACACATGAGTTTAAGTAAAAATGAATTAGGGGAAAAATCTATGATTTTAAAGTAAATTAACACAAGGTTAGAGTTGAAGTTTAAATACCTAGAAAATGATGCTTTAATTATGTGTGTGTGTGTGCATGTGTGTGCACACATGGAGCGGCGTGCGTCTCTGCATTGCCGTGTCCTCTAATCGAGTGCCACACCTGATGGGGGTCGCCCTCCCACTTGCTGCTGCCTTGAAGGCCCACCGCCCCACCCTGTCGCTCCCACACGTCGGACGGCAAGCACCCCGTGCCCACTACCACGTTACTCTGAGAGATGTTTATTTAGTTGTCTTAACAAGTGGGTTGCACGTGAGAACAGCTCATGAGAACTTGTATGTACAGGATGTGAACATGCGACACAGCCAGCCTTCCTCACTCACAGCGTCAGTGTCTTCACTCTCTCTCTACGAGACTGAGGATACTCAAACGTGGGGAAGAGACTCAGTCATTCCATCTTTTGGACCTCATTTCCTTGAGCAAGTTCTGTCCCCTGGCCAAGGCGTCCTTCAGTGCGTCTTTCATGGTTTTGTTCCGGAGGCTGAAGATGAAGGGGTTCAGCAGGGGAGTGAGGACGCTGGAGAGGATGAAGAGGGTCTTGTTGAGGTGCAGGCTGCTCTTCTGGGAGGGGCGCACGTACACAAAGATGGAGATCCCGAAGCCCATGGAGACCACGGTGAAGTGCGAGGCGCAGGTGGCAAAGGCCTTGCGGCGACCTTGGCCCGAGGGGATCTTCAGGATGGTGGAGACGATGTAGGCGTAGGAGACCACCGTGAGCGACAGGGAGCTGAGCAGCAGGACCAGGGAGCTGAGGAAGTCCAGGAGCTCGATGGCGCGGACGTCGGCGCAGGCCAGGTGCAGGAGGGGGCCGCTGTCACAGAAGAAGTGGTCGATGACGTTGGGGCCACAGTAGGGCAGGCCTGCCTTCAGGACCGTGGACGGCAGGATGAGGAGAAAGCCACCTGCCCAGGAGAGGACCACGAGCCGGACGCAGAGAGAGCCGGTCATGATGGCGGGGTACTGCAGCGGGCTGCAGATGGCCACGTAGCAGTCATAGGACATGACGGCAAAGAGGACGAACTCGGTGCACCCAGACAGGAAGTAGAAATAGGACTGGGCGGAGCAGCCCCCCAGTGAGAGCCTGTTCCTCCCCGGCAGGAAGCCCCCCAGCAGCGTGGGGGCGGCGCAGGTTGTGGTCACCATCTCGCTGAAGGACAGGTGGCTGAGGAAGAAGTACATGGGCGACTGGAGCCTGCCGTCTGTGAGGATCAGCGCGATGATGAGGGCGTTTCCGAGGACTGTCACCAAGTAGGCCACCAGGAAGACCGCGAAGAGCAGGCCGCCGAGGGCTCTGGTGGTCGGGATCCCTGTAAGAATGATGTCGGTCACCATGGTCCAGTTCTGCCGCTCCATCCTGCACGGCAATGGCTTCTCTTCACTGAGCTGGGCGAGGAGGAAGCAGGACATCTCTCATCAAAACGCCCGTTCTGACATCCGCGGAGAGCGGCTGCTGCTCTATGCTTTCTCTTAGGAGGAATAAATTATTTGATTGAAAATAAGATTAGTTTCAATTTTTCTTATAACTTTGAGACCTCAATGTAGAAAAATCAGTGGTCCTAAGTAGGACATATACAAATCGACGTCCTAACGCAGGTTTTTCTTCTTTTTAAAATTTTCCCAAATATAGTCATTTTTAACCCGTTCTTTCTATTTTATAACTTGAATAATGAAAAGGCAAAAACCACAATGTGCTTTCATCCTGTCTATAGAAGGATCTTCAAAATTTTATGGAAAAATAGAATAAGTACCAAGTTTATTTTGGTACCAAAAAATTGAAATTCATGCATTATTTCATATTGAATGAATAGAACATTTTTCATATTCATTTTCTATGAATTTTTCCAAGGCCCTCTCACATATGTCATTATGATTATTTGTTAAATGTAAGCACGACATAGATCTATCTTTGATAATTAAGTACAATTTAGCCTTGTAATTGGTTGTTGCTTCCAGAAGACCCGGCTTATGCCACTGATCTGAGAGGTCACCCAGAGCACCAGGCCTCTGTCCTCAGTCTCAGGACACCGACGCCCGACGCTGCGTCTGGTCTTCCTGTCTCACTCTGGAGACCGGGTGTGTCCTCCCACCAACACTGGCCCCAGTAACATAAAAATCAGGGTGAATTTTCATTCTTTTGACACTGAGTGTAGTCAACTTTACATAATTTAAGCTTTCATTAATGTCTGTTTTGACTTTATTGTAGTCAATAGGATTTAATTAATAAAGGAAGACTTTATAAATGATAAATAAGTAAATATGTGGAGGAAACAAAATAGCTACATAATTTAAAAACTGTTAAAAATTTGCTAGAAGGCCCAGGTGCTTTCCAGAGAGAGGTGGGGTGGAGGAGGAGTGGGGAAGTGTGGGGAGGGCCCGGGGCAGCCAGGCTCAATCCCTTCTGCTCCACTCCTCCCTCCAGGATCTTGGGCATGCACGCACGTCCACCAGACCTCGGAGTCTACGATGCAAACCACATAGTCGGCCATGTGGTCTTCAGGTGCCCGTACCACCACACCACTGGTTGGCCCAAGAGTAAAATTTTAAAAACAATTTTCAGAATAAGATTTTAAAGCAAATGAGTCAAATTTTGATAAGATTTTACCAACTCTGTGTAAATGTGCGTGCCTGCCTTACGTGCCAGTCGGAGATGTCCGTGCTGACCCTCTACACAGGACTCCACGCCAGACTCTCGCCTGGATAATTAAGATAACCGGGCACAGTGAGAGGCAGAGAAAAGCCCCACTTTAAACAGAACCTTCAAAAGTTTATGTATGATTGACTACGTGATTGAACCAGAACAGAAAATTATCAAAGTAGATTATCATGTCAAGAAAATAGAAAAATCAATAAGCAAAATTATGAAAAATAAAGTGAAAATAAGAAAAGAACAAAGAAACATTTCAAATTACAATGAATCAGACAAAGGAAAGTTAACATGTCAATTATATCAAAATATGAAAGAACTTTTACTATTAGTATCTAATATAAAAATAATTTTTTTGTGGGAGAGGTTTTTGTTTGTTTGTTTGTTTTTGCTATAGGGCGCTAGCACTTGCCAGACAGACAGAGAGACAGAAAGCAAGAAATCACGCCCCACGGGGGATGGCCATGCCGCAATCCCTTCTCCTCCATTCTCCTCTTGGGATCTTGGGCACACATGCACACGCACCTGGCATGAGTTTAAGCCACCAGGTCCAGGACTAGAACCATGGTCAACTACATGGGAGTCCAGCAACATAGCCATTATGCTAACTGCTGGTCCCAAAATAAATTAATAATATTTATTTTATAAGAAATGCACATACATAAAATTGATCAAAATTTAAAATATAATGTGAATATATCAAGGAATGAAAATAATAAGAATAAAGGGGCCAGCAGGTGGCATGGTGGTGAAGGTGCTGGACTCCCATATAGCCAACCGTGGTTTGAGTCCTGGAAGTGGCAGCTTGAAAATCATACTGGGCACATGTGCATGTGCACCAAAAATCTGGAGAGAAGAACGGAGGATAATGGACTGTGGCGTGGTCAACCCCCTGGGGGGTGATTTCCCACTTTCCCTCTTTCTGTCTCTGACTCTCTCTGGTGAGCACATGCACCCTATGGCAAAAAAAAAAAAAAAAAAAGTTAAAATTAGGAATTACAATACAAATAGCAGACAAATTAGAATTCAAGAGAATAAATAAATTTTCTGTCAAAAGACAAAGAAGGTACTTGATGTAGAATAAAACCCTCCAGTGAAGACACACATTTATGAATTTATGAGACAAATGAGATTACTTCATGACTGTCAAGGTAAATGTGAAAAATACACGAAGTAATAGAAAGTATTGGAGTAGTAATTAGAAATTTTTAACTCTCTCTTTATAATTCACAGACTAGAAAACGAAAGGTATTAATGGGGTCAAGCACTTAATCTATAAAAATATGCCCAACATTGTGGATGAGCATGTGTGAACTAAATTGGTGTAAAGAAAGACTCTATTCTTTGGCTTGGAATCGACACTGAAAAATCTGTTAGTATGTACATTGTAGTTGCAATCAACTACCAGAAACATTTTTTTAAATGGCCAAAATAAACTAAATGCAATCTTGCAGATTAACTAATATAGTTTAAAAACCTACCAGCTAGGATGACATACTATTAAACTATAGCAATTTAGAATGAATATGCATAATTTGTGAAGACAACTTCAATTGATTTTATTGTATTCGTGGTGCAAACTGAACAAAGAAAAAGTTAAACTCACACAAAACAAAGTTCCAGCTGAGCATGTCTTGTCAGGCGCCAACTGTCGTGAGAAGTGGAGGGTAGGACCATGCGCTTGGAGACCGTGTAATCAGAAGTGGCACAGAAAGCAGACAGGGTCTCGGACAGCTCCCATGCTGCTGGGTCAATGTCCTTTGTAACATTACTGGGTTGCTGGATTGGAGGCGCCAAGACAGACAGAGACAGAGACAGAGACAGAGACAGAGAGAGACAGAGAGCCTGCTCTTGATTCTGAGATGAGGGAAATGAAGGCCATGGGCGCTATCTCATGACGAAGCGTGACCGTGGCAGAGAGCAGGAGTGGTCGTGAAGAGCACTGAGGGGACTCTCCTTGCTAATAAATCACTATTAGCATTTTCTTTTGGATTTTTTACACCAAACGGTCAAATGAATGGGTCAGACTTTCAAGATTATGCAACATTTCTGGTGTCTAGCCATCAGAGGATCCAGAGTCATCTAACATGCCTGGGGGCCTCCTTCTCTTCCGGACTAAGGTGTTATAATAATGGAAACATTACAAATGTCCCAGTCTCTTTTTCTAATACATTCATTTTTCTTTTTTAACAATTTCTAATCTTACTTGGTAAAATGTTTCCCCTGACCAGTGGGAATTCTTTAGCTTAGGAAAAAGCAAGCAGATGGCCTGATTTTGATCCATTTTTCTTTCTTTTGGAAATGGGCATCAGCGCCCAGAGGATACGGTTTCCATAGGAACTGCGGAGCCAGACTCCTTCTGAGGTTGACTCCTTCTGAATATAAGGGCAGGTGCACAGCACTCACCTAGAGTGTGTCTCAGAGAATAACGAGGTTTAAATCAGCACAGCTCCCATGGGAAAATATAGTGCATAGGAAAAGTAACCTAGATGCTCCTCACTGGGTAAACTTTGCCCCGAAAACTCATTAGTGAATTTATCCTATAGAGACCAATAAGTTTAGAAAACTTTATTTTCCCAGGAGAATTTACAAAGGCAAAAGCAAATTATTTCAAATGGTGTGAGTAACACTTTTTCTGAACTATCTGTATAGACATAGAAAAAACGTATATGTGCGTGTTTATGTTTGCAGGTCTACATGTATGACTTTACCTACACGTCTGTCTTTGACGTTCCTGTATAATGTACAACCACTCCGTAACTTGCCGTTGCATGATCTGGTCTTTATTGCTGGGACACTGCTCCTTCAGTAGGTAACACTAGCGACTGTGAAGAACTTCGCAGACAGACGTCCATGGACATCGGACCCTGAGGCCTACCACACTCACGGTGCAGGACGAGTGTGCAGACACTCCCCGTGACGTGCGGCTCTCCGAACCAGCACTCACGCCACCTCTAAGCCTGTCGGTTAACACCTCCAAGTTAGGGCACCAGAGCCTCTTGGTAGAACATTTCTTCAAAAGGACATTTTTAAAGCTTTCTATCACAAAGAACATATTTTTAAAATTTTCATGAAACTTCTTATATACTGCCTGCATTCCTGCCTAACAGATGTAAAAAATTGTTTTTTAAAAAACTTTTCTTCAAACTTTACTTTTAGCAATAGCCCACCACACGCTACAATATTAATGCACCAACAGAAACCTCACGACCTACACATGGCTTTTCCTGCTTTGCTTGTGTATTTTATTCTTCCCATGTTCTTCATCCACTCTTCCTTTTCAGGGCTCAACATTCATATTCAAACTTCCTTTTTAAATTTCCTCTGATTCCAACTATAGTTGTTCTCTCAAAATTCCTTTGGTTATTTGAGGCCTTTTGTGGTTCCATGTGAATTTTAAGATTTGTTCTCTTCTGTGTCTATGAAATATGCCACTGGAACTTTGATAGGGGTTATATTGAGTCTCTAATTGGTGTAGGTAGAATGGACATTTTGCAACATTGATTCTTCTAATCCTTGAGCACAGCATAACTTTCTAATTGTATCTTCCTTAATTTCTTTCATCAGTATTTTACAGTTCTCAGTTTAAAGATCTTTCACCTCCTTGGTCAAATTTAATTCCTAGATATTTTATTCTTTTTGATGCTATTATAAATGGACATGTGTTTTTAATTTCTTTTTTGTACAGTATATTGTTAGTATATAGGAATGCAAATAGGACCAGCCAGGGTATGGTGGTGAAGGCAGCTGGATCCCACATAGCCGTCTGCCCCACTCCAGTCCCAGACCCAGAGGCTTGAAAAACACACTGGACACGTGTGCATGGGCCGAAACTTCCCAAAGGAGGAGAGGGAATTGTGGCATGACCGTCTCCCATTGAAGGAGGGTGCTTTCTCACTTTCTCTCTTTCTCTCTGTCTCTGTCCCTCTCTGGTGAACACACATGGTTTCTGGCCAATTAAAATTAAGATAAAGAAGAAATGCAAATGATTTTTGTATGTTGACTTTGTATACTGAAAATTTTTTTTTTTTTTTTTTGGAATGTTTTTTAAATTAGTTGTAACGGTCTTTTTAGAGCTTTTAATATATAAGATCAAACAGATACAAACAGGTCATTTACCTTCCTCCTTTACAGTTTAGAGGCCTTTTATTTGTATACTTTGGTTCTTGTCTGACTGCTCTGGCCAGAACTTCCAGAACCATGTTAAGTAGAAGTAACAAGAGTAGGCACACTTTACATGTTACTTAATTTCATTATGAAAACCATTTCAGAAAATACAGGTATATAAAGTCATCACATTGTACACTTTGAATATTTATAATTTTTATAAGTCAATTATAAATTAATAAAGCTGGAAAAGTAAATAGTGAAACATAATATATTTAGAAAGAGGTTAGTGAGGTGAAATAAGTGAAGCTAATTATTTAGTGCCATTTAATGATATCAATGATATATAGTCACATAAAACCAATATTCTGAATAAATAAAGCAAAATGGCAATAATAAAATATAATTTTTCTTATCATTGTCTTTTTTAATAGAATTATTTATTTTATTATTATTACTATGATTATTATCAAATTTGACCATAGAGAGAAAGGAAAAGTGAGAAAGCAAGCTGCCAGGTCCAGGAACTGAACCTCAGTCAGCCAGGTGGGAGTTCAGTATCCTATCATGCCACCTGTCAGTCATCATTATCTTTTAAAAGCAAATACAATTACGTTGAACATTTGTCCTGGCTCACTAGGTAGGCTCCTCCATACTCATCTCTCACGTGTAGATGCCTGTCGCCTCCCTGCTCCTCGCCGAGGTTGCCCTGTCGCCTCCCCGCTCCTGGCCGAGGTTGCCCTGTCGCCTCCCCGCTCCTGGCCGAGGTTGCCCTGTCGCCTCCCCGCTCCTGGCCGAGGTTGCCCTGTCGCCTCCCCGCTCCTGGCCGAGGTTGCCCTGTCGCCTCCCCGCTCCTCGCCGAGGTTGCCCTGTCATCTCCCTGCTCTTGGCCGAGGTTGCACAGTGGCATAGCGTGTGCCGATTTTCCAATATTCCCTCGGTGCCAAACACATCCCACTTAGACATGCCTGCTGGTCATCATGTTGGTCTCAAATCATGGACTCTAATTCCATTTGAAGAAGTTCTTCATACTTAGCAGACACAATATGGCGAAACATTTTTGGATTTACACCAGGGTCATCCATTGAAAATAAATACATGCTTACATATTGCTTTATCATATGACAGCCAGATTATTTATTAATAAATAAATTATTAAATCAAGTTTTAGCCAAATTATACAGACAAAGTATTAATCATGTTATTGAAAACTTTTTATCCATTTTGTTCTTAAAACCTCTCCTGGGAAAGCAAAGTTCTCTGCATTTATTGGAGTCTCGGAGGAGTAATTCATTAAAGAGTTTTGCAGACACTTTGAGAGTGGGTAAGAACGTAACTTCTCTCAGCTAGCCAGCTCCCTGTGGAGGTGTACCCAAAGTGGCTGCTTTTAAAGGTTTGTCCTTCTGTGAAAGTCTTTCTTCTGAGAGCACTTAGTCCTGTCAGGTGTCCCCGCGTGAACCGTCCACCACTGCAAGGCCTGGGACGGCCGCTCGGTGGAAGCCCGTCTCCGGGCCGGTGTCTGAGCACAAAGGAATGTGGGCCCAGACGGAGACGTCTTCTGTTTCTCTCCGTCTGACCTATTTTCCCCGGGCGAGGGTCGCCCTATGTCAGATAAGGCTCTGTGGTAACAGGGGACGTGTCTGTGCTCAGAGCCGGTGTGAAGGCTCACTAGTGGTACTTCACGTGTGATGGCGTGTCCACTAGGGAGAACACGCTTGCCCATGGCGGATGCTTCTGGCCTATCAGAAGAGAAGATGCCAGGGAAGGTAAAACGACGTGGAATCGGGTGTTAATTTAAATTTTTTGTCTTCAGCAAGTAAGAATTGGTTTTTCTAAATAACTACACTTTAGTATTAAATGTTAACTAAACTTGTCTCACATCTTTGGGACTTCAGACACGGCTTAACCTCTGCAATGTTCACTTTTCCTCATTACTTTCCTTAATTCCCACCAATGGACCCAATATCCAGTTTGAATTCAAACCACGTTCACCCACAGTGCTTCAGTTTTATAGTAATTAATTTCTCCATATTCTGAAGGAGCTTTCCTTTCTCTATTCCTGTCCCCCCACCTCTTTTTCTTCTTTTCTCTTTGTCTCTGTCTCTTTTTCTGGTGTGGTTGTGTTGCCAGAAATTAGGTTATCAAGACTACACCTCAGCTTCCTATTAGTAGCAGTGTTACGTGCTTATTTAATAGGTTGGCTCTTCTGTCTGGTCAATATCATCTTGTAATGCTTCTGTTCCATGTCTCCTGACCTCATTTGCTTGTTGGTTGGTTTGCTTGTTAGAAGGTATGTGTATTCACCAGAGAGAGACAGAGAGAGACTGAGAGAGGAAATGAGAAATTGCTCCCCAGTGGGGATGGCCACACTGCAATTCCTTCCCCTCATTGTCTTCTCAGGATATCGGGCATGCACACATGTGCCCAAAAGAGTTGTCAAGCTGCTGGGGCTGGGACTTGAACCGTGCAGTCAACTCTATAGGATCAGCTGCCTTAACCTCCACTCCTTGTGCTGACCACCAAATTCTTAAAAGAAAATTTAAGGTTTAAAAATAGAGTATGTCTCACTTGAATATTCTTTTAAGACAGCTAAATTTCTCCTCTGACTGCTTTTCCAAACATTAAATAAAAATGGTTGTACGTGCATTTGTAAACTTTTGCACATTTATTAAAAATTGTTTTATCACAGATAAGTTATAATAATTAATAGTGTAAAATATTTATTTGCCTATTTAAAGTATACTCTAATTAGAATCATAAAATTTGATTTTGGGCCAGCGCTGGTGTGGTGGCTAAGGTAGTCCCACAGGGTCGACTGTGAGTTCTGGATCCAGTGACCTGAAAAATACGGCAGGCTCGGGCGTGGTGGCGCCCGCCCTATGGCAAAAATACGGCAGGCACATGTGCACGTGTGTGTGCCCAAAATCCTGACAGGAGAAAGGGGGAGGTGACTGTAGTATGATCGTCCCTCTGGGGTGGTGCTTTCTTAGTCTCCCTCTCTCTCCAGCAAGTGCACACATACTCTCTGACAAAAAAAAAAAAAAAAAAAAAAAAAAAAAAAAAAAAAAAAAAAAAAAAAAAAAAGGTGGTTTTTTAAAAATTATATTTAAGGGGTCAGCAGGTGGCATAGTGGTTAAGGCATGGGACTCTCATATGGCCAACTAAGGTTTGAGTCCCAGACCTGGCTACTTACAAATCACACTGGGCATGTGCCCAAAATCCTGAGAGGAGAATGGAGGAGAAGGGTTTGCAGGGTGGCCATCCTGCCGGGGGATGATTTCCCACTTTCCCTCACTGTGTTGCTCCCAGAGAATTCATGCACCCTCTGGCAAAAAACTTAGTGTATATATATATATACATACACACACACACACACACACACACACACACACACATAGCCACACCACAATCTTTCCTCTTCCATTCTCCTCTTGGGATTTGGGCATGCATACACAGGTGCCCAGCATGAGTTTTAAGCCCCTGGGTCTGGGATTTGAACCATAGTCCACCACACGGACTTCAGCGATGTAACCTATAACTGTTACACCATCTGCTGGTCCCGCTGCTCATATTTCTAAAAATTGCCTGCCGTAAATGTGACGCGATCTCTTACACCATATTGTTGCAGGGCTTGTATTTTTTCTTTTTCAGACAGAGCCTCCTGTGTCCCAGTGTGACTTCCAGGTGTCTGGGACCACGGGTGCACGGCACCGAGTCCAGCCTGCAGGTGGGCCGGGAGTGGCACCCAGACACACGCGGCCCAGCTGGACCTTGTGCAGACAGGCCTGCTAGCTTTATCTGCCGACTTGACCTTTTTACCACTCACTTGTTTTCATCAAAGATACTTTTATAAAATAATTTTTAAAATGTGAACACTTTCGGAAACATTTATACTTCATTTACGTAATCCTTTTACATTGATTACAACTTTCAGGATGAGATTAACCTGTGAACTTCAATATAAAACAAAGAAAAGGCAAAAGATCTGAAAGGAAGGGCGTGTTTAAATCCACAGGGACCCGAGTTTTAAGCGGGTGGAGGAGGGTGGGTTAACTTGCGGCTCTCTGGCTCTGGCAGAGGCGAGAAGGTGGAAGTCTCTGTGCCCATGGCCAGGTGACGGTGGGGACGTGGCTGTGCCTTCCTTCTGTGCTCTCAGAATCCCAGACAGCCTCGTTCCTGCCGGGCAGACTTCACACTGCTGCTACATTTACAAACGCTAAATGCATACTTTATTAAAACACCTGACACACTTCGAAAATATATTTTTAGAATAGTAAAATATGTCTAGCGGTGTTCTTGTACCCCTCAAAAATTAGAAAATGGTATATATAAAAAAAACAGACCAAGAAAAGTTCATTTTCATATATCCTAATCTGGAATTTCGTAGAAAATATTACACTCAACCATAACATTAATCACATTTCTCAATTTTACTAGAAACAAATGAATGACTAACATAATCTCTTCTACATGTCCTAACCTAATGAGTGGATCATGTTATTTCTTTCATAACCTTTAACAGGAAAAAGAGAGAGAAAACATGGAAAGAGGGAACTGGACCATGGTGACCGATGTCATTCTTACAGGGATCCCGACCACCAGAGCCCTCGGCGGCCTGCTCTTCGCGGTCTTCCTGGTGGCCTACTTGGTGACAGTCCTCGGAAACGCCCTCATCATCGCGCTGATCCTCACAGACGGCAGGCTCCAGTCGCCCATGTACTTCTTCCTCAGCAACCTGTCCTTCAGCGAGATGGTGACCACAACCTGCGCCGCCCCCACGCTGCTGGGGGGCTTCCTGCCGGGGAGGAACAGCATCTCATTTGGAGGGTGCTCCGCCCAGTCCTATTTCTACTTCCTGTCTGGATGCACCGAGTTCGTCCTCTGCCGTCATGTCCTATGACCGCTACGTGGCCATCTGCAGCCCGCTGCAGTACCCCGCCATCATGACCGGCTCTCTCTGCGTCCGGCTCGTGGCCCTCTCCTGGGCAGGTGGCTTTCTCCTCATCCTGCCGTCCACGGTCCTGAAGGCAGGCCTGCCCTACTGCGGCCCCAACGTCATCGACCACTTCTTCTGTGACAGCGGCCCCCTCCTGCACCTGGCCTGCGCCGACGTCCGCGCCATCGAGCTCCTGGACTTCCTCAGCTCCCTGGTCCTGCTGCTCAGCTCCCTGTCGCTCACGGTGGTCTCCTACGCCTACATCGTCTCCACCATCCTGAAGATCCCCTCGGGCCAAGGTCGCCGCAAGGCCTTTGCCACCTGTGCCTCGCACTTCACGGTGGTCTCCATGGGCTTCGGGATCTCCATCTTCATGTACGTGCGCCCCTCCCAGAAGAGCAGCCTGCACCTCAACAAGACCCTGTTCATCCTCTCCAGCGTCCTCACTCCCCTGCTGAACCCCTTCATCTTCAGCCTCCGGAACGAAACCATGAAAGACGCACTAAAGGACGCCTTGGCCAGGGGACAGAACTTGCTCAAGGAATTGAGGTCCAAGTAACAGTTTTGTTACTTATTTATTTAATTTTTTCAATCTTGAGTCTCTTTTACCTTACTAATAATGATTTCAGAAAAGTTCCATGATATTTACAAGTGAATAAATGGTCTAAGTTATGAAAATATCTCCCATATTGCTACAACCATACTGGTTCCATATGCAATTTAGATTTGTAAAATTATGCTACATTAATAAGCATTCTTTTCATAGGATGTTAGAGAAAGTGATGGCAATAGGAATGATTGAAGTAATAACAACATACTAGGTTAAAAGTATAATTGAATATATTACTTATTTGGAAACATACATACAAATTCATCTCAGAGATATGTAGAAAGGAACATTTTTAGAGCACTTCACTAACAATGCACACAAACACTTAGTCAAGAATTCTGCCCTGGAACATAATCTGAGAAGTTTTATTATGGGTTCAAAAGCTATCTTCTTTCTAAGAACACAGAGATCGTCAATATTAATTTATTCTTCATTTTAGTACAGTTTTACTTATTATATTTGCTATTTAGTTTGAAGGCTGTTTAATGAAGTACTTTAAATATTTCTGAAGATGAGACCAGCAGATGATATAATGGTTACATCACTGGACTTCCACGTAGTCGACCTCAGTTAGACTCTTGGACCCAGTGGCTTAAAACTCAGGCTGGGCACTTGTGTGTGCGTGACCAAAATCCCAAGAGGAGAGTGGACGAGAAGAGATTGCAGCTTGGCTATCCCCCCGGGGGACGATTTCTTGCTTTCTTTCTCTCTGTCTCTCCAGTGAGCACACATGCCTTATATCAAAAATCTATTTAAAAAATGACTATAGATTGATTTGTGTCCTGTCTTACAACGATTTCTTCAAGTATCAGTATTTTATAATGTAGCTACTCGAGAGTATTATCTAACTGGGAAAGGAGACATTTACAAACAGGACACAGACTTTCAGATTGTGTAACTATATACAACAGAGCCCCACACTTCCCGAAGCAAAAGCTGCTTAAACTATAATATAAACACATCAATGTATACACATAGAGATTTTAACATCTTTTCTCAGTAACTGATAATTACTAAATAATTGTCAGTAAAGTAAGAGTAAGGACATAGAAATTTTTTTAAAAATTTTGTCAGTAACTGTAATGACATACAGTGAATGAGTATATTTTTAAAAAATTAAAAAGTAAAAAACAAACAAAAAACTTATCAACGTAAAGTTGCATATCTGGCAAAATTATCCCTTAAAGGACAAAATAAATTTTTGGATAACTAAAAAAATAAAAAATTTGCAGAGGCTGTGTTGTGTGTACTTGGCGGGGGGGGGGGGGGGGGGGGAGCAGCCTGTGGGGGACAGTCACACTGCAATCCCTTCCAGCCTTTCAAGATTCTGTATACACACACACACACACACACACACACACGACGCACGCACACACACACGCACGTGTGTGCACGCACACACCCAGCATATTTTTTAAATCCTCGAGTCTGGGACTTAAGCGACAGTCGGCCGTGTGGGATCCAGCTGCCTTAACCACCACACCACCAGGTGGCACAGGATGTAGAATTTCTAAACAGTGTTAATCAACTTCCCTTCTGAACATGTAAACACTCTTCAGAATACATACTCTGATCTACTTTGTAAAAAATATTACTTTATTTAACTTTATTTATTTATTTTAATTTGACCAGAGAGAGAGAGAAAGCAAGGGGCCAGGTGGGCCATGTGGGAGTCCAGCACCCTTGACTGCCAGGCCACTGGCTGGCCCCGACCTGTTCTTAGAAAGTCCATACGGATGGCACCAGCAGTTAGCGTAATGGCTATGTCGCTGGACTCCCATGTAGCCAACCACAGTTGGAGTCCTGGACCCGGTGGCTTAAACTCATGCCGGGTGTCTGTGCATGCGTGCCCAAGATCCCGAGAGGAGGATGGAGGAGAAGGGATTGCAGCGTGGCTATCCCCTTGGGGGGTGATTTCTTGCTTTCTGTCTCTCTGTCTCTCCGTCTGTCTGGCGAGCACACACCCTATAGCAAAAAAAAAAAAAAAAAAAAAGTGCATATGGAGAGCTCATGGAAGTGGCCGGAGGGTGGCCATGAAATGACTCTCAGTTTAGTTCAAAAGAAAGAAATTATACACAGCATTGTTTTCTGACCACAGTAAAGTAAAATTCAACGAAAATATAATACTTATCTGACTTCCAATAATTGGGAATTAAGAATTCATACCTGTAAAACCTTAATTGTAGGAGAAATCAGTACAAAATTAGAAAAGAACTGAGATATACGTTATAAGCCAAAGCGGAGGCCAGACTTGCGGTCGGTGTAGCGTCCCCAGCAGGAGCCACGGGGGCGACCGCAGACCAGGCTCGCGGGTCCGGCTGCGCCCAGTGGGCACCGAGCCACGGCCAGAGCCCGGAAGAGGGTGGGAGGCCGCCGGGAAGACCTGGAGAACAGGGCGGCTGTCAGCCGGGCTCTGCACCCGGGAAGAGCTCCAGAACCTGGCGGCGCGGGAGGGCGGTCGGAACCGCTCAGCCCGAGCTCAGGCGGGTGGTGCCGATGCCCCGCTGGGCAGGGAGGGACAGGCACAGAGCGGGGCGGGGCGGCCGGACCCACGACCCGGCAGGTGGGAAGCCGGGCACGTGCGCGCCGGTGCCCCGAACCCGGAAGGCCGAACCCGGAAGGCCGAGGGGAGGGCTGCGGTGTGGCCACCGCCCAGGGGCTGCCCGCTCCTTCCCCACTCTCCCCCGGGAGCTCAGCACCCTCTGCCGAATGGGAAGGAAAAGAAAAAGCGGTGGTTTTAGGGCCCAGAGCGCCTCCACCGCGGGCTCCACCCTCCGGGTCAGAGCAGCTAAGGCTGCAAAGGAAACTCCCTGCAGGTCCCCGGAGGGAGCCTCCTCCTGCACCTCCGTCCAGAGTGACCACCGCCGCCGCCCTCTGGGCTCTCAGAAGCGAATCAGCACTTCTGCGCGGTTTCCAGTGAAACTCCAGGCCCATCCATCGCTATCAAGGAGACGTTTTCTACCCGTCACACCGGACCTCAGAGCTTCCACCCGAAACACCGACCCTAAGCCTCCTGGCCCCGGAGCAGAAGGCGCGAGGCAGAGGCAGATCTCTCTAGATCACAAGCGGAAAGGCAGTTTCAGGTGGGCCTGCCAGGTCCAGGGCTTTTGTTTTTATTTATTTATTTACCTTATTTTAGAGGAACAGAGCGGGGGGGGGGGGGGGGGGGGGGTGGGCGGGGGGTGAGAAAACAAGCCACTAGGTCCGGGACTCGAACTGCATTCTGCCCTGTGGGAGTCCAGCGCCCTTAACCACCATGCCACCTGCCGGCCCCCAGACCCAGGACTTGAACCGCAGTCGGCCTTATGGGAATCCAGCACCTTGACCGCCAGGGCTGTGTCCATGGAGAGCTGCGCGGGCCCTGCGGCCTCCTCTCGCACAGCCGCCCTCTGGGTTCTAATACCCGCGGCAGGAGCTGAGGCTGCCAGTGGCCTGGGACGCCGGGCGGGCTCCCAGTTCCTGGCTCCGGCCTGCCCTCCCCTCCCCGGGAGGACACGGCGCTGGGCACCGCTCGCAGGCCCCAGCCTCTCCGCTCGCGGGCAGCACTGAGCTCTGGGGTCAGCGCGGCTCCGCTATTCCCAGTGAGCCCAGACAGAGGTGACCAGCGAGCGGACATGAAAGGGGCCACCCCGCGTCCTCCCAGCCGGTGCAGAGAAGGGGAGCGAAACCCCAGTCGGCCTCAGGGAGGACAGAGGAGCCTGGAGGGACACCTGCCACCACGCCCTTCCCAGGCCCGGCCTGCGGGGCTGGCCCTGGCCTGTTTTTCTTGGGGTACTGACTGGGCACAGAGTATTCTGAAGTCCTGGGGGTCACCAAAATCAGAGGATACAATTTGTACAAACATGAAAATTTGGGAGGCACCTTAAAAATCTCTGGTCAAATAAATGGGTGAGATTCTTTTCCTCCACCAGGTCAGTCTAACGTGATTGGGGGATTTAACGGTCTTAATGTGCAAAAGCCAAAACGGAGTCCAAGTAAATGGAGACATATGTTCCAAACAGAGGAGCAGAGGCACTACCCAGAAGCCCAAGTGGCCAGAGAGAGGAATTCACCTGACAAGAACTTCGAAGCAGTGGCTGGTGGGGATGCGGGAGGGTAATGCCGTTACAGTCCACAGCTTCCGGAAGAGACCAACAGTGTGAGCAGAACAGACTGTGCCTCTCCCCTTCGTGTTCTGTTTTCGTCTCTTGTTTCAGCTCTTCGTTCTCGTCATTTCCTTTCTTTCTTTCTTTTTTATTTTCTTTCTTGTTTTTTTCCTCCTAAATTCCTCATTTGGTCATTTATTATTTTCCTGAAAAGGTCTTTTTTTATTTCCTGATTTTGTGTATTTTCTTGAAGTTTGCTTAGCTTCCTTAAAACAATTATTTTGAACTATTTTCAAGAAGGTTGTATATCTCTACTTTGGGGGGAGTCAATTACTGGGAGATGATTGGGTTTTTGCTTGTTCATTTGTTGTGTTATTTTTCTGTTTTGGTTCATTTGTTTGTGTTTCTCGTTGCTTTATTATGACATCTGGACATTTGAAGTAGGGACTTACTTTGGTCCTCGTAGACTGAGAACCCTTTACCTGTCAGTCTGATTCTGGGAAATGCAGCAGGCCTGAGGTGGCTTCTGCAGAGTCCTGGGGAGTGGCCTTGTGCTGGCTCAGCAGGGCGTGACCTACATCCTGGGCTCACGGGCTGGGCCTGGGCTCTTGGCCTGGCCTGGAATTCACACCCAAAGCTGGTCTGCCACTGTCACTGCTAGAGCCCACCGGGCCCTGGGTTTGCCAGAGCAGGCCTAGACTCTGGATCTTCTGGAGCCCGAGCCCAGAAGCTAGTCTGGAATTGGATAGGTCAGAAGGCTATTTAAATAAAGAGGGCCAGGTCTCCAGGTACCAAGATTTTGCCGGAAACCATGGCTGTTGACCTGGGATTGGGGCAGGTCAGGAGGCTGGGTCTGCATGGTCTGGACCAAAGCGCCCAGCTACAGGCCCCGCAGGCGTGGTGGCCCGAAGCCTGAGGTCGTGTGGGCTGGCCTTGCTCAGGGCTGGCTGGAGCCGAAATCTCCAGGGGTCAGTGTGATTGGGGTCACAGAGGGTAACCTGTGCTGGCTGGCCCTGGGACCAGGACCCACGAGGGCCGACCTGAGGCTTAGTCTCCATGTGGCAGCTCCCGCCTGAGACCACAGTGCAAGCCTAGAGCTGCATCAGCAGGTACCTGTCTTACACTGGGTGGCCCCAAAGCTGGGCTGCAGGGGAGGCCTGGGCAGTCGGGAAGTGTGCTGCTGTGCTCCTCAGGCTATATTTGTATCGTTTCTGAATAATTGTGATATTTCTGTAATAAACTTAGACTTGGTTATGTAACTGAGGAAGAATTCAACATGGTAAAAATGAATATTCCATGACAACATCAAACTATATAATAAGACAATACTTTTCTGTTACATACATTTTTTTTGTCTAGGTAAGGTGGCCGAGCTTCAATTTAAAGTTTTTTATTCTTTTCTCGCTCTTTTTCTTTGTTTTTTTACACAATTTAAACTTACCCTTTAATTTTGAGGGATTTTTGGTTCAGTTTTCAGATTTTTTTTTTAAGGTTTTTGCTACAGGATGTATATGATCTTCAGAGAGAGTCAGAGAGAGAGGGAAAGTGAGAAACTCCCTCCCTGGGGGGACGGTCGCTCCACGATCCCTTCTTCTCCGTTCCCCACTGGAGCTTTTGGGAACACATGCACAGGTTCCCAGTGTATTCTTCTTTTTCTTTTTTTTTAAGAATTATTTTATTTAACTTTATTTAGTTATTTAATTGTACCAGAGAGGGACAGTGAGAGAAAGTGAGAAAGCAAGCCGCCAGGTCCAGTACTTGAACCATGGTTGGCGATGTGAGAGTCCAGCACCCTTAACCACCACAGCACCTGCCAGGCCCCCCAGTGTATTTTTCAAGCTTCTGGGTTTGGGACTTGAACTGCGGTCAGCCATGTGTGATTCAGTACCTTAACCAGCACGCCATCTACTGGCTTGCAAAAATTTTGCTAAGGAAAATTTAATATTAAAAAAAAAGGGGAACCAGCAGTTAGCGTAATGGCTATGTCGCTGGACTCCCACATAGTCGACCGCAGTTCGCGTCCTGGACCCGGTGGCTTAAAACTCACGCCGGGTGCGTGTGCATGCGTGCCCAAGATCCTGAGAGGAGAATGGAGGAGAAGGGATTGTGGCGTGACCATCCCCCCGGGGGGTGATTTTTCGCTTTCTTTCTCTATGTCTCTCTGTCTGTCTGGTGAGCGCACGCACCCTATAGCAAAAACCTCTCCAAAAAAAAAGAAAGAAAGAAAACAGGGCCAGCAGGTGGTAAGGAGCGTAAGGTGACAAGGTCCCACATGGCTGACTGCGCACTCGAGTCCTGAACCCGCCAGCTCGGAAGTCATGCTGAGCTCGTGTAGGTGTGTGCCCAAAATCCAGAGAGGAGAACAGAGAAGGAGTGATGGCGTGGCTATCTGCGGGGGTGGGGGGTGATTTCTCACTTTCTCTCTCACTGTCTCTCTTCCTCTATCTCCTCTTTCTAGCAAGCATGTACGCCCTATAGGAAAAATTGAAAATATAAAATAAAAACAGAAGAGAAAATAAACTAAGGGGAATTGCTCGGTGAAGCCGACCTGGAGCGGGGATACCCGGTAGGAGGTATGCCTGAGTTAACCCTAGGTAGCAGGAGGCTTGGATTTTCGAAGACGATAGGCACAAGGAAGGGCCCAACAGCCACACACGCACTTCTGCTTGTCCTGCTGTCAGTGTGTGTGCGGTGTGTGCTGTGAGCGCACACACACGTCTGTGTCTGCTGTCAGTGTGTATGTGCGTGTTGTGAGCGCACGCACACATCTGTGTCCGCTGTCAGTGTGTGCGTGCGGTGTGTGCTGTGAGCGCACGCACACGTCTGTGTCCGCTGTCAGTGTGTGCGGTGTGTGCTGTGAGTGCACGCACACGTCTGTGTCCGCTGTCAGTGTGTGCTGTGAGCGCATGCACACATCTGTGTCCGCTGTCAGTGTGTGCGTGCAGTGTGTGCTGTGAGCCCACGCACACGTCTGTGTCCGCTGTCAGTGTGTGCAGTGTGTGCTGTGAGCACACGCACACGTCTGTGTCTGCTGTCAGTGTGTATGTGCGTGTGTTGTGAACACACACACACACACACACATCTGTGTTTGCTTAAGTTTATTCTTTTTTGAGAGAGGAAGGGAGAGAAGGGCCCAGCTCAGGGTCTCCCCCACGCTCCCCCACGGCCTTCCCAGCCAGCCAGATCCTGGGTCGGGACCGGCCCCTGCTGGCCAGAGGAGGAGTGACCCGCAGCCTTGCCGGTGGCCCCGAGCTGCCCGAGTGCTGTCCCGGCCACACTGGCAGCAGCCCGCTCCTGAGTTCAGATCTCCGTGGTCTGTGCAGAACCTGTGAGCCTCTGAAAGTGAGCGCAGACGGGGCTAGGGAACAGTGGAGGCTCCCGAAGGCCCTCCCTCCTGAGAGCACTTCTACACTCATGCAGGAAGGTGACTTACGCCAGATGAAGGTGACCTCCGTGAGGCTGTCACCGTCTCGATCGGAAGGGCAGCAGCACCCCTGCACACTGACCCACGGCCGCCCTGAGAGCGGCGTGGACCCTCTCGTTGCGGAGGCTGTATATGAACGGGTTCAGCGTCGGCGTCACGATGGTGTTCAGCACTGTGACAAATTTGTTCACGCCCGTCACGTTGCCCTTTTTGGGGCGGACATAGATAAAGATGGAGCTTCCGTAGTAGAGTGCAACCACAGTGATGTGTGACACGCAGGTGGAGAAAGCCTTGTGCCGGCCCTGGGCGGAGGGTACCCTGAGCACCGTGACGATGATGCAGACGTAGGACACTCCGGTCAGGACCAAGGAGCCCAGCAGCAGCACGGCGGAGGACAGGAAGTCGGCCAGCTCGGCCAGAGACACGTCCGCGCACACCAGCTTCAGCACAGGGGCGCTGTCGCAGAAGAAGTGGTTGATGACGTTGGGGCCACAGAAGGGCAGAGGAGCCGTTAGGATCGACGGTGCCAAAATGGCCAGAAAGGCGCCCACGTAGGACCCCAGCAGCAGCAGCGTGCAGGTGTGTTTGCTCATGATGGCCGCGTAGCGCAGCGGGTTGCAGATGGCGACGTAGCGGTCGAAGGACATGACGGCCAGGATGAAGAACTCTGTGGACCCCAGGAGAAAGTAGAAGAAAGACTGTGTGAGACACCCCACGAAGGAGATAGCTTTGCGGAGGGCGAAGGTGTTGGCCAGCATGGCGGGCACCACCGTGGAGGTGATGGCGACCTCGAGGAAGGCGAGGTTGGCTATGAAGAAGTACATGGGCGAGCGCAGGCGCGGGTCCCAGCATACCAGGACGATGATCGTGGTGTTGCCGACCAGCGACACCACATACATGAGCAGGAACACGGAGAAAAGCAGCATTTCTACTCCCTTCTCATTCTGAAATCCGAGCAGGACAAACTCTGTGACTCTGGTCCTGTTTCTGGGATCCATGAAGTCCCCGCTTCCCCTGGAACAACCGAGGGAGTTGAGTGTCACACTGTACTCTGGCACCTAGCCCTGGCAGCCCCGGAAGTCACCTACTCTTGGCTTTCACGGTGGGACGGTGCCCGACGTTGTCAGTGTATAAGCAGGTCCCGAGCTGAGCCTCAAGATCTGAGGGCTTAGGCAGGACTCACCCATAAACGCCGAGCCAGTCTCGGAGGACGGTGCTGACAACTGTCCTTATGAAGCCCTGAGAGTCTCTCTGGTTAGGAGACCTGACGGGCGTAGCCCTGCACGTGGGACAGGCACCTCACCCTGTCCTTGGCCCACACAGAGGGGAAGTGTTTGCTCACAGTGGGGGCAGACACAGGGCCACGAGCCCGAGTCTGTATCATACATGTATGCAGAGTCTTTTCAAGCTATTTTATTATCATCGATGAGGAAAATTTTGAAAATTAAACAACAGCACATACTAAGCTGATAACCTCTGACCCACAAGCTACTGCCTCCGCGCTCTCATGCTCTCACTAAGAAGCTAAAGCCAGCCTCCAGGGATCTCCACAAGGGTCACGTCCTAGTAAACAGGGTTTTTGCAGATTCTGAGAGTGAGGGGCGAGTCTACCACCCTATGAGTAGTGGCCACTGTTGATAATCTTGGGATTCAGGCAGGGAGAGAAAATACTCAGCCAAAAGAGCAGAAATACCACACTTCTGAGTTCGACTTTGCTGAAAGAAGCCCCAAAATCCTCACGTTCAGGTCATAACCAACATCAGAGGCCAGAAGGTGAGAAAGCAGAGCCCTGGTCATAGGGAAGCTGGCCCCGGGAGTGTTCGCAGCACACGCACCCCTAACTGACTGAGGGAAGGGTTCAAATCCCGGATTACAGCACACATGAGAGTTTGACACTGGCAGGTGTTGAAAGGGCTACTGTTAGGTAAGTGGGAATCTTTATCACTACTTTTCAGTAGATGTGTTCAGTAAGTGTAGTAGAAGCTAGTTAGAATTTACACCATGGAGGGTCAACGCTTGAAATAAGACAAGATTTTATGTCTTTGATTTATGTTTTGCTGTGTTTTTAATAGCCCAAATATTTATGAGTTTAATCAAGAATTCATTTTTATAATTATATATTTACTTCATAATGAGAAAAAAAATGTAAAAACATGAATTTCTGACATGCATATTTTTCATTTCATGACATGAGGAAGATAAATAATTTGATTCAAATTAGTTAAGATACGTGATTTTTGACAATGACTTCCCTGAATACAATATGCAAACTCAGCATTTTAATTCCTAGGAATGTGGTGAGATGGGGGGGGACTGCAACCCGTGTCCCTGCCCGCCCTCGTGTGGAGAGAGAGCGCCCTGCGCGTGGGGTGGAGCAGCGAGTGACCTTGGACCAAGGCTGCAGGCTGAGTGCCTTCTGTGGTCTGTGGCCGGCTGGCTTGAACGTGAGCACCTGCAGGACGCGCCTGCAGGAGACCACACAGGGACAGCAGAGCCACTTGCCGAATCCCAGAAGTTGGCATGAAGCTCTCAGTAAAGAAAGGGAGAAGGATACAGGACAGGGAGATCGAGGCTCTCAGTAAGGAAGGGAGGAGAGTAAGGGACGGGCCCGATCACAGTGATGGGAGGAAGGAAGGCAACACCAACAAAGACAGCACTTCTGGGCCACCAGGAGGTGGCTTGGTGGGTAGGACGCTGGATCCCACATGGCTGACCTTGGTTCAAGTCCTGGACCTGGTAGCTTGTTTTCTCACTTTTCCTTTCTCTTTCTCTCTCTAGTCAAATTAAAAAATAATAACAAATAAAATTAAACAATTATTTTTAAAAAGAAAGAAAGATAGAAAGCATTTCTAAGAAAAGAGTGTGATTAGCTCCACTCCCCTGCCGCAGGGTGGTGAGAGCTTCTATAAATACTTAAGAGCATGGTCTCGCAGTGTTCCCTGTAAATGCATTCTCCAGGTTTTTGCAGTTGAAATCACTTCTGCAGGTTACGTCCGTCCTCTGACAGCTCCCAAGTGTTAGCAGATGCTGCAGTGGGGATGCAGCCGTATCTACGGGGGCAGGTACGAGGACTCTGCCTTCCCCGGTGCCTCACAGGACGCACGCTCAGAACGGAGTCCTGTGGCCACACCTGCACATTATGATGGAAACCTGGAGACAGGAGAGAGGCTGAGTTCATTATCACTGCTTCCCTGGAGGCAGGGCTTCAAGTGGGGCAGGATCTCCAGAGAACAGTGCATTGAAAAAAATTCTAATTAAAAGAAAAGTAAAACATTTCAGATTGGAAAAATGAAGAGAACTATTAAACTGAACTTAATAAGCAAAATGTTGGACCTTCCGCAAAATCAGAAGAGATGTTTTAGTAAGAATCAATCCACTGGGCTGGCAGATGGTGTGGTAGTTAAGGCATTGGACTCCCACATGGCCAAACACAGTTCAAGTCCTGGACCTGTCAGCTTGCTTTCTCACTTTCCCTTTGTCTCTCTTTGTCACTCTCTGGTTAAATTAAAAATATAATAATAACAAATAAAATAAATAATTCTTTAAAGGAAGAATCAACCCGCCAATCATGGTGATGGCACGTGTGCCCTCACTGTCAAGGTCACTGTCGTGTATGGCTCGTTATTGAATTCTGAGTACTCAGCCATCTCCTAACGATAGTGCAGGTATTTTTAACCTTATAAAAACTTGAAGTAGATGGCATTATTGCACTGACTTAGGATAGCTGTTTGACACAGTCGATAATAGGAAAATAATATTAAAATGTTAAAAACCATACATATGAATTTATGAATTTATGTACTATCTAACACTGGTATCTGTAATATTACTAGGATATACGTATCCTCTCTACCATAAAAAGCATATAAATTAGTTAAGAGTGAAAAAGACACGAGCCGGTACGTGGCATGGTGGCTAAGGCACTGGATCCCACATGGCCAACTTCCGGTTCAGTTCCTGACTGGTGGCTTGAAAATCATGCTGGGTACATGTGCGTGCACACCCATCCTGGGGGGAGAAGGGAGAAGGGATAACGACATGGCCATCCGTCCCGGGCAGTGGTTCCCTTCCTCTTTCTCTGGCTTTCTCCAGTAAGTGCACATGCTCTATGGCAAAAATAAAATAATAGAAAGAGTAGAAAAGGCAAATATAAAATATTGTCTCAATAACAAGTATTGGTTAACATGTGGAGAAACTAGAACCCTTTTGCACTCTGATTAGGGACGTAAAATGGTGTGGCTGCTGGGAAAACGGTGTAACATTTCCTCCAGAAACTTAGTTCAGCGACCATGTGATGCATCAGCTACCCGTCCAGACACTTACGGAAAAGAGATGAGGCCAGGGCCTCACCGTAGCATGTCTCCCAGCCGCAGCGGGAAGCAGCCTACACACCCACCAACACGTGAACCCATGAATCAGACGTGGCACACGCGGACCGAGGACTATCACGCAGCCCTGAAGGGAAAGCCTGGCACATGCAGAAACACGGATGAGCCTGGAGGCGAGTGCGCTCAGTGAAGTAAGCCAGTCCAGGGACTGGAACTGCGTGAGGGCACTGATGGGAGACGCCGCGCCGGACAGATTTGATGAAGAAGAAAGCTCTGGCAGTTGTAGGAGAGGAGAGGGGAAGCGCCGTCCCCCTCTCCGGGCTGCGAGGTCCCTGAGAAGTCTGCTCTCCAGGGGGAAGATGTCCCCCTCTCCAGGCTGCGAGGTCCCTGAGGAGTCTGCTGTCTGGGGGAAGCGCTGTCCCCTCTCCGGGCTGCGAGGTCCCTGAGAAGTCTGCTGCCCAGGGATAGCGCCATCCCCTCTCCAGGCTGCGAGGTCCCTGAGGAGTCTGTTGTCCGGGGGAAGCGCCGTCCCCTCTCCAGGCTGCGAGGTCGCTGAGAAGTCTGCTGTCCGGGGATAGCGCCATCCGCCTCTCTGGGCTGCGAGGTCCCTGAGGAGTCTGCTGTCCGGGGGAAGCGCCGTCCCCTCTCTGGGCTGCGAGGTCCCTGAGGAGTCTGCTGTCCGGTAACAGGAACTCCTGCTGGTCATTTGCTCTGTTCCCTTGCTGCTCTCATGATTATCTCTGTCTTTGGACTCTGAGAGTTTGGTCACAGTAGAGATTGACGTTTATTTTGGATTGCATCTTCTTGGTGACCTTGACCTTCCTGTATCTCAATAACTTTATCTCCCTCCAGGTTTGGGAAGTTTTTGTTACTATTTATTCAGCTTCCTACACTTTGTCTTTGTTTTTTAGATTTTTTGCCATAGGGCCTGTGTACTCTCTGGAGAGAGACAGAGCGAGGGAAAGTGAGGAGTGACACCCTACAGGATGGCCTACCGCAATCTCTTCCCCTCCATTCTCCCAGGATTTGGGCACGCATGCTTACAGGCCACCAGGTCCAGGACTCGAACTGTGCAGTCGGCCACGTGGGGTCCAGGTCCTCGCCTCCACACCGTCTGCCGGCCCCCACCTTCTCATTTCCAAGATCACTTGCTCAACACTAAAATGTGGGTTGCCTTTATGATGTCTCCTATGTCCCTTACATTTTCTTTGTCCCTTCTCAGACTCCTTTCTCTCACTTGCTGTGTAGTTTTGAACAGTCTTTCTTTGGGCCTGCCTCTCTCGCCCTTCACCCCTCTGTTTTGGACGCTGCTATCCCACTGTCCATTTCATTTATTGTACTATTTCTACACCAGAACTTAATTTTCTTATTATTTTAATCTCTCTGCTAAATTTCTCTGAAACATTTTTAAATCGCTTCTTTGTTTTTTGCTGAAACTCACCGAATTCTATCAAACCAGCTGGTTCTAGCCCTGGCGTTCCCTCTCGTTCATCCGCGTGTGTTTACGGTCAGCGTTGGCGTTGGTCCTGACCGCGTGGCGACGTGTACATCCCGCTATTTCCCCACGGTCTACGCACTAACAAGTCATTTAGATCTTGCGGGCTGGGTTCGTCTGTGGACTGTTTCATTTCATTTCAGTGCTGGAAGGTTCCCCGAGCCCAGGTGACACGTGAGTTTGGGTGTGACTAATTCGGTGTGAGGCTTGGCTAGGCCCTGGGAGGTCCGTGAGGTGCACCTGGCTGTGTGGGAGCTCCGTGCAGGGAGAGGCGCTCCTGGACAGCGTCTCCAGTGCGAGCAGGGGGCGCCCCCATCACTGGCTGCTGTGCTCGCCCATCCCTCTTGGCCTCAGCCGGTTCAGCTCCTTGGATCTGGGGTTCTCTCTAAGCCTGAGCTGGAGCTAGGATGGTGGGAACCAAACACCATTCCCGGCCACTTTCCCAGGGCTGAACGGGAGTCCGCGGGCCTCTCCATGGGGAGCCGTAATGAGGGGCATCACAGTTCCGAGAAGCAAGCCTCACACGTGGCTCAGCCCTGGGCTTCCCTGTCTCTGCCGTCCAAGATGTCTCCCACCTCGCCCTGTCTCTACTGTCTAAGGTGTCTCCCACCTTGCCCCGTCTCTGCTGTCTAAGATGTCTCCCGCCCCGTCTCTGCTGTCCAAGGTGTCCCCTGCCTCACCCTGTCTCTGCCGTCTAAGATGTCTCCCACCTCACCCTGTCTCTACTGTCTAAGGTGTCTCCCACCTCGCCCCGTCTCTGCCGTCTAAGATGTCTCCCACCCCGTCTCTGCCGTCTAAGATGTCTCCCGCCCCGTCTCTGCTATCCAAGGTGTCCCCTGTCTCACCCTGTCTCTGCTGTCCAAGGTGTCCCCCGCCTCGCCAGGTCTCAGCCTCCGTGGCTTTTGTGGAGGTGGCTGTGCACAGTTGGTCGTTCAAACCAGTTTCTTCCCCCCTCCCCCCTTCTTTAAGATAGATTTTTGCTATCGGGCACATGCACACGCCAGAGAGACAGAGAGACAGAAAGCAAGATATCACCCCAGGGAGATGGCCATGCTGCGGTCCCTTCTCCTCTGTTCTCTCTCGGGACCTGGGGCACGCACACGTGCACAGTGTGAATTTCAAGCCTACCAGGCCTGGAACTCGAACTGCAGTCAGCCATGTCGGAGTCCAGTGACATAACCATGATGCCATCTGCTGGTCCCAAACTGATGTACCCGCAAGAGGGTGACCTGGAGGGTTTCACGAGGGGGCTCCTTCCACCCCTCTGCTCTCCCTGAAATTCCTAAGACAATTATTTTAATTTTCTGTCAGGGAGCTCATGTCTCCTTTTCTCTGGGGTCAGCTACACTGTCGCTCCCTGTGACGGGCGGGCCTTTGTGCTCCCTGGGGCCTCACGTGAGGGACAGGTGCCGCTTCCAGACTTCCGGGACTGGTTTTGAAAAGGAGAACCTTGACACAGTGGGTACGGTGCTAGACTCTCACATGGCCAAATGCAGTTTGAGTCCTGGACCCGGAGGCTGAAACTCACTCCAGGCGCGAATGCGTGTGTGCTCCAAACCCTGAGAGAACGGAGGAGAAAGGATTTGGGCGTGGCCGTCCACCCAGGGGGTGATTTCTCACTTGCTGTCTCTGTCTTCCTGTCTCCAGGAAGCACATGTGCCCTATAGCAAAAATCTCTAAGAAAAAGAAAAGAACCTTCCCTGAGGGAAGAGGGAGCGCGAGCTCTCGTGGGTGGGGCGCATGAGTCTGGGCGCGATGTGGACAGCAGGCTCTAGGCAGGTCCGTCGTCGAGGGCAGTGTGGACAAGGATCTCTCTGGCCCTGGCCATCCATACCGTGGGACTCCACTCCAGGGCCAAGGACTGGGGCCGTCGCACTGCCAGGTGCAGCATCCCCTGACCTCTGCTGCTGCACCAGGAAGTCAGAGCTGTGGGGAGCCCCGTCAGGTTCTGGCTCTGAGCCTGCTGTGGTGCTGGGGGCTCGGGGTCTGCGGGGCTGGGGGCTCGGGGTCTGCGGTGCTGGGGGCTCGGGGTCTGCGGGGCTGGGGGCTCGGGGTCTGTGCGGGGCTGGGGGCTCGGGGTCTGTGCGGGGCTGGGGGCTCGGGGTCTGCGGGGCTGGGGGCTCGGGGTCTGTGCGGTGCTGGGGGCTCGGGGTCTGTGCGGGGCTGGGGGCTCGGGGTCTGTGCGGGGCTGGGGGCTCGGGGTCTGCGGGGCTGGGGGCTCGGGGTCTGTGCGGGGCTGGGGGCTCGGGGTCTGTGCGGGGCTGGGGGCTCTGAGCCTGCTGTGGTGCTGGGGGCTCGGGGTCTGTGCGGTGCTGGGGGCTCGGGGTCTGTGTGGGGCTGGGGGCTCGGGGTCTGTGTGGGGCTGGGGGCTCTGAGCCTGCTGTGGGGCTGGGGGCTCGGGGTCTGTGTGGGGCTGGGGGCTCGGGGTCTGTGCGGGGCTGGGGGCTCGGGGTCTGTGCGGGGCTGGGGGCTCGGGGTCTGTGCGGGGCTGGGGGCTCGGGGTCTGTGCGGGGCTGGGGGCTCGGGGTCTGTGCGGGGCTGGGGGCTCGGGGTCTGTGCGGGGCTGGGGGCTCGGGGTCTGTGCGGGGCTGGGGGCTCGGGGTCTGTGCGGGGCTGGGGGCTCGGGGTCTGTGCGGGGCTGGGGGCTCGGGGTCTGTGCGGGGCTGGGGGCTCGGGGTCTGTGCGGGGCTGGGGGCTCGGGGTCTGTGCGGGGCTGGGGGCTCGGGGTCTGTGCGGTGCTGGGGGCTCGGGGTCTGTGCGGGGCTGGGGGCTCGGGGTCTGTGCGGGGCTGGGGGCTCGGGGTCTGTGCGGGGCTGGGGGCTCGGGGTCTGTGCGGGGCTGGGGGCTCGGGGTCTGTGCGGGGCT
This sequence comes from Tupaia tana, assembly GCA_026018925.1. Lineage (NCBI taxonomy): Eukaryota > Metazoa > Chordata > Mammalia > Scandentia > Tupaiidae > Tupaia > Tupaia tana. Next base: position 3,674,866 of record JAKSZU010000015.1, read on the forward strand.
GGGGGCTCGGGGTCTGTGCGGGGCTGGGGGCTCGGGGTCTGTGCGGTGCTGGGGGCTCGGGGTCTGTGCGGTGCTGGGGGCTCGGGGTCTGTGCGGGGCTGGGGGCTCGGGGTCTGTGCGGGGCTGGGGGCTCGGGGTCTGTGCGGGGCTGGGGGCTCGGGGTCTGTGCGGAGCTGGGGGCTCGGGGTCTGTGCGGTGCTGGGGGCTCGGGGTCTGTGTGGGGCTGGGGGCTCGGGGTCTGTGCGGGGCTGGGGGCTCGGGGTCTGTGCGGGACTGGGCTCGGGGTCTGTGCGGTGCCTTGGCCTGACCACCTCTCTGAGGCCTGAAGCTGGGGCAAGCTCGGGGACTGTGACTCTGGGGTCCAGGGCAGCAATGGCAGGGTACCCAGGGCCACAGTGAGAGTGGGTGCAAGGCAGGGTGCTTGTGGAAACGGGCCCTGCCTCCCAAGACCCAGTTCTTTAGGTGGGGAGCAACAAGATGCCACTCAGGAATGAAGGACAGGACTCTTGTCACTCACAGCGCCAGCGGGGAGAAGGCTGCCAGGCGGCCACACGGAGTCGGCCGGGGACTGGGCAGCAGGGGCTGAGGGAGGGGGTTACACACGGCCGGAAAGGGGGTTCCCCTGGGGTTCCATCTCCCTGGGGGCTGCTCTGGTCATCTGCCCCCTGGCTCCAGGCCAGCTAGGGTGGGCGTGATGGCCGGGAGTGAGAGTCAGACACGCCCACGGCTGGTGTGCACCTACAGGCAGAGGACGGCGACCGACCTGCTTCTGTGAGGGTGCAAACTGGGTAAAAACAACACCTTTTTAAAGGCATATTACATACAGAAAATAAGAATGGATATAGACAAATAGAAGTCTCTATATTTCTGAGCTATGTAGCCCTAGATTAGATATATTTATGACATTCTTGACTGTGTGCAAAACGGAGCCAGCTATAGACTCCACATTGTAAAAGACGCCATCTTCCTAAATGGCACAGTCACCATGTAGGGGTGAAGCCGACACCATTCGGTCAAAGCTAGGATGCATCATTTATAGGATGTATCATTATTTTATTTATCTCTAAGAAAAAATCACACTGCCATTAAAATGGCACAACTTAACATTGATTTGTTAATTTATAAATAGAAAATAACTTTTAGACTTCAATTTTTGGGGGGAGGGGCAGATTTTTGCTATAGGGCATGTGCACTCGCCAGAGAGACAGAAAAGGGGAAATCACCCCCTTGAGGGATGGCCACACCGCAATCCCTTCTCCTCCATTCTCCCCCTGGGGTCTTGGGCACACACACATGCACGCCCAGCGTGATTTTGAAGCCACCAGATCCAGGACTCGAACCATGGTCGGCCATTCAGAAGTCCAGCAATGTAACCGCTGCACCATCTGCTGGCCCTGTTGACTTCAATTTTTGCCATATACCACTCTTCTGAAAACATGAAAGTCAGAGTGATACTAAAAAAGAAATGGTAAAGATATTTCTATAACAATTACAACAATGTTACTTCAACCCATTCTGATTTCAGAAATGTTAAGATATTCAAAACTAAACACCTGTACCATCACATTGTTTACAAAATAGAACAGCTCTCGGACTCACTGACGCCCTGGGTGTGTCGCTCTGACCACAGGCCCTTCTCTCGACCTCTCGAGGTAGAGAAGCCGCCATGGACCGGCCGCTTCGAACTCCTGGTGAGTGCTCCACGGCACACGCAGCTGCTGTGGCCCTTCTGCCCTCAGCCGGGTTCCCTGCCGACGCGCAGCTGCCGGGTCACGCTGCCTGCCCACCCGCCCCCACGTGGCCTGACCTCGTGTCCCAGCTCAGGCGGACACGCCACCCCAGGCAGACATGCCACATCACACCAGGCAGACAGCAGCGGGGGCTGGCCGGGCTGTCTCTGCGTGCCGTCCTCACCTCTCCAGCTATGGACAAAACCTGCGTGTGTGGGGACGTGGGACACAGCCCTCGAGTCTCTGGGTCCGAGTGCCACCTAGTCCCCTTCCTTCCGCTCCGTTGAACTGTCCAACTTCACTTTCTCCAGGGGAGACGCCCGTGCCTGGTCTGCCCGTCAGGCTGTCCTGTCGCCTGGACGGCGGGAGGAGTTGGAGGACCTGTAGAGACTGAAGACCCTGGGCCAGCCAGGACGGTGGGCTGCAGCGGCTCCCAGAATAAGGCACCAGGCAACGAGAAGAGGGACCCATTTCCTTTCTCATCTGGAGTCCGCGCAGTCCATCTCTGCAGCACGCAGTATGGTGTGGAGCATGTGCGTGTGGTGCGTGTGGTGCGTGTGGTGCGTGTGCTGCGTGTGCTGCATGTGGTGTGTGTGTGTGTGTGTACAGCCAGGGTCTGTCCCACGGGGCTCACTCGCACCACCCGTGCCCCGAGGCCGCTTCCGTGGCTGCGCACAATGGCTTACCTCCCGGTGGCTTCCTAGTGAATTCTCAACACACAGGTGGTGACGGGCCGTAGAGGTAGAATTTAACTATCTAGAACTATTTGCAAGCGTGGAGACTCTGAAATAATACTTCAGAAATGCGACATTTTGACATTCTCAGTTGAAAAAAAAGCGTCAGGACCCAGGTGCCTCTGACCTCCACGCCCCACCCCTAGCTCTGGACAGTCTGATTCTTCTTCTTGGAAGAGCAGGGGGAGGTTCTACCCTGAGGTTACCACACCCACCACGCCTCGCCGAGGTTCGCTGCCCCGACTCATCACGAGGAGGAAGACCGAGAAGTGTGAGGGCCACCCAGATCGCCATGGACCGTGTCCCTCTTCCCGCCGCATTCCACCCCCAAAGGATGCTTTGCTCACTGTTGTCTGAGCTGGGCCCTTTCTTACCCTGCATTGCCCGCACCCTTCACTCCTCCCCGTGAAGAGGCTGCTGAGGTCCCAGCCATCTCGCCCTCTCTGAGTGTGAGTTGTATGGTTCCCATGTGCACAGGTACATATCACATCCATTCGTATGCCTTATATGCCTTTTATCCCGTTAATCTGTCTATTCTTAGTTGGTTTTTCAGTGAAAGAAGGCAAAATTCTTTTACCCCAACAGATTTGGTGCTGTGAGCAGCATAAACCCAAACTGCTGTGCTCTTCTGAAAAGTGAATAAAGGAGCCAGACCTGTGGACAGGCGGAACGGGTAAGGGTCTCTTACACCCAGACTCCTGGTCTGTCTATGGAGTTGAACTGAGCTGACCCTAAAAATCAGTGTTTTCACTTTTCTTTCCACACTCAGACTGATAACAGAAAAGGACGTGTCTGATGTGTCCTGGGTGTAGTGACTCCGATGTAATATTTCCGTGTGTGTGTGTGTGTGTGCGCGAGAGAGAGAGAGAGAGAGAGAGAGAGAGAGAGAGAGCTCACTGATCCTTTCCTTCCGGACGCGGTCTCTGTTTTCCCCACCTCTGTCTGTGCTGTTGGTCATGAGGAGGGCCAAGATCCTCCTGGGCCCATTGTCTCTGCAGACCGAGGGGCCGCGCAGTCCTCACCAGACGGCGTCTCCTTAGTGATCTGTGCTGAGCCTCCCAGACAAAGCTAGACGAGGCCGTCCTCTCTGCTGCTCAAGCCCTCAGAGTCTGAGAGTGGTGGCCTCCCGAGCGCCCCTGACTAAAGCCATGGTTTCTGCTCATGTTCTGTGGCTAGTCTGAAAAAGGACTAGAAACCATTAATAGAGACTTGCAAGGTCTTAAACAGTGCCCCTTTGTTCCACACGTCACACTGCCAAGGGAGTCTGACTTCATAAGGAGTCCTGTCTATAAGGAGTTTTTGCCTTCTTACCTTGTGAGTGCTGAAAGACCGGATCCCAGCACTACCTACACAGAGTCAGCCTTGTGGCCGGAGACCCAGGGCCCTCTCCGAGCCCTGGGAGTAGCAGAGCCCCCGCACACAAACGTCATGCTCAGCGACTGCGGCAACACGGCCTCGCGCCCTCGTCTCCTGGGAGCAAGTCTGGAGGGTCCTGGGGGCACCCCTTCAATGCTCCTCCAGGAAGACCCCTCGCTCATCCAGTAAAAACTTATTCTAGCCAGGAAGGTCTCCCCGTCTTTCCACAGAAGCTCTGTTGAATCGAGACCCTGGAATAAGCTCACCACTGAAGATTTCAAATGCAGTGGGTGGCTAATGGAACTTCAGAGTTGTAAAGATGTCTCTGTTTGGAACAGAATCGGAAATGGCACTTTCTGATATGCCCAAAAAGCTCAAGTTATTTTGGGAACCTCAGAAAGAGAGGAATTCACTCGACTCACAGAGGTATGATAGGCATGGCTGAATAGTGAGACTTTTCGATCTTAGAGAGGCTTTTAAATATAGGCAGTGGCCAGCTGCTGGACTGTGGTTAGGGTGCTGATTCCACATGGCTGACTGAGCGGTTCAAGCCCCGGACTTTGAAAACTCTGTGTGTGTGTGTGCATGCCCAAATTCCTGAGAGGAGAACAGAGAGGGATTATGGCATGACCATTCCCCCAGGGGTGCCTTCCAACTTTTCCTTTCTCTGTCTCTCTCCAGCAAGTGCAAATAAGAAAAACAGCCTATAGCGAATAAAGAAAATCATACTGGACATGTGTGCATACATGCCCCAGATCCAGGAGGAGAAGGGACTGCAGCGTGGCCATCCCTTCTGGGGTCGATTTCTCACTTTCCCTCTCACTGTGTTTCTCTCTCTCTCTCTCTCTCTCAATCTTCCCTCTCTCTCTCACAAGTGCATGTACCCTAAGACAAAATCCTCTTTAAAAAATAAAAGAGCTTCAGGAGGCAGGAGGTGGTGCGGTTGTTAAGGCCTTGGACTCTCACATGGCTGACCATGGTTTGACGACCAAACCTGGTGGCTTGAAATTCACAACGGGCATTCCCAGGAGAATGCAGAAGGGACTGCGGCATGGCCATCTCCCGCGGGTGATTTCTTACTTTCCCTCTGTGTCCACCAAGCACACACCTTATGGCACAAACCTTGAACGAGCAAACAGAAGGCTCAGAAGGCAGCCCCTCTGCCCTCCAGGCCCTGTCTCGATGGCCTGTGGTCCTCTTCTCTCCTGAATCGAAGAAACAGGCTTCACTCTGATTTTCCCTGTTCTGCTGAAGGCAAGACCCATGTCAGAAGACAATGACCATGGGACCATCCCTGGCGGTTCATTAGCTAAGCACACGTCGATGAAGGAAGAGTGAGGACTGTGGACACCCCACATGGGCTTTGTCATAGCTGCTGTCCTTACCTCAGTCCCACGCAGGTTTCGAGGAGAGTCGTCACGTCACTGTCACAGTGGCTCACCCTTCACCCCGGAAATCATTTACTCCCCTCCCCTCTGCTTTCCTGCTGCCGAGCCCCTCTGATTTAGATGCTGTAAGTTTCCGATGTACTATGTATACGCTAAATACATTTGTCGTCAATCTGCCTTCTGTCAGTTGATTTTCAGTGAATCTTCAGAGGGAGAAAAGCATTTCCTTGACTTTTACATAAACTTGCGAGGGACTGCACACGAAGAACGTCCAGAGCTCAGGAAACGTTTCTGAGGACGCTGGCGACTTGTGCTCCCACCTTCCTTACTTCCGTCTGCCTATTCAGCCTAGACCGCCAGGGTCACGTGTGGCTCAATAACGACAGGGTGCTGCAAGCACTGGAAACCTGGGGCATCTCAAATCTCAAAGTAAAAGATAGAATTGTTTTTTATTCAGCGAAGGGCAAAGTTGAAGTGAAATTTAAAATAAGTGTTTTCATAGGCTCAAAACAAAACAAGCAACTAGATACAATTTCAACACCAAATTCAGATCCACATTAGACCTAAATATTCTATTTCCGTGGAAACTACAAAGCTTAGACAAGTGAGGAATTTTGTTACCAAGACTCCTTACCTGAAGTTCTGTTGAAAAGTGAGATTGTTTATCTGTGTCAAAGAAAGGCCCGTATTCCTGGCAGAATGGGGAATTTCATTCTCATCATTTAAAATAGCAAAGTTTCTGATATGCAACTTTAAAGAGAGTTTTTGGTCACTAAGAAATCAGTAATCACTGAAAGGGATTGTTCAAACCTTACAATGTAGCACTCACAGTTAAACTATCTGTAACTTGTTTTTCCTTTGCCTACTATTTTAGTTTAATGAACAACACAAATTTTATTGCTAAGTCATGGTAAATGTTACTTGTGTTTTTACTTACGGTAATTTGTCTAATTTTATACTGCTTTGTTTCATACTTTAGAAAGTTAGAGGACTTTTAAAAATATTTTTATTTAATTTAACTTATTATTATTATATTTTAATTTGACCAATGAGAACTAGACAGAGAGTAAGTGAGAAAGCAAGCTGCCAGGTTCAGGACTTGAACCATGGTCAACCATGTGGGAGTCCAGCACCTTAACTACCACCTCACCTGCCGGTTCTGCTTTATTTGTTTTTAAACATTTTCACAAATATGTTGGACCCATTGAACAATTGCCTTGCTAAAAGCTCTCATCAAGACAAAAGACCTAGATTAATATACCTAAAACCCAAAGGAAATCTCTTTTCTGTTCCACTAAATTTACAATTTATTCAGTAGTTGTTTAAATTAAATTATTGCAAGATTCTGAAGTCACCTATTTAGAAAGATTTAACATAAGTTTGTGTCATTTTCAACTAGCCCTAAGTACCCAAGAGAAAACAAATAGCTAACCTTCTCCCAGAAGATTCATCCATCCATAACTAATTACTTACTTGTAAATTGTTTTCAGTTAAAGACCTCTTTATGAGAAAGAATAAGAGGACAAAAATGTAAGACATCGGAAGGAAAACACAATGTAGCTAGGACAGGACAAGACTAGAGTGAAAGGGTAAAAGGAGACAGGAACAGATTGAGGTCAAGCTTCAAAGACCATGGGAGACTGAGTTAGAGTAATGAACACTGAGGCAAAGAAATCTACCGTAAACTAGTACGATAGCCAAAGCAGAAGGAGACTGAATGACTGCAATCGAAGAGAGCTTTTTTACATGAGTAAAATCCATGTCATAAAGTAAGTGGGGATAGAGTATATAGGATTTATATTTATGGCAGAAAGAATTACAACTGGGTAAGTGAGAAGAGTTATTATTTATTCAACATGTTTTATCCAATACCTGATCAACAAGTAAATATGTAATCACAAATTTATGCCGAGATAGATCCATCATTGCTTTCAAGCAAATACCTCTAATCTGTGATACAGAAACATTCAAAGTACAGTTACTTTTGACTAAAAATCTCATATTTTATGAAAATAATTAGTTTATGTATTCAAAATTGAATACTTTCCAAATGTAGGAAATTAATATAAATCTGGAAATCCCATTTCATACTATGATAATGGATATCCTGTTTATTCTCTAAATTTTAGCCTCCAAAATGGCCTTTAGCTGTTGAAAATGAAAAATGATTGTTATTTATATGATTCATAAAAATTGTGATAGAATTGGTTAACATAATTAATTTTCAAAGTAGCTATGACCAGTGACTTTTCTCTGAATATAAAGGATAATATAATGTTTTGAGCCTGACAGATATAATCATACCTATAAAAATGCCTCTGAGAACAGCAGGTTCGAGGGCTGTGGACCTGGAGTCACACCTCGTCTGTGTTTCGGTCTCCTCCTCTGGAAAGCCCACACAGTGCGAACACTGAGCTCGTGGGCTTGGAGGCCCCGCTGGACGGTAGGCTGCTGACCGCCCAGGGAGCATTCTGCCGGCTGTGCAAGCTCACCTCTGCAGGGCTGCTCCTGCAGTAACTTTTTAAAAATGATTTTACTTAATGTTATTGATTTATTGACTTATTTTAATTTGACCAGAGAGGGACAGAGAGAAAGAAGGAAAGTGAGAAAGCAAGCCACCAGGTCTGGGAATCAAACTGCCGCTCCCGCCAGCCTCTACAGTAACTTTTTTCCAAAGAACTGCACAGTCCTCACTGGGGCAGCACATATGCTAAAGGAACCACGCCATACCAAGAGAGGTTAACATCTGGCATCGGTGGTCCACTCAGAAAACAGCTGTTACATGTACTGGCTAGCCACGATGGATACGGAGACAGGAATACATTAACTTTAGGAAATTTGTGAAAGCCATTATTTAACACGTATGGCTGAAAGTCTCTTTTCTTTGTATTCCTTTTTGTTCTATCTCATCTATTAATGTGTAAGACGTAACACACACACCCCCCCCCGACAATCAATGAATAATCAAGATTTCATTTTTAAACTTTGGGGAGGAAACTATACTTATCTTAGGTTCATTGGCTGGAACTCTGCAAATTAGACAGACAAAGACAGATCAGTAAGAGTAAGACAGACATCTACTAGCAACGCAAAGCACATGCAGACAGTACTTGGCTAAGAACGCTGGGGCGGTCAGAACGCGGCTTTTGTAACAGCAAACAATTCATTTGTAGAGAAGTGACAAGACAAGGGAAACGGACTTTGAGCTTCTGAGGGCATCCTGAGAAGGAGAATCTGTGACAAACGAGAAGGTGAGGGTTGCGTCATAAGGTCTGTTACGTAGTTTTCTCTAGTGTTGTCTGGACTGGTGAGAGTCTAGTAAACTTTGACATCAAGGATCATTCTGTTCTTTGGTAGAGACTGGAAACCCAAGAGTTTTTCTTGTGTCTAATTTTTTCTTTCATTATCAATTGCCTTCAGCTAAAACAATCCTTGAAAGAGAGTGGCATACCTGGAGATGGTATACTCTAAATCCTTCATTACCCAACCATGTCAACCTTGGGAAAGTTATGTCATCATCCCACTCTTTAGATTCTTTATTTTTAAAGAGAAGATCCTTACTACTCAGAGTGTGTTTCCCGACCACAGACATCTGCAGGATCAGCCACGCCCAGTGTGCAAACTGGGGCCCGCGTCTGATGGTGCTTGCTGGTGATTCTCGTGCCTCTGCAGCCTGAGAAGCATGCTTGGCTCAGGGCTTCATCCTGCCATAGCCAGGAGATCCCACTCGTGGACTCACCTACTTTGTAGACCCATCTATTTTATAGTCTAAATTTGCTGTCGACACTGGATACGTGTAATAATTTCAAGCTTTATGGAGGAAATGCCATTGGTGTTGGTGAGTGTAAGAATGTGGTACATCAGGGTGACTGTGGCCCTTCATCTCTAGGGAAACCCCTAGAGTGAAGACCCTGAGTCCAATAGTCTTTCTTCAAGCCCCACCCCCAGGGCAGGTCCTCGTTACCTGACTGACAGCAATGGCTTCCCTACTGATCTCCCAGTGGATAGGCTCCGACCCCAAAAGTAGTGTTTGAAAGTAGACTATAAGAATTTATTTTAAAAAATAGTTTTAAAACAACCTTCTGCTCTTACCCTGCTCTCAGTACACTCACTTCCTAATGAGTGTCAGGATTTCCTGGATGGGAAAGCGGTTGCCCCTGCTGCAGTATTCAGTATGAAGGTGCTTTTATTTGGGGTGTGTGTGAAGGATGTGTCACATTACTAAGTTTAAGCATGACATGACCCAGATCCGAGAAGACAAATCATTTGAAGGTATCTCTTTTTTAAATTTTTATTTAGGATTATTATTTTAATTTGCTATAGGGCACATGTGCTCACCAGAGAGAGAGAGAGAGAGTAAGCAAGCCGCCAGGTCCAGGACTTGAACCATGGCAGGCCATGTGGAAGTCCAGTGCCCAACCATCACTCCACATGCTGGCCTCAACAAATCATTTTAAAACTAAATATTTTAAAACTCTTACAGTTTACTTACAAACATTATTTTTAAAGATAGAACCTACATGCTAGAAGAACAAGTATCAAGCATGAGAGTGACTAGAACCTCGGTTTGGGAGGCAAATTCCAAACAGCACAAAAGTATGTGTTCCTATGCAAGGGCCACACAGGGTCTGGAGAGAGAGCGAGTCGAATCGGGGCGAAACGGCAGCCGTTTCTGGGTCCAAGTGAAGTGTGACTAAACTGGGCATGACTAGGACAGGACAGTACTGTTTTCTCCATATCTAGGGTTCAAATCTTGCATCTGAAGTGTAACTGTCAGTGTAATCTTTGAAAAGCCACTAGAATTCTTTGGACTTTGTTTCTTAAAGTACTAATGGGTTGTGATAAATAATAAGAGGGGATTTCGAACAGCTCAACATGTACTCACCCTTTAATTCATTTTCTGGTAGCTTTTGGAAGTCCCCTTAAACGTCTTGTATCACATTAACGTAACTATTAACTCTGCCTGGCTTGGCTCTGAGCAGGTGCTGGGCCAACCAGGCCTTCCCTGAGTGAGGTGTGCTGTTGCTTTCTCTCTTTCTCTCTTTCTCTCTTTCTCTCTTTCTTTCCTTCCTTTTTCTTGTTTAGGTTTTTGCCATAGAGCTTGCTAGCTTGAGAGACAGAGAGGGAAGTGAGAGATCATCCCCCGGGGAGGCTGCACCTTGATCCTTTCTCCTCCTGGATTCTGCGCACCCCATGCATAGGCACCCGCGTGGATTTTCAAGGCAGGTATTGGATCTGGGACTCCAACCCGGGCGGCCTTGTGAGTCCAGCGCCTTCACCATCGCGCCCCCTGCTGGCCAGTTACCGTGTTCGTCAACATTTTCTTTCCAGGACTCTGATCCGGTCCAAGGCCCCAGCTGCAGGTCTCTGCTTCCTGGCTGAAGAGCCACAATGGACACAGACAACCGCACGCGGCCCGCAGACTTTGTCCTGCTGGGGTTTCCCGGGCCGCAGGCGTTCCGGCTCGCCCTCTTCGCGCTTTTCCTGGGCATGTACGTGCTCACGGTGGGCGGGAACGTGGCCATCCTGGTGCTGGTGAGCTGCTCCCGCCGGCTGCACACGCCCATGTACTTCTTCCTGAGCAACCTGTCTTTCCTGGAGATCTGGTACACCACCGCCGCGGTCCCCAAAGCCCTGGCCGTCCTCCTGGGCGCGAGCCGGACCATCGCCTTCGCGAGCTGCCTGGCGCAGATGTACCTGGTGTTCTCGCTGGGCTGCGCCGAGTACTTCCTGCTGGCCGCCATGGCCTACGACCGCTACCTGGCCGTCTGCTGGCCGCTGCGCTACCACGCCGTCATGAGCGGCCGGCTCTCCGCGCAGCTGGCGCTGGGCTCCTGGCTCGGCGGCTTCCTGGCCATCGCGGCGCCCACGGCCCTCGTCGGCCGCCTGTCCTTCTGCGGCCGCGTCATCAACCACTTCTTCTGCGACATCGCCCCCTGGATCGCCCTGGCCTGCGGGGGCGCGCGGACGGTGGAGCTGGCGGCCTTCGCGGTGGCCGTGGTGGTCATTCTGAGCTCCTGCCTCGTTACCCTGGTGTCCTACGTGCACATCATCCGGGCCGTTGTCACAATCCCCTCGGCCGGAGGCCGCAGCAAGGCCTTCTCCACCTGCTCCTCGCACCTCACCGTGGTGCTCATCTGGTTCGGGTCCACCATCTTCCTGCACGTGCGCACCTCCATCCAGGACACCCCGGACCTGACCAAAGCCGTCCACGTCCTCAACACTGTGGTGACCCCCGTCCTAAACCCCTTCATCTACACCCTGCGCAACAAGGAGGTGAGAGACGCCGTGCGGAAGAAATGGGCGGGAAACCCCCCGTGAGCACACTGTGCGGGAGCCGGGCGAGGCCCCGAGCGGGCCCCCTGCTCCAGGCCGGCCTCGCGTGGGTCGGAGAGAGACAGAGACGCGCAGAGCTGCTGGCCCACCTGCTCCTTCCCGCAGGGACGGGCGCTAAGCACGCAGAGCGTGGAACAGCGTGAGATTTCCTCCTGGCTTTCCTCTGTGAGGTCGGGCAAGTGTGCACTGCGGGGGAGCAATGAGCCCAGACGCGAAGCCTTCCAGAAATGAAGAACGTAAACGTGGGACTCTTGTAAACGCTTATTTTAAGTTTTTAAAATTTGAAGAAAAATATTATGTAAGATTTTGATTTATACACCAAGTCTTGGTCTGAACGGATGAAAGCACACCTTTACAGACTTTCCAAGGCAACAGCTGGTGAGAGGAAATGCACCTCTTAGAGAACACACCGGAGGAGGCCGGCAGGTGGCTGCGGAGTAAGGTGCTGCGTCCTCCGCGGCAGACAGGCCGTCTGAGCCTCCTCGCTGGGCGCGCGCCTGCACAGTCCCTGGAGGAGGCTGAGAAGGGATTGCAGCTTCAGTGTGTTTCTGATACTCATTAAAAACATTTTTTCAACTTGTTTGCTTTAGTTTACTTTGAACTTGGGACTTTTATTCTCCTTAACAGACTTTATTCCATGTGTTTGAATTTTGGGAATGTTAGCACACTTCCAACAGCAGAAACTGTGGAAGGAAATACTCCCCAAGAACGGCTGTCCCTGCCACTCCATCCGGCCTCACTGCCCGCTGCAGGCAGTCTGCCCATCCTGGGAGACGGGGATTTACTCTGCTCTTATGTAAATCTAACTTTTGTTTTGTTTTGTCTTCTAGTCTGTGCTTATTTTTTATCTCATAGGTTTATATTGTTATTTATATGTTAAATTTCAAATATTTTAACCCTTACAGGATGTTATTCATTTAAAGCATATTCATTTAGACAACCACAACCATATAGGTGTTCTTTGTTTGTTTTATTTATTTTTTGCTTCTCCTTCATACATGGTTTTCTGACTTTCTATCGGGTATTATTTCCCATCTACTTGAAAATACATCGTATAGATATATCAAGATATACAGATACACAATAAACTTAGTAAATATGATTGTTGTATAATATGATTTTTAACAAATGCTTATATGTAAAAATTCAACCCCAACGAAGGAAAAGAGCATATTTACCACTGTGCGTGCTCCTGTGTTTCCCTGCGTAACCCCGCCCTCCGTCCCCATTCCCAAGGACAAGTGAGCTTCCTGTCATCGCAGTTCAGTTTGCCTTTTTGAAATTGTACACAGGTGGGACTAAGCTCTGTATGCGCCTTCTGGTTTGGCCTTCACTTAAATTAATGAGGCATATGCATATTTTGCATGTATGAGTAGATCACTTAATTTTCACTGAGTAATATTCACCTTCAGGTACGTTTTCTTTATTCATTCATATATAAAGCACATTTTTGTTTTTGTTTATTTCTAGCAATTACAAAAACATTAGCTCTGAATATACATGAGTAACTGCTGGTGAGGACATAGCTTTTTCCCCCCTATGAGCCCTTGGCCCCACTTTAAAACAAAGGAGCTCTTCATTATTTTTTTTTTTTTCACTTCACAGTAGTTACATTTTCTTTTTCTTTTTTTTAGAGAGATTTTCACTATAGGGCGCGTGCACTCGCCAGACAGACAGAGAGAGACATAGAGACAGAAAGCGAGAAATCACCCCCCAGGGGGGATGGTCACGCGCAATCCCTTCTCCTCCATTCTCCTCTCGGATCTTGGGCACGCACGCACACACACGCGCCCGGCGTGAGTTTTAAGCCACCAGGTCCGGGACGTGAACCGCGGTCGACTACGTGGGAGTCCAGCAACATAGCCATTACGCTAACTGCTGGTTCCCTCATTTTCTTTTTCTCATGAAGTATTCTGTTCCTTCTGACCCTGTAGCTACTGCCCTGAAACGGCTTTCTCTGTGCTGTGGGGACAGTCTGGATGATGTCTTGGGCAAGAAAGGATCCCTGAGGGCACACTGGGGCACCCAAAATGCACACGTGTGCAGGGGCCTCCAGAGTGTGGAAAAGGGAAGTGAAATGCAAATGTACTGTGGTGCAAACACCCTTTAAATCCATACTCAGTGTCTTTGATAATACGTGGTATTCATGACTATTTCTAAGATCCCGGATAGCTCCTCTTGGTGATGGTGATGGGGTAGAAGGTTCTGGGTTCAAGTCTGGAGGCCTCCTTCCTGAGCACACCAGGCACACACGTGCCCAGGATCCGATCGGGGCAGCTGGGGTGGGGGTGGGTCATAAAAACCCTGTTAGGGTGCTGTTTCTCGCTGTTTCTCTCTGTTTCTGTTGCTCACAGAAGAAGTAAATAAACTTTTTTAAATGATGCTGGGTAGGACCAGCAGACGGTGTAATGGGTACATCACTGGACTCCCATGTAGTCCACTGTGGTTCGAGTCCCGGATCCAGTAGCTTAAACCTCATGCCAGGTGTGCGTGCATGCGTGCCCAAGATCCTGGGAGGAGAATGGAGGAGAAGGGATTGCAGCGTGGCCATCCCCCCTGGGGAGTGATTTCTTGCTTTCTGTCTCTCTGGTGAGCGCACGCAGCCTATGGCAAAAATCTCTTTAAAAAGAAAAAGGAAAAACGATGCTGGGTTGCCTATGAATAGTGATGAAGTAGAAAACAAAACGAATTCAAAGGTATCAGCTTTTCAGACTGAATAGGGATTATGATAAAATTATCTCATTTTCCCCTTGAAGTGTGTGAATTAAAACTGAGTTCCATTTCCTACTGATAGATCCCAGAATTCAAGTCTGCATTCACAAGGCAATAATCAGTGATAAAGACACATTTTCTTTTCTTTTCTTTTCTTTTTCTTTTTTTTTTTTTTTTTTGGAGGAGGTAAGAAGGTGCATGTGTTTGCAAACAAAAAAAGCAAGAGAGAGAGAAAGTGAGAAAGCACCTCCCCATGTGGGATGGCCATGCTGCAATCCCTTCTCCTCCGTTTCCCCTTTCGGGGTTTTAGGCACACACATGCATATGTTGGGTGTGTTCCTCAAGCCACCAAGTCTGGGGCCTGAATCGTGCTGTTTGGGACCCACTGCCTTAACCTCCACTCCCCCAGCTGGGTGGTGGAGCTATTCGTGATGTTTTTCAAGAAAACTCAATGTAACAGTATTTCAAGTGAACACAGGAATATAAATTTAATGTACAAAATATAAATTATATCATTTATTCTAACAAATTTACTCCATAGGATAATACACAGACAGAATAAAACCTGATGTTTAAAAACGATTTCCTAAATTAACATGCAGTTTAAACACTTACAAACGTCCCCTTGCATACACTGACATCTCAGTTAAAAATAGGTACATAAATCCATCGTCAAGTTTATAAAACAGCCTATATGTGACTGTCCACTCTGAAATATTTGTCTCCTTTACATTTAATAAATTTTCAGGTTTATAATCAAAATGCAGTTAAGTATTGTCCGACGCTGGACTGACTTTTTCTTCTTGGGAATTTTTAGTCTTTGATTCACATTTGAATTTGTGTTATACTGTTACTCTATTTTATAAAGATCTCCATCAGCACAGATTCTGAAATTTAAGATAATTTGTTCTGCGCATCTTGCCTAAAAATGTAATATTTCATTATTATTTTTGCCAAATTTGCCCTTTTCCATAGAAACTGCCTCACCAGTTTTTGAAAGTAAGATAAGATCTGAG
Source organism: Tupaia tana (assembly GCA_026018925.1). Taxonomy (NCBI): domain Eukaryota; kingdom Metazoa; phylum Chordata; class Mammalia; order Scandentia; family Tupaiidae; genus Tupaia; species Tupaia tana. The sequence continues at coordinate 3,690,138 of JAKSZU010000015.1, forward strand.
ACTGCAAAAACAAGAAAGTGGCACGAGAAGGAGGGAATGGGGCCAGAGCGCTTCCTCCATGTGTCCCAGATTGGAGTAGGGCGTGTGCTCCCTGAGAGCTCGCTGAGAGCTGCCCGAGACCCACAGCTCGTGTTCCTCTAGCAAATCAAGGATTATACTTTAAAAACTAGGCACTCAGAAAGATATTTTTATTAAAGTTGGCATACATTATAGAAAATCACATATTGAAGTTTAAACCAAAAGAAATGTCAAACATTGCATACAACAAATACTTTATTTTTTTCTCTTGTCATTTAAAACCTTAGTTACATAAAATAGTGCTTCTCAAGAGTTGATCAGTCACTGCTGACCTTGTTCCAACACACAGTCTTCCCCAAGGTCAGGAGTGGGGTTTGCTCTCCCAGGGGCTCTGCTGTGGTTCATGACCACACTTGGAATTGCATCTAGGAGCCCACCCCAGGGAGAACACTGAGTCAACACAGTTTCTGTGGGAGCTTATTTGTGGTTTTATATTATCTAGCAAAATCTTGGTTAATACTTTTCTAATAAAATTGTATAGCGCGCACTCTCTCTCTGTCTGTGTGTGTGTGTGTGTGTGTGTATGGGAGAAGTTTTTGCTATTGGGTGCTTGCACTTGCCAGAAAGACCGAGAGAGACAGAGAGACAGAAAATGAGAAATCACTCACCCCTCAGGGGGGATGGTCACGCCGCAATCCCCTCTCCTCCATTCTCCTCTCAGGATCTTGGGCACGCATGCACAGGCACACAGCGTGAGTTTAAGCCACCAGGTCCAGGACTTGAACTGCAGTCGACTACTGCTTCAGGCTTGAAATCTGCTCTTCTGCACCTCCTTCCAGGGGCCACCCCCGCTGCAGCTTCCAGGCATCAGAGCAGGGCCAGGCCCGCTGCCTCGTGCGCACTGCTGTGTGGGAGGACTCACGTTTCCTTCAGAGAGGGGTCACTAATACCTATATTCTCAACAGAAACTACCAATATTCTGAAACAATTTAGGTCCATCTCTAACATGCTAAATAACGGCCAACTTAATTACAACCAGAAATCATGATTTCAAAAAATACGTATAAAGTGTTCTGTACATATTAAAGAAGAAGAATTTGTTGTCCATACACCTGTGGATCTGAATTAAAAGCAGAGTTACCCAGAGATAGAAAAATGGCCCTGTAGGAAAAGACACACAGGAGAAGGCAAAAACAGCGACAGGAGACGTGAGGGCACGTGGGCAGGGACGGTGACCGAATGCCAACGGAAGTTACTGCTGGTGGAGTTGGAGAGACACACAATTAAATTATGTCATAAAGATGAGATAAAATCAGAGGGCAGGCCACGTTCTGCAGTTACAGCATCTCCGACAAGGTGGTGAGATGGCCACTGGAGGAGACCAGGCCAACACATGCACCCCACTCTCAGGCAGGAGTGCGCTGCTCAGTGTGAAACAGTGCAGGCCGCCCACCTGGCAGCCGGGCTGTCACAAAGCATCGTGCCTGAAGGAAGGGGAGAGGGAGGGACTGAAACAGCCTAGAGACAGGACGTGGGGATGAAACAAATGCAAACTATTTCTCATCCTCAAGGTGGTATACTTTGAACTGATCTGTATTATTTTGATGTATTTATTCAAAGTGACATATTGACAACTTTACCACTAAGAAGTAGACTTTGTTATTTATTAGAAATATGTTACAAAAATGGGGACCAACAGATGGGGTAATGGTGAGGTCGCTGAACTTTCACGTGGTCAACCGTGGTTCAAGTCCTGGACCCAGTGTGCATGCCCAAAAGCCCCAGCGGAGGGTGGAGCAGAAAGGATAGCAATGTGGCCATCCCCCAGGAGTGGTTTCTTGCTTTCTGTCTCTCTGGCAAGCACACATGCCTGATAACGAAAATCTACACAAAATAAAAGAAATAAAAAAGAAAGAAAGAAAAAGAAATATGTTAAAAACATGGAAAATAATCTGTTGATAAGGGAATGGTAATATTCTTGACTGGACGGATATATCGTACACTGTATTCATGCTGGGAAAGTTCATTTTGTATGCTGTAAAGATCTACAGCGATTAAACATAAAAACGTAAGAAAACAGAAAAAAAGAAAGCGAAGGAATGTTACTAAAGCAAGGCCAATCCCGTCCACCGGCTCGGCAACAAACACTGAGACAGAACCAGGCCCAGGGGTGCGGCTGCTCAGGGCTGAGCACCGAGTCCCGGCCCAGGGCCTCGAAGAACGTGGCGGAGCCTGGTGTGTCGGTGCGTCCAGATCTCTCTGGGAAGCAGAAACAGAGGGAAAGGGATTCTGAGACCATGCCCCAAGTGGGGTGGGGTGCTTTCTGTATCTCTCTCTCTGTGATGAAAAAATAAAGGAATAAGGGACCAGCAGTTAGCGTAATGGCTATGTCACTGGACTCCCACGTAGTCGACTGCGGTTCGTGTCCCGGACCTGGTGGCTCAAAACTCAAGCTGGGTGTGTGTGTGCCCAAGACCCCGAGAGGAGAATGGAGGAGAAGATTACAGTGTGGCCTTCCCCCCTGGGAGGTGATTTCTCACTTTCCGTCTCTCTGTCTCTCTCTGTCTGTCTGGCGAGCGCACACGCCCTATGGTAAAAAAAGAGAAAAACAAACAAACAAACAAACAAACAAACAAAAAACCTCTCCAAAAAATAAAAAAATAAAGAAATAAAATAATACTTTGATCCATGGAGAGAACAGAGGATGCAGGCCAAGGCCCCTGCCTCGTTAAGAAATATGTCACCACGGGGTGTTTAATTGCTCCTCTGAGACCCCTCCAGTGCAGCTACTAGCAAACAGGTCCAAGATGCTGTCCCCTGGGGCCCTCAACCCAGAAACCGTGTTTCTGACTGACCTTAAATGTGAAGGGACCAGCACTTAAATAAGCGTGGAAAAGGTCTTTCCACGGCAGCTAGCAAGGGCTTCTGTCGTGATCCTGTTTCCCCCCGTGATTTAAGTTCAGCTGGCATTTGAACATGACACTGTTCTGCAAAGAACCAGAGTGAGTATCTGTGGACAGAGCTGTCTGCTGTCTGTGTTTCTGTGAAATCGGGGCCCGAGTCGGGTGTTTGAACCAAGAAACATATTTAATTCTTCTATAACCACAGCCCAAGAAAAAGCCCACCATGGGTTATAGTTTAATTCAGAACAGGAGAAGGTGGGACCAGCAGTTAGCGTAATGGCTATGTCGTTGGATTCCCATGTAGTCAACCGGGGTTCGAGTCCTGGACCCAGTGGCTTAAACTCACTCCAGGTGCGTGTGCGTGCGTGCCCAAGATCCTGAGAGGAGAATGGAGGAGAAGGGATTGCGGCATGACCATTCCCTCTGGGGGGTGATTTCTCGCTTTCTGTCTCTATGTCTCTCTCTGTCTTTCTAGTGAGCACATGAGCCCTATAGAAAAGAACCTCTCCAAAAAAAAGAAATAGAAAAAAGAAAAAAAAGGAAAAAAAAAAAAAAAAAAAAAAAAACAGGAGACGACTATTTGATGATACATGTTTTTCCTTAAAGTCTTTGTTTTCATTATTTATTGGGAGAGAGAGTAAAAGAGACGTGGCCCTGACAGGGCCTCAGCCCAGCCCATGGTAGGCACTCGGTCCCCATCCCCGTCCCTGTCCCCAGGCACGGTGGGTGAGCCCGCCTTCCTGTAGGGCTCCAGCGTTTCTGGAGGGTCCTGCCCCGGTACACCAGGGCTGTCCTGACACCCCAGAAGGCGTTGCCGGCCAGGGTCCTCAGATGTCTTCTTCCATGTCAGACACATTCAGACTGCAGTCCTGACAGGTCACTGCGTTCATCTGGATATGCCGTTACCAATGCGACTCGAATGTTCAGTAGGTTTTGGGAAATTGTTTTAGAATGTCTGTTTTATTAGCATAAAGTTTTAATTAGCAGATTGGTTTAAAAATGAGCTGTGAAAATGTCTCACTGTATCCGGGTGCTCTGAGAGATCGTCCACGTAAGGGTCTCAGCTGTTCAGTCAATGTTCTCACTACATTTAAAAAAGCACGTGTGGCAGACCAGAGAGCAGTGGCTTCTAAGGCGAATCTGAAGATTCTCTCTCTCTCTCCGGTTTCAAGACATAGCGCTTTGGGGTCTGCATGGCCGGGAGCAGCTTCGTGTGGGCCCAGCTGTCCCAGGTGCCGGGTCTGGGGGATCCCAGGACGTGGGCTTCAGGGCCAGAACTTGCCCGGGTAGAGGCTGGTCCCCACACATGTCACGAGCCCCTGGCAAAGGAGCCCCGGATCCGGGAGCTACCCAGGGCAGGGCCTCCATCTGCAGAAGGCATAGACCCACCCTCCTTCCCCACCTGGCTCGTTGATACACTGCGGCGTTTACACACCAGCCTGGGCTGCTGCAGATGCTCTTAGCCCAGGTGGAAGACCCAGAGTCTCCCAGGGACGCCCTCCTCCCTGCCCTCCCTGTGCTGTGAGACTGGGACCCTCCACAGGCTACTCCCTCCCTCAGGAACTTGCATTTTCTCCCTGTGACCTTTGACCAGAATTACTCAACTAATCCCAGCAAAGCCCCCATTGTCACACCTCAAGAGCAGGATGTCTCTCTGTGTGCAGAACTGCAGCCCCTCCCAGAACCCCCTGCCCACAGGGGTACACTTTGTCCCTCCCCCTTAGTCTGCTTGTCAGAATTCATTTCCTCTTGTCTCTTTCCTGTCCCTTCACATTTCTCAAAAACTGCTTGCATTTGAAGACAATGCAACACTTGCATGGAGTAGAGTTCTTCATGAGGAGAAATATGGTTCATATGAGGGAAGACATCCAGGAGAGTGAAAGAATAGGCAGTGGACTCCCACATGGTCGTCCACGGTTCACGTCCCACACCTGACGGCTTGCTTTCTCACTTTTTCTTTCTCTCTCTATCTGGTCAAATTGAAATAATAATAACGAATTAAATTAAATGAAGAATTCTTTTTTGTTAAATGTGAAAGTGCATGTAAAGAGATGTTGACTGAATAAACGATAGCAATCGTGAGTGTTCTTGGTGTGTGCTCCAGGCTTATCCACGACCACATGAAGTGTGCTTCGTCAGGGACAAGCTGCTTGGTCCCTCCGGTGACTTCCCCACGCTCTCATACATGTTGCTTTATTAACTCTGACATAGGTGAGAATATGTGCGACACACTTTTACATCGCTGTAATGTACTATAATCTGTAGGAATTGTTACAATTGTTACCTTTAAATATTTTTAAATAAAGCACCTTCATTGAAATTAGAATGAATAGTTGAATTACCTTTTATTGTCCTAATCAAATCTTTGTATTCTTTTGTTATAATTTTATTTCATCATTTCAAATTCATTTTTGGAAATGCTTCCTTCCATTAAATGATAAAACATTTCTCATGTTTAATGATAAAAATATACATACTAAAACATACAAATATTCCAGACGCTATGTTTGGAATTCTAAGTCGTAATTATTACCACCTTGTACTGACAGCCGGACTGTCCCAGGCTGAGGCACGGTTCCATTCCATGTGGAACCCTCAGAGCCGCTCAGTGAGGCTTCTGCTGCTACCGAGAGACTTGAAGAAGGTACATTAAAAAGGGCAAGGCACAGACAGAAAGTTCCAGGGTAAGCCTGAGCCGTGTGTAGTACCATGATTCTAAATACATGTCTGTGAGTTTTCTTGCCTCAGAATTTTTATCAGCAGAAAGCTTTAGTCAGATTAAATGTAACAGCTGAAGAGAAACCGCAGATTCAGGCTGAGGCGTTGAGGAAAGGACGGCCAGGAGAGGGCTGGGCTGAGACCCCAGAAAACGGCTGCTCCGGGCAGGCCCTCTTCTCACGTCCTGTGGCTTTATGAGGTCCAGAGCAAAATCCAGGCGAGCCTGAGCTCGTCTACAGAGCCCAAGACCCTGGCCTGCCCTGTGCGTGCCCGTGGGAGGGGGCACACGCCTGCTCGGTCCCTACCGGGTCCACCTCTGGGAACCAGCACTGCGGACAGAGCCCCCGGGTCCTGGGGAAGCCTCAGGGCGTCCCGGAGAAGGGAGGCCTGGAACCTCGGCTTCTCCCTGCTCTGTTCTTAGAGACGTGGAAAAGAGGAGCACTTTCCTACCTCCCTGTGAACTTAGCATTTTGTGAAACGTGGCTTCCTATTCTGGGATTGGGATCGTTTCCCTACGCCCACCTCTGCAGGGCCTCATCAGTGACAGATAAATGGCATTGATAAATTGCATTATTTACACCAGTAATTAATAATTGTCCTATGGAAAATAAAAGCTTCCTTTTCTTCAGCCATGAAGGTACAGCTTGTATTTCACTTACAGTTGTTGGGGAGATCGTTAGCCAGATAAGGTCTGATGTCTTGTAGATTAAACCCAAGAAGCATTTCTGTCAGAACATCCACTGGGTGGCGCTCTGTTCCCGTGCTGGACACTCCCAAAGGGCCTGCCGGGGTTCCAGTTGGACCTGGTGGCTTGCTTTCTCACTTTCCTCCTCTCTCTCGCCCTGTCTCCTTCTGGTCAAATTAAGATAAATTAATGAATAAATAAAATTGAATAAATAAATAAAAAACAAGTTTCTTAAACAATGAAAAAAGATGAAAGTGCCACTTAATTTCTAGCACCTGGCTTGTTCCTCTTGCATAGTTTTCTTCTCAGCCCTTCCATCTTGCCTCCAATGATGAAGCTTGATCCTTTTTTGCGACTAAATAATACTCTTTTCTGTGTTCTGTTTACCACAGTTTCATTATCTGCTCATCAGCTGATGGACACTTAGGTAGATTCCAAATCTTGGCTATATTGTATGTCGACTAAAAATTATAGTAAAAAAATAAGTAAAATAGATGAAATAACCAAACTAGTACTTCCTACTATCATTTGAAAACATATTTAACACTTAGTGTTTGAATACTAGATAGTATCATTTCAATATCAGATCTTCATAATATTTGAATTAAATTTTAAATATCAACTATCTTCCCCATATTTTCCTGCTCAAAGTCATATCTCATTCACAATAAAAATTTCATCTCCTTTTATATTACTCTTATTTCATTTAATTTTTTCATATATTTCCCGTACTTTCCTGTGTTTTGCCTTAAAACACATAACAGAGAAGTTGATAGCAATTTTTCTGGCGTGAAACAGTCTAAGTGTTAAGCCTAATTCTTCTCTTTACGAGACACGTCGTTTTCTAGCTGCTGTGTTCTGTCGCACTACGTGAGACAGTAACACAGGGACCGACTTGGCTGTGAGGACAGAACGGCATCGTACCAGCAGAGGCCCTAACACGGATTGGAGCCCAGAGATGGAGATCCGGTAGCATGAGTGCTGAGACAGGGGTTCTTAAAGTAGATCATAGATCGCATGAAAATGAAAATTCTGTTTTTCAGTTGTCTTTGTTCTGGTCTGAAGAGCTCCCTGGTGCGTGAGCAGATCACTCTTAGATTGCAGATTATCAGTTGAGGCTAGAGGGGCCGAAGGAGCAATCCCATCTATGTTCGCGGACCCACACTCAGAATTAATTTTTACTTAAGCCTCTTCAGATATCGGAGACAAAATATGATCTCAGAAAAGTTAAAGAATGATAAATATGAAATTTTGTGTAAATACACGTGTACTTTCAGCACATGTACTGACGTCACTGGACCAGAACAGGCCAAAAGCAGGCTGTGCATAATAATCACCTGAACATTCAGAGCAAACATGTCGGCGTCACTTCTGCAGAGACGACTCGACACCCGGTTCTTCCTCACGCAGTCTTTATTCACAGGTTTCCTTTTTCTTCTCTTCCTTCTTCTTCTTCCCCCTTCCCTTTTCCCCCGTATATGTAGGATCCTCCCGGCGGCCCCACCCGCAATTCCTCCGCCTGTACGTGGCAAGTCCTGATTGGCTGTCTCTAACACATGTCCATAGAAGGAGTTGTTTGTAGTACTGGAGACACGCCTCCCTATGCAGCCGGCGGCCATCGGCGGCCAACGCAAACCCATCCCAGTATAAAAAGACAGGTCGGGAGTTCAGATCTTTGCAGAAAATCAGGAGCACAGTCTTCCCCTGGCCCTGGTAACTGCTAAGAACATTTTGGCTGACTCTTCATCATGTGTTAAGAAACATTGGTTCTGAATATAGAATACCTAATTTATCTTAATTTGTCTACTTTTTAGATGTACGGTATCTGAAACTTATGGTGTTTAAACAGCCCATTTGCAGCCATAATTAAATGAAGACACAAAAAGATCATATAATTTTTAATCCAATATTGTTTTTTAAAGGAATATTTCATTTAATTTTATTTATTAATATAATTATTTAATTTGACCAGAGTGAGAGAGAGAGAGGAAGCAACATAACCAGGTCTGGGACTGGAAACACATTACGCTACGGGGGAGTTTAGCTTCTTAACCAGCATGCCAACTGCTGGACCCAAATTCAATATTCTTACCATATATGGAAACAAGCAAATAATTATTTCACCCTATTTTAGCAAAGTACTCGTCAAATTATAGAAAAATGTAAGTACAGTCATTGACTAAAATGTTGTGTATCTGTACTACGATCTATCAGTCAGTGAATACACAGTTCCAAATGTTAGTGTGGGCATTCCCCCCTTGGAATGCTTCTGCTACATTTAGTCCTGTCAGCTTCTATTGCCCCAAATATTCTTAGCCAGATAGGGCTCAATGAAGACACCCAAAAATACCATGCAATTAACTGAATTATTAAGATATCTAATTATCCGTATTTATTTCCATTGGATATGTGTGAGTATGTAGAGAGAGAAGGAACCTATACCCAGGCAATTTTCAAGTCGAATGATAACATTAACATATTGACGAAATTCCTTTTGCCTATACTTTCCTTCCTAATCTCTGGCGTAGTTTCCCTGTGACATCTGTGGAAGAACACGTGTCTGAGAATGGGATCTTTCTGGACAGAGGATACTGCCTGAAAGAAAGAACTCCATCCTGAGGGATCCATGCTGCAAAGCGGTATTAAAGCGATAGTGAAGTCCCCGAGTACACACACACGCACACGCACACACATGCACACACACGCACACGCACACACACACACTCCGTGCTGTCTCTTATCCGCACACAGATCCATTTAACTCTCAGCTGTCCGTTCTGCCCAGGCCCGTCCTCAGTCCCGAAGCAGGATGAACCACAGCGTGGTGACCGAGTTCATAATTCTGGGCCTGGCCAGAACACCTGAACTCCGGGGGCTGCTCTTCCTGATCTTCCTCTTGGTCTACCTGGTGGCTTTCCTTGGCAACATGCTCATTGTCATCGCCATCGCCCTCAACACCACCCTACACACACCCATGTACATCCTCCTCCTGGCACTGGCCATCGTCGACATCGTCTGCACAACGAGCATCATGCCCAAGATGCTGGAGACCATGCTGGCCTCCGACAAGACCATCTCCTACGGGGGCTGCATGGCTCAGCTCTTCTTCTTCACATGGTCCCTAGGGGCCGAGATGGTTCTCTTCACCGCCATGGCCTATGACCGCTACGTGGCCATCTGCTTTCCCCTCCGGTACAGCACCATCATGAGCCACTGCACGTGTGTGGCCTTGCTCGGCACCGTAATGGCCATCGCGGTAACCAACTCCTGGGTGCACACAGGTCTCATCCTGAGGCTGACTTTCTGTGGCCCAAACACCATCGACCACTTCTTCTGCGAGATCCCGCCACTGCTGGCTCTGTCCTGCAGCCCCGTGAGGGTCAATGAAGTGATGGTGTACGTCGCGGATATCACCCTGGCCGTGGGGGACTTCACGCTCACCTGCATCTCCTACGGCTTCATCGTGGCCACCATTCTCCGCATCCGCACGGTGCGAGGCCGCAGGAAGGCCTTCTCCACCTGCTCCTCCCACCTCACGGTGGTGTGCCTGTACTACTCCCCGGTGATCTACACGTACATCCGCCCTGCGTCCAGCTACACCTTTGACAGAGACAAGGTAGTAGCCGCACTCTACACCCTCGTGACCCCCACGCTGAACCCCGTGGTGTACAGCTTTCGCAACAAGGAGATGCAGGCTGGGATCAGGAAGGTGTTTGCGTCTTTGAAACATAATGGTTTGGAGAGGTAACCTCACCTCTCTAGTCTATAATCATCTCCTAGGATGATTTGACATTTGCTGACCTTTTATACTTAACTCTTCCAAATTTTCTTTGCTCTATCATTCCTACCCTATTTCTGGAACCCTGGCTGTCTCCACAATTCATACTCTTCGTGTAAACAATGCTTTTAATTCACTGCATGGAACATGCTCACATCATAATCCATATCCCAACATCTTTCTAGAAATATGCACACAACTCCTAGTCCCTATAGATGCACCAACACATTTGCTTAAATGCACGTGCACGTCCCGCACTCATCCATCACAGAGGAAGGTCCCTGCTGGTGTCACCGAATTGACTAGTCTGCGAGTCAGTTCACGGCTCCGATTGTCACAGCAAGAAAACATACTTCATCATTGCGAGACATATTTGTGACAGAGACTATAAAGTTTTCTCTTGAAACCAATGCTACAGTCAAAGTTCTGCTGCAGAATTTTTTAATCTATAAAGATATTTTCTCATTCTTCTTAAAATAATTTCTTCCATGTCATTATTATTTATTCTATAATTTTTGTTCCATGAATACAAGAACTGCATATTATTATCAAAATTTCTTTACATAACATTTAGTGTGTGTGTGCATGCCTCCCCAGAATCCCAGGAGGAGAGTGGAGAAGGGACTGTCCCATGGTCATCCCCCCGTAGGGTGATATTTCAATTTCCCTCTCTCTCTCGCTCTATAGTAATTGCACACACCCTATGGCAAAAACCTAAAAAATATTATCTGTTGATGATAATGTGTTTTGCATCTGCAACTGAACTGGTATGAAGTGTATTCATGTTGGGTCATTTCACTTTACAAGCTAAGTGATGTATAATGATTGAATGTTTATAATTTTATAATCCTAAGGAAATAAGTAAAAAGGAGACGTGACTATATAGTAATGGATAAAATCAACAGGATAAACTGTGGGCAGCATCTGCTCCCCAGCTCCTCTACACGATGGCCACAGAGAGATGTTTTGCACCATTTAAATAGGGTTACATATGACACAATAAAATACTTTCATTTATGCTTTATTAATTTAGTCATAATAACACAAATATTTTCTGTACATTTTTTAGAGTGGTATACTTGCTATAGGGCATGTGTTCTCACCAGAGAGACAGAGAGACAGAAAGCAAGAAATCATTCCCCAGGACAAGTGGTCGCTCCGCATTCCCTGCTCCACCGTTCTCCTCTGGGGCTTTCGGACGTGCACACAAATGTGCCTGGTGTGAGGTTCAAGCTGCCAGGTCTGCCACTCAAACTGCCATTGGCCATGTGGGACTAAAGTGACGTAATCATTACACCATCTGCTGGCTCCTTTCTGTACAATTCGTAGCAGAGATAATACCTATTATATTACAGATTATACTCATCATTCTAGTTTTTTCTTCCAGCTTTATTAAGGTACATTTGATTGCATATACTCAGTAGACAATGTGGTATTTTGGCTTAGACATGCACTGTGAAATTATTAAATGAAACATATTAACATAATGGTCACCTTACATACACATACTTATGTTTTCTTTTTCTTTTTTTTTTTGAAACTTTTTTTATTAATTAATTTACATTCATTCCCTAAGCATCATCACAGCATACAAAATGTGATTTCCTCTCCAGGATACACTGCATAGTGGCTTAATCATACGTGTTATCTATTTCTGACCCTCTGCCATTTCCTCCCACACTATCTCTGGTATCTACAGTTGTTTTCCATTTCTTCCCCCCCCACACACACACACATTTTATTGATTCACAAAATTTCTTAAATAATCTAATACTTTCAATAGCAAGTTCAGCTGGTATGTACACACCTGTGAATACATTTCTGACTTTAGGCATGAAACTCTGAGTAGAATGAATGTACTATAAGGTAGCACCTAGCTGATACTATATGGCTTACTATGATTATTAAATAGGCACTTTTAAATATACTTTTTAATTTCAAGAAAAGCAGTTTTAACTTTAATAAGTCATAGAAATGCAAAGGGACTTTGCTTAAAACTTAAATCCAGGAAACAGGTTAGAATTCTGTTCAAATAGTAGGTACATGAGCCTATTGACAGCTCAAGACAGGACAAAAATCCTTAAAACTGGAAAACAAAACCTAGAAGAAAATCAGCAATATTTTAGTCAAAAGTAATAAAATGCTACTTCACCAGTTCAGTCTCATGTACTTACTCTATCTTCTGCTGTGGTTTGATCTTTCCAATGAAATTCCAGGATTTAAGAATCAACTCCAGTCTTGTCCCTACGATTAAGTTAGCCCTATTCTTAGTTTTTAAACTCTTATTTCTGTGCATTTGTATTTAATTTTCCTGGTATAGCACTCCCTTGAGAACTTGTTGGAGATCTGGTCTGGTGTTGGTAAATTTTTGCAGGTTTTGTTTATCTGAGAATGTCCTTGTCTTATCTTTCCACATGAAGGATAATCTTGCCAGGTACAATGTTCTTGTTTGAAATTGCTTTTCTCTTAACACTTTGAATATATTTATCCATTTTTTCCTCACATTGTTTCCGATGAGAGGTCTGCTGTCATCCTGATGGGATAGCCTTTGTAGGTAACTTGCCATTTCTCTCTTGCCAGTCTTAGTATCTTGTCTTTGTCGTTTTGGTCAACCTGGCTATAATGTGTCATGGAGAAAATCTTCTTCAGTTGATTCTGTTTGAGGTCCTTTGTATTTCTTGGGACTGGATCTTTGAATGCCTCTCTATGTTTGCAAAGTTTTCTTGCAGGATTTTATGGAATAGATTATCAATGCCCTTTTAAGTCTCTTTGCCTTCTTGGATACCAATTATGTGGATGTTTGGACGTTTGATGGTATCTAGAATTTCTCACATATACTCATTTTGGGGGGAACTTTTCTCAGTCTTCACGGTGAATTTTTCTAGGCCAGTGATTCTATCTTCTACATCTGAGACTTGGTTTTCTGTGTGATCTAGTCAGCTTTTAATACTGTCAAGAGAGATTTTGACTTCCTGTATTATAGCCTTCATCTCTAACAGTCCATTTGCCTCTTTCTCTCTTTTCTCTTTTAGATCTTGCAAGAATTTCCTCCCTCCTGGAACTCGTCAGCTCCTTTCTCCTGCCTCTTCTGCAGTTCATAGTCTCTCTTCCTTTTCATCTCTACTAGCTTTGTCGCTATTAATATTGTAAATTTTTAGCAGACATTTACATCAGTTTCATTGTACTGCCTGAGGATAGAGAGGAGTTATTCTTTTCCCTCATACTTACTTTTTCTGATGAGTACATTGAAGATCTACTCCATTAGCAAATGTATAAAGAATTAGGGAAAGGAAAGGAAGACTCTATGCCTGGATGACTAGGTACATATTTACAAATAGATACACATAATAAATAAGATACAGATAATAAATAAACCATAAGATTCACATGCTACAGGCACAAACATGGACATGGGTAGGGGGATGCCCTGAGACCAGGCTTCCATCCAACACCATCAGTGCACACCTCGCCTGGTGGAAGGACGGACGGTTCTCTGTGAACTCTCAAAGACTTCTGGATAACGAGTCTAGTTCTGTGTGGATAGACAGACAGACACGTACAGAAGAGTATTTAGGGATAGTCAAAGTTGTGTCATTGCGTGTCTGTGGATTCATACGCATACACAGGAACATATTCTACACACTGATAGGACATTAGTCTACCTCAAATTCTTCCTATGAATTCAAAGAGGATCACAGAGTCATTCTGCTCTAAAATCATGCTGGCTGTAAACGTGCTCCATAGCGTACAACTCGTCGGAGCGCTCTCTTCACATCGGAGTTTCTCAGGCTGTAGATCACGGGGTTTAACATCGGGGTAACCACCCCATACAGCAGGGACACAACTCTTTCTCTGGCAGGGGAGTGCTGGCTAGAGGAGGGGCGGGTGTAGGTAGATATGGTGGAGCCGTAGAACAGGCAGACCACCAGCAGGTGGGACACACAGGTGGAGAAGGCTTTGTGCTTCCCTTCGGCAGACTGGATCTTCAGGATGGTGGAGATGATGTACATGTACGAGACCAAGGTGGCCATGAAGGCACTGGTCCCCAGGGTGCCACCCACTACTAACACAAGCATTTCAGCAACGTACGTAGGTGAGCACGAGAGGGCCACCACTTGAGGGATGTCACAGCAGTACTGGTCAACCCGATGGGACTTGCAGAAAGACAAGTGGAAAGTGGTCACTGTGTGGACAAGAGAGTTGAGAAACCCTGAAGCCCAGGTCCCGGACGCTAGCTGAGCACAGTGAGCCCTGGTCATGAGGAGAGGGTAACGGAGCGGAAAGCAGATGGCCACGTAGCGGTCGTAAGCCATGACAGCAAGGAGGAAGACTTCTGTCCCTGCCAGGGCCACCAGGAAGTAAAGCTGCAAAGCACACCCGATAAAAGAAATGCTTTGCTCCTCGGTCAGGAGGTTCTGGAGCATCTTGGGGACAGTAGCTGAGGGACAGGGTATGTCTATGAGGGACAGATTTGCCAACAAGTAATACATGGGTGCGTGCAGCTTTTTCTCAGTCCCGATGGCCAAGAGGATGGACCCGTTTCCCACCAGGGTTATCTGATAGAAGACGGCAAAGACCACACACAGAGGGTAGCGCACCACGGAGGTCGGCGAGTCCCAGGAGGAGGAATCCCGACACCACCGTGTGATCGTGGACCTCCATCTCCCCTGCCAGCGAGGCTGTCTCTGAACAACCTGAAAAACATTAAATGGTAACACGGGTTAGGGTCACAAAGCAATGAGTTCAGTGATGAAACGTTCTTGGAAAATAATTTGTATGTGACCAATGATGAATCGTATCAAGCTAGCCCTTTTTCAACCAGAGATTTCAACTGTTGGGAGTATTGTTAACAGCATATGATACACAGTATTTCCTAAAATATCCACCTTCAGTTTCTTAACAAGAGAATGCATCTGATAACTAAAGAGACATTTAAAATTCGCTTTCTCAGTAACCGCTGTTCAGTGCCCACCCGCTCCATGCTTCGGGACCCTAACGTCGGCGCCTGGCACTTCTCCGCCCGCCCGGTGCTCTCCCGTGCAGGCCTGAGCTGCCTGTGCTCTCAGCGCCTTGGTGCCGTGATACATAAACTTGACAAGGATTAGAAATGAGCAGACACACTGGAGAAGGCAGATAAACAGTGGCGTAAAAGAATTAATGAATTGTGTGTTATCTGCTCAGACAAATTGTACTGGGTCAACGTAACCATGGGATACTCATGTCATTTCAAAACCGTAATTGTTACTGTATGAACATAAGAATTTGTTTCACAAAAAACATCTCTAAATTAAAATTATGATTTAAGATATTGATAACCTGGTTAATAACATCTTACTGTCACCCAAATAAAATCCAAATATATCCACAAACAATCCTTTCACTTTAAAATTTACATATTTGTGTTCAAGAGATGGCATAGTGGTTAAGGCACTGCATTCCCACATGACTGACCATGGTTTGAGTCCCAGATCTAGTGGCTTGAAAATCACTCTGGGCATGTATGTGCTTTTGCCCAAAATCCTGAGAGGAGAATGGACTGTGGTGTGGCCATCCCTCCTGGAGGGTGATTTCTCACTCTTCCTCCCTCTGTCTCTCTTCAGCAAGTGCACACCCCCTATGACAAAACAAACAAGCAAACAAAAACACCTAAAAAATTATACATTTGACTTTATGTCTAAGAAAATGTACAGAAATATGTATTTTCAAAAATCATATATGCCAGAAGACATTCTTCTTAGTTACTCTTGTTTAGTTTTCTAATTTCCTTTGCGTGTATCTTACTGGCCCACATAATCATAGCATTTGCAAGAAAGGTTTTAATTGACAATTCAGAATCAAGAAGTCAGTGGATTTTGTATGTAACTATGAAAATGAATTGTTATGTCATTTCCATATGATAAAAGAATTTTTTTTAAAAGATGATTAAGAAATAAACTGCAAAATTACTTTCAATGGTCCACTTTCCTATTTATATAATTTTTATAATACTTTTGCCTGGTAAAATTTATTAATTATTACACTACTGAAATAACATGCATAGTACAAAAATTTAAAATTATGCACAATGAATTCTAGATTCAAATGGAATTAAGTCATTTCCCATCACCTTTTTTTCAATAAGAAGTAGAATAATCCAGAGAACTCAGCAGATGTTATTATTCTTCCCCTGGGCAACCCAGAGCTGTACCCTTCTAGAAAGAAAATAAACTTCTGTGAGCAATATCTTCCAATCAAGATATTTAGGAAACAAAATTTCAATAATAATCAGAAAATGTGTGAATGTCATTATTTAGCCAACAAAGGGTTTTTAATAAAGGAATGAAAAAGATTGAAACAAAATTATTTTCCTTGTCATTTCTCAAGTTCTCAAGTACTCAAGATTCTAAAGCACTATTCGGTTTGTCAGTCTGTATCTTTTTTATCCAATTTTCAATTGTCAATTTTTATTTATATTTAATCATTGCACACCTTTACAGCTTGCAGCATGGTTTTTCCCGGCACACGTGCGGCGTGTGCCAGTCAAGGTGGAGATTCTACCAGAGGCCACGTTACCCACAGGAGACTCCATTTTCGTGTCTTTAATATTTTTGTTGTTCCTGAGCCCCTCTCTCTCGCCTCACCGCGCACCCCTTCCACACAGTCTCTGGTGTCTACACTTGCCCTCCTGCTCTCATACCTTCCTTAGACATCTTTAAATGTCAGTACCTTGAAAGTGCAGATGGTCTCTGGCTTATTGTGGTTCAACCTTTGATTCAATCTTGTTTTCTTGTTGTCTTTTCCTACTTTAGGGTGATGCAAAAACAGTACACATTCAGTAGAAACCACACTCCAGATTTCGAATAGTGATTCCTCCCTGGAGTAGCAAGACAGGAAATGACATTATCTGTGTGGGGCAGAGGCAGCCGCATGGCTGTGACCAGCCCCTTGGCAGGGGAACAGCTGCTGTCACGGTGCCACTGGAGGCGATCTGCAGCCAGGGCTAACGCGGACCAGGCCGAGGGGGTGTAAACCGAGCCAGGTCACCCTGCGAGCACCGTGTAGTACAGCCTGGCGGCCCACGATGCTTTCAGTGAATAGATTTATCAGGATGGAACCCCATCCAGGTAGGTAGAGGGTCATTGTCTAACAGCATTTTCAGGAAATTAAATAAGGCATTTTTAGTTACAGGAAAAATTTCGATTAAGCTAAGAAACAAAAATACACATTTTTTCTTTGAGACAGTAAATATGTTCTACATTTTTTTTTTTTTTTTTTTTTGAGAGAGGTTTTTACTATAGGGCGTGGGCGCTTGCCAGAAAGGCAGAGAGGGACAGAGAGACAGAAAGCAAGAAATCACCCCCTCAGCAGGGATGGCCATGCCACAATTCCCTTCTCCTCCTTTCTCTCAGGATCTCGGGCACGCACGCACACGCGCCCAGCATGAGTTTAAGCCACCGGGTCTGGGACTTGAACCATGGTCGGCTACATGGGAGTCCAGTGGCATAGCCATTAAGCCAACTGCTGGTCCCCTATGTTCTATATTAAATATTAATCTACTTTCATGCCCCCATTTACAAATTTGACTCATTTTTTAAAAAACAAAAAATTATAAGAAAAAGTCAATAACATCATAATGAAAATGTATAGCCTGCTCTTCTCAGGTTTTGTAGACCCATATACAAGCACATAATTAATGTGTATCCTCCAGAAAGTGATCATTGATTTTCCCTAAATTTTGCACTTTTTCAGTTTGTAAAATTAAGCTTGTAGCGTTAACCTAGAATGCAGAATTTGTTTATGTGGCTGAGGTAATTAATATTTATATTAATAATCTACTCCTTTTATACAGTCATTAAATCCTAGATATTTGCCATGTGATTAGAAAAATAAGTCATCTTTGTGTTAATAGTATGTTACGGAGGAAGGTGTTTTATAATATTCGTCATTAACCAAAGGGATCAGCAATTCACATGCCAGAGAATCAGAGACGTTCTTAGAAGTGCAACTTTCTACCTGCTTTAGCGATTGCCTGGTAGACTAAATGTGAGAGCAGGGCACACGTTACCGTCCACCTGAACAGCCTGGGCGCGCTGGCGGGGCAAGGCAAGGCCTCCTGAGCGCTCCGACGGACCCTCGGCACGGCTCCTGGAGCTTCCTCAGCACACAGTCACTTCCAGTTCATACCACGTCAGCAAAGAGAAGAGAAAATCAGCCAAGTAAACGTGGGCACAGATAGGTGTTAGAGCTTAAGCCAATTCATGATTTCTCATTTATTTAATACATCAATGTGATAAATAATGAACGTAAATGTTCTTAAAGAAATAGGAGGATGATTTTCTTTAAAGTTACATTGCTAAGGAAGTGATCAGATGATCTTACTTTTTTTTCTTTTTTTTAGTGTCTTTATCTTTATTCTTTTTTTTTTCATTTCATTTTCTTCCATACATTCAATCACATTATTATTTGTCTTACAAAATGGATATTTCAACAGGTGAACATTTCTCCCTAGTACTGTTGATAAAACTACGAAATATCTTCAACAGATAATATACCAGATGATCTTACTTTTAAACTAGTCGATTGATAGCTAGTAACTAGGGGAGTTTAAGAAGCCCTCTGACAGTTCGCCCTCGCCCTGACTTTGGGCATACTCATAGCCCGCGCACTCTCATGGGCCTCGTTTTCCAGGAATCATAGATTCAGGCCCTGGTGAGAAACAGTCACTAGATACAGCAGTGATGTACATGGATTTGGTACACACTTATGAAGGCATGCACATTAGGGCTGAAGTTAAACGATTTTTAAACATTTATTTAGACAGCCATTTTATAATATTTAAAAATTCTCTCTTCATCTTACCCATTTAGGATTCAGTTTTAACAGTTTCCTACATGTTTACGTTCCCATATCATTTTTCTATCTTTATATACATGCAAGTATTTACATTAGCTGAAAATAAAGAATTACACATAAAAGAATCTTGATTTTTATGTTGTGGGGTTTTATTACCAATAGAAAGTCCTAATGAAGAGAAAGCAAGATGGTCACCCAACAAAAGGCATCAGCGAATAAAAGAAAAACCCCACTCACAGCCTGCCTGCAGTGCGAAGAAAAACCCCACTCACAGCCTTCCCGCACTGCGAAGAAAAACCCCACTCACAGCCTTCCCGCACTGCGAAGAAAAACCCCACTCACAGCCTGCCCGCACTGCGAAGAAAAACCCCACTCACAGCCTGCCCGCACTGCGAAGAAAAACCCCACTCACAGCCTGCCCGCACTGCGAAGAAAAAGCCCACTCACAGCCTGCCCGCACTGCGAAGAAAAACCCCACTCACAGCCTGCCCGCACTGCGAAGAAAAACCCCACTCACAGCCTGCCCGCACTGCGAAGAAAAACCCCACTCACAGCCTGCCCGCACTGCGAAGAAAAACCCCACTCACAGCCTGCCCGCACTGCGAAGAAAAACCCCACTCACAGCCTGCCCGCACTGCGAAGAAAAACCCCACTCACAGCCTGCCCGCACTGCGAAGAAAAACCCCACTCACAGCCTGCCCGCACTGCGAAGAAAAACCCCACTCACAGCCTGCCCGCACTGCGAAGAAAAACCCCACTCACAGCCTGCCCGCACTGCGAAGAAAAACCCCACTCACAGCCTGCCCGCACTGCGAAGAAAAACCCCACTCACAGCCTGCCCGCACTGCGAAGAAAAACCCCACTCACAGCCTGCCCGCACTGCGAAGAAAAAGCCCACTCACAGCCTGCCCGCACTGCGAAGAAAAACCCCACTCACAGCCTGCCCGCACTGCGAAGAAAAACCCCACTCACAGCCTGCCCGCACTGCGAAGAAAAACCCCACTCACAGCCTGCCCGCACTGCGAAGAAAAACCCCACTCACAGCCTGCCCGCACTGCGAAGAAAAACCCCACTCACAGCCTGCCCGCACTGCGAAGAAAAACCCCACTCACAGCCTGCCCGCACTGAGAAGAAAAACCCCACTCACAGCCTGCCTGCACTGCGAGCAAGCTTTATTATGCCCACTGTTTCCTTAGAGGACAGCAATAATATGACATCTGGAGGGAATATTCTTCTCTTCATTATAAATCTAAATTATTTTCATTCTAATAATGGGCACTCATAGTTAATCAATTTAAAGTAGGTGGAGAAAGAAATCTATGTTATAGAGGAGTAACAATTTTGATTTTTGTAAATGCCTAAGGTAAGATAAAACCAGCATTTTGAAGCCCCCCGTATACATATTTGAATATGTATATGTGTACATATATGTATAGCCATGGGTATATATATACATGTGTATACACCCACGTGTACACACACACGGATGATCCCTGACTGACAATGATTCAACTTACAGTTTTTGACCTTACAAAGGTGCAACATGGATACACATTCAATAGAAATTCTACTTCAGCATCTGAATGTGTGTGTTTTTTCCCCAGGGTAGTGACGCACAGGGTGGTGCTCAGTTGTGACGTTAGGGAAGCACAGGAAGCCCAAGTCTGGCCACACGGGCAGTCATGGAGTGAGCAAACAGTGATTAGTGACACACTGTGTCATGGCACTTGATGAACATTGCTTCTGTGTCTCACATCCCGTGTCTGTAAACGTGCACCCGTGTACAATCTTCAAGACTGTACCGCACATTCACTCTGTGTTAGATGATTTTGCTCAGCTCACAGGGAATGCAAAGTACCTTGAGCACACCTAAGGTAGACTAGACTAGGCGACGTTGTTCAGCAGTTCAGCAAAATGCATTTTGATCTTTAATATTTGTAAGTTTATATCCCCATCTTAAGCTAATGAGTTTCTGTTTTTAATGCTATTTTTGATTAAATGTCACTGACCCTTATCAGCACATAATATGAAGTTCTTGCAAGCCATGAGGTTTACAGAATACATCCCAGCCTCCTCTTGCCCAGGAATTCACCTGTTAATTTGGCAAATGATGAACCGTCCACTGTTCTATTCCTCCTCCCATCCCTCTTTCTGCTGCTCTGCTTCCACTTCTGCTGCTGTTTCTTCTCCTGGCAGGAGTGGGAGTGAATAGAACTCCACACTTGGTCCACAAATATGCACTACAGGCTGATGGCTAAGTCTTCCGCTTCCCTTCTGGGTGAGTGAAACAGTGTGTAGTCGCAGACGGGACGTGAGCTTGTCCCAGGGCATAACCGTGAAGAAGGGAAGCATCGATACATCCTTTCCTGTCTCACCCAGCAGTAACCCGAGCCTGCACTGTTGGTCCACAAACCAAGGTCACGGGCATAGTCCATCCTAGGGCAGATTCTTGTAGCTACTAGCACATTCAGGACATTTTACTGTTTCCCCAATAAATTTAAATACTACTTTTTAATCAGACCCTGTCTCATCCACTAAGCCCTGGCAAGCCATCACTGGAGTCGTGCCATCTAAATAGGGTAGTACAATATGTGCCTTTCAAAACCAGCTTCTTTTGCTCAACGTAATTTCTCACATCCCAGTTGTTCCCATATATTCATGGCTGACTTCTATTTTACTGCTGAGTGGTATTCGACTATACTTGATGGATATAACACTTCCTGTGTGTTCTAGAACAGGACAGATGCCTGTGTGGTTGGAATAGAAAGTGGGATGGCGAGGTGGTGAGCAGTGAAGTCAGAGGGTGGAGGAAACCAGACCAAATCTGGCCTGGAGGCCTCTGTGAGGACCCCAACTTCACCCCAAGGTCGGGCGAGAGCCTTGCAGAGTTTTAGGCAGAGGAGTGCCCTGATTTCGCCTGCTCTGTTGAGGAAAGAATCAGGAAGACTGGATAAATGTGTCAGAAATCCAGGAGAAATGTTTGAGCAGCCCAGAGCAGAGGCAGCAGGTGCCGGGAGAGGTAAGGAGGGGTCAGGTTCCAGAGGTGTCTTGGGGGACCAGTAGGAGCTGGGTGCAGAGGGGTGCGGTGAGGATGCTCACCGGGACTTCAGCGCTTTGACCTCGAGGCATTAAAGGACCTGCTGAGAGCCACAGGGGCTGGGGCAGCAGTGGACTGGGAAAGACCAGGGCATGGAGTGCTGAGATGTCTGAGAGCCATTCCAGGGGAAAGGTCAGGGTGTAACAACCTGTGGCAGAATCGGTAAGAGAACATGTATTTAAATAAAAGCTTTAAGAAATTTTTTCTATCCATTATACATTGTATATTTGCTCAATCAAGGATATTAAAACAATGGGTCCTAAACAGTGATTAGTAGAATTATGGATAATCAAAAACATATCAAATAATAGTTCAAATAAAATTATCATGTTGTAATTTATACTTATTATTTTTGGTAACTATTTAAATGAGCATACAATGAATTTGTGCCACCTTGCAATGCACTCAGGGGTACTAGTAAATATTCTGTGACCCATTTTTTCCCCTACCTGTTTGCCCCATAATGTCTGCTTTCACAGAATGGCTTGCCCAGATATATTCATTTAACTCTCATCTGGAATAGCAGAAAATTGGAGGAAATTACTACCTACCTTTGGTTTACACAATGAAATGCCATCAAGTCACTTTTCCTACAAGGGTATTTACAGCCATCAGCATTTGCACAAACGAATCTCTCAGGCAAAAAGTCAAGTTTAAAAAAAAGACAAAACACTTTTACACACATTTTAAAATGTAAATATTATAATAAAAACAGAAAGGAGAGTTAAAGATTGGCTTAAACAAAATGTAAGGTGCTGTGGCTCTGTGTGGGGTCACTGGGCTCTGAGTGAGCTCCGGGTCTTGTTCCCTGCATGGGTGGTGGTTATAGCCAAGTTTGTTTTAAATCTGTGAATAATAATTACACTCACTTTCTTGCGTGTATGTTAAAGTGTGAATTAACCTAATTTGAATTTTTTAAATAATTATTCTATTTTATTATCATTATTATTACTAATTTGCTATAGGACACATATTCTCACCAGAGAGAGACGGAGAGAAAGTGAGATCCAGGACTGAAACTGCACTAGACCCGGTGGGAATCTAGTGCCTGAAGCACCCTACCACCTGCCAGCCCCCATAATTTAAAATGTAAATATGGGGCCAGCAGACAGCATAATGGCTAGTGGCCAGGCTGACCACGGCGAGTCCCTGACTCCCCTCCCTCAAACTCACTGGGCTCCTAAGATCCCAGAGGGGAACGCAGAAGGGATTGCGTGGCCGTCCTCCCTGGGGGCGATTTCTTGCTTTCTGTCTCTCTGTCTCTCTCTGTCTCCCTGGTGAGTGCACGTGCCCTATAGCAAGAATCTCTCTTAGATAAATAAATAATAAAATTCAAGCATCAAAAAATGAGCCTCGCTGTCACTGAACACCACCCGCCGGGCATTCCTGGAGGCCGGCCAGCGGCCCTCGGCCCTGTGCACTGGACGTGGGAAAGTAACCTGCGGCCGCGGGGTCCCTGCTCAGAGCAGGCAGGTGGAGGACCCGGCTCCGCTCGGGGACAGGGGTGGCCCTCCAGCCTGCAGCTACTGGGCCCCCGGCTTCCACCGCCGGCGTGGCGGACCACCGCGGCGAAGTCCGAGACCAGAACCCGGAAAGCCGGGCCTGCGATCGCGGCCGCACTGACGTCCCGGAGGGAGGGTCACCAGGCGAAGAGCGTCCAGAACGAAGCTACGGAGCTGGAGGGCCGGGCTCCGGAAAGCCGCCTCGGGACCGCGGCTGCTCCGGAATCCGGCAGGACAGCGCGGCCCGGGGCAGCCCTGGTCCGAGACCCGGGCCCAGGGGACCCTCGCACCGGAGGCCTCCAGCGAGGAAGCCTAGGAGGCTGCGTCCAAGGCCCCGGAGGTCCTCCTGGCGCGCCCGAGCCCAGAGCCCTTCCCTCCTGCTGCTGGCGCTCAGGGACAGACCCGCGTCCAGGCCGCGGACACAGGATCGCGTCCGGTCCCAGGTCCCAGGAGGAACCCAGGACTGCGGTGCTCAGTGGGACCGCAGGGCGGGACCAGGTCAGCGCGGGCCCGAATTCCATTCTTACCGGATCCGAAACCAGCCAAGGAATCTAGGAGACGCGGACCGTGGACGTGACGGGGAAGGGACACGGGGAGATCCACGCGCGCCGGGTCTGCGCTCCGGGCTCCCCGCGGGCGGCGTCAGAGGCAGGTCCCCCCCACAGGCTCCGTCTCCGTCTCCGCACGTCCCACAGCCCGACCTCGGAGACGCCCGGGCCGGGGCGCGGGGCAGGGCAGGTCCAGGGGGCCCGAGCCCGGCGCGAAGCAGGGCGTGGGGGCCTTCCAGCCCGGTCCGAGGGCGCCCGCACAAGGGAGCGGCGGGTTCTCGCGTTTCCCAAGTTGCATTTTATACTGAAAATTTCGTGTATTTTGGGGTGCCCTGTGATATTTTGATACGTGTCTACACTGTAGAATGATTAAATGAAATTAGTTAACAAATTCTACCATTTCACGTAACTCTTTTTATGAAAACGTTTCGAATTTATCCTTTTACCAATGTTGAAATGCACACCCTATTATTATTTAGGTCGGTGTAGCGCATAAATCTTAGTTACCTGCAGAGTCGTCCAGCCCTGGGGAAGGCCGGCCCCTGCCGGCGAGGCTGCTTCGGACTCGCAGGTGCAGCAGCAGGTCCTCTCCGGCCAGCCGACTTCACTCGGCCTCACGTCCCCAGGTTTGCCCATGTTTTCACAGCCGACTATATTTCCTTTTTTATTTTTTTGAGGGCCAGAGAGGAAGACTGCGAAGCAGGAGGCAGGAGGGGACGGGAGGGAGACGCACCTGAGCGGAGGGCTGAGGAGGCCTGGAGAGCCCCGGGACCCGGGAGAGGCGGGTGTGAGCCAAGGGAGGGAGCCGGGAGTTACCACCGAGGACGCACGTCGGTCCGAGGACGCGCAGGCCGCTAAGTGGCTGTACATTCTTACCCTTCGCGTTGTGACCTTGAGAGCGGCTCCTGAGGACGGCGTGGGACGCACCGAAATGCACCGCCGCGCGCTCAGCCTGCTCCCTGCAGCTGACGGCCTGGGGCACCAGGGCCCAGGGCTAGTGCCTCCGGATGCCACACTCTGCTCCAACAGCGTTTCTTTTTCAAGACAGAGAGATCCACAGAGTTATGTCTGAGGGTAAGAAAAATAGTCCCTGGGCCAGGCAGTGAGCAGCTGTCACAAACCGCAGCGCAGAGCAGTCCCGGGTGGTCCCCGCTTCCAGGCGAGGCTGGCTGAGGCCCAGGGCTGGTCACAGCTAGAAAACTGACAGCTCCAAACTACCATAGTAATAAGAATTTGTTGCTGATAGAATTTATATAGTAAATAAGAGATATTTTACAAGGTTCACACACACCAACACACTTTAAAAATTAAACAGAACCATAACTTCTATTCAAAAGAACAAGAAATTGTGAAACAATTAGGAAGAGGGAAAGACAAGTGGATGTAAAATAAAACAAAAATTTTGGAAATGTAAAATGAAATAAAAATGAATGGCATGCAGTGCATGTGGGCAGCAGGTGAGTCAAACAGTTACAGATTTTGAAATTTTAAACTTTCCATTTATTTTGTTCATGACAGTGAGCACATGCTTGAAGGAGAGGAGCCCTCTCAGCAATGTCCCTCACATGGAGCCCCTTCCTCAGTCCTAAGTCATCAGGTTCTGCATGTGGCTTGCGGTGGACCTGGGGCTGAACCCCG
The DNA here is from genome assembly GCA_026018925.1 of Tupaia tana. Taxonomy (NCBI): domain Eukaryota; kingdom Metazoa; phylum Chordata; class Mammalia; order Scandentia; family Tupaiidae; genus Tupaia; species Tupaia tana. The sequence goes on from JAKSZU010000015.1 coordinate 3,715,857, forward strand.
GTGGCACTGCAGCTCAGTTTGCTGCAGGTGGGGCCTGTAATCTTTGGTAAGAAACACAAAGACTAAATGTGACAGAATTGGTAGAAACTTTCACAATTTTCTAAATTACAATGAACTAAATATTTAAATTATTAGCACCTGTTACATTTAATATAATAATCATAATAGTAATGTAAACGTTTAGGTTTGGGGGCAGCAGGTGGCGTAGTGGTTAAAGCACTGAACTCCAGCATGGCTGACTATGGTTGGAGGCCCAGACCTGGCAGCTTGCTTTCTCACTTTTTCTCTCTCACGTGCCCTGTAGCAAATTTTAAAAATACATAATAATAATGAATAAAATAAAATAAATAATTCTTTTGAAAATTTTATATGATTGAATACTCTTAAATTGGCACAGAAAAAAAATCGGCTCAAGAAATTGTGGAGGCCTAAAACAGGTTTCAGTCCAAAAGATCAAGTGGAGAAGGCAGAACTTAAGTAGGAAGATACATAAATATTCTGGGTGGAGGATCTGCATTAAAGTAGCAACAAGAGCGAGAACTGATGCCTTGTCTGGACCTTATTCTAGATGCGCCCTAGGATCATCAAAATTTTTCCTCACTTAAAGGCTAAAGTTAAGACACTTTGAAATTATTTAATCTGTTCTAGGATTTTTGTATTTTTCACTGACTCTACCAAGTATTCTACCAAATTGAGAATTTTTCTAAGATCCCAGCCTCAGTTCTTAGCAAACTAAATCGTCGGGTAGCCTCCTGTGAGGTGGCTGGGCTGATGGGGTGTGCACTCACACAGAGTGTCTCGGAGCAGTGGTGCTCCTCCTGCAAAGACTGTGGTATAGCACACACTAACAAGAGAGCTAAACTATAAATCTGGGATTCTATCATCCAGATACAGAAACCAGCAGTGATGTCGGAAGCAAGCCCAACCTTGGAGTGACTAGTTTACTCCTGTAGTCAATAATCAGGTGCAAAAGGGCCTCATGGAATATGAACACCTGTCAGAGTAAATGAACGCCATGTCATGAGCCTGCAGCCACCAGGGAGAGCCTGTGCTGTTCTCTCAAATCAATGCACTCACTGTTACCCTCCCGTCCTGGTGCTGGCAGATATACAATGTATTTCTTAAGGAACAGATTGTGCATTGTGTATGAGAATTGCAGCTGGTCTCAAGAGAATTCCAATTCCCTTAAGTAAAAAGTAGGGCTTCATTACTATCCAGAATGCAAGGAGCTCTGCATTAAAACTCAAGGGATGTTTTAACAAGTTCTTCTCCCTGGGGATCCAAACTGCAGATGCAAGTGCTGATAATTCCCTCTATTCACTTTCCATTTACACTGTTACATTGTAGCACTCTTAACAAGAACCCCAGCAACCCCCAGGGCAGGATAGCTGGCAGGGTCCCAGCTCCCAAGCTGCTGTGTAAAGACTACTGACTTGTTTTCAAGCCCCATCTCCCCCCTTTCCTGTTCTTTGAGAGACACTTTATGTCTTGCTCAGTCCCTATGCTTTTCAAATGCCCCTACTTAAAAAAAAAAAAAATCACTGGAATGCCAAGTGACTGCCAAGTTATAGAAACTAAGCTATTCACGGGATGTCTGTGAAGTGCGCTCTTTAGAACAGTCGTCACACTGAATTAAAAGCATGGCGTAATACTGGTGCTTTTTATTTTTTCCCTCTAAAAACTTCTTTGCTTTTGTGATAATTTTTCCATGTACCCTAACTCATCTTTGAGAAACACAATAGCAGAGACCTCCCTTGTTAGATAGGTGCAGGACAACGGGCAACACATTACCAGTGTGGCCGCTAGGAACTGGCTGTGTTTTGTTCCCAAGTGAAAGTCTCATCCTCCACTCCCTGCGATTCCTCAGCCCCTCTCAGACACAGACAGGTTCCAGGCTCCAGCTGCACACTGAAATCTGTGAGTAGCTGATCCGTGGTTGTATCAGACAGCACGGGATGCCAGTTCAGGAGCAGTGAGTCTGGTGGAGCTACGTGGCAGGCCCCACGTGCCCCTCCATCCCTCATCTGAGGTCTAAGTTTCCACTCCTCCTATGGAGCCCTGATCTCCCTTTTGCCCTAAAATACTTGTTTTGAGAATGGTATAAATTATTAGCAATCTTTTTTTTAATAAATATACACACAGACACACATATCAGAAGTGAAATCGTTCCATATTGTATCATACGATTCTATATATAATATGTAATTATATAAATGTTCATAATCAGAAGTGGAAGTCTTCCATCCTGGGATAGCTTCACTGGGAGTGCACAGTGTTCCAACCGCACTTCCTACTTCACACTCCACCTTTACCCCAGCCACAGTCCACACCCGCAGCTCAGAGCAGCATATCCCTTTCTTCTGTTAGTGACAAATGTGACACTGTCACCTAGTCCTGCTGGCTGCTTGTCTTCTGCCTGGTCTATCACATTCCATGGAGCAGTGGCTTACATGAGGTCTTACTTCAGAGATTAAAAGCACATGTTTAAAATAGCCATCAGGAAGGGAGGTACGAAAGTCGAAGGGCATTTGTCACCTCATATCCTTCGAAATTATTCAGGGAAGTGCAGAATGTAGGTTTAGATCCATATTTGTGATCTATTACATGTATGTACAACTTCATGCATATGAGGGTATGTATGTACCTATGATATCTGTGTATATATGATGTGTTTAAGTTTATATTCAGAATTCAGGGGCGTGACTCCGGGCGAAGTGGGGAGCAGAGGCGTGTGTGGTGACAGCTCTGCTCCATCCTGGCCTGATCTCACTGGAGTCCCTGAGGCCACGTTGCCTGGCCGAGTGTGTGTGAGCCATGGAGAAGGGCCTGGCACCAGGGGAAGTGGCAGGAGGGTGTTATGGTGTGACTACTGTGCTCGTGTTTTTAGTTTATCATTTCTCCCATTAGCAAGAGAGACAGCGAGAGCACTTCCAACCAAGTCTCCGTGTCGCACTCCATGTCCAGCCCAGGCACGTGGCTCTGACACTCAGGAATCAGAGCGAGCCCTGCAGCGCCAGCCCCTGTCTGCCGTCTTCTCTCTCTCTCTACACACACACACACACACACACACACACACAGAGTTAATCACTGCAGCCCCAGCCCCTGCCCGCCGTCTTCTCTCTCTACACACTCACACACACACACACACACACACACACAGTTAATCACTGACATCTTTAGAGCATACAAAACGGGTTTCCCAGCGTGAACACAGTGGGTATCGTCAAGTCATAGATGTTACCATGCCTGTTATCACCCACAGGGGACTTTGCGTTCTCGTGTCTGTTAAATGTGTCCCTGCCCCACGCTGTCTCTGGGACCCTCAGTCGCTCTTCTATTGCTGCACCTCCCAGTCCTCTTCCTTCTGACGACGGCCCTTCTATGGACAACCAGCGTGAGTCACATCCAACTGTGATTTGGGCTGCACTTTCCAGATAATTTGTTCAATGATTTGTTTCGTGTATTCTTTGGCCATTGGCATGTCTCCTTTCGGGAAATGTCTATTCATATCTGTCATTATTTATTTATTTATTTTATCACAGGCCATGTGCACTCACCAGAAAAGGACAGACACAGAGACAGAGAGTAGAAAAGAAAGAAGTCACTCCCCACAAGGCATGCTCTCTCTTCTCCTCCATCCCTGACTTCTTTTGGGATTTTAGGCACCCACAAACATATGCTTGGGAAATTTTTCAAGCTGCCAGGCCCAGGGCTGCACTTGCTCAGCCATGTGGGTTCCAACTGCCTTAACCACCATGCCACAGTGGGCCCTAGTTTATTTTTTAATAAGATTTTTTTTTAATTTATTTTATTTATTTGCATTCATTCTCTGAACATCATTACAGCATACAAAATGAGATTTTCCATCCAAATTACACTACATATTGTCTCAATCAAGCACATCAACAAGCATGTTATTGTCAGCAAATGATCTTCCATTTCTTGTCTTCTGTATGTTTTGCTTTTTTTTTCCCCCATTCTTGATTCCCTATCTCTTTCCCTCTGGCATCTCCCACTCTCCTCCCACAGTCTCTGGTATCTATGTTTGCTTTCTATACTGTTTTCTCCTCACATTTTATTGTAACGCCAAAGACCCTAATCAATCCAAATACCCTCATAGCAAACACAGGTGATACCCACATTTCCATGAACACAAGTCTTACTTTACGCATCCTATAAAGTAGCACCTAGCTGTGGCTACATATCCTACTGCAGTCATTGAATATATATATATATTTTTTTTTCTGAAACTTTTTTTGTAACTCAATTTACATTCCTTCGCTAAGCTTCATCACAGCATACAAAATGCAATCTCCCATCCAGTACACACTGCATAGTGATACAATCATGCACATTACAAAAAATTTTCCATTACTAGTTCCTAGAATTACTTCCACCCCTCTTTCTGACCCTCTGTCCCTTCCCACCCTCCTCTCACACCACCTCCGGTGTCTACAATTGTCCTTCATTCCCTTCCCACCCACGTTGCATTGATCACACAATTTCCTACATAATCTAGCTACTTTCAATGGTGAGTTCACTCATTACTACTAAGAAAACCAGTTATAACTTAACTCAAAGAAATGCCAAGGAACTTTGCTTAAAGCCAGGAAACAAGTTAGGATTCTGTTCAAATGGAAGGTGCATGAACCTATCAGTCTCATGTACTTTTATCTTCTGTTCTGGTTCAATTTTCCTGATTAAATTCTGGGATATAATATTCAAATTCAGACTTGTCCCTCTGATTAAGTTGGCCACTTTCATAGTTTTTGGACTCTTATTTCCGTGTGTCTGTGTTTAATTTTCTTGATACAGCACACCCTTGAGAACTTCTTGGAGATCTGGTCTGGTGCTGGTAAATTCTTTCAGGTTTTGTTTATCTGAGAATGTTCTTGTCTTTTCTTCCCACCTGAAAGATAATCTTGCCGGGTACAGTATTCTTGGCTGAAACTGCTTCTCTCGTAACACTTTGAATATATTTTCCCATTCTCTCCTCGCTCGCATTGTTTCCGATGAGAGATCTGCTGTTAGCCTGATGGGATGTCCTTTGTAGGTAACTTGATGTTTCTCTCTTGCCAATCTTAGTATCTTGTCTTTGTCTGCGGTTTTGGTCAACCTGGCTATAATGTGTCTTGGAGAAGATCTTCTTGGGTTGATTCTATTTGGGGTCCTTTGTATTTCCTGGGACTGGATCTTCGAATGCCTCTCTAGGTTTGGAAAGTTTTCTTGCAGGATTTCATGGAATAGATTATCAATGCCCTTATGGGTCTCTTCACCTTCTGGAATGCCAATTATCCGGATATTTGGACGTTTGATGGTATCCAGTACTTCTCGCATATCATTCTCAAATTTTTGAGCCATTTTCTCAGTCTTCGTGGTGGACTTTTCTAAGCCAGCCATTTTCTCTTCTACATCTGAGATTCTATTTTCTGAATGATCTAGTCTGCTTTTAATACTTTCAAGGGAGATTTTGACTTCTTGTATTATAGACTTGATCTCTAGCAGTTCCGTTTGAGTCTTTTGTAAAGTGTGTAATTCCTCTTTTAGATCTTGCAAGAATTTCCTCATCTCCTGGAACTCGGCAACTTCTTTCTCCTTTCTCTTTAGCAGTTCATTATCTCTCTTTTCTTCCATCTCTGTTAGCTTCGACATTACGAATGCTCTAAATTCCTTATCAGACATTTCCATGACTTTCACCGAACTGCTTGTGGATGAAGGAGAGTTACTCTTTTCCATTGGAGGAGAGGTATTTTCTCGTTTTCCCATATTTCTCGTGATCCGACGGTGATTTCTTGTCATCTGATGAATGGCGTGTTTCTTTCAAATTCTTGAAGTTAAGCCTCAATGTTCAGGAGAAAGCAGACAGAGGTGTTCTAGAATCGGATTGCCGTTCTGTAGTGATTGCTGGTGCAGCAGATTCAGTAGATATTGGGTGGAGAGACAAGGAAAAGGAAAATGAAAAAGAGAGAGAGAAACAACAACAAAAAGAGAGAAAAAAGACAAAAAAAAAACAAAAAATTATAATTGCTTTTCTTTTTTTTTTTTAAAGAAAAAAATCACAAACTAGTTCCCAGTATCCATGTGAAATCTTCCCAGAGAATGGCTCACCTCTCCTGCCTGGGAGAAAGGAGCAGAAGGGCTTATTAACAAAACAAAAGATGGAGCTGAGAGTCAGAGAGAAATTCTACCTTTAAAAAAATCGTAAAAAGGAAAAATTACCAAAAAAAAAAATGAGGAGACAGGAGCAGAGAGAGACAGAGACCTCAGAGACACAGAGACAGGGATAGAAGGCCAGAGGGGCTCCCTACCACACTAGCTTTGCTTGCTGGAGGCTGAATTATGAGTAGAAAATCTTCATTTCTCCTGTGCCTGAAATATCTAGTTCCCAGTATCCATGTGGAATCTTCCCAGAGAATGGCTCACCTCTCCTGCCACACTAGCTTTGCTTGCTGGAGGCTGAATTATGAGTAGAAAATCTTCATTTCTCCTGTGCCTGAAATATCTAGTTCCCAGTATCCATGTGGAATCTTCCCAGCATAAGATTATTTTTTACAGCTAAGATGAGTTTTTTATGTATTCCGGATATTAACCCCTTGTTAAGTAAGTAGATAGTTTACAAATATTTTCTTTCGTCCTGTAGGTTGCCTCTTTTCTGTGTTCATTCTTCCTTTTCTGCACATAAACATTTGTATGGTTGCCTGTCATTTTGGGATCCTACTAAAAAATAATAATAATAATAATAAAATATAAAAATAATAATAAAATAAATAATATAAAAATAATAATAATAAAAAATAATAATAATAACTGCCCTTATCAGTGCTCTGAAGTGTCCTCTTGCATTTTCTCCTAGTAGTTTCACAGTTTGGGGTCTTACATTTAAGTCCTCAATCCATTTTGAGTTTATATTTGTCTGTGGTGAGCAATAGGAATCCAGTTTGACTTTTCTTCTCATAGATATCCACTTTTCTAAAAAACATTTAGACATTTCAATATTCATTACAATTTACATATCAACGAATAAAAAAAACCACAGGAATAAACATATAGGAACACCTCTAAAAAACAAACACAGGAATAAACATATAGGAACACCTCTATAACTTAAACATTCAATTTTCTAGAGAAAGTAAGAGTCCACACATCTGCATTACTCAAAACGAAGTGCCCAGTTCACACTGCACACTGCCTGCCCAGGAAGCTGCGTGCAGCAACCCCTGCAACCACCACCACAGCCTGTGCTCTGCCAGGTGCTGCAGTCCGGCACTGTCCTCCCAGGAAGATGCCCCAGGCTGTGCACCCGCAGAGCTGCCAGGCTGCCTTGCACACCACAACCTGAGGAAACAGCTCAGTGCCTGCCTCCCTCTGCACCATGTACCTTCAACTACTGGAATGTCCTCACCCACCAAAACCCACCCTGCTTGTATGAGCACTGGGCCCCTGCCACCAGGCCAGCCCCACAGACTGCTGAAGCCCAGGACAATGAGTAATGGCAGTCGTGGCAGCAGCAACAGCGGGAAAAGTGCACAGAAATCGCACTGCCATGCCTGCTGCACCAGAGTCAGCCCCACCCGGGACCTGTGGCCAAGAGAAGGCTTTTCACAAAAGCCACACTATAAAATGGGGGAGCAGCAGTTCCACCAGACACACAGATATCAATGCAGGGACACATGAAGCTTTGAAAACGAAGGTAACACGCCTACAAGTGAACACAGCGATTCCCCAGTGACAGGCCCAGACCCCAAATAAAGGAAATCTGTTGCATGCCAAAAAAATTAATCAAAATAACAACTGTGGGCCAGCCTGTTGTCTGGTGGGTCAGGTAGCTGGATCTCACATGGCTGACCACAAGTTTCGAGTTCCAGACCTGGTGGCTTGAGGAACACAGTGGGTGCGTGTGTATGCACGCCAAAATCCCAAAGGGAGGAAGAAGTGAAGAAGGGATTACAGCGGACCATGCCACACATGGGTGCTTTCTTGATTTCCCTCTCTCCAGTGAGAACATGCATCTTTTGGCAAATAAAAGAATAAAATAACAGCCACGATGAAATTAAGTGAGCTACAAAAGAATACAGGTGGTAATGTAACGAATCAGGAAAGCAATTCAGGTGTGAATGAAAAATTCAACAAAGTGATAGACATCATAAAAAAGAACCAAACAAATCCCAAGCTAAATGATTTGATAAATATAATGTAATATATTATAATATGATTAAAAGATTCTACAAAGACTTGATCAGGCAAAAGAATTTGAGAATTTGAAAGCAGGTATTTGGGAATAACTCAGTGAAAAGAACAAAGAAAGAAAAAGAAGGAAAGGGAGCTGCCCCGCCCCGGGGGCCCTTCCGTCTTTTCTTTAGGGGATCGGTTTTCTCCTTCCTCTCAGAAGAAGGAATAAAACTGTCATCCATCCCCCTTACGGAGTGGTCTACTCTCTACACTTCCTTTCACAAACCTGTTTCATTCTAGAAAAAGAAGGAAGAATAAACAAGAATAAAAAAGCCTACAGAAGCTATAACACAATATTAACCAAACTGATATTTGCATTATGGGAGTTCCAAAGGAGAAAAGATGGGAAAAAATCGTAGAGCACCTATTGAATAATATAATGACTGAAAACTTCCCAAGTTCTGAGAGCTGTGTGGGCATCAGATGCAGAAATCCAAAGGTCTCCATGTAGTTTTAACCCAGAGTTCCTCTGAGTTGCATTAACAAAGTTTCAAAAAGGAAAAAAAGGGTACTCTAGAAAGAGAAGGATAAAAGTATCAAGTCAAGAATAAAGTCATGCTAATTAGACTGACAAGTTCAGCAAAAACGTTAAAGGCCATAATAAAACTTTGTGAACCAAATATATCCACATTGGGCCAACTCCATGGCCTGGTTAAGGCAGTCAGACCACACATGGCTGATCACACTGTTCCAGTCCCGGACCTGGGGGCCGGAAATACGCCCAGTCTGTGTGCATGCATGTCCAGAACCTGGAAGGAGGGAGAGATGAAGGGGAAGGGGCCGCAACATGACCGTCACCCGTGGGAGTTCTTTCTCCCTTCCCTTTCTCTGCCTCTCTCTCTCTCTCTTTCTCTCTCTCTCTCTCTCTCTCTGGCAAGTACACACACCCTCAAGCATATTTGCATATGTAATATATATGTTTTGTGTAGTCCTACATCTCTCATATTAATTGCTCTATGGTATGTCATTATATGTCACACGTTTTTTGTTTGTTTTCATTCTAACATTGATGAACATTGGACGTGTTTCTCATTGTTCTCCCTTACAAATAATGGTGGTTCAAATCAGTCCTTGGAAATATCTGTTTGATTACACACACATGCATTTAAGGTTGGGTAATGACCTGGGAGTTGAATTGTTATTTTTTAAGTAAGCGCATGCTGAAATATAGTAGCTACTGATACACATTTTTTGCACCTGTGACATACAAGAGTTCAGGTTTCTGAACAATCCTTAGCATTGTACTATAATTAATTCCGGCTTTTTCTGGTGAGAACGCGATAGTTACCACCACGGTTTTACTCTCCAGTTCTTTGAAATATTATGAAGATTAGCACTCAAGTTTATGCTATTGGTTCCCTGCACACATCCATTTGTCTTAACCAATCTTCTACAAGCCAATGACTTGTTTTTGCATTTCATTTATTTTTTTTAATTTTTAAATTTTTTTCAGAGATTTTTGCTACAGGGTGCATGCGCTCACCGAAAGACAGAGAGAGACAGAGAGACGGAAAGTGAGAAATCACCCCCAGGGAGGATGGCCATGCCTCAATCCCTTCTCCTCCATTCTCCTCTCGGGATCTTAGGCACACACACACATGTGCCCAACATGAATTTAAGCCACCAGGTCCGAGACTCGAACTGTAGTTGACTACATGGGAGTTCAGCGACATAGCCAGTACACTGACTGCTGGTCTCTATTTAAAAAAAAAAAATTAAACTACTAAATATTTACTTCCATAGGACACATATGCTTGCCAGAGAGAGACAGAAAAAGCGAAAGAGCAAACATCCAACAATAAAGATGTATTCATGCCACAATCCCTTCCTTTCCATTTTTCATCCTGTCAGGATTTGGGGCACACAAACATTTGCAGCTAGTGAGCTTTAAAAAACAAAAAAACAAAAACTATGCATAGAACCATTCCCAGAGCATGGAGGTTAAGGAAGTTAATCCCACATGGCCAACTTCATGGTTTAAATCCTGGCCCTAATGGCTGGAAAAACACACCGGGCATAAGTGTGTGTGTACCCCAAATCCCAACTGAATGGGCAAATGGAGGAGAAGGGATCGTGGCGTGACCGCACCCCCTTCTCTCCGTCTCTCTTTGGTGAGGGTATAGGTCCTCTGGTAAGTTTAAATAAGTAAGTAAGATAAATAAATAAGTGTGGTAGACCATATTGACAGAATGACAAAAGCCATGTATCCTCTCAATAGTGCAGAAAAGGCGTTTTACAAAGTGTAATATTCCTTCACAGTGAACACTTCCACTACCTTCGGCATAGAAAGAATATACCTCAGTACAGTAAGAGCCATGTGCAAAATGTGCCGAGCAATGTCATAACCAATGGTGTCAAGCTGAGGGTTTTCCTCTACAATCAGGAACAAGACGAGGTACTCTTTGTTACCACTTCTACTCAGCAGAGTAGAGTAGTGGACATTCTAGCTAAAATAGACAACAGCAACAGCAATGAACAAATAAATAAATAAAACAAGAAAGAAAGAGAAAGAAGGAAGGAAAGGAAGAGAAATAGAAAGTATCCAAGTAGGAAAAAAAAATACTGATTTTTTTTGTCTCTGTTGATGACATGATCATAATTATATATAGAAAAACCTAAAGATTCCACTAATTTTTTTTTAAAGTTTGAATGTTTAAAAAAATGTTTAAACAGAATAATAATCTGGAAAAAATGAAAAGCTAAAAAAAGTTAGACTGGATAAATGAATTCATTAAACTGTATACAGAACCAATCCACAAAATCAGTTATACTTCTTTACACTATCAACAAAATATCTGAGAAGGAAATCAACATCTATACCATTCACAGTAGCGGCAAGATGAAAGATCTCTACGCAGAAACTGAAATAGTGATGAAAGAAGTTATAGATGTAAATGAGTGGAAAGGCATTGTGTGCTTATGGACAGAGGTAACTAATATTGTCAAAATGGCCACACTATGCAAAGTGATCTGCAGATTTATTGCAATCCTCAGCAAAGTTTCAACACTAATGAAAATTTAAAAATCAATTCTAAAAATTTGTATGAAATTATAAAAGACCTCAAATAGCTGGCTGAAGCAATCTTGAGCAAAAAAAAAAAAAAAAAAAAAAAAAAAAAGTTAAAGGAATTATACTACCTGACTTAAAGTCTACCACAAAACTCTAGTAATCCAAGCAGTACGATAGTGTCATAAAGAAAAAAAAATTCACCAAGGGAATGGTTAGAGAGCCCGGATAAAACTGTGCACATTTATAGCCAATTTGTTTCTTAAAAAGGTGCCAAGAACACACCATGGAGAAAGGACAGTCTCTTCATAAAAGGAAAAGTAGGTATCTACAAGCAGAAGGATGAGACTGGAGCCTCATCTTACCATGTATAAAAATTAACTCGAATTGAACTAGATACTTAATAATTTCACTAAATACTTATAATTTCATGTGAGACACGAAATTACAAAAACACTGGAAGAAAACATTGGTCTCAGCAAAGATTTCCTGGATATAATCCCTAAAGCATGGGAAACTAGCACAGAGATAAATAGACTGCATAAACTGAAAAGCTTGTTAGCAAAGGAAGCAGGCAATAACGTGGAGACAACCAGATGTCGGGAGAGAGTGTTTACAAACCGTACATCTGGCAAGGGACAAATATAGACGGTACCCAAAGAATTCCAGATAAGTAACACAATACAAAAAATGGATAAAAGCAAGATTTGAATCCCGGGTCGACGTAAACACGCCAGGTGTGCCCGTGAGCCCTCCTGTGAGCCTGACCGGCCGGAAAACTGAAGAAAGTACTGTAGACAAGACCCTGTGAAGGGTCTCGCATGAGCTCTCGCTCCCTCTCCTTTAATGAATAAATAATAAATAAATATGTAAACCTTGTTTAAAATGGGAAAAGGATCAGAATAGACACTTTGCAAAAGATGACATAGAAATAGCCAATAGATATACAAAAAAAGGTCATCACTAATTATCAGGCAAACACAAATTAAAACCACAAGGAGATATTACCTCTTATATGTTAGAATGACTATTATCACAAAAGTGTTTGTAAGCGGGTATAGAAAAAAGAACCATTTTATACTGGGCATGTAAATTAATACAGTTATTATGAAAACTATATGAAGGCTCTTAAGAAAACAATATAGAATTCCTATATGATTCACCAATCTCCTTCTGGGTATATATTCAAAAAAATAAAATCAGTAGGTCAAAAATGTAATGGAATTCTGTATAGTCTTAAAAGAGGGGGACAGGAATCTTGTCATTGCAACAACATGGGTAAACCTGGAAGACATTATTCTAAAGATGTAAGGCAGGCAGAAAATGACAAGTACTGCGTGGTCTACGTACATGTAGAATGTAAGACCTGGAACCTACTGAAGTAGAAAGTGGGATGAATACCGACGCGAGTGGGCTATGGGGCGGGAAAAGGAAAGGTGTCGGTCAGGGAGCAGACGGAGATAAGTGCTAGTCCTCTGTGGCACGGAACGGTGCATTGTGTGTTTCAAAATTGATAAGGAATAGATTTTAAATGTTTTCACCACACGGAAAAAGGTAAGTATGTGAGATGACAGATTAGTTAATTAGCCTGACTAATCAATCCACACTGTAAACATTTATCAAAACATCTCATTATATGCCCTAAACATACACAATTATCACTTGTCAATTAAAGATAAAATTTTAACAAGCTTTAAAAGACTCTCTGGGATATAACATTATTTGTATTCAAATATTAAGTCATAAAATGATATTACGCACTACCTAGGCCAGTTCGCATATGCAGAAAGACCACCTTGGACTGACACATCGCTTTCAGAGAGCACTTTACACTGGGAAGGGGGAGGCGAGGGGTTCAGGAGATTTTAGAGGAACATGTTTATTATTAATATAAGGGAGAAAAAGGACGTTCTCCCCACGTGCTATTTTCTAACACAGTACCATGAATTTAATTTTTATCAAATCATCACATACATTTTACATACATAAGTTTTATAATTGGCCTCCAAACCACTGGTCTCCAGCCAATTTAGTCAATTTTGTGATTTTGAAAACATTCTGAGCTCACATTACCTTTTGATTTCCATTTGTTTGGTTTCAGTAAATATGATCTTGTTCTACTACAATTAATATACAAATATGTATTAGTCCGCTTCATATTATTAATTCACTTTTATATTCGTTAATATATTGTATTAATATAATATATTTAATTTTAAGAATCAAAATGCATGAAAGCAAATGTTCTAAAATTTGTACACTCCAAATCACCTTTTACTGTATTCCAAAGTTGAATTCAACCAAATCTGAAGAGTATTGCTAGACTACAACCAAATTCTATCAAAAAGAAAACAGAGCTAAGCAACTGATTTGGATCTAAGTTCAGAAAGCTTACAGATTGCCTGGTTAGAACAAGGGTTCAAGGGTTGTGGCCCCTAATCAAATTCCCCACATTGAACACCACGCCTCGCAGGGCGGCCTTCATGTCTTTGTTCCGCAGACTGTAGATGACCGGGTTCAGGGTGGGGGGCACCACCGTGTAGAACACAGACAGGAGCAGGTCCAAAGCTGAGGGAGAATTGGAGATCGGCTTCATGTAGGCGATGCTACCAGACACCATAAAGAGCGTTACCACCATGAGGTGTGGAAGGCAGGTAGAAAACGTCTTTGATCTGCCTTCCTTGGTTGGAATCCTCATAATGGTAGAAAAAATGTATGCATATGAGAGGGTAATTGAAACAAAGCAAATTACCACAAGACTTGTAATGAAAACCATGACTCCAATCTCGATGACGATTACCTTGGAGTCTAAGAGGCTTAGAAGCTGTGGAATATCACAGAAAAACTGATGCACTCTATTGGACCCACAGAACGGTAAGGAGAAGGTTGCTCCCACATGCATGAGCCCACAGATCACTCCGCTGAGCCAGGACACCGCCATCATCGTCAGACAGGCACCTCGGCTCATGATGGCCTCATAGTGCAGGGGCTGGCAGATGGCCACGTAGCGGTCATAGGACATCACTGTCAGAATTGCTATCTCAGTAGATGCCAAGTCAATAAAAAAGAAGACTTGCAGAGCACATCCGAAGAGAGAAATGGAGGCATCGTGAGTCAAGGAGCTGATGACAGATTTGGGAACCGTGACAGAGATGTAGCAAAAATCTAAGAAAGACAAGTTTCTCAAAAAAAAGTACATCGGGGTTTGGAGGTGAACATCCAGAGTGGTAAGTACGACGATTAGGAGATTCCCCATGAGAGCTGCCAGGTAAACCAGCAGGAACAGGACAGCATGTATAATCTGAACCTCCCAGGAATCTGAAAATCCCACAAGGAGAAATTCGGCAACTTCAGTTCTGTTCTTGTCATCCGTGGCTACTCCACTTCTTCCTAAGGAGAGAACAGAGTGAATTATAAATATATTCAATATGGCTATCCAATCTGATACTTCTGAAGCAATTAAATTTGTGATAAATAAGATTACTCAAGCGACCAGCAGGTGGCATGAAGGTTAAGGCCCTGGATCCCATTATTGAATGGCTTGAGTCCTGGACACAGCAGCTTGAAAATGACACTCAGTGTGTGTGTGCATGCCCAAAAGAGCAACAGGTGACTAGAGAAGGGATTGTGGCGTAGCCGTCATCCTGGGGAGTAACTTCTCACTTTTTCCTCTTGCTCTCCCTCTCTTTGTCTCTCTCTGATGAAGACATATGCCCTAAAGCATAAAAAAAAAAAGAAGAAGAAGAAGAGGAAGAAGAAAAAAGATTACTGTTTGGTAAATGTTCATACTGCCTCTATGAATCTGACTGCTGGCGGCAGAGAATAGAGCTTGATATAAAGCATGTTGTCCATAAGTCCGTCTTGCTGTGTGAGGTTCATGGAAGGGCACGCCAAAGACAAAATGAAAAGAATCAATAATAACAATAAAGAAATCAACAAAGGAAATACGTAGACTAAACCAACTATTGAATTACCCAACTATTGAACATATGTATTTATTTTGAGAAATATCTGTTCCTTCTATGTTAAAGTAGAGAAATAAAAACGAATTGTTGTAATTTTCTTCAGTTTTGGTGAACATTTTGGAAAGCACATTTGGCAAGTAACCTGAAAATACCCCGTTTCATACCGATTCAGTGAGTTCACGGCCCCCTCCTTTCCAAAAGTACCGAGAGATGTTGATTAAACATCCTGCACACGAGGCATGCAGATAGGCCCGAGGGCGTAGTATTTCATCATAAGCCATTTTAAATTCAACACTTAAACGACCTGATCGAAAAACGAAGGGAGCCAAATGCTGAGTGGAGTGTGGCACAGTGGACAGCAGGGGCGGGGGAACCACAGTGAACTGCACCGCAGAGGACCTGGCTCACTCCATGCTGTTGCAGGTGACTTGCGGAGAACTTTATCTGAGCTCCGTCTTAAGAAGCCTTTTATTTTTAATAAAAATAATGGCTTAAGAAGCCATTATTTTTAGAATGTCATTTTTAAATAGAGTAACATAGTAGAAGGAAGACGGACAAAATACTGATTGAATGATTAGGGTTAGCTCAAAATGTGCTTTGAAGTAATTCTAACATTTTCATTTTATATCCTGTTCTTTAGAATTCATCTTCACTGTTGAAATTAAAAGCATAGGGACCAGCAGTTAGCATAATGGCTGTGTCACTGGACTCCCACGTAGTCGACCGCGGTTCATGTCCCGGACCCGGTGGCTTAAAAAACTCACACTGGGCGCGTGTGCGTGCGTGCCCAAGATCCCGAGAGGAGAACGGAGAAGAAGGGATTGAGGTGTGGCCATCCCCCCTGGGGGGTGATTTCTCGCTTTCTATCTCTCTGTCTGTCTCTCTCTGTCTGTCTGGCGAGCACACGCACCCTATAGCGAAAACCTCTCAAAAAAAAAAAAAAAAAAAAAAAAAAAAAAGAAGAAATTAAAAGCATACAAACATCAAAACAGACATTGAGGAGGTGTTCCAGATAGTTAGAATACGGATAAGCCTTCCTTGCATCCAGCACACATTTTAGAATGTGCCCTGGCTTGGGTTATTCCAATAAAATGCTACCTGAATTTAATTTCCAGAGTTATATTGTGTGTCGAGCCAAACTCTGAAGTGGGCTTTTCCCTCATCAACTTTTGTAGCAATAACCCATGTACAGTAAACGTCACCCATGTGAGTGTCCTGTCTGGGGATTCTGGCCATGGCGGTGGCTGTGACCCGCCCCACAGATCACAGTGTGAGAGACTTCAAAAAACTCATTGCAAATGTGAACTAGGAAAAAACTATGCATGAAATTAAACATTTTTTGCACCAAAATAAAGTTACGTATTCATTTTTCTTCAAACTCTTTAAAGTCTTATTTCCATCATACCAAGAAATTTTCTTACGCTTCTTTGTATACAAGCCTTCCCTGTGCCAAATCCCAGGGACACCAATTACTGTCTTTCTTGGGCAAGTCAGAAATTAAACAGGGGAATAAAGAAAAAAGAAAAGAAAAGAAAAAAGAAAAAAGAAAAAAGAAAAGAAAAAAGAAAAAAGAAAAGAAAAGAAAAGAAAAGGAGGAATCAACTGAGTATCTCTACTGAGAAATCTCATATTGCTACTAGTTCTGGACTTCTCCTACTGACTGCCTGGAGAGCATGTTCGAGAAATGAGTACAACCGAGTGGATAGAAAACACTTCCGGACCAAGACAAACCTTCCCTCTTACTCTGAGAGTCTGCTTTAATGATAGTCACCAGGGCAGCACTGACTGATACCCCTTCTATTCAGAGACTTTTTAATACATTATTTGGTGACATTAATCCTGAGCTTAAAGATTAAGGACCCAAATGCGAGATAATCTTGAAGTATCAAGAAAAGGTTTTAATACCTTAATTGTGCATTTTTAAAAATTCAGCTAATGAAAATATTTCAAAATGTGCCCAGGACGTCCACTCCCTTCAGCACACACAGACAACCCTGCACCATGGGCATGCGGGCGCACATAACATCAGAACTCGCACCGCCAGGCAGGAATCACTGTCCGCCGCCCAGCCCGGCACCCGGCCACGGTGTCACTCTCTCTCTCTCTTTTCTTCATGCCTCCCTCAAGACGCACTGCTCACTGGGAGTCACAAACCACTATCACCCAAATAAACGAAATGAATGTGTATTTTAAAATTCACTGTTCTTTGCCTATAAATTAGCTAAGACTATGATATGGCTATCCACAAGTATTGTACACCTGTTGAAGGAAAACATATGCTATCTTTTTATAGGTTTCTGTTCCAAAGTTACAATACTGAACTTACTGCATGCTGTGGTCTGATTTCTGCTGAACTGGGTCATTGAGGAACTTCAGTCACTAAAAATTTCAAACTCCTGTTTCTTTAAGAAGTAACCTCAATTTATCATAAAATATATCAGTTTACATTAAAAAAATCCCTTGGCCTCTCAGTGTGGCTTCAACTCTTATGCAGAGACTGCAAATATCTTCATCTTTTCTGTGACCCAGAAATATAAACTTGGTAGATACCGTGTCTGGTTTCTATGTAACTATAATTGAGTTAACAGTTATAACAAACTTGTGGTAAATAACTGAGAATCTAGTGAGAGAAACTTTACATAATTCTGAGGTCCCTGGAGATAAGATTCCCTATATTTTAAATAGGCACTTTGGGAGCAAGAAACAAAGCAATTCTTTGATTAATCTCAGTGGATAGTAATGCACAGAAAGTTCTCCTTTCTGATGAAGGATAAAAAATAAGAATTACTTCACAGTTCAATCTTCCACACACCAGGACAGTGCTTGTGCAGAGAGGAAAGGAGAAATGATTAATAATGAAATACACTTGGGTGACAGGTACAACCCAACCGAGGGTCCTGGGATGAGATTTCGAGTCTTGGTGTTCCCATTAACTTTCTATCCTAATGGGTACGTTGCCCTTCCCACAGCCCTCCTGTGCCATGGGTACCTAGAAAGTAAAATTAAATATGCAAAATAAATCTGTTACTCTCGTCTTAACTTCTGGGGACTTCTTCGACATGAAAGCTGAAACAGTTGACCCGTCTGACCCTCTGCCTCATGTGACATCCCTCACCCCGGATGAGCTGAGGGGCTACTGGGTTGCCCCCTTTGTGGGAAGCTGTTTAAGTATTTTCTCATTTACAGTTGGTTTTATTTTTATTAGTAAGAAAAAGTTATTTTTATATTATGAATATTAATTCTTTTGGTGAGATGGATTATAGATATTTTTCCTAATTTGTATTTTGATGTTTCTCTTTATTGTATGTTATTAACTTTAATGTTTTTCTATAAATTCCTCACTTTTTAAATTTGTTTTACTTTGTTTTATATTTTGTTCTTTAAGAAATTCTTTCATAGGAATGATAGCCAGAGGGCCAAACAGCATTTTCAACCGTCATTCCTTCAGATTTGACCAACTATTCATGCAAGGAAATGCCTTTGCAGGAGCTATGGGACAAAGGAGCGGTCACGGCACATGGGTGTGCCACCAAAATGCAAAGAGGTGCCGTGAAGAGGGTGGAAGGACTCTTCTCACCCACACCAGCCCTCTCCCGACTCCCGGCAGCACTCTGTGTGGAGCTGCAGTGATGTGAGCACCGGACTTTTTCCTGGGTCCCTGCACTAGGCCCGCCTTGGCACAGCCCAGCAGCAGCCCAGCCCTACAGACCCTGTTCCACGTTGACCCAGTGCTGGGTAAACTCCAGCAGCCCCTGGCCCCAGACTGCCCCATAGCCACAGGCCTTTGGCCTGCTCATGAACAACGTGCTCTAGGCACCAGATAGCTCTCACTGACCCAGCCGTCCAGCCTGGCCCAATGTCAGGGAAGCCCCCTCAGACACCGGCTCCAGACCCACCCAGTCCTCAAGCCTGCCCAACTGCAGCTCAACCCCCCGGTCTCAAGCTCCACACCACTCAGTGCCAGACCAGGTTATGGTCCACAGCACCAGGCCAATCCCAACACTAGATCAGACTTTCTGACCCTAGCTTTCTATTTTTAAGTTCATTTATTTATTTTTTTTTTCCATGAGCAAAAGAGACACAGGGAAAAAGAGAAACAACACTCCCCTCGCCCCCAAAGAATCTTAGTGCCATGATCCACTGCAGCCTTAGTGAGCTCCAGATCACGGGCAAGCCTGTGCCTAGGGTACTCAGGGAGCCCCGGAGTTAAACCGGAAACCTTCCCATGTGGGACTGGCTCTGGAGCTCCACGTTCTCCTACTGTGGCACCAACCAGCCTGCTCGATTTATGGGAGAGAGCTCAACCACAAAAGCTGAAACACACTGATAAAGCAAATTAAAGGAGATACACACACACAAAGACAAGACATATCATATCCACAGAGAGGAAAAAGTCAATATTGTTAAAAAATATATTAAATATTGTTAAAAGACCCATACTACCCAGAGTGATCTACACATTAAATGCAATTCCTATTAAAAAAACCAATAGCAATTATTCACAGAAGTGTGTGTGTGTGTATGTGTGTGCGTGTGTGTATGTGTATATGTGTGTGTGTGTGTATATGTGTGTGTATAAAATTTGTGTGGAATCATGGAAGACCCAGAATAGCCAAAGCAATCTGTGCAAAAAGAACAAGGATGGTGCCGTCTTATACCAGACTTCGAAACATGGCTACTGCAGCTTCAAAACACAGCCGTAGTAACGACAAGCTCACAATTGCTTGTATCTATTTCTCTAAAATTGTTTTAGGGGCTTCATTCTAATAGTGTGAATAATTTTTTTCTATAAGGAATTAGTTTTTCTCTCCATTTAATAAAAAGATTAATAAATTTAAATCTTCAGAAATTAAATATATTTCACACTGATTTTGAAAAATATATTAAAGTCTACTATTTTGTTGGAAATAACAGACAAAAAAAGTTTTGAGGATTCATTGCACATTTTATGAAGCAACATATTAGAAACAAATGATGTGTTATCAATCTAAAAAAAACTGGTCTTTTAAAATTTAATTTTATTATCATAATCTTTTTATATTACATTGAATCAAATGTATATTTACGTGTATTACATTTCTTTTTCCAGCAGTAATACCATGCATATCAGTCAAGACAAAGGCACTACTATCCACATCATCATCATCAAATAACTTTTCATCATTTTTTTCAGATTAGTATTATTATTATCATCATTATTTTTTAAATGTTCAATCACTACATATCATTTGGCTTGTAAAAAGAATTTACACAACACGAAATACTTCTCAGACCAGTCCAGCTCAGAATACTAGACGTGTTTTCATCAACAGGTAAGAAACCATTTCTGTGTCCCACTAATGTCCTGCCTCTCTATTTGTTCTCTTGCTGTCCTCTATACTCTTCCCTTCTCCCACCCCATTTCACACTGTCTTCAGCATCCTTAACTATTTTCACTACTTTCACGACCTCCAATATTTTGATCTCTACCATAAAGTGTGGATAGTCAGTATATATTAAGTGGATACATACAATATCTTTCTTTCATATCCTGGCTTGCTTCATTCAGCAATAGATCCTCCATATTAGACCACTCTCTATCAAATGCCAGCATCTTATTGTTTTTTTTTTTTTTTTTTATGGCTGAGTAGTATTCCATAGAGTATGTGTGCCACACGTTTTCCTATCCATTCATCTGCTTGTGGACACTTGGGTTGGTTCCATGTCTTAGTGATCATGAATAATGCTGCAATAAACGTTGATGTGCAAGTGCTTTTCCAACTAAGCATTCTCCTGTCTTTGGGTAGATACCCAGAAGTGGGATTGCTGGATGAAATGGTGGTTTTACTTGTAGATCTTTGAGGAAACCCCATTTGTTCTCCACAGTGGCTGAACCAGTTTACATTTCTACCAACAGTGTAGGAGAGTTCCTCTTTCACCACATCCCCGCCAACACTTACAAGTTTTTGTATTCTTCATCTTCGCCATTCTGACAGGGGTTAGGTGGTATCTCACTGTGGTTTGAATCTGCATCTCCCTCATGATGAGGGATGTTGAGCATTTCCTCATTCTTTTTAGCTGTTTGTATGTCTTCCTTAGGGAGATTTTTGTTTGGCTCACTTTCCCATCTTTTAATTGGGTTAATTTTATTTAATTTATTTATTTATTTATTTTTGTAAGCCACATGAGTTTCCCGTGTATTCTGGTTATCTGAGGAATATTTGACAAAAATATTCTCCCATTCTGAGGGTTGTCAGTTCACATTGTTACTGTGAAGAACAAGTGCAGAAATTTCTTAGTCTGATACAATCCCACTTGTCTATTTTAGAGAGTATTGCCTGTGCTTTGGGAGTCTTATTTAAGAAGTCTTTGCTTACTCCAATGTCTCCCAGAGTGTCCCCAGTGTTTTCCACCAGTAGTTTTATAGTTTGAGGTCTTAAATGCAGATCTCTGATCCATTTTGAGTTGATTTCTGTTAGTGGTGAAAGATGGGAGTTCAGATTTATCTTTCTGCAGGTGGATACCCAGTTTTTCCAGCACCATTTACTAAGATTTTCCTTTGCCCAGTGGATTGACTGGTATCTTTTGTCAAAAGTCAGTTGGTTTTGGGGGGAAAGTGAGTATGTTCTCTTTTCTAAACACAGGGCCTGGTTGTTGTTAATAGGCATACTAATTTTTAATATGCTTGAATTAGAAAAAACACTGTTTCTTTGGTTATACAATTACCTTCACTAATTTTTTCTGTTATACATTATGTAGGTTTTTCATACTTCTTTTCTTTTACATGAATTTCTTTTCCTTTCATAAATTCAAGACAATAGGCTTATTGGTTATTTTTTCCTTTAATTATTTTACAGCTGCTGAAATGATCACATTACCTTTAGAATATAATCTGATTTCCTCTGCACTTGTTAAATGAAGTCATTATTTTGTGTATCTGTCTTTTTATTTAAACAGTTGCATGTTTAACAATTCTGTCTTTTTAATTTTAAACATGCTTTGTGAGCTAAGTTTGTCTATACTGGAAGATGTTTTTTGTTTTTGTTTTGTTTTGTTTTTATTGACACGTGGGAAAAGGCACTTTTAGGTAACTTATTTTAGAAAGAAGTTTTTTGCCTGTAGTCACTGTCAAATGCTGAAAGAACTTTCTAGTTGCTTTCATTAATTAGTCAGCCAATAAATATTTATTCATGGGAAAAAAAAGATCAGCTGGCTGTAATTTTGGGGGGTTATTCCTGGGGTCTCTGTTCTAAAAAGTTGGTCTTCTCATATTTATTATTACACTCCCATACTCACGTTTTCTTTTCCAGCCAGTACCGTGTGTGTGTGAGCACACAGAATGCTTTTCCAGCTTTCACAGTTTCACACTATATACGGAGTGGGGTCTGTATAAAATGTATGCACAGGGCTGGCAGGTGGCATGATGGTTAAGGTGCTGGACTCCCACATGGCCAACTGAAGTTTGAGTCCCAGACCTGGCAACTTACTTTCTCACTTTCCCTCTCTCTGTCTTTCTCTAGTCAAATTAAGAAGTAATAATAAATAAAATTAAGTAAATTTAAAAACAGAGAAATGTTAATTGTGTTGCAAAGAATTAAAAAATAATTTTATTTAAAAGTTCAGTTAGAGACCAGCAATTGGCATAATGGCTATGTCACTGGACTCCCATGTAGTCGACCACAGTTCAAGTCCCAGACCCGGTGGCTTAAACTCTCTCCGGGTGCATGTGCATGCGTGCCCAAGATCCCAAGAGGAGAATGGAGGAGAAGGGGTTGCAGCATGGCCATCCCTCCTGGGAAGGGGGTGTGATTTCTCACTTTCTGTCTCTCTCTGTCTTTCTGGTGAGTGCACGCACCCTATAGCAAAAACCTCTCCAAAAAAAATTCCACTAGATACAAGAGAAAACAAAGAACAAGTAAACAAAATTAGCAAAATGATACATGAGCAAAATGAAAACATCAGCAAAGAAAGAAATCATAAAAAACCCAAACAGAAAATCTAAAGCTAAAGAATATAATTACTAAATAGAAAATTTTAATTAGTAAATGGAAAAATAATGACTAAATGAGGTCTTCAACAGTAAATTGGATCAAGTAGAAGATAAAAATGAAAAATAATAGGTGCTGGTGAAGATAAAGAGAAATTGAGGTAATGAGATGATAATTAGCTTGATTTAGTCTTTCCACAATCTGCATGTATATCATATCATTATATCTGATATTGTACACCATACATATGCACAATGTTTTTCTATTAACATTTATCAAGGAGGGAAGGAAGAAAGGAGGGAGGGACAGAGGCGGGAGGGAGAAAGGGAAAGCAGGAATTTGTGATATGGTGAACCTGGAAGACATCCTGCTAAATTACGTAAGCCAGCCGCAGAAAGGCAACTAGTGTGCGATCCCACTTATATCAGGAGTGTGAGATAGTCACGGATGCAGAAGTAAAGACACACACGAGGGAGGGCCGAGGGGCTTTATCCCGGAGGGGGAACGGCTCGGCACACAGGATGGTGAGGTCTGAGGTGTTCCGCACATCTCTGTGCCTACAGCCCAAGTACTGCACCGCGCATTAAAGTGTTAAAAGGACAGATCTCATGTGTTCTTATAACACAACGACAAAACAGGCACAGGGAACCCCTAGAGATGGAGCACACATGTGTTATGTTGATTGTGAGGGTCTTCCCATGAGTGTGCGTAAGTCGTAATTCATCAAACTGTGCAATTAAATAGGTGCACTTTTTGTCTATCAATTATTCCTCAACAAGGCTATTTTTAGCATGTAAATAATAGCATATTTTAAAGTCAAATTATCTCTATTGATCTAGTTTATGAAATGCTTTAGGACAAAGTCATTCAATGATTTTTATCCTCAAGAAGATTTGTGTCTGCCATGTACACAGTGGGTTTAAGATCACCAGAAAAGATGCACTCACTAATTTCTACAAAAAGAGTGTTTAGCATATTTTGTTTCTTTTATCCTTACTGAATTCTTGAAATATATTTTTAAATGAGAAAGAGTAGCTAATACAACTCCTAGGCATCAATGAACTTGAACAATGAGCAGGCACCTTTGCTTCTGCGTGGTAAACAAAGTCCATGTGGAAATTGCTTATTTTCACGAAGTAGACAGACATTACTATATAAATATGAAATGCTTATTTGCAAAAACTGAACACTTTTTTTTTTTTAGAGATATCGTCACTGTAGGGTGCGTGTGCTTACCAGAGAGACAGAGAGACAGAAAGTGAGACTACCCAGGGGGGCTAGTCACACTGTAGTCCCTTCTCCATTCTCCCTTCAGGATTTTGCGCATGCACGCACACACGCCCAATGTGTTTTAAGTTGCAGAGTCCGGGACTCGAAATGTGGTCAACTATGTGGGCATCTAGCAACGTAACTATTACACCATCTGCTGCTCCAGAAACTGATCATTTTACCCAAAAACAGTTTTAGAAGCCTCAAAACCTAGTGAAACAATAAACATTTAAGCTTTTAATTGAATTATTGAGAGGAAGTGTTGGAGGTACATCATGGTAGGAACCACAGGTCACACCCACCCACAGCTCTCTTCTGTGGATAAAGCTCTTGACTTACGCAAGTGCACAGCAAAAAAGACAGCCGATCACCTTACGGAGATACCTACATGGATGTGATGTGGTTGCAGTGAAATTTAGAGCCACGTGTGGGCTGAACAAGAGCTGAGTGGCATCACTTCCTCTAGTGCCTGTAGGGAGCCCAGTTTCCCTGAGAGAAGCTTCTTCAGCGCCTCTTTGACGTCCTTGTTCCTGAGAGTGTAGACGACAGGGTTCAAGGGGGCGTCACCACGGCGTAGAAGAGGGAGATGCACTTGCCCTGGTCCTGGCTGTACCTGTCCCTGGGTTGCAGGTACATGTAGATTACGGTGCCGCAGACAACGGCCACCAGGGCAGGTGCTGAAGGCTTTGTGCCTCGCGGGGGCGGACCTGACCCTCAGCACCGCGAGTTATGCGGCCGTAGGAGAGAGGGGTCACAAGGAACAGGACGCTAACCACGAAGGGCCCGACTCCTCGATGGTGGTGTCCACACAAGCCAGCTGGGGAAGAGCGGGCCCTTCACAAGTGAAATGGTCCAGCCGGTGGTTGCCGCCGAGAGGCAGCCGCAAGGTCCGGGTCGCGAGGACCAGGGAACTGGCCCGGCCGCTGAGCCAGGAGACCCAGGCCTGCTGCCCGCACACGCGCGGGTGCTCGCCCCACGTCGCGGAGCGGCGTAGGCCCTGCCGGCCAGCAGCGCGCTCTCGGGAGCCCCGCGCCAGGGAGGGGTAGAGCTGCAGGTGCAGCCGCGGGGATGGTCTTCCCGGCCCGCAGGAGCCGAGGTCTGGGGCGAGGCCGGTGGTGGAGCCGAGGTCCAGGAAGGAGGACACGGCGTGCGGAGAAGGGGTCCAGGCAGGAGACAGGACCACGCCGAGCTCCCCCCAGGGCCAGCGTGTAGGAGAGCAGCACCCCGCGAAGAGCGCAGCCCGCAGGCGGGGGTGTCCGAGAAGCCCAGGAGGGGAACCCAGCAGGGCGCTGGCGTTGGCCGGCATGCCGGGACCGCGGCCGGAGAGGCGTCCCCGGTTCCTGCGAAGCCGCTTGCCCTGGAAGAGCAGAAGGAAAGCAGCGAAAGCGTCCTGGAGACTGGGTTGTGCGAACTGCTGGTTGGATCGTCAATCCCTGCTGCTTCAGCCCAGCTCAGTGGCTTTTGGAATTCAGGAAGGCTTTCAACAGGGTCGTGGGGACTGACTGCTAAAGCCGGTCTGAGTGGGTGTGGGTGTGCACATAACGCGTGAGGACGACTGCCGAAAATAAGTGTCTTTTAAAATAAAGAAGTAAACAGCTTCTCTATGGTTTTTAACTTTAAACAAAAATATATATTCAACATACAATATACAGATCTGATCATAGGCACAGAAAGAAGTAGGAAATTTCTCCCTTATCTTGCCCTCCCCTCACACACACACTCTTACACTGGGTTCTGTCTCATAATATGAAAAGTTAGGTTAGCCATGTATTATCTGGAGAGGCTAAATAAACAAACAAATAGATTAGTTATATAATGAATAATGTAAGTTTAAAACACATATTCTACAGCTAAATAGATATATTTTTAACTAGGTTTTACAAAATAATGCATCAAAAAATTACTTTCAAATGTGGACATGGGAAAGTATGGGTGGATTTTTTAAGAGACTTTTGCTGTAGGGTTTGTGCGAGAAATCAGCCCCCAGGGGGAGAGCCATGCCACAATCCTTTCTCTTTCATTCTCCTCTTGGGATTTTGGACATTCACACACATATCCTGGCATGTTATAAGATGCCAGGTCCGGGACTCAAACTGCAATCAGCCCTGTGGGAGTCCAATACCTTAACCACCACACCACCTGCTGGCTTCTGGAATGAAATTTTTAAAAGCTTTTCAAAATAGGTAAGATTGCAGGGACAATATTATTGATAACAGCAAGGAAATGAAAAATTATGTTTCAGTAACCAAAATATATTCTATATGTTCAAATTATCTCATATAAACTCATACGGTGATTTAATTGCCGAAAAATAAATTTTATTTTAGATATCGTGTATATAGGGACCAGTAGGTGGCATAATGGCTATGTTGCTGGACTCCCATGTAGTTAACCGCGGTTAGATTCCTGGACCCAGTGGCTTAAACTCATGCTGAGCACATGTGCGTGCATGCCCAAGATCCAGAGAGGAGAATGAAGGAGAAGCAATTGCAGTGTGGCCATCCTCTGGGGGGTGATTTCTTGCTTTCTGTCTCTATGTCACTCTCTGTCTTTCTGGCAAGCACATGTGCGCTATGGCAAACCCCCCCCCCCCCCAAAATAAAGATATCATACACACACACACACAGACACACACACACACATAATGTTATCCAGACAGATAAGCTAAAAGTCCCTTAACATTCAAGAAAAAGTATCCAAAGACTGAAGAATATATGCTATTAATGAAAAGCTAAAAATGTATTATGTTATCTTGTAAAATTTGTTTGGAAGAACACTTACATAATTAAGACTTCCTTTCAACAACAACAACAACAACAAAAGCACAAAACCAAAGTAAACAGTGGCTGGATGATGGCACAGCAGTGATGCAACATTCTCTGAGGCTGATCCACACAGGAGAATTCCAGGGCACCTGCTGGCCCTAGAAACAGAAATGTCAAAAGCTCACATAAAGGTCCAGCAGGTGGCACGGTGGTTAAGGGCACTGGACTCTGGAGGCATGTTCAACCGAGGTTCGAGTCCCAGACCTGGCGGCTTGCTTTCTCACTTTTCTTCTCTCTCTCACTCTGCCCTTCTCTGGTCTAATTAATTAATTAATTAATTAATTAAGTTAAATAAAATAATTCTTAAAAAAAGAAAAAGCTGGATGGATACTGAAATTCAGCTGTGAAATATTGCTTTCCTTGACCAAAAATGAAATTTTTCTGCTAAGACTTTCCTCTCTAGATACATTTCTAGTAGTAGGTAGGGCTACCTTTTCTCCTTCTCTCCATTTCTCTCACTGTGTCTCCCTGTGATTTTTAATTTTTTTACAATTTTTTAAGGTAAATTATTCTCTGGATTCTCAAGCCCTTCCTTTATTGTGCTAATTGGTACCATTCCTAAATGAGATGGGGAAAGGCACACCCCAGGCCTATCCTGAGATGGATGCTGAACTTCAGCTGTGAAATATTGTTCTCGTGTGGTGTGCATGCATGCGCATGGTTTTCATTTTTGCTTTTTAAAATTAAAATGTACTTTTTACTATCTTTTTTTCTTTGTCATTCCTAATTTTATTTTTTCTTCTTCTTTCCTCTTCTCTAATTCTCTTCCTTTCTTCTTTATCTTTATTCATTGGATGCTCAGACTCCAAGCACTAATTTTCTAGATAGGTCCAAGTGAACAGGATCCAAACATCTGAATACAATTAGGATCAGAATATTCGTCTATTCCCACTGAATGTGATCTACAAAGAATGAAAATGGAACAGAAGAGAGATTGCAGATCACCTCCTGCTGCACGCCTCTGAATGCTCAGATTAAACTTCAAGAATTAGGAAGAACTGCACCATCCTTCAGATGACTAAAAATCACCACAGGGTCACAAGAAATATGGGAAAGCAAGAAAATTCTTCTCTCCAAGGGAAAATAAAGACTCCTCTTCATCCATAGACAGTACAATGAAACTCATGGAAATATCTGATAAAAACTTTAGAATAGTCATAGTGACAAAGCTAATAGAGATGGAAGAGAAGAGAGACTATGAACTGCAGAGGAGGCAGGAGAAAGAAGCTGATGAGTTCCAGGAAGGAGGAAATTCTTGCAAGATCTAAAAGAGGAAATACACACTATAAACAAGAATCATATGGACCTGTTAGAGATGAAGGCTATAATACAGGAAGTCAAAATCTCCCTTGACAAGACTAAAAGCAGACAAGATCATACAGAACATCAAGTCTCAGATGTAAAAGACAGAATTGCTGGCCTAGAAAAACCTACCATGAAGATTGAGAAAATTTCAAAGAAAAATGAGAATAATAGATGAGAAATACTAGATACCATCAAACATTCAAACATCCATATAATTGGTATCCCAGAAGGCAAACAGATTCATAAGGGCAATGATAATCTATTCCATGAAATCCTAGAAGAAAATTTTGCAAACCTAGAGAGGCATTCAGAGATCCAGTCCCAAGAAATATGAAGGACCCCAAATAGAATCAACCCAAGAAGATCTTCTCCAAGACACATTATAGCCAGATTGACCAAAACCACAAAGACAAGATACTAAGATTGGCAAGAGAGAAACGACAAGTTACCTACAAAAGATATCCCATCAGGCTAACAGCAGACCTCTCATCAGAAACAATGTAAGCAAAGAATAGGAAAACTTTTTTAAATTATTTTATTTAACTTTATTTATTATTTATTCATTTGTTTATTTAAATTTGACCAGAGAGGAACAGAATGACAGAGAGAGAGAGAAAGTGAGAAAGCAAGCTGCCAGGTCCAGGACTCGAACCACAGTCAGCCATGTGGGAATCCAGCGCCTTTAACCACCATGCCACCCACCGGTCCCAAGAATAGGAAAACTTAATAAGAGACCAATTTTAGGAATAAATTGAATTTCAGCACGTCAACTAATGTTCCCAGTGTTAGTATTTATGTGGTGCAAAAAACAAAGAAGAAGAAAAATTTTGGGTCTTTGTCTCAATTCTTTTGTTTACAAAGTATACCCTCAAACTTATTTTGTGCTCACATTTAATCTTAATTTAATAAAATAATTACAGTAGAACATAAGAGGTTTTTGTTTGTTTTTAGCTTAGAAATCATATACACAAAGAATGCATGTAAAACTAGGACCTGGGTTATGGAATGATGCACCATAGCAAAGTAAAGCATGTGGTTATTATTCAATAGAAACTTCCAGAAAAAAAAAATAGTAAAACTATTATTGAAATTATACAACATAATGTAAAGTTTAATATTGAAGATGACTATGTCTATATCCACAATTTATTAATTACATACTGAATGCATGCTGCAAAAAAAAAACGATCATACCTCACAAAAATAAAAAATGAATAATTAAGAATAAATAAGAAAAAGAAAAAATTATACACAACTACCACTAGTGATTGTGAATATGGAATGATGTGAAAAAATGTAAGAGAAGTTAGATGTCAAAATTTGGTTTACTGGATGTGAGAATAAGAAGATAATGTTATTGACAGTTGGGTCAACGATGGCCGAAGTTCCTAGATGGCGGTGACACCCTTTCCTGGTACAGAAAACGTGGCGGGAGGAAGGGCTCTGATTTAAACGAGCCACACATAAGGTGGACCGTGGAGATGGCACTCAGGTAGATTGCTCTGGTCCTCACTAGAGGACGCTGTAAGTAACTAATGCAGACATGTGAAGACGGGGTCGATGGGGAAAGACAGACTGTGACAAGCAAGGACACCAAAGTAGGGTTTGATGACTCTAATATTTAAAGGTTTAAGAGAGAATGGTGAGATTACAATTGCAAAAAAAGTGACATGCTTTTCAGATAATTTTACTAAAAGTTACTTTGCAGTAGCAAAGGTGCTGTAGTTAGAGTAAGTATGTGGGTGCCAAAGTACAGGTTGGAGAATTAGAGGATGAGAGAGATCTTTATTGCAACTGAGGGGAAGAAAGACCCATTGTAAGTAGGTCTTTAATGTTGGACGAGACTAATGACTTCTCTCCTCCGTAAAGTAGAAGATCCCAGAACGATATTAAAGGAAGAAATGAGCCAGCTCCCCATGGGGAATGTGTGCATCACCCTGGGTCTCCTCAGAAGCTCGTCAGCCCCTTAGCAAACTGCCTGCAGGATTTAAATGGAAAGATCGGGCCACAGTAACGCTGCATACTCAACAGAAGAGAATTTGAACATAAGACTGAACTGGCAACATAGGATTTTATAACTTTTTGAGTGAAACATTACTGATTTTTTTCGTTATGCTTTGTTTTCCCAATTTAAGCATTTTACTTTCTTTTGAGTTGTTGATAGGTTCACCAATTTGTTAAAATATTTTTCTTGTTTGTTTCTTTAAATGGAAACATAAACTTTTCTTCCTTCCTGACCCATCTGAAATTGGAAAATATTTGGGAGTATTCTTATTTTGTGGTAGAAGGGTTATTTGTATAAGTTCAATAATGCTTGTAGCATTGAATCAGAAATTGGAAATACTCATTATTAGACAGGGCTTTGACTGGAATGTCATATCTGAAGATCAATCAGAAAACTATGGAACTAAGGTGGATCTCAAGTAAGCCAACAGAAGCTCCTAGAAAGATGGCCTGGCACCATAAATAGTTCTGCCTGGCAGAGAGGATTACAGAAGCTATATGAAAGAATTTACAACATAAAATAACCTGGACTTTTCCAGCCCAGCATTGTAATCAGTAGAGATTACAAAAGAGCAACCACACTAGAGGATTATCTTGAGAAAGACTTTGAAGGAAGAAAAAGAGACTGATTTTTGCTAGCAGATGGTATATCACAGAATACTTGGGCAGGGCTGAATTGAGAAGGTTTATTCGTGACATGTGTGCTGTGCATTTGCTTTTCAACCATTTGAGTAGTTGACATGTAAATATTTTCTCAAAAACATTTAAAACCATACTGTTTCTGTTGTTTAGAGTCACAAACAAAATTATACAAAATTATAAGAAATATTTTGAACATTATCTTTAAAATTCAGTATTTTGAAATTTTGAAAGTTGTCTATTAACTGTCAAGAACGATGGAGTATGAGCTAAAATTTTTGATATGTAAAGAAAATGTGGAAAAATGTAAAAAAAAAATTAATGAATGAATAAATAAATAAATAGGAAAAAAAAAAGTGTATTTTCTCACAGTCCAAAGGCAGGGAGCCGGCACCTGGCCAGGCTGTGGTGCAGTCGTAACACGGCCGGGAGCAGCAGAAAGGGAAATGCAAAGGAGGACGCAGGACGGCCTGGGGACACCTCGAAGGGTCAGGCCACGCCCCAACATCGCTGCTGCCTGTCGACTTACAGCATAAGTCTGGGGGACACATGCGCCACCCTTCACCCCTGACCTCCTGAAATCCTTCACTTACAGAACACAGTCACTCTGTCTCAATATCAATTGTCTAAACTGCTTCAGCACCAGCTCAAAAGCCCTAGTCCAGAGTCTCATCTGAAACTCCAGGCAACTCCTCTGAGTAGTGAGCCGCCACATGGAAGAAGTTAGCTACTTCCTCGGTGTAATGGCCAGACCTCCACAGGCAGACATCCCCCTCCCAGGGGGGAAAGGCCCTAAGAAATCAGTAATGGGCCTGGAGGAGGTCTGAAACCCAGCACAAAAGACATTAACTTTGTTTTTTTAAACGTTTTTGCCATAGGGTGCATACACTCACCAGAAAGAAAGTGAAAAATCACTCCCCAGTGTGAGCAGCCATGCGTGCAGTAACTCCCTACTCTTCCATTCCCCTCTCGGCATTTTGGGCTCACATGCACACGCACCTGGGCATAATTTTCAAGCCTCTGGATCAGGGCTCACTCTGCAGTTGACTACGTGGAAACCCAGTGCCTTAACCACCACGCCACCTGCTGGGGTATGGCCAGGGAAGGTGGTGGAGTGTGGCTGTGCATCCTTCATGAATGTGCTTCATAAATGGCCCGACACTAAATCTCAAAGTATGAGAATAATCTCTTTTCACTTCATGTTCTGTGTCCTGGACTCACTGGAGCAGGGACGGACTGCCCTGTCTGGGCTCCGACAGCCGTGTCCTTCGCACCCACACCCAGCCACCTTACTGCTAGTGCCCACGTAAGCCCTTCCTCACTGTCCTGGGACTCTCTGATTCCAGTGATCCCAACTCTAGCTCCCAAAACAGGCTTAATTCACAATTGATAAGTAACCTTAGTAATAGATCAAATGTTTGTCTCTATGAATAGTGATTTTTTTTTTTTTTGGAGAGGTGTTTTTCTATAGGGCACCTGCACTCGCCAGAAAGACAGAAAGAGACAGGGAGACAGAAAGCGAGAAATCACGCCCAAGAGGGGATGGCCACACCACAATCCCTTCTCCTCCATTCTGCTCTCGGGATCTTGGGCATGCTCGCACATGCACCTGGCATGAGTTTAAGCCTCTGGGTCCAAGACTCAAACCGTGGTCAACTACATGGGAGTCCAGCAACATAGCCATTATGCCAACTGCTGGTCCTAAATAGTGATTTCATTTAAGAATTAATAAATGTTCGATTTATGCAAATCTTCCTTTGAAAAAGCCTAGTTGACTAGAAAATGAAGTTTCAATATAAAGTTTTGATACTGGAAACCTACTTACTATACACATATTTTATTTATATAGTTCGAAAAGGTTGGAATGATTTTCTGAGTCCATAGCACAAGGGGGCACTTATTTTTTTTTATTTGCCTGAGGGCACAGGGACTCACTCAAGAGAGAGAGAAAGGGGGAACCAGCAGTTAGCGTAATGGCTATGTCGCTGGACTTCCACGTAGTCGACCGCGGTTCGCGTCTCAGACCCTGTGGCTTACAACTCACGCCGGGCGCGTGTGCGTGCGTGCCCAGGATCCCGAGAGGAGAATGGAGGAGAAGGGATTGCGGCGTGACCATCCCCCCTGGGGGTGATTTCTCGCTTTCTGTCTCTATGTCTCTCTCTGTCTGTCTGGTGAGCGCACGCGCCCTATAGCAAAAAACCTCTCCAAAAAAAAAAAAAAAAGAGAGAGAGAAAGTGAGACGGCACTGCCATGGGGCATGATCAGGCTACAATCCCTTCTCCTCCATCTCTCCCTCCTTCTCAGGACTTCAGGCACACAAGCACATGAGCCTGGTGAGTTTCTCAAGCTGCGAAGTCCCGAACGCGAACTGTGCAGTCAGCCATGTGGGATCAAGCTGCTGTAGCCACCATCCCACCAGCTTACCCAGTAGTATTTATCTTTAAATAATTATTTATTTAATTGTATTTGTTATTATTATTATTTTTTAATTTGCTACAGGGCATATGAGAGACAGAGACAGAGAAAGATGAGAGAGAGAGAGAAAAGTGAGAAAGCAAGCCTCCAAGTCTGGGACTCAAACTGGAGTTGGCCACATGAGAGTCCAGTGCCTTAACCACCATGCCACCTGCTGGCCCTGACTCAGCATTATTTTTTAATATTGGGAATAGCGGTAGGAACTTTATCATCAGAATATGGTGCTACGGTACTCAAGAGGAGACGGTCTCTGCTTGGGAACATACGTCAACAGCCTCTCAGTTGGTGAACTGCATCTTCCAAAGTCAGGGTGCCTGTCGGTGTAAAAACACCGTGGAAAGGGAGATCACCACTTCTAAAGTGGGAGAGAATAAAGTGTTCCTGGGAGGGTATGAGAGGGGTATGCTGGGAAAGAAGGAACTATCCGGAATACCCAAGTGTTTTTGTTTGTTGTTTGTTGTAAGCACACTCTCATATCGAAGTTATCCTGCTCAGAACTGAATTTCATTTAAAATGCTCTGAACTCAAGAGGATTAATATGGAGCATAGGCCATAGTCTAAGAAAAGAAGCCTTCAGGGAATTTGTACACATTTTTTTTTTTTTTTTTTGGAGAGGTTTTTCGCTATAGGGCGCGTGCGCTCGCCAGACAGACAGAGAGAGACAGAGAGACAGAAAGCGAGAAATCACCCCCCAGGGGGGATGGTCACGCCGCAATCCCTTCTCCTCCATTCTCCTCTCGGGATCTTGGGCACGCACGCACACGCGCCCGGCGTGAGTTGTAAGCCACCAGGTCCGAGACGCGAACCGCGGTCGACTACGTGGGAGTCCAGCGACATAGCCATTACGCTAACTGCTGGTTCCCTGTACACAACATTTTGATAGAACTCTTCCATTGCTAACCCCTCCTCTGTAGTCCTCTGGGTGGCTTCATAGCTTCATTGAAGTCATAGATTTTTATTCTTTTTTATTTTAGAGAGATTTCAGCTATAGGGCACATGTGCTCACCAGAGAGACAGAGAGAAATGGAGAGAAAGAACATGAGAAATCAACCCCAGGGAGGGGGGTGGCCATGCCTCAATCCCTTCTCCTTCCGTTCTCCCCTTGGATTGTGGGCAGGTGCGCCTGCATGAGTTTTAAGCCACCAGGTCAGGGATTCAAACTGCAGTTGGCAATAAGAAACTCCAGTGCCGTGACCACTATACCACCTGCTGGCCCTGATGTCACAGATTAAATGCCTCTCACGATGCCTTCAAGTTGATAATCGCACAACTCCCGCTAGGTTTTTCTTCATGAGTCTCATCCCAACTTCATCTCTCTGTTGATCACGCAGTCTTACAGACTCCTCTTTCCTAATGGCCGTTGAGTTCAACGTAGGCACATACACATCATTCTTTCTCACCACATGTAATAACTAGCACAGTATGAGGAATGCAATGATTAAACTGAAACTCTAGTGACTGGATCAACAGACAATTGAGAGATTAACACTCCAGAAATTGAAATAGAAGCGAGGCAGTGCATTATTTTTTTATTTATGTATCTGCTTCTCAATACTTATAAATGACATTTAATTCCCTTACTTCTTATGCTTTATTTGAAATTGTTACCATGTTTGCATCTAAAAGACTCTCCCACAATACTCTTCCTCACAACACTGAAATAGCAGATTTATGCAGTGTCTGGACACGGAGCATTGTCTCCACTGTGGACTGCACCACCCGTGCTGCAGAGAACATGTCATGAGTTAACACAGACCTTTCTGGAATCAAGAAACAGAAGTTCCTCAGTTACAGTAAAGGAACAGTATAGGCAAAGGCCATTGTTAGTGAAGCCATGGAAAATAAACACTAATATTTTAGTGAAAATAATAAAGCTGTTTTATTAAGCTTTTATCTGGAAGAAAAAATTCAGAATTATAAAAGTATATTTAATAATAGAAGTATAGAGTTATAATAATAATGTGTTATTATCTACATGTTTGTGCAAATCTTAGAAAATTGTACACCTGTGGTTTTTCTAAGGAATTGGACTCTAATGTTAAGTAGTTCAGCTGATTTCCGCTTGCACCACACTAGCAGAAAACCAGACCTTGTGGGTCACTTGTCCTCTTGGGTCTGTACTCTGCAGGGTAAGGTGCGGCGATGGACTCTGCTTAGTGACAGCTTGTTCCGGTGCATCCCACCTCAGCTGCATCCATGATCAGAAACAAGCCACACATTTGTTGAGAACCACAGGAAGGCTCAGATGCTGAACATGTCGTTAGGAGCTGAAGAGAAGAGGTGGACTGGTCCAAATGCTCCTTGAACACATTCAGCTTTAACTTAATCTGGGAAAGCATTTGTTTTAAGCGGGTCTCAGATAATCTATGTAAATGAGATATTCTCCAGAGACTTCCTCCCTCCTGTCACGAAGTCACAGTGGGGAGACAGCTATCCCAGGGGCTCACACCTCGGACGTTACCAGATCAGTGTTTGACCAAAGAGAAATGGAAAAGAATGACTCAAATAAGATCCTATTCAAAACTGTTTTAATTTTTACCACAAAAAAGAAGAAAGATGTCCATCACAGTACCACTGAAAAGCACTTGCCATCAGGTAACAGTAACCCCCACGCCCTCCCTAGCACTTTCTTCAGAGCTGCTTTTGCCTCCTTGTTCCTCAGAGTATAAATCAGAGGGTTAAGCGTGGGGGTCACCACAGTGTAGAAGAGGGAGACAAACTTTCCCTGGTCGTTGGACCTGCTCCTGGCCGGCTGCAGATACATGAAGATGATGGTTCCGTAGAAGATGATGACAACCGCCAGGTGGGAGGAGCAGGTCCCAAACGCTTTCTGTCTCCCAGAGGCTGACTTGACCCTCCACACGGCTCGGGCGATGTGGCCGTAGGAGACCAGGATGGAGGAGACGGGCAGCACCAGGAAGAGGACACTGGCCACGAAGAGCTCGGCCTCGTTGAAGGTGGTGTCCACACAGGCCAGCTGGATGAGCACGGGGACCTCACAGATGAAATGGTCCACTCGGCGATGGCCACAGAAGGGCAGCTGCAGGGTGAGAGTGGACTGCACCAGAGTGGTGGCTGCCCCACACAGCCATGCCATCGACGCCAGGGCTGTGCAGAGTCGTGGTGGCATTAAGGCAGTGTAGTGCAGAGGGCGGCAGACGGCGACGTAGCGGTCGTAGGACATGACAGCCAGGAGGACACACTCGGTGGACCCCAGGGCCAGGGAGACGTAGAGCTGGGCCACACAGCCACCGTATGTGATGGCCTGCATGGACGTCCCCAGGTTCACCAGGAGCTGTGGGATGACGCTGCTTGTGAAGCAGAGGTCCAGGAAGGAGAGGTGAGACAAGAAGAAATACATCGGCGTGTGCAGTCGGGGCTCCAGACGCGCGACCAGGATGATGGCGGTGTTCCCCAGAATGGTGAGCAAATACAGGGTCAGAACGACAGCAAACAGGACCTGCTGCAGCTGAGGGTGATCGGAGAACCCCAGCAGGATAAAACCTGGGAAGCTGCTGTCATTGGCGCCTCTCACCAGCCCCATGTGCAAAGTTTGCTCCTGAGGGCTGAGGCATAGCTGAGAAAATGACCTCAGGGCAGGTTGGAGGAGTGCACTGTCCTGGGCACTGCCGCTGGGGCCTGGGCAGCCTTGTCCTTCCACCTTGTGACTCAGGGCTGCCTGCGTCTGATACGTGTGCTCTGAATGAATGCACCACACCACCTTCACCTCCGACCTGATGCTCCCGGAGAGAACAGACGTCTAAGAACACCTTTGTCTTCTGCGGGAAATCAGTTAGACTGTCCTCGCCTTCTAACCAAACACTGCTTCATGTTCATGTCTTCCTAGCTACAGAGAACTACAGCTAGAGACAAATACCTGAGTTTTTATTAGCAATTTTTAATTAAGGGGAAATCATTTTTATTATACCACAAGTGTAGAAATTACTTGTAACTTTACATGGTTAAGAGAGATAAGCCATGAACGGCATTAACTAATAACTCCTGAGAGCTCCCAAGACAGGGCACAGGCGAGT
This sequence comes from Tupaia tana, assembly GCA_026018925.1. Lineage (NCBI taxonomy): Eukaryota > Metazoa > Chordata > Mammalia > Scandentia > Tupaiidae > Tupaia > Tupaia tana. The sequence continues at coordinate 3,753,576 of JAKSZU010000015.1, forward strand.
CTTGGTAACCCGTCTGGGACACGCCCAGATCGATTCCCTCTGACTGCACCGCTCCGAGTTCTGCACCTGCCTTTCCTCTTTCTCCCTTTACCTTATTTACTTTGTACTTGTTTGCTCTATTGTACGCGGTGCCAGAATCCTCCTGGCCCCCAAGCTAGTTCTCAATAAAGAAAGTTCTCTCTATAATTTTAGATGTCTTCTTACAGCTGTCGTTTATGCATGGTTCTACTTGGTTTGACGTGTTTCGTTCTGCTGTTCCGTGTGTGTTTGGGTAAGCTGTGTGTGCAGCTCTTCCCACCCGTCTTCGTGAGATGCACGAAGCCAGGCTCTGGGCAGCAGAGTGTAGCCCCGGCCTCAGAGCAGTCAGCACTTACTCACCATTTACACCTCCTTTGTTTTCCCAAGAGAAGTTGACATGTCTGTAGATTAACAGATAGTTAATTAATAGTCAGTCAACATTGTTATCAAATAAATTGTGAAGCCCAAACTTCTGATAGACAAAATCTTACCAATCTGCTTTTAAATGAGAGCTGCCAGAAAGAAGCATGATCCCCTGGTGAATGTGGGAGCTGATGCGAACGGGGGGGCCCAGGATGGCTGGGAGTTACAGCCACCTGGTCTCTGCTTAATCCTGGTGATCTTCACCACAATCTTGTAGTTACAAAAGAGAAACACTGCAATATGCTCATTATCAGCTTGTCTTTTTCCTCCCACTCTTTCCCATTAGGAAATACCTATTCTAAGAAAATGTCTGTCTCTTGCTAAAGGGGATGTTTCCTTTGCAAATTCATCTTTTTTAGGTGAATATTACGCAACACCAACCCCAGCCTGCCTTCTCTGTCACGGCATACTTCTCCTGACGCCCTGGAAAATGTCCCCTGAGACTTTTATTGATAAACTTCTAAATCACTGGTGTTTTTATTTTCATAGTGAAGAATTATTGCTTGGGCCAGCCAGAGGGGTGGTGGTTAAGGAGGCTGGATCCCACATGGCCAACGGCATGTTCAAGTCTCAGGCTGGCGACTTTAAAAACACTCCAGTGCATACGTGCTCAAAACTCCACCAGCAGGGACGTGGCATCACATTCTCACTTTGTCGCTTGCTCTCTCTCTTCAGTGCATGCACCCTATAGCAAAACTAATTATAAAAAATAAGCACGATAATTACTGCTTATGTAATTCTTTGATCTATAAAAAAGTCCTCATTACTTATTTTGAACATCGTATATTACTAATCACGAAAAGCTGAAATACTTTCTAAGCAGCACATTTTTAAGATATGGCTATTGCTAGACGATATGCAGTTTTTCATCATTTCTCTCTTTAGCCTAACAACTCCCACAAAGTGAGAGAAGACAGAAAGGAACTGTCCCTCTCTGTCTCACGCTGGGGAAGTTAGAGCACCACGTGCACTGAGAGGACGCAGCCTCCTCCTGAGCCCCGCACCACACCTCAGCCAAGCCAGGTGGGGCCTGAGGCCTTGCAGTCACTGACACCTCCCCGGTTGTGTCCCATCCGAGAACGTGCTGGGGCACTGGCTAACCTCAGGGCGGTGGGGCTGAGTGTCAAGGGAAGTGGCCATAATCCAAGGAGAGCTCATTTATTTGGAGAAAAAGAATTATTGAAAAAATATGGACCTTATAGATAACCACTTTCCCACCAAGTGGCTGAAGGAATAAAATTTGCCACTATTAATCCTCCCATAGAAATTCTAATATAGGAGAGGACACAGAAAAGAAAAACAAGAGGCACGGTGGTTAAGGTGCTGGACTCCCACATGGCCGATTGTGGTTGGAGTCCTGGCCCTGGCAGCCGGCTTTCTCACTTTCTCTCCCATTCTGTCCCTCTCTGATCAAATTAAAAGAAGTACATAAATAAGGTTAAATAAAACAATTCTTAAAAAAAAAAAAAAAAAAAAAAAAAAAAAAAAAGGACCAGCAGTTAGCGTAATGGCTATGTCGCTGGACTCCCACGTAGTTGACCGCGGTTCGCGTCTCGGACCTGGTGGCTTACAACTCATGCCAGGCACGTGTGCGTGCGTGCCCAAGATCCCGAGAGGAGAATGGAGGAGAAGGGATTGCAGTGTGACCATCCCCCCTGGGGGGTGATTTCTCGCTTTCTGTCTCTATGTCTCTCTCTGTCTGGCGAGCGCACGCGCCCTATAGCGAAAAACCTCTCCAAAAAAATAAGAAAGAAAAAACACAACAAAAAAGCCAGTGGTCACATGACACTCTGCCCACTGGACTCGCTTGCGAAGGTTGCTCATGTTCTGAGACCTCGTGTGCACACAGGTGCACATGTGTGCACACACTTCATACACGCAGGTGCACACTTGTCCCTATGTTCAAGGCTGGCTGAGGCTGGGGTTAGATTGCCAATGATGATCTCATAGGGGATGTACCCTCCCCTGATGAATAAAACAGAATTTAAAAAAGAAGTCGGGGCTGGTGTGGTGGTTAAGGGTGCTGGACTCCCACGTGGCCAACAGCGGTTCGAGTCCCAGACCTGGTGGCTTGCTTTCTCACTTTCTCTCTCTCTCTCACTCTGTCCCTCTCTGGTCAAATATAAATAAATAAATAAAGTTAAAAAAAAAGAGAAGTCCAAGCAAATGATCTCATGCACTTGGTGAAAGAGCAGACCCTGTGACTGTCTCAAAGCATGGCTTTCATGCTTAGGCTTCACACACTTAAAAAATTATCCCATAAAAATAAGATAAAACAGGGACCAGCAGTTGCTATAATGGCTATGTCGCTGGACTCCCATGTAGTTGGCTGCAGTTCGAGTTCTGGATCTGGCTTAAACTCACGCAGGGCGTGTGTGCGTGCGTGCCCAAGATCCTGAGAGGAGAATAGAAGAGAAGGGATTGTGATGTGGCCATCCCCCCGGGGGGTGATTTCTTGTTTTCTGTCTCTCTGTCTCTCTCTCTTTCTGGCGAGTGCACGTGCCCTATAGAAAAATCCTCTCAAAAAAAAAAAAAAAAAAAAAAAAGATAAAACATACAAACACAAAAAGACAAAAGAATAGAAGTCCCCCCAAAATCAAAAGTTAGGTGTAGCGGGATCAGCATGTGGTGTAGTGATTAAGGCATAGACTCCCACATGGCCAACCGCGGTTCAAGTCCAGACCCAGAGGCTTGAAACTCAAACTGGGCATGTGTGTATGCATGCTCAAAATCCGAGAGGAGAATGGAAGAAAAGGGATCGCAGCATGGTCAGAGCCCTAGGGGGTGATTTCTTGCTTTCTCTGTCTCTGCTCCAAACAGTAAGAATCATTCTAAAAACCCTGTTATGTGTAGAATATACTTTTTTTTTTTTGGAGAGGTTTTTCACTATAGGGCGCATGCGTTTGCCAGACAGACAGAGAGAGACAGAGAGACAGAAAGTGAGAAATCACCCCCCAGGGGAGATGGCCACGCCGCAATCCCTTCTCCTCCGTTCTCCTCTCGGGATCTTGGGCACGCATGCACACACGTCTGGCATGAGTTTTAAGCCACCGGGTCCGGGACGTGAACCGCAGTCGACTACGTGGGAGTCCAGCGACATAGCCATTACGCTAACTGCTGGTCCCCTAGAATATACATTTTTTAAGAGGATTTTTGCCTTAGGATACATGCACTTGGTGGAGATAGTGAGAGAAACAGAGACTGTGAGAGTTTGGTTTTTAATTTGTAGAACATCGAAAGCTCAAAGATGATTCCTTTGAATCCATTCTTTGTCACCTTTGAGAAGATACGATATTAGGCATCTAAAAAAAAATGAGATCAAAACAAAGAAATGGAGATCTTAGCAATTTTATGAGAAAAGCATCTGAAATGGAGACATGGAAAGACCCGGCCTGCTCAGCTGCAGCACTGTGGTCGGGCCTCACAGCCGCACGCTGCCACCCTCACACCTGCAGCTGCTCTCTCCCGCCTGTGCACCTGTTTCAGGCCAGGAATGTGCTTGCCCACCTTGGTGTCTCCAGCTGCCTTTGTTCTAAGAGGAAATAAATAGGCTTTCTCAGGTCAAAGGCCCATCCCGGAAGGGCTGTTTGAGAACAGGCAGATGAGGAAACAAATGTGAGTCTGAGAGAGCAAAGTGGAGGGTGCCCAGGAACCTATGTCCCTGCACGTAGTCCGTGAGTCGGCACATGGGGGAAGGCGCCCTCTCTCCCCTCCCAGCAGTCTGAACAGTCACGATGATCGCTGAGTGTGCGCAGAGGACGTCTGAGCCTCGGTGACAGGAAGCAGCAGCACAGAGCGAGAAGCAGAAGCTACATTCCTGGATGCAGTCTCTGCAGCAGCTCTGGGAGACATCCCTGCTACTGCACGCAGCCTGTGGTGATGTGGAAAGCTCATTCATACCTCGCTAAGAATAAAACAGCTTCTAAACTAGTGCGGGGATTTGACTGAAAATGAGTCAGAAGAAGGGGAGCTACCCCAGTGCACTCACCCCAGAAAGACAAGTCCAGAGTGAGAAGTTGCACCTCCTCAGTAAGAGAAAGGTTTATGCCAGGAAGGAAAAACAGGTTTGTTTATGTGGCATCACCACAACGCCAGGAAGCTTTGAGAACGCCCATCTTTCCTCTGGAAATGTGCAACCCACTAAAATATCCACCAACAGAGGATGCTGGAGACAGTCACGAAATAACAGGCTGTGTGGGACTTTCTGCCTGCCTCTTAGAGTCGTGCAGACCGCCATCAGCAAATTACCTCGGCAGTTCCCAGAAGTCTGCCAATTAAGCGCATCCCCTACTCCACTGTGGCGCTGGCGCGGGGCCTGAGAGCAGGGACACAGAGGAGCAACCTCCGGGAAATGCCTAGGCGAGCCCAGGGCGGGTCAGCTGGATCGCCAGCTGTTCTCACTCGGGAAACACCCCCCACGCTGTTGTCAGACAAGTGAATAATTCTGTTCTTACCCCTCTCCTATAGTGCTTCAGTTGACCTGCAAAAGTGGGAGAGAGGAAGCGTGCAGGGAGGGAAGTTTGGAGAAAAGGGAGAAATGAGACATTTGTGGGACGCAGATGTGGTTTGTCACCTGCTGATGTCATGTGTAGGATCTCAACTCGCCTGGCACGTGGTGTATATCACACTGGGTGCAATCTCTTTACAATCTAAATGATTTATAGCTACTGAATGTATAAATAATAATAATAATAAAGTGAACATTGTGACTGTATTTTTATTCAAAACAGGCAAATACCCATTTCCCTCTACTGCCTAATTGCCCAATCACACTTACCAACAATTTACAAATTCTGTGTCTTAATGAGTCTATTTTCATTCCCTTGTATTTTCTTCTGATCATTATTCTCCATTTTACGTGAAATCCAGAAGTGTGTGTGCTTTCTTCAGCACAAGGGAGAATGTACTTCAAACTGTATCTCGGACTCTTCCAACTCTTAAGGAAAAGTGGCCTCGCTGCCCCGTACAGACGTGCTGCTCGGACACGCGGCTCCCATCACACATATCGAAACCCATCCATGCAGTCTCTCCTTTCTTATGCACGTTAACATATTTAATTTAGCAAATAATATAAATTCCTCTTCCTCAGGGTGGCATGTCACTGATTAATGTTGTTTGTAAGCATATCAAATTAATACAAAATTCTAAATAAAATCAAGTATGCCACCATTAACTTTACAGCTTGATGATACAGATTTTATTTTACAAATAATTTGCTCAAAATGAAAGACTTTTCCCTTAAATTAAGTTCTGTGGTTTGATAATAAATATCATCGCAGAGTGAAAATCTACCAAAAATTGAGCTGGACCATCAGAATAATGCTATAAGGGCATTCCCATCCCTCAATAATTGTCAACCAAACTGATTCTTTTCTTAAAAGGAGTAAGACAGGCATAAGTTCCATGAAGCATTAAAAACTGCACATACTCCATAATGAATGAAAAGATAGAGGAGCTAATGGTGAAATGATCACTCTGTAAAATAAATATCCATTTTCTAGTAGGGAAGGCATTTCATCGATCCATGTGACAGGCGGTAAAATATCAAAATGGGAAGAAGTGGTGAAGAGATAATAGAAAGGTAAGTTTCATGGAATTGTATGTAGACTGAGCAAAGCAGATGTAAGAGAAGACAGAATTCGAGATGGCATATATTCCATTCTCTAATATTAAGAGCAGTGGAAAAAATAGAAGCAGAAAATCTACCAAAAATTGAGCTGGACCATCAGGATAATGCTTATAAGGGCATTCTCCATCCCTCAATAATTGTGACTTAGTCACACTGTTAATTCTGCAGCTGCCTTTAACACCCTGGGCAGAGAAGGCGAACGTGTAGATGATGTGAGCATTTGGGCTGAAAGGGTCTCTACTGAAATGGAACGGAAGCGTCACATCGCTTGTGTGAAGGTTTTGATTTAAGGCAGTTAAGCCATATGATATTTTCCTTGATCAAAAACCTAGCGAAAAGGTAAATACAAAAAATTAAAATGTGCAATACTGGAAGGGAAGCACAGCATGGTGAGGTCACTGTGCAGGGGCATGTGGGGGCCACAGCCTGTGGGTCCAGGAGGCCACGGTGAGTTCAGAGAGCCTGGCCACCAAAGCCTAGGGTTTGCTCTTCCAGTCTGAGCAACTGGCCAAGATACTTTAATCTGTGCAAAATAAAAACTAGAATAAGATCCATGTACCACGAGGTCATGACTACTAAATAGAACAAACTTCAAACAGTAAAATGCCTAAGACAGTGATCTATCTCTAATTGGGTTGCTAATATTATGCAGCCTGTTCAAAGATGACACAAGGTCACATAAACTGTTCTGTCTATCTGACTCTAAAATCCAAGCTCTAACTTAAACTTTTCTGCGAGGACCCACTAACAGGCTCTTGACGGTGGCTGAATCGTGAGTCGAGCCATTATCCACTATCTGAAGCAATCGTAGCAAGTCTCTTCCAAATGTCTCATCAAGCCTTACTCTGTCAAACTTTTCTCCAGAATTTTTTTTAGTGCTGCCTTCACTTCCTTATTTCTCAAGGTGTAGATAAGGGGGTTAAGCATGGGGGTCACCACAGTGTAGAAGAGGGAGACAAACTTTCCCTGGTCATTGGACCTGCTCCTGGCCGGCTGCAGATACATGAAGATGATGGTTCCGTAGAAGATGATGACAACCGCCAGGTGGGAGGAGCAGGTCCCAACTGCCTTGCGCCGTCCAGTGGCTGACTTGATCTTCAGAACTGCTCGGGCGATGTGGCTGTAGGATGTCAGGATAAGTGACAGAGGCAGCACCAGGAAGAGGACACTGGCCACAAAGAGCTCAACTTGGTTGAAAGTGGTGTCCACACAGGCCAGCTGGATGAGCACAGGGACCTCACAGAAGAAATGGTCCACCTGGCGATGGCCACAGAAGGGCAGCTGCAAAGTGAGAGTGGACTGCACCAGGGTAGTGGCCACCCCACTGAGCCACGCCATGGATGCCAGGATGTGACAGAGCCGAGAGTACATGACGAAGGCGTAGTGCAGAGGACGGCAAACGGCCACATAGCGGTCGTAGGACATCACCGCCAGGAGGACACACTCTGCGGATCCCAGTGCCAAGGAGACGTAGAGCTGGACCACACAGCCGCCGTAGGTGATGGCCTTGTCTGAACCCCCCAGGTTGACTAGGAGCTGAGGGAGGATACTGCTGCTGAAGCAGAGGTCCAGGAAGGAGAGGTGGCAGAGAAAAAAGTACATGGGAGTGTGGAGTTTAGAGTCCAGGATGGACACGAGGATGATGGTAGCATTGCCAAGAAGGGTCATGAGGTAGAGAAAGAGAACTGCCCCGAAGAGGACTTGCTCTAATTGAGGCCGGTCTGAAAACCCTTTCAGAATGAACCCTGCCAGGGTGCTGGTATTCGTCCCCCACATTGTTCCTGCTTCGAGAGGTGAAATCCCACTAGGAAGAAATTCGAAGCACCTTGTCAACTATTTGACAACTACGGAGTGAGTTCTGGGAAGTAAGACTGGAAACTGGTGAAGGAGAAGGCCAGAGTGGAGAACACTGTGGAGTGCTGGTGACTCCCATGAAGTATCATGCACGCTGGTCACTGGTCTTCTGTCCACCTCGAGGGTAGAACAAAATTAGACTCTACCAGACTGAGGGATTCCCCAGTTTTATCCCCACTAATATCTTCAGTGTAAAGGAATGAAATTTATGAGAACACTGGGAAATTACACATTACAGAAATGCAGAGTGTTCTCATAATAGACTAAATGGATAAATAGGTAGACACATGAGGAAGCGTATCAGAAGGTGCGTCATGTCACATCACGTCACCTATCACTGAGGAATGCAAGGGAGGGGGCGTCTACAGGGAAGGCACGACTGAGCTGAGGAGTGTGGTGATGCCTTGCTTGGAAACACAGCAAGCAGCCCAAGCCTAAAGAACGGCTTAAGGACAGACAGGGAGAGGGTCCTTTATAAGGTGTCATAGTAATAAAAAAAGGAGCTAAATTTGGAGTGTGGTCACTGCAAGTGTGGGCTGACACAGAATACAGTCCTTGGAAAGTAGATTTGAATCCATTTCTTATGGGTCATAAATGTCAGCAGATATTATTTGACTAGCATGTAATGGGGGACAGAATTATTGTCTGGCACAGGAGACTGAGACAGGGAACCCCTTAGTCCAGGGCTGGGCAGGCGAGTGATGTGACCGTGGGCACTCAGTGTCACAGATGGGAAAACAAGCACTGCAGAGAGTTAATTAAGTGATGTCCTTGTGATCTGACCACCAGTGGTCCTCGGCTGGTGGACAGGAAGGAACTGCAGTGATGGAAGCCCTGCACTGGAGGAGCAGGAGTCGGTAAACGCATCAACTCACCCATCCCCAGGGGTGCTGAGGACCAGATGGTCATGTCTGAAATCTCTAAGACCAAAACCAAAAACATTTGATGTTCTTCTTAGACAAGACTTTGCCCCTCTGTCCCTCCTCGAGCCTATAACACAGTAATACCAGCTACTGATGTGGTATTTCCATGATGAAGACACACATGAACACAGAAATCAGGTACGTAACTCATATGACTGAAACAAATAACAATGCACCTGGGGACGCTGGGTGACTACAAGCATTAACATGTGAGAATGACGAATTAATCACTGTCATTCCCAGCCTTTTTTATAAAAGTAAATGCAATCGAAAGGGCCACTTCAAGACCCTACGTCTTCACTCTACAGTTATTTACTTAACAACAATCTTGTCTAATGTTTAAATGTTTGCTAACTACACGTCTTGCTACCTCAAATTTGTAGTCTCAATTGAAGTTTTTAAAACTTGTCTTTCATATTACAGAAATGGATTGTGACCAGGTCCCTAAGTCCAGGACTGCACGGGGGCCTCGCACATTGTCCTCGGACACACATGCAACTGTTGCCACCATCATACAGTGAAGTCTGGGCAGTGTGATGGGGACTCAGGGACACAGGTGACAGAAGGCTTAGGCGTGACTCCTGGTCTTCCATGTTCGCGGTGCACCTTGAGCAAAGCCCCGGATACCACTGAGCTTCAACGTGCCTTTCTGTACTGCAGAGGCGACAAGTGCCCACTCTCCTGTTGCAGAGAGAGTGTGTGCACCGTGTAAGGCCCAGTGCCAGGTCCATGGCACCTGCCCAGGGTGGTGAAGGCATGTGAACAGATGGTGTAATGGGGGACTACTGGGGTATTAAAGGCAGGGACAAAAGTCTGCCAGAAGTTTAACAAGCTCCTCAAGAATCATGCCTGAGCCTGGCTCAGAAGCTATGTGGCCACTTCTGAGCCAGGGGAACCCCACCCTCACAGGCGCACCGTCAGTTCTCCAAGCTCAGGGTGTGGGTGTCCACTGCTGAGTCTGACCATGTCTGTGCTTTCACGCCGTTCACCCACCACCCCACCCAGGCACTTTTACACATCCTTTAAGATTAGGTTCAACTAACAAGAAAATCTTTAGAGAGAAGTCACATTTCCAATTAATTTTTAAGATACTCTGCATGCATTCCTATATTTACCAACATTAGCATTAAACGATAGTGGGCATCATGTGCCATTTGTCTTACGGTCCTTCTATCTGACACATTTCCCAAAAAGCGGTTTGTTAGTAAGTATGTGTGCACTGAGTGCCGTGTTTGTTCACTGAGCAGATGCCGTGTTGACGGGGCCATGCAGACAACACCAGCTGGTAAAGAAGCTGCCTCCCATGCCTAAGGCAAGGCCTGGGCTGGGAAGAAACTGCAAGGCAAGGCCAGCAGCTTACGAGCCCTTCATTGTATAGTTGTACTGACCTACACTCAATTTCTCTGCTGTGAGCTTTACTGTTATTACGGTACCCTGCGAGGGTAAAATATCACCCCCAACCTTACTGCAACTTTACAATAAATCCAATTAGTGATCCTGTAGGAATGTGGTTTCCTAAGACAGCACGTGAGGACCAGGAAGTTTGAGACTCCCCCACCTGCCTGTTTTAAGCCAAAATTAGCGTGTTAGGTTAAGTTAGTATAAGCCAAATTAGCGTTAGTAGCATATGTAGACTAAGTTAGTTTAAGGCTAATTTTATGTAAATACCCCTTGTTAAAGCTGCAGGCCAAAGTTAACTCATGCTAGGCCAGGTCAGCGCATCCACCACATGACAAGGACTCAAAGATAAGCAAAAGAACTCACTAATTGACAGACTCAGCAAATAAAATACAGGAACCCGCGGGTTTATAAAGAAAGGAAAAGCCTGGCTGGCGACGACAGGATGAACAAACCTGAAGGGTCCAGGGAAAGATGAACTATCTTAGCTGGGAGCTCTTATCTAAAGCAACAGGTAGTTTTTAACTACAAAGAGTTTCTCATCTATGTGCTCTTAACTATGAAAAACTGCTAATAAAACATCCTGTGTTGTCTCCTGAGCTACAAGATCACCTTCCTTTCCCATATGGGTAATAGGCTCACACCCTTTAGCTGAAATATAGATATTCCATATATTAACTGTGTCTTTACTTAACAAGACAAGATTTCTATCTAGGCCTTTGTAACCAACAATGTTGCCACCCTGGCCTGGGACTGAAGTTACCAAGCTTCCTGCAAGCCCCCTCTTCAAAAGACCCTTCCCAGTAATCAAGATCTAAGAAGAAAATGCACCAGACAAATGGACTTCCTCATCCTGAGAACTGTGATTGATTTTACCTGATCTGACAAGGCAAACAGCATGTTTTATAATTATTGTTTCCATGCTTTGTATACCCTATCTCTTAGAGTAAATTTTTACTTCCCCTCACCCCCCTTACTTCCTGAACATCCTTCAACAAATACGTATGTTTTAATAGCCACTGGGCTGCAGTCTGGAGCTGGCTCTGGGTGTAGCCGGCTGAGAACATGCTAAAGAGTATTGAGGTCTCAGTCTAAATTTTGTTCCTGATCACCCGTGTCGCCTTCCTGTGTACGAGTCTCACCCACCCCGGCAGGAGCAGGGCTTCCAGCACTGTGGCCATTCTACAATGCACACGGTGAAGAGTGTAAAGAAAATCAATAAAGGAATTTTGTACAGTTTGCATTGAGGAGAACTATTTGCAAACCACAGAAAGCAGTAGTACCCCACAGAATGGACACGTGCCTACAATCACAAAGAAGTGCTCAGGACACAGGTATCACGCTATTTTCAAAGCACTATTTACAAGTCACACAGACCACGGGTTATCTCAGCGTGAGCACAGCAAGCACGCGGCATGTCAGCGTGAGCACAGCAAGCACGCGGCGTGTCAGCGTGAGCACAGCAAGCACGCGTCAGTGTCAGCGTGAGCACAGCAAGCACGTGGCGTGTCAGCGTGAGCACAGCAAGCACACGTCAGTGCACATGGCAAAGTGTCTAAAGCACCTGCACATCAGTCAGCCATCAATCAGTGCTTGCTTACATGTGCACATGTATGTGTGTACATGCACACATGAGCGAAACTGAGATAGAGCGTAGAACTCACTTCATATTTCACATTCCATACTGATACCTACATATATTTAACTTTCACACACTGCTCCATTCAATTATAAGCACACTGAAGGCATGTTACCTCATCTTTTTAACTTTATATATTAGATAAAATGCTGTCACTCAACTATCTTATTGGACATCATTTCAATTCATCTACCACCCACATGTATACTGTGCTCCAGGCCCTGTGCTGGAATGAGCAAGATGAAATCAGAAAGATTTATGGGTGCATTAGTGAGTTTTGCTATCAAGAACCTTGTAGGCTCCCAGAAAAGGAAAAGTGAACCCAAAAATGAACATATTAAACAGCGGCAAGTAGGCACTCACCGAACCTACCTCATTCCACCACAGCAAGCAGAGGGAGAATGGGCCATGAAAGGCAGATTCTAGGTGCAGACTCAGGTGCATTTTTAAGATTATAAGGTGCTCTTTGGTTACTTGAAGTACTCCGAGGAAGAAGAAACAGTGTGGGCACGATCCAAAGCCCTAAGAAAACTGGCATGGCCAGCCCTGCTGCTCATCAGCTGAGCGTGGAGGGGAGGCCCAGGACCAGGAGGCAGCGCAATGCGCTTGGCCGTGCTGTGAAGGTCCTGGAAGTCCCTGTGAGCACGACAACCTCCCGTGCACACTTCCAGGATGACGAGTGCCGAGATGCTATGTCAGACAGTGCAGAGGGAGAGTGCCTGGGACAGTGGGGTGGGAAGGGGCGTGGGTGGGAGAGCGCCTGGGGCCTGGGACACAGGGTGGGAAAGGGGGTGTTCTGCTGTCCCACTTCTGCTCAGCCTCAGGCCAGCTTGTTTGCCCTCTAAAGGTTAATGCATTCATGGGCACTTGTGAACAGAACACTGATCAGGGAATACCATGTGGATTTTTCTGCTTATCTACAAATGTTTATAATAAAATCCCGAGACACCGGGAAGTCCCACTGTCCCCTCCAGACCTAAATGCAATGTCAACAGAAGACATAATTCCATGAGACTCGTTGGGGGAAAAGCTGAAGGGTGTGGAATGGCCTCAGGTGGTCTCCACATGCTCTCACTTCACGGTAACTCTGCTCAGACAGTAAAGACGGACGCAAGAAGGAGAAGGAAATCAGAAACAAGCGACAGAGGTAGGACAAGCCAAGACCATGTGGCAAGGGAGTGATGGGTCCCAGCTGAGAGCAGGGACGCGGTGGGAACGGGGACGTGGTGACGGAGGAGAGGCGAAGCATACTTTGTACAGCAGTTGCAAATGACTAGAGGCCTTAGTTTCAGAGAAACCGTTTCTAAAATATGTGAGGTCTCTCAGGTGAGGACACGAGTGCAGCAGCACAGCCGTTTCAACGGTCCTGTAGCTCTGTGTCACTCTGCACTGGGATCAGACACCTTGGTGGGTTCCTTCTCAGAGAAAGCCCATGCCTGCTCTCCCAGGGGAGCTACCACCTGAGCAGGACAGATGTCATCTTAGAATGTGGCCTGGGGAGGGTGGGCACACGGCCTCATCTGCTTGTGCAGAGGCCAATCACCAGCGCATTCCTGAGGGAGCCTCCAGAGCAGCCCTGCCCAGCAGGTGCTTCGTAAACAAGCCCAAAGTTCTCTGGCTGTCCCTGAGAGCCCTGTGTCTGCAGCAGGACGCACGGCTGTCCCTGACTGTCCCTGAGAGCCCTGTGTCTGCATCAGGACACACAGCTGTCACTGACTGTCCCTGAGAGCCCTGTGTCTGCAGCAGGACGCATGGCTGTCCCTGTCCCTGACTGTCCCTGTGTCTGCATCAGGACACACAGCTGTCCCTAACTCCCTGAGAGCCCTGTGTCTGCAGCAGGACACATGGCTATCCCTGCCCCTGACTGTCCCTGTGTCTGCATCAGGACACACAGCCTCCACTCAATGCTTTGCTATAAGAAGCTTCTACTCCGCCTCACCCTTTGGGAAGCACAGATGTTCTGGCATGCTGCGTCTCTCCTGAAAGAACGGCAGGACCGGGATCTCTGTGCAGCTGTCCAGGAGGTCGAGGCAGACCCGGATCTCTGCCGAGGGTGATTACAGACTCTCTCCCTCTGGAAACGAGCTTCTGTTCTTGGAACTAAGTATGTCCACACCTAAAGCGAGGGCATTGATTTCCGTTTCTCTGGGCCTGTGAGGGGCTGTAAGGAACTGGAATTACATTCGCTGTGAATGCAGGAGTCCCAGAAAACAGAGTCAGGAGCAAAGTCGCAAGCTCCCCTGGCCACCCTGGAGGACACTGCAGAGGGCCAAGTTGACCAGCTTCACTCCTGGAGTGTAACTTGTACTATCTGTTAAATTGTCTCCACAGTGACACTAGTGTCCCCATTCCTGTCACTCCGGAGAGGAAACGTGCTTAGAGTGAAGACAGAACCACCCAAAAAAGCTCCAAGGCAGAGCCAGAGTCGGAGTGGGGTGCTGGCGCCCCGAACCTGTCGAGGGGAAGACCCGGTCCACTCTAGGGGTCTCCACGCAGTCCTGGTTGGTGGTCCCTAGTCGGAGTGGGGTGCTGGCACCCCGGACCTCAGCAGGGCCTGCCTAGGGGAAGATCCGGTCCACTCCAGGGGCCTCCACACAGTCCTGGTCGGTGGTTCCCCAGTTTGCCGGTCGTGGTCTCTGCCTCCTCCCAAAGTGCTGGTTGCAGTTAAAAACAAACAAAAACCAACAAACACACACACAAACATTTTCTGCAGCAGCTTTGAGCGTCCCAGACCATCTTGGCCTCAGGAGTGTGCTCGAACTGGACGTTTACACACTCGGTGCTCGCAGTGCGCAGCCGTGGGCAGGACTCCGTGCTCCTCCTGGTTCACACAAACACTCCTGAGGTGCTCCTCTTGGGATGAGGGGAGGAGGAGGGGCTAGATAAACAGGTACAGGCAAGCCCTGATGGGCTGGGCTCTGGCCGGAACCAAGGGCGGGGTTTACTTTCTAGCATCTAAAAATAATTTTAATGATATATTTTTAAATTTCTAATTATGACCCTGATTCTGAGTAAAAAAAAACCTTGACAGTTGTTTCCCTAGCATATCGCTGAGTGCCTGACACAGCAATGTGCAATAAGTATTTTTACATAGGATAATTGTTTTTACCTACCTATTTGTACTTACACTAGCTTCACCAAACTTCTTTCATTCTTGAAATACTTCTGTGTAAGTTTATATAAAACATCATATATCTTCGTTACTGAAGGCAAGGATCATGTCTCATTAATCTTTTCGACCTCAATATAGTAATAAACACATATTGAGTTAATTTCCATATTAAATGAGTAAAAGTTACCCAGTCATTTTTTTCTTTGAGAGAGAGATTTTAAGTATAGGGTGTGTGCACTCACTGGAGAGACAGAGAGACAGAAAGGGAGAAATCACCCCACACAAGGGATGGCCACACTGCAAACCCTTCTCCTCTAGGGATTTTAGGAACGCACACACAAGTGCCCGGCATGAGTTTTAAGCCTCCAGGTCTGGGATTCGAACTGCAGTCAGCTACATGGGAATCGAGCAACATAACCATTATGCTACCTGCTGGTCCCTGTCCAGTCATTATTAAATAGAGTTTCACCCCATAGTCATTTCCCAAGTACCTTCTCCTGGTCGCTGTTCCAGAAAATGGAGAACCAGCGATGGCTCGCCCTGAAGTGGCTCCCGTGACAGAAGACAAAGGTACATGTGAGGCCAGGTTCTTCACACGCACGGTCATGGCACCGTGTAAAGAAAAAGAACAAGAATTTAATCTAGCTTGAAAGGACAGAGCTATGTGGAGTTGTGATAGAGAAATAGAAATTACCCGACATGGATCAGTTTCTTCTACAAAACAGTATTATTCAATAATCTATTGTCTGCCCAATCTCCCATAATTCCAGATTATTAAACAAATTAAAATTACTCAATCTTATTTTAAATCCAACACTTATGATATATTGAAAATAACTGCATAGACTTACAAAGAGTACTTTTTATACCCCAAGGTCGGCTCACCGCCACAACACTGCACGTCAGTGACAGGATGGCTTCTTGAGAATCCTAAGATTTCTGTTACTGTCTTCCACTGAAATCAGCCCCAGAGGGGAACACCCGGGAGCAGAGAACGACTCCCAGAAGACAGAAAGGACCGCCCACGTCCACTGCAGACGTTTGCTGGGGTGGGAGGGGGGGCTCAGGGCAGGGCAACAGGACGGAACACTGTGAATGGTTGTCAGGTCAGGCCTTCCGGTCCTTGCTGAGAAGGTGACAGGCCGTTTACAAGTGCCCCAGGAATGGGAGTACAAGTAAAACGCAGGTCTGAATTTGAACACCAGACACCTACATCACTCTTCGGGAGGGGGCTAGTCACAGGTTAAATTAACCACTGCATTACGAACAAAGCTATACGCACAAGTTTTTTAGTTTTGTTTTAATTTTCATTTTTACTGATTTTTTTAACAGAGTCCTCCAATTTGCTACTGAACAGAAAGCCAGTGACGGGCAACTGTATCTTACTTCTTCTTGTTCCCTTTTATGACACTTTCATTTTTTCCTTTCAAAAAAGTCAATACCGAGAACTGACTGTTAAACTATACCACAATTTCATCAGCGAGGATCTCCAACACATGGACAAGGCGAAGTCGAGTAGCAGGTCTGCGAAGGTTCTAGGCGTGGCCGAGATCTTCCCGGTTCCCTGGTAAATTACAGACCGCGGCCAGGCGGGACCGACGCAGGCGGCTCGGCCGGTCCAGTGGACCGCAGGTGCGCGCAGTCCCCGGGGAGGGCCGGGCCGGGCCCTCATCTGCCCTGTCTACACCGAGGGCCCTGGGGCGCCGCCTGTGGTCCCCGCGGGGCGCTGAGCAGGGGGACGCGACGCGGAGACCCTCCCGGGAGGAAAGGCGCAGGAGTTGGGGGTGAGGGTCTGGGCGACTGCAAATCGCCGAGAGGGGTCCAGGAGCCGTGTTCGTGCCGTCACCGGGGAGCGTTCACGTCGCCGCGTCTCTAAACTTCCTCGGAAACGTACGCAGTGTTCTTGGCAGCCGCGCGGCACGTTCCCCGAGCGGAGAGCGGACGCCGGCAGCGCGGGGGGCCGGGCCGGCGCTAGCGGGGCAGCACCAGCTCGTAGTCGTGCTCGGGGGCCGACGGGGGCCGGGCCGCCGTGCGCAGCAGCGCGTACTCCGTCTCGGGCCCGCGCGGCCGCGCCCTGCCGGCGCCCACGTTCTCGTAGGCCGGGTCGCTGGAGCTGCGCGAGGGCGTGCGCGGCGGGCTGTGGCTGATGACCGTGTAGCACACCTCCTCCGAGCTGCCGTCCGGGGCGTCCTGCCGCAGAGGGGCGCAGCGGTCAGCCGGGCCTGGCGCGGGCCTGGGCCTCAGGCCTGTCTGGGCACAAACTGCGCCAGGGGACGGGCCCACTCTGCTGCCGCTTCCACCGCGGGGAGGAAGAAGGGCGCTCCCATCCCTGCTCTCTTAGGTCCCACGCGGAGATGCGACATGCGTACCAGTCGGACCTCAATAAGTAATTACCCTAGCCACAGTGCAACACATTTTATAAGATAAAATAAAGCCTAGACTTCAAGCCATTCTTTTTTGTAGAGGTTTTTTGCTATAGGGCGTGTGTGCTCTCTAGAAAGAGAGAGAGAGAGACAGAAAGCGAGAAATCACCCCCTAAGCGGGGATGGTCACGCCGCAATCCCGTCTCCATTCTCCTCTTGTGATCTGGGCACGCACACACACGCGCCAGGTGTGAGTTTAAGCCACCAGGTCCGGGACTCGAACCACGGTCGACTACATGGTAGTTCAGGGACATAGCCATTATACTAACTGCTGGTCCCTAGACTTCAAGTCATTTTAATTTCACAGAGTATGAAAGAGAGAAAAATTAAAACAATGATGTATTCTAATTAAATCAATAAAATGCTCATGGTATAATATTACAAGAAAAAAATGTTGTTGTTGATGTCCACCATGTTTGTAAATATAAATGCTCATTCTTGGACACAAGGACTGGTAAAAATGTGGAAAACTAAAAAGAATTAATGTCTCGTGGTAGTCAGATTAGGTGTAAATTTACTTGATTTCATCTGCCTTTGTTATAA
This sequence comes from Tupaia tana, assembly GCA_026018925.1. Lineage (NCBI taxonomy): Eukaryota > Metazoa > Chordata > Mammalia > Scandentia > Tupaiidae > Tupaia > Tupaia tana. The sequence goes on from JAKSZU010000015.1 coordinate 3,771,538, forward strand.
CTTTGAAATGTAAAATAACAAGACAGCAGAATTGGGATCACCACAAGAATTTTTGAATTATCTAGATTAATTAAAATACTTCTAATTTTTTTATTTTTTATTCCTGTATTAAAATTACCAACTAAATTATTTAAAATTCAAAAGGTTTTTAAAATACATTTGAAATTTTAACTAAAAGAAGATGGATGCTACACTTGCATAAAAATAATCTATTTTTTGACATTTTTCAAAGTAATGAAGGTTTGTTCAGATGTTTCATTTGTTTTTGACTGTTTCATTACCTGATTAGAACTGGATGAAATTTCTTGACCTGGAGGATAAAAAAAAAAGGGGGAGGAAAGGAATGTGAGACTTTTGGACCATTACAGGTTCAAGGAAAGGTGAAAAAGATAGAACATACTGAAAACACTGCCAAAGGCTGATTCTTTAAATGTCTGGCATTACTTCCACTTGCTGTTGAAGCTCTCCAGGCTGCATGGCAAGCTCAGGAGGGACAGGTGCCCTGGGGAGCATCTCCCGAGGCTTGCTTCGTAGGTTTGGAATTTGGTGACAGAATATTGTCCACAACATGTCATGACAATGAAATATGGGAAATACTAAGGAATGATTATGGTTGTAAATTTAAGACATGAGTTCTATAAAGATTTTCATAGGAAAATCATGTAAGTCTTAAATATAAATAGTCATGATAGACTTAGGCATAGAAATAATAATTTCTTCAAATTAAATACAAATATACAGATTTGGGTTGATTGCACTTGTGAATACTAAAGCAATCATGAGCTAGAACATCAGGGAGATAACAGTATGCTAAAGATGGCAACCATCCCTTTTTAATAGAAGAAATTTGTTTACTTCTTGTGTAAACCAAATAATCTTGATAGAGATTCTTAGCAGAACCTAGACCTCTTAAACTAGCTAAACGGATTCTGTAAAACAAGAGAAACTCAGAATTTCTAATAGCAATTTTTCTTCACAAAAAGTCATGTTCAACACACTGATTTCAAATATAGAACAACATATTTTTCCATCTCATCATATATGTCCTTGTAAATGTAACCATATGTAATAATTATACAATTATGTTCTGCTTCACATTGTTTTGGTCATAAACTAGGAAAATGATGAAGCCCAAATACAACTTGATTAGCTAGTTGTCAGTGTGAAGGGCACAAAGAACTTAGACAACTGGGTGAAGTGGTTGCCACTGCTGAAGTGAATTCAGGAGCTGCCACGCTAGGTCTCAGGTTAAGACATGGAGCACGCTGCCTTTTTCAATATCCTGAGGCTTTCCCTCTTTCCTTAGACCACAGCAGCCGCCCCCACCAGCAGTGTGAGGGATGGAAGACCAGTAATGGCTGGCGAGGTTCCTCATGCTACGCCACTCTGACATTGTCTCTTCTTTTTCCATCTTTTGAAGACTTTCGTAATTTGATTATGCTCACCTGGATTATCCAGGAAACCCTCTCTCCTCAAGATCTCTAACTTAATCACTCCTGAAAAGTCCCTTTTGTTGAAAAGAAACAACAACAAAAAAATTCACAGGCTGGGGACCAGCAGATGGCATGGTGGTTAAGGTGCTGGACACTCCCACATGGCCGACCAGGGTTCAAGTCCTGAATCTGGTGGCTTACTTTCTCACTTCCTCTCTTTCTCACTGTTACCCTCTGTCTCTCTCTCTGGTCAAACTAAAAAACAAATGAATGAATAAATAAAATAAATAATTATTTAAAAAATTCACAGGCTCTTGAGGTGCAAACACGGATATATTTGGAGGCCTTATTCCGCCTACCATAGTTAAATTATACACGTGGGAACCTTAGGGTGTTACAGTGACTGTAGTGAATGCTAGCATCAATGCAGTCTGCTAAAATGGCAAAGAACTTTTCTCCAGATCTGAAATACACATTAGCGAACATGCAGTATTTTCTTAAATGCAAGTGTAACTTGTTTTTTAATAAATCTGGTAACCCTATTATGACTTGTAAGTCATTAGTAGTCTGAAACATCTTTTCTGAAGTTCAGTCCAACAACCATGACTGAACTGCAGCAGTTGGTACCATAAAAACATAAAAAGGACTGCGAGGGCAGGAGGGCCTGGGCTTCGTGTCATTGGAGGCCAGTTGGTTTAGAGGTCAAGCACATACCACCTGCCGTAAAAATGGTGCGGACAAGTGGTTCCTCAGCACAGATGGCAAAATCGCCTGAATTAAAGAGGTCAGTCTTAAGACCTGCCTGGCAGACCGTCATGGAAAGACTGAAGAGTGGAAAGTCTGACTTATGATCTAGTTGCTGTCAGATCACATAAACAGAAAGCACGATACAATCAAGACCATAAGTTTGTGGCTAAATGACCAAGCAAAGGACCAAAAAAACTGCCTTGGAAGTGTCTCATTGGGTCTATTTGGGCTTTCTATGTCTTTCTCACTCAGTCTTGGAAGACTGTAGGTGTCCAGAAATGTGTCCACTCGTCCAGGTTTTCTTGTTTGTTGGCATATACTCACTCACAGTATTTCCTAGCGATCTTTTTTATCTCTGTTTTACTTGTTGTAATAGTGCCTGTTTCACTGCAAATTTGATTTATCTAGTTCCTTTTTCTGTTCTTAATTAGTCTAATTAATGGTGGGTCAATTTTATCTTCTCAAAGAACCAGCTTTTGATTTCATTTATTTTGGTATTATTTATTCTCTATTCCATTTATTTCTGCTCAAATCTTTATTATTTATTTTCTCCTGGCATTTCTTTTTTGTTTTTGTTTTTTTTGGGGGGTGTTGTTTTTCCAGGTCCCTGAGGTGTGTCGTTAGGTTGTCCATGTGCCACCTTTCCACCTTTCTCCTCTGTGCACTAATTTCCATGAACTCTCCTTTGTGACTGTTTGCACTGTGTCCATAGATTCTGGAAACTCATGTACTCATTATCCCTGGTCTCAATTAATCTTTTGATTTCAGTCTTAATTCTTCAGTGGCCATGAAGTCTTTCAAGTTTGTTGTTTTTTTAAATAATTACTTATTTGATCTTATTCATTATCATTATTATTTGTTTAATTTGACCAGAGAGAGAGAGAGAGGGAAAGTGAGAAAGCTAGCCACCAGGTTCGGGACTCAAACCATGGTCAGCAATGTGGGAATCCAGTGTCTCAACCATCATGCCACCTGCTGGCCCCCAGGAGTAGGTTGTTTAGTTTTCATATGTTTGTGTATTTTCAAGGTTTTCTTTTTTCTGAAAATAATTTCAAGTTTAATTCCATCAGGGTCTGAGAAGATGCTGGGTATAGTTTCTATGCCTTTGAATCTGTAAAGGCTGGTTTTGTGCCCTATCATGTGGTCAATCATCAAAAAGGTTCCATGTGGGGGTGAGAAAAATATATACTGTGGTTGGGTGGAAAGTTCTATAGATGTCTGTCGAGTCCATCTCATCTATGGTGTTATTTAGATCCTTTATCTCTTTGCTTATTTTTTGTCTGGACAATCTGTCCAGAGGAAACAGTGGGGTGTTGAGACCCCCAAGGATTATTGTGTTGTAGTCTATCTCTCCCTTTAGATCAAGCCATCTCTCTTTCATGTTTTTGGGTGTTCCAGGATTGGAGTAGGCAGAGATTTCTGAAATAAGACCCCTAAAACACAAGCAATAATCCCAAAACAGACAAGAAGAATTATATCAAGCTGAAATGCGGCTACACGGGAAAGGAAACATCAGTTAGAGTGAAGAGGCAATCATCAGCATGGGAGAGATTTGTAAGTGTTGCACTTCCTGGTGAATTAACCCTGGCAGTACTATATAATGTCCTTCTTTGTTTCTTCTTACAGTTTCTGTCTTAAAGCTATTACGTCTGATATCAGTATCATGACTCTAGCCTTTTTTTATAATTTCCATTTGCATGAAGTATCTTTTTCCAGTTCTTCACTTTAGTGTCTTCATGTCCTTTTCCATGAGGTGCCATTCTTGTTGGCACCAAATAGAGGGCTTCTGGGTTTTCATCCACTCATCCAATCTGTGTCTTTTGACTAGAGAATTTAATACATTAACATTCAAATTATTATCGACATTTTCAAATGTGTCCCTGCCATTTTGTTAAACATTTTTCTTGGTTGTTTTTTGTTCTTTAATTTCTGTTTGTCTATCTTTAGTTTTCCTGATATAGTACTCCCTTTGGTACTTCTTAAGGAGCTGGTGTAGAATTAGTAAACTCTTTCAGCTTTTGCTTGTCTGAAAAATGATTTTATTTTTTATTCCCATTTGAAGGATAATATTGTCAGGTATGGTATGAAATTGAGTCAGTAATAAATAACCTCCCAAAAGAGAAAAATCTCAGGTCCTGATGACTTCATTTCTGAATTCTATAAAACTTTTAAAGAAGAGTTAACCCCCATTCTACTCAAACTATTTCTAAAGATCCAAAAGGAAGGAACCCTCCCAAATTCATTTTATGAAGCCTCCCTCCATCACCCTCATCCCCGAAACAGACAAGGACATAACATAAAATGAAAACTACAGACCAATATCCCTGATGAACACAGATGCAAAATTCTCGACAAGATGCTAGCAAATTGTATCCAATGACACATTACAAAGATTATACATCACAACCAGGTAGGCTTTATTCTTTGGATGCAAGGAGGACTCAATGTATACAAAACTATAAATGTAATACACCATGTTATCATAAAGAGGGATAAAAATCATATGATCATATCAATCAATGCAGAGAAAGCATTTTATAAAATAAAACAACCCTTAATTATTAAGATTCTCAGCAAAATTGGCATAGAAGGGACATTTCTCAACACAATAAAAGCCATATGTGAAAAACGTATAGCTAGCATCATACTGAATGGGGAAAAGCTCAAAGCTTTTCCACTGAAAACTGAAACAAGACAAGGCTGCCCACTTTCTCCACTCCTTCTCAATATAGTACTGGAAGTCCTAGCCAATGCAATCAGACAAGAGACTAAAATAAAAAGCATTCAGATAAGGAAGAAGAAGTGAAACTATCTCTATTTGCAGCTGACATGATTATATACATAGAAAATCCAAAAGAATCCACAAAAAACTCCTGGTAGGCTTAAATGAATATAGTAAAGTAGCAGGATACAAAATCCATATATAAAAATCTATACCACTTCTATCCATGAACAAGAAGCAGACTGAGTAGAATTGAAGAAAGCAATCCCATTTATACTAGCCACAAAAAGTATAACATATCTAGAAAAAAACTAACCAGAAAATTCAAGGACTTCTACAATAAAAACTATAAAAAACTAAAAAATAAAAGAAACAAAAAAAAAAATGACACTAAAAAGTGGAAAGACACCCCATGCTCCTGGATTAGAAGGATTACTATCATCAAAATATCAGTACTACCCAAATTAATCTACTAATTTAATGCAATCCTAATCAAATTTACAGAGATAATCTTCACATATTTAGAAAAAAAATCATAGAATTTGTCTGAATTCATAAAAGACCTCGTATTGCCAAAGCAATCCTGTGCAAGAAGAGTGGAGTAGGAGGCATCTCACTTCCTGACTCCAAAATACATTACAAAGCTGTGATAATCAAATAAAAAAAATTAACAGGAACCAACTCAAATGGGTCAAAGAATTAAATGTAAAGTCTCAAACTATAAAACTACTGGTAGAAAGCTTAGGGAAAACTCTTGGAGTAGGCAAAGATTTTTTAAATAAGACCCCTAAAGCACAGGCAATAATCCCCAAAACAGAACAGAGGAATTTTATCGAGCTGAAATGCTGCTGCACAGGAGAGGAAGTGACAGTGAGCGTGAAGAGACACTCATCAGCAGGGAAGAAAAATCTGCAGATTACGACCCAGGCAAACGACTGACCGTCAGAATCCATAGGGGACTCAGACAGTTCACCTGCAAAAAAATGAGTAAGTCAATTAAAAAATGGGCAAAAAGGCACCAGCATATGGTATAATGGTTACGTTGCTAGACTACCACGTTGTTGATCACAGTTCGAGTCCTAGACCCAGCGACTTAAAACTCATGCCAGGCACATATGCGTGTGTACCCAAGATTCCAAGAGGAGAGTGGAAGAGGGATTGACGTGTGGTCATACCCCCGGGAGGTGATTTCTTGCTTTCCATCTCTGTCTCTCTGGTGAGCTCATGCACCCTATAGCAAAAATCTCTCGGAAAAAAAAGGCAAATTAGTTGAATAGGCATTCAACTTTTTTGAACATGACCCACAGTTAGCAATGTGCTTTATACTGTGGTTTAGTATGACTACATACATACACACTCTGTTGAAATAACTGTATAATATAATAATCTTACATGTGATAACTATGATGCTTTTTAAATATGTTACTTTATTTATGGTCACAGTAATTTTTGATGAAACAAATTTATTTCAGAGCTCATGAAATTTGTTAAGTGGAGTGGCAGTACTAGAACCGAAATAACAACTATGTATGGTGGAGAATATGAATTAGTTTCATCTGACAATCTTCAAACAATGTGTACAATGTCTGATCATCACATTGTATGCCTTGAGTATGTATGATTTTTATATGTCAATTATATCTCAGTAAAACTTAAACAAACAAAAAAAGACAGTGAGTTTCCTTTAGACAGAACTATCTACAGAGACTGAACTGACCATTTTGAGTAATTACATGAGTACTACACCTGGATACTACGGAAAACAGCAAATGCTTGAGCATAAAAGAAATTACGGGGGCCTTCAGGTGACATAGTGGTCAAAGTACTGGACTCCCACATGGCCGACCGTGGGTTGAATCCCAGGCCTGGAGGCTTGAAACTCACACTGGGCACATGTGGGTGCGTGCCCAAAATCCTGAGAGGAGAATGGAGAAGAGATTGTGGTGTGGCCATCCCTGGGGGATGATTTCTCACTTTCTGTCTCTGTCTCTCCAGTGAGCGCACATACCCTACAGCAAAAAGATCTCTCAAAAAAGTTACATTTTTTACCACAAACTAATATTCAAAGTGCTCCTGTTTGAAAGACCAGTATATAAATTAAAATGAGTAGGATTTTCCTTAGTTACTTCCCATGGAAGTTTATAAAGTGCCTCTCAAAATAAATGAACTATTATTGTAATATAAGGAATAATATCACCAGTTTTGATCAGGCAGTAAGAACTCTAAGAGCATCTTCTTCAAACTTAAAAATAATATCAAAAGACTATCCAACAATCTGGATGTTAATACTCTTTCCTACCGTAAAGAATATCATGAAGCAATGACTTACTTTTCACATGTTGATGCTGAAGTTCTCGTTCAGATGCAGTTGTTTCCTGCCTATTAGGGACAAGATGACAATATGAGATGTCTGAGGTGCTCTGAAGCATTCTACCACCTCTGACATAAAAGTATTATTAGATTTGAAGCAAATGTTAAATGTAATTTAAATTCTGCTTATCTAGAATCTTTTGAGCCATCATGAAACTATAGGGACACTATAAAAAGTGAAGAATAAAGTTCTATACGTCATGAAGCCAAGGAATTACTAGATTATCAGACCATGTGTTTTATCACATGTATGAAGAACATGTGCATAAAATAATGGAACTGGAAAACTCTAGAGAGAAGATTGAAAGTCAATTTAGTTCTCTGCTGTTCTCAATGAGAATGTAGAAGTTTTTAAGCTAAACGAGAGGGTCCTACAAATTCTAGCAACAGAGTGACAGATAGTAGTAAGTGAGGGGCAATGATGAAGAGTAGAGCAGAACTCCACAGGAATGCGACCCACACACGGCAGAGGGGCCCCAGGAGCACCGCGTTGCCACCACATCACCTTCCATTCCTGTCTCCCAGAAGAAAATCTGAAGAGGAAATGAAGAGGCAACAGAAGATGCTGCCCATAATAACCTGCCCGCCTCAAAGACGGTCCACACACAGACAGGTACCGTGAGAAGATAGTCTAAAACAACACACAAAGTCAGAGCTGGGTCTCGTCCCAGTTCTCTAGTGCACTCTCCTGAAATGTGCAACCTGCATACACTCATGTACACACATGTACACACACATTTTATCTCACAAATGATCTGCTTCTATCAAAGTATTAAGCATGAAGTTACAAAATAAAACAAAAACACAAAAACAATATGTCAAAGGCAGATAAATTATAATGTCTGTTCATCATTGGTAATTAGTAAGTGGGCTAACCTAAACGAGAAAAATAGTGCTAGGAATGATGAAATCTTTTTTTTTTTTTTTTTTTTTTTTGAGAGGTTTTTGCTATAGGGCGCATGCGCCAGACAGACAGAGAGAGACAGAGAGACAGAAAGCAGGAAATCACCCCCCAGGGGGGATGGCCACGCCACGATCCCTTCTCCTCCATTCTCCTCTTGGGATCTTGGGCACGCATGCACACGCGCGTGGCGTGAGTTTAAGCCACCGGGTCCGAGACTCGAACTGCGGTCGACTACGTGGGAGTCCAGCGACATAGCCATTACGCTAACTGCTGGTCCCAAATCTTTAAGATGTTACAATGTTAAAAGCATCAATAAGTAAAATAAGCACCCAAACACAGCAATGGTGTGCAAAGCATGCTCGAAATGCACAGTAAGCAGAGGAGTGGGCAGAGAAAGGGCGATCATTATGAGAAGGAAGGTCAAGCGTGCACATAACTGCTGTGACGTGATTGAAAATGAGAGTTGAATAAATGAAGGTATTCTTTTCTTCTTAATATGTTTTATTTTATTTCCTTTATACATTCAATCACTATGCATCACTTAGCTTATAAAGTGAATTTTCCCAACACGAATACACTTCAAACGAAAGTATTCAAAAATGTAATAATAAAAAAAAAGTCCTGAAATAACTTGAATCTGAAACTTAATTTCACAGGGGAAAGAAGCAGAGCATATGAGACAGTGAAATATGGCGGCCTCAGTCAGCAATGATACATTGGGTGCTTGAAACTTGCCAAAAGAGTAGATCTCCAATGGCCCAGCCACAAAAATAAAAGTAGGAGCCGTGCAGAGCGTGAGTGCACAGTCGTCACGCCTGTGCGTGGTCATTTACAGTGTGACATACATCAGAACATCACCGTTAGGGCGAAGCTCCACGGCTGGACAGGGAGCTGGTCCCACAGGTCTTCAAAGAAAGAAAATATGTAGCTAGGTATCTTAGTACTCAGAGAATATAAAACCTGTGAGTCCTTTACGGAAAAATCAAGCAAGCAGTACTGTACTACCAAATTTGAGATTTAAAAAATGTAGTCATATTGTAAAGGTGTCAGAGAACAGAGCACTCAGCCTTCGTCGTCTGTCCTGTGAGCTGCAGCCGAGTCCAGGCTGGTCTGAGCCCGGGCTGCCGGCTCCGGCCCCTGCTGCGGGTTCTCCACTCCTTAGATACGATGGGGCATGCACAGGTCCTGTCGCTCTGGACAGTGACACTAATTCCAGAATGTCTAGGGATTCACTTCCATTTCCTGTAGTTTCATGGTCTAACTTGTGTCCCCCTCAAAATTCTTGTGCTTAAAGGCTAATGCTCAGGACTTCAGAATGTTACTGTATTGGAGACACAGTCTTTACACAGGTAATTAAGTTAAAATTAGGTCGCGTCGGCTCTGAGCCAATGACAGCTGTCCTAGGAAGAGACAGTCAGCTAGCTAGAAGCCCAGAGAGTGCTCAGCAGGATTCGGCCTGCCTGCCCCTGGCGCCAGGTGCTGGCTCCAGACAGTGGGGAGCAGACAGTGTCATTTGGACCACCCAGTTTGCTCCTTTGCTCAGAATGTGCACGGCTGAGGACGATGCTAAGGGAAACAGCCAGACACTCTGCGGAATGAGAACTCACGGTCTCCTCCTCGCTGTCTGAGGGAGTTGTCTGCTATTTCCTCCCCGAGCCCTGATTTTCCATTACGTGGACCTTCTCACATTAGAAGATAAAATACTTTAGTAAACCATCCTTCCCTCATTTCAGAAAAAGAGCCTTGGGAACCAGCAGTTAGCGTAATGGCTATGTCGCTGGACTCCCACGTGGTCGACCGCGGTTCGCGTCCCGGACCCGGTGGCTTAAAACTCACGCAGGGCGCGTGTGCATGCGTGCCCAAGATCCCGAGAGGAGAATGGAGGAGAAGGGATTGCGGCATGACCATCCCCCCTGGGGGGTGATTTCTCGCTTTCTGTCTCTATGTCTCTCTCTGTCTGTCTGGCGAGCGCACGCACCCTATAGCGGGGAAAAAAAAAAAAAAAAAACCTCTCCAAAAAAGAAAAAGAGCCCAACAGAAAATGGCATGACAAAGATTAAAATCCACACATACCTGCTAGTCATGAATTGTTACACACCAAAATAGGTAGACTGATAGAAAGCAGAAAAGAAAACATGAACAGTAACTCACAAAATAGTAGATTATTAGTTTTCCTCAGCTGATAAGTTAAAAAAAGGACAAAGAATATCTAAAATACACAAGTAATAAAGCTTCTGTAAGATAAATTTTATGTTTTCAAATTCTATGAGCATAATAAACATAATGGTAGCTGGTATTTATTGAGAGTTAGTGTCAGCCAGGTTTTGTGCTAGTGAGTAGGTATTGTTTTGTTTTGTTTATCCACAACCACAATCTAAAATTATAGTACTTTAAGACTGTGTTAAAATGAAGAAACCAAAAGTTAGAGACTATAGTTGTTCAAAGTTCATACATGACAAAGACTTCATTGAAATGCACAAAGCAGGAATGACACAGACCACACAGATACTGACTGCAATGAAATAAAATCAAAATTATATTTAAGAATATAAAACAACGTTTGAGATTTAGAAACTACTCAGAACCAGAATAAATATCAAAGCATAGAGAGCACCTGTGGATCCTCGGACTGTGTGGGAGAAGGGTGGGGAATGGAGAAGGTGGGGGGGGATCGAGGAGAAAAAGCAGATTATTTAAGGGACACAAAAATGGAAAATGGTCTGTTGATGATAATGTGTATGATAATATCTCTGACTGCACTAATACACAGCGTATTCATGCTGGAAAAACTCATTTTGCATGCTGTAATGATATGCAGTGATTGAATGTATAAAAATACATTTAAAAACACAAAAGAAAGGAATGAAATGTTTTATTATGCACATAGTTATTTAATTACTGTCTCTTTTCTAGAATGAAAGGACCATAAGGATAGTGAAAAAAAAACTGTCAGAGATATAAAAGAAATTAGAACAAGTCCACTATTGTAAGTGTAAATAATTTTATATGAAATGTGTAAAAATTAGTAAAGGTGAGTATTTTTCAATATAATAATATTTTTATTTAAAAAATAAATATAAATGTTGGCTAACCATTGTATTTTTAATAACACATAGTACACAGATAAAATATTATTTAGAGGAAAGTTTATATGTTTACATGTTCCCATTTCTAAACAATAAAAATTAAAAGCAAACAAAAAAGTTTGAATGCAAAACAATTAGAGTGTCAACAACTTTTAAAAAGGAAGCTAAGGAAACCAACAGTAAGAATGCAATAAAGATAAGTGCAGTGATACTACGGCGTCCTGGAAAAAAGCAAAACGGAAATCAGATTGGTGGTTGCCAGGGGCTGAGGGGGAGGGTGACAGGAACGTCCGATGCCTTGACTGTGATAGGTTACATGACTGTATGTATTTTGCTAAATCTATCACACTGTATACATAAAAGTTTAGTTTTACTGTGTTATACCTCTGTATACCTAAATTTTAACAGCTAAATTACTTGAAAGAGGTCCTACCATTATTCTTATAAATACATTTAAAGTTATGAATTAAATGACTGGTATTCTGGTAAAAATAAAACAACCAAAATTGACTCAAGAAGATGTAAATGCAACTTTATTCAAAAAGTATTATCCAGTGAAAGCTAAAAATAAAGTTGAATTCAATTGTAGTCCACGTAAGATGTACATTTGACCGCAATTGACTATGATAGTCAAATAGTTCAGATCTTTCTTACTCAGATTGCTAGTTAATTTCCATGAGTCTTGGAATAGATGTGGTGCCACCTCTGGAGGGGCTGGAAGCCACTTGGAGGCCTGGTTTAGTTCCCAGGCCACATGAATATGGTAGGAGCTAATGCACACGCCTAGAACCCTAGCTGATTGGGAGGCGGGGTAGGAAAACCTTTCGTGGGGACACCCTAAAGTCACTTAACTTCTCTTCAGTTAGTTGTTTCCTATCTTAATAGACTTCCTCGTACTTAAAAACCCTAAAACTTCATTTCCTTTAACAGTAAAGAACTAAGGAATAACTTCTAATGCATATCTCATTTTAGGCATGACAAAACAAAAGCCTAAGTTTAATGCCAAAATTAAATGCTTAGTTTAAGTCATATTGTACAGAACTGATACATGGCAGCCCAAGAGAACCTTGGTTCAGTAACATCACCAGGTCTTCTCTCAGTCTCCACCTGCAAACCACGGGAGGGTTGCAAAACACCACGGAACAAGCACGCTTACGTTACAGTTCCTGATTATGGACACATCTAGTCAACTCCTTCTTTTGTGTGTGGAGTGTGTAGGGAAAACATCTGGGAGGTGGCCAGTGCCTGCAAACGTCATTTCACATCCCCAGTGAAAGCTAACTGGCCCTTATCCTCGGCCACTTCCCCTTCACACCATGTCAGAGAAGAAGGGGCCACCTCAGAGACAGGACAGGACCTTGAATAAAATTAGAAAATAGATTGAGCACAAAGATATGAAAAGCCCAACATCCAAAGTAGCATGTTTCTGCTGATCAACGCCAGGGCAAGAGATCAATGTCCAGATAACTGTTGCTTTTCCACTTTTTTTTTTTCCGTTGAGCGTCTGGTAAGAGATAAGCAACAGATATGCACTAGCGAGATATGCACGAACACGGCAGACAGTGCCTTAAAGAGCACGCAGTTCATAGATTACAAAAGGCTAAAACAACTCATAAGAGTTGCAAGTTGATATAAAATCTGCATCAAATATAAGTAGAGGACAGTGGCAGAAAACAATGGGGGTACAAAAGCAGTTTTCCCACTCTAGTCGGGGAGGTCTTTCAGAGGAGAGCGTGAGAGACAGACTCTCCAGGAGGAGATGGCATTGATGGTCCAAGTGGAAATCAATGTGCAGGGAGAGGACAGCCAACACCAGAGCCCTGAGGTGAGGCTGCGCTCGGTGACTTAGAAAACAAGAAACAGAAGCAGAACACATGGGAGACAGTGAGTGAGAACTCACTGTTGATTTCCACTTGAAAAGAGAGGGAGAGAACTGGAAAAGTGTAGAGGAGTTGATTTTTTTTTTTTTTTAAGATAGATTTTTGCTTTAGGTCATGTGTGCTCGCCAGAGACACGGACAGACAGAAAGTAAAAAATCACCCCCCAGGGGTGCAGCCACGCCACAATCCCTTCTCCATTCTCCTCTCAGGATCTTGGGCATGCACACACATGCACCCAGAATGAGTTTTAAGTTACTGGGTCTGGGACTCAAACCACAATCGTCTATGTGGGAGTCCAGAGACGTAACCATTGCACCACCTGCTGGTCTCGAAGAGTTGATCCTGACAGTGGTGTAGGCTCCAGTGAAGAGTTTGACCGTTACTCTAGATTCCATAGAGAACCACCGAATGGTCAGAAGCAAGGAAAAGGCATGATTAGACTTACATTTTCTGCAGATTATTCTGGTTGCTAATGAGGAATGGGTGTGACCATTGCAATTAGTCGATCAAAAACAAACCCTTTCCACCAGCGATGTATTCCCACAATTGCTTCATTGAGGCCCTGTCTCTCTGCGTTAGGCCGAGCCACCATCTAACCTGCAGTCAAGTTGTCGAGGGACCATCGTGGTCCCGGAGGGTTCGGTTCTTGTGAGACAGATTGTGGAAATAAATCTTGGAAGAAAACACTCATCTGTGACCTTTTCTTACCGTGTCTTTTTCCCATCTGAGTCTACCGTACTGAGCTTCCTCTGATTCTCTCTCAGGCAGCTACAATGAAACACAGAAGAGAAAAAAGAAGTTGTCACTGATTCCAAATGTGTTCACTCCCACTCCGGCCAGTCCAACCAGGGAACCAAGCCCGACTTTTCTTCCTTTGCCTTCCTTTCAGCAGGTAGACACAGTGTAGGACACATTCAGAAATGAGGCACAGAGACAAGGCTGGGATGGGACAAAATGTCTAAAGCCTTGTATTTAATCACCAGGAAGGCTCCGGAGTTGTGCTTTCTTCTAACAAGTTGCACAGATCTCCTGAATTTCTAGAAGAAATGAGAGGACTCAAGAAAGTATGAAGACTCAAATGATGGGAAAGTGCAGCTTCTCCAAGCCCTGGCAGGGTCAGCAGTGGGCATGCCTGTGGCCCTCCAGTGGCAGGGTCAGCAGTGGGCATGCCTGTGGCCCTCCAGTGGCAGGGTCAGCAGTGGGCATGCCCGTGGCCCTCCAGACAGCACCTGCTGTTTGTTCATACGTGCTGAGACAGGGTGTTGCAGTCTTTACCGATATTCAGGGAAGTTTATCTTTTGCATGTCAATCTTGGTGTTTCCCCATCAGTTACCATAATTCTTACGACTATCAAACGAACTCTAAATTGTGTTGAGGTCACAGAAATCAGGTGATCTGCATGATTAACTCAACACTTAGCATGCCCAAAGCCTATGACTCACTTCGTCACACTTTCTACTCCACCAGTTGGCCAAATATACCCTCTTATTTGAATGCTCTTTTTCCTCTGTTACTGTTTTCCCAATCCCGGTTCATCCTTCTGTTTCTGTGTAGGTTTACATGTAAAATGTTTCCAACTATGAACCTCATTCCTGCTCACCAGGAATGCTCAGTGTGGGTGTTACAAACTTCAAGGGAAGTGGTTATATATAGGGCCGGTGTGCAAAGAGAATTTCACAAATAAATTAGATTTACAGAGGAGAAAGTCCTTTTATTTTTATAGGATGAGTTCTATAGCTGTAGAGATTTTTGTATACTATTTGTAATTATGGTTGAATCTGGATATAATAATTATTTAATAGTGTAGATCATAAATCAGGCTAAATTTAACTTGTGTCTTTTCATATTCTTCTGTTTCCCTGAAGTCCAGTTTTCTCATGATTCCATTTTCCTGAACTAGACAATGAAGAAAAATAATCTCATAAAAATAATTCTCCTTGAGGTTATTAGTGATTCACTGGCCCACTCATCGAGAGTGTGTTTGTATTTTAAACTTAGAAACAGGAAAAGGACAGACCTAAACATTCATATGGACCTGATTTGAATTCCACATGATTAATATTACTTAACATTATTGGAATCTAAATTACATCAAACTAAAGTAAATTTTTTATACACTCAAGAGTAATTTAGATAATGTTGGGTCATAAATGATGTTCAAAAATTGTTGACTAAATTAATGAATCAGTTAATATTCTATCATTTAAAAATAGATATAAATAAATTACAATTTAAGAAATATCTTGGTCAAAATATTGAGATTATGGGTAATTTTTCATACCTCCTTTTTTCTCCTTCTCTTTAATTTTTCTAGATTTCATCAGTATTTTATTATGTGTTTTCAGAGAGCTCTTATGATTCCTCAATTAACATAAGGATTGCATACTATTTAACTTATGCCTGGACATGTATATTTTTAATTACAATTTTAAAATTGTTTTTAGATTTTACTGATTGATATTGGGCAGTGGGCACATTGTTGATTTTGGGAGGTGTTTGTTAAGACTTCCTTGTGGAGTTGTAAAGTTACAACTTAAGCCAATTCATTCATGAAAAATAGACTGAATAATCCTCAATAAAATATGAGTTAATTAATCTAAGAGCACAGTGGGGCCAGCGCTGCTGATGATAAGGGGCTGGGTCCCCTAGGGCAGACTGTGCTGTTGGGGTCCCAGACCCCTCGCTTGAAAAACATGTGAGGCATGTGTGCGTACATGCCCAGAGCACTGAGTCTCTTCTCAGGGAGCAGGTGTCCCTATCTCACATAAAGCCTTGAGACATTTGCCTTCCAGCCATACTTAGGCCCTCACTCTGCCATGCTCATCACAACTGGAACTCACATCGTGGACGCTAACCTGTCCCTGATGTAGATAAGTCCCGCGAGTCAAATGCTCATGCTCATTCTCAGTTGTATCTGCAGTGCATTTGAGTGAGGCGCTCATGGGCAGAACGGCTCCTATGAACAGTCATTGGAACAAATATGTATACCATGCCCAAGACTGAAAGCACGGCCGGCAGCAGAAACCAGCTCAGTAATTATTCACCTAAGTTCCCACTGACAATTATGCATTTTTCAATGTAACCTTCACAACTAAACCTAGGGTCTGGCAATATTCTTATTTTCACTTTGATGAGGGGCATTGTGCCAGGGAGGAAGAGGAATTTGTCCAGGGTGACAAGAACAAGACCAGAATCAAATATAAGTGATGCAGTTTCAAAGCCAAGCCCTCCGGTGCCACTCTGGACACTGAGGCTGATGTGGTCGAAGTGGGTGCGTCCCTGGGCCTCCACACACCTGCCTGGGGAAGGAGGAGTACTGCCTACCTCTAGCGAGGAGTACTCTAAGATCACACAGAAAGGAGGGCAACTAAAACACGGAGGCCCTCTAAGTCTCCGTTCCAAATCAGACCGTTTTATTCTGCTTGCCTTGATTTCAATGAAAACTACATGCACTTCCTCAAACCAGTCAGTGCCTTTCTCCTGGACAGTGTTAGCAAGGATTCAAGGGGTTTCAAACAGAAGAGGTACTGTCCTCGTGGTCAGCGAATCCATAATCTAAATTACTTATAAATATGGAATCACAACATGGAGTAGAGTCTGTTTAGAGTCATTAGTGTATAGAAACTGTCCAAGTCAGAGGAGACAGAATAATTTCTGGCAGTGGTCATTGCAGGATGAGTGAATTTATTTATTTTTTGGACAGTTTTTTGTTATAGGGCACGCGAGCTCGCCAGAAAGACAGAGAGTGACAGAGAGACAGACAGCGAGAAATCACCCCCCAGGGGGGATGGTCACACCGCAATCCCTTTTCCTCCATTCTCCTCCCGGGATCTCGGGCACACACGCACACGTGCCCGGCGTGAGTTTAAGCCAGCAGGTCTGGGACTCGAACTGCGGTCAACTACATGGGAGTTCAGTGACATGGCCATTACGCTAACTGCTGGTCCGCAGGATGAATGAATTTTGACAAACAGATATGATACAAAGTTAAGTTGGGCAGAGAGGTCTGTCAGCCCAGGCATTCAGACTTTAAATTAAAACGTGGAAACACCGGCAAGCCCCGGCCCAGGGCATAATGCCCATGCAGCCTCTTCATGGCAGAAAGAATAAGAAGTATATTTAATTGACCTAAACACGTAGTCTTTAAACCCCGGATTTGTGCTGACCCAAGCGGGCATCGGGGCTTTTGAAAACTATTAGATAGGAGACACTGGAGTAGAGTCTGGGTGCTAGAAACGCGAGGGACGCAGTGTCCGAAGTGACGGACTTACTAACACAGAACGCATAAAACCTTGACATGCAGAACTAGGAGCCTGCACTGGCGATGCAGACGCTGGGAATAAACGTGCAGGGACGGGACACTGCCTGCGGCTTCGCGGGCCGATCGGTCTGGCCTGGAGGAAGGCGGTGGCCCGGAGCGCCCGTGAGATCACAGGGCGTGTGACAGCCGCACCTGGTCACTGTGTCCGCTCTGCTTTTGAAGAGTATGAGACTGAAAATCGCCAGAAAGGCACTACTCACGTCAGAAAGCATTTGAGTGACTTGCATCTGCAATTTTTAAGGACCTGGTTGCTCATTTTCATACCGACCCACGAAGCGGGCTTGCGGAAGGTAAGCCCTGCACCTGACTCGGGAAAGACGCAGCGGCCCAGGCTGGGTGCGTTCTAAAGCGCAGGGCTGCGGTGCCGCCGGAATGCCAGGTAAACAGAGTCACCTTTTGGCCTATGATCTGCTTAGTAATACCCAAAATACTGCAGGAGGCACTAACAGTGTTTATCTGAAACTGAATTCGACTTGGCACCCGGAATCCGTATACTCCACGACTGGCCACGCGTGTTTAACAAGCGTCACTAACTGCTGTCCTAAGTAGCAGCAATCAGCCTCAGCCCGCCCCCCCAGCAAAGGCAGCGCGTCAGCCTCACCCGAGTCTTCGCAGGAGGTAATTCCCCATCCTCGTGACCCGGATTCTGCGCTGCCGAGTTTCCCTCCACTCGCAGCGTCTCAGCCGAGCGCTGGCCAGGACACTGCGAGGCCTGCCGTCGCCTCCTGCGGCCACAGTGCCCCGCGCCGACGTGGGAGGGACCGCGGGCGGCGCGAGCGTGCGCGCTGAAGGGGGGACCAGGAACCGAACCCGGCAAAACTAGGGCGCCAAGTTCTCTTTCCGTCCAAGGAAATTCCAGGACTGCAAGACCTCCCGGGTCCTCGGAGATTAGAGACCTGGACCCTCCTCACATGTCATTCTCCAAACATACAGAGCCTCTTAGGGAAAAAGAGAAAAGGAGGAGAGAGAGCGAGATAAAATGCGGCCATGAAACGAAACCAAAGGGCACCGTCTTTTCCGCTGAGATCCGATACGGTTCAGACTAGGTGGGGAAGGGGGGCGAGAGCAGTTCCGGGCAGGCCCGGCAGGGGGCGAGGCAGCCCGGCGGTCCGCCCGGCCCGAGCGCTCTCCCGCCCCGCGGAGCAGGTGGCGCGGGGATCTCCGGCCGCAGGAGCGAGGAGCCGCCGCGTCGGAGAGCGAGGAAGCGGCGTCCGGGCGCCCCAGCTGGTCGGAAGCGCAGAGTGGTTTCCTTCAGCTTTTAACCCTCAGGACGTCTGTGCTGCGTTCGGGAACTACGTGCTGGTTTCTCCCAACGGCTCTCCCAGGGAGGAAAACGACGCGGGAGGTTTAAGCGACGTTTACCGCCACAGAACCGAGCGCTCTGCAGCGCCCGAGCCGTTACGCGCCGTGTCACTGTTGCCACCAGCGCGAGACAGCACCCGGGAAGCGGGAACGCAGCAGACCCCAGCTCGGTCTATCCACCTCATTCTGACTTAGCCCACGTACCCAGCTCCGCTTCCCAGACTCCACGTGTGTGCAGACCGCCCGCGGGGCCTGTGGTGCAGGCTCCATTCTGAACTGGGATCACCACGCTGCCTTTGCAATGCGCTCCCAGGGGGTGGCGTCCCGTTGGTCCCCGGAGTGCGCGACAGGTGTTCTGCACGCGCGGCCCCTAGGCAGCGGAGACACCTTAGGAAAAACGCCAGTTCTCAAGCCCCACCTCACACCTGCTGAGTCAAAGCCTGGGAGTGCTCCCTCCACGGGGAGATCTGAGAACTGCAGGAAACGTGTCCTCGCTCCGCTCGCGCACAGCTGCTCGTCGCCTCGACGTTCAGTTAGGTGGGTCTGAGAGGGTGTGCCAGACCCTGAACCACAGAAATGTGGTGACACAGCTCGCCATCGAGTCAGCATTTTAAACTTCCCCTTTTTCTCACATTAGTATGAACAGATCTGTAAAAGGTGAGACTAATGCCGCTACTGAGGGCCGACCAGGAAATCTGGAACTCAAGTTCTTCCACCATAAAACGAATGTTAGGAAGTGGAGGTGGGTTGTGGGAAAGCTTGCAGTATTTGTGCACGAGGCCACCGCTGCTGCTCACGGGACACAGCAGATGTGCACCTTCCCAGCTGTCGGCTCTCAATGTCCTCCCAAGTGCGGCCTCAGCGTATCCCCCACCGAGCAGCTCTGTCCTCCGTGGGACCCTTCTTGGTTTATTTCCCGACTCTCACTTTTGTGTTTGGTCTCTTTACTCGGCCTCCAGCCTACTATTAAGTCCAGGTTTTATTTCTCTGGAAAAAAAAAAAAAAAAAAACAATGTACGTGCATTGCGAGCATCCTGCCCACAACCTCACACGACTGTTCCTCTCAGGGGCCGCTCCATGCGTCCTTCGCTGGCGTGTGGTCCCCTGATCATGGACATCTCACTTTCTGCTTTCAGCGTGAGATGGTTTGCTGCCTATTAAAATATTATATGCTTGGTGTAGAAAGGAAGTACAGCAAAGAAAAAATAAAAACATTTAAATAACTCAGGATCCTACTATCTAAAAGTAATTTTGTTTATTTTGATGCATACCTCACAGTCTTGCTCAGCAAACAGAGGCATAAACCAGCTGGTTGAAAAGTTCCAAAAGGGGATCATCTTTTACACACCTGTCTTTCCATAGCATTCAATACACTCTCAAAGACCTTTTCGCCAGCTTTATTGAGGTATAGCTGACATACTAAACTATGTAATTAGTATACGCAACTTGGTGAGTTTGGACATGTATATACATTTGATAATAAACACACCCATCACCTCCAACAGTTCTCTGCGTCTCTTCCTGCTTTTCCAGTTTTGTTGTTTTGTGACAAGAACACTTAACATGAGATCTACCCCCTTCACAAATTGTGAGGTACGCAATACCTTGTTATTAGCTATAGATACCATATTGGAACCAGGTAAAAGGACGACCTACTGGATGGGGGGAAATATTTGCTCACTATATATCTGATAAAGGGCTAATTTCCAAAATACATAAAAAACCCACATAACTTAATAGTAAATAAATAAATAAATAAATAAATAAAATTTTAATGGGCAAAGGATTTAAATAGATATTTCTCCAAAGACATACAAATGACCAACAAGTATTTGAAAAAATGCTCATCACCAATCATTAGGGAAATGCAAATCTAAACCACAATGAGATGCCACCTCACATCTGTTGGCCTAGCTGTTATTAAACTGATTTTCTTAAAATCATTACCAATGTATGCAAAGTATCCCACTGTATAATCATTTAACAATTATTTTTGAGCCGTTTTTCTGTTATTTACATTTTTCTATTTAATGATGGTACAAGGAACAACCCTGTGAATACATCTTGACATGGTTTTGTCGATAAGTGTTTAGATTTTTAGTATTAGCTGGCAAGTTTGCCCCATAACAATTGTAGCTACCTGTAACCCTAAACTCACATCCACAGTTGCCCACCGACGTGAAGAGCTCATTGCAGTTGCTTCTACAGGGCCTGTAGCTAGACCAAGCGTGTTAGATTAAACAGTTCTACCTGTTCGCAATAGTTTCTGCTCATTCACAGGTAATACGGGAATGAAAACCAGTTCCTTATCCAAGCACAGGGTAGAGAAACAAAATCTCAAATCTGACTTAATCACTTTATTGTAAGAAATGACAAATAAAATGAGAATTAGCCATTGCAAATTCTAACATAGCAATAAATCAGACTCTTGGCTTCAAGTGTTTTCAGTGTAATTACTTGACTAAATTTAAATTTTGTTGTATTTGTTGTATGAGAAAAGAACTTCAATTCAGGAAAAGGCAAAATGATTGTTAGTTGGTTATTATTATTTCATACTAAAATTTTTCTAATTAGTGTAACTGATTCTCATCTCAAATGTGTTGGCAATGTACCTTTGCAATATATTTGCAAATGTAAAAGGAAAATTTCCCCTTACGACACCACTCGCCTGAGTATATCACAACTGAGACAGTGTTTCTCCAAGATGGCTGCCCAGCTCAGTCACACGCCCAGAAACATGGACGGGTACGAAAGCCAAAGCTAACAGGTTGCAGAACTTGGGAGGTCTTATCATTCCTTTCAGCATAGAGACTTCTCTGGCTGGTGAATGGCGCAGTGTGGACCTGAGGCTCATTCTGCCCTTCTAGAATGCGTGTTTTTGACCGTTCACCAGCACAAGCTTGTGCAGGTTCGTTCTCCAACCTCACACACTGACCCTCTCAGGGCTGGCCCCATGCATTCTTCCCTGGTATGTGGTCCCATCGGTTCAGACTCACCCTGTCTGCCAGTGCTCCGGTGGCCTTCGTTTTAGTTCTTTGATACCAAGAATTAACCCGTAAAGGTCCTGATATTTACATTCCAGTAAAATTGAAGGCTAGTCTGCAGAAATTTATTTTAAAATTTCCTATGTATTTTATATATTCCTCAGAATTTTCTCTTGGACATATAGAGTATCTTAGTAAGTCTAAGCCAATAAACATTACATTTGAGATCCTTATTTCTCAAACTATTTCTGTTCTTTGTCAAAAGGAAGTTCTGAAGTGACTAAAGGTTGTGGTAAAAGCTTGTTTGGGGTTTAGGCTAATTTAAAATATTTAGGTTAATTAAAATATTTGGGTTAATATAATACTAATCGATTTACGCCTTCCTGGAATAGGGGGCAGATTCAATTTGAAGGATTTGCTGACCCTAAAATATTCAAGTTTGCATAAATCAGAAACTTATGAAGTCATTTATTCTTGTATTTGAGATATTGTGGGCTCGCAAAGTACAAATGTTAAAAAAAGCAATGTCCAGAACAAAATATACCTGCAAGGACTAAACGACCCACTCTGGGAGTTTCTGCTCAACTCTCTCCTTCAATGGGAAAGAACTTAAACCAGACTTCCCGACACACTATTTCATGCTCCACCATTCTTCTACAAAGAGTTACTTCACATTGAAAATATTAGATTAGCGTGAATTTTCTTCTGAGTTAAAGTACTTGCAGTGTGGAAACGCAGCAGGCATATTTGCTACTACCCAGTTACTGCCATTACTGGACTCAATCACGCACCACAGAGACCTAAACTCCGAGATGCTCAGCCTCTAGGAATTTGCCAAAGGGAATTATATGCCATGAATTATTCTGACAAAATGCATTCACTTTTTTTTTTTTTTGAGAGGTTTTTCGCTATAGGGCGCGTGCGCTCGCCAGACAGACAGAGAGAGACATAGAGACAGAAAGCGAGAAATCACCCCCCAGGGGGGATGGTCACACCGCAATCCCTTCTCCTCCATTCTCCTCTCGGGATCTTGGGCACGCACGCACACGCGCCCGGCGTGAGTTGTAAGCCACCGGGTCCGAGACGCGAACCGCGGTCGACTACGTGGGAGTCCAGCGACATAGCCATTATGCTAACTGCTGGTTCCCAAAATGCATTCACTTTTTAAATAGCCTCAACAGGGTGAATGAATCAAAAAAAGACTTTTCAAAGAAAATAATCACAGTGTTTTATTTTAAAACAAAACTAAGCCATATAAATCTTTAGGGAATGTATGAGTAAAAAGGTAAGATGCTTGGGTAATACAGATTTGTGTCATTCTAAGAACTATAATCACATTCCGCCATTTTTTTTATTTTTTTTTATTTTTACATTTTTCCAATTCCGCCATTTTTTTTTTTTTTTTTTTTTTTTTTTTGGAGAGGTTTTTGCTATAGGGCGCGTGCGCTCGCCAGACAGACAGAGAGAGACAGAGAGATAGAAAGCAGGAAATCACCCCCCAGGGGGGATGGCCACGCCGCAATCCCTTCTCCTCCATTCTCCTCTCGGGATCTTGGGCACGCACGCACACGCGCCCGGCGTGAGTTTAAGCCGCCGGGTCCGGGACTCGAACCGCGGTCGACTACGTGGGAGTCCAGTGACATAGCCATTACGCTAACTGCTGGTCCCAATTCCGCCATTTTTTGACGGAGTAAAGGTGAGTAAATCTAAGAACATGTTGGTGGCAGTGCCATGAATTAAACCCAGACTCGACTGATTCAAAATGTAGAGATTTTAGCAATTATCCAAGCCCAATGACTTTTTATTACAAAATGCTAAAGTAAATTAGCCATGGTATATAAACAGCATTTATTTCTAAAAGAATAAAAACATCACTCAGTGAAGTAGTATTTTTTTTTAATTTTATTTTATTTATTCATTCGTTTATTTTTAGTTTGACAGAGATACAGAGAGAGAGAGAGAGAGAGAGAGAGAGAGAGAGAGAGAGAGAGGAGTGAAAAAGCGAGCCACCAGGTCCAGGACTTGAACCGTGGTCAGCCATGTGGGAGTGTCCAGTGCCTTAACCACCATGCCACCTGCTGGTCCCAGTGAAGTAGTATTTACATCATACTATATATAAATGTGTGAAACCATCAGACACATATAACAAAGAAAATCACAGACCAGCATACTTTATAGGTATAAATTTTTAAAAAATCCTCAGCTAATCAACTCTGTCAGTAAACAGTGAACAAATCCTGTATGAAACAAAGTGTTGTATACCACAATCAAGGGGAATCAGCCCAAGAACACAAGGATGATCCAACACAGGAAAAGTGAGGAATGCTGTACAAGAGGGGAGCTTCCTCCACACGATAATGGGCACGTGTAAAAGCTCACAAGTGACATTACACTGCATCGTGAAAGACTAAATGTTTCTCCCTGAGAGCAGAAGCAGGACAAGGACACCCACTTTTACCACTGCTCTTCCAGGTTGTACTAGAAGTTCTAGCCAAAGCAAACAGACAAGAAAAATAAATAAATGGATCCTGAATTGGAAAGCGAGAAGTACAATTATCTCTATTCACACACGACATGATCCTTTATGTAGGAAATCCTGAAGAAGCCACACACACACACACACACACACACACACACACACAGAGCACTGTTAAAGTCAACAAACTATGAATAAAACTAAGCAAAATACTAGTGTCTACTCTTTTACAAAAAATTAAAAACCAATGGAACTGCAAGTAACCCAAAATAGCCAAAACAGTCTAAAAAAAGAACAACAAAGGGCCAGCAGGAGTGGTAGTGAAGGCGCTGAACTCCCACATGACCGACTGCAGTTTGAGTCCTGGACCTGGCAGCTTAAAAATCATGCTGGGCACATGGATATGTGCGTGCCCAAAATCCTGAGATGAGAATGAAGAAGGGATTATGATGTGGCCATCCCCCAGGAGGTCATTTTTTACTTTCCCTCCCTCTGTATCACTCCAGTCAATTCATGCACCCTATGGCAAAGGCTTAAAAAAAAGAAGAAGAAGAAGAAAATAAAAACAAAATTGGAGGGTTCCTACTTCTCAATTTTGAAACTTACTATGAATCTACAGTAATAAACAGTGTGATACAAACACAGGACTAGACATGTAAATTAATATACAATAATTGAGAGTATAAAAGCAAACCCAGGGTCCAGTAGTTAGCGTAATGGCTATGTCGCTGGACTCCCATGTGGTCGACCGCGGTTTGCGTCCCGGACCCGGTGGCTTAAAACTCACACCGGGCGCGTGTGCATGCGTGCCCAAGATCCCGAGAGGGGCATGGAGGAGAAGGGATTGCGGAGTGGCCATCCCCCCGGGGGGTGATTTCTCACTTTCTGTCTCTGTGTCTCTCTCTGTCTGTCTGGCGAGTGCACATGCCCTATAGCGAAAAACCTCTCAAAAAAAAAGCAAACCCAAATATCTATGTCAATCGATTTCTGACCAGGTGAGTCCATGAGGAAAAGTGCAGTGCAGAGGTAACCACATCACCTGTTAAAGAGTGAAGCCGAGGGCCCAGCCCTGTGGCTCCTCTGTGCATAGCACCAGATCCCACATGGCTGATGGTAGCTTCCATTCTGACCATGCGGCTTGAGAAATATGCCAAGCGTGTGAGTGTGAGTGTGTGTGTGTGTGCGTGTGCCCTAAATCCAACAGTGCGCAGAGCTTCAGGAAAGAACCAGAGCATCTCGACGTCAGGCATGACATGGTGGACTAGGCCTGGAGGGTGGTCAGCCTCCCTCTCCTGCAGTGGCCTTGCCCTACCATTTAACCTGTTGCAAAATCCCTACTTACGGCTTTGCAGAGTGCTCACAGGAGCGGGACCTTGAAACAAAAGCCAGAGAGCAGACATGTCTAGGAAAACCAATAGAAAAACACCGTGAGGGGAAACACAGCAGCCCCGGCACCAACACAGCTCACGTGGCTGTGCAGGAGAGCACACGGGCCCCCACTTCCCTCATTCTCTTTCCCTTTAAACTCCTGTCCCAGCCTGTGGCTTCAGGGACGGTCTTGAACATTAGCTCACCATCTTCCCAGGTCACTAATTTCCTGAATCAAATCTCTTCTTTCCACTAACATCTGTCTCTCAAGTATTGGCCTTTAGAGAGGCAGGGGGGTGACCTTGAGTTCAGTCACCTACTGGATCTGGCCCAAAACAACAGGACAGGAAAAGGAGGAGAAAGGGTTGCAACATAATAATGAGTTCTCTCTCTCTCTGCCTCTCTTTCTCTTTCTTTCTCTCCGGTGACCAAATGTGCCCTTTAACAACCAAAAAAGAAAATAAAAGAATGAAGTTGGATTCTTACCTTATCCCCTATACAAAACTAAACCCAAACTAGATCAAGAACCTAAGTGTCAGAGCTAAAAAATATAAAACTCTTGGGAGAAAACAGGAGCAAATCTTTATGACCCTGGATTTGGCAATGATTTCTTAACTACGACACCAAATCCATTAGTAACGAAAGAAAAAAAAAAAAAAAAAAAAAAAAACAGATAACTGAACATCTACAAAATTGGAATTTTTGTCTATCAAAAGACACTATCAAAGTAAAAAGATGACACAGAGAAAGACAAAATATATCTGTAAAACCTGTGTCTCCAAAGAGTCTAATAATCAAAACATATAAAGAACTCTTTCACCTTAACAATAAAAATAATAGATAATCTAATTTAAAAAATGAGTCAAAGAATTTGAATAGGCTTTTCTCCAAGGAAGATAAGCAATCGGTCTACCAGCACATTTTAAACATACACATCTTTGGGATCAGCAGATGGAATAAAGGTTACATCTCTGGACTCCTACATAATTGACTGCAGTTTGAGTCCCAGACCCAGTGGTTTAAAATTCACATTGGCCACATGTGCATGAGTGACCAAGGAGGAGAAGGGATTCTGGTGTGACCATCCCCTCAGGAGGAGGGGTAACTTCTCAGTTTCTGTCTCTCTGTTTCTCTCCATCTCTCTGGTGAGTACACATATCCTATAGCAAAATCTCTCTCTCTTAAAAAAAAAAAAAGAAGAAATGCACATTATTAATCATTAGGGAAATGCAAATCGAAATTACAATAGGATACTTCTTCACAACCACTAGGATGTTCATTAAAAAAAAAAAAAAGAGGGCCAGCACGTGGCATGGTGGTTAAAGACACTGGATTCCTACATGGCTGACTACGGTTCAAGTCCTGCACCTGGCAGCTTGCTTTCTCACTTTCCCTTTCTCTCTCTCTTTGGTCAAGTTAAAAAAAATAGTAATAGCAAATGGAATTAAATAAATATATAATTCTTAATAAACAGAGAGATGGAAAATAACAAGTGCTGGTGATGATGTGGAAAAATTGGAAACTGAATTCCTACTTTGCTTGTAGAAATTCAAAATGGCTTAGCCACTATGGAAAATTTTGCCAGTTCCACAGTAAGGTTACCACAGAATTAATGTAAGACTCAGCAATCCCACTCTTGGGTGGGATTGCTGGAAGGACTGAAAACAAATGTTCAAACAGAACTTGTGTGTGAATGCTTAGAGCAGCTCTATTTATAAGAGCAAAAGGTGAAATGACTTAAATATTTATCAATAAATGAACAAAAATGCCTGTCAGCAGAGGAACAAAGAGAAGGTGCAGAGTCAGCATGGCTGCTGTTCAGCTGTGAAAGAGAACGAGTCACAGGCGTGCGTGGCACAGACGGACTGTGGAAGCACCACACAGTGAAAGAGCCAGACTGAGAGGCACCTTGCACCAGCACACGAGCCCTGCACACAGCCTCTCCCAGCAGCCACATCCGGGAGGCAGGCACAGATTAGTGGTTGCAGGGCTGGGAGACTGATCAGTGAGAAAGGACTGCTTTGTGGTGTGGGTCTCCATCTGGAGTGACGCGTGGAAAGTTTTGACCTTCACGGTGCTGACTGTAGTGTAACGTGAGCCTGACTTCATTGGTTTGTACGCTTTCTAGTAGTTACCATGATAAATGGACATTTCATGTGTATTTTTTCACAATAAAGATAAACATAATATTAAGAAAGATGCAAGCTATCCACTCAGGTGTATGACAATAATGAAATTATTGAATATTTTTGGAAAAAAAAGCCATAGCAACTTGAATCAAAATTAGTATAATGAGCAAATATTTCTCAAACTACATGATAAATCTTAATGTATGGGGACTTTGTTCTTATGCTCTATAAGCTATGCTTGATAGTATACAAACCTCAAATAGTGTTCATTCATAGAAAGAAACAAACAACACTGAGTGTACATGACAATGCAATTTTAATTATCCAATAGGGAAAAAAAATCCCCTAAGCTATTTACCCTCCAATTTCACTGCCCTGAAATACACCATCACCTCCGCTTCCCTTGTGAACACCCTAGGGGATAAAACAAACATCTTACCTTTATAAAAGTTTTACGTAGCATTTCACGTTGTGGGGAGCATGCATTTCTCATTCTGGGACATCATAAGCCATCTGCATTCCTCTGGCCACCAGTTTTCTCAGGAAAAATTGAACGCTTTTTTCTAGTTGGAACCTTCTCTGATTAGAAGACTTGAGAATGTGTCCTTTAACGATGCATTTGAACAGCATCCAGCTCATCAAACATCACTGAGTTTTGAGGGGGCTTTAAAATCCCTCAGCGGGTCTCCTACTATGTAATGCCACATGCATCAAATTCATGAATGTTTTCAGTCCTTGAAATAAAATTTTACCCATTTCTCAACAACATAGCCACCCTGCGTAAAGACAGATAACGCTGCTAGTTCTCCATCAGTAAGTGACATTTTGAGATCTGTTTTTACGGTATTTAAGATAAACTGGGATCACCTTAAGGTTGATGAATGGTGATCCATTTAAATGATTTGATTCTTCTCCTCTGATCGTTGGTCTTTTAGCAGGTTGTCCACTCTCTGGGAACCATTTGTGATTGTCGTTAGTGCAGTGCCAGCTCTGCCGTGACGGCTCCTTGGTGTGACCACTTCGATGAATCTGTTTCTTCCTTTCCTGGGAATGTTGTTTTGTGCTAAAAATCTGGATGTCTACGTGTGTCTCTAGGATTACTGGACAGCTCTGGGCTCTGTGCATGCGCTGACCTTTCTAGAAAAAGAGAGGACCAACAGAAAGATCTCTTTTTCATTAAAAATCATATTAAACTAGTACCTCATGAGTGCTCTACGGTCACTCCGTCTCGTGGTGACACGTGTACGTTTTCTGCATAGTAGCAACCTGAGTCAGCACAGTTTCTGCCTCTCCAGGGAGCAGGGCCACCCCGGGTCACGACGCGGACACCACTAGAGCAGTGGCCCCTCTGGTTCCTCTGTGTGCTGGGAGCAGGACTTCAGCTGGGCCGTGACTGCTGTACATCACAGTTCTAACCCACCCCCTCCCTGTCACCATCACCTATGAAACGCCCATGTTCTGACAGGTCTCAACTGCCTCCTGCCTTGAGGGGGTCCACAGGTATTCTCCTGGGAGCTTCCTCCTAGGAAACTGAAGCTCCCCCGGCCTGCTGTACGAGGATCAGCATTCAGGAGCAGGGGTCCACGCTGGCACAGCTTCTGTGTTTGCATTTCAGCAGCGCCTGGAGCTCTAGCAGCACTATTTCTGTGTGGAAGACACCTGACACGGTTTGGACGAGCGTGAGCTTATGCTGTGCTGCTTGATGGAACACTAGTTTTAGAGATGACCTGAAGGGTGCTCACCCTGGGGCTTCGAGAGAGCCGACAGTTGAGTTTGTCGTCGCTGTGCTCCTCAACCTGGATAAATTCTTATTATAATGAATCGATTCTCTTTAAAATACAGTTTTCTGTTGTGATAGCTCCATGTCTCATATTCTGTGCCCCCATCCACTCGTAGGTGGCCTTTTCGCCCCACTCCCAGCTGCACATAATGATGAAGATAGCCAATGTAAGTACTCCAGAGGTCTTTGTGCTGCTGGGCTTCTCTGCACAGCCCTCACTGGAACCTGTCCTCTTCACTGTTGTCCTGGGGTTTTACGTGGTCTCTGTCTTGGGCAATGGAACCATTGTTCTGGTCTCCTGTGTGGACAAGCATCTCCGCACACCTATGTACTTCTTCCTCGTCAACCTCTCCTTCCGGGACATCAGCTTCACCACGAGCATTGTCCCACAGCTCCTGACTAACCTCTGGGGACCTCGGAGAACCATCAGCTATGGAGGGTGTGTGACGCAGTTCTACATCTCCCACTGGCTTGGGGCGACCGAGTGTGTGCTCCTGGCTGTCATGGCCTATGATCGCTACGCAGCCATCTGCAGGCCACTTCGCTACACTGTCATCATGAGTCCACGGTGTTGCATTGTCCTGGCCTTCACCTCTTGGCTCGGGGGTCTGAGCACGAGTCTGGTGGGCTCCACACTTACCGTGCTCCTG
Source organism: Tupaia tana (assembly GCA_026018925.1). NCBI lineage: Eukaryota > Metazoa > Chordata > Mammalia > Scandentia > Tupaiidae > Tupaia > Tupaia tana. Next base: position 3,801,690 of record JAKSZU010000015.1, read on the forward strand.
CCACTATGTGGGAACAATCGCATCGACCACTTCTTCTGTGAGATGCCCCTTATCATGCAGCTGGCCTGCGTGGACACCAGCCTCAATGAACTGGAGATGTACCTAGCCAGTTTCATCTTTGTAGTCTTGCCCCTGGGTCTCATCCTGCTCTCATATGGCCATATTGCCCGGGCTGTGCTGAAGATCAGGTCAGCAGTAGGGCGGAGGAAGGCGTTCAACACCTGCTCCTCCCACATGGCTGTCGTGTCTCTGTTCTATGGAAGCATCATCTTCATGTACCTGCAGCCGGCCAAGAGCAACTCTCACGAGCAGGGAAAGTTCATAGCTCTCTTCTACACTGTAGTCACCCCCATGCTAAACCCACTGATCTACACCCTGAGGAACAAAGATGTGAAAAACGCTCTCAAGCACATTATGTTAGAGAACTGCTGTGGTTTTTCAGGGAAGTAGCGGCAAAATTAGAGACTGGTCATTTCAGAGGAGAAAGAACAAGTTTAAATATATCAAAAATTGATGTTGGCAGTTCTGTGGTGAGGCAACACAGGTGCACTGGAAGGCTAGAAGCTGGATGCCACGTGTTCAAGTCCCTAGGTTTGCCTAAAAGCACACTGGGCATGCCGTGTAGGCACTCAGCATCCTGAGTGCTAGAGAGCTGAGAAAACGGGGTGGCACCAGGACAGGCCCGATCGAGGGCCTCTCTCTTCCTGTCTCTTGCACCTGTACACATATGCTCGCTATCATTTAAAAAGATGACTTTGGATAGCAGGATTATTTGTAGTATTATTTCAGTCCTAATATTGTTTGAGCTCAAGCTAGGTAGATCTAAAATGAATACACTGAAGTATATTAATGTTGGGTAAATTTACTTTACAAGTTGTAGCAATGTATAGTGATTGAATGTATAAAATAAGTTAAAATTAAATTTAAAAAATGTGAAATGAATGAGCTTATTCATACATCAGTTTCAGATCAAGGAAAGAAAAATACATTCTATTTTTATTTTTTATTAGTTATGATACCATTTTGTTAATTCTTTGTTTCTTGTTGTATATGTTATACACGTTACTATCTTGTTTAGTTCGTTGTTCGTATCACATAATATGTGGTGTTATATTGGGTCGTTGCAGAAGTCATGGTGCATTTCTGTATAGAAAAACAGAAAAATACATCATGACTTTTTCAATGACCATATATATATGGTCATTGTATATACTATTTATATATGGCTAGGTAATTTTGTGAATGGTTAATAATATCTGCCATTGAGGGTGCCTAATCTGTGTGAAATCTTTCCCATTTTTTCCAATATTTTTAATGATGCCACGAGGCAAAAATTGTTAATCTCATAAAGACCAGGTAACTCCAGAGCTACGAACGGTTTAAACTGCGTTCACATCCTGATCTGGCCATCCTTCAATGTGCTGTTTTTGCCTGCAATCACGTGTGGTAAGGTACAAACATGCATTTGGTCTTTGTCCCTAGTTTCTAGCACAGAACTTCTTAAACCCTTGGAATTTCCTGAGTAATAGGAGCACCCTTTGCCATTCACAGCGAGGGCCAGGCCAGGGTTCCTGCTAGTAAGGGGACTCTCTTGGCAGCATTAGGTGGCTTCAGCAAGAGGAAGGAACCAGTCATGTGATTAAGCGGTTGTGACTTTCACTTTCATTCCAGACTTCCAGAAGGAAGGGTGGCTGGAGATTGAGTTCAATCACTAATGGCCTGTGATTTAATCAATCGTGCCTGCATGATGAAGCCTCCGTAAAACCCATAAAGAATGGGGTCCAGGGACCAGCAGTTGACATAATGGCTATGTCGCTGAACACCCATGTAGTTGACTGCAGTTCCAGTCCTGGACCCAGTGGCTTAAACTCACTCCAGGCACGTGTGCGTGCGTGCCCAAGATCCTGAGAGGAGAATGGAGGAGAAGGGATTGTGATGTGGCCATCTCCCCTAGGAGGTGATTTCTCACTTTCTGTCTCTCTGTCTCTCTCTGTCTCTCTGGCGAGTGCATGCTCCCTGTAGCAAAAACCTCTCAAAAAAAAAAAAAAAAAGAATGGGGTCCAGAAACTGTCTGGGTTGTTCACACACCCACGTGCCAGGAGGCAGTGCATCCCAGAATCAGACCCTTCCAAAACAGCACTGTGCACCCGTCCTTGGGCTGGTAATTCTCTCATAATCTTTTATAATAAAGCTGTGAACATAAGTAAATTGCCTTTCTGAGCTTGGTGAGGTGTTGTAGTAAGTCACCAGAACTGACAGAATCCCCGATTTATAGCCGTTTGGTCAGAAGTGCAGGTGACAGCCTGACCTGAGGACAGACGTGCGGACAGAACAGTAACCCTGAAGAGTCTGACAGCAATTTCGGGTAGTCAATACTGAGTGGAACAGGCTGTAGGACTCCCAGTGAGTGTCCAGACAGCTGGAGGACTGGCCGTTGTTGTGGAATGATCTACCTACATGGTACCAGAAGTAAAACCAGTCTTCCTCCTGAACAGAGAGGAAGCAAAGGATCAAACCCCTCAAAGTGGAACTTTGAGTTGGCTCCTCCGTAAGTTAGTGCCTTATCGACAGCACACTGCACCCATGCATCTACAAGTGCCCAGCCACAACCCTCCTGTTCACCCTCGCCCTCTGAGGAGCTCCTGGAGAGTCACCTGGCCTCCTCCCCGTGGGGACCGTCTCTTCAGTGGACGCCCTAAATGGGTCTTTGTGCGGGACACAGGTATCTTCATGATCCATGCGCCTTTTGAGAAGTTCATCTGCGTGCTCTTCTCCATACTCTCCTCCCATTAATTTTCCAGTCTTGACCAAATCCCGCTTCCCAGTGCCCCGGGTCAATGCACATCCACACTCCAGCACACATCTCCTTCTGCAGACTGTGTCGACCCGGCGAGCTGCTTGTCATCCACCCGCCGGGAAGGATGCCCCTGTCACCACCCTCAGGGCCCACCAGATGTGGACTGTACTGAAACATCTGCTTCTGCCACTGTGGGTGCAGATTCACGTGTAAATTGGTCAACTCTTATCCTCCTTGGATAATTGGCTAAATATCACACAACTATTGGAGAATTTAGGGGTAGGAGAAAGAGAAATAAGAAAGTAGAGAAGCAGGTACCCTGGGAGTCAGAGATGCATGGCAATATTAGCATATAAGAACTCCCCAAATCTGAAGACAAACTTTAAACTATACTAAATGCTTCCTCAGACTCCTGAGACGGATACGTGGGACGTCTTCCCTGGAGCCTGGATTCTCTCTTATTTTCTTTTGCTGGATCCTGGCTTTGCTCACTCAGTACTCACGGTTTTACAGACCCGGAGAGAGCAAGGAGGGGCAGGGCCCTGTTTGCCTACGCAGGTCGCATTCTTGGCCTCAAGGCCAGTGTCAACTCACGACACAGGCCTGGGTCTCACCGGTGCATTCGGGGTAGCAGCCAGTCAGGTCCTCCCAGAGTGCTGGGCTCTCCCCGCTCACTCAGACCTTGCCCCGAGCACAGGAGAGTCCAGCCATTTGACATACTTTCTTCCAGTTGCCTTAAATTCCCAGGCTGACTGTTTATTGGTTAACCCGACTATTACCTAAATGTTTAATAGAAAGTAAAGATACCCTCTGAAATGTGATTTGTGCCTTAGCTGGTGGAGCACCACAGGCTGTGTGGCATACCCGACCACGCCACCGGGTCCCAGTGACACGTGGGACCCTCCAGCAACCATCCTGAGGCAGTGGAGCCTGCGGGAGGGTGAGTGCAGGTTTTCCTAATTAGAGGGACATCTCTTCTATTTGGAGTTATTTCATAGCAAGAAGGAAATCATGCCTACGTGCATATTAGAGCCATCTACCTTTCTCTAAGGAAATCATGCCTACGTGCATATTAGAGCCATCTACCTTTCTCTATCAGGTCCCTTTTCTGCTTTACTGACAGAATCCTTCCGGCTCCGTGGTTGCCCCTGGCCCTTCTGTAACAACCATAGGCTTCTATGGCTTCTCACAGGAACAGACAGACCCTGAGTCACCCGACCTCCCTCTGTGCGGTCCCTACCCCCTGGGCAGTTGCCTCCCGTACATGAAGGCTACACACACAGCCTGGGAATGAGGGAGCTGAAGGCCACACTGGCTGTGGCCCCAGTCAGTGGAGACACACTTCCTAACCTGAGACGCATTTTGTGCAGCTCCCAGGTCTCGGAAGGATGAGCACCAGTTACCCTTGGTCACGACCAATCCCACCCCTGTGCTTGCCTGGCTTCCCTTTCACAGGACCGTAGACGATTTTCACCAGACACAGTGTCTGCCCATTTTCTCTGTGTTAGGTAAAATAAAATCTATTTCCTCAGTTTAGTAAGAAGAAAGGGTATTCAATAGTCTTGCCCTTGCTGTGTCTGGTCTTACCCACAACCAGACCATAAGAACTCTATATCCAAATGCAGCGTAATATTGCACTCGAAATTCTTCCTGCCAGCATATCCTTTCTGTTTTTTACTTACAGTAATTTCTTCCCAGTTGGTCTTTAACTCTGAAACTTATTTATTCTTAAAAACTCAAAACAGACATCATCTTCTAAAGGCAGTCCAGATTTCAATGACCAAGGTAAGTACCCACCACATTTGTCCTAACAGTGCACATGGTCAGCATCAGATGACATCACACTTTTCTTTAAGTATTTCACATTTATTTCCCTAGTATCCTAACATAGTACACTTGCTTTATGAAACAAAAACTTAATGAATAAAATGACAAAATGTATGAATGATTCGTGATTTGTAATCATTTATCAAAGCCAGAGTTCTGAGACATTATTAGATCAGTATCATGTATACATATTTGTAATAAATAACCATGTGGTGTTTTACAGTTGTAGTTTACAATAATGCTTAACCTTCACTTTCTATTTTTCACCCTGTTATAAAACAGACATTTTGCAAGGACCTGTCATGCATCCATTGCTGTGCCAACATTGTAGCAGAAATTGTAGAAAATTACATGGCCCCATAGTAGAAAATCACCTATAAGGAGCTTACTATTTGGTTAAATTCCTAATTATTTTAAACTAGGAGCAGTTTCATCTTTGCAGGACTACAGGTGCTCAAGATGATACATTACACATAAACCTACTGAAGTCTGGTTCTTCTACTGGCAATAGCATGAGGTCGGGTTCTTGAGCTCTGTGCTCAGTGACTGCAATGTGCATCCGAAATTCTGTTTTCTCCTCTTTCTCCAGGAGTGTAGAGAGCTCTACTTAGAGGTAAAAAGGATCTCTCTTCTGCAAAGATCCTACAATTTCAGGGAGACCAGTAAGTTCAATATGAACGTGGTAAAGCTAGTATGTTTTGAATAAATGTATTTGTTGTGAGAAGAGCCAGTTGTCAATATTGAAAAAACTTATGAGCCTTCAAAAAATGTTTCAACATGGGAAGTATGAGCTACAGCCATGGCACAGACTACAACCAGAACCCCAAGGTTTGGTTGTATGTCTGCACTGGAAACAGCAATGAAGCTTTTAGTTATTAAAAAATAAATATTGGAGAGCACGTCTTAGAGTTTCTAATTCTTAAGTCTGAAGGCCAAGATTAGCTAGGTTTGCAATTCAGGCAGTAGTTGTGAAGAAAACAAAATGAAGGTCAGGCCTGACAAAATTATTGATAACAGCAAAGACAGGAGGCGTATGGACAACATGACTAGCACATTGCTCCTAATCCACAAGAATCCTCTCATCATCTTATACATGGTACCTGGCCTCTGGGTCTCAAAACAGAGTAGTGCTGCCTAAATCGGCACTATTATATAGTCCATAGCCTTCGCGATGTCATTGGGCCTGCATTTGGTTTTCTTATATTCACCTGCAAAGGAGTTTTCCAGAAGTTTTCTTAATTGAATTACTTTTAAAAATGGATCAAAGACTTACACATAAGACCTGAATCTGTAAACTGTGAGTTATTTGAAGAAAATGGAAAAAGCTTCATGACATTAGTCTGTACAATGATTATTTTAAAAAATACGACCACAAAAATACAGGCAATAAAAGTAAAAATAGACGAGTGAGAAAACCTTGCACTAAAACACCCTGCACAGCAGATGAGATAACCAGCAGAGGGGAGAGACAACACATGAAATGGAAAAAAAATTGTAGCGAGATTTGCACCCACTTGGGGGGGGGGAGGGAGAGAGAGAGAGAGAAAGAGAGAGAGAGAGAGATCACCCCTGGGAGGATGGCCATGCTGCAGTCCCTTGTCCTCCATTCTCCTCTTGGGATTTTGGGCATGCACTCACACGCGCCCAGCATGTTTCAAGCTACAGGATCTGGGACTCAAACCACGGTCAGCCATGTGGGAATCCAGTGCCTTAACCACTATACTACCTGCTGGCCCCAAGAAGAAAATATTTTTAAATCATATATATGATAAAAAATTAATATCCAAAGTATATAAGAAACTGAAACAACTCAATAGAAAGAAAACAAATAACCTAATAAGAAAGTGAATAAAATAACCTAAAAAAAATTCTAAAAAAGATAGATCAGTCATAAGTATATGAAAAAAAGTGCTCAGAGTTAGTAAAACTCAGGTAAATGGAAATTAAAACTACAATGATGTATCACGTCACACCTGTTAAAGTGACTATTACAAAAAAGACAAAAAATAATAATGTTGGTAAAGATATAGAAAGGGAATCCTAGCACATTGTGGAAAATATTAGGGAAATTCCTCAAAAAATTAAAAATAGATCTGCCATATGATCCAGCAATTCTACACAGGGTATAGATCCAAAGGAAATCAGTATATCAAAAAGGAATATGAATCACCATGTTAATTGAAGCATTATTCATAGAAGCTAAGATAAGGAAGCTAATTTAAGTATCTACTGATGCATATTTGGGTAAAAAATGTATATATTATTATATATAATAAAAATATATATTATTATTATGTATAATAAAAACACACAGTGGACATTTATACAGACGGTATTCCTGTAAATTGGAGGATGACTTACCAGAGAGCCCATGCCCACACACTCCGTCATATCCAGCCCCACTGCTCCAACCTGAGGAACTGAGGACTTAGAACTGGCTCTGTCCCCCACTGTCTACAGGTCTCAGCGTTGACAGAGCAAGCGTTCCCCAGATGTCTCTACAAGAAACAATCTCGTCCCCTGGCGTCCTACAGTACCAGACGGCAGAGCTTCTCTAAGAAACAGACGGCCTCGTCCTCGGCATCCTACAATCCCAGCAACGGCTGCTCACCCAGGGCCTCTCTAAGAAACGGACGGCCTCGTCCCCCAGCGTCCTACAATCCCAGGGACGGCAGAGCCTCTCTAAGAAATTGACAGCCTTGTCCCCGGCATCCTACAATCCCAGCAACGGCTGCTCACCCAGGGCCCCCCTCTACTACAACCGCCCACTCGTGTCACAGCTTCGCATCTTATCAGAGGACGGGGCACCTGGGGCATCTTCTCATGTCTCCTGTTAACTAAAAACAGAAAGAGGCAAAACTGCTCTTTGAATGTTAACTATTAAAAATGCATAAAATAGTAAAAAAAATCACCTGACAAAGAAATATTTTCATAGTAATTCTACTTATATGATCTATAGATATATAAATAAATGCTTTCAGAGTAACTCTATTTCTGAGCTCTGTATATATAAAGAAATACTTTTCATAGTAGCCCTATTTCTATGATCTGTATATATAAAGAAATACTTTCATAGTAGCCCTATTTCTATGATCTGTTTATATAAAGAAAGAACCGCACCCATCCACGCTCTCTTCAGTGCATGACACGATTTTGGTCTTTTTCAACTAAAAGCAGGAAACTGGCTCCAGCCACCTCATGCTTAGGTGTGCGTCATCACTGCAGAGTAAGAGGGAGAGCTGGGCGTGGAGCAGCAGGAAGCTGCAGGGAGAGGCACACCACGTGGAGGGGCTTGGTTAGTGCACAGACACTTCCCTGGGCAGCCGGGCATGCACATGCAGACATCCTGCCCGGCCGCGGCTGGACCGTAGTGTCCAGCTCCTAGTAAGAGTGCTTTCTTTCTGTTGTTCATGGAAGAAGTAAATACATAAACTTAAAAAGGAAGAAAAGGCTGATCCCACAGTGGGGGCCGTGCACAAGCAGAGACAAGACGCAGAGCCTTCCTCCGAAAGATGCTCTTGCCTCCTTCTGCCCCACCCACTCCCTTCCCAGTCCTCTGGCTCGCCTTTCACCCGTATCCGTCTCACAGACCCCACCTTTGCTTCCAGGCTCTTTCTGAATCATGACATTTCTGCTTCAATCTTTTCTTTTAAGATTTATTTATTTAATTTTACTTATTCACTCATTTATTTTTTTAATTTGACGAGAGAGAAAGAGAGAGAGAGAGAGAAAGTGAGAAAGCAAGCCACCAGGTCCGGGACTCAAACTATGGTCGGCCATGTGGGAGTGTCCAGCACCTTAGCCACCATGCCACCTGCTGGTCCCTCTGCTTCAGTCTTACTTGCTGCTGTCTTACTTAGTTCCTCACAAGCTTGCTTCTAAATGTATGATAAAATAACACATTGGTACAGCTCAGCTCGCTTTTCAAGCACTATCACATCACTCAGAGGTTTCCAGCTAGGAGGTCATCAGATTAAATCTGGGCCAGATTATAGCCATCCTTTGCTCAGTGAGCTGTGAGTGAGGCATGAATGTACCCCAGGAACGAGAGCTTACCGAAACCAGATTGAGGAACTCGGATCAAACCCAGCTCCAGCGCTGATGAGCTGTGTGACCTGTGTTGAGTCATAGAATTTCTCTGTGTCTTTATCTCTTCTCAGCGCAGTTTTCTTTCTTTTTTTTTTCTTCTTCTTTTTTTTTAACTTTATTTATTTATTTAGAGGAACAGAACAAGAGAGAGAGAAACAGAGAAAGCAAGCCACCAGGTCCAGGACTTGAACTGTGGTTGGCCATGTGGTAGTCTAGCACCTTAATCACCACGCCACCTGCCAGCCTCTCAGAATAGTTTTAAAGATCCAAGTGATTAATATAAGACAAAATGTATACAACGTTTCCTGGCATATACTAACCACTAGACAAGTGTTAAGTATTATTTATTAGCAGAAATAGATGCCATTAAATAATCATTTTAAATCAAGTCCCCATTACTTGCTTTACATGTTGATCAAACTATGATTTTATAATTGGCTTCCTTGTGTAACTTCCCAACAGGGATACAATCCACTAGTTAACAGCAAGGGGAGGTCCAGCCATGGCAGAACCGTGTGCTGAGAACCCCACGGAGTCCAGGCTTTGGTCCTGAGCCGACCGCGCCCCGGTGCACATGCGAGCCCATGGTTCCGGCTGGCTGGGAAGCTGGAGGTAGGTCTCAGCATGACACCTTGCTGAGGGCACTTGCCTTTCTCTCTCTCTCTAAAACATAAATAAACTTTTAAAAATAAATAAATAAAAATGATACAGTGAGAAGATTGTCTCCTCGCATCACCAAGTAGCGGACCGCCATTCTGTACAACAGCGACTCCGCATCTCTGAGCCTGCTCAGCGAGGGGCACCACGAACCTCGCAGGGTGGCCCTGCACACGCGAGCACACGTCGCTCGAAGGCAGAACGTTCCACTGCGAATTTCCATGTGTCCATGTTTCAGCTCCCTCTAGGGAAGTCTTTCCTTAATGTCATTTTCACATTGCACTCAGTCTGAGGCCGCTACAGCCAGCCTTCCTGTGCCTCCCTGCCCTGAACACGCTTGCTCACGTCCACATTTTACCGTCACCTTTCTGCTCTTCCTAGTGCTTCCCACAGAGCACTGGAATCCACACTTCGTGCTCGAGCTCTGCTCCCGTCGAAGTGTTTCTCACTGCCCCACCCCCTCTCTTCTCTATTTCCTTTACTTTCTGCCATATTATGTTTCCTAATTTTTATTTCAGTTTCTTTCTAGCTGATATCCTTGAGTTAGTCTCCTAAGTCCCAGAAGAGAACTAAGATTCTCCAAGGTCGTCACACCAAGCACAGAAGCCACTGGCCAGTCCCTGCCCCACTGCCCCATTTACCACCAGCTGTATCCCCGCCAGGGTTTGCTGGCTCAGGTGCATCTGGTGTTGCAGTGTCAGTGTTTGCAGGACAAGGGAAGGGACCCCAGGGCAGTGTGCCCCAGGGAGTGTGAGTGGGCAGGCATCCTTTAACTATGTCAACTTCTTGGATTTACTTAAAATTCTAGGAAATAATTTGTGTTTAATAAATCTTATTGACTGATTCACTGCAAAGTTGTCAAAGAAATAGCATGGGTACAGGAAGTTTTAGGTGAAAGAAAAAACAAAAACACTTGGGAAATGATTTCTGCAACTGTGAACAATGTTCTACTCAAATCCCCTGAAATAACCTTTTCACAACCCTGGGCTGCATTGCCGGTGGTTGTCATGCCACAGAAACTCCACCGGGAGAGTCGGAGTAAAGAAATGAACTGGGACATGGGACAATGACAGAATTTCTACAACCTTTTACTTCCAGGACGATGCCCTGTGAATAATTTCTTGAGCTTAAAAGGTATAGTTAAATGTCCTTTTTTTATCAAATAAAAAGCTGCATTGGCTAATGAGTAGTCCAAATTTCAACCACTTAGTGTCTGAATCCATGAGTAGCAGGTAATGGTACTCAATGGAAAGTTTTCCACAGACAAGGATGCTGTCTTGGGGACTCACTTGCCTTGTAACTTCGAGCGACTCCATTAGCCTTATTCTGACATTTTCTTTAAAGTTATTTTTTTAGGGACCAGCAGGTAGCGTAATGGCTATGTCGCTGGACTCCATGTAGTCGACCACAGTTCGCGTCCCGGACCCAGTGGCTTGAAACTCACGCCGGGCGCATGTGCGTGCATGCCCAAGATCCCGAGAGGAGAATGGAGGAGAAGGGATTGCAGCATGGCCATCCCCCCGGGGGATGATTTCTCGCTTTCTGTCTCTCTGTCTCTCTCTGTCTGCCTGATGAGCGCACGCCCCCTATGGCAGAAACCTCTCCAAAAAAAGTTATTTATTTATTTATTTCTTCCATAAGACAGGGAGACAGAAAGAGAGGAAGAGAGCGAGAGAGAGGCATCTCCAGCAGGGCCCTCGCACTGCCTCCTCCTGCAGCCTCAGCCAGCCAGGGCCGTGAGCAGGTGTGCATGTGCATGTGCCCAGCATGCAAAGGGAGACCTCAAGGTGTAAACCGGGACCTTCCCACAGGCCTCAGCATCACAGAGCACAGTCCTCTGCCGGCCCACGCACTGTATCCACCTAACACAGAAGAAGCACGTGAAGGGGGTTTTCTACCCCTAAAATACTGAGGCAGATTTGTACTAAACACAAGTTCTAAATTACAATTTTGTAAGGCCCCCGAAAGAAATAGATTGTCCAATACTGTGACCCATGGAAAGAAAGGAAAATATTATCAAGAGACCACTTGCCTCACATGTAATGTATCTCAATTTAATCTCTATTGCAACCTTCTACAGGAAGGAGTATTATCCCAATAACCAGCGTTTTTAAAAGTTTATTCATTAATTTCTTCTGTGAGTGAAAGAAACAGCCTCCCAGCATGGTCCTGACCCACAGTCACTTCCACCCTGCTCAGCCTGGTCGGGGACACCTCGTATGTCACGCACTCCAGGGAGGCTCCCGGACACGCACCCAGAACCTTCCCATGGCCTCTCAGAGGACAGTGCTGTACCACCACAAGGCCCCTCGTATACCAACAGCACAGACCTGTGAGAGCCAATTCTGAGAGGATAAATCAGACCCGGACCCAGACAGGATGTGTCTGCCTCACACCTGACCCACAGCATCGTTCACACCCAGGGACAGAGGCCACAGGTTCCGAATACTGTGGGGAGAGTACAGTGACGTGAGGAGCTGAGTTTTAAACATCAAAGGCAGTGGTTTCCAAATCGTCTACCATCAGCAGCACAGAGAACTTTTAAAACAGAGATGATTGGACCCAAACCTGGAGTTTTTGCAAACCTAGAGTTCTTGGATGACTTTCCGAGTCCTAGAAACACTGTGTGCTGCTCTGCGTGACCCAGCTCCCCACGAGCTCGTTTTACAAGAATAGCCGAGAGAGGGACCAGCAGTTAGCGTAGTGGCTATGTCGCTGGACTCCCACGTAGTCGACTGCGGTTTGAGTCCCGGACCCGGTGGCTTAAACGCATGCCAGGCACGTGTGCGTGAGTGCCCAAGATCCCAAGAGGAGAATGGAGGAGAAGGGATTGCAGTGTGGCCATCCCCTCTGGTGCGTGATTTCTCGCTTTCTGTCTCTCTGTCTCTCTCTGTCTATCTGGCGAGCGCACGCGCCCTATAGCAAAAACCTCTCCAAAAAAAAAAAAAAAAGAATAGCCAAGGGAGCTCTTTCTTTGGGGTGTGGGATGGTAATTAATCTGCATATAGCATACATCTCTTTGAATATTTACAGCTATTTAAAATAAACTGTTAAAAAGACCAGCTATTGGGACCAGGAGATGGCTTATGGTTACACCCCTGGACTCCCACACAGTCACCCATAGTTCGAGTCCTGGACCTGGAGGTTTAAAACTCATGCCAGGCATGTGTGCATGCATACCCAAAATCCCAAGAGGAGAATGGGAAAAGGGGTTGCAGCATGACCAACACTTGTGGGGGGTTGATTTCTCACTTTCTGTCTCTCTCTCTCTCTCTCTTTGTCTCTCTGGCAAGTGCATGCACCCTATGACAAACATCTCTCTAAAAAACAAAACAACAAAAACAAAACACAGCTATTAGTTTTATCAGATGTGTATAATTTGCTCTGTTCTTTCCAAAGACTCCTAACTTGTTAGCTCTCTTGCGAACACTTCAGCTATGAGAAAGGACCAAAGAGGATGCACAAATAACTCTGTTCAAACTCTTCCCTTTCAAAAAGCAACTCAAAAAACATTTGCTACTAAAGGAGAGAGTTTATTTTCAGGACACAGTACTGTGATTTTACTCATACTGACCCCTCCCTCTGTAAAGCCTACCAGAGTCATAAATAAAGGAGTTCTAAAAAAAGAAAGAGCCAGTTTGTGTCTCACTTTTTATTTGACATCAATCATATGTTCTGCACCGACAGGGCCTTTGTCAGGTTGGATCAGTTCACAGGGTCCCCTGCAGCTGTGGCTAAATCACAAACATAAGGAAAACGCAAGCCAGGGCAGAGATATTCTAAAGGAGACCACTTCGGAGTGAAGCCACTTCACAACCAGAGAGCAGAGAACAGGGTCCACTCGAATGCATGACGCCCACTGTGTTCACTCTGCTCGGGATTCCAGTCCTCGCTGGTTACAGACACAGCTAAGACAGTCCCCTTAGGACTGCAGTGCCCCTCTCTCCCACCGGAGGAGCGTCTTTATGGCCCCCTTCACGTCCTTGTTCCTCAGAGTGTAGATGAGAGGGTTGACGCTGGGCGTGACGATGGTGTAGAAGAGGGTGAGGAACTTGCCCTGGTCTTTGGAGTAGCTGCTGGCTGGCTGCAGGTACATGTACATGATGGTCCCGTAGAAGAGGGAGACCACCGCCAGGTGAGAGGAGCAGGTGTTGAAGGCCTTCTTGCGCCCCGACGCTGACTTGATCCTGAGCACGGCAGCAGCGATCAAGCCGTAAGAGAGGAGGATCAGGGAGAGGGGCACCAGGAGAAGAGCAACCCCCAAGGCAAAGGCAAACGCCTCCACCAGCGTGGTGTCCTCACAGGACATGGCGATGAGAGCAGGCATCTCACACAGGAAGTGGTCCACCCTGCGTCGCCCACACCGGGACAACTGCATCGTCTGAGGACACATGACAAAGGAGTTTAGAAAGCCACAGCACCAGGACACGGCCACCAGCTGCAGACAGAGGCGTGGGTGCATGGCCACAGCGTAGTGCAGCGGCCGGCAGACAGCCACGTAGCGGTCGTAGGACATGACGGCCAGGAGGACACACTCTGTGGAGCCCAGGACCATGTAGACGTAGAGCTGGGCCTCACAGCCGTGGTAGGTGATGGTCTTCTCTGGACCCCAAAGGTTCCAGAGCAGCTGGGGCACGATGCTGGTTGTGAAGCAGAGGTCCAGGAAAGACAGGTTGCCAAGAAAGAAGTACATGGGTGTGTGGAGCTTGGCGTCTGAGACGGACAGGAGGATGATGGCAGTGTTGCCCACCAGGGTCAGGACGTAGAAGACCAGGATAAACACAAAGAGAACCATCTCTAGTCGAGGACGATCGGAAAAGCCCACCAAGATGAATGCCTGCAGGCAGCTCTCGTTGTCTCGCCCCATCATCTTCACTAGCTGATGTGAAGAAACAAAGTAACTGGCAAGAGGCCAAGTGAAGACGTAGCCAGCACTTTGATCCACACGGCCCGAGGTCCACAGGCACTGCCCCTTCCTTTGCTCTCCTGGCACATGCACTCAACGCTCGTGGCATGCATGTGCCAGGTCTGGACAGCAGAGGCTAAGGCACCTCTGGGGCTGCCCAGCCAGGCCCACACACAGACCGTGCAGGTGTAGGCCCATAGAACAGCCGTACACCTGTCCCCACAGACATAGAGCACATTGCCCAAGTTCAATGACCCCGGGAGTGGCAATGACAAGACGTGGGACATTCAGCAACGTTAATCACTTAGGGCCAGACTCCTTCGCCAAAATCACATATTTATATTCACCGTTTCAAGACTAGTTTTTTCACAATGCTTTATTCTTTCAACCCCAGACGTCCCAGTGTTCAGCCTCATGTCCAATACCCAGAGACTCTCCTGTGTTTTACCTGCCAGGCTTTTCAACCATAAATGAATGCACTCTGGTTTTCACGTACTTTAGCTCATATTTAGTTGAAAATCATGAAATTGTAAGAGGTTGAGTTTTCGAAAATGTCCAAATACCTTTAGATTTAATTATCACATAGTATTATAAATGTTTCTAATGTAAAAACTGTCCTCAAAGCCTAAAATTGAATTGATTTTTTAACTGAATATTATGCCCCAAATGACAACACCCTCTGGAAGACAGTCCGCCTGGGCTCTCTGCACGCACTCGTTGGGGTTTAGCAATACCAAGTCATAGACGCACTTTTTCTGCTCCAGGAAAACAGCACATCTTAGACAATCTTCCCCTTTTCAACTTTTGGCAGAGCTTTTACACCTACAGCATCGGCCATCCGCACAGCAGCCCTGCAAGGCAGTCAGGCTGAGCGTTAGACTCTCCATCATAGAGATAATCAGCACTTGAGAAACAGCTTCCTAGGAGCCCGGTCCACAGGCCTGTCACAGCTCCATTCTCCCCGCATGCTCCCCGTGCCTGCCTAGTCCTCACCCACTTAAGGCTGTGATTGTTTAAAACTCATCATTTGCCACTGACCCACTGACCTGCACACAAGCCTCACAGTGCAGCCGCCGTTACAGCTTCCACAGAGACGTTTGCAGTCATTGCTGTCAACACTCCGTCTGCCGCCACCCAAACACGGAGGTTTCCTCTTCCAATTAGCTCTCATCATCTCTAAGACTAAAGGTTTATTGCGTCTGCATCTGTGTGTCAGGGGACACCCCTCAACTGGGCCAGGAAAGCGGAACAGGATGCAATCCCCTAGGACCAACCCCCCACCCGTTTTGTGCACTCAGTTTCTGACAGCATGCAACAGCTCTGCTGCAGATGGAGCTCCGAGGAGTGAGCTGTGTGAGAGCCCCGACCCTGATTCCCTGACAGGTGTCAGCCCTGCTGGAAAGCACCACGGACACAACTACACACCCACGTACACTGGCCTAGAGACAGAGAAACAAGACTCGTTGCCATGACAAACTTGTTCTTCTCAGAGAGCAGATCTAAGATCCTACAGCCCTCTGTATTATAATTCCAAAAACCAGCAGGATTTTCTTAGGTATAAGGCAGCGGACTCTGGCCCTTTTTCGTTTCTGGATCTTCTGAAAATAATATCAATGGAGATTCTGACAAGAATTTGAACACAAAACGGGCTTGTCCCATCGAAGTGTTAATGGCTTTAAGTAGCAGAGCTCGGGGGGGAAAATGATTAGCTGTGGGCAGAAATGGCCAAAGGTAACATCTTCTCCGAGCTAAGTGGGCAGTGTGGCATAAAGCCACTGTTTTTCCAAGACATTACTTATCTCAGAGCCGTGTGTACAGCTAGCCCAGGGTTAAGAGAGCAGACTGTCCCCGGGATGAAGGGGGCGTGTGGCTCTGAGAGAGTTAAGGATGTTGTTTTGTTGGTACGTATAAGCAGATAGGAGCACAGCTTTAACAACCCTCATCTTGGGAATTTGGAATGTTCTGGGGACTGGAGGGAAAATGGCGTAAGTTTGTTTGCAGAGCTCAGACCTCAGAGACTGCTTCCTCTCTAAGGCGGACCCGGAGCTTCCACATACAAAGACTCCAGGGAGTCACAAGGTTTCCTCATGAAGAGAGTTCATTTCTGGGTTTATGTAAGAATTGAATTAGATACATTTCTTCATTTGGTCTGGAACTCACAAAACAAACCTTCCAAAAATAGGCAGACTTCAGGGTCTCCTTCTATCTAGCTGGGAGCAGCACTGCCCTTGTATCCAGTTGAAACAAGAATCTCTCTGAGAAGTAGTGGAAATAAAATGATCTAATTCTCTCTGACTCCAGCTGTTCACACATCATTGTTTTTTTAGTGAAATAGTCTCTGAAAGACAAATACTGTATGTTCTCGCTCATTAGTGGAAGATAGCAGCCTAGACTGAGAGTGAAAGAGGGGACACCAGCAGCTGCATGGGGCCGGGTGGCGGAATGGGGAGCTCTCGGTAACGGGTACAAGAGCACTAAACAAGTGGGACGGGCTGCAGAGGAAGCATTCGGTGATCACGTAACACACATTTCAGAACAACCAGAAGAGCAGAATTCCAAATATGTACAATATGTAGTAAAGACAAACGTTGAAGACACTAGATACATGTACTGGGTTGTCATGATGTGTTTTTGCATAGAAAAATGCACTATGATTTCAGCCAACCCAATATCGCCCTCATTTGATCATTTCACTTCATTTTCATGTATTGAAAAACAGACTGTACAAAGATGTACAACTATTGTATTAGAGTAGAAATTACATAAAAGGATGAAAATTGTAAAAAATACAATCTGGCATATGACTTGAAAAATATTTAACTTCAACTTCTAATTTTACGTATAAAGGAATTAGTTTCCAAACTTTTGACTGACTCATGGTCTGAGAGTTCCTCGTGACAATGAGAATGAGAAACAGCTCTCTCAGACATCTCCTCTCACTCTCTTCCCAGTTAATCCAGCAAACTTACCTATACAATTTATAATCACTGAGGTGAAAGATAATCGGAAAGAAAAGTCAAGCTATGATTTTTTTAAGCTAAAATTGATCAAGTCCCTTTTTTCCAAGAATAAAAATGCATTTTTCCTGCATAGAATCTTGTCTTTTCCAGGATTTTGAAAATAAGCAGGTTCATCTGAAACTGGAGAGAATTTCTGCATTTGGATCATAACAGAGCATCTTTTTTCCTCCTTCATTATTGGAACTTGATGTTCCTTCCTCCCTTCAGCATCCCTGACAGTGGTGGAGTTCATTATGTTCACAATAAAGATGGTGGCAGACAGTGAACATGAGCCCCAGCCCCAGCAGTGCAGGCAGCTGGATGCCGCGGTAACCCTGGAGGGACTCGGAGGCCCAGTTCAGACCCCAGGCTGACCAGACACGGCAGCAGTCCATTACCCTGGGTGGCTGGGAGGCTGCTGGGAGGATTCCAGCGTGGTGACACTGTCAGAGCTATCTGTCCCCCCTCATTCACCATGAAAAACAACAACAAAATAAGCTTTAAAAAATGTGAGGAAATGGGACCAGCAGTTGGCGTAATGGCTACGTCACTAGACTCCCACGTAGTCGACCACGATTCAAGTCCTGGACTCAGTGGCTTAAACTCACGCCGGGCATGTGTGCGTGCATGCCCAAGATTCCAGGAGGAGAATGAAGGGGAAGGGATTGCGGCGTGGCCATCCCCGCGGGTGGGGGGTGTGTGTGTGTGTGATTTTTTGCTTTCTGTCTCTCTGTCTCTCGCTGTCTTTCTGGCGAGCACAGGCACCCTATAGCAAAAACCTCTCAAAAAAGTGAGGAAATGTTCATGTGCCTAATTATCGCGCGTTTGAATTGTTTTCTGTTCTCTCAGGCCAGTTTTCGTTACATGAAAATGAACTGTAATGATCAAATGAGGGCTATCCTAGGTTGTCTGAAAACTCATGATGTATTTCTATGTTTTTCTATGCAAAAATGCATCATGACTCTTCCGACAACCCAGTAAACGTATCCAGCATCTTCAATCTTTATCTTTACTATAAATGGTGAAAAACTGATATTCTTCAATCTCTTAAATCCTGCTAAGATTACTCATCTCCATATGTTTTTTGTTGGATTTGAGAGTTGATGTGCATGCATGTATCTGCTTCAGTGTAGCTACCTTGAATATCTGCAAGTATCTACAACTTTTTGTATGTGCTTCACTTTGTGT
Organism: Tupaia tana; assembly: GCA_026018925.1. NCBI lineage: Eukaryota > Metazoa > Chordata > Mammalia > Scandentia > Tupaiidae > Tupaia > Tupaia tana. The sequence goes on from JAKSZU010000015.1 coordinate 3,820,153, forward strand.
CTGCTTATAGATTAAGACTCGTATAAAATAGCTTAAGTTTGGTATCAACAATTATGGTATAGAGTTGTAATCACCGATTTTTAAAAATTCCTGTGAAGTCTGCATCTCGGTGTTGAATATACACTGTGCATCTGTGCCCGTTTGTTTGAGCTTGGGTATTTGTGTGAGCGCTTGACAGTGGAAATTAATAAAACTTTCTCCTGTATGAGGACCAAAAGCCTATACAACTTTAAGGCTTATCGAACTGTCCTGGGAACAAGCTGGTCTTTGAGCAGTAGTTAATAGCAAAAACGAGACAAGGAAAAGACAGTCAGGAGCTGTATGACCCCTCACTCGGCAACCACAAAGCTTGAGCGAGTGCCCTGTAGCCTCCGGCCGGCAGTCGCAGGAGTGGTCCCGGACAAGCAGCCTTTTCACCACCTAGGAGTTTCTCAGAAGCCCACATTTAGGGCCCCGGCCATGCTGTGGGATTAGAAACTCAGAACGGACCCAATGATCCATGTTTTAATAGACACTCCCATGATGCAGCTTCCATGCCCAGCTTAAAAACTGCTGCTCCGGAAACTGAAGTTCTGGAAGGCATGAAGGCCTGGGAGAACCGTGGGAAGCAGAGGCCGTGGGGGAGGAGGTGGAGATGGGGCAGTGAGAGTCAAGGGCGAAGAAAAGCAAAACGTTTCTAGGACACAGAGACGGAAAACGGCTGGGGATGACGTGTTTCGTAACATCTCTGACCGGACTAGTATACAGGGTACTCATGCTGGGAAGAGTCATTTTGTGTGCTGTGGAGATGTGCAGTGATTAAATGTAAAATAAATAAATAAACAAGAAAAAAAGAAATAGAATAAAATAAACAAATGGCAAAAATGGGGGTGGGGGAGCCTCCTGCTCTAGGCCTAAAATTTAAAACATGACAGTAACACACACGGGAGACTTTAAAACTTTTTTCTCATTGGGGCAAGCAGGTGGCATGGTGTTTAAGGTGTGGACTCCCACATAGACAATTGTGGTTCAAGCCCTGGACCTTGCTTGCTTGCAGGCTTGCTTTCTCACTTTGCTTCTCTCTTTCTCTCTCTCTCTCTCTCGCATGTGGGCCTTGTAGAAATTAAACAAATATAATAATGATAAATAAAATAAAATAAATAATTATTTTTAAAAAATAAAAAGGTTTTCTCTCCATAATTTATAGAAAAAGGCAAACATCAAGAGTACAGAAGAGGGGCCGTTAGAAGGCATGCAGATGAAGGGACCGTATCTCACATGGCCACCTGTGCTGTTGAGTCCTGGACCCAGCAGCTTGAAAACCACACCAGGGGTGTGTGCATGCACGCCCAAAGTACTGAGAGAATGGAGGGGGAGGGATTGCAGCAAGCTACTCCCCCTGGGGGACGTGTGTGAGCAAATGCTGAGCATGGCTAGTCACAGAGCAGCAGTGGGGGTCTCTCATCCCAGGTTCCATGGCTTTCCTACAAAGCAGAGCCCAACAGGAGCTGGCGAGGCCAGGGAGGGAGTGCGCATGCTCTGGGGCGTGACCCAGCCCAGCTGGTGAGAGCAGTGCGGAAGGTCCTCAGCGAGCGAAGCAGGCTCCATGTCGACTTCTGCGGGAGGGCTCCTCTGCACGTGGCTGGGGCTGCTGGGGGCCCAGGTTTGGCTCTGGGACCGACTTGACAGACCCAATGCCCGTGGTCCCCCGAGATGCTGCTGAGAGGCCGGCTGGGGGGCACTCAGTATGGGGAGGCTGGCAGGACGGCTGCCTTTCCTGCACTCTCTCACACAGAAAGTGGAGCTACCTTCCGAGCCCGCCACTTGGCATATATATCCAAAGGGTAGGAAATCAGCTTTTTAAAAAATATATGCTCTCCTATGTGTGTGTAATAGTATTCAGCCGTAAGAAAAAAAAAAAATGAGCTCTGGCTCATCAGTGGGAGTTAAGAGATTCGCTCGGGGCTGCGGGGACGGGTGAGCAGGGACGAGGACGCGTGGACAGAGAGGATGCGCTCTGGAGTGCCACACGCAGCAGAGCAACTGCACTTAGCCAGCTCCCCGTGCCCCTCAATACCGAGAAGAGAGCCTTTCAGCCTCACAGCACAAAGTAATGATCAATGTTTGAGATGGGGCCTGCAGTCGACTCCGGGATTCGGCCGGCCCAACCATCACGCCTCTGCACACTCTTTCATAGGAAGCCGTGAAAACAGCCTGGTGTGACCAGAGACCCTATTTCAATTCTGTTGTAGACAGTTTTGTTGTTCCAGTGTCTTGCTTCTGTCTTATTCCCTGGGGCAAAGATTACTCTAAGGACAATAAATCAGAAGGAGCAGAAATCCCTCTGGAATGCTCCTTCCTAAAAACTAGCCCCTGAATTAATTATCTTCATGAAGTATCTCAAGTCTCAGAGGATCCAAGAGAGTAAACTGGGAGTTCCTCCAGTGTGAGCAAGCGCTTGGCTGAACCAGGTTAGTCCGGTCTCCGCTGAATCCCAGACTCTCTGGAGAGAATCTGCTTCTTCCTCATCCAGGTCCCAACATCCTTCAGAGCTGAATTCTCTCTCTCTACACCCCTTCATTCCTCAACCTCAAGGTGAAGTGACTGCGGATGTAGACGAGGCTTGGTCATGTGTGTTGATGCCCGAGCTCTGCACAGGACCGCTCCTGGTCCCGGAGAGGTGGTGCCAATCTGCTCCTCGAGAGCTCCTTTTCTAAATAACATCAGCTGTATAGCACTGGTTCTATGCATTCCATGTCTACTTTCATTTCAAACATAAATAAAAATGATATTGCTTATAGTATTTTCCAGAACATTAATTCAAACTTTTTTCAACCTTCATGACATTAATTTTTCAAGTTTATGTTTTCTTTATTGGGCAGGAGGGGTTTGCCATAGGGTGTGTGCACTTGCCGGAGAGAAACAGAGACAGAGAGGAAAAGCAAGAAATCACCCCCACGGGGGATGGCCATACCACGCATGTATTATTACACACATGTATAATCACACACATATATGATTACACGTGTATATAATTACATACATGTATAATTTTGCCAGATGATTCACATGCTCACTGGAGAGACAGCAAAAACAGAAGCAATCCCCCTATAGAACTGCGACACCTAATACTTACTTTGTAAGTTTCTGTTTGCGTTTAATTGTACGTCTTCAAGGGTTCATTTTGACCTCAGAGCATGCGTGCCGCTGTGATAACCAATCTCTTGTACGTCTTCAAGGGTTCATTTTGACCTCAGAGCATGCGTGCCGCTGTGATAACCAATCTCTTGTACGTCTTCAAGGGTTCATTTTGACCTCAGAGCATGCGTGCCGCTGTGATAACCAATCTCTTGTACGTCTTCAAGGTTCATTTTGACCTCAGAGCATGCGTGCAGCTGTGATAACCAATCTCTTGTACGTCTTCAAGGGTTCATTTTGACCTCAGAGCATGCGTGCCGCTGTGATAACCAATCTCGGGCAGCGCCACGCTCACCGTCTTCAGCCAAGAGCACCACATTGTGCCGTGCCTTTGCTTTTTGCCTCATGGAAAACGACCCTGCGTCTTATTCCAGGTCTGCTTTATCATAAAGAGGTCTCGTCGTCTTGTTGTGTGTGGTCCCCACCTTGAATTGCTGAGATCATTTTTTTTCTTTTTAAATTTATTTCTTCATTTCTTCCATGAACCAGAGAAAGAAAGCACTCTTGATAGGAGCTGACGCTGCAGTCCAGCCTCGGCCGGGTGGGGCGTCTGCGTCTGCGTGTCAGGACACACAGGGTGAGCCCAACTCTCTGCCCCACGGAACCTGCTGAACACGCCGTCACTTCCCGAGGGGAGAGCAGCCTTCCGGATGAGAGTGAAGCCCTGGGAAGGTTGCCGGAGAGGCCCAGAGCCAAGCCCGTCTGTGGACAAGGAGCAGGTTCTGTGCAGTCTGCCTGGAACCTGCAGGTAGGAGGTGCCTGACTGCAGCCCGACATGTGTCAGATGCAAAGAGCTGCATGCCCCTTTCTTTTTGGGGGGCATGTGGGTGGGATGGGGGTTTGCCATAGTGTGCATACGCTCACCAGAGAAACAGAAACAGGAAGAAAGTGAGAAACCAACCCCCAAAGGGAATGGCTCTGCCATAATCCCTTCTCCTCTATTCTCCTCTCAAGATTTTGGGCATGCACATACATGTGCCCGGCGTGATTCTCAAACTGCCATGTCTGGGATTCAAACTGCAGTTGGCACCTTAACTACAATACCACGTGCTGACCCCATCATGCCCCTTTCTTTATGATGGAGAGAATTTCACTGAATGCACTGGAAGTCAGGGTGATGGGTAAGAGAAAAGGAGGAGAATGAAAGGAGAGAAATCTTCATGTAAATGGATACCTGGTTGCATTGATTGGACTCTACGTAGCATTTATATCACACCTATGATATTTTAGCTCTATATCTCCCCTTCAACGCCAACTACAGTATTCTACAGTATTCTAACCGCCTACTTCAAGAACTTTCACAACTATGGGGTCTATCCCATGCATAGTGTTGATGATGTGGGCGTTGACATGGAGAGAATGAAATGTGGAGGTCACGTTGATCCTCAAAATCTCGTTCGTCATTTTAGCGAGATAAAGGTGTGGAGGCTCCCTGCAGCCGAAGGAAGGCACCGGGCGCTCATCACCGGCGTTCCCGCATGGCGGTCGTCCTCGTACTTCCGACCAGCCGTCCACATGTACCTGCAGCCCCAGCCGATGGCAAGCAGGCCAAGTGCACGTCCTGCTTCTACTGCGTTGTAACCCCACTGCTCAATCCATTCATCTGCACCCTGAGAAACAAGGGGTGAAGACATCATGGAGAGGACCCTAAGGTCGCAGGCGGAGTAGCGCTAGAGAGCCAGAAAGCTCTGCCCTCGTCCCAGAGCAAACACGTGCCCGTTCGTTAACCTGTATGTCTGGTTTTCCAAACGTATGTCCCTAAGACCAAGTTGAGTTCTGTCTCTCAGCATCAACTAGTTTGATGTCTAGGGAGACCACAGCGACCAGAGAGTGCGTCTTCAGAGATCTCAAGTAGGGCCTGACTCTCCCCACCCTCCTCGATGTCCACCACCATGGACAGAATGAGCAGCAGCCGAACGTCTGGGAGCACTGCCTGCCGGAGGGTGAGCAACGCCATCTTCACATCCCTTCCTCAAATGGCTCTTCTTTACCAGATGCCTCCCCACAGAAAACCTGCTGAAAAACTCAAACAGGTCCCAACACAACTTCAAAATGTGACTCTCAGGGACCAGCATATAGCATAATAGTTACGTCGCTGGACTCCCACACAGTCAACCATGGTGAATCCCAGACCCAGTGGCTTAAAATTTACACTGTGCGTGAGTGCACGCGTGCACAAGATGCTAAGAGGAGGATGGAGGAGAGGGAGTTGTGGTGTGTCCATGCCTCCTGGGGGTGAATTCTGTCTTTCTATCTGTCCCTCCGTGTCTTTCTGGCGAGTGCACATATCCTATAGCAAAATCTGTCTTTAAAAAAACAATGTGACTTTCATTGAATTTATTATGACTCTTGTTCAAATCACTTTTATCTGTCCTGTGTGTGAGCATCTCATGTTCTCTTTTCTTCCTCAGAGTCCCGGCTACCCTATACTTGATCATACGTGACTCCCGGCTACCCTATACTTGATCATACGTGACTCCCGGCTACCCTATACTTGATCATGGGCGACTCCCGGCTACCCTATACTTGATCATGGGCGACTCCCGGCTACCCTATATTTGATCATACGTGACTCCCGGCTACCCTATACTTGATCATACGTGACTCCCGGCTACCCTATACTTGATCATACGTGACTCCCGGCTACCCTATACTTGATCATATGTGACTCTCGGCTATCCTATACTTGATTATGGACGACTCCTGGCTACCCTATACTTGATCATGGGTGACTCCCGGCTGCCCTATCCTTGATCATGGGCGACTCCCGGCTGCCCTATACTTGATCATACGTGACTCCCGGCTGCCCTATACTTGATCATATGTGACTTTGTCAATCCCCTCATAATCCATCTTTGAGCATTTATTTGAGATAATAATTTCAACTTCACCATTGCAAACTGACTTCACTTCTCTCAATTTATGACAATATGATTTAATGTGTCTTTATATTTCTTACGTTTTTATGAGCCATAACCTGTATTTATCTAATTTCTCTATTTCATTGTATGTTTTTTTAATTAAAGATAGTCTTCCTCCGGGGCAGCAGGTGGTGTAGTGGTTACGTTGCTGGACTCCCACATGGCTAACCATGGTTTGAGTATCGGACCCAGCAGCTAGAATCTCACACCAACTGCGGGTGTGTACACGGCTATACCCCCGAGAGGTGATTTCTTGTTTTTTCTCTCTCTGTCTCTCTGGTGAGCACACGCATCCTGCAACAAAAATCTCTGAACAAAAAAAAAAAAAGAAAGTCTTCTTCCTTTGTATAATGATCAGTAGACATTAGGCTTAAAATGCCTAAGACATATCTAACATAGGGCAGTGTTGGGGTCAGCAGGTGGCATAGTGACTAAAATGCTGGACCCCATGTGATAACTACATGGTTCAAGTTCTGAACTCACGGCTTGACAAACATGCCAAGCACACGCACATGCTTGCCCCAACCCTAATAGGAGAATGGAAGAAAAAGAATTGTGGCATGGCACCCCCTGGGGGTTGATTTCCACATTCTCTGTCTCTCTCTCTCTATCTCTTTCTGGTGAGTACATATTACCTATAGCAAAAATTTTTTTTAAATAAATGAATAAACAGGGACTGGCAGGTGGCATGATGTTTAAGGGCACTGGACTCCCACATGGCCAACCACAGTTCGAGTACTGGATCTTGCAGCTTGCTTTCTCACTTTCTCTCTCTCTCTTGCTTGCTTGGTCCCACTCTGGTCAAATTTTAAAAAATAAATAAACAAATAAATAAAGATTTAAAAATAACTGTGATTGAATAAGGTTAATTAAGTGCAAAGGGGATCCTCATTAATAGGAGCTGGAAAACACCTGCTGTCCCTGATGGATCTGTCAAAGCCATGGGCAATGCCCTTCTTTTGGTGACACCTACGTTTGATTTCTCATTAAAAAAAAAAAAAAAAAAAAGAAAAGAAAAGAAAAATATTTTTGCTCACTAAAAAACTCAAGGCCAAAACTTGTACACCGACACTTTATTCTCTCCTATAACAGTCTGAAAGCAGATACTGCAAAAAAACTGGATTCAAGCCTCTCCTTTATTTATTTATTTATTTGTTTTATTTATTTATTTATTTATTTTTAGAGAAAGATCTTTGCTATTGGAATTGTGTGTTCACCAGCAACACAGAAAGACAAAAAGTGAGAAATCACCCCCCTACCCACCCACCCAGGGGTGGTCAGTCACACCACAATTCCTTCTTCTCCGCTCTCCTCTCAGGATTTTGGGCACACACACACACGCACCCAGCCTGAGTTTTAAGCAGCCAGATCTGGGACTCAAGCTGTGGTCAACTATGTGGGAGTCCAGCAATGTAACCATTATGCCATCTACTGGTTCCCAAGCCTCTCCTTTATTAAATGCCTTTCTTTTTCCGTGTATCTGGGCAGAAACAGACTTCCTAATTCTGCCCTTTACAGATGGAGAGAAATGTTTTCCTCATGCTCTGCTTCCAAGTCATGCTGGCTCCAAACCTCCAGGCCCTCTGTAAATATTTTTAGGGCAGAGAAAGTTCCAGATGGTATCAACTCAGAGTGCCATTAGCTCATCTGAGTCAGAGTCAATGGACAGATTTGTCTCTTATCTTCGTAATTTCAAAGATCAAACAAGTACATTTTTTTCCCAGAAGTCCTGCAAATATGATATCTCAACTCATAACTTTTGAAATCTACCTTTCTATGGAGAAAAGGTGTAGAAAGATCTTGCTGCAAACTACTTCATTGTCAGATTATCAATGCCAACTTGTTTTCCACGCGAAGGGAAAAGCATCAGTGGGCCTCAGGACTCTACAGGGGAGTCGGTGTTCCAGAGGGGCTCCAGGGAGCTCTCCACAAGAGCAGAAGTTTCTTTCTGAGACATGAATTCTTGGAACAAGTGACCCTTGGTTTGCAAAGGGAGCTATCGAAGAGCAAAGGCAACTAGCCACGCAGACTGTGGCAGAGGGTTATGAGCGCGTACTTCCGTCTCAGGCACAGACCACAAACTCACATACCCAGGGTCTGTGCAGCGGCTTTTTAAAATCCACATCAGAACAACTAATGGAGCCAATTATTAAAAAAGACAATGGACCAGCAGGTGGCGTGGTGATTAAGGTGCTGGACATTCCCACATGGCTGACCATGGTTTGAGTCCTGGACCTGGTGGCCTACTTTCTCACTTTCTCTCTCTCTCTCTGAGTGTGTCTCTCTCTGGTCAAATTAAAATAAATGAATGAATAAATAAAATTAAATAAATAATTATTAAAAAAAAAAAAAAAGAAAAGACAATGGATGATAAACCTGTCACCCTTACATCAGCAAGCCAATGCCTCTATCTCCAGCAAATTTCCCTGAAAGGCATGTTTGCGTCCCCAGGAAATAAGCACCTAAGGAAGTCGTGCTTTGATGGGTCTTGTCACCCACTGTGAGGACATTAGTCAACTGTCCCACCTGTCTCCAACAGGAGGACGGCCCTGCTGTGTGTGAGTCAGGGCTTCCTTCTTGGGGTGGAAAGCTCTGCCTCTACTCCCACTCAGGGCATTCTGCCAGTGGTTCCCACGCTGCATGAAGTCCATAATTCCTTCTTCAGCTCTTTTAGTTACATTATAGGTACAAAGATTTCCAAGGACACTTTTCTTGGGCTTGATAACAAAAGCATGCTTGCAAATAGAATCAAGTGTAGACTTTATCTTCATATCTTTTATTTGAGCCATTAGGTGACTTTTTTAGAATGATTCTCAGAAGATGAGCTTGTCTTTACTTCACCTGCAAAATCTTGGGGTAACTTACTCTGGCTTCCTGCTGTAGACTGAGTGTTTACTCCCCCACCCCCCGAATTTGTGTATTGAAGCCCTAATCAGTTTAAAGTTTTACTAAAAAATTTCCTATTACAAATACTGTGGCCACTGAACCAGTTATACACAAATGACATTCAGGCCCTAACAGAGTGGTTGGAATAAAGACACACACACACAAAGAAAGAAGAAAGGAAGAAAAAAAAAAGTCATTCCCAGCTCAGAGATCACAATGAGCCTCTCACCTTTTTCAAGATCCTACAGTCTAATGATGCCAGAAGGACAAACACTGCATAAGCTCACTTGCATATGGAATCCAGAGAGGCTGAGACCTTGGAGTACAGAGCAGAGGGCAGTAACCAGGGGTGGGTGGGAGAGTGGAGTGAGCAGTGAGCGTGGGGAAGAGGGAAGTGCAACGCTGCAGACAGATGGGACAGGTGATGAGGTCTATTACACAGCAAGGTGCCAAGAGTCAATAATAATGCATTATATATTTATTTTTTTAATGTTATTATTTAATTTTATTCATTATTATTTTTTAATTGACCCAAGAGAGACAGAGAGAGAGAGAGAGAGAGAGAGAGAGAAGGAAAGTGAGAAAGTAAGCCACCAAGTCCGTGACTTGAACCTTGGTTGGCCACGTGGAAGTCCAGCACCTTAACCACCACACCACCTGCCAGCCCCTGTACTATATATTTCAGAATAACTACGACCGTAGACTTCAACTACAAGTTTGGGGCGAGCAGATGGTGTAACGGTTACATCGCTGGACTCCCACACAGTCAGCCACAGAGTTTGAGTCCCAGATTCCATGCTTTAAACTCTGTCTCTCTCTGTCTCTCTTGGTCTCTCTGGCAAGTGCACACATCCTATAGCAAAAATCTATCTAAAATGAAAAAAAAAAATTCTGCAAGTTTATTTTGGTGTTAGTAGTTTGATCCATGCACAGGTTTTTCATGATACGCATTTTTCATAAATTGTTAAAAATCCTTCATACATCAAAATGTCATGTATTCAATAAATGAGCACAATTATGAGTTGTCAATCAAACATATTTTAAAAGCCTAGTGATATTAACGGTGGAGTCCTCACGCTAGGCCTTGTAAGGCTGCTCTTTCACCCACAGGTGTCTAGTCATAGGTAGTACGAGGAGACAACTCAGAACTGGGCCTCGTACAACACTGTGAAATATTTGGACGGGAAAAGGAGTGGGAAGAAAATTTCAAGACAGTAAAGAGCATTTAGAGAACTTGATATCTAATTGTTTCAATAATTATAAGAAATTTACTACATGAGAATGTCAGGTGTTTTAGAAGTAATTGCGGGAGATGAGAATTTAAGTACGTTGGGGCCAGATGGTGAAAGTTTCCTTTGCCACTGCAAGTAAATAGGTCAAATAAAGACAGACTCGGCTTGGTTTTAAGGAGGCCAAGTGAGAGACTAAACATTGCGCTGGAAAAGGAGCAGAAGCTCAAGACTGATTTTATGGGATGAATGATCAGAGGGGAGAGTAAGAGGACAGTAAACTTTGAACATGTCTGCTCCTACATCCCAGGAGAATTTGTGAAAATAAATACATTGTTGCAGATTTTTAAACAGGCAACATGGACAAGCCTGGAGGACATTATACTGAGTAAAATGAGGCAAGCATGGAACGTTAAATACATCTCACTCACATCTAGAATCTCAAGAAGTTAGTTGGGGTTGAGAATAGAATGGTGGTTATCAGAGGTTGGAAGAGTTAGTGGGGAGGGAGGGCTGGGGCGAGCTTGGTCAACAGGAGTGTTGTCACAATCAGACGGACGGATCAATTTTAGCCTTTCAGTGCATGGTACTGCGACTACTGTTAACAATAGACTATATATCTCAAAACAGCTAGAAGAGAGAATTCGGACTGTTCTCAGTAGAAAGACATGGTATGTGCTGGAGGTGAGAGAAATGCTAACTAATCTTATTACCCTAATTGCATGTTGTATACATGTTTCGAAAATCACACTGTAGCTCATAAATTTGCACAATTACATATCAATTAAAAATTAAATAAAATTGACAACTTTCTAGCTTTTAGAAAGAGCTCATACAACTCAGTAGTAAGAAAACATAAAACCCATTTTGAAAATGGGCAGAGGACCTAAACAGACATTTCTCCAAAGATGACACAGGGCAGTTGATGGGTATATGCGAAGTTGCTCGACACTACTAATCATTAGGGAGATCCATGTCAAAATCACGGAGAGGGACCCCTAGAACTCATTAGGACAGCTGTCATCACAAAGGTAAGCAGTAGCAAGTGTTGGGAAGGCTGCCCAGAGAAGAGGACACTTGTACATTGTTGATGGAAATGTGGATTATTGCAGCCATTATGAAAAACAGTATGAAGGTTGCTAAAGAAATTAAAAATAGAATTACCTTTGGGGCCAGCAGGTGGCATGGTGGTTAAAGGTGCTGGATTCCCATATCGACGACCACAGTTCGAGTCCCAGACCTAGAGGGTTGCTTTCTTGATTTCCCTTTCTCTCTCCCTCTCTGTCTCTGTCTGGTCATCTTGAAAGATAATAATAACAAGCAGAATTAAATGAGCAAATAATTCTTTAAAAAAATAGAATTGCCTTGAACTCCACAGTTGCTCTTCTGGGTGTCTCCACACAGAGGAAGTCAGCACCTCCTGAAGGCATCCATGCTCCTGTGCTCACTGCAGTGTTCACAGTAGCCAAGGGGCAGAGACGGCCAGAATGTCCTCAAACGGACAGATAAATGGATAAATGCAATGTGGCGTGCGTGTGTGTGCCCGTGTGTGAATAGAAATATTATCACCATCTAAAACGGAGACCATTTGCCACAACATACCCAGGGTGGAAGATATCAGGTTAAGTAGGATGAGCCAGACACAGAAAGAGAGTGATAACATGATTTCACTTACATATGGAAACAAACAAACAAACAAAAATGGATCCAAAGATGGATCCAATACGCAGAGACAGAGAATAAAGCAGTGGTTACCAGGATTGAAATAGGAGAGAATGGGGGTGTAAAGCAGAGAATCCATAGTAGCAGACATGTAGGATAAAAAAATTAAGAATCAAATGTACATGATAACTGTAGCTAACAATAATGTTTTATATTTAGAATTTTTGCTAAATAAGTAGGTTGTGGCTGCTCTTGTCACAGGGGGAGAAATAAGTAACTCTGTGAAATTACAGATATGTTCATTTGTCTCACTATAGAAACCATATCTCATAACAGCATGTTGTGTACCTTAAACATCCACAATAAAATACATTTTAAAAAAGAATATAGCAGGGGACCAGCAGGTGGCGTGGTGGTTAAGGCGCTGGACACTCCCGCATGGCCGACCAGGGTTCAAGTCCTGAATCTGGTGGCTTGCTTTCTCACTTCCTCTCTCTCTCACTCTCAACCTCCGTCTCTCTCTGGTTAAATTAAGAAATGAATGACTAAATGAAATAAAATAAATAATTTAAAAAAAAAGAATATAGCAAAGGAAACAATAATTTAGTAAAAAGACAAACTATACTTCAAGCAAGGGATTGATAACCAGAATATATAAGGAACTTGGGAAACTAACCCACAAAACACTAATAATCCAACTAGAAATGGGCGATTGACTTGAACAGACAACTCTCAAAGACAGACATACAGTGTCCATATGGAACAGATGTCATTGTCTATTATCATAAAGGAAACGCAAATCAAAAATACAATAAGGTATCACCTAACACCGGTCAGAATGGCTATGATGAAATAAATAAATAACGAGTGCTAGTGAGGTCACAGAGAAAAGGAAACACTCATTCACTGCTGATGGGAATGCAAATTAGTACAACCACTGTGAAAAATAGTATGGATTTTCCTCAAAATTTTTAAAGTAGAACAACCATATGACCTAGTAATCCCAATCCTGGGATATTCCTCCTAAAGGACAGGAAATGACTCGGTTGGAGACACACTTGCACATCCATGTTTATTGCAGTATTGTTCATAATAACTAAGATGTGGTAGCAACCTGAGTGCCCCCAAAATGAAGACCAGATTAAGAAAATGTGGCACATATGGAATACTACTCAGCCATAAAAAATGTTGACATCCTGTCATTTGTCCTACAGTGGACAAATACAATGTAATGCTAAATGAAATAAGTTGAGCTCTGGATTCTATCATATTTATTGAGTAATTATAGCAACTGGAACACTTATAAAAGAATTATTCTGGGAAAACTCTAGTGCTTATCAGCCATCGGCAAATACAAAGGGTTGTTGAGAGTAATAATTTAGGACCAGCCTTCCAAGTGATCTGAAAATGTTTTTCAAAGTGTAATGCCCCATTGTTTTCCATAATTGCCAGAGTGCGCACTTACAGGAGAGAGCGAGCGTGAGGAAGCACCCCAGTGGCGTCGCACCACTCTGCAATCCTTTTCCTGTCACCTCTTTCTCCACGCCATCAGGATTTGGGGCACACATGCACATGCATCTGGCATGTTTTTCAAGCCCCTGGGGTTGGTACTAGAACCACAGCTGTCCATGTGGGGTCCAGCTCCCAGGGCAATGGGTTAACTGTCACTCCACGGAGCTGACTCTAAAGCATGTTTTTCCAAAAAAATTAGTCTGCAGTAAGTCGTCTGCCACCCCGTACTGTTCATGAAGGTGGCATTGACTCCTTCCAGTTCCACCTTTCCTCATTTTTCTCCTTTTTTAAAATCTTGAATTTTAAATCTTAATTTATATTTCTATGATACATTCACAAACCCTATCTCACCCTATGCCCTCTCAGACATCTAAAGCCATAGGCTAAAGATGAGTCAGTTAATACCTTGAGAAGAGAAATAGCCACCATTCATGGCATGTGGGCTTTATTCACTAGTTTTCATTCACGTGAATCACAGGTCACAAATTAAGATGTGTGCTGCTTCATGCTTGATCACACTCGAAGTCTTTCTGTCTCTTGTGTGCTGAGACCTCATGTAGTAAGAAGCTTACGTCGTATTCCTCTCTACCAGCTGCTGTTCTCCATGCTTTGCAAGTGTTTGTTCATTAGGGTGTGTTTTGTTAGCAATGCAAGCGCTTCTCAAATTTTGCAAATGATGCGAGTGAGGCACAGAGGGGTCAGGTAACTTTCCTGAAGACACAGTGAGTGGCTGCATTTCCTGAGATCCTTCAGGGTCCACGTTGGGATGGAACGCACACTGCCCAAGTCGTTCTCCCCCTGACTTCACGGCAATCCTCCTACCACCACCACTGTGGTAGAGATGGTGTGGGGGTGTGGACAGGAGTTAAAGAGCAACCACAGCAGCCCAGTCCTCACACCCCATCACGGTCCATTTCCTTTGGTCCTCTAGGATTTGTGATTAACTGCAGGCATTCCAAGCTTACATGTGACCTTAATTATCAGCTAAACCCTTAGATACTAATTAAGCAAAACATCAGGGATAACTTCCCAGCCAGAACAGAACAAGTTTTTACTCTCAATGTCTAGGGAGAAAAAGGAGAATCCTTATAGAAAAGAGTGGAGAGGATGAGGTCAAGTTTAACCCAAGGGATAATTTTTAAATGAGCAGGAAGAATGAGACAGGGAGGTTTGTTGCCTAAAAGCTTTATCCTGGAAGCAACTTCCACTGTATAAATACATGAGCTTGCTCTGCTGCACTGAAATGTCTACGGCACTCCAGGGACCAAGGAGAACGCAAACCCAGGCCCTCACTCATTGCTGGCGGAACCTCCAGGAGGCTCTGAGTCTCCCCAGCAGGCCCAGGATGATGGAAGGCAGACCCCTCTAGACCATGAAGTCACTCTCTATAGTGCTCAGAGAGCAAGATCTGGGTAAGAGCAGGTCGCAGCAGCCCTATGGGTGTGATGGGCTGTCTTCCTACAACATGAACAGCCGTTTCCGGTGACCCCTCCCCAGCTAAGACTCCACAGACAGGAAAGCCGCTTTCTGAGCCCAGTTCTGTGAAGAAGCCGGGGGTCCTGGAGGTGAGTGAGCTGCTCTCAGCTCCACAGTAACTAGACGTCACTCAGGCTGGGGCACCAGCACCTGTGTGCCCTGGAACCGGGGGACGTGGGAGGAAGGACGACAGGCCAGTGGGTAATGGCCGTGTGTTATGCTGCATGTATAAAATCACGGACTTTAGCTGGAAAAGAAGGTAAAAACAGAGCAGTCCCCTGGCCTGCAGGCCGGCACGCTGCCTGACACGCATCTGAGTGGAGGCTACCCTGGGTGTTGGGTCCCCACACCTCTGCTCACCGCCGCCCGTGTTCTGATAGAGTCCAATCAGTCGCAGGAGCAATACTGACCGACGTGGCCACGAAAAGAGAAGGACAGATCAAGTAAAGCCACACGGCGCAGCCCCAACAGGCCTCAGGTGAATTTAGCAACACTGAAATGCTCAGACCGTACGTATGAAAAGGTGAAGTGTGTGTGAGGGAGCAGGACGGCTGGGGGCCGCCCTGTCTTGGCTGCAACTGAGGGTGTCACCGAGGCCTCTTGTCCTGTGTCCTTTCTCCCTCGTGGCCATCACTGCTGGGTCCCAGCTCCTTCCCCTTCTGCTTTGTCCTCTGCACCACCACTAGGAGCAGCAGTGAGGGGACCAAGGACGTGCCCTCTGGGCACGGAGTTGCTTGAGGGAGGAGGCCGTTAGATTTGCTGACAAAACCAGCTTTGTGACTTAATCTCATCACTCATTCTGTGAATGGCACAACATGTAAGACAGATTCTTGTTTTTAAAGAAGTTATAACCTTCACCAAAAATTTTAAAGTAACATTGGAAACGATTAGCAAACAGCATAGAACATCTTGAAGTTTTCCATTAGGCAAGTTCTTAAATATGCTCATTTTCCAGGGTGTCTGACATTCTCTGCTTTTAGGAGTCAGCGGTCATGACACCCGGGCACTTGTGAGGAGGGGACTGCCCAGCTGTGCGAGTGGCCGGCCCCGCAGTCACACCTGCACTCTGGCCGGAGCACGGTGCGCACTCGGAGCCTTTATGAGCCCTGCTCTCTCCGGGTTGAGACGGGACCTGAGGCAGTGCACGTGCAGCCAAGTGAGGGCTGAGTATGTCACTTCTCCTCTCAATGTTTGTTAGGATTCCTGTTCATCTTTAAAATGAAAGCTTTATTTAAAAAAACAAACAAACAAACAAACAAAAACTATACTTCAGACCACTTGTGAGGGTTTGGCTGTTAATGCCCCTAAGGCCCATTTGTCCTGTGGAAGCGTAAGAGAGACCACCAGTAATGAGGAAATTCCAGTGCCGGTTTGTAAACGGAGTGGGAGGGAGGTGCGGTCAGGTCAGGAATGACGTGAGGAGGGGGTTGCTGACGATGCCCCTCCAGCAGGACAGTGTGCAATTCCGTATGTCCGGGCACAGCGCACAGAGCCCAGGGGCGGACCCGGGTGTGGGCTGTGTGGAGGAGGCTGCCGGGTGAGAGGGCACTGAGTAAAAGCACAAGCAGACAATGTGAAGGTTCTCCTCACGGTGCCAACCACTTCCTGAGTTTACTCTAATCAGAACCTCCAGGAGGAAGCCACCCTTAACCAGGCAGGAAATGCAAACCAGGGAGGGGAAAAGCATTGTTTTCTCTTTTCATGATGAGAGATCCCGCTTGTTTGTTTTTATTTTACAAAAGAGAGAGAGAAAGAAACGGAAGGAGAGGGAGGGAGGGAGGGGGCGGGAGAGAGGAGCAGAGGGAGGCATGTCTTCCTGGGTCTGGTGTGTCAGGACCCTCCTGCTCCACCTGCCAGGAAGCTGGGACACAGACGCGCTCACCTGGGGCTGCGTGCTCAGGCCTCCCCTGCAGCTCCAGCCTGCCAGGCAGTGGCACTACCTGTGTGCCACCCCGAAGGACAAAAAGCCCCTGTTAACGCCAATTAAGAAACTATTGTCATCCTTAAACCTTGTTCCCAAGACTCAAGCTCTTGCAGTGTAACCCTAGTTACAGCTCTGGCAGCTAAAGAGGGCCTTGACCTGGTTACCCAGCTTGTGATCATTTCAGGCTGAATTTTAAATTAAAGCGACCTGTTGGGCTAACAAGAAATAAAATTTCACAGCTTAGTTTCTGTCTGTCCATTTCACAAGCTGTTTTCAGGACAGTCCATGTAGTGCTGTGATTCTGATTTTCCTTTTGTTGTGAAATAGGTGCAACATGTTTTCTCACACCTCAAAGGAATCGCAGTAGCACACACCAGGAGTAAGAGCCACGGATACAGTGACTGCTGTACACGTCCATAAGCGTCAAACGTCATACAGGGAACAGCGTGTACCACCAGGGCAGTCAGTTTCCACAGACCAGACTGCCAGCAGGCATGATCTAACCATGATCTAACCCTGTTGCTACAACACCCCGTAGCGGCTGCTAATGAAGAGGAATGTGACGGTTCTCAGAAAACACTGCAAGGGATTCAGCCAGAGAGTGGCACAGTCTCTGCCCTCGGCTGTGTCAGTGGAAATGACCAAGACTCTGTAGAAAATAATTGAAACTGTTTATCCTGGGAAAGTACAAAAGCATTTTCCGGGGTGTTCAGATGCAGCGGTTCTTTTTACTTTAGTGAAAGGACCAGGCAACCAAGATGAAGTTGCTAATCAGTGCAAGGAGTTGATGCATTGGCCTGGCCCCAAAGGCAGGACCTTGGAAACCAGAGCTTGTAGGTTACAGGTGGGTTTAAAAAAAATTTTTTTTTTGAGAGGTTTTTGCTATAGGGCGTGTGCTCGCCAGACTGATGGAGGGAGACAGAGAGACAGAAAGCGAGAAATCACCCCCCTGGGGGGATGGTCACGCCGCAATCTCTTCTCTTCCAGTCTCCTCTTGGGATCTTGGGCACGCACGCACATGCGCCCGGCGTGAGTTTAAGCCACAGGGTCCGGGACTCAAACCACGGTCAACTACATGGGAGTCCAGCAACACAGCCATTATGCTAACTGCTGGTCCCTAGGTGGATTTAAAATTTTAAGGGTTAATAATTGTTTGGGAAAAAAAGACTTAGAGTCAGCAAAAGAATGTCTGCGTTTTCTTTAAACAGAGATAAGAACACTTTACTGACTACCATAAAACGCTATGTCAGGGCCAGGAGGTGGGCATACCACACAACCCTGAGTGAAGGCAGCTTCTACAGAAAGATACATGTTTTAGGCATGACTTCCCCAGGTCCCTTAGAAAGTATCTCAGAATAGAAAAAGTAGTCAGAATTTTATCATCAGCAGTAACTTTGTTTAAGGAAATGGGTTCTTATTTTACATAACTGGAACATGTAAAGGTATCTTTGCTCTTAAGACCTGAGTCTTAGAAAGATTGTCCTCATGCATGTGAGCGATGAACCAGACAAGGGTGGGAGACAGAGAGCTCTGAGGGGGCCCTCACAGGCGTCCGCCCAGACCGTGCGTGTCCGCATCCCAGATACTGTCTGTAGCACAAAGCCGCTGTCGACGTGGGTGAGGAACCACGTCACGAAACTGACCAGAACTCTCAGTTAGAGCAACTGGTGGGAGTCACCATAAATTAAGAGGAAGGGGCTAGTTTGAGGTTGGGGGAGTGACTACCAGATTGAATTTGGGGTGCCTCAGCCAGGGATGTCCAAGGGTTTGAGCGTCAGTAAGGAACTATCACTGAAAACAGGTAAGAAGGGCTCAGCCTGAATTGGTTGTGGCAGATGTGAAAATCACCGTGCTTGTCTAGAGAGGGGAGCTGTACCTTGAGAATACCTCTGTCTGGGTAGTGGCAAGGTGAAAGGCCAAGGGAGGGTAGAGTTTGGACCTCGATTAGAGCTTGAAGTGAAAAGGGCTGGAGAGAAGGCCAGCAGATGAGGGTGGCAAGTGCTGGATAGCACCCAGATTCGCAGTAGAGTGGTGTGTGCGTGTGTGTGCGTGTGCGTGTATGTGTGTATGTGTGTGCGTGTGTGTATGTGTGTGTATGTGTGTGCGTGTGTGTATGTGTGTGCATGTGTGGATGTGTGTGTGCGTGTGTGCATGTGTGTGTCTCTGTGCGTGCGTGTGTGTGCGTGTGTGCATGTGTGTGCATGTGTGTGTCTCTGTGTGTGCGTGTGTGCATGTGTGTGTGCGTGTGTGTGTGTGCGTGTGTGTGCGTGTGTGTGTGTGCACGTTCAAGGTACACTACCTTATGATTACAAAAAACTTGCATTAATCCCTCATCTCTCTATCTCGGGATTTGCCTTTGTCTCAGAAATTCACACTAATGTTCATGTTTTCCATGTCACCAACTACTTTTCTGAAAAGCTAAGTACTGGAAAGAATAGCAGTTTTAACTGCTTTCAGCAGGGCATGGCTTTCAACCCTGACTTTGTCACTTGCTGCTAAATAATCTGGGGTAGACCAGTTGTCCCCCGAGCCACTCCGCTCAGTAACAAAATGAGGGTGAAAATATGGGTTGATTATACAATATAATGTACATTTATTAGAGCACTTAGCTAATAGTGTTTAATAACTTGTATTTGTTATTAAATATGTATTCTATATCCTTTTTTAATATTTCTGCAAGGTCTTTCTTTTCCAGTTTAGATTCTAAAAAGAAACTTTGGAATAAAAAATCTAAGAAAAGGATGTGGTGTGGTAGTTAAGGTGGTGGAGTCTCACATGGCAGACTGTGGTTCAAGTTCCAGACCTGGTGGCTTGAAAATCACAACAAATAAATAGAGAAAGAAATAAATAAATGTTAAAATAAAAAGTCTGAGAAAAAGGAAATGTCACAATTCCTTTATTCTGATAAAGTAGGCTTTAAAAATGTGCTAATCTGACTTTGTTCTGCTGAAGTGCTCTGTGTCAAAACTAGGATGTTGAGCTCATTAGAGATAAACTTGAAGCTTATTTCATAAATATTTTAATAAAATTGTGAGAGAAAATGCAATAATTGAATGTCTCACAAGACTGTTGGTAACCTGATAGCAAAGAGTATGTCATTTCAAAACTACAGAAAGAGCAAATAAATTTTTTACCTTTTTATACTTTTAAAATTTGGGATTTGTGTTGCGTTAGAGCTAACAGTATAGCTCTTAGACTATCAGCTGAGGGGGGATGTTTGCTGCGACATCTGGATTGAACAGATTTCCGTTAGTTTTATAGTCTATGCATAAGGCACCAAATCAAGAACTAAAAATGAGCCCTTCATACAACACCTGTGGGCCCCATTTGTCCCCAGTCCTGTCCGGAGCAACCCCCCGGTGTTGAAGGTGTACAGGACTGAGAGGGTGGGGTTGGTAACAGGCCAAAGGGGCTCAGGGAGAAGCCCTTGTGAATCCACAGGTCCAACCTAGTATTTTCTTACTTTTTTTCTTCTTTTTTTCAGGTTTTTGACAGAGGGCACATGTGCTCACCAGAGAAAGACTGAGAAACAGAGAGAGGGAAGGTGAGAAATCATCCCCCGGGTGGATGACCATACCGCAGTCTCTTCTTTTCCATTCTCCTCTCTGGGTCTCGAGCATACAAACACACACCTGGCATGATTTTGGAGTCCAGGATTCTAACCACAGTTGGCCATGTGGGAGTCAAGCACCTTAACCACCAGGCCACCTGCAGGCCCCAGTAACCCAGTGCTTTCTAATAGCAACAGCAATGGTGTCCAGAAATCAAGCTGTCTGTACTTTCCATCACTGAGCTGTGACAGCTGCTCCGTCAAGAAGTTATCTTTGAAATTCATCACTCAAACTGTCTGATAATGTTAGCTCTAGAGGCAGCTTGATCTTTCAGTGGACAACCTTAGGGGCTATTTTATTTTGTTTGATTTTTAGTTTAGTGATTTGTTTTTCTCATGAAAGAGAGAAACAGAGTGCAAGGCAAAGAGAGAATAGAGAGAGTTGTTCTCAGCAGAGTCTTCATGCCACAGTCCACCCCCAGCCTCAGTCAGCCTGGGTTACGGGCACAGGCCCACATCTAGCATGAATAGCAAGGCTGGGGGAGAGTAGGGTGAGAGGCAGAGGGGTCGGCACGAAGAAGGCCACCAGCACAGCCAGCGTGGCGTCATTAACAGCCACGACAGCGCATGAGAGCTTGATCATAGCTGGCACCTCGCAAAAAATGTCGGACCCACCTGGGCCCTTCTGTACCACATATCTCTGTCATACAGTATGTTTTCACATACTCTGTCTCCTTTTTTCAGCCCTAAGACTATGCAGATGAAGCAATGATTCTATCCCCATTTGACAGATGCAGAAATTAAAGCTCAGAAAGATTAAACGACTTAGTTAAGTCTCTGACGTTGGAGGGAGAGGAAAGATGCCCATAGGAGGTCTTCTAGAAGTTCGTGAAAAGTGAGTGTCATGAAAATAGTATGCATTATGCATGCATTCCTATTTTTTGCAACAAAATAAACTTGTACTTTAATTTTGCAGTTAACAAGTTCTAAGAACTTTTTGTCCCTCATACACTGCTGTTCTGGTCCCTCCACAACCCAGTGTCTCTTCAGAAAGGCAGATAGGGTTTGTCCTGTGTGAAAAATAAAAGTAGATGCAGAAAGGAGAAAAATGATCAGTTTCTCCTCAGAAGTGTTTATTCCAACTTTCTCAACTCTTTGCAGGCACCAGAAGATGCCTCAACATGAGCTGTAAGAACCGGAGCTTCCTGGGTGACCTCCCTGAGTACTTCATCCTGCTGGGTGTTTCTGACAGGCCATGGCTGGAGCGCCCTCTCTTTGTGGTCCTCCTGGTGTCCTACGTTCTGGCCATGGTGGGGAACCTCTCCATCATCCTGGTATGCCGGCTGGACCCCCAGCTCCACAGCCCCATGTACGTGTTCCTGGGCCACCTGTCCTTCCTGGACCTCTGCTACACCACCACCACCGTGCCGCAGATGCTGGCCAACATGGGCAGCTCCAGGAAGACCATCAGCTATGGCGGCTGCACGGTGCAGTACGCGGTTTTCCACTGGCTGGGATGTACTGAGTGCGTTGTCTTGGCGGCCATGGCCCTGGACCGCTATGTGGCCATCTGTGAGCCCCTCCGGTATGCCGTTATTATGAACCGCCCCCTGTGCCAGCATCTCGTGGCTACAGCCTGGTTCAGTGGTTTCGGCAACTCCCTCGTCCAGGTCGCCCTGACGGTGCAGCTGCCTTTCTGTGGGCGGCAGGTTCTGAACAACTTTTTTTGCGAGGTGCCGGCCATGATCAAGCTGTCATGTGCTGACACAGCTGTTAACGACGCCACGCTGGCTGTGCTGGTGGCCTTCTTCGTGCTGGTCCCTCTGGCTCTCATCCTGCTGTCCTATGGCTTTATTGCCCGTGCAGTGGTCAGAATTCAGTCCTCCAAGGGACGGCGCAAGGCCTTTGGGACCTGCTCCTCTCACCTGGTGGTCGTCTCCCTCTTCTACCTACCAGCCATCTACATGTACCTGCAGCCCCCTTCCAGCTACTCCCAAGAGCAGGGCAAATTTATCTCCCTTTTCTATTCCATAATCACCCCCACCCTCAATCCTTTTATCTACACCCTGAGGAATAAGGATGTGAAGGGAGCCCTGAGAAGATTTCTGGCGAGGGTCTGCAGACTCTGCAGATGATGAAGATCTGAGACGTAGCTATCGCTGTTGACTAAAGTGCTCTGGGAACATGTGTTCTGTGCTCAGAGCACTGTCCATGTAAGGAGTTAGTAACCAAACAGTACGGACTTTGACAGATTTGGGAGCCTCAAAAATCCCATCCTGGGCCAGTTCCAAAGCAGGCTGAGCCCTGTGCATAGGGGATTGGGTCCCACGTGGCTACCCAGGTTTAAGTTCTGACCCCTGTAGCTTGAAAACACACCAGGCACATGTGAGCGCATGCCCAGACTTCAAACGGGATAGAAAAATAGGGGATAAAGGATTGCGGCGTGACCTTGCCAGTTTAAGGAAAGGTGTTTCTCTCTCTCTTTGGTGAATGGTCACACCCTCAGACAATTAAAAAAAAATCCCTACCCATCATATCTCACTTCCTGTATGGCCATAGTGTGTTAAATCTCACATCTACAAATAATGTCAGCTCTAAAAGTGTAATTCTAACAGGCTAGTTTTTTTCAAGGATTCTTTAAACAGACTTGGCATTCAGTATTTGTTGAATTATTTAATTTCTAATTTCCTGGTCCTTTCCCATTTCTGCCTTCCTGCATTTCTTCTGTTTTCCTCCCATTGGACTCTTTCCAAGCTTATTTTCCATTACTCCTAAGCATACATAATATGAAACTGAAATATAATCTTAATTACTGTAAATATATCATCTTCTCCGTAGATTTAAGTTTCCATACATTTTATATGACTTTTTCAAAATATTCTAAAAATAAGTGTTCCAGAAATAAATATTCTTCCTGTTATCTTAAAGGATTTGTTTTGTATGAGTCAAGATTCTTTCTACAAAAAGTTTTCCCACTACCAACTGGAAACAGGTACAAGCCTGTTTGTGGTAGATGTATAAGACTCTACATTAAGTTCTAGTGGTCCAAATAAAAACAGCATACCTTCTTATCATACATACACACACACACACACACACACACACACACAGACATATATGTTTGTATACATTCAAGTTGAGAATATGAACTATAAACATGATCAGAGTTAAGAACAATAAAGCTATACATAATGGTTAGAGCTAACACATTTGTAGACATTTTCCAAAATGCAATCACCCTCTGGTGTGATATTTCATCTCACTTAACAACCTCATGTTTTCCCTTCTATATAACAATTTTATTATTAGAGAAGTCGCAGTCCCTGACCACAGCAGTCTACCTGCTGACTGAGGGAGCTGTGCTGCCTACCCCCTTACCTGGGGGGCTACGACACTGGCACTTTAGCTGTGCCTTTCACTTGCTTTAGGCTCTAGTTTTATTCACATTTGATTTACTGTGTTTATGTCAAACAGCGACGCAGCCAAGCAGAGAGAGCAGGGCCAGCCGCCATGCACCACAGCTGAGCCCTTCGCAGGGCAGATCCCACGAGGCCAACAGCAGACGGCGTCCTGCCCCACTGGCTTGAAAACATGCCAAGAGCACGCATGTGAGTGCCCAAACCCTGTCGAGATGGAGAGATGGAGGGAGAAAGATTGTGGCCTGACCACACCCCACGGGGGGGTTCTGTCTCCCTCTCTCTCCTCTCTTTCTCTCTGGGGAGCACACATGTCCTCTGGCAATAAAAAAATAAAAGAAAATAATAATAAATGTATGAAAATAGGACAAAAGTAAAATGGAGAAGGTTTTCTGAAAATAAATGCAAGAAGGAAATAGGAATCACAAAGCTAAAGGATTAAAACTAAAAATGAAAAAATAATAATAATAAAGACTGTTTCAAATCCCAACACCACAGAGGTTTTTCCCACCAACTGCTGCAGAACAGTCCTGGATGGCAGCCTGGAGCCCTTGCAACCACGTTATTGAGCACAAAGTTTAGGAACCTTTATTAGTAGCATAGGTTCAAGTTACAATTTGGAAAGAGCAATGTGACATGGATCCAAAAAAAAGGTAATTCATAAGGGCCATGGGCTAGCCATGACACAGTGAGAATACTAAGAACCATCTCTCCAAACAGATGTGCCAGTTCGAAGATAGTGCCAAACCCTTGTCTACCCAGTGCAGTGAGGTGGAGACTCATTTCCCTTGCATGATCTCACTTATACGTGGAGGGTAGAAAAGGCAAAGTCACACAGAGAGAGTAAAATGGTGGTTACCAGAGGCTTCACATTGGGGAGATGGAGTGAAGGGTATGACATTTCAGTTAAACAGGAGGAATAAGTTCAAGAATCCCATTGCACATCATGTTTTCTAGAGTCAATAACGATGTACCATATATTCTAAATTGAAGAAAGTAGACATCAAGCATTCTTGCCCCCAGAAAAAGTGTGAGCCATGCAAGTTAGAATTTGATTTAGCCATTCCACAAGGTATACATACACCTCGTGTCACACACCATAAATATAAGCAAATTTTTCTTTCACTTAAAAAAAAAAAAAGAGATCCCAGAATTTGATAGAAATTGGACAAATATGGAAGATCTAAGGCTAAGTGAAGCAAGCCAGCAAGCCATTTATTAGGCTTTAGTAAATGGTAACCACATTGTGAATGAAAACATGAACAGTGCATCACAGGCAACTGAGTCAAGCAGATGCCTCCTGCGCCTCTCAACAACTGCCGAAAGTAATTCAAACCATGAGCCCAAAACAAGTTTAGACTTTTTGAACTGTAGACCTTTGAATTTTCTTTCAGTTTTATGAGACATACAATTAAAATAATTAAATTAAATTGTTAAAGATTTAAGAAACTGGCCTATGGCGTGACTACTGGTGACTTTCTAGTGGGTGTGTACTTTGATGAGGAGATGCAACAGTGACAAATCCATGGGCTGGTGTCACCAACATCTAGTCGGATCAGGTCCAAAGCCCTGCCATTATGTGCAATCTCATGTGAACTAATAAAAAAACTTAAATATGCAAACCTTTCAAACCTAAGATTACAGAAGTGAGACACAAAACCCAATAAGAAATATCCATTACCCATCAATTCCTTTCCCATGTAGTAGGAGCTCTTGTGAAGACCAAAAAGTTTGTAAAAAAAAAAAAAAAATGGAATTAAAGTATGAATTTAGGGCCAGTCCCATGGCCCTGGCTGAGGGCTAAGCCTGGCATAGGGGCAGAATACCCATTTACACAAATGGTTTCAAAACATGCATTTACTATCCATCTAAGAATTAAGCTATGGGATATCAACACTGTTACTGTTTCTCATCTGCATGGCTATGTGGTCATAATATATTCAGAGAAGTTAGCCATGGGCGGGCACAGGCATCCTCTCATCCAAGGCCAGGGTTTGAAGAAGAAGCTGAGTACCTACAAGGTGAAATGCCATTCTCAAGTTCCTGCTGCCAATTGGTAACTGAGCTGAGGTTAGAACTTGGGAATCTTTTTTGCTTTTATAAAATACAATGTTGTCTGTCTTGAACAATGTCATTTATGTGTGTGTGTGTTTTGGTTTATTTGCCCTGGTAAGTGGGAGACAAAAGAAAAAAGAAAAACCTAAGGAGAAAACTTTCTCCCTTGAGGATTTCTAGCTTACCGTTTTCTTTAGGAAAATGTGCATGTTTGATCTTGTGTGTGTTCTTACACACACTGCGAAACCTGAAACAGAGGCTACCACCAGGACACGGCACGGAGGCAGAACAAGACTGGGTTCCGCCGATAGGGATTGTCTTTGATAAGCACACATGAAGTTTACAAATCAAATGCAAGATATTCCTTTCCCCAGGCCCCAAAGACTTTGTGAGCATTTATTCTTTTTTTTTTTTTTTTTGGAGAGATTTTCGCTATAGGGCGCGTGCGCTCGCCAGACAGACAGAGAGAGACATAGAGACAGAAAGCGAGAAATCACCCCCAGAGGGGATGGTCACGCCGCAATCCCTTCTCCTCCATTCTCCTCTCGGGATCTTGGGCACGCACGCACACGCGCCCGGCATGAGTTTTTAAGCCACCGGGTCCAGGAAGCGAACTGCGGTCGACTACGTGGGAGTCCAGAGACATAGCCATTACGCTAACTGCTGGTTCCCAGCATTTATTCTTTTAATGAGAAAAACACCATTACTGAATCCAAACACTTATTCAGGAGAAAGTGTAAGAATGAAAACCAGAAGACTCAAAAGATTGAAGGATTTGATGAGCCTTATATATACTGAAGTGATTTGTAAACAGAAAAGTCTAATTTAAGAAGTTCAGAAAGACAGCAGTGAGGTCCTTCATGGTACACACCCAGCAGCTCCCAAATTCTAACAGCTCAAGGCATGCATTGTGGGTCCCGAGCTGGGAGAACCTGCGATAGAAGGTACTCTCCCGGAGGCTAATTTTGATCTGGGAAGCGGTCCCAGTGGCCTCGTCAATCTCAGTACGCTAGGTCTTCCTGGAATACGCAGCAAATATCCAGGGCACTAGATGCCATTATTGCTCCCTAATTCTGCACCCAAGATGCTACTAAAGGAAGTGGTCCAAGTACGGCCCCCTCCAGGCACTACAGCGTCCTAGAGGTAAGGCGGTTGCTCTCTCGCTCAGGCTGTGACCAAGTCTGGGTTAAAATGCACCCCAGAGGAAGCAGGATCCTAAGTGATGGGTTTGGGAACAGTGTGGTTTGGTAGATTGAGGGTAGAAGTGAACAGATTCCAGGCAGAGAGGATTATATAAGCGAATCCAAGAAATATTTTATGCACTTTAAGGAAAGGATGCTTGAAGACAGGGCAGATGATCTGGTGAGAGGAGCAAGGACTCTCGTTTGAAAGATAAATACCTGATCTGACCACGTTCAGCTGAATGGAAACCGGAACGGGTACTCGTCTTTGTCACAGGTGATAAATTCTGACATGGGTTTGCATACTTCTGCCTGGACTTAGAGAGCAAGAGAAATAAAGTGTCCTGCAAACATCTGCTATTGTTTCAGACATTTATATTGCTAATTCATTAGCTGGTTTGGGGGTGAAAGTTCATGATAATAGTGAATTTATCTCACACCTTTATGAGTCTTGTGTTACTGTTTTATGTTTATTTCACATTAATTTCTCAGAATAAATAGTAAAGATGTTAAATGCACTGAGAATGAGCCCAGTGCTCCTGAAAGTACTGGGTCTCAAGATTGGCTGATGTTTCCGTGCTGCCAAAGTTCTGACAATCCTTCTAAAGGCTATCCCCTCTGCTTGCCATGCAGAATTTGTGGTCCACAAGGGGAGCTTTCTCACGTCCAAGAAGAGACAGAGGGGAATTTCCAG
Organism: Tupaia tana; assembly: GCA_026018925.1. NCBI lineage: Eukaryota > Metazoa > Chordata > Mammalia > Scandentia > Tupaiidae > Tupaia > Tupaia tana. The sequence continues at coordinate 3,847,836 of JAKSZU010000015.1, forward strand.
AGGACGTCGCAGCTGCTGGACTGTAGCAGCTGGGACCTAGAAAGACAGTAGGCAGTCTGCCTCTGCCACGTCTGCTGTCACGGTTCCCTTCCCCTCCCCATCGTCTGCCTCAGCACACACCAGGGTCTAACACCAGCTATGTTGTTACGTAATGGCAAACTCGGTACGCCAAGGGTGTGCACATTTGTTCACCCAACAGTCCCTTGGGCAAAATATGGATGCTGGTAAGGAGAGACAAAAGAAAAAAAAGGTCCTTTAAATCTCTGAGCCTCAAGAACATGTACACTTGTGCAGTGTTCACTGGATTAATGTGAATGGCTGAAACTTAGCTTAAAAGGGGCCCAGAAGCTATGGAAATAAGGGTGTTTGAGAAACCTGCCAATCAGAAACAGCCCATGTCTCATTGGAGAGGTTATATTACAGAACAGACATGCAGAGCATGAGCAGTGGGTGGCCCTGCTGAGCTTGGAGTGCCACAGCGAGGGTCTGCAGAGCAGTGCTAGCCTGGAACCAAAAGGAGCCCATCTGTTCACAGCTGTGCAAAGTCAGAGGCTATATCAAATGAAAACACTTCCAGTAAGCTGTTCATGGAGCCAGTCTGAGCTTACACCACCTTAAAAGCAAATGAACGAGAACTCACATCTCATATCTCCCAGTGGAGATGTCCCTTATAAGTGCAGAGCAGTTATCAGCATTACTGTTAGCTCAGGGGGAGAAAAAAAAAAAAAAAAAAAAAAAACCTGGAGGGATGAGAGAATGCAGGTAATTGGGATTGAGGAAAATATCGCTGAGGAGTTAGGGAATGTACAAAGGATGGAAGGAGGTCACCCCCAAAAAAGTAACTTGCTTTGCAGAGTCCCTGATAGAGGGGGCCCGGATGTCACCGCTCGCCCCTGTGTTGCCACGGCACCATGTTGTGCTAGCCCTTCCCGGATTCATCTCGAAGTCCTGAGTAGGAAATCCTATCAGAAGCTCTCACAGACCCGAGGGTGCAGAAAAAGCTGATGACACGCACACTTCCCTGAGGAGCAGCTTGTTGGAGAGGCACACATGGACCACCCGGGGCTGCAGAGGGAACAAGTCAGTCAGTTGTACCAGCTGGGAAGTCAGAGAGTGGAGTCATGACAGTCAGCAGTAATTCCATTTATATCGATTGCATTACTGGGTATTATTAAAAAGTAAGAAAAGCAGGTACTGCTCTCATGTCTGCATTGCAGAGAGTAAATCACTTTCAGAGATGAAAATGTTCTGAGTGAAGCAGGTCAGTAACTATTTAGAACGCATTACCTGTGCAATTCACTTAGAGGAATACTGAAATGAATGAAATGAGGTGCGTTTCTCAGGGAGTTGAAAATCCAGGCATGAGCGTTGCATCCTTCTTACCCAGAGGATCAGTCCAATCAGCACGTCCCTTCCCCCACCCCAGCTCCAGGCTCCCTGCATTCACAGACGCCTGAGATCTCAGTGTTGATACTCACGAGCAGAGCAAGCTGGCATCCCCTCGGGCGTCAAACGCCAAGGACTTGCCAGAGCTGCACCTCAGTATCGGGCAGAGCTCAGGTCCTGAGCGCAGTCCACTGGACAGCCAGACGTTGGCTACAGAGGAAAGATTTATGATGGACAGAGCAGTAGTCTATTCCTAGACTTTTATCTTTAACACAACCCATGCGGATGTGACTCTCGGTAATAACAAATCGCTGATGGTGACAAGCCCTGCGCCTGCGTGTGCTCTCACAGGACTGCAGACCACCACGGGGCACAGCCAGCGGGGCCATGTTGAGAGTGTATCTGATGTTCAACTGAGAGATTTGAGACTTAAAGACACATATTAGGAAAACCATAGCCAACCCCATCAAGTCGAGGGTCAAATGGGACATCTCTAGTAAATTAAAATGCTCCAGAGGAAGACCACCCGCCGCGGGCAGGGAGCAGCTCGGAGGTGCATGTGCCCTCCTGTCAGGGCAGGCAGGGCAGGGCCACAGCGGGTCCGTACAGGCAGCGGCTCACGAAATCTTGGCAGCATCGCTCCTACTTGACAGAAATGTCACACGTGACCCAACGTAAGGCGAAGAATTCTGCTTCATAAAGGAAGTGGACCTGACTTGGGCTCAAAACAGCAGAAAAACTGGGTTTAGTTTTGGTTTTGTTTTGGGTGAGGGAGCTGGAAAACAGTGTGAGCCGGAAGTCCCTTGGGCACATGGGTAAGGTTCGCTTTGATTCTAGAGGAAAGGTAGAAGAGTCCAGTGACGTCACTACCCAAAGGACACCAAGAGTTGGTTTCGACATTTTTTATTTTTTTGGAGACGTTTTTGCTATAGGGCGTGTGCGCTTGCCAGACAGAGAGAGAGAGACAGAGAGATAGAAAGCGAGAAATCACCCCCCGGGGGGATGGCCATGCCGCAATCCCTTCTCCTCCAGTCTCCTCTCGGGATCTTGGGCACACACGCACATGCGCCCGGCGTGAGTTTAAGCCACCGGGTCCGGGACTCGAACCGCGGTCAACTACATGGGTGTCCAGCGACATAGCCATTATGCTAACTGCTGGTCCCGAGTTGGTTTCGACATTCTAAGCCATCTAAGAGTTTGCTGGACAGACCCATGTGTACAGAAATGAGCAGGTGCCAATGTCTTAGAAGGACAGGTAGAAAGAAGATAACAGTAAGTTTACAGAAAATAATAGATAATTTTGCAAAAATCAAAACCCACTTCTCTCTGCCTCCTGTAGGTAACATTTCCTCTAATGTGCAGCTCATCTCAGCTCCAGGGTTACTGGATGGACACAGTCAATGACACTGTCCCAGATGGTTTCATCCTTCTGGGTTTCTCAGATAACCCCAAGCTGGAAAAGACCCTCTCTGTGGCTGTCGTTATCTTTTACACGATCACACTCATGGGAAACATCGTCATCATACTCCTGTCCCACATCGACCCCCACCTGCACACCCCCATGTACTTCTTCCTCACCCACCTCTCCTTCCTGGACCTCTGCTTCACCACCAGCTGCATCCCCCAAATGCTGGTCAACTTCTGGGGCTCCGACAAGAGCATCAGCTACCTGGGGTGTGCGGCTCAACTCTACATCTTCCTGGGACTGGGAGCTGCGGAGTGTGTGCTCCTGCTCGTCATGGCCTTTGACCGCTACGTGGCAGTGTGCCGACCTCTGCACTACGCGGCCATTATGCACCCACACCTGTGTCACAGGTTGGCATGCCTGGTCTGGGCAAGTGGGATTTTTGGCACTTTGGTGCAGTCCCCCACCACCATGAAGCTGCCCTTCTGCCATCATCGCCAGGTAGATGACTTTGTCTGTGAGGTCCCTGCACTGATCCGCCTGGCCTGCGGAGACACACGTGTGAACGAGCTCCAGATCTCGGTGGTCGGTGCCATCTTCCTGATGGGGCCACTTCTGCTCATCCTCGTCTCCTACAGCCGCATCGTCCAGGCAGTGGTGGCCATCCAGTCCCAGGAGGGGCAGATCAAGGCCTTGCGCACCTGCTCTGCGCACCTGGTGGTCGTCTTCCTCTTCTACTGCAGTGTCACTGCAGTCTACATCAGGCCCCGGAGCCATTTTTCCCAGAAGGGAGGGAAATTCCTGACTCTTTTCTACACAGTGGTGACCCCCACTCTTAACCCTCTCATCTACACCTTAAGGAACAAAGATGTGCAGGGAGCTCTCAAGAGGCTCCTTGGAAAAGACAGAACAGCAGGTGGGTAATGGGGAGCTCAAACGGGGTGGTCAGCTCTTGCCCAGGTTAGTCACTCACAGCATGAGTAACCTGTGGTATGGCACACACGGGTGACTCAACTATTGACACCACTGCTCAATGACAGTGGGTGGACCAAAAGTAAAGTCTGACACGCCATTGGTGTTACTCTTAAGTTTAAATTCAGCCAGGAGCTTTTCTTCGGTCAGGCAACAGCTGGGAAATGGAAACCCTCCAGGTGCTTTAAAAAAAAAAAAAAAAAAATGCAGCAGACCCAATTCCTAGTCCTGGGAGGACAGAAAAGGACAAAGGACAAGCATTCTTAAAACTGCTGCCTGGAGAGGCAGCCCAGGAGCAGAAATGCTGAGACCCCCTGCTTCCTGGGAAAGGCTGTGCTGATGTCACCACAGAGATGGTTCTGCTTTAGAAATGCTGGGGGATCTTGATTTAAGTTCATTCAACCTGTACTCCTAATCAACTGTCATGGCAGGATGGAAAAGTATTCCTGAGGTCAGATAAAAAAACAAAACAAAAACAAAGCAAACAGAGAAGAGCAAGATACATCCTCCAACCTCACAGCCCACCCACAGCTCCCTGCCTGCATCACCCCACACAGGAAAGACTAAGAAGAAACCAGCAAGCAAAGCAGACCCATACACACACTCCCAGCCTCATTCTGACATGGGAGGTGATACAAGTGCTAGTGTTAAACCACAAGACACCAGCTTAAAAACCAGCACACAGGGACCAGCAGGTGGTATAGCAATTAGGTTGCTGGACTCCCACATGGCCAACCATGGTTCGAATCCTGGACGTGGTGGCTTGAAAATCACGCCTGGCACATATGCATGTGTGTCTAAGATCCTGGTAGGAGAATGAAGGAGAAGGGATTGTGGCATGGCCATCCCCTCTGTGGGGTGATTTCTCACTTTCCCTCTCACTGGGTCTGTGTCTCTCTGGCAAACACACTCACCCTAAGGCAAAACATTATAAATAAATAGATAAATAAATAAAGCAGCATACATATGTGACATATGCACAACTCTTAACACTTTAAAAATAACCCAAAATGCAAATTTAAGGGAAGACAAACCTATGGCCAGCTTACGGAGCCTACCTAGTGTTTTCTGCATGTCTCTCTACTAAACACTGTGTATGATCAGAATAACAAGAAGCAGATACATAAGCGTCCTCATTCATGAAATACTCTAAGAAAAATAATAATTTCAAAATCTTTAAGATCCCCTAAAGCACAGACAATAATCCCAAAAACAGGCAAATGAGACTACATCAAACTAAAAAAATTCTGCAAAGCAAACAATGAATAGAGTAAGGAGACAACCCACAGAATGGGAGAAAATATTTGCAAACTATGCTTCAAATAAGATATTGATAACCAGAATATATAGAGAACTCAAGCAGCTCACCAGCAAAAAATTATTAACAGTAATCCAATTTTGAAGTGAACAAATGACCTGAACAGACAACTCTCCAAAGAAGACATACAAATGGCCAAAATGCTTCTAAAAAAGTGTTTAACTTCTCTTATCATAGAATAAATTCAGATAAAAACCACAATGGAGGGACCAGCAGTTAGCATAATGGCTAGCATAAGTCGCTGAACTCCCATGTAGCCAACTGCGGTTCAAGTCCTGGACCTGGTGGCTTAAACTCACACCATGTGCCCAAGATCTCGAGAGGAGAATGGAGGGGAAGGGATTGCGGCATGGCCATCCCCCATGGGGAGTGATTTCTCACTTTCTATCTCTCTGTCTCTCTGGTGAGCACACGCGCCCTATAGCAAAAATCACAAAAAAAAAAAAAAAAAAAAAAAAAAAAAACAAGAAAAAGAAGAACTGTAAATGCTAGAGAAGCCTCCCACATTGTTTGTGGGAATGCAAATTGGTACAGCCACTGAGGAAAACAATATGGAAGTTCCTCAAACACCAATAGAATTACTACATGACCCAGTAATCCCACTCCCTGGTACTTACCCCAAAAATAGGAAAGCAATCATTGGAAGGACACCATGATTATCACAGCATTATTTTTAACTGCAAAGACAAGGAACCACAATCTAAGTGCCCAAGAACTGCTGGCTAGGTTGAAAAATTGTGGCATATAATCACTATGGAGTATTATTCAGCCATAAGGAACAATGAGACACTGTCATTTGTCTCAAAGTGGTTGAATGTGGAAGAGCTACTGCTAAGTCAAGTAAGCCAGACATTGAAAGATACTCACGGTATATCCCTGCTCAATATATACTGAGTGTCTGCATTCTATGGCAAGAAAGGAAAGATTGAATATGACTTCAGGAAGCACAGGCGTAGATACCAGAGACTGTAAGGGAAGGGAGCGGATAGTAGAGGGTGGGTAGGTGGGACAATGGGAAGAAACACTTAACATACCCCAGACTAAAATTCTCTGTTGAAAATTATGCACATGGGCTTCTGGGCCTCATCTAACAAGATCTGGAAAGAGGCACTTCTTGCTTATAGTAGCTCATCTGGGCACCTAGTTTTTTGTGATCTGTTATGCCAAAGCCACCATGGGGGCAAGAAAGTGACCTGTAATGCCAAGGCCATTGCAAGGGACAAGAAAGACTCCCAGCAAAGCTGAGGAAGCCACTTGTTTAGCCTTCTGGATCCACTCCCCCTAAATCTAAGAGTGGTGGATGATTGGCCCCTGGTAAGACACTGTGTGTGTACCCAACTTGCTCTTTTCCCTGACAATGACTTAAAGTAGATATTTTCCAATATGGCAAAGTTGTAAAGGTTACTTTAGTGGAAGGTAAAGATACCAGGAACAGTAAAGTGGTTGTGTTTATATTATTTCTGGATAAAGATTCACCAAGGCAACAAACAATAAACAGTTATTTATCAATTTTTTTAATACAAATTTTATTTCTCAACATAAGCTTGATCAAATTCTAGACATTTTTATCAGGTATGCTACCAGCATTTAGACCATCACTAAAGAACCGAGGGTTCTAGGAATTCAATCATGTCACTGTACCCTGTTCTACATTATTCACTAAAGAAAATCAGGTATTCTTTAAAGATTTTTTTTTAAATTAGAAAACAAAATAAAACAAAAAATGTCAGGAAGAGCCAAATCAGGGTTGTAAGATGTAAGCTTAATGATTCCCCACTGAAACTCTTACAAAACTACCCTTAGATGAGAATAATGAAGAGAAGAGTTCAAAGGTGAAGACTCTTTGGTAAAGCTTTTCTGAGCAGTTTTCTTTTTCTTTTTTTAGAGCAAATAATGTCTTATTAGAATTGTGTGTGTGTGTGTGTGTGTGTGTGTGTGTGTGTATAAAACAGAAGGATAAATATAAAATTAAGTGTAGGTCTTAAAAATACCTTCATTCAATTTTCAAAACTTAAAACATAATTATTTAGATTGTAAGAACAACAGATACAATCTATAAAATGGTAGGAATAATAGATTCAATCTATAAAGGACATACATTTTTTTCTGCAACTTATAATGGATTCCGATACATTATCTATAGTAATTATAGTTTCTATAGAATCAGAGGTAAGAATATATTGAATATACCTGTCTAAAGCTCTAATATACTGGTCTTTTTTAATTTAAATTTCTTTTATATATTCAATCACGTGTCACTTAGCTTGCAAAGTGAATATTCTGACATGTATACATTTCTCCCCAGTCCACTTGAGTATACTATACATGTTATCTTCTACAGACAACAGCCCTTTTCTTTGTCCCATAAACGCCTTGCCTCTCTATTTTTCTCCTTAATGTTCTTCCTCAGGCTCTCCTCCTTCATCCACCCTCTTTCCACACTGTATCTGGTTATCTATAACCATGTTCTATGTTTCTATATCCTCTAGTTTCAGCTATAGAGTGCGGACACTCGGTATATATTAAATGGATCATTATTTTGCTGTCACATTTAAAACTAGTCATAAAATTACAGATTCTGAAGTTGTCCCCATGTTTTATTCAAAATGTTTTATCATTTTACATTTTGCATATGAGTTCATGATCCATTAGTTTTGTTTCTTTCTTTCTTCTATGAGCAGGAGAGACAGAGACAGGAAACGGGCACCCCAGCCAGGTCTCCACACGTCCAGGTGCTCCCAGCCTCAGCAGCCCAGGCCGGGCGCACCTGCACCTGCACCTGCACACTCAGGGTGGTTTCCAGACGTGAGTCCACAACCTCCCCACGTGGGTCAGCCCTCACCGAGCAGAGCACACACTGTCTGGCCCCCAGCGTCCATTCGAAGTTCATTTCTGCACAAACGATGAGGGTTAGGTCAGGGTCTATTTATTCCATATGTTCAATTGCTCCAGTACCATTTATTGAAAAGAATTATTTTTAGCTGCAAGTCTGAGATACGGCAAAAAGTAATAAAACCAGAAAATCCAGCCCGTGTTGCTCCCCAGGGTCTTCTGGTGACCTGCCGTGTGATTTGTCTCAGTTTTTCTCTGCTCATTTTCTTTTACTTTTTGTCCTATTTAAATAGCTTACCTTTTTTTTTTTATCATAACTTCTTAGTTTCTTTATTTTATGACTTTTTGGAAATGTGGTATCTAGAATTTATATAGTGAATTGAAAACATAGCACTTTCTATTTTTGTCTAGTAACCAATTACTCGGTGACATTTTGTCCTCTGTTACATATTAACTATTCTGAAATGTAGACAGGAAGGTCTAGAGGGCTGGTCGAGGGTGCATGAGCCCCAGCTCGGCCTGCACTCAGTGCACACACAAAGGCAATACCTTAGGGCTCCACTTCTGTGAATTTTAGTTGAAGAGTTAAATAAACACAATTATTCAAACAATAATAGTTAAATTTCCTGACCACTTATTATGCATCATATATTTTCTAATCAATCTACATTCACAGAACTATTTAATTATCACAACCTATGAGATAGATTGCTATTATTAAATTGCTATCCTTTACAGATACCCAATTGAAGTTTCTTGCCATCTGAAGTCTATGCTTGAGGCTCCAGACCAATGCTCAGCCGGCACAGCTCCAGCCCCGGCCACATGTAGCCCTAACCTCCTTGTGCTCTGCCAGAGTCCCCCCTACCACCCATCCGAAGCCACCACGTCTCCCCAGCTGTCCACCCAGCCTGGTTGATGTTAACGGCTCCTGCTCTGCCCTGAGAGACAGGTCTCTGCCCTGAGAGACAGGTCTCTGCCCCGGGCATCGCATCTTCCCAAGTGCATTGTCCCCGGCATTTGGATGCCACAGGAAAAGAGAATCTGTCTCCAGTCTTAGACAGAGAGGGGAGCAGACGTCCCTGCTCTTCGGCCATGGCAATGCTTTGTCCCCATGTCTGTCCACTTCAGAAATCTGTTAAACAGGCAGCAGGAGACTCAGAGGACAGTGATGTAAAGCCCCAAAGATCCACCCCGGGGAGTCCAAATTCATTCCTTCAACCTTAGGTATCACTTATCTGAGGTTTTCCTTGAGGAAATGAAGAGAAAGTTTCCAATTTTACTTTATTTCTTTGACCCCACTCTTCACCTTACATACCTGCTGCTAACACTCGTCACCATTTACTCTGACAGGAGATGCGTCTCGTGCCTGGTACTCACCCAGCTCCCCTTGCGCCATGTGATCCTGCACCAGTGCCAAAGGGCACTGACTCTGTCAGTAACTCTTCTAACAGAGAACTACCCTCTCTAAAGTTGCAGTAGCAAAGCTCTATAGGCTGTAACTTAAGTAACAAAACTTACTTCCTTAGAGTTCTGAGGTTGCAGTCTGAGATCCAGGTATCTGCAGGGTGGTTTCCCAAGGTCCTCTTTCCTCTGCTTGTAGACAGCCATCTTTTCTCTGCATCTCTGCCTGGTCTTTCCTCTGTGTGTGTCTGGTGTGTGTCTGTGTCCTGATTTCTTCTTCTTAGGACAATACCAGTCATGCCAGATTAAGTTCTACAGGGAATAGGCCCTAATTTTAACTTGATGAGCTTTTAAAAGCCCTCTTTACTATCTGAAGTTCATTTATTACAACATTGTTCACAATAGCAAAGATATGTAATCAGCCCCAGGGTCTACCAAGAGACAGATGAATAAAGAAAATGTGACTTATGTGTACATATCACAGGTACACGCAGCCTTAGAAAGAATATGATCCTGTCCTTTGAAGCCACATGGGCAAGCATGGAGGACATTGTGCTCAGGAAGATGAACTAAGGCCTAGAGAGAAAAAGTGCATGTTCTCGTTCATATGTGGGAACGAGAAATCACCTCGTAGGGCTCAAAGCAAGAATCGTGGTTACCAGAGAGGCTGGGAAGGGGAGAGGAAGGCAGGGATGGGGAGACATGGGTAACTGGTACAAAATTACAGTCAGAAACTAAGAACAAGTTCTACTGCCCTATAGAACAATAGGGCAGTATAAGTAACAATAATGTATATTTCATAACAATTGAAAGAGAGGATTTTGAATGCTCTCAACACAAAATAATGATCAACATTTGAGATGAGGGGATTGTGATGGCTGTGATTTCATCATGATGCATTGCACTCGCAAACTGAAAGTCACACTATACCCCATAAATATGTATAATTATTATAGGCCAATCAAAAATAATAATAATTTAAAAACCCCTCTCCAAATACAGTCAAATTCTGAAGTGCTGGGGGTTAGGACTTCACCATAGGACTTTTCTGGGGACGCGGCGGAGAGCAGCTGGGCACAGTGTGGTTCTGAGCACATGAAGATGCCTCACACGATCGTATTAACATAATTGTCACCGACATCACTGCTGTTTATGGTGGTGACAGGTGCTGTGGTTTGAATGTGCCCTAAAACTCATGTGCTAAGGTTTGGCCCCATGGCAGTGAGACCTGGCAGGCGAGGCCGTGGACGCACCACCTCCATAGGAGGGAGAGCGTCTCCGCTCTGTGGGAACAGGTCAGTCCCGGGATGGCCCAGCTCTCCCTGATGTTCCTGATACAGCACAGACAGTGGGGAGGCAGACAGAGGCCAGCACCAAACTCTTGAACCTTCCAGAATTGTGAGCCAAGTAGACCTTCTTTATGAATTTCCCAGGCTGGAGGCAGTAAATAGTGTAGCGGTAACATTGCTGGACCCCCCACATGGCCGAGCACAGTTTGAGTCCTGGACCTGGTGGCTTTAAATTCACTCTGGGTACATGTGGGTTCGTGCCCAAGATCCTGGGAGGAGAATGAAGGAGAAGGTATTGTAGTGTGGCCATTCGCCCTAGGGGGTGATTTCTCATTTTCCCTCTCACTGTCTCTGTCTCTCTCTGCTGAGAGGATGCACCCTGAGGCAAAAACCTCTTTAAAAAAAGGAGAAAAAGAAAAAGAAAGAAAAAGAAAAAGAAAAAATAATCTGCCCAGTCTGATTTAACAATGCAATGATGAACTAAAACAATAGTGAAGACAAAAACTAAAATTTAGAACACATATGTCCATTAAGAGAGTTATGAAGGCTGGGAGTAGCAGTTGGCATAACGGCAATGTCACTGGACTCCCATGTAGTAGACCGTGGTTCGATTCCCAGACCCGCTGGCTTAAGCTTACGCTGGGCGCGTGTGCTTGTGTGCCCAAGATCCCGAGAGGAGAACGGAGGAGAAGGGATTACGGCGTGGCCATCCCCCTGGGGGGTGATTTCTCGCTTTCTGTCTCTCTCTCTTTCTGGTGAGCGCATGCGCTCAGTAGCAAAAACCTCTCAAAAAAAAAAAAGAGAGAGAGAGTTACGGTGGGAGTCGATGACTGAGGGCAGGTGCTATGTGAGACGCCAGACCTGGTCTGAAAGCTCTCTGTCCCCAGTTAGACCTGAAGGTCTGCTTCTCCTCACCCGGTGGGAAGGGAAGGACTGCAGTCTAAACATGCGCCATCGGGAGCCTCCTCTCTCTGGTAAGTGTACATGACCTCTGGCAACAACAACAAAAAATCTAATACCAATTCTTCTCAAAGGCCTCCAAAAAACTGAAGAGGAAGAAATACTTCTAAACTCATTTTCCAACACCAGCATTACACTGATACGAAAGCCAGACAAGGGCACTGCAAGAAAATGAGCCAAGGGGCCAAGGTCACTGATGAACTCGGCTGCGAAGTCCTCAGGACAGTCCTCACGTGCTGCTCTCCACAGCCTCAGAAGGCTCAGCCCAGCACAGCTCTGGGGCTGGGGCTGACCTCAGGGTGCCAGGACAGCTCAGCACGCACAAATCAATAACGAGGTCCGGACGTCGTCAGAGCGAAGGAAGGCCCACACACGATCATTTGACAACGTTAAATACCCTTTTAGGATGAAAATTCTCAACAACGTAAATATAGAAGAAATGTTTCTTAACACAATAAAGACCACATATGACAAGCCACAGCCAACATGATTTCAAATGAGAAAAAACGTGAAAGCTTTTCCTCTAAAGTCAGGAATAAGATAAAGATGCTCATTTTCACTATTTCTTTCAACACAATTTGGGAAGGTCTTGGTCAAAGCAATTGGAAAGAAAGGGAAAACAAAAAAGGGGGAAGTAGGGAGGAGAGAAAGGGGGAGGGAGGAAGGAAAGAAAGAGAAAGAAATGAGGAAGGAAGGCAGGAAAAGAGAGTGAGGAAGAAAGGAAGAAGACAAGCAAGCATCCAAGTGAGAATAGAAGTAAAATCGCCTGTTTGCTGCTGACATCATTTTATACAGATACAGAAAATTCTAAACAGTCCATCAAAAAAACTGTTAGAACTAATCAAAGAATTGAGTAAAGTTGTAGGATACAAAATTATCCACATAAATTGGTAGCGTTTCTATACAGAAATAATAAGATATCTGGAAAAGAAAATGATCCTCTGTGGGAGCCGGGGCTGGCTCCCCGCCCAGCCTAAGGTCACAGGTCTGGCAGCGCCTGTAACCCTCACCCCAGGGGCTGAGGACGGAGCTTGAGGCAGGGGCAACGCCCAGAACCCACCTGAAAACGCCCAGAACCCACCTGAAAATCAGCTGGGGTGCTGGCAGGTCTGTAGCCCAGCTGGGAGACTGAGGCAGTAGGCAACACAGCAAGACCATCTAAAACACAGGCGTCGGGAGGGTGGATAAAGTAACTGTAATACAATGTTCTCCACACACACACACACACACACAAAATCACAACAATAAAAAAAATAACTAACTTTAGATCCAAAGACTCTAAAGAAGTAAGTGGAGTGTAGAGAGAGGAAAACATATAATACAAAACTCAAACAGTAAACCAGAGAGGGCTGTAGAGGCTGAGTTGATGTCAGGTAAAATAGACCTTAAGGCAAAACGTCACTACAGCGAGAGCATTTTAAACCGAGGAAGAGCCACTCGGAGCAGACCGCGCCGGACTAACGGGCTCCCCGCGCCGCGGCCCCGGTGCTCGCGGGTGCTCCTGCGTTCCTCTGCAGCCCGAGAGTGCCACTCGGAATCTCCCACAACTCAAAACTGAGGCAGAGCCAGAAAGACAGCAAGGGAAAGTAACCTCTCCCAAGCCGCGTCTGTCCCCAGGCTACCAGGCCGACGGAGAAGTCCCCGAATCCGTGGTCTCTGCCCTGCAAATTAAAGTAAAGGTGGCCAGCAGACAAGCCAGCACCCTGGGTTCCATCTCTACTCACCACAAACGCCCTGGGTGCCACCAGGGCTAACGCTGGTCGGCTGGAGGGAGCCGGGCTGCGGGCCCGGGAGAGCCTCCTGTCGGCCGCCGCAGAGGCGCGGTGCAGGCCACGTTCCGTGGCCGCGGGGCCGAATTTCTGGCCAGCTCTTTTTTTATTCATTTAATTTTCCCCACATTCAGTCACTGTGTATCATTACAGCAAAACCAAGCGTGTCCATCACCGACCTCCATAGCCGGGATCTCGTGGGGTCTCCTCCCAGGCTCGGCCGCAGGACCCGCGAGCAGACCTGGGCTCGGAGCGCCCTCTGGTGCTCAGAAGGGGCAGCGACTCTGCAGCCCACGGGCAGGGCCTACGCGGACACGCCCCGGAAAGACCCGGCGGGCCCAAGCCTCCAGCACAGGCCCAGGGCAGGACAGGCGTCCGTCAGTCCGTAGGGAGAGCCTCGTGTTCCCACCGGGGCCCAGCCTGTGGCTAGTGTTAAGGCGGTGGGGTCCTACGTGGCCGGCTGTACCGTTGGGGTCCTGGACCTAGTGGCTCCAAAAACACTCAAGGCACAGATACCAAGGGGCCCGAAGTCCTTATGGGAGAGAAGAGACGGAATGCGGAGTGGCCGTTCCACGTGGGGTGCCCCCTCAGTTCTCTGTCTCTCTCTGGTGAGTAAAAAGTCAGCTTGCTCAATCCCCTGAAAATCTGCACAGGATTCCAGTTTGCGTTGGGGCCTGGCACTGTCACCTCGCTGGATCTTCCCACCCACATGCCACATCCTTCTGCTTACGTCCTCCGTTGCGTGATTTTCACACGCTCTCGGACATACTTCAGATATGTGATCATGGTATTGCTATGACTTATCAGGATCTTCATTATTTTAAAGTGCAGGTACTTAGGAATGCTGTTAATTGTTTTAATTTTTAAATTTCTATTTGGAAAGAATGTAATATGTACGAAAAGGTGTAAGACTAAGAATAGTATAAAGAATACTCCCATAACCCCACCCCCCCGCCCTGTCCAGTGTCAGCCTCGACACTGACGTTCTTGGGGAATCCAGCCTTCCTCCCCTTCTTAGCAGAAACTCCTCATGTAGAGTTTTTCTGGTGTTTCCTGACGACCAGATTCTGGGTACCCATCTGAAGCCAGAATCTGTATGTGTACTGCTGCTCTCAGAGTGTCTCATCTGAAGCGAGCAGCAGCTGCCCTCTTCATGGCGTCTCCGTCACGTGGGCGAGGCGTTGCCGGTCCATGCACCCTGAATTCCTATTGCCTTCTCAGGTCGAAAGCCCTCTGTGAGAACACAAGTGAAAACTCCTTATTGAAATGTCCTTTTAGATGAAGTTCGACACATTTTCAATCACATTATTTACCCAGACTGTCAAAGCCTGAGTGTCAGGATGACCTGGGTGTCAGTGCTACTCAACGGACAGGCGAAGAGCTTGCACCAGAACACAGATCCCTGCTATTTCCTTTATTAGGCGAGTTGGACCATTTTTAAATCAGCCTATCTAAAAAGCAAAAGGACTGATTCACATTCTCATATCAACACCTCAGTAGCAGAGGGCCTGATGACTTACAGAGGAAGAACTGTTTCCATCCTGAGCAATCTCAAGAATTATCCATATGTAGTAAAGTAATAAAGGAATATTTACTCACGATTGCATTCTGTGTGAAGCACAGTAGATTAACTGTCCCTCAGATGGGGTAAATCCAGGAAAAGTTGTTATCAATGAAAGGCAAGATGCATTTTTAATACCTTCTTTTTTATTAAATAATTTTATTAGAAAATACAAGTGTTACAAAAATAAAAATAAATAATTAGCTGCCACAAAATTACATTATGTCTTGTCAACTAGTTCTATATTACAGTCAGTTAATAGAAAGATAGCAAGAATAACATAAATAGAAGTAAAGAGAGCAAAGAAGGGAAAAGATAAAGTTAGAGTAAGAAGGGAAAAGACGGAAGAATTTACTGGATGAGTTAATTACACGAGGTCAGTCAGAGGGTGACTCGGGACCGGATGGCCTGAAGCACGGAGCCTCCACTGGATAGAGAAGCACTTCCTCTTCCCATCACGCCTGGGTGTCAGGGCCGGGGACACTGGTGTCAGCACTGCCTTTTCCATCCCTACCAAGAAGGTTCGAAGACGAGGGTCAACTCAGGCCTTTCTTCTTGAAGGGCTTCTAATGCGCATTTTGTCTCATAATTGAAGTACATTTCACACAACCTGTCAAAGCAAATAGAGGACCTTGGGTTATACTCTTCAGAAAACTCAGTTTTTGGCTTTAAAAATCTCATCTTCTCATTTCTCTTAACCTCAAACATCTCTAAGTGTAGAAATGCAGAGCTTCGTGTTCAATGTGGCTTATGTTTTATTTCCAACCTTACAGTTTGAACAATTTTAACTATGCATAAAAATTGGGAGGCCAGGATAATGACTCTCCATGTGCCCATTCCCAGCCTTGAAAATGAGAAGAGCTCCTGGCCAGCCTCGCCTCGTCTGCCCCCTCGCTTCTCCCACCATTGGATTCTTTTAAACACCGCGTTTCTAGGCAGCGTATTCATGCTGAGAACACTCACTCTGCAAGCTGTAATGATGTACAGTGGTTGAATGTATAATAAACAAACTATGGAAGGAAAAAGACAAAGAGTGAAAAAAAAGTCCAATCTGCAAATGTCATCATGTTCTGACGTGCTGGGAGAGAAATGAATGATGACAATAAAACAGTATTTCATACTTCTGTAAGTACTTCAATGTGTGAATAAATATTTCATTGAATAAAGCAGTATTTAAAAACATTAATATAATGTCACTATCACACCACAAATTATAATAATTCTTAATATTATTATATATTCAATAAGTGTTTATATTTACTCTAACGTCTTACAGATTTTTTTACATTATGTTCAATTAATCAGGAGTCATATAAAGTCTGCACATTGTATTTGCTTGATATGCTTTTCAAATCTTTTTTGATATAAGTTTTTCCTCATTTTATTAGTTTTTCTTACAATATAACTAAGTAATCAGATAATTTGCCCTGCATCATTTCTTTTCTTTTTTTTTTTTTTTTTTTTTGCTATAGGGTGCGTGTGCTTGCCAGACAGACAGAGACAGAGAGATAGAAAGCGAGAAATCACCCCCCCAGGGGTGATGGCCACGCCACAATCCCTTCTCCTCCATTCTCCTCTCAGGATCTTGGGCATGCACGTACATACACCTGGCGTGAGTTTAAGCCATCGGTTCCGGTACTCGAACCGCGGTCGACTACATGGGAGTCCAGCGACATAGCCATTACACTAACTGCTGGTCCCCCCTGCATCATTTCTAACAATCTTAATTTGGTTAATTTGATCTTAATTTGATCTTTTGGGCTGAGTGTTTTTCCTCAAAATTCATTTATTGAAGTCCTAACCCCTGAAGCGATGGTATTTGGAGACAGGACCTTCGGGAGGTAGAGTGAGATGATGTTATGAGCACAGGCTCTCCCGACAGGACCAGGGCCCTTGAAAGAGAGGCCCTCATCATGGAGCACATGAATACTGAAGGGAAGAGAGTTCCCGGCAGAGGGAACAGCAACTGCCAACCTGCAGAGATAACAGCATTTTTATAAAACAGCAAAGAGACCACTGTGCCAGAGCAGAGTGAGCAAGGCTCAGCAGGAGGTGAAAGTGCACGCTCAGCAGGGCCAGGTTCCTTGTGGCCTCAGACCTGCCATGACTTTGCAGCTCAGATTAAGAGCGTGGTGAGAAGTCACCGGAGGACACTGCCAAAGTGCGGTGGCTGGATCATGCTGAATTCAGCAGCACCCTTTGTCTGCTGTGTTCAGAGTGAAGACAGGACGGCCCTTCAGAATGCCTCCATGCACATCCGGACAAGAGACAATGGTGCCCAGAGCCAGAGTTGGGGCCCGGAGTCAGCAGGGAGTGGTCAGGGGTGGAGACAGAGAAGGTAGCGCTCACAGGACGTACTGACAGACAGATGTCGGTGAAAGAGGGAAGAGACATAGAGATGCACCAGGACTCTTCTGGCCTGAGTAATTAGGAGCAAACTGGCATGGACAGATGAGGAAGAAGCAAGCTTCAGACAGAGGGGGATTACATGGGTTTAGATGTGGACACTTGGAGTTTGGAATGCTCATTAAATTCCAGTGGGACTGGAATTGGCAGATGGCATAATGGTTGTCACTGGACTCCCACGCAGTTGACCACAGTTTCAGTCCCAGACCCAATGGCTTAAAACTCACACTGGACATGTGTGCATGCGTGCCCAAAATCCTGAGAGAATACTGGAGAAGGATTGCCGTGTGGCCATCTCCCCAAGGCGTGATTTCTCGCTTTCTGTCTCTCTGGTGAGTGCACACACCCTACAGCAAAAATCTCTCTAAAAAACAAACAAAAAATCCAGTGGGACAGCCAGACAAACATTCTGACATTGACTTCACGGAACATAATTTGGGGCACATACTTGGTAAAGCCAGAAGCCTAGACAGTTTGAAGGAGGGAGAAAGTGTGGAGAAGAATAAGCCCAGTGACCAAGCTCTGAGGATCTAACACGTAAGAGTCAAGGTGATAAAAAGCCAACAGAGGAGACTGAGCAGAAAGAGCTGGTAACACTCTCACTGCCCAGAGGTCAAATGAGATGCTGAGAGGCAGGAACATGTCCAGAGGCACAGTGCTGTGGGGACTGGAGTCTGGTGTCCTAGGTGGAGCAGGCCAAGCGATTCAGGAAACGGTGAAGTGAGGAGGGAAGGTAAGGGGTGGATGTGGAGTTGACAGGTGAAGAAGGAGTCCCCCTTCATGTGGCACACATAAACAAGTGACCAGAGCCAGGAGAGCCCTGGGGTAGTCAAAGAACTAAACAGGAAGAAGACACCAAGGAGGAGAAGACAGACAGAGATTCAGGGACACCAGCAAGGTCTGAGATGGAGCTGAAGTTAGTCTGTTGTGAAATTCTGGACAACGCCCCATGCCCATCACTAACACTGGCTGGCATTCTGGACAACACCCCATGTCGCTAACACTGGCAAGTCCAAGATTTTCCATTGTAAGATAAAAGGGAAGCCAGCTGTTGGTGTAGAGGATGAGACTGGATCTCACATGGCCAAATGACAGTTCAAGTCCTAGACCCAGTGGCTTGGGAACACATGTGGCATGTATGAGTGCACCCCAAATCCCAAAAGAAGAATAGAGGAGAGGGGATTGCAGCACCCCATAGGGTGATCTCTCTGTCTCTAGCAAGCACACACACCCTCTGGCAAAAGTAAATAAGTGAATAGGGACTACCACAAATTAATGTCTGAATTTGCTTCATGAAATGACAGGAAGGAGGCCTTGCAGAACAAACCAGCAGCTTATACAGCTCTTAGTGACAACACAATGACACAGCTTCCTCCAACGCACCCCATTGCTTAGGTCTTCTCTCAATTTGTCTGTGTTCTGCTATGAAGATCTACCTGCCTGTCTGCAAGGCAGCAAAAGCAGCTTTCAATGATGCAATTGCAAAGCTGGATGCCTGAGTGAGAAAGACTAGGACTCTGCCCTTGCCATTCAGTGCTATGGGGTGTGTGTCTGTGTGTATGTGTGTGTGTGTGGGGTGAGGGGGTCCAGCGCCGCGGACCTCAGAGGGAGTGCTATGGGGTGTGTGTCTGTGTGTATGTGTGTGTGTGTGTTGGGGGGGAGGTCCAGCGCCACGGACCTCAGAGGGAGTGCTATGGGGGATCAACAGCAGGTGAAGAGCGGAGCAAGGGCACTGCAGAGCGTGAAGACAAGGACCTGCAAAAAATAAAGTCACCAGACAGACCACCACACTCCTGTCCCACCCCTTGAGGACCACCAAATGGGGCCTTTGCATTTGGTCTCAGAACTTAGGTCCCTTCCTTGTTGTTTGTCCTATTTTTCAAACGGTTCCCAAAAGTCCCTAAAGGCAAGAGTGCATCTCTGTGATCTCACTGGTCCCCGCTGTCAGGCTCAGTGAGGCCCCGCAGGGCTATCCCAAGGCACCAAGGCACCGCCGTGCTGTCTCCACGCCAGCTGTGGCCAGAGCCCATCGGAACTGAAGCCCATCACGTCTGAAGCCATCATACTTTGGACGATGAAGAGAGGCTGTCACACCGCGAGAGCCCATGAAGAGTCACTTTTTCTTTTCTAACTATTTACACCGAATTTTATACCAATCTTTAAAATGAATCAGGTAGTAGGCTTGAGGTGGTTAAAGGTTGTCGGGAGTTCATTGTAAGGGTTTTGCTGGTTGTCGTTTTTTGTTTGTTCTGTCTTTCAAACTGTAACGATAATGGTAAACGCTGCTGAAAAGCATGGACCTAGTAAAGTCTAATGATCTGTGACTGCTCACTTCTGCCTCCTTTCACTCTCCTCTGCAGCACGTTAGTGTTGGAGATGGTATGGAAAAGCTGCACACGTGTTCAAGTCTTCGTGTCTTCTGCTTCCCTGGGTCCCCCTCCCTCTATTCCTCCCGTTTGCTTGCTCAGCCTCCATGGTTCGGTGTGTGTAACTAGAAGCTAATTTATACCACTGGGCATCTGATTGGGGCCACAGACAGACTGTATGTTCTTACTAAAACGCAGCATGCAATTAACATTGAGCTAAGAAAAAAGGGAAGAAAGAGTTGATGAAGCAGAAGACCCAGAGGGCTTGATCCTAAAGCCAGCAATGAAAACGTCTTAAGTGAAAAGTGTGACACTGTGGCTGACAGAAGTCTTGAGACACTCAGGGAAGCTTTTGCTGGAGAGGTAATGAAAGACTGAGTGGTGTGCTGGACACAGAAGAGAGCCAGCATCCGCACTGCACCACTGAATTTTAAGAAATTTTTAATCAATGTTTCTGAAGCACCCTTTTGCATTTAGAAATCCTGAGAAACGAGACTAACAACATCTCCCTATCTAAAGACCCTGATCTGCAACCAGGATGCATGGCCAAGCCCTCTGAAGTACAGTCTATGAATAGATGTATGACCCTACTTGACAACCTCATTAGAAACTGATTCTTTCAGGAATACAGACGGAAAGTCTTCACACTCAACCGAACTTCGGTTATTCTAAACATCTGGGCTGTGCTGAGCATGCGGTTTACAGCCCTAGTAGCCTTTTGTTCTCTAGGACACATGTGCTTGCTAGGGAGAGAAAGAGAGAAAGAGAGAGAAATGACCCCCCAGGGGGTTGGCCATGCTGCAATCCCTTCTCCTCAATTCTCCTCTTAGAGCTTTGGGCATGCACACACACATGCCCGGCATGTATTTCAAGCCACCAGATCTATGATTCAAACCATGTGGGATCCAGCTGCCCTATCCCCATGCCACCTGTGGCCCTAACCCTGAAAGCCTGTTAAACAACACTGCAACAATGGGCCACCCACCTATCCCTGAGAGTGCCAGCGAAGCCAGAACCATCTTGGACTTTGGCAATTGATTGACTTTTCCTTAGAACTCAGAATCCCAGAACAGGAACCTTGCAGAGGACACTTACTGCAGGCTTTGGAGGAGGCAGTCCCCATGCTTCAGAACTTCACATAGCATCGTGACGCCCAGGTCGCCCAAGTCGTTGTTTCCCAGGCTCAGCTTTCGCAGGCTCTGGGTGGAAGTTAAAAGTGTGCAAAGGTCCCAGCAGCAGCGTGACGTGAGGTTGCAACTGTCTAATCTGCAAGAAATGAGTGATTTGATTGAAAGGAAAATGTCCTCTTAGCCATACTCACAGGCCCCCAGATCTTAGCCTGCCTTGTTTCAGATAAAGAAGCACATTAACTAGCTTGAAACAACTCTATATGCCAATAGTTATTTCTCTTTTTTAAATGAGAATATTTTCTTTAAGTCTCTGTATTGTGAAGATCAAATTAGTAACAGTGGTTTATGAGTTGATTTCTCCCAAATTTTGTTTATTCCCTCAAATTTCCCTAAAACACAAGTGCCACAAACCAATCCCACAGATTGTCCTGCGGTTCTTTCCCCATGTCCCCTCTACCGGCAGCCCACGTGGTCCCATCTCAGCAGTAACCCAAGGGACTTACTCTAAGAACTGGAGCTTGCAGTTGGGGTGCGAGAGACCCTCACAGAGGCGTTTGACCCCCACATCTCCAAGAGCATTGCCTCTTAAGTAAAGGTGTGTGAGATTCTGATTAGCACTAAGAGCCAGTGACAGAGCCGAACAGCAAGCCGATGTGAGGCCAGAATTCACCAACCTGTGGAAGAAACAGAAAATAATCTTCAACACCCAGCTTCCCCTGAATACCGCGAGCTGCTTCAGCATGGGCCCTCGTCCTGTCTGAGCAACTGGACTACCAGGCGAATGTTGGGAGCCCATGTGGGCACACTCTCAGACGACACAGCGCCCTTCCCTGAGTCTCACAGGAGTGACGGATAACCTCTCAGCTGCACTTTGCTTGGCCAGTGTGACAGAAAGAGAAAAGCAAAGTGACCAGGTCTGACTCCGTCGCCCTTTATCCTACACACATTTCCACTGGCCATGGAGGTCCCCAGCCTCCCCTTTTCCCAGAGAAGCACCCCTGTTGTCTCTGACTAGCAGTGTCTCAACACTGCAGAGAAATGTCTTTGGTTCTTACATCAGCCAGGTGAGGTGGCAATGCATCTTTAACTATAAGTACTTTTTACAGATTAGAAATCGAAGACTCATGAAATCACGTGTTTCTCTCTAAATCAGGGAGCAGGTTTTTGGTAGAAAGGGGACCCTGAATTCGGCTTTCATCTCCTGGTCCGTGTCCTCTCCATGCCCCTTGCCCCTCTCTCTCTTTCTTCTGCTCAGCAAAGGGTGTCTCACAGCATATGAGTTTGCATTAAATTCAGTGGAATTGGAATTTTTGATATACAATTCTTGGATCAAGTTGAACACATTCAACACACCACAAGAGCTTGAAGAACTCTGAAATAGATACTGTGCCACTCCTGCAGATGCTGCTGGGGCGGCGAACGGTGCATAGACAGGCACGCACACTCAGCATTCAGCAGAGCCTTGCCTTACGGGCATGTCCTGTGGCTGCATCCCTTCCTGCAAGGTGTGACCCGTCAGTGTCAGAGCTGGCAGGAAAGACTGCAGTCCTCTGTGGCCTCACTGAATGATTGCAAACCAGATGCTGCATCATCTTTATCACTTTTCAATTAGAAAAAATGAAGAACAGGACAATTACTTAAAGAACAGAAGTTTCCTAGATGGACAGTGGAAAGTGGGAGAGTGAGGGAAACCCTGCAGGGAAAGGAAGGGAGTGTGCAGGAGTGAGGAAGAGTAAATGAGCCAGCCAGGCTCTTAGAAATAAAAACTAACTCTAAATGGAATGGAAGATGTGGGGTGAGAGAAGGCCACGTTGGAGGTAGCCAGGCATGACAGAGACGTGCCAGCTTCACTCTGCTTCAGAGAACTTGGGAATGTTTTTGAACAAAGACTCAAATCTGTGTTTTACAAAGTTCCCTCTGGCGTTATGGGGGGAAGAAATGGCAGGTGTACAGAGCCGACAGGAAGAGAGCTCAGGACTGCCCTCTGTTTACCTGCCGGCAGCCTCTGGAACATCCCGCTGTCCGAAAGGCAGGAAGGCGTGAGTGACAGTGGGTCAGAGACAGGGTGGCAGGGGTTACCACAGCAGAACCCAATCTGCACATGCCCAGTATGTGGCACTTGTGTAACTCTGGGGTGGACCCAGAGTGGGGACAGAAGATATACAAAGAGCCGAAAGTCTAAGAAAAGAAAATTCAACTCTACCTAACAAAATATAATATGCTTAAAAGTTCTGATGGCATCAATTCCTCTCATAGGTATCTACCTCAAAAGAAATACATGTACATTAGATTCTGTATATAAATATGCCTTTGCAGAGTTGTTTCTAATGGTAAAAGATATAAACTTATCCAAAAGTTCATCATTCGATGAGTGACAGGGGAACTTGGGACAGAGGTAGTCACAGGGAGAGGCCACACAGAGATGAAGGCAATGACTAAGGTGCCTCACCTGGAAGCCACACAGTGCTGAAGACTGACAGCATAATGCAGATGCTGGGGACAGCACACAGACTCTTCCCACGGCTCAGGAGAAGCCCAGCTGCTGACACTTCAACCTCCAGAAATGAAGAGAATATATTTCTTCTATTTAAGTCACTATCTCTGTGGTACTTAGTTGTAGCAAATTAACACAGAGAGACTATTAGGATGGATACAGATGAAGGCTGTAATACAGGAAATCAAAACCTCCCTTGAAAGTCTTAAAAGCAGATTAGATTATGTAGAAGATTGAATCTCAGTTGTAAAAGACAGAACCTCTGACCTAGAACAAGTCACCAAAAAGACTGAGAAAATAACACAAAAAATGAGAATATTTTACAAGTAATACCAGATACCATTTAGATGCCGTAACATCTGGATAATGAGTATCCCAGAAGGTGAAGAAACTAATCAGGGCAATGATAATCTAATCCATGACATCCTGGAAGAAAACTTTCCAAACCTAGAGAGGCACTCAAATAGCCAGACCCAAGAAATATAAAGGACCTCACATAGAATCAATCCAAGAAGATCTTCTCCAAGGCACATCATAGCCAGATTGACCAAAACCACAGACAGAGACAAGATACTAAAATTGACAAGAGAGAAACGTCAAGTTACTTACAAAAGATATCCCATCAGGCTAACAACGGACCTTACATCAGAAATGATGTAAGCAAGGAAAGAATGGGAAAATATATTCAAAATGTTAAAGGAAAAACAATTTAAACCAAGAATACTATGTCTGGCAAGATTATCCTTCATATGGGAAAAAAAGCCCAAAACATTCTCAGATAAGCAAAACCTGAAGAAATTTACCAACACCAGACCAGTTCTTAAAGAAATTCTCAAGGGAGTGCTATATCAGGAAAACTAAAATCACACAGAAATAAGAGAACAAAAAGTGACCAAGAAAAAGGCCATCTTAATGTAGGGACAAATTCAGAAATATCAATAATAATGTTGAATGTTAACTTCCAGGATTTAAGTGGACACATTAGATGACAGTAACACTGCAAATTCAACAGAAGAGGGGTTACATAAGACTGAATTGGTGAAATAGAATTCTATGACTCTCATCTAAAACATTACTGATTTTCCTCTTTGATTTGTCTTCCAGATTTAAGGATTTTGGTTTTCTTTTGAGTTGTTGATAGGTTCAGCAATTTGTTAAGCAATTTTTTTTCTTAATTGAAGAACTTTTCTCTCTTCCTCACACCTTTGCAATTGGAAAATATTTGTGAGCATTCTTATTTTGTTGCAGAATGGTTGTTTGCTTAAGTTCAATAATACAATAGTATCTGTTGCCTTACATCAGAAATTGAGTTCTTATGGGGCGTTCTGCAAATAACAGACCAAATTGAGATTAACCTAATTTCTTTTACAAATAAGTTAGTTTATACCTCTCTTTAGTAAAAGGGGGAATGGAGAGAGAAAAAAAATTACAGTAGAAAATTACAGTGCACTTGTCACTATATTCTAGCTTTGTCCATATATTTAGTTTAAGATCTTTTGTGAATCAATAAAATGTGGGGAAAAAAGTTTAGTATGAAAGGGAGGGTGAGGGGAAAGGGAAAGGAAAAAAAAAACAAGTAAAAGTATGCTTAATTGACAAAAAATGAGAAGCTATTTGCTGATGATAATGTATATAGTAGTATCTTTGTCTTGACTAACATGCATGGTATTTGTGCTGGAAAAAGAAATGTTGTACCTTGCAAAGATATGATTAAATGTAAATAAATATGAAAAAAAGAAAAAAAATGATGGATAGGTGGGTGGATAGATGGACAGATAGACAGGTAGATGTTCATGTATAAGTGTCTGAAATTTGGGGGGACTGTTGTAAATGCCTCTCTCAGTGAAGCATCCACTTCTCACATCATATACCTATATTATTTTATATGTTTTTACTGTTTTATGTTGTTTCTTCTTGGTGTAATAACAAGTTCATTACCAATATCTGGACTTGAGATGTATTTGGGGAAGCCATCTGTTAATAGGGTTGTTGGTAAGCCTGAGAGATATTTGAGAGATCCCAAGAAGTGCAAACACATTTAGTAGAAAATAAAACCAAGGGGCCAACAGATGGTATAGTAGTTAAGGTGCTGGACCCCACATGGCTAACTGTGGTTCAAATCCCAGACCCAATGACTTGAAAATTATGCCAGGCACATGTGCATGCATGCCCAAAATCCCGAGAGGAGAATGGAGGAGAAGGGATTGTGGTGTGGCCATCCATGGGGTATTTCTCACTTTCTTTCTCTCTCTTTCTCTTTCTCTCTCCCTCCCTCCCTCCCTCTCCAGTGAATGCATGCATCCTATAGCAAAAAATCTCTCCCCAAACAATAAAAAATAAACAAATTCATTCATTAAATTAAAAAATAGAAAACAAAGCCAACAGTGAAATCCCCAGATTACAAGAAGAGTAGACAGGGCAGTCTCTAGGAAAGGGGAGCCATAGAATTAGATGGGAAGATTGATAGTGCCCTGAACACAAGAGGGGAAGGCCCTCGGGAGGTGATAAACAGGTAGTAGCTGACACAGGGCTGGGAAGGATTTGCAAGTCTGGAACTGGGACTATGAGGCCGAGCATGTGCCTGTGTGCTGGGCCTCCTCACTTTTGTGGGCTTTGCCAGGGATGCTCTTCCCTGGACCTTCACAGCTCACGCCCCAATCGTGCCCTTCAGTGCTGTTCTAGGGCCATTTACTCAAGAGGCTTTTGCCAAACTGGGCAAAGAATAAGCCTAGTGCTACTCCAGGGATCATCCTAGCCCTTACGTACTGTGATTTAGCTTTGTTCATCTGCCATCTATTGCTTGTCATCCCCTATAAAAATATAAGGTCAGGGCCAGCAGGTGGCATAGTTAGTGAAGTGTTAGACTCCCAGATGGCCAACCACAGTTCAAGTCCCAGACCTGGTGGCTTGAAAAATCATATTGGGCATGTGCGCGTGCATGCCCAAAATCCCAGGAGAGAGACCAGAAGATGGCATGATGGCTATGTCGCTGGACTCTCATGTAGTTGACCACAAATCGAGTCCTGGACCCAGTGGCTTAAATTCATGCCAGGTGCATGTGTGTGCGTGCCCAAGACCCTGAAAGGTGAGTGGAGAAGGGATTGTGGAGTGGTCTTCCCCCGCTGGGGTTGATTTTTTGCTTTCTGTCTCTCTGTCTCTCTCTGTCTTTCTGGTGAGTGCACATGCCCTATAGCAAAAACCTCTCAAAAAAAAAAAAAAAAATTCCAAGAAGAAGAATGGAAAAGGAGTGACAGCAGCATAGCCATCCTCCCTGGGGTTGATTTCTCACTTTCCCTTTCACTGTCTTTTTCTGTCTCTCTCCAATGAGAACAAGTGCCCTATGGCAAAAACTTAGGGAAAAAAAAGTAAAAATAAAAATGTAGGGTTGGCCCTATAGCCTAGTGGCGAAGGGAGCTGGATCCCATATGACTGACCATGGTCCTGGCAGCTTGAAAAACATGCTGGGCACAGGTGTGTACGCAAAATCCTGGCAGGATGGAGAATGAAGAAGGGACTGCAGGGTGACTAAGCCTCATGGGGGGGGTGGTGGGATGCATTTTCTCTCTCTTTCTGTGAGTGCACAAGCCCTCTAGCAATTAAAAAAGAGAAGAAGGAAGGAAGGAAGGAAGGAAGGAAGGAAGGAAGGAAGGAAGGAAGGAAGGAAGGAAGGGAGGGAGGGAGAGAGAAAGAAGACGACAGAAAGAGAAGAAAGAAAAAGAATGCTTGTGAGCACAGGGCCCTGGTCTGTTTTACTTGTTGCTATTGGCACCGTAACAGAGGCCCAAAGTCCCTGAAAACAAAAGGGCCAGACCGTGTCACTGAACAGACCAAGCGTGACCGAAGAGCCCTGTCAGGGGAAAACTCAGAGCCCGGGCTGCAAACTTCTTCAAGGAAAGAGACCATGATACCCGATGAGGGGATAGGTGTGAGGAATTGTTAAAGCTTTGTGAAAATGTACTGGTTGCTAATTATGAATTAATGAATTATTCCTCAGGAAAGACCTTTCTCACTAGATTTTTTCAGACACTGATCTGGTTGGGACTTATATCAGTAATGTGAATGAAGACATGAACAGTTTGCTTTCTGTATTTATAGATAATATTGACAGAATCAAGATTTGAATGTGCCTAGACACTACAGTAAGAATGAGGTAAAGTCACGCTAAGTGTGCGGCCCCTCCCCTAGGCTGGGATGCCGAGAGAGCCCCTGCGTCCCCTCACAGAGCACGCAGTGAGAACCAGTCGGCGGCTGGCAGGCCAGCAGGAGGCATCTGATGGAGCTGCTTTACCTTCTATCTGGATATCTTTGGGCAAATGCCTCAAGTTCCCTGATTCTCATACTTTCCTCTTTCGGTCACAGATATGCCTGTTTCACATCATCTTTAAGAGGCCGTCTGGGATGGCCTGCGTGGAGCGCATGGAAGAGCATCGACCGGTGGCAAGTGCATGGCTCTCAGTAGGCGTTTGGGACTGTTATTTACTGCAGAATTCCATTCTGACCAATAATCTTATATAACTTCTAGGAACTTAAGGAAATCACAGACTGCCAATGCAAGCCCAGTGCCCTGTCACAGGTCAAATTTTGTCACATCTTCAGCTCTGGGCATTTCTCAGCCCTCTCTGGAAGAAGATGACTAAATAGGTGAACCTCGCAGTTTAGAATGTAGAGACATGAATGCAAAAACAGAAGTCCTGGAATATGAGCATCATCTCCAAGGTCCTGGGACTGCAACTGCCCCTGGAGCCCTCGGGAGAAGAGCGAGGACCTCATGCAGAGTCAGACAAGTGCGAGAGCGGGACAAAGGCCCTGGCACGCTCACACACAGGGCAGCTGCACACCAATGTCTCAGAAGTGAGCTTTCCACTCTGTGGGGAACAGGCTGCACAGTCTTTAGGGTTTCTTCCAACTCTGGGAAGCTCCAATGCCATAATCATAAATTAGTACAAATTGCCTTACTAGCAGAAACATATATTACTGTATATAATATATATATACTGTATCTGGTGCTTCAGACACTTCTGATGCTGCTACCTATATTTCCCACCTGGATTCCATCTGATTAGCTTTTCTAGAGTAGCCCCCATTCACATTTCCAAATAACCCATCTCCGAAGAAAAGTCTTTTCTGAGATGCTCACCAAGACTTACCCCAGTTTCTGCAGGTTACATCCTGGATGCTTGACCTTTTCGCATAACATTTCTACTCCTGAGTCTCCCAAGGCATTTTCCCCCACGTAGAGTCTTGTCAGGGACTGGTTGGTGCTCAGAACCGATGCAAGATCCTGACAGCACGCTGATGTGAGAAAGCAGCTGACCAGCCTTCCGAAAAGATGGCGGATTGTCATGGTCAGGTCTGTTGCTCATTCTTGCAAAGTGACCTAGAGGCTTCCGCACCCGCCCTTGTCACAACGCTAGTCTACACGTGGAGGAACATGGGTCCAGTTCTACACACACTTTGATTTTGTTACAGCTTGGTGTAATAGCAAGGCAGTCCCTTCCACGCTCATCCCACAGTACATTCCCAGATCCCTGCATTTATTACTGCTGCGGTGAGATAGGTACAACATGAAATTTGCCATATCGGCCATTCCAAGGGCACGATGTAGAAGCCTAACGTGCACTCACCTAGTCGTGCAATCATTGCCACCATCCGTCTCCGGAACTCGCTTCCTCTTAAAAACCTGAAACTCTGTACCCATTAAACAGCTCCCTGTTCCCTCCTCTGCAGGCCCTGCCAGCTACCCTCCTACTTTCTGTCCCTATGAACTTGAGTATTCTATACATTCTTTATGTATTTCTTTTACCTTTAATCACTGTACATCATTACAGCATACCAAATAAATTTTCCCATCATGAATACATCGTATATTTGTTCAGTCAAAGATATTACCATACACATTATAATCAACAGGTAATTTTCCATTTTTGAGTCCCTTAAATGTTTTGCTTCTTTCTTTTCCCCTGTGATTCCCTTCTTCTCACCCTCCCCCACCCTCATCCTCCTCCCCCACTGTCTCTAGCATCCACAGCTGCTCTCCATGCATTTATACCTTCCGATCTTTCATTTCTGCCATAGAGTGCAGACATTTGTTATATATTGGTAGGGACATACAGTGCCTCTCTTTCATAGTCTGGCTTGTTTTACTTAGCAGTAAATCTTCCACATTTGTCCACTTTCTATAAGTGGGACCATATAGTAATTGTCCTTTTGTGTCTGGTCTATCTTATACAGCATAATGTCCTCAAAATTCATTGATGTTATAGTACATGTCAGAGCTCCTCTTAGGGCAGGGCTTGTACATGTAGATATCACTTCTTTTTTTCTAGGGAGAGATTTTTGTGCATGCACTCACCGGAGAGATAGAGAAACAGAAAGCGAGAAATCACACCCACTTGCTCCACCCCCAGGAGGATGGCTACGCCACAATCCCTTCTCCATTCTCCTCTGGGGATTTTGGGCAGGCACACGCATGCTCCCAGCATGCGTGTGTTTTAAGCCACCAGGTCCAGGACTCAAACAGAAGTTGACTATGTGGAAGTCCAGAGACAGCTGTTACACCATCTGCTGGTCCCACCACTTCTTTTTTTTAATCATTCTTTTTTTCTCTCTTCTTTCATTTTCTTATTTTTTTACATTCATTCTCTGTACATCTTTACAGCACACAAAATGGATTTACCCAGCATGAATATTACTCCAGTCAAAGACATTACCCATATATATTATCATCAAAGGATAATTTTCCACTTTTGTGTTCATTAAATATTTTGCTTCTTTTTTTTTTCCCTTATTCCCTCCATCCTGCCTGCCCGTGCACTCCACTCAGTGTATACCAAGCACTGGCACTCTGTGCGCCACTTTAAACCCACTCATCTGGAGGGACAACAGGCTACTTATGTCTTTCGGCTACTGTTACATGTCACCACGGCGTGAGTATGCATGTACATGCTGAGTCCCTACTCCCAATCCTTTTGCACATATACCCAGAAGTGGGATTACTGGCTCTAATGGTAATTGTGTAACTTTTGAGGAGTTGCTGTACTGTTTTCCACAGCAACTTCATCACTTAAAATCCCACCAGCAAAGCACCATTCCAACTTCTCCAAATCCTCTACAATCCTGTTGTTTCTGGTTTTCTTGTTTATTTATTTTTGTTTGTTTGTCTGTTTATAATAATCATCGTCATGGTGTGATTTGGTCCTGCCACTTTCAAGCACTTTCTTCTTTTCTCCAAAATTCAAGTCTCTCAGGAGCATCTGGGGAAGGGCTGCACACATGGAGTGTCTGCCCCACTTAGCCCCAGTTTTCCTACTCAGTGTGGGACCATCAGCTCGTCAAGAAATTCCAAATGAGGTGTTATGCAGGGTTTATTTTCTCAGCTAGGCTGTAAGTACCTTAAAGACAAGAATCCTTTCTTTCATTATTTATGTTACCTACCAGAGCTTAATGTGTAGTTTTCTCCACAACAATACTTATTGAACTACGGTAAAACACCCAAAGATAAATGCAAAAAATTATCTGAGCTGCCACGGGCATTCTGACACCAAAACACTAGCCTGTCATGTTTCTCAGAGCCAGTGCTTCTGAAGCTTGCTTACTGGCAGAGCTTCATAATTTATTTGGACTCACCAGAGTTTCTTCAGACTGCAGAGTGGATGTGTCAGTCCCACACACAGAAGTCTGATTCCAAAGTCTCCCAGGGCATTGTCGCTTAGATCCAGTTCCACCAGCTTCTGGCTGCTACTCAGGACCAAGGAGATGTCAAAACAGCATTGCTCAGAAAGGCCACACCGCCCCAACCTGCATGCCAAGTACAGAAGTGAGAAAGTGTGAGAACGTGGCCTGTGTCTGCCTGCCTTCACTCTGTATTCGATCTCTGTTCTCATGATGTGAATTATTATGGGAATGTGTGATCAGAGAGCTCCTGAGCACCCACAGCACAAGGGTCATCTCCCAGGCTTCCTAGCTCACAGCCGAGACCACAGCACAAAGTGTCCACAGCCAGTGACACACTGCAATCATCTCTCAGGTGTGCAACAGACACGCTCTGGCTTTCAATGAGGGGGATGAGCCTGTAAGCTCCTCTCTGTCTCACATCCCTGACAGCTGATGCGCCATCAGCAACTGGGTACTGCTCTTGCTAGGGGTGAAAATATCTAGTCATCTGTGAGTTTGGTGCAAAAGTTATTGTGGTTGTCCATCACTGAAATGTGCTACTTGGATACATTCTTAAATAAATGTGGTTATGTCATACATCATCTTGATGTGCATTTTTCACTTTATTTTGCTAATGACTTATTATTTATCATTTATTTTATATATATATTAGATTATGGAAATGATGTTAGACAAAAACAAATTCAACTGATTTTCTTTTCTTTTTTTTTGGAGAGGTTTTCGCTATAGGGCACGTGTGCTCGCCAGACAGACAGAGAGAGACAGAGAGACAGAAAGCGAGAAATCACCCCCCAGGGGGGATGGTCACGCCGCAATCCCTTCTCCTCCATTCTCCTCTCGGGATCTTGGGCACACACGCACACGCGCCCGGCGTGAGTTTTAAGCCACCGGGTCTGGGACGCGAACCGTGGTCGACTACGTGGGAGTCCAGCGACATAGCCATTACGCTAACTGCTGGTTCCCATCAAGTGATTTTCTTATTTGAGTTCAAAGTGGGTCGTAAAGCAGCTGAGACAAATTGCAACACCAGCAATGCATTCTCCCAGGAACTGCTAAGAATGTGCAGTGGTGGTGGTTCAAGAAGTTTCACAAAGGAGAGGAGAGCCTTGAGGATGAGGAGTGCAGTGGCCGGCTGTCAGAAGTTGACAATGACCAATCGAGAGCCATTATCAAAACTTCCTCTTACAACTACATGAGAAGTCGCTGAAGAACTCAATGCCAACCATTCTACAGTCATTCAACATTTGAAGCAAATAGAAAAGGTGAAAGAGCTCAGTAAGTGGGTGACTCATGAGCTGACCAAAAATCAAAAACCTATCATTTTGAAGTGTCATCTTCTCTTATTCTACACAACAATGAATCATTTCTTAATCAGATTGTGACATGCAATGAAAAGTGAATTTTATATAACCAGAAATGACCAGCTCAGTGGTGGGACCAAAAAGAAGCTCCAAGGCACTTCCTGGAGCCAAATTTGAACCCCAAATAGTCATGGTATTGATGATAAAGTGTATGGTAATATCTTTGACTAGACTAATATTCATGTGTTCAGGTTGGGAAAATTCATTTTGTATGTTGTAAAGATGTTCAGTGATTGAATGTAAAATATATAAGAAAAGAAAGAAGAAAACTACCACTTCAAACATTTGACAATTTTTTGCAGGGAATATGCTCCCATGACCAGCAGGATGCAGAAGATGCTTTCCAAGAGTTCATCAAATCCCAAAGCATGGATTTTTATGCTATAGGGATAAACAAACTTGTTTCTCATTGGCAAAAAATGTGTTTATTGTAATGTTCCTATTTTGATTATTAAAGATGTGTTTGAGCCTAGTTATAATGATTTAAAATTTATGGATCAAAACTGCAATTACTTTTTCACCAACCTAATACATTGTCCCTTCACCTCCCTATTCTATTTGACAATTTCATCCCAGTCCCTCTATCTACAATAAAGAAGAAAATAGCTGTGATTCTGATAGGCTTCATACACACATCCCACTACCACCATCACCATCACCACCAAAAACAACAATTTTTTTCCTATCTTGGGGACGAGAGCAGAAATTCCAGCTCCTGTGCACGCAAATAGCTTTGTCCCCGAGCATAGACAAAAGCAGTGAGCCACTTTCCTTTCTGTCCTCATCTTCACACCAACTAGGAGCACATGAACAAGATCTCTGTTTATCTGCAAAGTAGCTCATTATTAGCCATGCTTTCCTGCTTGTGTTTCATTCTCTGGAATCATGGGAGATCCAGAGAGGTCATGGGGTGAAGCCGCAGGGCAAGGGCAGGTGCCCAAAACAGCAAGAACCTTAAAGTCAAGAGGAGGATTCATAATTTATGAAAGAGCAAAGAGAAAGCATTGAAGCAAGGGAATGGCACAACCACGTTAGAATGATCTAAATAACCCTGACTGCATGGAGAGTGAGTTGTTGGGGGCATGAGCAGACATATGGAGACCAAACAGCCAATATCTGTACAATATGCATGCTTGAGTACTCGTGGGCACTGTTGCCCACACAGCACAGGAAAAGGGCAAGACAAGCAATGTAGCACCTGTCTTCAAGGAGCTGATGGTAGGAGGTCACTGTAATGTCCAGGCAACTGGTAGTGGTTTTTGGACCTGGGTTGGTAGCATGAGGATGAGAGAAAGTAGCGAATGACGTATGTACACATAGAATTAAGCAGATTGCTCATGTAGTGGGTATGATGGGCAAGAGGGAGGCATGCGAGTGCTCTGGGAGGGTGGCTGGGATATCGATGGTGCTGCTCAGCAGTGCAGGTGGCCCGCCTGGGGGCTCAGGAATTGAATCACAGAGCAGGAGACAGTGAACACACTTTTAACAAGCCATGGGAGATTTCTTGTGACATTTGATAGGTTCTAGTTCACATTTGATGAAACTCTAGTTCTCATCTGTGAGTTTAGCCCCATGAGGAAATAAAAGATATGGAAAGTCATGACCTTTCTGTTGTACTACCAAGAAATGACTCTCTTTTAGGTTCCCCTTCAGCCTTCCTCATCCAAACTTCCCAGTCAACAGGATTTCCCTCCATCCTGCCTTCCCACTTGCCGTGGGCTGAACTGTGCTCCCTCAGAAATTCCTGACTTAAAGCACGAGTCCCAGCAACCTTAGACTGAACAGAATCAATGTCTTTAAAGAGGTCAGGAGTTAGAATGAGGTTGTTGGTGTGGCCTGATCCAACCTGACTTGAGTCCTTGTGAGAAGAGGAGATTAGGACAGGCACACAGCAGGAAGACCACATGGAGGCACCAGGGGAAAGCAGCCGCATAAAGCCAAGTGGGGACTCAGAAGTAGCGATCTGTCGACAACGTGATCTTGGACTCCCAGGTCCAGACAATGAGAAATACTTCTCTGTTGTTTATGCAACTCAGCCTGTGGTACTTTGTCACAACAGCCCCAGAAAACTAGTATACCACCAAGCTGGTCCCCAAGATCTTTCATCTTTCTCCAGTGTCTCTCTCTCTCTCTCTCTCTCTCTCTCTCTCTCTCTCTCTCTCTCCTCTCTCTCTCTCTCTCTTTCACACACACACACACACACACACACACTCTCACACATACATACACTCGTGATGGGGAACTTACCACAATCTCTGAATGTTACAGCCAGGGTGCCGGAGTGTCTCACACAACACTCTCATCCCTGGGTCCCCCAGAGTATTGTCACTGAGGTCCAGTTCTGTCAGGCTTGGGTTAGTGCACAGAACTGAGAAGAGACCACGGCAGAAACTGGAAGTGAGATAATTCACTAATCTGGAAATTGGGAGGGAGAGGAGAGAAAAGAAAATCAATCTCTAACAATAATAAACTACAGTGAAGGACTGGGGTGCCCCACAACAGTACAAAGGAAGTTCTCCCAGTGGTTGAGAAATGGATCGGTGGTTGGCTTCATGGCCTGGTGGTTAGGCAGTTGGATCCCACATAGCCAGCAAAGCAGTTCAAGTCCTAGATGCAGCGACTTGGGAAACACACTAGGCATATGTGCACACACGCCCCACATCCAGGAAAGAGGGAGAGATGGAGGAAAAGGAACTGAGGCATGACCATTTCCCAGAGGGAGGGATTTCCTACTTTCCCTCTCCCTCTCTCTGGCTCTCTTGGTGAGTGCACATGCCCTATGGTAATTTTTTTAAAAAAAGAAAAAAAGGGGGGGAGGAAGGAAATAGATTATGAAACAAAAGACCACCATATGGAGAGGAATGAAAAGAGCGAGGTGAGCCTTGGTAAGATCTCTGCATACTGTAGGCTGGCAGGGACACGACAGTGTGGGTCCCAGTCCTTCCCTCATCTGTGCACACCACGCAGAGGCCTAGAAGGGGATCGCTCACCCCTGCAGCCCTATTCCTCTCCGTCTACTCTCACCACATTTCTTTTCTAAGGAAGCTGTGTCCCTCT
Organism: Tupaia tana; assembly: GCA_026018925.1. Classification (NCBI taxonomy): domain Eukaryota; kingdom Metazoa; phylum Chordata; class Mammalia; order Scandentia; family Tupaiidae; genus Tupaia; species Tupaia tana. The sequence continues at coordinate 3,883,220 of JAKSZU010000015.1, forward strand.
CCACTGTCACCTACACACACTCTTTCTCAGACTTCATCTGTAACTTCTTTGTTCACACCAGGCCCTGTCACCAGAACCCTTTTATCCCCTCTACTCGCCTACATTCTCCCAAGCCTTCAAGGCGAGTTCAGACTTCACTCCTCTGAGAAACTCCCCACAGCCTTCAGCTCCATGTCCTCTGTGTTCTTGGGACACAGTCTCTGAGGTTGAGTACCCTTAGGGATTGCCTATTATGCATTACAGCTCCAAGCAGAGCACCAGCAGTGTAAGTTTACAAACATCTGTACGCAGTAGTACATCCCACACGAAACCTCATGCTGAACCTACACTCCCCGGAACTTTTGCTTCTTGTTTCATCAGGTTGTTTTGTCTTCCCATGAGTCCACCTACCACAAGTCGATCTCTGCCAGGGAAAGGGTCTGGAGCAGTGGATGGGGACAGCAATGTTATGTAGCTGTGCCGATTACATTTAGAAGATGGTAGAAAAGAGAAGAAAGAAAGAAGCAAGTGCCCACAAAAGGTGGCCAGAAAGTGAAGGGCATATTATACCAACTCTTGAAGCCAGCTCTCCTTACCTATTGGAGCAGGTGGCCTGAGGGCTTGGGAGGACACCCTGGCCCATGTCTGGATGTTGACTGTCCTCCTCCTCCTCCTCTTCCTCCTCTTCCTTTGGCGAGTTATGGAGAAACCCCAGGGAAAGAGATTCCACACTGCGACAATTCTCAATGCAAAAAGAAGACACCACATGGTCCATTCTAGTGGAGAGGTTGATCTCAATTTTGGGGAAGTGATCCATGGCTCTGTGCACAAAGTCCTCCTCCTGCATCTCGTACAAACAGTAGAACAGCTCCAGCTGGCTGGGCTGGATTTGAAGCTTCTTGGCCTTGGCTTTAGCTTCAATCCATTTCAGCAGCTCCAGCCTGATTTGCTGAGAGATCTTGCAACTTAATTTCTTCTCTAAGTAGGAGGTTCTCTCCTGGTTTACAAGGCCAAAGAGAAAACGGACAACGAAAATCAAATATCCCTTTTCAAATTTGCCATAGTTTTCGAGAAGTACTGTGACATCTCGGTTTGGAAGCTTCGAGCAACTCCCTGGCTTCCTCACAACTCCCTCTTCCTCCTCTTCTAGCAGGTAGTACATAGCAGCAAAGAACTCCTGGAAGGTCATGTGTATAAAGCTGTAGAATGTCTCACAGTCCACCTCCTTTTGGAACAGGTTCATCCTCAGGAAGGCAGAAATATCGGCCTTCTGCAGGCCATGATTCCTGAGGTCACATTCCTCAAACAGGATCTTCTGGTTCCAGATCCCATCTGCAGCCAGAGAGCACAGCCCACGGAGGTGGGCAGAGAGGTGGTGCTCCTGGCTCCCTCCTCGGGGCTGCAATAGACTGGAAAGGAAGAACACATACACCGCAGTGGTGGTCTTGGACGTCTGGGCAAGACTCTTGCCACTCTCCATCTGCTGTCTCAGGCCAGTGCACACAATCCAGCAGACCAGGGGGATGAAGCACATGGTGAAGAGAACCTCGTTCTCCTGAATCAGACTGAAGGCCTCCCTGGCTTGAGACTCATCTGAGAAGTACTTGAAGAAATACTCCTTCCTCCTGGCCTCTGAAAAACCCACAATCTCCACATGACGAGGGTGGTCCAGTAAGTGATGCAGTTTCTCCAGGGCCACGGGCCTGGTGGTGATGAGCAAGGAGGCCTCAGGAAGCAGCTTCTTCCTGATGAGGCTGCTTAGGAGCACATCTCCCCGCTCAGCTCTCTGCCAGTCGGTGCACAGAGCTCCCTCGTGCTCGTCGAACGCACCTTGCAGCTCATCAAAGCCGTCCATGAGGAAGAGGATCCTAGAGGGCTTGCTCACAATCTTGCCTAGGGGTGGGTTTGAGTCAGGGCAGCAGCTGGCGATCAGATCGCCCAGGCTCCTCCGAGTCACCAGGCTCACTTCCCGACAGTGGATGTAGAACAAGTAGTCAAACCTGTCTTGGTAGAGTCTCCCTGACGACCAATCCAGCATAATCTTCCTGGCCAGGATGGTCTTCCCGATGCCCGCTGCTCCCTGGAATACCACTGTGTGCACAGGCTCCACGTGCTCATCATCAGGATCAAACAGGAATTCCAGCTTAACGGAAGTCACAGGTCGATCCCATGTCTTGGTCCTGCCAATGGCCAGAAGCTCGTGCTCCCTCTCCTGCCGATTTGGATGCTCCTTGACGAGACGCAACCGTGTGTAGCGTTTGTTGAGGTTCACACTCTCGCCCAGACGGGCATTCCTATCTTCAATGCACTGGAATCTGCTTCTCACATGCCTTCTGTATTTCCGGCAGTAATCTACAGCAAGGACAGGATGTTAGACTTTGGGAGCAGCCCGACACATCCTCCTGAGATGAGCTGTCAACAGGGGTCTGTGATCTGGAAGGAGTGGCAGCTAAAATGGGAACCTGGATCTGTCACTGCCCTCCTCTGCTTTGGTATGGAAGGTTACAAAAATCCTGGTAGCAAATCTTCTACATACACGGTTGGAAACCAGGGCTGTATGTGCAGCTGCCAGCCAGAAAATCCTCTTTTCAATCTTACTCCTTTAAGGAGTGTGCAGTCTGTGCCTTTTAAAACTTGAAACAATCCTCTCCTATCAGTTCTGGGACTGCAAGGAGCCATGTGAACATGAGTCTGGCTTTTCAGCTGATTGTAAAACCCCTAAGACAGGCCTTCACATTCTGAGGAACAGAAGCCAAGTTACTCAGCCACTCAGCTTCTCAGTGCTCCTAAGCCACGTCTTAGAGCCCCAGTGAGGGGCCAGCCGGTGGCATGGTGGTTAAGGCAGCTGGATCCCACATAGCGTACATCGCAATTTGAGTCCCTGACCTGCCTGCTTGGGAGACACACCAGAAATGTGTGCATGTGTGCTCAAAATCCAAGGAGGGGAATGGAGAAGGGATCACGCATGGCCCTCTGGAGGGTGCTTTCTTACTTTTCCTCTATTTCTCTTTTTTCTGTCTCTCCCCAGCAAGCACACCTGCCCTATAGCAAAAAAATAAACAGGCACATAAAAATGAAAGCACCATCTCAATTGCTTACCTTTCTTCTTTTTACAAATGGAGATTCTGGAAAGGTACCCCAGTAGCCCCGTCCACTCCTCTTCAGTGCTCTCTCCCCGGCATATCACAGTGGGATTAGAAACATGTGAATTTCCTAAGCATTAAAAAATACATATTGTATGATGTGTCAAAAGCCATGTCCCTTAACACAGAGGACATTGAGACCCAGCCTTAGGTCTCAGTTGGCATGGTTCGAAGGCTCCGGTCTCAGACATTTCCCAATCAAAACATGACTCAGAGTGGCAAGTGACAGATGTGCAGTCGAAGTTCTGTTGGGACATTCCTGCACTCCCAGCTCCAAACCAATGGCCATCACCCTCTGCTAAGCATCGTGTTCCCATCATAGCCAATCTCGGAATATCTTTCCCGGGCCCAGAGTTAGTCAGTAAATGTGTGAGGGCACCCACAGCATTTCTTTCATTCCCTTTAGTCTTTTGCAGCCCTTGGTGCCCTGGTTTTGAGATTCCCCCCAGCTTTCTAATGTTTCCAAAATGGCTATGAGTCAAGAAGGATCTCCCTCCCAGAGCCCATGCCTGTGACCCATAGTATCCACAGGTCTTGTGCTATGAAGGGTAGAGTTCCAGGTCAAGAATGATAGTTGCAATCTTTGTAATGTCCAATTTGATGGTTCAGAATCCAAGCTGACTTTGGATTCACATTGAAAGTTTTAAAAATGCTGATTCTAGGATGCCAGCCCCACCACTCTTTTTCAGTCAATCTGAGGTGAAACCCAGGCCTTGTTGGATATTAAAAGCTCCCAGGCGGCCCCAACATGTATCTGCGACAGAGAATCACAGGCTCAAACAATCACTAGCTAACATATCCCAAATAGACTTTATCTAGGAGAGATTTAGGTATGGTAGAACTAAAGCTAGATACCGGGGGAGACACAGGGACAGGTAACTGAGGTGGCAGGAAGGTAAGAGGTTCCTGATTGGTGTCTACTTATTACAGAAGCGAATGCTACTAGTAACCTAATCACAAAACAAAATCCAAACATTAACGGAAACCTAAACCAAAACTTAATTCTTACCTAAAGCCTAACCCTAGGCTAGAATAAAATAAAAATTTTAAAAATTATAACCCTAGTTATAATTTTTCTGCCTCCAAATCTAGGTATGGGAGTCAACATGGCATAGTGATTAAGAGCTGGAATTTGACCAAAGACACATCTGGCTTTGTGTTCTGGCCTTGGCTCTGAATAGTAAGGAACCAGGGCAGAATAGAGGGCAATCTGGAGTCTCTTCCAGGGTCACTTCATTATTCTGAGAGTTGGGATAAAACCAGTAACTGCTTCATGGGGTTCTTGAGTGAACAACAAAATTCATAGAAACTGTTAGTGAAGTACTTCTACAGTTATGGGTATTACACTTTAATTTGTTTATCCAAGTATGTAAGTACAGGCACAATTATTACTGTGCCATTCTACGCAAGCTGTTCATAGCATCCCACTGCTGCACACCCTGCCTCTGTCCCCTGTGCCATTTTGTTCTCTCACGTGACATGTGCACTGCTGCCCTGGTGTGCTTCTCCTCATCCACGGACGCATGTCCATCCCTCCTCTGCACCCAGCTCACTGCATTGCGCCGAGGTTCCCCCAGCCTCTGTCAGCCCTTCTTTCTTCCCTTCTGCTGCACAGAACACAAAGCTGGAGAAAGGACCTTGTCCTCAGCACACACACAGGAAATGAGAGAACCTTTTTACCACTCTGATTCCCAAAGTAGTGGCTGTAAAAAAGTATTTCCCCACAAATTACATAATTCTGTAAAGTGAGAGATTGGCCCCTGAGCCACAGGAAACAGACACGCAAGCTTGTTGCCCACGTAGGCAGACACCAAACAAGACACATGATGCGAGGAGCTGGGTAGAGACCTGGAGGCAGGTCCAGCCACCAGATAGATTCTGAAAAAGTGATACTAATCAAGGCAGGTTGCTGGAAATAGGTAAAATCTGAGTGTTTAAAGGAGTTAAAAAGAAAAAAAAAAAAACCTTCTGGGACCAGCAGCTGGTGTGGTGGTTAAGGCACTGAACTCCCATGTAGCTGACAGTGGTTCAAGCCCCAGACCTGATGGCTTGATAGATTGTGCTGGGTGTGTGTGCATGTGTCCAAAATCCCAACAGGAGAATGGAGGAGGAAGGACTGCAGCCTTGCCATCCTCTGGGGAGCGGGGTCAATTTCTCACTTTCCCTCTTTCTGTTTCTCTCCTGCAAGCACATGTGCCCTATGGCAAAAACCTCAACAACAACAACAACAGAAAAGACAAACTGCTTTCCTCCATCTTCTCATATCACTACCGTGAGAGGAAGAAGCCAGGATAATACAATAAATAACCTTTCTTTAAAGAATTATTTATTTTAATTTTTATTATTATTTATTTATGACTTTAGAGAGATTTTTGCTATAGGGCATGTGTGTGACCTAGAGAGACAGAGAGAGACAAAAGGCGAGAAATCACTCATCACAGGGTATGGCCACATCACAATCCCTTCTCCTCCATTCTCCTCTTGGAATTTTGGGTATGCACACACATGTCCCCGTGTGACTTTTAAGCTGCCAGGTTCAGGACTTGAACTGTAGTTGACTACATGGAAGTCCAGCGACATAACCATTACACCATTTGCTTGTCCCCCTTATTATTATTATTTTTAATTTGCTATGGGGCATGTGTGCTCACCAGAGATGAGAGAGAGAGAGAGGGAAAGTGAGGGCAAGTTGCCAGGTCTAGGACTCGAACCATGGTTGGTCATGTGGGAGTCCAGGATCCCAACTACTGCACTACCTGCTGGCCCCAAGAAATAACTTTAACAAACAAATTTTAGTGCCTTAAAGGACATAATCGACAGAGTGAAAAGGCAATCCACAGAATGGGAGAAAATATTTACAAAGTATATATCTAATAAGGGGTCAATATCCAAGATATAAAGAATATCTACAGGTCAACAACAAAAACCAACCTGATTAGAAAAGAGAAAAGTATCTGAATAAATGACTAGATCTTTCTCCAAAGAAGATACATAAATGACCAATAAGCACATGAAAATATGCTCAGCATCACTAATCATTAGAGAAATGCAAATCCAAACAATGACAAGGTACCGACTCATACTCATTAGGATGGCTGCTATCAAATAAAAAGAGAGAAAGATGATAAGCTCATGGGGATACGGAGAAATCAAAGTCACTGTACGCCATTGGTGAGTGTAAGACAGTGCCACTCTTGGAAAAATAATATGGCAGTTCTTTAAAATCTATTACTATGGTAATTTTTTTCAGAAAATTACCATATGATCTATAATTCCCATTTCTGGGCATACATGTAGAAGAATTCTAGAAGAGTCTTGAAGAGATATTTTACACTGAAGTTCATAACAGCATTATTCACAAAAATATAAAGGGGGAATAACCCAAGTGTCCATCAACATATAAACAGAGAAACAAAATGTGATGTGTATATATTTGTGAGTGTGTGTGTGTGTAATACAGTATTAGTCTTAAAAATAAGGAAATCGTAACACATCTACAACATGGATGAACCTGAGGATATTATGCTAAGTGAAATAAACCACAACCAGACAAAAACTGTACAATTCCACTTATAAGAGGTATGCAAACTAGCCAAATTCATGGAGACAGAAAATAGAATGGTGGTTACCAGTGACTGAGGGATAGGTAACAGGAAGTTATTGCTTGATGAGTAAGGAGTTTCAGTTTTGCAAGATGAAAAGAATTCTAGAGCTTGGTTGCACAACAATGTGAATATAGTCAATGTCACTGAACTGCACACTTAAGATGTTAAATTCTGTGCTCTGTGTACTATGTCATGACTTTAAACAATACGCTTTCTTTCACTTACTCCAGTCTGGCTCATCCCACTTAGCTTTCTCATGAAGGTCTCTCCTGTTGATTGCAGCAAAAATCCCCACTGCCATGGCCCAGGCCTTCTCCTCCCCATTGAAGTCGATCATCAGAGTGGCTAGGTCCACATGGTCTGCCTTCTCTGTCTGACCCCGTGGGAGTGGGAGGCAGCCCTGTAGAGGAGGATAGTCTTCTAAATGCATTTTGAATTTCTTAAAGTCTGCCTCCTCCAAGTCCTCCAGGTAGTGGGCCAGTTTGCAGCGGACACTTTCCATCTTCATTTGCAGCCCTTGGCAGGACTTGGCAGCCTAAGTCCACACTGAGGTACAGGGAGTAAAAACAGAAAACAGATGAGTCTTTACACAAAGAGAAGCAAATTACAAAAAACTCAAAGAAAAAATTCACTTCATTATAACAAGTTAACATCCTTAACTTTGAAAAGTGAGTCAAAAACTTACCAGAAAGTTATCTTGTTGGCTCTATCCAGGAGCGTTTCCTGAGCCATGGAAGAAAGGATGCCCTATAGAGAGAAAACAATAAATAAGAAATAAGAAAATATAAATAATAAGTTTTTAAAATGATTGATTAAATAAAATAATAAGCAATCCCATGAACATGAACAGATTGCAGTATATAGTAAACAGCACTTCATGTTGCTAGCTTGACATAGCACTAAGAGAATTTTGGTTCCATTGATCACCAAGCTATGACACTGGACAAATTCCTCACTATTCCTCAATCCCAGCATTCCCATTTGTAAAACAAAAGGGCATTCTGGTTCCTTGCTTCTGTCTTGACCTAAAGAAAGATGAATGAAAGGCAAAGAAAGAAGAGGCCGGGAGATGAAACTACAGTGCAATGGGGCAGCATGTGGCTAAAGAGGGGAGAGAGTTTGTGGGAGAGGGGCACCCGCATTGGGTACATAAGTGAGAATAATAAACATATACATTGCTTTAATGTCTCCTTGCAAAATTCCCAATTATAACAATTATTACAACTCACATTTGTTTAGTATTTCCCATGGGCAAGGTCCCACACTGATATTTTTCTCATCTAACCTGAAGTATGTACACTCCTTGCCCTGATAATTGTTTTTTGTTTTGTTTTGTTTTTAAGAGAGAGATTTTTGCTAAAGGGCATGTGTGCTTGCCAGAGAGACAGAGAGACAGAAAGCAAGAAATTACCCCCAGGAGATGGCCACACACAATCTCTTCTCCTCCATTTTCCTCTCACAATTTTGGGAACACATGCACACACGCCCAGTTTTAAGCTGCTGGGTCTGGGACTCAAACTACAGTCAACTATGTGGAAGCCCAGCAACATAACCGTGACACCATCTGCTTGTCCCCCAGCCCTGTTTCATAGATGTAGAGGCAGAATACTAGGGAGACTTGGCAATTCTCCCAGGGGTTCACAGCTAGAAAGGGGCAGTGCCAACATTTAGACCAGAGTCAAGATTTTTTACTCTTCCCCTAACCCTTGGCCGTTCACAGCTCAAAATAGTATGAAACTGTCTCCTACCACTCATCTGGATGTTTCAGTAAGACAGAAACAAAAGCAAAGACCACAAAACAAATGGTTAAAAAGTACGCACTCCCCCAAGGCTATGTGATCACACAAGCCTTTTATTGAAATGTTTACTGACAGTCTTTCTAACCAGACTTTCAGTTCCGCTTGCTCTGTCTCCAGATATTCCACACTTCCTGAAGTTATGGGTGAACAAGCTGAATTTGTCTGTGATTGTTCTTGCCTCAATCCTCTCATTTACCCTATTTTGTAAAGTGCTACATTAACTCAAAGCATCAATAATGCTAAAGGGAGAGAGAGGATATGAAAAAGAATGAAACTACCCAAACTGGAATTCATAAGATTGAGTATCAACGTTCAAGACATCTCAGACTCGCTCATTTCTCTGTCTTGTCTCTGTTCTTGCTCTCTACTCCTGGCCTCCTGTGCCTCCCACAGGCATCCCTTATGCACCTGGAGGACTGTGACCTCCAGATTGGTGCCACCAGCTCTGCAGCCCTTCCCAGCTCCTTTCCATGCACGTCAGGATTCAGCCTCTTCTCTACGCACCCTCAACCCTAGTCTTCCTGCACGCGCTCTGACCTTCACTTCTGTTGCTCCTTGGTTTCCTCCTGTGTATCCCATTTTCTCCCCTGGAGGATGCTGGACCAATCAACTCATGTCACAGGTGTACCCTGTGGCCGCTGCTCCTGTCCTCATCCTGTCCCCATGCATACACACATGCATTTGCACACACAGAGGCCAAACAATGACAAACATAAAAACATTTCAGAAATGCTACTGAAGGACAGATTGGGAGGCTAGCTGAAGAGATTACTAGTCCATTAACCAAGATAAGTTCTGCCCACTTGATACACCCACAACTATTCCTCCCCGAATCCTTTCATCCCCCCTGCTCCTAGGAGCTGGACTCACCCAGACGCCAGCCTCAGGAACAATCAGAGAGGAGAAGTGACAAGTTTATAGTGGTCACAGCACAGCAGGGACAGGAAGGATGTGGTCACAACGTGGAATGAACAAGCTTGCATCACAGCAAAGGCAGAGACTCACAGTCACTGGCACTGCTGGATTTTCCAAGCTGGATCAGTAATATTCTCAAAACTGAGCCATGCTTGCAGAGCTGGGTTCATTTTCCTCTCCTCTGACATACCCTGGAGAGCACTGGGCGGGGTAGGGGGAGGTTGGGAGAGATGAAAAGGTGAAACTGGCAGAGCTCAATGGGGGTTTCCTCTGATGCTTACAGCAGGCCTGGTGGTGACTCCTCTGCTAACAGGGAGGGGAGTGCAGCTAAGCTAGCACACAGAAACACAGCGGAACCTGACCCCACCCCTCAGAGTCCATGCTTCTCTTAGCACAGAGCTGGAAGGAAGCAATGCAGACTCTCTCCACACGTATTTTTAAGGCATAAATTCTACTCCCTGACTTGCTGACTAACGTGTGTGACCAGCATTATAGAGCAGCTGGCATGTGCCAGGCATGGACACATCTTCGCCTTGCAGAGTCAGAGAAGAGGCAGACACACAGACCTACTTTCTTGTCCAGCTCCACAAGGCAACAGCCTAGCAAAAGCTTGAGCTGAACAGAGCAGAGAGGAGAGGCATTTGTTCTGCACCCAGGATGAGTCCAGGGAGCCTGGAGCAAGAAGAGGGAGCATCCAGTTTCTGCAGACAGCACTGGCCAGAGACGGCCTCTAGGCCTGCTTTCCATCACCTGTAAAGTGGGTACCAGGGTAGGGCTGTCAGGAGGACTGAGTGGATGGTGAACAAAGGCCTTCAGAGATGAGCCTATACCCGCAGGTGCTCCTATTGCCACCACAGCCGTGCAGAGGAGAGGTTCTTCTACTCCCAGTATGTGAGGGCATGGCAGCAGACTTGAGTCTCACCACAGCAAGTGCAGCATGTCCTGAAGAGCTGGGTCAGAAATAGTGTGCCTTCTGGGAACCAGCAGTTAGCATAATGACTGTGTCGCTGGAACCCCACGTAGTCGACCACGGTTTGCGTCCCGGACGCGGTGGCTTAAAACTCACGCCGGGTGCATGTGCATGTGTGCCCAAGATCCCGAGAGGAGAATGGAGGAGAAGGGATTGCAGCGTGACCATCCCCCCTGGGGGGTGATTTCTCGCTTTCTGTCTCTATGTCTCTCTCTGTCTGTCTGGCGAGCGCACGCGCCCTATAGCGAAAACCTCTCCAAAAAAAAAAACTTGCTTGAAAAGAAAAGAACTCATTGGGTCAAGTAGAGAATTCTTGGTTGGTTGGGCTTGGGTCTGATAACTTAAGTAAAAGTTGTACACGGTAAAAATTCACACCTTACACAGACCCTTAGAATAAGGGAAAAAATAGAAAGCCCAGAAATAACCCAAGCATACATGGACAGCCAATCTCTGGCAAAGCCACCAAGAAGGCACAGTGGAGGAAGGGCAGTCTCTGTCAACGGTGTCAGGCACATGCAAAAGAATAAAGCTAGACCCTTATCTTATACTATATGCAAAAATCAACTCAAAATGGATTAAAGACCTAAACATAAGACCCAAACATGTAACTCCTGAAAAAAAAGTATAGGAAGAAATCTTCTTGATATTGGTCCTGGTGAGGATTTTTTGGTATCTCACCAAATGCAAAAGGAAGCAGGTAGGGCCACATCAAATACCACGTTTCTGCCCAGCAGCAGAGACAATCAACAGTGAAAAGGCACCAAAGAACTGGGATCGACGTCTGCAAACTATGTACCAGATAAGAGGTATTAAGAATATGTAAGAAACTCATCAACTCGATTTCAATACTAATAATCCCATTTTAAAATGGGCAAAGAAGAAATAAAAATGGCCAACAGGGTTATATATGAAAACATGCTCAATATCACTCACCAATATGGAAATGCAAATCAAAATCACAAATGAGATATCCCCTCCCACTTGTTAGGATAACTAATTAAAAAAAAAAGATAACAAGTGTTGGCAAGGATGTGAAGAAAACAGAATCCAACACACTGTTGGTGGGAATGTAGACTGGTGTAGCCATTATGTGAAACAATATGGAAGTTTTTTAAGAAATTTAAAATAGTATATGTGCCACAGTTTTTCAATCCATTCATCTCTGTTTGTGGACATTGGGTTGGTTCCATGTCTTAGCAATCGTGAATAATGCTGCAATGAATATAGATGTGCAAGTGCTTTTCCGACTGAGCGTTCTCCTGTCCTTTGGGTAGATACCCAGGAGTGGGATTGCTGGATCGTGTGGTAGTTCTATTTGAAGGTCTTTGAGGAACTTCCATAATGTTCTCCACAGTGGCTGGACCAATTTACATTCTCCATGGAATACTATTCAGCCATGAAAAACAGCAAGGCCCTGGAATTTGATAGAAAGTGGACAAATATGGAAGATTTGTTGCTGAGTGAAGCAAGTCAGGCTATGAAAGAGAGACGTTGTACATCTCCACTTAACATATACCGACTGTCTGCACTCTATGGTAGAGACTGAAAGACTGGAGGACATAAAAGCATTAAAAAAATTTTTTTTTTGGAGAGGTTTTTGCTATAGGGTGCGTGCACTCGCCAGACAGAGAGAGACAGAGAGACAGAAAGCGAGAAATCACCCCTCAGGGGGGATGGTCACGCCGCAATCCCTTCTCCTCCATTCTCCTCTCAGGATCTTGGGCACTCACGCACACGCGCCCGGCGTGAGTTTTAAGCCACCAGGTCCGTGACGCGAACTGCGGTTGACTACGTGGGAGTCCAGCGACATAGCCATTACGCTAACTGCTGGTCCCAAAAGCATTAGAAATTTTAATGGATGCTAGAGACAAAGTGGAAAGAGAGTGTAGGAGGGGAAGAGCGTAGGAAAGGAAATCTGGGGGCGGGGGGGTGGAGAGGTAAGACACTTGTGGGACACAGATTAGGTTTTTTATCTGTTGATAAGGATGTGTATAATAGTCTCAACTGGGCTGGACCGAGGTATATTGTGCTGATTAAAGTCTCTTCACAATCTAAATGATGTATAGCGATTTAAAGTATGAATAATAATTTTTAAAATTAATTTAAAAAAATAAATAAAGAGAGCCTTTGAAAGGTGATAAGGAATAGATAAGATTACCAGAGTGGGGCCCCTCACTGAATATGGGTGGGTTCATAAAGAGAGAGAATCAAACCAGGACAGAAACACGAACACTAGCTCAGTTCTTCTCGTGGCCATGCTCTGCTATGTTCAAGCTCTTGCCCTCCATTATGTTATTCACTAGCTGGAAAATCTTTATCAGATGCAGTCCTCAGACCTTGGACCTCCAAGGAGAGGTTTTTGCTATAGGGCGCATACAGGGTGTGTGCGCTCGCCAGAAAGACAGAGCGAGGCAGACAGAAAGCGAGAAATCACCCCACAAAGGGTATGGCCATGCTGCAATCCCTTCTCCTCCATTCTCCTCTCAGGATCTTGGGAATGCATGCACATGCGCCTGACATGAGTTTAGGACACCATGAGTTTAGGGTCTGGGACTCGAACTGCAGTTGACCACATGGGAGTCCAGCGACATAGCCATTACTGTGCTTTGGGGGTCTTATTTAAGAAGTCTCTCCTACCCCAATGTCTCCCAGAGTTTCCCCAGTGTTTTCCAGGAGCAGCTTTATAGTTTGAGGTCTTAGATTTAGATCCTTGATCCACCTTGACTTGATTTTTGTCAAAGGTGAGAGGTAAGGGTTCAGATTCATCTTTCTGCAGGTGGAAATCCAGTTTTTCCAGCACCATTTGCTGAAGAGGTTTTCCTTTTCCCACTGGATTGACTGGTACCCCTTGTCAAAGATCAGTTGACTGTATGTTTGGGAATTTACTTCTGGGGACTCTATTCTGTTCCATTGGTCCACACATCTGTTTCTGTGCCAGTACCATGCTGTTTTGATTACCACAGCTTTGTAGTATATTTTCGGGTCAAGGAGTGAGATGCCACCCACTCCACTCTTCTTGTGTAGAATTGCTTTGGCAATACAGGGTCTTTTATGATTCCAGACGAATTTTGTGATTATCTTTTCTAGATCCTTGAAGAATGTGTCTGGTACTTTGATTGGCATTGCATTAAATATGTAGATTAATTTGGGTAGAATTGCCATTTTGATTATATTAATTCTTCCAATCCAGGAACATGGGATGTCCATCCACTTTTTTGTGTCATTTTTTATTTCTTTTTTTTTTAGCTTCTCATAGTATTCCTTGTGAAGGTCTTTAAATTCTTTGGTTAGATTTCTTTCTAAATATCTTATACTTTTGGTGGTTATGGTAAATGGAATAACTTTTTTCAGTTCTATCTCAGTCTGCCTGTTATTCATGTATAGAAATGCTATCGATTTCTGTATATTGATTTTATATCCTGCAACTTTACTGTAATCATGTATTACTTCCAGTAGTTTTTCCATGGAGACCATTGGGTCTTCTATGTATACAATCATGTCATCTGCAAATAGAGTTTCACCTCTTCTTTTCCTATTCGAATACCTTTTATTTTTTCCTCTTTTCTGATTGCGTTGGCGAGGACTTCCAGTACTATATTGAAAAGGAGAGGAGAAAGTGGGCATCCTTGTCTTGTTCCTGTGTTTAGTGGGAAAGCTTTCAGCTTTTCTCCATTCAGGATGATGTTCGCTATGGGTTTTTCATAGATTGCTTTTATTGTGTTGAGAAATGGCCCTTCTCTGCCAATTTTGCTGAGCGTCTTGATCATGAAGGGATGTTGTATCTTATCAAATGCTTTTTCTGCATCAATTGATATGACTATATGGTTTTATCTTTATTCCTATTAATATGATGTATCACATTTATGGTTTTATGTTTGTTGAAGCAACCTTGCATTCCTGGAATAAAGCCTACCTGATCTGGGTGTATGATCTTTTTTTATAAGTTGTTGGATACGATTTGCTAGTATCTTGGTTCTCTCTCTCTCTCTCTGTCCCTCTCTGGTCAGATTTAAATAAATTAATTAATAATTCTTAAAAAATAAAAATAGAACTACCATATGGCTCAAAATTCCTCCTCTGGGTATACACACAACAGAAATAACAATACCACCTCATCAAGGTATGTGGGCCCCCTACTAATCACTGCATTACTCATGTTGGCCAAGATAAGGACACTGCACAGGTGTCTAGTAACAGATTACAAAAGTGGTTTGTGTACGTGCTGCGATATCTATCAGCCTTTAAATAAGAACACCCTGCCATTTGCCACTACGTGGATGAACATGGTCAGATGCTAAGTGTAATAAGCCAAACACAGAAAGAAAAATACTACATGATTTATTTATATGTGGAGACTAAAAACAAAGACAAAAGTTGAATACATAGAAACAGAGAGTAGAGGACCAGAGTGTGATTAAGGCAGCTGGATTCACATGGTTAACTAGGCAGTTCAAGTCCTGAACCAGGCAGCTTGAAAAACATGTGGGGTATGTGTGTGCACATGTGTGTATGTCCAAAATCCTTAAAGGAGGAGATGGAAAAGAGATTACCGTGTGATTATGCCCAACAGGGGGATGCTTTCTCTCTCGCTCGCTCTCTCCTCTCTCTCCCATAAGCACACACATTCTGGCAAAATTTGGGGGAAAAAAAGAAAGAAAAAGAGAGAGAAAGAAAGAAACAGAGAATAGAAGAGTAGTTACCACAGGCAGGGGAAATGGGAAGATGGAGGTCAAAGAGTAAAAGGTTTGGGTTACATGGTAAGTCTAGAGGTCTTAACGCACATACATAAGGGTAACAGACGAAAATGTTGTATACTGAAAATTTGCTAACAGAGCATATTTTAGATAGTGTTATCTCCAAACAAAGGGTAAATATGTGAGATGATAAATATTTTAATTTTGACTGTAGTAATCACTTCGCTAATTAGATCTATATCAAATATATGGTACACCTTAAATATATACAATAGAATAAATACATAAGTCACATCTTTTTTGTAAAAGAACACTTCCAACACCTTGGATTTTTTCTTGCCATTTCATAGCAACCTCTTTCGTCAAGCACGGCTCCTGGGGCGCTCGGGCCTGGTCGCGGTTGCTCGCCTTTCCGTGATGCCGCACCCATGCGCCCGCGGATAGCCTCCTGTTCATGCTTCCCTTCGGCAGTGCACGTGAGAGCCCATCATTGTGCATGGCAGGAGCTCACTCCTTTTTATCGCTGTGAACATTCCACAGAATAATTGTGCCACAGTTTGTTAATCTAGCCCCCCAGGCAAAAGACATTTGAGTTGTCTCCAGTTTTGGATGGTTACAAATAAAGCTGCTACAAACATTTACATACAATGTTCCGGTTGCTAGGAGGTGTATTTGCTCGCTAAAGAGAGAGAGCGGAGAGAGCACTCCCCCGGGGGATATGGCCATGCCCCAGCCCTAACCCATCTCCCCATCCCATGGCGGTTTTGGATGCCTGCTGTGTTTTTCCAGCCACGGGGTCCAGGACTAGACAGTGGTGGGTCATATGGGATTCATTTCCCTTAACCACGAGCCCCAAAGCCAGCCCACATGCATGTGAGTGTAAATGTTCACTTCTCTTGGGTAAATACCCAGAAATGGTTGACTGGATGATGCAGGAAGTGTGGGTTTAACTTCAGAAGAAGAGGCCACGCCGTGTGCACTGTGTGGGCTCTCACGGCACTTCCCTCAGCAGACCTGCTGGAAGCAGCTGTGGTCGTGCTGCACAGAGAGAATGCCGTAGTGTTCTAAGCTGCTCTGATGGGTTTGCAGTGAACTAGGGAATGTAATAAATATTTTGAAGGAAATAATGCAATTGCTGAACATACTGCAATTCTTTTTTGCCAGAGTGTGTGTGCACTCATCAGAGAGAGACAAAGAGTGGGAGAAGGAAAGTAAGAAAGCATCCCCATGGTGGATGGTCATGCAACAATCTTTTCTCCATTTCTTCCTCCTTTCAATATTTTGGGCACAACCACCTCGCATGTTTCTCAAGCCACTGGGGCCAGGACTTGAACAGCATGGTTGGCCATGTCGAATCCGTGCTTTAACGACCATACCACACACTGGTCCAAGGACTGCAATTATTTAAAGCCATTAGTCACTCAGTTGTGGAAGGCTCAGAAAAAAACAGACAAGGTTCCAGCTTTGACTGTGCGACCCCACGGTTCTCAACACCTGAGTGGCCCGTTTCGTTACCTGCTATCCTTGCCTCAGTTTTCCTGTGAGGCTCAAAGCAGACAATACCCCCAGGGCTGGCTCTGTGGCCTGATGGTTAAGGCAGCAGACCCGCGTGACTGACCCATGGTTGAAGCATCAGACTCAAAGGCTTGAGAAACATGCCTGATGTGTGTGTGCCCAAAATCCAAACAGAGTGGAGAAATGGAGGAGAAGGGATTGCAGCATGGCCACCCCTGGGGTATGCTTTCTCTCTCCCTCTCTGCCTCTGTGCTGAGTGCACCAGCCTCTGGCAAAAATTGTAAAACACAGCAACAGCAGGGTGGGCAGATGACATGGTGGTTAAGGCACTGACTCCCACATGGCTGCCTACAGATCGAGTCCTGGACCTGGCAGCTTATTTTCTCACTCTCTCAACAAATTATAAATAAATAAATAAATAAATAAATAAATAAATAAATAAATTTATTCTAAGAAAAAAAAGGCAACAACAACAATCTGTGCATGAAATGCAAAGCATAAAGTAGTATTCAAATGTAATTCCCTAATTTTGAGGAGATATTCTATTCTAATCATATGTAAAAACCAGTCAAGAAAAAGATACCATGCTTTGTTTTGCCATCATACATTCTGAAAAAAAGCATCATTTCAGATGTGAAATTATCAAGATCAATACAAATAAGCATCAGGTCACAAAAGTAGACCTTAGGGATTCTCCGTGTATTATTTATGGAAACAAACAGAACAAAACAAAACAAAACAGAACAGAACAATTTGGTATTGTACACTGAAGAAAATTAATTGCACTAATTAAACATTCAAAACTCACTTTCACACTGGAATTTGGGGTACTGGGTTTCAAATCCAAATTGCTACAATTTCTTTCAAACAAAATAAATGAGAAGAAACCAAACAAGAAAAAATGTAAGTCCACAATGAGAAATCAGGAACTTGTGTAACCACAGAGACAATCACTTGCCAAAGGGCAAAGAGAAAAGAGAGAACCGGGCAGGCCAGGGCAGGCAGCAGCAGCTGGACTGAGTCTCATCTTGTCATAGGAGCAGGGTGAGGAAGTGTCACAGGGTTTTCTAAACCGAAACCCCAGACATTAGACGGGAAAGCACAGCGTGGGACAGAGGGCCTAAACGCTGAAAGTCAGGCTTCTGTCCAGACGTCCCAACCAGACAACAGCAGCACTGCAGAGCACCCCAGTGCTCACCCTCCTTGGCCCGACTCCCCTTCCTGATCTGAGCTGGGCACAGAACCACCCCCGGCTTGTGGAGTGGCCGCTTCCCCTCTCCTAAGTGTGCAGAGAGAAGACACATTGCTTGCTCTGCAGAGAAACTCTCCTAGCCTGCAGAGATTGCAACCACTCAGCAACAGAGCAGTTACCTGGCACATTGGCTACTGAGATTCCAATCAAGACTAATTAAAATGAGCCATTTTGGCCCAGCAGGTGGCATAGCGATTAAGGTGCTGGACTCCCACATGGCCAATTGCAGCTGCAGTCCAGACCCAGTGGCTTGAAAATCATGTCAGGTGTGTTTGCATGTGTGCCCAAAAATCCCAGGAGGAGGACTGAGGAGGACGGATTGTGGTATGGCCATCCCCTCTCAAGGGCAATTTCTTTTTTTACTTTTTCTTTCTTTTTTTTTGGGGGGGGGGGCGGGGGGGGGGGGGGAAGAGGTTTGTTACTATAGGGTACGTGTGCTTGCCAGAAAGACAGAGAGAGATAGAAAGCAAGAAATCACTCCCAGGGTAGATGGCCATGCCACAATCCCTTCTCCTCCATTCTACTCTTGGGATCTTGGGCACGCACACACACGGACCCGGCGTGAGTTTAAGCCACCGAATCCACAATTCGAACCATGGTCAGCTACATGGTAGTCCAGTGACATAGCCATTACACCAACTGCTGGTCCTTTAGAGGCGATTTCTTGCTTACCCTCTTATTGTCACTCTCTGATGAGAGCATGTGTCCTGTGGCAAAAATCTTTAAAAAAAAACAATTAACAAGTTCATGCCAGCTGTACTAGTGGAATGTTAAGAGCTCAGTAGCCACACATGGAAAGAGGTTCGTAAGACAGCACACAACAGGGCTTGTCCATCACTGCAGAGAGCCCTGGCCTGACCACTCTTGCACCCAGAAGGGTACACTGTCGTCCTATTAGACATTAGACATGTGGTTGAAGGCATATGTAGTATTACTTATTTTAAAATGCACATTTGTGAACTATTACTCAGCTTTAAAAAGAATGAAATCTTGTCATTTGCAACAACGTGTGTGAACCTGGAGAACATCCTGCTGTGTGAAATAAGCCAGTCACTCACTCACACGTGGAATCTAGAAGTCTCGGGTAGAAAGGTGGTTACCAGCGGAAGGAGACCGGGGCAGACCCAATGCAGCATCGCGGCTGTGAGGTGGAGTGCCTGGGTCTGGAGATGTGACGCTCAGTGTGAGGGTCTCTCAAAGACGGGCAGCGCACAAGCCTGACAGCCTCCTCCATCAGTCAGAGGGAGGGGTGGCACTGGAAAGTGCCACTGTGACTCCGCTTGCCAAGAAAGAGACTGCAGTTCAAACCCCAAGTGCCTGGCTGGCCTTAAAACAGCAATTCCATTTTTTGTCACCAGGAGAAATGTGATGTGGCAGGAAGAAGAGTCATGAATTAAGACAAATTCCCTTTAGAAAGTACAATTATGGGCCGGAGGTAAAGCAGTGATAAGCACAGCTGGATCCACCGGAAAAGTCCTGGGTTCAGGTCCCAGGTGACCGGGAGTGGCTGAGGTGGGGTGGACACAGAGGGCCTGCTCTCTCTCTCCCCATCTCTCTCATTCATAGAAGAAACAGACAAATACACTTTTTAAAATAACCATTTTAAAAAGAATTATTTTATTTAACTTTATTTATTTATTTTTATTTTTATTTGACTAGAGAGGGATGGGGGGCGTGCAGTGCAGGTGTGAGAAAGCAAGCTGCCAGGTCTGGGACTCAAACTGTGGTTGGCTATGTGGGAGTCCAGTGCCCTTAACCACCACAAGACCTACCAGCACCTTAAGTAATCATTTTTCAACAGAGGTAGTCATGGCTGTGCCTGATTTCTGAGCTCTCAGGCTTCCTGTGAGGCAAAGCCACTTCGCGCTAGGGAGGAGCTCGTTCCTCTTCCCTGCTTGTGCCGGGGCTGCCCACCCTCATGGTGTGGCTTCCCCAGCTGAACGGGGCCTCCATGTTTATGACCTAAGCACCCACAGGCCCCGACTCAGACCTCTACACTTCCTGAAAAGAGGACTAGAAGTATGGCCAGCCATGGTGGAAAGGTGATCGATTTCTACTTTTGAAGAGAGAAGTCCCTCATGTAACCGCCTCGGGCACCGTGTTTGGAACCTTCTTCTTCATTCCCACTTAGCTTTTCCGTTTGTTGTGTTCATGGCTATGCTCTAGAGTTTCCTGTGAAGAAGAGTCGAGGCCCTTGCAGTGACATCCCACCTCTAAGTGATGCCCTCGATGCTCTGAATATTCCTGCAAGACACATTACACGTTTAAGCAAACTGAGATGCTTCTGTTGCAAATTCAAAACCAAAAAAAGGAAAACAGACATTCTTGGATACAGAACAGTAACCAAGTAGCAGGTGGTATAATTTTGCGAGTGCTGCATCAGTTGACTAAAAACCAGTAATCAAGTCACTTATATTCTGAAATACAAACTTTCATATATAATAGTATAAATTCAATCTCTCCTAGAATTTGTTCTTTATTTTTTCCACAATTTTGGGTGCCTTTTTCTATTTTATCTCCTTTTAAATGAATATTTAGTTAATTTATCCTTAGAAAAAAAAGGCAAATTATTTTTTCTTTTAGAGAGGTTTTTTGCTATAGGGCACATGCACTCACCTGAAAGACAGACAGACAAAAAGTGAGAAATCAACCCTAGGGGTATGGCCACGCTGCAATCCTTCTCCATTCTCCTCTCAGGATTTTGGGTAGTCACGCACACGCACTCGGTGTGAGTTTTAAGTGGCCGGGTCTGGCTGAATCGCAGTGGATTACATGGGAGTCCAGTGACATAACCATTACACTATCTGCTGGTCCCAAAAAAGAAGGCAAATTCTTAGTTGTGAGTTTTAGAAGCAAAATCTTGGCCTCATGGTATACTTACATTTTTAATTTGCTGCCAACACATAAAATCAGGTTTTACATGAAGTAGTCAAATTTCAGGATTTTATCTAAAACTTAGAACTCTCGAATCAAGTCAAATCATTCCTTCAATGAATGTCTACTCAGAAGTGAGAACAGGCTGTCCCTCCGAGCTAGAGCATAAACTCTCAGCTCTCCACAGTCTCGATCGTGCCTTCCTAACCCCTGGGGTCATTCCACATTTCTTATTTATATTGTCTGCTAAAAACTGCAGGAATTTAAATTCATAATTTCTGACTCAACCTTATTTTTAAAACAAAAGGAAATAAATAAATGATTCAAATGACTTTATCAGAAAGATGAGACATTTGGAAAAGTTTAGTTATAAGTAGGGGAAAATAGTTATTTTAGTCTTGTCCACGGTCGTATTAATGATAGCAAAGTCTCTACTGACAGATGAATGAAAAAAACAAAATGCAGTCCCTTCATACCTGAAATACTACCCAGTCTAGAAGAGGGAGCAAATCCTGGCACATGCTGAAACAAGTGCAAACTTTGTCACGAAAGGCCAAAGGCTATACACGTCATTCTCCTTAAAGGAGGTCCCTACAATAGCCATGGAGGCAGAGAGTTGAACGTGGGTTGCCGGGGCTGGTGGTGGAGACGAGAAGCAAGAGTTGGTGCTTAATGAGCAGTTTCAGTTTTGCAAGACAAAACGTTTTGGAGATGGGTTGCAGAGGAATGTGATCATACTTGACACTACTAAACACTTAAAATTATTAAAATGGGAGGGACCAGGGATGGGGTAATGCTTACATTGCTGGACTCCCATGTAGTCCACCGTGGTTCAAGTCCCAGACCCAGTAGTTTAAATTTCATGCCAGGTGTGTGTGTATATATGCCCAAAATCCCAAGAGGAGAAGGGATTGTGGCATGGTCATCCCCCCCCCCCGGGGGGGTGATTGCTAACTTTCTGTCTCTGTCTCTCTGTCTCTCAGACAAGTCCATGTGCCCTATAGCAAAAATCTCTCTAAAGAAATTATTAACATGGGAAATTTCATGTTATATATAGTTCTAAAAATTAAGAAAAACTTCTCGTATACATTTAGTCATCTAACTCAGAGGTTGGGAAGAGAGCCGAGGTCTGTACTGTCCCTAGCACACATAAGTCCACAGTAAGTGAACACACTTCAGTTTACCACATACACTGGTATCAACTTCAGATGGACCAAATATCCAAACATCTA
Source organism: Tupaia tana (assembly GCA_026018925.1). Lineage (NCBI taxonomy): Eukaryota > Metazoa > Chordata > Mammalia > Scandentia > Tupaiidae > Tupaia > Tupaia tana. The sequence goes on from JAKSZU010000015.1 coordinate 3,905,198, forward strand.
TACCATCATAGAGAAAAGTGGAAAATGCACACCACCTTTGCCTCTCAGGTCATCCCTAAAAGTGGTCACTAGGCAGAGAGGACACAGAGAGGTTTCTGCTTCGCACAGTTCTGCTTGTTGCAGAATTCTGTCTTCTGCTTTTTGCAAACAACTTCAGCAACTTGTAAAAAGATATTCTTTTTAAAAATCTAAAAATATTGTCAAAGAGAACAGAGGATAAAGCTCTAGACTCAGTGTCTTCTCTGAATTTAACAACAACAACAACAACAACAACAAAACCCTCAAGAAAAAGAAACAGAATAAGAACCTCTTATGAAAAGGACAATTTGGGAGAAGGTCAGCTGGATCCTGGACTGAGGCAAAGAGGAAGGAGACACTTGGCAGACTTGGGGGAAGTGGAGAGAGTCCAGGGAAGTGGAGAGAGTCCAGGGAAGCCGCCGAGTGGAAATCAGCATGCAGAGCTCCGTCCTCCTGGAGACTGCAAGGGCGGGCGTGTGAGCAAGCCCTGACACATCTCCAGTTGTGGACCACAGTAGTGGCAGAAAGTTGAAGTGAAAGGACAGGGCAGGGCAGTAGCTCCTCTGTCACAGTGAGGGAGAGACTGTGGGCGGACCGGAGCCTAATCAGTGCTGACACTAGAAGCAGGAGCTAAATAACCCAGATCTGTGCCGTGTGGGCTTCTGACGCGTCAAAGAGACTCCCTGTTGTTCTGGAGGACCACACCCAGCAGAGAGCAGGAAGAAGGTATCTGCTATCTCTCTATCTCCGTCTGTCCATCTGTCTCTCTCTGATGAGCACATGCACCCTCTAGAAATTTAAAAAAGATAAAATAAAAGTCTGAGAACAAGACATAAGGTTGGGTGATACAGAAAATACGGAGTAAAGGAGATAAAAAGTCACACTGAAAACTCGGCTTAATTAAAATGGGGAAAGTCTTGTAGAAATGAAGACCACCATCAGAGCAGCAAAGAAGAAAAACAGAATCTGCTAAATCATTCAGTTTAGGGGCGGGCATTGTTGAGGAACTGAGCAACAGAAATAGGACGGGATGGACCAGCCAGTGGGATGGTGTTAAGGCAACCAGATCCCACACAGTCTATATGGTCAAGCCCTGGACTGGCAGCTTGGAAAACATGCCAGGGGCACGTGTGTGCGTGCCCAAAATCTCAAGAGGAAAGTGAAGGAGATGGGATGGGAGTGTGACCATACTCCCTGGTGGGTGCTTTTTCTCTTTTTCTCTCTCTCCTCAGCAAGGGCATGCACCCTCCGTAAGAAAAAAATGAAAAGAAAAAAAGAAAAGAAATAGGAAATGACTAAGTTTTAAGGGAATTTTCAAGTCAGATGGAAGACGTTGAGGTGGAAGGGGACCCAAGTTACCCACGTTACACATAAAGACAAGAGCAAATGCAACAGGATAAAAAAGTCAAAGACATAAATTGTCTTGAGAGAAAGGAAGGAAATCTTTCAATCTAGCAACTGAAAAGGTGCAACGTTCTCAGGAAAAAAAAAAAAAGAAACTGATTCTGGATTTCTAATACTTAGGAATATCTTTCAAACAGTGAGAAATGATCTTCTGGATAAAAATAAGCAAATGAAGGCAACTGCAAATGATAACAATCAACAACTGAGCTGACAGCATCATTCAGTTGAAATGTTAAAGCAAAGCTTTGTATATGCCACGGTAAACATGGATGTGTGAACGCTTTTCTGACTGACCACTTATGTTAATATCTTTTTTAAAGAAGTATTTATTCAATCTCATTTATTTATTCATATATTTTAACTTGACCAGATAAAGAGGGAAAGTGAGAAAGCAAGCGTCTAAGTCCAGAACTTGAACCGCCACGTGTCATGTGCTAGTCCAGCACCTTCACTGCCACTCCACCTGCCAGCCCCAGGATTTATGGCAATATCTTTAACTAGCAGGTGTGCAGTGTATTTATGCTGGGTAAATTCATTTTGCAAGCTGGTATGATGTACAGAGATTGAATATATAAAATAAATACATTTTTAAAAATTGTATATGCAGCCAACATTCATTTAAACAAAAAGTGAAGAGAAACTTATTTTGGAAACCAAGAACTTTTAGAACATCACTCTCACAACCAGTTTTTTGGGGGGAAAAACAGCACCTGTTAGAGTACAAGCTTAAGTCAACAACGTAATGAAAGGAGAAGATAATTTAAAATGGTGTCATGGACACTAGGTTTGTTTTCACATTTTACAATTAACTTTTATCAGGTCAGCCCCACAGCCAAGTGGCTGGAGGTAGAGAAGCCAGACCCCACATGGTTGGCCATGATTCAAATTCTGGCTCTGAAGGCTGGAGAAACACACCAGGCATGTGTATACACATGCCCAAAATCCCAGCAGGATGGAGAAATGGAGAAGGGATCGCAGCAGGACCATGCCCTAGGGAGGGTTTTGTCCTTCTCTTTCTCTCTTTCTCTCTGTCTTTTTCAAGTGAATGCACACACTCTTTGGTATTTAAAAAACATTTTTAAAAAAAACTATAGTTTTTGAAAATAATTTTTATTCATAATTTTCAAAATCTACTAAGCAGTTCATTGGGCAGTAGTGCCAATTAAATACCACCTCCCCTGTTCCTGCTTGGGGTGTACATGTTTAGTTAAACTGCTCATATCCAAGCCTCCTTTGCAGACAGGAGCAGCTGTCTGTCACATCCTGAACCAAGAGACACTAGCAAAAGTCACTGGGTGACTTTCCTTAAGGCAGCTCTTACAGAGTTTCACTTCCAGAATGATAGTGTTGTGGGCAGAAGTCTGACTGCTTTTTCCTATTTTTTCCAAAGTCCTTTCCAGAGGGCCTGGGCGGGGGGGGGGGGGGGGGGGGGGGGGGGGGGGGGTGGGGGGGGGGTGGGGGGGGTGGGGGGGGGGTGGGGGGGGGTGGGGGGGGTGGGAGGGGAGTCACACCCACAAACATTAACAGACCATTTTTTTCCCCCCATTTACCAGGATTCTTCCTGCATCCTGTCCCTGGCATAGTATCTTTGAGATGTATATTCAACTAATTACAGTATGTACTTTTGCTAACCTCTTCCTAAGACACAGAACTTCCCTTTCCTTGTGATGTAGATTAAGCATCTCTTTACAAATCTCTTCCCAGGACCCTTCCAATCACCAACCTAGGATTTGTGGAACCCACCTATAACCTACAAGCCCCCACACACATGTTCCACCTCTTTGGTCCAGACCAATGGAAATCTCTTCATTAATTTTGTCTGTCAATCTCAAAAAAATCAAATAAAAGGAACCCCTGTACGTGATCACCCCGAGAAAGGCTATTATGCCTCCTCTCTGAGCCTAGGTTACTCATATTCTACTTGGAAATAAACTGCATTATTTATTAATTATTAACTGTTAGAGTTTGTTATTTTCTGTCAATAGTGTATAGAACCCAATAGGCCCATTCCCAAACAAACAAAAAATAAAATCATAACTGGTAACAAGTATGAAAAGTAACAATCTACTTTCTTGGAAATTGTCGAAGGCAGACAGCAAATGAAGGAATCTTTATTTGAGAAAATCAAAAAAATATTGGTAACAACCACGAGAGTCCTACCCTTGAACCCTGCCTCTGTCTCTCCCCACCCATTCTTAGCTTGGCAGAAGCTGCTCTCTGTATGTGCGTGGCTAAGAAGGTGGCGATGAAGGCTCCTCTACCCTCTCCTCCCAGCCATGAGGAGGGGTAGGCTGCGAGTCTTTCTCATCCCTTTCACTCTAAGTTCTAGAGGGTAAATTCCTGGTTCTAACCCAAAAACAGCAAGCCAAGAATATTTGCATCAAAACAGCCTTGGCCCCAGCTGCCCTGGAGCTTTCAAGCCAGGAACTTGTATGTAGACGTTAGTAACATGATTTGTAACAACAAGAAAGTTGAAACAACCGAAATGTCCATAAGCTGAGGAATGAGTAAAATAATGTGGCATACCCACACAATGAGACCTTAGTCATCAATAGAAGTAGCCGAGGCTGATATATGCAATTACAGCACGCCTCAGAGACACTGCAGATCCAGTTCCAGACGACCAAAACAAAGTGTACAGTGTACTCAGTACACATGAGTATTGTTCACTTGCTCTGTGTATAAAAGTTTTGTTTATACTATATTGTAGTCTATTAAGTGTGCAACAGCATTTAATGCTAAGCAAAGCAAGTCAAACTCTGAAAGACAGACTTGTTTTTCCCCACTCAATCCATGCTCTACGGCAGAAACTGAAAGTGTGGAAGGTATAACAGCTACACTGTGGGTGGGAATATAAACTAGCACAGCCACTGTGGAGAACAATATGGAGGTTCCTCAAGGACCTACCAATAGAACTACCATGAAATCCAGTAACTCCAGCCAAAGAATTTGAAAACAGTCAGAAAAACACTTACATATTTACTGCAGCACTATTCACAATTGCTAAGACATGGTGTAAGGGTCCAGAGATGGGTCTAACTGATGAAGACGCAGAAAAGACAACGACAATGCAACTGCAAAAGAGGCTTTTATTCTTTCCAGCTAGCTGGGGTCCAAGTTCCTGCCCAGTGCAGCAGGCCTCAACAAGGACCCCGAGCCTAAGATAAAGGGATCTTTTATAGTTCAGGATTTTTCATAGAATGTAACACATACAAGGGAGGGGGCATGAGAAGCGAGGGTCCAGCTGTCACCACCTGCTCAGGTCTAGATAAGGGCTCTCAGCTAAGGGTCTGGATGACCTTGCCTCAGAGGTGCCGGGCCCTCCCGTTTTCCACTTATCTGAGAGTTCCCAGACTCCTGGTTTCCGTCCTTGAAGCCCTAACAAAGTGGGCTCCGTCCTTGAAGACTGAACAGTGTGGCAATTAAGCTGACCCGGCCCCACATCCCTAACATGGCGGTGATTACGCTAACTTGGCCTAACAATGGAAGTCAACCCAAATGTCCAAGAACAGGTGAGTACATTGAAAAAGTGTGGCACATATATACTGTGAAATACCACTTTGCCATAAGAAAACAATGATACCCTGGCATTTGATAGAAAGTGGCTCAGGATTTGGGGAAAACAGAACAACTTTTAATGGTACAAGGTTTTTTTGGTTTTTTGGGGGGGAGGTGTTGTGTGTGTGTGTGTGTTTTGACTTATAAATTTATTTAATAAACAGTACAGTTTTTAATATTGGTTTTCAGCTCTTCCATAAGTTTGGGAGAAAGCAAGTTCTTGACTTTGAAGTAGTTACGTGATAACCTGAGGCTGCCCAGTAGAACTTCATACCTTCTGTGTCATTTAGGAGGTAATAGAACGATATGAACACATTCACTTCCTACAGTCTCAGTAATTATCCACATACTCTTCAATATCCAGCTTTATTAAACAGTATTTTCGAACTATCATGTGAAGAAGTTATCACTGGGCCTCATTTTGAATGGTATTTTCTGCTTCATTTTGGTTTTCAACATCAGTAGGGTACGGTGCTCTTCCTAAAAGAAACTGCTCCCACTTGGGAATATACTCTTCTGCTGATGCCCAGTAAGGAGTCTCTAAGACGAAGGTTCCTTTGAAAAGTGGTCTCAGTTGCTTGCAGCTGAGGTGCCCTCTCTGTTTCGATCTCCAAATTTATTCTCCACTTGTAAAAGTAACATTAATCTTTATGATACTATTTCTTCATGTCTTTTAGAAAGGCAAATTTTGGGAACCAGCAGTTAGCGTAATGGCTATGTCGCTGGACTCCCACGTAGTCGACCGCGGTTCACGTCCCGGACCTGGTGGCTTAAAACTCACGCCGGGCGCGTGTGCGTGCGTGCCCAAGATCCCGAGAGGAGAATGGAGGAGAAGGGATTGCGGCGTGACCATCCCCCCTGGGGGGTGATTTCTCGCTTTCTGTCTCTATGTCTCTCTCTGTCTGTCTGGCACGCGCCCTATAGCGAAAACCTCTCCAAAAAAAAAAAAGGAAGGCAAATTTCTTGAGCAGACAAGGAAGTCATCTTTAATCAAAGCCATGTTACAAGCTGAGGTACATCTCGAGCTGCCTCCAGGAAGCCTTTCCGGGAAGACACAGGCTACTGCACAGACTCAAGGGCCTCAGCAGGGGCTTCAGCATGGGCCTGGGCGTGGTTGCCATCTTTTGTGTTTTTTGGTTGTTTGTGTGAAGGCTTTGCTATAGGGCATGTGCACTCACCAGACAGAGATGAAGGGAGGGGTGAGAAATCACCCCCCAGGTGATGGCCACACTGCGCTTCCTTCCTCCTCCATTCTCCTGGAGATTTGGGCACACATGGACACATACACAGGTGACCGGCATGATTGTCAAGCCGCTGGGTTTGGGACTTGAACCACATAGTTGGCCATGTGGGACCCAGCACCTTAACCTCCACACCACCTGCTGGTCCCTGGTTTTTCAGTTTTGCATATTGTTTACTTCCTCTTAAAACCAGTGCATTTCAGTTCTTTACATCTACCCTTCAGCTCCCTTCTAGCCATTCTTCCAATATAGATTATCACTATTTTTTATTAAACTATTCAACTTTTACAAATTTATATTAATATTGTTCATTACGAAGCCAAGTACCAACCAGAGATTATTTTCTTCCATTATCTTTAGTTCTTTTCATAATTTATCAATTGCTTTTTAATCATTTTAATAACTTCTTGCAGTTTTTGTGTATGCTTGGAAACTCCATTACATACTCTATCAAACCATCAATTTCTTTTTTATTCCTGAAGACTATCTGTGAGGCCCTCAATCCTCGTCATGCATCATAGACAGGTTCCTTGCTAGGTCTACAGGGTTATCCCGAGACATCTCCTTCCCAGCCACCTTAGTTGGAGCCATCATTCCCGGCAATTCGTCGCTCTCTCTCTCGTTTTCTGTGTGGTTTTGCTGAAACCCGTCCTTCAGCAGCTCCCTGAGAAAGGCATCACCACGTTTTCTGAGCCCTTCATGCTAGACAGTGTTTCCACATCATGCTCACCCTCGATTAATAGTTTATCTGGGTTGGGACCAGCAGTTAGTGTAATGGCTATGTCACTGGACTCCCATGTAGTCGACCGCGGTTCGAGTCTTGGACGCAGTGGCTTAAACACGCCAGGTGTGTGTGCGTGCATGCCCAAGATCCTGAGAGGAGAATGGAGAAGGGATTGTGGCGTGGCCATCCCCCCCCGCCCCCCGGTGGGGGGATTTCTCCCTTTCTGTCTCTCTGTCTCTCTGGTGAGCGCACCCACCCTATAGTGAAAAACCTCTCAAAAAAAAAAAAGTTTATCTGGGTTAAAAAATTTGAGTTGATAATATTTTTCTCTTAGAAATTTGAAAGCATCTACCCTCTGCTCCCTTCTAGCCATTCCTCCAATATAGATTATCACTATTTTTCCTCTGACACCTAACACCACTTTTAAGAAGCACAATGCCAGGCCAGCCAGTGGCATTGAGGTTAGGGCAACTGGATCCCAAATGGCTGGATCATCATTCAAGTTCTAGACTGACAGCTTGGAAAACACACTGGGCACATGTGCACGTGTGCTCACATCCTGAGAGGAGAATGGAGGAGGAAGGACTGAGGCATGGCCATGCCCCATGGGGGGCGATTTCTCACTTTCCCTCCCTCCCTCTGTGTCTCTTCAGTGAGCCCATGCACCCTATAGCAATAACAAAAAAATAAAATTCCATTTCTTTTATATATATATATATATATATATATATATATATATATATATAAAATTTTTTCATTTAACTTTATTATTATTATTCTTTTTTCTTTTTTATCTTTTTTATTTTATTATTTTTATTTCAAGCTCTTTTATATATTCGATCATGTTATTTAGCTTGCAAAGTGAATATTCCAACATGTGTATATTTCTCTCTATTCCTTAATAATGTTCTTATTGTGTTTGTATGCTTGTAAGATAATTTTTCTTGGTTCTATAATTCCAAAGCAATGTGTGCATTTAATGCATAAACACTGAAGGAGCCAATTCAGAGATCAAATGCCAACCACTTCTGGGGAAAAGCTCTGTGTGACCTCTGTGTTTATTTCCTTCATTCTTTCTTTCTATGAATCCTAATAGCTGACTTTTTAAATCTTCCTGAGTAGATCAACCTATGCTTTTTCATTTGTTCCTGATTTGGATCTTTTTTTTTAAAGTTTTTACTCTTTTATTTCCTCTGAGGAAGAGAGAGAACACCCCGCATAGGATGTTAAAACCACAATCGAATCCAGGGGCAGCACAGACCTGCATATAAGGATCTCAACAGTGGGGAATCAACAAAGGAGAATTGCTTTTATAATCTTGCATTGGTAAAAAACCTTTTATGTTTAAGATAGGAAACTCATAATTCATAAAATAGTAGTAACAATGTAGAAGTTAGACATTTTTCATGGCAAGAAATAGACAAATTTGGGAATAATATCACCAGCCATGAGCCAGTTTTAAGTATTTAAAATGTTTTTACAGATCAACTCAATAAAGATAAAATTCCACTAGAAAACAAACAGGCAGGCCAGCCCAGTAGCACAGCAGTGAGACACTGCTGCTTATGGAATCATATCCTACCTGTCTACCCACGGTTCAAATCCTGACCCTGGTGACTTGAAAAACATGTTGGGCCCATGCATGTGTGACTAAGTCCTGATGAGATGGAGAGATGGAGGAAAACAGACGGTGGCATGTCTACACCTCATCAAGGAGCTCTCCCTCTCTCTTCTTTCTCAGGTAAGTGTAGGCAATTTCTGGCAACCAAAACCATGTTTTTAAATCAGGAGGCTTATTAACTGATGCACTTGCTGGAGACAGAGAAGGAAAGAGACAGAGAAAAGGAAAGAGAAAAAGCACCCCCTACCCGAGAGGAGTGACCATGTTGCAATCCCTTCTCTTCCATTCTCCTCTCGGGATTTTGGTCACACACATACACATGTCCAGAGTGTTTTTCAAGCCACCAGGTGTGGACTCGGCTGTGCAGTTAGCCACGTGGGATTGGGCTGCTTTAATCTTCACGCTATCTGTTGGCCCATTAACCGATTTTTGATTGGGAATTTGTGGGAAAGTTTTTTGCAATTACTAAAATAAATGGCTATAAGGCTGCTCTTGGAATAATGGGATAAACCAGAGAATATTTGATAAAGGAAAATTTGAAAACAATAAATATACTTAATATACTGATAATTATATAAACAGAAATCAAAACAAGAAATCATTTTATAACATGTCAGAAAAGATGGCAAGATTTGGTGAACACTGCATTGGCAAGAATGTTGGAGAAATGGCCATGTGTATTACTGTATGAGGGCAACTTCAAAACTTTGTGGAAAATTGAATTAAAGTATGGGCTTTATTTCAATACAAAAATATTTGAAATCCATGCATAATTTTTTCATAATATACATATTCCACAAACTTTTTGAAGTTCACGTATCCACTATTGTGACTGTTTTCTCACGAGCTACCAACATTTTAATGACCATATCTATTGAAGGAGTATTTTCATGTCTAACATACACAAAAAACACATAGTATACAAAGATGTTCATTGAAATACTGTTTGTTATAGCTCAAGACTGAAACTAGCCTCACGTCTGAGTGGTGCTACTATAGGCCAGAGCCAGCCTGGGGACCACTCTGCCACAAGACGGGAGACTCATGCCATCTTCCATCACCCGCAAAGGTGAGTAACTGCAAGACTATCCCAAAGAAGTCAGCAATATAATTTGCACCAATCAGCCTCCTTATCTCAGGGTCTGGCACTTTTAGTCATTGTTTAGAGAACTATGTAAATCAGTTTTGGTGAAACCAGGAAAATCTTATCTTAAAGACAATGAGAAAGAGTTGCTGAGTTGTGTTTATATTTATTTAAAAATAGAGTATGTGTGTGTGTTTCCAAGATTAAATTTTTACACAATTTTATTTGGGTTAAATAAGAAAAGAGGTATTTAATCACATGCCCACCTTCCTAGAAAAATTTATAAGAATTTGATAACAGTGCCTCTGGAGAAAGGGAATAAGAAATTAGGAACCTAGTTATCTGAATGAACAGAAAATTTTTTTCTATATTCCACTTATATCATTTTAATTTTCATAGTAGACATGCTTAAAAAATTACTTATTCAATCACTGGAGAAAAATGGATGGTATAAGTTTAGAGGTGATAGGAGAAACAAAAAAGGAATTGATTGTAGTATTTACACATTTCAATATCTGTGCAAAGCTATATGCATAAAGCAAATAAAATCTGTGAAACCAATTCAGTTACACAAATCAAAAGTGTTCAAAAAATATTACCTCCTACAATGGATGAAGGGGGCTTGAGAACTCAAGGTACACACCTGTCTATGTTCCTAAAAGAAAGAGAGTGATATGGGAACCAGAGTTAGTGTAATGGCTATGTCGCTGGACTCCCACGTAGTCGACCACAGTTCGCGTCCCGGGCGTGTGTGCATGCGTGCCCAAGATCCCGTGAGGAGAATGGAGGAGAAGGACTTGCGGCGTGGCCATCCCCCCTGGGAGGTGATTTCTCGCTTTCTGTCTGTCTCTCTCTGTCTTTTTTTTTTTTTTTTTTTTTTTTTGGAGAGTTTTTTTTCTATAGACCTTCTGGCGAGTGCATGCGCCCTATAGCAAAAACCTCTCCAAAAAAAAAAAAAAAAAAAAATCATTCACTAGGACACCCTCGGGGTGGAGGGTGGGACTTCCCTCCATGTGAGTTCTACTGCACAGCCACATCCAGGCTAACTGCCTACAGCGCAACATGGCTAACTTCTTCTCGTCTCTATAACTGTTTTGTTCAAAACACAATATAACTGTGGGACCAGCAGTTAGTGTAATGGCTATGTCGCTGGACTCCCACGTAGTCGACCGCGGTTCGAGTCCCAGACCCGGTGGCTTAAACTCACGCCAGGCGCGTGTGCGTGCGTGCCCAAGATCCTGAGAGGAGAATGGAGGAGAAGGGATTGCGGCGTGGCCATCCCCCCCTGGGGGGTGATTTCCTGCTTTCTGTCTCTCTGTCTCTCTCTGTCTGGTGAGCGCACTGTGCCCTATAGCAAAAACCTCTTGGAAAAAAAAACAACAACAACAACACACAATATAACTGTGAGACATTCCCAAGTGTGATTGGTTGGAGTTAAAACAATTTAAAAATCCCGACTTTCAGGTAATGGTGGACAGCGACAGACTCTTCCTTGACCCAATGTTAGTCGGGCTCCTCTGACAAAGGCTTGACCTAATCCCCAGCCGGTCCTTGATCTGCCCGTCCTAGTTTTAGCAAGAATTCCACCAAGTCACCCCTCACCCTTTGTATCTGATCATCCTCAGTATCTGAGTGTCCCTCACCTCCCACCATCTCTCAAGTGATAGCTGATTACCGGGTACTGTCATCAGCAAAAGCCTGTTAGATCAGTTTGGCAAGAATACTCCTACCCTGTTGAAGAAAAATTATTCAACAATACTTGTTAAAGAACAGCAAGGCCACTTACTCAGGGACGTCACGATAGACGTAGGTGCCATGGGATTTTGTACCGGGGGACAGACTGGGCTCAACTCCAAACGCAAGCAAAAGTGGGTGGCTCTTCCACTCTGAGGAGGAGGGCCGTTCAGTATAAACGCTAAAAACACCAGTGTCATAACCCTGCTTTGTCATTTCTTCTTTTCTTTAATACACTAATATTCTCAAACAAGAAAAAACTGGAAGTGTCCTGGAACTGCTGTTGCAACGCTTTCCTGACCACGTTCTGGGCACTTCTCCTTTCAGGAATCTGACTCCAGTTGCTGCAAGCCACAGGTTGAGTCGGGGTATTTCAATGCCTTTAGACTCGCCCTCTCCGCCCCTCTGTACAACCAAGTGCCTGGCCTGGCCTCACAGGCTTGGGGCTGGCAAGGGCTGACCTCACTGCTCGCAGGGGAGAGCCCCCACTTTGGCCCACAGGCAGCTCCTGCTACTCTCCTCTGCCCTCTGCTGGTCATAGGTGTCAGTGCTGGGCACTCCTCCATCCTCATCTCCAGGGCTTTCTTTTTTCTTTTTTGAGAGGTTTTCGCTATAGGGCGCGTGTGCTCGCCAGAGAGAGAGAGAGAGACATAGAGACAGAAAGCGAGAAATCACCCCCCAGGGGGGATGGTCACGCCGCAATCCCTTCTCCTCCATTCTCCTCTCGGGATTTTGGGCACGCACGCACACGCGCCCGGCGTGAGTTTTAAGCCACCTGGTCCAGGACGCGAACCACGGTAGACTACGTGGGAGTCCAGCGACATAGCCATTACGCTAACTGCTGGTTCCCTCTTTTGTATTTTTTAAAGAATTATTATTTTTTTCTTTTGTAATTGAGATGTATTAGTTGTGTTGATAATCAATACAGACATTTCAATTTGTAAACTATTCTTAACATACGTATCAGAAATTTAAAAAGCCAAATATTGTGATTCTTTTTAAGTCATTCCAGTGACATTCATCTTCAAATTTGTAGGCAAGTTTTCCTTAAGAGGATATCGAAAATCACTGTCTTCAAAAGTTGAAAGCTGTTACGTAAGTCCCACCAAATCACAATTTAGTATCATAAACACTACATACTCAAATTTCCAATCTTTCGCAGCATACTAACAAATATATTAGGAAAACTGAACTACCACAGCCAAAGATGTTACAGAGTGCATACAATTCTGACAGGAAGAGCAACAATCAAAGAGTGGTTTTCTTTAGGAAACAATCCTACTAAAAACATAATAGAAGTAATTTAAAATATTCAAGACACATTAAATGTATGACTGTGACTCCAAACTGCCACTTAGTATGCTTTGTATTTAGGATATAAAAACTACCCACCCACCCCCACCTATGGAATGTTAAGGAAACACACAAGACAGTCAAAGCTTCCTGTAAGTCAATATCCTACTATTTTCTGGGTGTACCAAAAAATAAGCAACCAGTAAATGATTTTACCTCTTTAAAAAAAAAAAGCACTTACACTTTAAAAAATGGGATGAGGTGGAATTCTCTCCTTCTTAAAAATAATTCTAGAGCTACCAAAAATCTTGCATTTATGAAATAGTTGATAAAAACATTCCTCTGGATTGTACAAGAAAGGAGACAGGGGCCATTGGTGAGACATGGGATATGACATTACTCAGACTGGACTTCTTTCTCACAGGGTGGATCTCCTCATTTTCAGTTTCTCCATTTTTGCAGGTAAATATTTTTTAGTGTCTCAGTTGGCCACTTCGACCTGTTTCCCCCTTCGTCCCTTGTTCCCTTTTGTTTGCACTCTTTTGTCTGAAGATTTATCCTTCCCTGCCACCTTTTTTTGCTCTGTCTCCACTTTCGCAGGAGCAGGTTTAGCTGACAACCGTGCCGATCTCTCGGGCTCTTCTTTGGCTGCCCCCTGGGCTGAGCTCACCTTCCTCTTGGGCTTCTAGGCTGCTGACAGGGTGCGTGCTGGGTGCCTGGGAGGCCGCAGGTACGCCAAGTCTTAGTGGGGCTGAGCATATAGACCCGACCCCTTGGAACTCAACGCGGGGCGGTGGCCAATGGAATGGAACTGGATTGAAAGCCCGCCCCTCCTCTTCCCCAGAATTATTTTATTTAACTTTATTTATTTATTTGACCAGAGAGGGACAGAGAGGGAGAGGAAAAGTGAGAAAGCAAGCTGCCAGGTCTGGGACTCGAACCATGGTCATCCATGTGGAAGTTCAGCGCCCTTAACCACCATGCCACCTGCAGACCCCCTTACCCCCAGTTTAAGGAGGAAAGAAAAGAAAATCAAGAACCAGAGCAGAGCGCCAAGGGAGTCAGAGAACTGAGACAGCTAGTGGTGGTAGAAAAGAGCACAGTTTAGGGACCAACAGTTGGCATAATGGCTATGTCACTGAACTCCCATGTAGTTAACTGTGGTTCAAGTCCCGGACTCAGAGGCTTAAACTCACGCCGGGCGTGTGTGCATGCGTGCCCAAGATCCAGAAGAGGAGAATGGAGGAGAAGGGATTATGGCGTGGCCATCTACCCTAGGGAGTGATTTCTTGTTTTCTGTCTGTCTTTCTCTTTCTGGTGAGCGCATGCACCCTATAGCAAAAGACTCAAAAAAGAAAAAAAAAAAAAAAAAAAAAAAAAAAAAAGGCACGGTTTGATATTCTGTAGGTTCCAGGAGAGTGGCAAAGGATGGACACGGGGTAGTGTGGAAAGAAGGTATTTGGCTGGATGATGCCAAATTTAGAAAAAACAGGGCCAGCCAGTGGTGTGGAGGTTAGGGCATTAGATTCCACATGGCCATCAGCACAGTGCAAGACCTGCAGCTGGGTCTCGGGGAGACAGGGCAGGGGTGAGGGGAGAACTCAATGTATGGAACCTACTTTCATCCCCGAATTCATATGCTGAGATCCTAACTTCTGAGGGGGAGAGCATTAAGAGGAGGGGCTTTAGAGAAGTATGTAGGTCCGCAGGGGAATTACAACTCTTATAAAGGGTCTCCAGATGCTTCCCTGTCCCCTCCCACCCTGTGAGGTCACAGCTAGAGACGCCATCAAGGAACCAAGCCCTTTCCAGACATGGAGGTGTTGGTGCCTTGGTCTCGACTTCCAAAGTTGTAACAAATCAAATTCTGTTGTTTACGAAACACTCACAAATGGTAGTTTGTTATAACATCATGGATGGAGGAAGATACAAGAACAAGGGAAAATGGGTGGATGAGGACAGAGATGGGAGTGAGTCTTGTAAGCAGTTATTATTTTGAATAAATGTAAGAAAAGTTCTCATTTGATTGCAAAAACCATCAGTTCAGAACTCCCTTTCCTAAAGGTCTTAAATATGTCTGGAAAGGAAAGGAAGAGCGACCCTTCTCCCACACTCTGCTGGTCGGTCTTGTGAATGCAGAGGCTGTGTGGCCCTGCTCTGAGGGCTATGGGAGTGAACCTGTTTTGTCGATAAATTAGCTAAGGCTCCCCATAGCCACATTGTACTGCTGCATGTCCCAGAGCCCGGGGACACGGAGACAGGGTGTCTGTGGAGACTCTGACCCTACACGTTCTTTCACAAGGCTCTAATATGGATGCTCTGAGGGTTTTCTGAGTCCTGAGGTCAGGAACCTTGCAAAACTAAACCTTCTGATCAGATAGACTTGGGGGCAGGGGGGAGCATGCCGCTGAGTCTGGGACTCAAACTGGTTGGCCGCATGGGAATCCGGGGCCTTAACCACCATGCCACCGGCCAGCTCCCCGTTTCTGCTTTATATATATATTTTTTTTCCATCAGAAAGATTTTCTGTATGGTTGATCTTATATGTTTATAATTTTGCTGGGCTAAGGGTGCCCAGGGAGCTAGTGAAACATTATTTTTGGCCATGAATGTAAAGGTGCTTCTGGGATAGGCATGTGGGTTGGTAAACTATAGTAAATAAAGTGGGTCCTCCACCAGTAGAGGTGGGTTTCAACCTTCTAAGGTCCAAAAAGAACAGAAAGGTGGAGGAGAGTGAATTTTCTCTCTCGGTCTGAGCTGGGACATCGGACCTCTGCTGCCCTTGAACATGGGCAGTGCGGTTCTCAGGCCTTAGTCGCAAACTAACATGCATCTCTGGCCTTTCAGCTTGCAGACAGCAGATCACGACACTATTTGGCCTCCATAATCATGTGGGCCGACTCCCATAATAAATGATAGCTAAAGATATAGAAAATGGAAGGGCCATCAGGTGACACGGTGGTTATGGCACTAGATTCCCACATGGCTGACCATGGTTCGAATCCCAGACCTGGCAGCTTGAAAATCACACCAAGCGTGCGTTTGTGTGTGTGCATGCCCAAAATCTTGAGAGGAGAATGAAGAAGGGATCGTGGTGTGACCAACCCTTTATCACTTCTCCTCTCTCTGTCTCTCCAGTGAGCACACATGCCCTTGGCAAAAATGTTGAATAAGAAAAAGAGAAAGAAGAAAGAGAAAGAAAAAGAAAGGAGAAAATAAGAAAAGAAAAAAGAGAAGAAAAGGAGAGGGAAAAAAAAGAAAAGAGAAAAGAAAAAAGAAAAAAATACGTAAGGATTGAGATGATAGAGACATAGAGATTCTACTTGTTCTGTTTCTCTGGAGACCCTAACACAGCATTCAATCCCAAACACACCCATTGCTCACACGCCAGCAAAGCTATAATTCAGCCAAATGCTATATTGCTTATATGAAGAGAAAAGTAGCCTAGCCTTGAGCAAAATGAGGAATCAGAAAGCTCCACCTCTTTGAAACCCAGAGTCCACTGCTGTAGTTACCTCCATGGGGCACCTCCCTTCCCCACTCTCCTAGGGTGACAAATGTCCTTTAGCGAAACCTGTTCATGAGAAAATCTCTTGTAACCATACCTACCACATAAAGCCATCTTCGCATGTTTAGAATTGAAGAGATCCTAGAAACCATCCAATTTAATATCTCTCCTTTAGCAAAGGATACACTGAGACACAGAAAGGTTGACTTTCTCAGAGTTTATCTTTTATAAGAGAGATTTTTTTGCTATAGGGTGCATGTGCTCAACAGAGAGACAAAGACAGAACGTGAGAAATCATCCCTCAGAGAGGAGAGCCGACCTTCTCTGTTCTCTTCTCAGGATTTTGGGCACTCGCACACAGGTGCCTGGCATTTCAAGCTGTCAGGTCTGGGACTCGAGCCATGCTCACCCATGTGGGAGTTCAGTGCCTTAACCACCACCCTATCTGCTGGTCCCTATTATTCATTCTTTTTGGTGGTTTTGTCTAAGTCAAAAGTTTTGTCTTCTAGAGCTGAGATTCGACCTTCTGCACGATCTAATCTGCTATTAATACTTTCAAGGGAGGTTTTAATTTCCTGTATTACGGTCTTCATCTCTAACAGTCTGATTATTTTTATGGTGTCTATCTCCTTCAAACCATGGAAGGACTTCCTCATCTTGTAGGGCTTGTTGTCTCTCTTCTCTTGCATCTTATTTAGTTTTGTCTCTGAATATTCTAATTGTTTATCTGACACTTCCACAAGTTCTATTGTGCTGTTTGTGGATGATGAATAGTTCTTTTCCCTTGAGAGAGAGATATTTTCTTGGTTTCTCATATTTTTTTTGTACCTCTGCACTGGTTTTTGGTCATCTGATGGATTATATGTTTCTTCCAAATTTCTTAGAGTTGATTCTGCAGTGCGGGGGGAAGAGCGTCCCTTCTCAGGTGTGTTCTTCAGAGGGGGCCTCATCTGACCAGACAAGGGTGTGTCTAGCCAGCTTGGTTCCTCCCCAAAATCTTAGGGCCGGGTATTCCTGGGGATGACCTGGAGGCTGTAACTAAAGAGCCAGTAAAATATTAAATCTCAAAGGATGCTAGGTATTCTTTTTTTAACTGTACAGATACTTTGAAGCTCACCTTTCCCACAAAGTACACCTCCAGACATCTTCTTTCACAGCTTGACAATGTTTACATTTACAAAAACCCAGCAAGAAACATCCTATCCTGTAGATTTCAGTAAAGGAGAATGTAAAACATCAACTCAGCCAGGCTTTTGTTTTCTGCAGCAATAATAAAGAGCCTCCTGCACTAAGCAAAAAACAATCTTCCTTTGTAGTGCATTTCTTCCATTACAAAAAATGTCTCCTGCCTAAAGCAAACTAACTTGTATTTGCTGAGCCAGTGGTATTAACTCATACATAAAACAAATTTTAGTTTGCTGTTTCTTCTAGCAGATTTCAAGTGAAAAAGAAAGTTGAAGGAGAACTTGTTTTGAATGGGTGCAGGTCAGTTTGAATTGCTATACTTAACTAAAAGCCTACATGTACTATAGGTTCACAACTTAGTTTGTTTTCATAATCTTTATGGATTTGGACTATGTTCAAGGTGTTCAGAGTGGAGCTTATGGTACAGCAGTTCATCAACAGAATATGGTTATTGAGTATGCTATCTGCAGAAGAGCTCATTTAATAGGAACTGACCTAGAAGTTGTATCAAGAACCAAATGTGGCATCACCTCTCAATAAAAAAGCAATCAGGGCAGAACTGTGCTTGGAAAAGAGGCATTAGAATACTTTAAGTAAAACACATATAAATAGATTGTTAATATGAGGAATGTTGCCTAGTGGTAAATCTAAAAATGTCTAGGTGATTCCTCATTGTCAAAACTTCATATTAAAAGCTATTTAATTCAAGTAATTTCTTCTAAAAAGTATGCCTGTTCTGACTGGAATTGGTCTACTGGTCAATTAAAGGCAATTTTAATCACCTTTTACATTTTTTTTATAGAAAGGCGAGATAGTGTATGTTTCTCAAATAAATGGCATTATGTCAGCTCGTTCACAAAACGGGTGGGGGCCGGCAGGTGGTCAAGGGCCCCGGGCTCCCACAGGGCCGACCATGGTTTGAGTTCCAGACCTAGTGACTTGCTTTCTCACTCTCTCTGCCACCCCCCCACCCCACTCTGTCCCTCTCTGGTCAAGCTAAAATAAATAAATAAATAAATAAATAAAGTTAAATAATTATTTTTTTAAAAAAAAGAAAACTAAAATTGAATGAAGACCTACAAATGCTTATGCCAAGCAGGAATCTGCCTGCCACCTGTGGTCTCACATTAATTCAAAATAGACAACAGATTCAGTATTCTCAAACTAAGTTTCTGTTACTTGAACTCTAGCAAAATATAAAGTTCTATAGTCTCAGCTAGTATAATGTCATCCCTGTCCAAATCTAGAATGATTATACTGATCACTTCCATGCTAGAAGTGCTGCTCAAATTGACCCCCTTGGTGATGAGTCTGGCTCTTCCTCCCCAACCTTCTCCCTGGCCTCCACAACCACCCAGACCTCTGCGAACACCTCTCTCTCCATGACCACTGCCTCGATCACCTTGGTGCCCGCCATCTTGGTATCTATTGTCCTGCTGGTATCCACCACCCTTGTATCCATTTCCTGTAGATGAAGATGTTTGGAAGCCACCATAACCACAACCTTGACAGCCACCACCGTGGCCACCATGGTAACCACCCAACTAGAAACCTGAAGCTCGATAACCACCATCTTGGTAGCCTCCTTCTCCTCCCCGTCCACTCCCTCCATCTGTCCAGCCTCCTCGATGCTCATTTCCTCTTCCTCCCCCTCAGCCACCATGTTCATAGCCAGTACGTCCACTTCTCCTTCCTCTTCATTCATGGTCTCCTCGTCCTCCATGTGAAGAATGTTCAAAACCACCTCCCCCTCCTCCTCGGCCTCCTGCTTGCTGCTGGGGACCATCCTGCCTTTTTTGCCACGGTGGCATCTCGGGGTGGAGGTTCCATTCACTGGGTCTGCTGCCTCTGCCAGGCCCCCTGCCTGTCCACACCTTAACGATGGCACAGGCAGTCTTTTCTCTTATAGAGCCACTACTTGTCCTTAGAATCCTTGACCAGTCTTGTCTTGCAGCCAAAAGGTGGACAACAGTACTTTTTGGAGATAAGACTGAACATTTCAGTTGGTAAACTTTGGCTAATTTTTCTGTCTGGCACTTAGCTCTGTCAGACCAGCCAAATGACTGTACAGTGACATTCACACATTTTATTAGCAGTTTTCTCTGGACTTCGTATTCATTGGCTATGGTTTGGTTAATTGCTTCTATCTTTTCTCAGTGGGCTGGTCCCATTGACTTATTCAATAAAGGCTTTCCCACATGATTTGTTGGAACTTTTGCTAATGTTTACTTTAATTTTTTCTCAATCCCAACAAAGAATTGGAACATAGTTCTATTGGCTGGAGGTCTGAACATTCCTAGAGCAATACATAAGCCTTTCAACTCTTGAAAGACCTCACTACCACCTCCTTCTTGAACTTTTCTTGGAGGAGCATTCACTCAGAGCATTCTGGCAGCTTCTAGTTCTGAGATGAGGTATGTGAGCAAGAGGAGGCAGTTCTGAACCAGAAGTGCTTGGTCACATCACCAGAAGTCAGGGAAAGATACGGGCAGTTTGTTACCTCAAGCTGGAATTACCTGGCTTCACTTGGACTATTTGTAGCTGCACACTTTTCTCTAGTTTAAAAGCACTCTTAACTCAGATATCAACCAAGCACAGAGTTGGGTAAACTCAGGGCAAATGGCCCCAGCAGGGACTGCCTGAGACAGAGTGCCATCTCCCAACAACGGACCCTTGTATTCTAGATCCTCCAGTGACTCCAAGATGTCAATCTCCATGAAGTCACACTCCATGCTATTGTGGTTTTCAGATTTCCAAGTCTGACAGTAGATGTTCTAAAAGCCACAGTCGGGAGGTGAGTGCAGTCTCCCTGCAGCTCCGTCTGTCTCACTGTGGCTTGCTCTGCCCTGCGAGTCTGACGGTGGGCAGGGAGAAGTGAGCCATGCTCTCTCTTGAGCTCTGTCACTTTGTCCCGCCATGGCTGGCTCTGACCTGTGGTTAAGATCTGGAGAACCCAATGGTGCTGGGTGCAGGGAAGAAGGGAATGTTGGAAAGCCCCATGATTTTTGCTTTAAAATTACCATGACAGAGACGGGCCCTTGCCCTGCAGGAGCCCTCCTGTTCCATCTCTAGCCCACTGGCCAGCAAGGGAAACTGAGGCAGGGGCACCACTGTCCCCAGCCCACTTCCAGGTTCCCAAGACCAGGACCCCACTCCCTTTAAAGAGGGATTAGACAGATCCAGAATCGCAGTTCTGAAATTCCCTAGTATGGTAAGGTTCCTGGGATCCTCCTCTGTACTGGACCACCTGTGAATACGTAGATAGTACTCTTTAGACACTTGACTACAGTACCCCTCTTGAGACCACATTGCTAAAAACAGCAGTTACTTCTGCACACATCAATTCACAGCAAAAGGGAAACACACTTGCCCCTAGTTGAAGAAACGTTCTCCTAAGAGATATTCAAAAACGAATACATCTTTTAATGGCTAGAAGTAGGAGAGCCTCAGGTCTGAATAAGTCAGGAAATATGTCTCCATCAAAGGAAAAGAGTAACTTCCCTCCATCTCTCCTAAAATCTGACGATGTTACCAAAATGTCAGAGAAAGAATTTAGAACCTTAGTGATGAAAAAATTCTGAGTTGGAACAGAAAAGAGACAAAGAACTTCAGGAGATTAGGAAGTCCTTCCACGATATGAAAGAAGAAATGGACAGGCTAAGAAAGAATCAGATGGAGCTATTAGAGATGAAGTCTGTAATACAGGAAATCAAAAACTCTCTTGGAAGTATTTATTTTTTTGGGGGGAGAGGTTTTTTGCTATAGGGCACATGCGCTCGCCAGACAGAGAGAGACAGAGAGACAGAAAGCAAGAAATCACCCCCCGGGGGGATGGTCATGCCGCAATCCCTTCTCCTCCTTTCTCCTCTTAGGATCTTGGGCACGCACGCACACATGCCCGGCATGAGTTTTAAGCCACCGGGTCTGGGACTCGAACTGTGGTAGGCTACGTGGGAGTCCAGCGACATAGCCATTACGCTAACTGCTGGTCCCTCTCTTGGAAGTATTAAAAGTTGATTAGACCACGCAGAAGATTGAATCTCCGATGTAGAAGATGAAACCTCTGACCTAGAAAAAAAACACCAAGAAGATAGAGAAAATGACAACAACAACAACAACAAAAAAAAAACCATGAGGGGGCCAGCAGGTGGTGTGGTGGTTAAGGGCTGGAAAACTCCCACATGGCCAACCTCAGTTCAAGTCCTGGACCTGGTGGCTTGCTCTCTCACTTTCTCTCTCTCTCTCTCTCTCTCTCTCTCTCTCTCTGTGTGTTCTCTCTGATCAAATTGAAATAAATGAGTGAATAAATAAAAGTAAATAATTCTTTTTAAAAAAAAAACATGAGGATAATATATGAGAAATACTAGATTCCATTAGATGCCCAAACATCAGAAAAATTGGCATCCCAGAAGGTGAAGAAAGTAATAGCGGCATGGAAAATGTATTCCATGAAATCCTAGAAGAAAATTTCCCAAATCTAGAAAGGCACTCAAGCATCCAGACCCAAGAAATACAAAGGACCCCAAATAGACTCAACCCCAGAAGATCTTCCCCAAGGCACATTGTAGCCAGACTCTCCAAGACCACAGATAAAGACATGATACTAAAACTGGCAAGAGAGAAACGAGAAGTGACATACAAAGGTCATCCCATCAGGCTAACTCCGGACTTCTCAACAGAAACAATGCAAGCAAGGAAAGAATGGGAAGATGTATTAAAAGTGCTAAGAGAGAAACAATTTCAACCAAGATTATTGTATTCTGCAAGATTATCCTTTATATGGGAAAAAAAAAGATTAAAATCTTCTCAGACAAACAAAAGCTGAAAGAATTTGCCAGCACCAGACCAGCTCTTCAAGAAACCCTGAAGAAAGTACTTTTCCAGGAAAACTAAAGAGTTAACAGACAGAAACAAAGGAATAAAAGGCATCTAAGACAACGGTCAACTTAAAGGTCAGGACAGATCCGGTAACATCGATAATAACATTGAATGTGAATGGATTAAATGGATTAAATTCTCCAATTAAGAGACAGAGACTGGCTGAATGAATTAAAAAAAAAAAAAAAAAAAAAAAAAAAAAAAAAAACAGAAACCCTCTATCTGTTGCCTACAGGAAACCCACCTCATGGATAAAGGCATACATAGACTGAAAGTGAGGGTTGGAGGTTTTTCCATGTAAATGGAGATCAAAAAAGAGCTGGAGTCGTGAAACTAATTTCTGACAAAATAGGCTTTAAAACAAAAACTGTTCGAAGAGACAAAGAAGGGCAGTATATTGTAGTAAAAGAATCAATAGATCAAGAAGATATAACACTTATTAATATCTATGCGCCTAACACAGGAGCACCCAAATATGTGAAAGAAAGACTATTAGTTTTGAGTCCTGGGCCTGGTGGCTTCCTTTCTCATTTTCCTTCTCTGTCTCTGTGTCTCTCTCTGGTCAAATTAAAATAAATGAATGAATAAATAAAATTAAATAAATAATTTTTAAAATAAAAAAAAATTTTAAAAGGAAGTAAAATTCCATCACTCCACCATAGCCTATTATTGGTCACACGGACCAGCTACTGCAGGCAGGAGTCGCCCAGGGTATCTTGCACAGCTGTCATTGACTTAGAAATAGTCATTCAGAGGGACCAGCAGTTAGCGTAATGGCTATGTCGCTGGACTCCCATGTAGTTGGCTGCGGTTCGCGTCCCAAACCGGGTGGCTTAAACTCACGCCGGGCGCGTGTGCATGCGTGCCCAAGATCCTGAGAGGAGAATGGAGGAGAAGGGATTGCAGCGTGGCCATCCCCCCTGGGGGGTGATTTCTCACTTTCTGTCTCTCTGTCTTTCTGGTGAGCGCATGCACCCAATAGCAAAAACCTCTCCAAAAAAAAAAAAAAAACAGTCACTCAGCAATTAGAAATGCAGACTGTAGCCATAAGGGCCGGTTTCTACCAGGCACAATGCCAAAACCTCAGAGGTTTGGTATCTGCCGTTGGCCACAGGCGGTGCTCTTAGACTGTCCTGAGGCTGAAAAGGCAGCTTGAGTCATCCCTCACCTAGGAGGGGATACCTGACTGCCCAAGGGGCTCAGAGGACGCCACAGCAGCACACAGAATCCCGGGAGGCGGAGTCACCATGTCACAGCACACCCAGGTGCTCTCGTGTGGAAAGTGAAGGTAGTTGTAATGTTCCATGTGATTCAACTAAAGTAGGTAAATTGAGAAAAAGAATCTTGCTGCAGGAGCACAGACACAGACGCTGGCTGGACACAGCCGGCCTGGGAGCCCATCCCGCAGCCCAGAAGGCCATGCACCGAGTGGACACACCACGTTAGAGGACCCACGTTCGCACTTCTTGTGCCGGCGTGTTGCTAATCAATACATACGCACTAAACATTGATGGACAGTCAGTAAATCAGCATACACTGCGGTTTGTTTTCTTCTCACAGCCGCCGGCTCTAAGCAAACACTAACAGACTGACCCAAGTTGGCAGCACTTCCTTCGGGAACTTCACTCCAAACTCCACAAAGACCAAGAGGAGAAACGGGGACTGGGGGGGGGGGGGGGGGGGGCAGGAAGAAAAGGAACTGACTAGGGCTAAGGGAAGCAGGAAGCAGGGAAGGAAAGAGGCCCTTAGCGTGCCTTGGCTTCGGGCCAACCGCTTTGCCCCGACAACGATCAGCTTCCATGAGGGGCACAGGGAAGACGCGGTGGACTCGCCGCAGCTCCCATGGAAAAAGCCCAAGCGCGGTCCCGCTGGCCGGGGACTGTCCTTGGAGCTCAGCCTGAGAGGTGGCAGGGAGCAGGCACCAGGGCGCCAAGAGGGGGTCCTGCAACCCTATGGTGAGGCATGGGGTCAGCAGTGTGGGGGAGCCCGGCCTGCAGCGGCAGCGAGCCCCAGCCCCATTCTGCTCGGCACACTGTGGTCTCTGCACAGGGCGCCCATTCGACACGAACCGCCCACGCCGCCCTCTGCTCCTGCGAGGTAAAACTGGTGGAGGTTCACCTGTCGGAAGTACCTTGGCGCCAGAAGTGCCTCCTCCCCCGGGAGAGAATTCCTGACCTTGCTGTTTGTGCTTTCGAAGAGTCTAGAGCTGCTAGTCCTGCAGGGGTCACCCTTGTGCCAAAAATGCACTTTCTAGCGGGACAAGGGACTGACGCGGCCTCTCCACAGCCCACGCGGCGCTCCTGTGCACGCTTCGTTCGTGTCCACGGCGCTCCTGTCCCCGGGATCACCCACGTGCCTGGAACCCGCAGCGCTCTGCCCTCTCCAGCGTCCCCCCACCCCCAGGCAGGCCCTCCAGTCCCAGGGGCCTTCTATGGAGTTCTGGGCAGACCTCTTGTCTGCCAGCCGACAGCGCCGCTTCTGCTGCTTCAAGCCCTACTTGGCTCCGGGGCCTCAAGAGGCAGAGGCGCACTAGGCAGGCTCCGGGGTCTGCAAGGCCAGAGCTTCTCCGGAACGCCAGGGTTTCTCCAGAACGCCAGGGTTGGCTGCGGTGAGCGGCCAAGGGACCGATATGGAAGATCTTGTGCCTATGGGGTTTCCCTTACCTTGCCTCGCCAGCATGGTTCACTATTGGTGCAATTTTTAAGGAAAGTTTTTAGTTTTTGTTTTAACTTGCAGTTGGTATTAACAAAGTTATACACTCATGCATCCTTCGAAATTATCCAGTATAAGACTCCTTACTAAGGTGACATCAGGCTGGGGACCAGCGGTTGGCGTAATGGCTATGTCGCTGGACTCCCATGTAGTCGACCGTAGTTCGAATCCCAGATCTGGTGGCTTAAACTAACACTGAGCACGTGTGTGTGTGTGCCCAAAATTCCAAGAGGAGAATGGAGGAGAAGGGATTGCGGCATGGCCGGGTGATTTCTCGCTTTCTGTCTCTCTCTGAATTTCTGATGAGCATGCACGTCCTATAGCAAAAATCTTCTCCCCCACAAAAAGCAAACAAACAAACAAAAAAGGCTGAGGACCAGGCTTGAAGGGATTTGGAGCACAGCACTGGCCCTGACGTGCAGCGCCCAGCCCTTTTCACCAGCACTCTGACGTCTGCGCCCTCTGGCCTGTGCACCCCTCTTCCCAGACCTCCTCCATCCCCCAAAGGCAAGAGGTAGGGATATTGTTTTTTTTTTTTTTTTTTTTTTTTTTTTGGAGAGGTTTTTTGCTATAGGGCGCGTGCGCTCGCCAGACAGAGAGAGAGGGAGAGACATAGAGACAGAAAGCGAGAAATCACCCCCAGGGGGGATGGTCACGCCGCAATCCCTTCTCCTCCATTCTCCTCTCGGGATCTTGGGCACGCACGCACACGCGCCCGGCGTGAGTTGTAAGCCACCGGGTCCAGGACGCGAACCGCGGTCGACTACGTGGGAGTCCAGCGACATAGCCATTACGCTAACTGCTGGATATTGAGCATACTGAAAGCTAAAGGTCAAAGTGGAGTTGTAGTGGCTTAGTGTTCACAAAGGAAAAGCTGGTTACATTGGGACTCAAAGCAACTATAGTGAAGGGCAACAGTTTCTATTTACTAACTACAAATAAGAAGTATCTTCTGATAGGGTCTGATGACTCCACAAAGAATGGGGTAATAAATTATCCAACCATGTAACCATTTTCTATAGCATACCTCCCTATCAAAAAGCCAGCCCCCTATTCAGACACAAGATATAAACCCTAGCCTAAGGCCCCTCACTGGTAACCCACTTCTGAGACCCCTTCCTGCCTGGGAGTTGTTCTTCCTTCTCTCTTTATTTAGTAAACTCTGCTTTATTTCTTTGTCCATATCTCTAATTTTCATGAGCCTGAGGCAAGAACCTGGTCATCTCTGGCCCTGAAGCCAGCACTGGTGCTGGCCTAGCCGTCCTCATATACCTGTCACTAAAGCCACGTAAGGGGTCCTGTATGTCTTAGCCACCAGCAGGCTGTGGAAGGACATCGTTGGATAATGGTTCTCCCCTAGACTCACGGATGTCTCAGGACCAAAGGCTCTCCATGTGTGGCAGGCTGCATGGTGGACTTTGGATCAAGAAGCATCTGACTCCCAAACTTCACCAGCCTGATCAGACATCACCTGGGAAATGATGGAGAAAAGGAACCAATCAGATACCAAGGCTGTAGGGTTCTGGCTAAACTGACTTATCAGGTCTAGACACTGCAGAGGTGAACATGGAAGTCAGAAACTCAGGGCCTCGCTGAGAAGAGAGTTCAGGGAGGCTGAATGAAGTTTGTTACAAAGAAAAATCTTTGTCAAGAGCAGCCCTGCCCCTTCCTAGCAAAATAGAACAGAGCAGGAGTTAGCAGAGGGAGTTGCAAGGTATGTCCCTTTCTTGGGGTTGCAGGAAAAAAGGTGTGAGTGTCAAGAGAGCAGGGAATTCGAGTCATGTCTTTCCGCAATGCGAAGGCTTTATTCACATCGAGTGCCCTAACTCACGACCAAGACTAGCAGGAAAAAGGACAGGGGCTTGTGAGCCTGCTTGAAGCCAGTGCCTGCCCCACACCGAGAGCCCACCCAGAGTCATCCCCGGAAGGGAGCCATCGGCATGAACCCTCCATCCAGTGCTCGTGTCAGCAATGCGGCATCACGGCAGATCTCGGCCAAGCATCCCTCATGCTGCAGTAGAGAGTGCTGGTCCTACACAGGCTGGCCGGAGTCCCAGTGCCCCAGATCCTAGTGAGCTCTGCGAAGTGAGTGCTGGAGCTGCTCCGGCTGGCACACGCGGGTGGCCGGAGAGAATGGCCTGGGGCTGTCTGAGTGCCAGCTCCTGTGTCGTCGCCTAGGCCTTGCCCTGTGCCAGGCCTTGTCTTTGTAGCCAGTTGGGTTATCAGCAGCCCGTGGTTTGAGGAGATGCAGTTTATCTGAGTGGTTCAGGCAGGCAGTTTATGTGGGTCTTTGAAAGCAGCCAAGTTGTTTATGAACATCTGTGAAAGCAGTCAGGTAAATATGGTCCAAGTGTGTTGATTTCGAAGACTGTGGTGGTGGGTACTTAGCACGAGGAGGGCCACTGTGAGCCTTGCTCTATAGAAGGAGAAACTCTGGTCTGAAGAGAGGAGAGATTCTTTAGCTTGGTGTGCAGTCTCACGTCCCATTAGTCACACGTTTCCCTCCAAATAGCAAGTGTTTTCAGGAGACCTGTCCTGGGGCCAGCCCCATCACCTCATTGTTAATTATCCATTTTTTGGGATTACATTGCACCATGGCAGTCAGTACAGAGACATTAATCTCCCCACTTCAACATTCAATATCTTTCCTATGTATCCCCCAATCATTATTATTATTATTCTAATTATTTTTTATGATAAACATGATTTTTTTTTTTCTCCAATTATCAGGGAAGCACCATGGCCAACCGTCTAATCACGGGCCCGGCAGCATAGAGAACTTGTGTGAGCATGCCCCAAATCCTTACCAGGTGGTGAGATTGCAGTGTGATCATGGCCCACTGGGGAATGCTTTCTGGTTTGTATGCTGCTTTACCGAGCCCTTGCCCAGGTCAGATGTTCTCATCTTGGTGTCCAGTTTAGTTATCATCTTGTCGTGGCTTGTGGCTATTGCTAGCATACATGTTCTCTGGAAAATTAAAACAAACAAACAAACATAACAAGGCCTGTTCTTTGTATAAGCTTCCTGGATGCCCTTTACTTTTACTTTTTTTTTTTTGGAGAAGTTTTCGCTATAGGGCGCGTGCGCTCGCCAGACAGACAGAGACATAGAGACAGAAAGCGAGAAATCACTCCCCAGAGGGGATGGTCACGCCGCAATCCCTTCTCCTCCAGTCTCCTCTCGGGATCTTGGGCACGCACGCACACACACCCGGTGTGAGTTTTAAGCCACTGGGTCCAGGACGTGAACCGCGGTCGACTACGTGGGAGTCCAGCAACATAGCCGTTACGCTAACTGCTAGTTCCCAAAGTGAGAAATCATGCCACAATCCCTTCTCCTCTACTCTCTCCCAAGATCTTGGGCACGCAACACACGCTCCCAGTGTGGATTTTAGCTCACTGGGTCCAGGACTTGAACTGCAATCGACTACATGGGAGCCCACCGAGGAAAGCACTACACCATCTGCTGGTCCCTACTTTTACTTTTAAGTGAGTGAACTCCCAGTACCCAAAACCAAACATAAAAGATGCTTCCTTGGCCCTGGTGGAGTGTGAGGAAGTCCTGTGGGCCACCAGCCTGCTGACTGTCCTGTCAGTTCTTTTCCCAGTGCCCTGAGCCTCCTCCTGCAGCCCCTCCTCCTGGCTGCAAGCTCTTCATTAGCACTGAAGCCTCCTGTCTTCTTGGAGAGGTGCTGTCCAAAGAGAAAGTCTGTCCCTCCCCCAGGGAGATGACCATCACCTCTTTGCATGACTCACTCTTTTAGCTCTCTCGTCATCCTTGGCACACATGAGGTTGCCAGGTCGTCTAGAAGAAGCCCTACTTGTCCACCCCTGCACAGGCTGCGCTTTCTGATGACACCCAGTAAATGCCGAGTGGATTTGCTCAGAGGAGATAAGGGAAGGCAGCAGAGTCTGTGCCGACTGTCTTGATGATCCTGCAGACCATGCAGCATGGACAACGGATGTCTCAGTGGTGGGAGGACATTCACAAACTTTATCCAGTGAAGTGTTGGAAATAAAAGGCAAGGAAAAGCTGACAGTGAGTGAAGTCTCAATGAAGGGTCTCAGGTTTGTCTGCAAGACTTTGAATGTGAACAAGAGCTAGGATTGATAATGATAGGGACCAGCAAGCAGCGTAATGGTATGTCACTGGCCTCCGACGTACTTGACCACAGTTTGAGTCCCAAACTCAGTGGTGTAAAACTCATGCTGTGTGTGTGCGCCCGGGATCCTGAGAGGAGACTGGAGAAGCGATTACACCTGGACCATCCCCCCTGAGGGGTGATTTCTCACTTTCTGTCTCTCTGTCTCTCTCTGTGTTTCCAGTGAGTGCACATACCCTATATCAGAAAAAAAAAAAAAAAAAAGAGAAAGAAAGAAAAAGAAATAATAATGATAAAACAACTGGAAAAGTAGGGTATCAAACAATGTTCTAATACGGTAGCCAAGTTGGTGGGTGCAAGTGGGTATGCCCAGGCTCATATTAGCTTCCTGGGGCTGTCATCACAAATGGTCGCCAACTACAACCATTTGTTCTCTTGAAGTTCTGAAAGCCAGACCTGAAATCAAGGCATCTGCTGGACCAGGTTTCCTCTGAGGCTGTACAGAAGTCCCTTCCTTGCCTGCTCCGGCCTCTGGTAATCACCACGGTCCATGGTGCTCCTGGCCTGTGCCATCACTGTGGTCTCTGCCTGTCATCACATAGCCAGCTCCCTGCTTCTCGCTTCACAAGGCCTTCCTATGGGGCAGCAGCCATTGGGTTTAGGGCCTACCCTAATTCGCTATGACCTTTATTCAGTGTAATCTTTTCTTTCTTTTTTTAAGAGAGATTTTTGCTGTAGGGTGCATGACTTTGCTGGAGAGACAGTGAGAAATCAGCCCCCAGGGGGATGCCACACCGCAATCCCTCCTCCTGCAGTCTCCTCTGAGGATATGAGGCACACATACATGCACATGCACCTGGCATGAGTTTGATGCCTCCAGGTCTGGGACTTGAACCACTGTCGGCCATGTGAAGTCTAGTACCTTAATCACTATACCAACTGCTAGCTCTCTATTCAGTATAATGCTAATACAACTATATCTGCAAAGATGCTATTTCCAAATAAGGCCACATTCACAGGAACCAGGGATTGGCTTAAGCTTGTCTTGTTAGGGAGCACAACTCCACTGCTGCAAGACTTCCTGCTACCGCCATCCGCACATGCAGTGACCTGGGTCCACAGGCATGGGGATGGGGAACTCAGCGAAGTCAGGATAATCAGCACTAGACAGAGTCAGGAAACCCCTGGAACAGACCATGCTATGTTTAAAAGCTCGAGCAGGCTCACTCGCGGTGACATAGGTGTGGGGCACCACTGCATGATGGGAGCCACAGGGGAAACCAGGTTCCACACCCAGGACTGCCAGAGCACACAGCCATGCCTGCGTGCGCTGAGACCCTGGGAGGCTGGAGGAGGGTCACAGCATGGCAAGACCAGGGTGCATCTCTCGCTCTCTCTGAATTTCATAGAATAAATACACAAATAAACTAAAAAGATTTAGTGAAAGTATTCAGTGTTTCAGGACTAAAGAGTAATATACAATGTTTCCTGCTGGAGCAAAAAATAATTGGTGGTGTTTTTGTATTAGAGCTCTTCACAGAAACTGAACCAACATGAGACACACACACACACATGCAGACATGGATACACACACAGACACACACATATAGACACACACACACACAGAGGAATTGGCACAGATGATTATGGACATGGAGACATTCCATGAATTGCCATCTACAAACTGGAAAATCAAGGAAGCAGGTGATGTGACTCTAGTCCCAGGCCGGAGAGTTGAGACTCTGAGGAGTTGCTGGCCCAAGTCCTAGAGTCTGAAGCCCAAGAACCTGGAGCCCCACTGTCTGGGGACAGAAAGAGAAGAGGAGAAGGATGTCCCAACTCAGGAAGAAAGAGATAATTTCCCATTTATTTGTTTTGTTTGTTTGTTTGTTTTTTGTTGTTGTTGTTCTATCTGGGCCCTCAAGTGATTGACAACCACAGCCCACAGCTAGTGAGGCAGATCTATTTTACTCAAACTATTAACACAAAGCTAATCTCTTTGGGAAGCATTGTCACAGGCACACCTAGCATAATATCTTATCTGTTTTCTGGGCACCCCTTAGCTCATTCAAGTTGACACCTAAAATTAAACAACACAGAGTTCAATGGCAGTAAACTGGGATACAGTAAAATGAGAGGTGTAGGACACTAAGATATTTAAAAGTTTATAAGCCAGGGTTGGCCCCATGACTCAGTGGGTAATGGAAATAAGCCCCACATTGATGACTACAGTTCAAATCCCAGCCCTGACAACTCAAAAAACACAGCAGGTGCTTGTGTGTGCATGCTCAAAATCCTGACATGATGGAGAAATAGAAGAAGGAGTGTGTTGTGATGTGGTCCCACTGGGGAGAGCTTTTTTTTTCTCTCTCTCTCTCTTTCTGTCTCTGTCTCTCTGTCTTTCTGGCTGATGATCACACATGCCCTCTGGCAAGAGAAAAAAGAAAAAGAACGAAACAAAGAAAAAGAAGGGAAGAAAAAGTTTATATGCAGCTTAAGGGAGAGAAGACTATAAGCAAGTACCTGCGAAGTGTCTCTGCTTGGGGTATTTCTTCCCCAGACTTTGTGTTACATGTCAGGTGGGTTTTATAGCCACAGCTATAAAGTGAGAAATTAATCTACCATGTCCCATTATTTAACTAACTAGCAAGGGGGAAGAAATGGGATTTTCCTGTACCTAAGCCTGACAGGGAAGATAGCCAAGGCAGGCAGCATACCTTAAACTGAAGCTGAGCAGGCTGGACAGGGATGGAGATGCCGAGAAGACACCTGTGTTCTGAGGCAGAGTCGGGACATGGGTCAGGCTTTCTGTGGGGTACAGAGGAGAGAGTGAAGGTAAGAGAGATGAAGGCCGAAGACTTGATGTCAGTTGCCAAGTACCATGTGTGAGGGCAGAAGTGCAGAGTTGTCAGAGGTGCTTAAGTTTCAGGAAATGCTCCAGAAAGAGCAAGTTGGGGGCCAAAGTTGGAGTGGTGAGCTAAGGCACTGGACTCCCACTTGGCCAACTGTGGTTCAAGTCCCAGACCTGAAGACTTTCTCTCTCTCTCGTGAACATGTGAGCCCTATAGCAAATTTTAAAAATACTATTATTACTAATAATAATAAATAAAATTAAATAAATTTTCTTTTTTTTTTAAAGAGCAAGTTGGGGGTCAGCAGGCCAGCAGGTGGCATGGTGGTTAAGGTGTTGAATCTCACCTGGTCAACTCCGCGGTTGGCCTCCCAGACCCAGTGGCCTGAAAAAAAAAATATGCTGGATGCATGCGTGTCAATGCTCAAAGTCCTGAGAGGAAAATGGAGCAGGGATTGTGGTGTGGCCATCACCCTGGGGGCGATTGTTTACATTCCCTCTCTCTGCTTCTCTCCAATGAGCGCATGTGCCCTATGGCAAAAAAAAAAAAAAAAAAAAAAAAAAAAAAGGAAAGAAAAAGAGAAAGGAAATAAAGAAAACTAAGAAGAAAGAAAGAAAGAAAAAGAGCAAGTTGGAAGAACACTAAATGGAATTGATAGTTTGTTTTCAGCTATTTTTAGTTTATAGCAGAAACAAGAGACAATGGGGCACAAAGTTCCAGAATTGTGAGTGAGCAGGTTTTTCTCCTGCAGGAGGTCACCTGGAATGCTGCCCTACAACACTGCAGTGTCTGCACTTACTCATCCAAACAATCACTCCCCAAGGTGTCGGGGAGGCACAGCCTTTCCTGAGGATAGAACCCTAACTCTGTCAGTGGTGCTTGGGCTCCAGCTTCCTTGCATGGCAGTGAGAATTGACAAAGGCAACAAAACACCTAGTAGATCTGTACTGTCCCCTCCCCTGTCCTCACACACACTGGAATACCGGATCCTTGACCACGTCCTCTCTCTGAACCTCGGTTCCCTGCTGAAATCCCAGGATGTCCAGATTTGGCTCACCTAAGGAGCAGAAAGCAGTAAAGATCAGAAAGGACCAAACTCATGTTCATGGAAATGTCTGAGAAATTGCCATGGGCATTTCCCCTGAAAGAGTAGAATCTGTCCAGGAGTAAAAGAGAGAAAATCTACAGGACTACAAGGAGAGCAGGCAGCTGTGCCTTGGATCAGCTGCGGAAACAGACACAGAGGGCAACTGTGAAATGCCACAGTACCCTGAAGCAGCCCTGCTTCCTTTCCCCGAGTGCCCAGACACGCTTGCCACATCCACTCATGGCTGAGAGCTCCACACCAAGCCATCCTCACCTTCTGGCAGCCCCACTTCTTAGCTCACTTCTAAACAGCAACCAAGGCTGAAGTGACACACCCCCCCATGAATCATTAACTTTTGTCATGGTAAAAAGTATGCCCACGGGCACACAAGAGAAAGACAATGAACGAGAGAAGCACCCGGACAGAGTCTCATCTTGCCCTCAAGCCCCTAACCCAGCCCTTCAGACTGTCAGATGCTGGGCACCTGAGCACCCATCTGGTGTGGTTTTCAGGCCAACCCAAGAACCAACCCTGAGGTCAGCCCTGCAGGGTGCTGCATTAGGACTGCACCAGGGCTGCGAACTTTGGAAGCTTCCTAATCTGCCTCAGCATCCACAGGTAGGCTGTGAGCACCTGTCACTAGTATGACAAGGCTGGTGTCCACTCAGCATCCCCTTCTAGCCTGTTTCTGTGACCCAGTGACATTCCAATGCACCAGTGAGATCCCCTCATGCCTCCGGCTGTGCACTGTGCCTGGAGCCCCATAGGGCCTCCTGCCGTGGTCCTGGCTCCCTCTCGGCTCTATCTGCACAGTCAAGCCACTCCTTCGGAACTCTTCTGCCATGGCCATGGCCTGGAGAGCAGTGCTCCTTCTCTAGGCCCTATGACCAGAGCATACCCTGTAATTCACATGCCTCTCAGAGTGTGATTGCTGTGGCCATTTACAGCAACCCCTGGAGACACACAAGGGAGGCTTATTTTCCTGTTCACAACTTTATAACGCACCTGATATCCACCCTCCCTCCCCCTCCCCATCCTGCAGCTGGACCCAAATCTTATAAAAGATTTCTCCTCTTACCAAGGAACGTTCCACCCTCCTTTGAGTGCCACTGGGTGTCTGGGCACTCGGGAAAGGAAGCAGGGTGGTCCAGGGTGCTGTGGCATTTCACAGTTGCCCTTTGTGCCACAGTGCCCTCCCCACTGAATCAATTCAACAAACCCGACTATTTCAGGAAATCTGAATTTGTCAAACTACAGGCTTGTGCCTGGTAGCTGGTTAAGTAGTCATTTGTTCTTTTTTTTTTTTTTTTTTTTTTTTCTGGAGAGGTTTTTGCTATAGGGCATATGTGCTTGCCAGAAAGACTGAGAGAGACAGAAAGACAGAAAGCAAGAAATCACCCCCCAAGGGGGGATGGCCATGCTGCAATCCCTTCTCCTCCAGTCTCCTCTCGGGATTTTGGGCACGCACGCACACGCTCCTGGTGTGAGTTTAAGCCACAGGTCTGGGACTCGAACCATGGTCAACTACATGGGAGTCCAGCAATGTAGCCATTATGCCATCTGCTGGTCCCAGTAATCATTTGTTCTTTTTTTTTGAGAGGTTTTTGCTATAGGGCGTGTGCGCTTGCCAGACAGACAGAGAGAGACATACATAGAGACAGAAAGCGATCACCCCCCAAGGGGGATGATCATGCTGCAATCCCCTCTCCTCCATTCTCCTCTTGGGATCTTGGGCACACACGCACACGCGCCCGGCGTGAGTTTTAAGCCACCGGGTCCAGGACGCGAACCGCGGTCGACTACGTGGGAGTCCAGCGACATAGCCATTACGCTAACTGCTGGTCCCCCTCATTTGTTCTTTACTGCAGCACCTAACATGTAATTTCAAGGAGAGGGACGAGAGGGATGTCATCTTTTCTCTAGTGACAACTTGGTCATCTTACAGGTATTTTCAATCTAAGTAGTCATGGGTATTTCAGCCTACCTATAAGTCTGAAAGTCTTTTTTATTTCAACAGAAGAAAAAAAATTAGATGAGCAGGTCTCTGTAATGAGCACATGTAATCAACCGAAGTTCTTTCAGGAATGGCTTTCCTGAATCACAAGTGAGCCCTTATCACAGGACAGGCCTCTGCTGGGTGTGGTGCTGAGCTAGTGCCTTGCTGGCCACACCTCCCAGAAGTCTGTGAACTCAGGCACAGGCACAGGGAGAACTAGCTTCTATTCCTTTTTCTAGCTTCTATTCTTAGGGTTGCTCACAAAGCCAGGATGTGTTGAGCATGTACTCTGTCCAGGCCTGTGCTAATCACGCCACAGGAAAGCTCCTCACACTGCAGGCTCTGAGGGCCTGCTCCTGGCCAGCCTGGGCTGCGGTCGGGGGCTGTGGAGTCTATTCAGATGCCCAGCCCTAGGACAAGATGGTAATGCCACTTGCACATCTTTACACACCTGTATCCATCATCTGGACTTGGGCACATTTTGTGGAATAATGATGACCTGCCCCCCAGGAAAAGATGCAATGACTGCCCGCCTAGATGACTGGGTTTAGAACCATGTAGTGCGTTTCCCTGTGCACACCTCACTTTTCATGTTGTGCATAACTTAGCATTTCCTTTGTTAAAGTTCACCCACCTTGACCTCTGAGAGGTGATCATCTCAAGCCTCTCCTTCCTGCTCACATTCCATGCCCTCCTTCCTGTTGGTGAGAGCCCAGGTATCTCTCAGGATTCTCCAGAGGGGATAGGGTTGGGGGGAGATCACTTAATTTAGGGAATTGGCTCATGAGGTGGTGGAGACTTGCAAGTCCAAAATCTGCAGGGTAAGGTGGAGACCCAATAAGAGTCAGGATCAGAACATGAATCTGAAGGCCACTAGGCAGAATCCCTTTTTCCTCAGGGGTCCTCAGTCTCTGTTCTTTGGGCCTTTCACATGATTGCAAAAGGCCCACCCATGTTACAGAAGAAAATTTACTATTTTCCAAGTATACAGATATAAATATTAATCACTTCTAAAAAACATAACTCCACAGAAACGTATGGATGGTGCTTGAATCAAAACAGGGTGTTACAGCCTTGCCACACTGACTCACCTGCTTACTTTACTGGTGCATTAGCAGGGCTGGAAGGAAACTCCCACAGCTCCCTGCCCAGACCCTGCACCTGCCCTGAGGTCCAGAGGCTGCTTTCCCAGTCTGTCTTCTGGCCCTGTATGCCCTTTGGCTGAGGCCCTATCCCATGTCACGCATCATGACTTCTCCCATCTTTAATCAGGTGGGGTCCACTGGGCCACCGGGAGTTCAGTCCACTGGGCTGGCTCTGCTCCCGCACCTCATCTTTTCCCAGAGGAAGTAGCTCTCCTGCCTCTGCTCTGCTCAGGGGCTCCCTCCTGCGGTCCAAGTTCCCTGCTCAGCTGATGGGTTGATTCAAACTCACAGCAGCACCCCCCCACTGAGCCCGCCCTCTTCTTTGGACCACACTCACCTCTGTTGGATTCCAGGACTCCATGCCTGCCCAAATTTCCCTCTGCTCAAGGTGGGCAGTGGCTCTCCTTCCCCCATGTCTCTTTCTCCTCCTTCCCCTCTTCCTGAGCTTCTCAGTGTCAGCCTGGTACTTTCCAGAGTCTGCCCTTTCAGGGGCTGCTTCTCAACCAACACAGCCCTCTCAGGTTCCAATCCTACGTGCAGTGTCTCCAGAGTTCTTCTCTCAGCACCGATATCCCGAGGTCCAGCACTACCTGTCTATTGGACATCTTGAAACCAAAAAGTGCCAAGCTCATCATCATTTTCCAACCCCTTCCCAGAAACCTGCTCCCCCCACATTTGCCATCTCTAAAGGAACCCTCCAGGCCCCCCCGCTTGGGCCCAGACCACAGCCCACACATCCCTTTCTCCTAGAACACTATCAAGTACCCCACCAGGAAATCCCTCCCTGCCAACACCCTGAAGCAGCCCCTGCTCACTGCCTGCACCTCCACCAGCCTACTCTGGGAAACCAGCATCCTGCCTGCTTTTTTATCATTTTAAATTTGCTAGGAGAGACAGAAAGTATCCCCAAAGGTGGCATGGTCACACCGCAGTCCCTTCTCCATTGTGCCATCCTGTTGGGATTTGGGGCAAGCACTCACACCAGCATGTCCTTCAAGTCACCAGGACAGGATTCTGACTGTGGAGTTGGCTGTGTGGGATCCAGTTCCCTCAACCACTAGCCCGCAGGGTGGCCCTCCTCCTTGGATTTCAGCAGCAATTTCTAACAGGGACTCCACTTCCTCTGTCTGACTCCATTCTGTCCTGCACAGTGGTCTGGACAGAGTTAAGATCCTGTCAGGCCATGCCATGCTTGAAACCTTCTTCCAGCTTACCCTCCTCTTCTGCCCGGCTAGCCCAGCTCCTGCTTCATGGCCTTGGCACTCAGTGCCCTCTGCTAGAATGCTCTCCCCATGCTTCTGCTCAAATGTCACCTCCTTACAGAGAAACCCTACCTGACTTACAGTGTCATTTTTTCTTGGCACATATCACTAATGACATCATATTACAGAGTAACTTATTTATCTTCTTTTCTTAATTTATAGAGGGCAGGTGTGATCACCAGAGAGAGAAAGCACCCCCCCCCCCCCAGTGGGGCACAGTCATGCTACCATCCTTTTTCCTCCATCTGTAAAGATCTTGGACATGCACACGCACACACGTGTCTAGCATATTTTGCAAACTGCAAAACAGTCACATGGGATCCAGTTCCCTATGATCGAACTTAAACACTGCACCAGGGTCAGCCCAGAGTAATTTACTTAATAGCTAATTCCCACTGGCTATTTGAAGTTGGGCTCTTTCTTCTACCAGTCTCTTCAGGGATGGAATAATTGTTGCCACACACAAAACATTTCCTAGAAGTATACACAATAGGCAACATAATATCTACCAAGTGTGCACACTGGGCATGAGCCAGCTGGCAGTGGCTGAGCAGGGTGTACCAGCAGGGTCCTCTTCCTGGTGCTGCACCCCGTATCTGATATGACTCCATCTGGACAAAGGAAAACATGTCCATGGCTTCTGGTGCCCCCCAGCTCCCTGCGCCCCTCTCCATAGCTGGCCACCTTGATTTGCCCCACCCCTGCCCCTCAGGGCCTCTGCTGTGGAAATGGCATCCACTTGGGACACTGTTCACCCCACTATGGGCTTGATAACTCCTCACCCTCAGATGTCAGTGACACCCGCCCACCCTCCTCCACAGCACTATGGCCATTCCAGTCCTTCCCCAGCACTGTCTCCCTGAAGCTGCTGTACTTCCATTTTGTAGCAGCACAGATCACACGGGACAGGTGTGTTTTCTACAGCACAGATCACACGTGATGATACGTTTGCTCACGGTTTGTCTCCTCCCTACAAGGAGCTAACAAAGCGCCTGGCAGGGTACCTAGCACTCCGAGTGCTTAGCAAGTGCTCAGGACAGGAGGTCCAGAGATTGAGTGATCCTGCACAACCACAGATAAGACAGACCGAAACAAGGTGTTTCCTGGATCAGGAAACTGAGGCACGGATGGTTACGCAGGCCTGAGATCACCTGGCTAGGAAGTGATGTCACCGGATTAAACTCAGGTGCTCCGGGCCCAAAATCCCACTCTCCACGCCTGTGCTGCGCCACATGCAAAGGAACACCACACATGCACATGCAGAGCTTCCAGGGTAAGCAGTGAGCCGCAGCCCACTCAGGGCAGGCAGCGGAGAGATAAGTGCCAAGTCCCAAATGGTCAACAGCCGGCTCCCAGGCCAGTGGCTGGGCAGCACCGCTCTGGGCACCACAGGCCGGGCTGTCTGCCAAAGCATCGAAGCCCAGTGGTTTCTCCCCAAGCCTCTCTTCCAGGCCAGGCTCCAAAGCTGTGCCTCCGGGGAGGGTGCGCAGGACCCTGCAAGGCAGAGCCCAGTTGGGGGGGGGGGGGGGTGCTCCCGCTGTGTCTTCAGGCTCTAGGTAAGAGCTCTGGGCGTCCTGCCCAGCTGCCATGGGAAACAGTCGCTGTCCACAGCCAAGAGC
The DNA here is from genome assembly GCA_026018925.1 of Tupaia tana. Classification (NCBI taxonomy): domain Eukaryota; kingdom Metazoa; phylum Chordata; class Mammalia; order Scandentia; family Tupaiidae; genus Tupaia; species Tupaia tana. The sequence goes on from JAKSZU010000015.1 coordinate 3,944,222, forward strand.
TTCCCTCCTTTGCGCCCTGTTCTGCCCAGACCTTGGCATCCCTGTCTGAGAAGCAGGCTCCAGCACCTTTGCAGTCAGAAGTGGTCAGTCCAGGGTTTCAGAGGAGGAAATGCAGTACCCCGACCCATGGAATCAAAAGAGCTGCGCACTAAGGGGCCGGCCACCTCCTGCCCACTTACCGGGCCAGGGCATTTTCTTGCCAGGAGCAGGTTTCTTTCCGCTTGCCCTGGAAACAAGGTCTGAGCGGGGCGAGGCCCGCAGTGGCGGCCCTCCACGTCTCCCCGTCCTCTCTTGGGTGAGAGAGCTCACTCGGGGTGGGGCAGAAGGGGCAGGAACCAGGCCTGCTCAAGGGCTTGGGACTCTCTTTCTCCCCAGCTCTGAAGTCCTACAAGTTGAGGACGTCCCCGGGAATATGCGTCTGGGAACTCGGCCCTTCAGCAGGGGTCCTGGCCAGCAGCCCTGTCTGGGGGCAGAGCCCACGTCCAGACCCTCACTGCCACGCACGGCCTGGGCCGAGGTCCGTCATCCTCTCCGGCTCCGCAGTGAGGCGGTGACCCTCGGCTGGGCGGTGGCGAGTCCCGACCTCCACTCAGAATGGCGGAGGAACGCAGCCTCTCACCTCCCGCTCCGCAAGTCGGCCGCAGCCTCGGGAGGGGTCTGCACATCTGCCCTCGCCCCCGGCCTCTCCAGCCTCCCGGCGCTCTGCCCAGGGCTTGTGGCTGGAAGCCGGCTGGGCCCGCTGGCCGTGGGGACGGGGTGGCAGCCGCGGACACAGCACCCGGCGGCCGACTGAGCTCGCGAGCTGGCCGCTTCTCTCCGCACCCCAACTCCTGCGTTCGGCCGCTGCTCCGGGACCCGCACGCCCGTGCCCCCTGGGGGAGGAGGAGAGGGGCGACCGGGGGACCGAAAGAGCCCCTGCCGCCGTGACCCCGGCCCGGCAGCTCGCTGTCCCTCGCCCCCGCTGCCCACTCTGACACCCCCGTGTCCCGCGGAGCCTCCCGGGCCGACGTCCCCGCAAAACCCGGGTCCCGGCGCGCGCCGGGCGGGGCGGGGCGGGGCGGGGCTCGCGGGCCGGGCCGGGCCGGGGTGTCGGATGTCACCCCCGCGCACACCTCGGGCGGGGGGAGGGGGAACGAACCACTGAGATGCGGAGACCTCCTCGGTCCTAGAGCGGAGCAGGAAGTGTCCCAGGGGAGGGAGCCGGAGGGCTCCGGCCTCTCCTTTCCAGCGTCCGGCGGGCTCCGGCGGCGGCCAGGCCTCGCGAGCCGTGGCGGGGACGCGCTGCGGGCGTTGGGGCCGGGGTCCCGCGCCTGGCTCACCGGGCGCCGCAGCCACCCGGAGCCGAGCGTCCGCGACGGGCTGGACATAGGCCACTCGATTGCTTTTCAGGCGCCTCCGTTTGCTCCCCGCCGCACCGTGGCCTTCCGGATGATCGGAGCCGGGTCCGGACCGGGCAGCGAAGGCGTGGGGCCTGCAGAGAGCCGGCCCCAGCCCGGCGGCCGCAGACGGCGCGGAGAGGGCGCGCAGCTGCAGCCCGGGCTGACGCAGCAGCAGGAGGGGTCAGGGTTAGACGCTGAGAAGGGCTTCCAAGCTGCGAGGTGAGAAGGCAGAGGCTAAACAGGAGGCGTGCGTGTGTGCGCACATGTGTGTGTGCGCGCATGTACGTGTGTGCATGTGTGCGAGGGGCAGAGCGCGCGTCCCCCCTTTTCCGGCCTGAAGTGCCTCCCCTCGCGTGTGCCGACCCTGCTGGTTCGCGGCGCGCCCCTGCCTCGCCTCCCCGCTTCATTCCCCAGCATCTGTCCTGAGCCCTCGCGCCGTGCCAGGGCGACAAAGAGGAACGCGGCTGTGTGGTTAGGGAGGGTGCGAGTGGGCCGCCTACCGCAGGAACCGGGTGCCAAGGGTCGGGCGCTTGGGTTCCAGGTGCAGGAGCCGCCAGAGAAGAGCTGCCGTTGGCGGGAAGATCCGTGACGCGCCAGAGTCCCCTTACGTGTGTCTGTATTTCTGCACTCTGGAAAGCAAAGCGGTCCAGAGAGAGATTTTTCTGATACCTCTCGATTGCTTTTCGGGCGTCACTTGTCTCTTCTTCCGAATGGGAGTAAGGCCGGTGGACCTCCCTCCTCTTCCGCTGCTGGGAGTTACGGTGTTACCAGGCTGGAGAGTCTCTAGTGGATACACGTGGGGAGGGCCAGTTGCATATTTAGGGATCCCAGAGACCTGCATGTGTCCGGATCGGCGGTCCTCTCTCTGTGTGTCCCAAAGTGTGCATCAGTGAACACGGTCAGGTGGCGTAGTGCTGGTCTTCTGTCACCCTCCGTGTTGGCTGGTTTGGCCATGCCACGGCCTGGTTAGGGACTCTTCTGCCCCTCCCCATGGGGACGAGGTGGATGCGGTGTCCAGGGGCCCCACAGGGCTGAGAGCTGCCCCGTGAGTGTTATCCTCTTACTTGGTGAGTGAACCCTGAGAGGGGTTTGCCAGTCCCTTGAGCGGGAGAGAAGGGGGTGGAGACAAGGTTGAAGGTCAGGTATGACGAGTATGATTGTAAGGGTTCGGTGAGTCAGGCAGAAGGTTCTCCTGGGGAACAGCAGATGGCATAGTGGCTATGTCACTGGACCTGTGGCTTAAACTCACACCGGGCGCGTGTGCGTGCGTGCCCAGGATCCCGAGAGGAGAATGGAGGAGAAGGGATTGCGGTATGGCCATCCCCTCCAGGGGTGATTTCTCGCTTTCTGTCTCTCTGTCTCTCTCCGTCTTTCTGGCGTGTGCACGCACCCTACAGCAAAAACCTCTCCAAAAAAGAAGGGAAGAAGGCTTTTCTGGGTGAAGTTGTGCTACTCCTTGAAAGCACTGCTGCTTCTCTCTAGCCACTGCCTCTGTGACTTCCCCCCGTCTTTCCTGGGGTGCGGGGCAGCTGGGTAGGACCTATTGCCGGTCCAGCCGTGGGTGTGCTGGGAAGGCTCTCCCTGTGTGTGTCTGTCTTTTCAGCCCAGTGCGTGAAGGTCTTAAGAACAAGAATGGTGACTGACTTTGAAGCTTCAAGATAGTGGCTGCTGGTCGCTTCCATCCCTGGTTCTCACCAGGACCTAGCCACCGAAGGTGCTGGAGTCTTGTTAAGGCGCTCCTGCGTGTGGAAGTTGGGCCCATGGCTTCCTGGGATGCTCAGAGTGCCACCACTGTCCTTCTAGATTTCTGACCTTGTTCGCCTCAGCTCTCATTAAGGGAGTCACACACAATGATGCTGAGCAGGAGAGGTCTCTTTGTCTCCACATGTGAGGAGTAGCCACCAACTCCCAAGGTCTCCATGGGCATGGTCTTTCTCTCATCACCACCCTCCAGAGGCACTCACAGAATAGCATACTGAAGCCAGCAATTTCTGTTTGGAAACAGGGTCGTCCTCTCCTGCTGACCCCATCAAATACCAACATGCCCACAGCCCTGTGCCCCCGTGTCTTGGCTCCGAAGGAAAGCGAGGAGCCTCGGAAAATGAGGAGCCCACCTGGAGAGAAGCCCTGTCCCCAGGGGGAGCTTCCCAGCCCTGAGTCTTCCCGCCGCCTCTTCCGCCGTTTCCGCTACCAAGAGGCAGCAGGCCCTCGGGAAGCCCTGCACCGCCTCTGGGCCTTGTGCCGGGGCTGGCTGCGGCCAGAGAGGCACACCAAGGAGCAGATCCTGGAGCTGCTGGTAGTAGAGCAGTTCCTGGCCATCTTGCCCTGGGAGATCCAGAGCTGGGTGCGGGCACAGGAGCCCGAGAGCGGAGAACAGGCCGTGGCTGCGGTGGAGGCACTGGAACGGGAGCCTGGGAGACCCTGGCAGTGGGTGAGCGAGGGGACAGGGCTGGGGCAGGGAGGGAGCTTGGGAGCCCTGCACTCATGCCTGGGCTGGTCACGCTGCCTGTGCGAGCTGCCAGGTGGTGCAGGAGGAAGGGCGTGGAGAGGCCTTGGAGTGTGGTAGGGAAAGGTTCTGGGGGAGCTTCAGAAACCACAGGGCTGGAGCCCTGTCTTAGGTTAGGTCCCAGCCAGTTTGATTTCCTCAGGAGCAGGTTTCACTCCCTCCTGGCTCTAATTTGGGCATGCTTGGGTCATCCCCATGACCCTGTCCAAGGCCAGTTGAGTGTTTGGTGGTCAGCTATGGAGTCGACGGCCAGCAGGCGTGGGGACACAGGGGTCTGCCCATTGGCCTGACCTCCCCTCTTAGCCCTGAAAGGTCTCTCTGTGTTATAGCTCAAACACTGTGAAGACCCTGTGGTGATTGATGATGCGGACAGCCCTCCAGACCAGGAGCAGGAGCAGCAGCCAGCAGAGCCACAAACTGACCCTGCAAAGAGTGAGGATGCCCCGTCCGTGGCCCTGGGCCTGGGCCTGGGGCTCCCAAGCAGAACAGGCCAGTTTGGCGGAGACCCAGGTATGCAATCCCTGGAGTGTGGGAGGGTGATCTGGGGTGCGCACCTATCCTGCCCTCGGTGTGATCTTTGTTATGGTAGTGGACTTGGCATTGGCAGCTTTCTCCTGTTCTCTGAGGAGCTGTGAGCTATTATTTTAGGGTCAGGATCATTCTTTAAAGTGATTGAATGAAATGTCATGAGGCTGTCTGTCCCCCTCACAGTGCCAAGTCCTCTCAGAGGGAACTCTTCTGTAGGTAGGTGTCTCTAAGGCTGTGGCCTCTCATCTCTGAGGGTGCATCTCTGGGTTTTGTCCATTTGGGGACAGGCAGGGCCAGCCACTGTACGAGCAGGGCCCACGGGGAGCCAAGCACACCCGTCTCCTTGTCTCTTGGAGCCTGTTTCCCCGGGCCAGCAACTCCTGCTCATGGGGTCATGGTGCTGCAAGGAGGTGCAGAAATGCTTTGGAGGGCACGGGGAGGTCTGAGCACATGGGGCATGCAGGTTAGCTAGATGCGGAGTGGAAACTGCACTGCCAGGTAGGCTGGCCACCAGACTTGCTTGACAGTCTCCCAGCTATGACCTGGGCATGCTCTCGAACCCACCCAACCTGACTCCCTCTGCCCAATGGGAGCAGAAATTATACTTTTGGAGTTTTGAGGATTAAATAAGATACAACCCTTAAAACGCTAAGCGCAAGGCCTGAGCCACTCATAACTTTACCAGTTGCCCTGGGAGGTTGTGGTGTGGGTTAGCCTGAGGGAGCTTGTCACACGCTCCGTCGTCCCAGTGGAGGAAGCAAGCCAGGAGGCCAGGAGTGCATTTCGGTGAGTTACAGAAGCTGTGCTTGGCATTATTATAAACTTTTAAATTAAAAAACAGCCAGTAAGTATCTTCCTGTCTGAAACTATTTTATAAGGACTCTAGTCATACTGGATAGGGGCCCACGGTGAAGGCTTTATCATCATTTAACTACCTTAAAGACGCCCCATCTCCAAACACAGCCACGTTCTGGGTCACCTGAGTTGGGACTTTAGCTGTGTGAATTTGGGGGGACACAGCTCAGCTCCAGCAGTAGGCATGAGTATACCTCATGCTCCTGGACTGTGCAGGAGGTGGGCGTGGAGAGGCCCTGTCATGGGGTGGGGCGCAGTCCTGGTGGAGGGGGCTGCTTCGGAAACCACAGCAGCCTGTGCACATGCTTCTTGGTGAAGTTCTGAGGTAAATTAGCAGCCATGGATGGGCTTTAGGGTGCCAGCTCTTCCATTCCCACAGCAAAAATCAACAGACAAAATAGACGTGAGGAGTGTTAACCATCAGGAAACCGTAATAGGGAGATTTGTGATTGGAATGAGCTACAAGGCAGCTATGTAATTCCTAACCTTAATGATATTCCCAAAGAGTTGGATCTTGTGTAGAGGCTGAAGCTTTCTGAAGTAATTCTCCAAGGTATGCCTTATTTTTCACTGCCAAGGGATGGGGTGGGGAAGGGTCCATCCCCCAGAGGTTGCAGGTGGGAGGGAGCAGAATAAAATACCCCCTTGAACTGCTGGTCAAGGTGCAGTTCCAGGCAGGGCAGATATATTCTGCCATTCTATAGTATAATATGGAGATTATAGTTTAAAATAATGCATTGTGTGTTTGATGGTTACTGAGAGTAGATATAAAATATTCTTATCAAAATATGATGTGAATGGTAACTTAACTGATTTAATTACCCCATGATTTCTACATATGACATCACATTGTACACAAGTTTTGTATGCAAAATTATGCAATTTCTGTTTGACAGTTATACCTTAATATACCTTGGGGTAGAAGTAAAATTAAAAGGATAGAAAAATAAATTTTAAAATTAAACACACACACAAAAGTATCTCTTCAAACCCATGTCCACACAGCATGAGCTTCACCATCAGCACAGCCAAGAGGGTGCCAACTCTTGGACCCCCGGAGCCTCAGTGCTTCCTGTCCCTGTCCTTTGTTCAAGTAGCTGTTCCTGCAGCCGCTGTTTCTCGAGCTTGCATCCCAGGGTTGAAAAGGCAGAGACACTGGCCTCTGGAATTTGACTTAACATGTGAGGTTAACCTCTGGAATTTTTACCTAACGCTAAGACTGTAGCCCAGTGTTCAAAGTCTTAACTCCGTCACAGGAGCACTTTGGAAACAGCACGTTTTCCCGGGGCTGCCCCAGTGTGCAGGTGTGTGACTCATTGCCTGTGGACACCTGAGGAATCACACTCACTCCTCAGAAGGGAGAAGTGGAGAACAGGGCAGAGGCCCAGCCGGCCACAATGAGGAAGGGCACGATGGCAGATTCACCCTCTACACTTTCAAAAGATGGTGCTTGGGGAATTATGCAGATGCTCTTTGAGGAGTGCCCACTAGTGATAGCTGTCTTTCTTTGTTTTTTAATTGACAAAAATTGTATATATTTGTCGTATATCATCTGATAGTCTGATGCGTATACACACACACACATATATATATATATATATACACACATTATCAAATTATCAGGTCGAGCTACTCAGCGTATGTGTTACTTCACACATTTGCCTTTAGTAGTAAAAACCCCGAGCATCGCCCCCATCAGCGGCGCTCCAGCACGCGCTGCGCTGTTGCTGCTGCGGTCACCTCTTACGCAGTGGCACTCCTGAGCCCCTTGCTCCTCGCTGACTGAAACTCACGTCCTGCCCAGTAGCTGCCCAGCCCCCTACCCCAGCCTCTGGTAACTGTCACCCTCTGCTTCTGCAAGCTTACTGTTTTTAGATTCCATATGTAAGAGGTTATGTAAAACCCGCCTTTCCGTGCCTGGTTTATTTTGTTTAGCATAGTGTCCTCCACATTTATGCATGTTATCTTGAATGACAGAAGCTCATTCTTTTTAAAATTGGAATAGATTCCTGCTGGTGCCTCTCTTGGGATTTTCTTTGCTTGCATAAACTGAAGTGAAGAGACCTGAGGAGTTCAGGAGGTCTCAGAGCCAGGCCTAGCCTCTTGGAGACACACTTTTTGATTTCTTTCAGTTCCTCCAGATACTGCCCTTCTTCAAGAAGAGAGTGAGAGGGATGTGCAGCACGTGGCTGCCCTCCAGCTGCCCCCGGTGAGTGCTTCCCACAGGAATCCTTGAAGATCTCACTTCCTCTCTGTAAGCTCCTGAGTAACTCCCCCAGGACCTGAGCCAGCCCCTGCCAGGCAGAGCACTTCAGAGCAACTGTGTGGGAGGATGTGAGCCTACCAGGTGCCTGTCCCTCACCCACCCTGGGTGGAGGCTCATCGACTGGCCTCTCAGCACCTCCAGGGTCTCCTCCTATGGAAAGAGAGATTTTGCCCTTTTATTCACAGGGTGTGGTTTCAGCCACCCTCACAGCAATAACCATATTTCAGGGACACAGGCAGCAGGGGGAGGGAGTGGATGATTCCGACTGTCACAGCCCAGTGGGATATATAGGTTAGGGACCCTCCTAGGCATCGTCCCTGTTTGTGTCGTTGTACACGCTCCCTGGCTCCAGCATTCAGGGAGGGCGGGAGCTGCCATACAGGGCTCTCTCTCTCTCCCTATCCTTATCTCTATCTCTCATGCCCGCCCAGAGGCTGCAGCCACCCATGGTTCCCTCCTCACTCTTTCTGCTGGCCAGCAGGGTATTTCATTAGATGGCACCATCTTCCCTGTGAGAGTGTCCATGGCGGTGTGTGCTGCTGTGTCTACCTGTTTCCATGCCCGTGGACGACTGGAAGAGCAGTAGACTTACTAACACTTACCAGAATGCAGGAAGATGAGCAGTTCTCTTTCCGCGTGGTTATTTGACATGACTTTAACTCTGGAGTGGAGAAGGCTGGGGAAGGGAGGAAGTCTGTCAGGCCGTCCCCATTCTGCCTCTGCCCTGCTGACACTGGCACACCCTGCTGTCCAGCACACGTGTGTCAGTGTCTGATATGTACCATGCACGGTGATCACGGCCACACAATGCACATGTCTTATTAAAAACTGGTATCTTTAACCAGTCTAGCACACACGGGGATATTGTGAATTCAGTACGAATGAAGGTTTGCTGTTCATCTGCAACTCCTCCAAGTACCCAGCAAATGCTGCAGTGAGTGCAGTACATAGATTTTTATAAATAAGGTTTCATTACTCTGTTGAAGACTGTTTCTGCCCAGTACACTAAAAGTCACCATCATGAAGGTGTTTATAAGGTCTTTTATTTATTTATTTATTTTTTGGGAGAGATTTTTGCTATGGGGAGCGTGCACTTGCCAGAAAGACAGAAAGAAAGCGAGAAATCACCCCCTGGGGGGATGGCCATGCCTCAATTCCTTCTCTTCCATTCTCCCCTTGGGATCCTGGGCATACACGCACAGGCTCCCGGCGTGAGTTTAAGCCACCGGGCTTAAATTCGAGTCTGGGACTCGAACTGCAGTCGACTACTTGGGAGTCCAGTGACATAGCCATTATGCCAACTGCTGGTCCTGAAGGTCTTTTATTTATTTTTTATTTTTAGTCATGTGGTCACATATGCATAACATAAAACTTCCCATCTTAACCATTGGTGATTATCTAGGTCCGGGGTGTTAAGTAAACTCATATTCTTGCACGCTTGCTCTCTAGAACTTTGTTATCGTCTCAAACTGAAATTCTTTACCTATTAAACAATAATTAAATTTCCCAACCCCTGAAGACCCTATTCTACTTACAGCCTCTAGAAATCAACTCCATTGGTACATCATGTATACGGAATAACGCAACATTGGTCATTTTGTGAGTGACTTACTTCACTAGCATAATGTCTTCAAGGTTCATCTGCGTGGTAGTTTGTGTCAGAATTTCTTCCCTTTTTAAGGCTGAGTAACATTCCATTGTATGTGTGCATGCATGTATGTATATGTTGCATATCTGCATATATGTATGTTTTGTTTGTTTATCCATATACTTGTAAGTAGGCATTTGGGTTATTTCCATAGTTTGGCTATTTTGAATAATGCTGCTATGAACAGGGGTGCACATAAAACTTGTTTTTTAATTAATCTTTTTACTTTTCTTTTTGGAGAAGGTTTTTTTTGTTTTGTTTTGTTTTTTTTTGCTATAGGGTACATGTGCTCACCAGACAGAGAGACGGAAAGCGAGAAATCACCCCCCAGGGGGGATGGCCACGCCGCAATCCCTTCTCCTCCGTCCTCCTCTCGGGATCTTGGGCACGCACACACATGCGCCTGGCATGAGTTTTAAGCCACCAGGTCTGGGACGCAAACTGCGGTCGTCTACATGGGAGTCCAGCGACATAGCCATTACACTAACTGCTGGTCCCTAACCTTTTTACTTTTTGATAATTGTAGATTTACATACTGTTGTAAGAAATAACACAGGGTGATCTCTTCAAGTTGTTATATTCAGTAGTGGACTATACAGTGAAAATCTGTCTTGTAAAAATACAGCTGTCACCTGAGGGCATCGACTTTGACACATAAAGTCTGAAGTGCTCTCTTTACCACCAGGGCTCCTTCTGTGCCTTTCAGAGCCACCCTACTGTCCCTTCATTTTCACAACCTCTAATCTGTGCTTCATTTCTACAAGGTGGTCATTTCATTTCAGCAGTGCTATACGGGACGCCCTGTAGCACACTGTTAAGTGCTATGCCTTGGAAGCTGGATACCACTTGACCAATGGTGGTTTGAATCTTGGCCCCAGTGGCTTGAAACACATGCCAGGTACATGTGTGTACATGCCTAGAATCCTGACAGGAAGGAGAAATAGAGGAAGAAGGATTGTACCCTGACCATTGCCCCACTGAGGGTGTTCTTTCTTTCTCTCTCTCTTTCATGTTCCCCTGTTGGGGTGTTTCTCTCTCTTTTTCTGTCTCTTCCACACACTACCTATGATGAATAAAATAAATAATAAAATGTCCATTCCTTTTCCTCTATAGATAGTATTTCAGGGCATGGAAGCACCATGGTTTACTTAATCACTCAACTTACTGAAGGACAACTGGGGTGTCAGGTTTCAGCCATGATGATAAAAAGCTGCTATAAGGGGAGAACCAGCAGTTGGTGTAATGGCTATGTTGCTGGACTCTCATGTAGTCAACTACAGTTTGACCCACTGGCTTAAACTCACTCTGAGCGTGTGTGCATGCGTGCCCAAGATCACGAGAGGAGAATGGAGGAGAAGGGATTGTAGCGTGGCCTTCCCCCTGGGGGATGATTTCTCGCTTTCTATCTCTCTGTCCCTCTCTGTGTTTCTGGTGAGCACACACGCCCTATAGCAAGAACCTCTCCAAAAAAAAAAAAAAAAAAAAAAAAAACAACTGGTATAAGTAATTGTATACAAGTTTTTGTGCAATTATCACTCTTCTTTCTTTGGGATAAATGCACCATCAGCAATTGCTGGGTGGTGTGGTAAGCACACAGTTACTTCTGTAAGAAGCCACAACCCGTCCCCAGAGCAGCTGTGTCATTACCTCCCCTCCAGCACCCTGTGAGCGATTTACATTCTCAGTTTCTTTCTTTTTTTTTTTTTTTTTTTAAGAATTATTTATTTAATTTTATTTATTCATTCATTTATTTTTTTAATTTGACCAGAGAGAGACACAGGGGGGAGGGTGGAAGTGAGAAATCAAGTCACCAGGTCCAGGACTCAAACTGTGGTTAGCCTTGTGGGAGTGTCTAACACCTTAACCACCACACCACCTGCTGGTCCCACATTCTCCACTTTCTTGCAACATTTGATTGTCACTGTTTTTTATTTTATTTAATTAATTAATTTATTTATTTGAATTTTAGCCATTCTGGTAAGTGTGGTGCTATATTACTGTGGTGCACACCTGTCAGAATAGCTAGAAACAAATGATCTTTTATAATGGCTGATGATATCAAATATCTTTTTGTGTGCTTATGTGCCATCTTAGTGTTCTCTTCTGTGAGTTGCCACAGAGTGGACCCTCGAGGGTAGGAAACACAGCACGGCCATAGGGCAGGGTTACTCAGAGCCTTGGTCCACTCTGCCCAGTAAAGACACAGGGCTGGTGGGTTTTGGGAAGTGGAACCCCTACCCTGTGGACCTAAAGGGCAGAGTGCCAGACAAAAGGATTATTCTTGAGACTTAGGTTTACTCTGCCCTGTGAGGTTCAAACTTGCCTAGGAGCTGTTTCTCCTTTCTTTTTTTATCTTTTTTATTATTTAATTTTAGAATGGAAATTTCTATCCTGTTTCTGTCCTATGATTGCATATAGCATGCTTGGTCTCTCAGGTTCACAGCTGGAAAGCAGTTTGACTCAGGTAGAATTATACTTTTTTTTTTTTTTTTTTTGGAGAGGTATTTTCTATAGGGCTTGTGCGCTCGCCAGAAAGACAGAGAGAGACAGAGAGACAGAAAGCGAGAAATCACCCCCCGGGGGGATGGCTGTGCCGCAATCCCTTCTCCTCCATTCTCCTCTTGGGATCTTGGGCACGCACGCACATGCGCCTGGCGTGAGTTTAAGCCACCGGGTCCCAGGACTCGAACTGCGGTCGGCTACATGGGAGTTTAGCGACATAGCCATTACGCTAACTACTGGCCCCTAGAATTATACCTTAAGTATTACCCATATCTGATTTAGGATATTTAGTTGAGATGTTGGACTTTAGACTTGCAAGCTGGTGCTGGAATGAGTTAAGACTTTTGGGACAATCGGGATGGAATAAGTGTGTTTTACATGCTTAAGGGTATTAATGTGTATCTCCCCATAATTCACATTTTATGTCCCCATGGTGATGCTATTAGGAAGTGTAGCCTTTGGAAGATTAGGTCATTATGAGGGCTGTGTGAGGATAGAGCACTTGTGTTGGGAATAGGGTCCTTTGCAAAGAGACCTCAGAGAGCTCCCTTGTCTGTACACCATATGAGGACACAAAACTATAAATGTCTGTGAACTAGGAAGTAGGGCCTCCCCAGACACTCATCTGCCGGGGCCTTGACCTTGGATCTCCATCCTCCAGAACTGTGAGCAGCAAGCTCCTGCCTTTGTTAGCCTCGCAGTCTGCAGCCTTTAGTTGAAGCAGCTGGAGTGACTGAGATGCCTGGCTTATTCTGGACTGAGGTGCCCTTGTGTTCTCCTGTGGTTTCAGAGCCGGGTCTCTCCATTCAAGGACATGATCTTGTGCTTCTCTGAAGAGGACTGGTCCCTTCTCGACCCTGCCCAGACTGGCTTCTATGGAGAGTTCATCATTGGGGAGGACTGCGGGGTCTCAATGCCTTCGAGTAAGAGCAAGCCTCTTCCTGTAAGATCAGGGAACTAGGAACTCAGCAAATCTTTCCGTTCACCCCCGATCCTGACAAGGTCGAGGAGCACCGTGGTTCCAGGGACACCTTTTGGATTGACCCTTGTCCGCCATCTTACCATATATCAGTCGAGCCCTCCTGGCACAAGGGCGTACAGAAATATAGCATGTTTTGTGTTTTGTTTTTCATCCCTCCTCATCTGTCACTTCCTTTCACTTTATACCACCTGACCCCGAGATGCCCAGGCCCCTAGCCGTCCCTCCAGCGTGTGCCTCCTCCACGGCCCCTCCCTGCTCACTCAGTCTCATGGCTCTTCTTGGCCTCCAGCTACGCCATGGCCTGCGGGGAATCCCTCTGCCTCCGCTTTCTGTGCCTGAATGAGTGTTACACTCCAGCTGCCCTGGGTGCCTCAGGAGCAGCTCACCTACCCCCCTCCAACAGGTGACCCCGCTTCCCAGCCAGATCCCTCCCAGGGAGAGGAGGGTGAGCCCCGGCTTCCAGACTTGCAGAACCTCCAGGGGAAAGAAGCACCCCAGATTTACTTGGGTAAGTAATGTCGCAGAGCTGGGTGGATGGAATGGGCTGAGTGGCTGCTGCAAGCCAGAAGTGGCCTCTCCTGCACTCCCAAGGTGGTCTCTCATCCCTCTGCAGCCCTGCTCTTCCAGACTCTGGAATTATATGCCTTGACTTGTTCTGGACTGCTCACAGAAAGGGAAATCTTACTTTCTCTAAACATGTGGATTTTATTTCCTTTGCCAGGGCCTGGGAAATTATAGGGATTTCTTTGTCCTCTCCTTACCAGCAGCCCCTAGCATATACCGACTGTCCATTGGCCCTCCTGGTTTGAGGCCGGGTTGGAGAGGAGTGTCTCCCCCGCACTGGGCAGTGAGCACGGCTCACCCCCCATGGCTGCACCTGCCTGGCACTCTCACCTACCTTGGGCAGGGCTGTGGGACACTGTGGTGCTGGGACTCAGTGGTTTCTCATCTCCCTCAGCTTTCTGAGTTCCCAGAACTCCTGTTGGTAACTTTTGCTGTGGTTCTTTGAAGAATCTGCTCTTTCCAGAAAAACAGCTTTGTGCAGAAGCCCCTTACCTCCCTCCCCTTCCGGTCCTAGCACAGAGTGCACTGGGTTTTGGTGACCCCTGCCTGGCACAGACACCCAGCATGGCACAGTGGCTTGAGCACTGCACAGGCTGTGCTGGGGATGGTCTGCTGACCGGGCAGGACCTGCGGTGGCATCTGTAGAAAACCCACAACAGAAAGTGAAAACGACTGCAGGGATGGGGCGGTAGCTTTTTTCTAGCCACTGAGATAGACAGGACAGCCAGGGTCTACACTGATCCGTATAGCATTAGAGCCCATATTCCTGGTGTCGGTCTGTTTTGTCTTCAGCAAAGACTGAATGCCACCCTGGGCCGTGCTGAGGAAGGAGTCCAGGGCTTCCCTCAGAGCACAGCCTAGTGTCTGTGGAGTCACCTCTCCCATGCAGTAGCCCAGGCAATGCAAATCATTTTTTCCATTTTCTTCTCAAGACTTTCCAAGTCTCCAGCCATCCCAGATGGAAGAGCGGAGGAAACGGGATGAGCTGCAGGTGGCAGAGTCCCAGGGGTGCCCGCAGACAGCGCTGATCCACAGCCCCTGTCCAGGTGAAGGAGGGGCTGGGATGTGGGTGTGTACTCACATGCAGAGAGTGTAGGTACGTGTGGAATGTGGCGTGAATGCGTGTGTGTGTGTGTGTGAGCGCTTTGTCAGAAGTACATGTGAGGGGTATGTTGTCAGCTGCCACCTGGCTCGTTTTGCTAGGACCTTGCTCCAGCCAATGGGCTAGAAGTGAGTGTATTTTTCTCCCTGAGCGTGCGTGGCCAGACTCCTCGGCAGACATTCCTTGGATTTAAAGTGCAGGTTTCTGGAATGCTGAAGCTTCAGGGGTCCTCGAGAGCATGCATTCCCTTATTGCCTGTGGGGAAAAGACAGGAATTTGGACTCTGAGTCATCTTGGTAAAAGGTAGTACCTCCAGAGGTAAAAGCTAAAATGCTTTGTCTTCAGTACCTTCAGGGTCCCAACATCCTCCGAGTGTCTCCTTTGAACCTGTGCAATGGCGGTTCTGCTGTGGGGACTGCTCACACTCTTCCCTGTGATGCTTTTGAGGGCCAGACATGCATGGTTCTCCCTAGCCCCATGGAGGGTGTGCGGTGAGCCTGCCCCATCACGTGAGCACAAAGGGGATTGTACAGGGTGGCAGATCTGGGGGCCCTGGTGCTCACCCGGACCTACTCCCTGTCACTGAGCCAGCCACGGTTTGCTGTTTCTTGAAAATCAGAAAGAAATTTAGGAGTGAATTCATTGCCCCTTCTGTAAATAGTTTCTCTCATTTTTAAAACTTTTTATGTCTTGTAGCACATAAATGTTTTTCACATATTTTAAATGTAAATACATTTATTTGCCTTTGTTTGCTTTTTGTTGGTTTGTTTGTTATTGTTATTTGCTATAAGGCATATGTGCCCCCTAGAGAAAGAGAGAAAGTGAGATAGCAACCCCACCCACCCGTGATGGGGAGGATAGCCACACTGCGGTTCTTTCCCCTCCATTCTCCTCTCAGGATTTCGGGCATGCACGCGCATGCACCCAGCGTGATGTTAAAGCCCCTGGGTTCAGGATTCAAACCACATCATAGGCCATGTTGTGTCCAGTACCTTAACTACCACACCACCTGCTGGCCCATCACCTTCTTTTGCCTTGTCTTGCTTAAGAAAACTTCTCTACCCTGACACTGTAAGAGTATTTCAGTATTTCTTTCTGTCTGTCTCAATGTTCAAGGTTCTTGTGTCATGATCCCCCTGCCCTACCTCCCTAGGCGCTGAACCAAAGGTGTGTGCCCCATGCCTGGACTGAGGGGCTAGGAGTCAAGCCCAGCCTCTGGAGCTGCAGTGTCTACTAGCACACGCTTCCAAGTCTGGATCCCCAATATTCTATAATGCCTTTATTGCTTGTTTTTTTGGTTTTGGTTTTTGAGTTTTTTTTTTTTTATAGCTAGCTTCTCATCTTCCCATCCGTTTTCCTCAATACTTCCACCTTCCCCCTGACTTACAGAAAACGGTTCATTCCCAGCCCACAGAGCGCCTTCTCCAGGCCTCCGCTCGGCCCAGAGCACCTGGCTACTTGCTTGCTGTGGAGCCACAGGCTCTGGTCCCTCAGCTCAAACCCATCGGTCTGGATTCTGAACCTTCAGGCAACTTCATTTCTCTGCTTTAAATTTTTGTCTGTAAGTAGTTACAGCTTTCTTGGAGAGTTGCTGTTGAGGACTTAATGACTCAATGCTTGTGACTGACTCAGGCCATGAACTCTTCTCTGTCTTCCCCATCACAGCCCTGCTGGTGGACTCGGGACTCTGCCACCACGCATATCCTTTGTCCTTCTCAGTGCAGAGCTGAGAACTTGGTGGTGTTGCTCATCCTCTGTGATGTTTGGGACACACTTCTAGCAGTCTCATCTCATCTACTTTCTGTCTTCAAGGATTCTTCGTGTCGTGTTGATGGTGCACAATGGCGCCATCACTGGTTCATTTCCCTTGCTAGCAAACCAGGCCTAATGGTGGTTGTGCTGGCTGATTCGAGGCAGTGTTGTCATGTGTACAGCGTGACTGCCGTGCCATTGTCTGTGTGCTTAACCAGCAGTTTTATTTTCTCAGAATTCTGAAGGCTACTGGTCAGATCGAAGTGCCACGAGGACTCGTTTCTTTTTTTTTTCTTTGGAGAGGTTTTTACTATAGGGCGCATGCGCTCGTCAGACAGACAGAGAGAGACATTAGAGACAGAAAGCGAGAAATCACCCCCCAGGGGGGATGGCCACACCGCAATCCCTTCTCCTCCATTCTCCTCTCGGGATCTTGGGCACGCACGCACACGCGCCCAGCTTGAGTTTAAGCCACCGGGTCCGGGACTCGAACCACGGTTGACTACGTGGGAGTCCAGCGACATAGCCATTATGCTAACTGCTGGTCCCAAGGACTCGTTTCTTTTGGAGCTTCTTTCCTTGGCTTGTAGATGGCCACTGTTTGCTTCTTCTTATGACACCTCTGTATTTGCCAGTGTCCTCATCTCCATTTTACGGACACCTGTTATGTTGGATGAGGTCCACCCGTATGACTTCATTACTTCTTTAAAGACTCCGTCTCCAAGAAAGTCCCATTCTGAGATACTAAAGTTTAGGACTTTAACATGTAAATTTAGGGGAGGGCACAATTTATCACAGAACGTTCTACCCTCTCGATCTTCAAAATATATGTCCTGGTCTGATGGGCTAGGGGTCATGCAGAACACTCTCCCTCCATTCCAACATCCCCAAAGTCTCATCTAAAAACCATTCCAGTCAGTTATGGGTAAGACTTGAAGCACAGTTCATCCTGAGACAAAAATCTGTCTCCAGCTGTGAAACTCCGAAACCAGATATATTTTCCGTTTCTGAAATGTAATTGTGAGAAAGGCATAGGAGAGATGCTTCCATTCCAAAAGGGAACAATCTGAGGGAAAAAAAAAAGGTAATGAGCCCCACACATGTCTAGAACCCACCAGGGCAATTCCATTACATCGTAAGGCTCAGGAATGGTGCCCATTAAGATCATGGCTCTGTTGTTTGGAACTCAGGAGGAGGTGACCCCAGCTCCGGGGCCTGAGCCTCTTGGCCCATAATGGCAGAGGCAGTGATTCATCTCTGAGTCGCCTTTCAGATCACTCTGCCCTTCCTGAAGGTCTCCAGATTGCTCTGTCGGCTGGTTCTACAGGGTCTCCAATGTCCATTAGCTTTTGCTTGTTTCCTCTCATTTATGCCCTTTCAGTTCAAGATGGTGTAGAATTGACAGAACACTTGTCCTTCATGCAGTTCATGGGGGTCTAAGCCAGGAGACTAGACTGTCCTCCATTGACCTTGCCTGGTTTTCCCTGAGATGGCTGCTTGGCTCCTTGAGTCATCTCTGTCATTTCCAGCCACACTCTCCAGAGCATACTTTCTTGTTTTATGGATAGGCTGAGAATTTTCTAACTCTTGAAATCCTTGCTCTTTTCTGTATGACAGTTCTTTCTGCAGTCTCTCTCTTGTGATTTTGCTGTAAGCAGTGAGGAGAGACTGGGCTCTGCCTTCAGCACTTTGCTTAGAATTCTCCTCAGCCAAGTGCCCACATGCATCGTCACACTTTGTACTTTTCACAAACCTGAGAACAACTTGGCCATTCTTTGTTAGTCTACCAGGACACAGAAACCGAAAACCAGACTGAGTGTGCTCAGCTGGAGCAGTCTGTTCTCTCAGCTCTGGAGGCCACAAGTCAGATCACGGTGTCGTTTCTTCGGAGGCCTCTGGCCCATAAATGGCCACCTTTGCTCCGTGTCCTCACATGCTCTTCCTTCTGTCTGTGTCTACATCCGGATCTCCTCTTCCTTAAGGGCATGTCATACTGGATTAGGGAAACCCTAATGACATCTTAATCACATGAGAAACGTCTGTGAATACAGCCCATGGCCAGCTCTGCCTGTCCTCAAAGTTCCATCGGCTTGTCCAACTACAAACACGGTCTGAGCACTCTTTTTCTCCCTCCACATAAGTCTAATAATAGTTAACAGAAGTAAATTGCTGATCAAGTATCTTGTCAGTGACAGACAATAGAATTTAACACCCTCCACTTGTCTGCCCCTTGAGACCAAAGCACCCATCATCCACAGACCTCACTTACCCCACCCACAACTTAAGCTGTGGGGCCGCCACAGTCATACTCATCCCATAAATAAGGTGACAGGCCTAGGGAAGCCATCTGGCTGGAACCAGGCCCCTACAGTAGGGAAGTGGGAGGAAAGATCAGTATTAGGTACAGCCTGCCAGCCTGTGCTCTCTGCAGGCGCCCCCCTCACTGGGCTCATAGTCTCCCTGACCTTCCCCCTGTGTCTTCTGATTGATGGGTAGACACCCTTACTGGCCACAGTGCTGCCTGTCATCTCTCCAGCTTGCTGTAGCTTCTGGGTCTTGCAGCCCCAAGCTTCTCTAGCCTGCCAGGACCCTCACTGGACTGACCACACTTCTATTAATGTCTAGGAGAGCCCAGTAGCATGACCTGTGATGCGGACCTGAGTTCAGGTCTCACAGAAGTGAGGAGACACAGTCATCTAGATGTTTGGCTCTAGGCTGCAGGCCAGGGTCTCGGGCCAGGCTCGCCCATACGTGGTTCCCCTTTGAACCAGCTTCGGTCTAGGTCCACTGTTGATGGACCCCCATACATGATGACACTGAGGAGTGCCTGGGGGACTGTGAGGCAGCAGGACATCAGTGACCTCTGCTGCTGGTGCGACCTCCTCCCTTGAGCACTTTACCTCCATTTGTTTACATGCGACAGCAAATGACACATCACCGATGTGTCCAGGAGCAGAGGGACTGGGGCTGGCAACGTCCAGCTGTCTCTGGAGCACACCAGTGCTCATGGCAGGTAGTCGGACCTCCCTGGACTCCAGTTGCAGAGTCAGTCTCACTTTCTCCTGATTCCTTGAGTGGCTGCTGATAGAATGTGTCCCAAGCCTGGTTAAATGAGGCGGTGATGAGTGGTGTGTAAATGTCGAGGCTTTATGTTGATACACAGAGGCTCCTAGAACCTGGGGGTGGGGGTGAATCTCAGCTAGAGAAAGCGGGGATTGGGGTGTGAGGGGAGTTGGGAAACATTGTGGGTGGGGACGGAATAGGTACCCAGAGTTCTCTGGGCCAGTGTCAAGAATTTTTTCTCATGCAATTTGAGCTCTGTTGCTAGGCAGCCCAGTTATGAAGGAATACTGCAGAAATGTAGATTTCCAGACTCTAGCTGGCCCTTGCCCAGCAGGACTCCTGGGGCTGGGTGTGGCCTAGTAGCACCACTGACCTCCACATTGTTTTCCTGTAGCTGGCACTGACCCGCCCCCCCTAGAGAATGGCCTCGATGGGGAGGTGACCATTGAGATTGTCCTGTCCAGCTCCGGGGAGGAGGAGTCCCAGCACGAACAGTACTGCAGGGAAGAGTCTCGGGGGCCCGGGGACAGGCAGCATGGCATCTCCATGGCCCGCCGCAGCACTGCCGAGGGGGGTGAGGCACAGACCTCCAAGAAGTCCTACGTGTGTCCCAACTGTGGCAAAATCTTCCGCTGGAGGGTCAACTTCATACGGCACCTGCGGAGCCGCAGGGAGCGTGAGAAGCCGCACGCGTGCTCGGTGTGCGGGGAGCTGTTCAGCGACAGCGAGGACCTGGATGGGCATCTGGAGACCCACGAGGCCCAGAAGCCCTATAGGTGTGGTGCCTGTGGAAAGAGCTTCCGCCTCAATGCCCATCTGTTGTCACACAGGCGAATGCACCTGCAGCCGGACACATGTGAGCTGGGGGAGATGAGAGACCCGGGGGGTTCAGTGAGCAAAGGTGGGTCTCCCGATGCCAGGCTGGAACCCAGAAAGAACAAACTGCAGTTCCGGTGCTGTGACTGCAGGAAGGTGTTCCAGCGGCACGACCACCTGGCCCGGCACCGCAGCACTGTGCACCTGAAGGACAGGGCTCTGCCTTTCCAGTGCAGGTACTGTGTCAAAAGTTTCTCGCAGAACAGTGACCTCCTCCGCCACCAGCGCCTGCACCTGAGGCGCCGCTCCCAGCAGGCTCTGAACTCCTACTGAGCCCCTGCGAGGCCCGCCTGAGCTGGGCTCCCAGCTCTCACTGGTGCTGATCAGGCCCCCACCGGCACTTCCAGAATGGAGCACACACCTTCTCCTACCTGACTTCCTGAGGTGCCATGGAGGTACCTCCCCACCCCCAAGGAGATCATGGCCATTTGAGTTTTGCTGTTTCTGCTATGCCAAAAACAAGGAGGGCATGTCCCTACCAGCTTCCACAGCCAGAGTGTCTGTGTAGTGGAGATCCCTGCCTCATACTCCCAGGCACAAGGAGGGACTGGGCTGCCTCTGGGCATTGACCCCTTTGTCACTAACAACTTTCAGTGTACCCCTCAGTCTCCCATCTGAACACATGGATCCTGAGGCTCAAGGCGGCTGCCCTTCCTGTCTGCGGCAGCTGGAAGAGGGCAGTAAGGCAGTGGGGCCGCCCGAAGGGAGCAGGCCAGCACACTCAGCTGTTCTGTCCTCAGACACCTGCCCTGAGGTCAGGGGCTATCAGGCCCACAGCAGCACCCCACAGACCCCAAGATGATCAGGTGGTCCGCCTGGGCCTGGAGTTGGTGGTGAGGAGCTCTGGAATTCCTCAAGGCTGGGAAACTGTCATGGTAACTTTAGGTTTGTCCTGGTGGCTGGTTATTAGGGCTCAGGAACTCATTGAGGGCAGAACTTAAATTTTAAATTATGGTGCACCCACTTTCCCAAAGTACTTTGTACTCCAGAGGTCCTTAGTAAATGCTTGTGGGATGGGAGCTGAATTGTCATCATTTAAAGGTGCTTAAATTCCTGCTCCCTTCTATCCTGTCAGGAAGGTAGAACTCAGCCCCCTGTGAGGGCTTTCTGTCATGGCAGGCCATGCCTTGGACAGAGCCTTCCATGACATGTAACACCTTAGCCTGCTATAGATAAATATGTATAATGTAGCAATGGCGGGCTTGGGGCAACACAAGTATGTACTCTCAGAATTCCGGGGGTTGCAGATCAAGGTGTTGACAGAGCTGGGGCCTTCTGTGGGCTGAGCTTTTGGCGGTTTGTGGCAGTTGTTGCTGCTCCTTGTCTAGAAGGAGCCTTACCCTGGCTCTGCCTTCCTCACGTGGAGCTCTCCATGTGACTCCATCTCTAAATTCCCCTTTTTTATAAGGACACCAGTGACACTGGTTAGGGCCCACTCAGCCTACTCCAGTATAACCTCTTTATATTGCAGTGACTGTTTCCAAATTAGGTTGCATTATGAGGTACTAAGGAGAAGGACTTCAACTTGAGGATTTGGCGCAGAGGAATAATTCATCCACTACAGACCATTCCATGGTGCTGTCATTTGTTAGTCACAGATGAATCAATACAAACAGCTACCTGAGCACTGTCCATGGAAGGCAGGTTCAGACTCACATGCCTGCTTTTAGGGCTGATGTCCCCTGCGTGGGAGAATCTTAGAAAGCTGGAATTTGGGAGCTCTGGGCTATTAGTTACCAGCGGTAGTGAAACCTCGAGGAATCAAAAATGAGGCTTTATTGTTCGTAGGAACTGTTTATGTCATGTAGGCTCAGTGATGAGAGGGTCTCATGGCTGTAGTGTAACTAGGGCTGAATCTGAAAGCCACAACCAGGAAGATATTTTGTGTTGTCCATGTCAGATCTGCCCACAGCAGAGAGTGTGAGAGAAAGGTAAGTGGGTAAATGAAGGCAAGATGCCTAGCATTCCTTGTCATTCATATAATTTCCACCTCAAGAACCCTTTGCTCAAACCCAACAAGAGAGTTATAAGGCTTTTACCTTAATGTCTGTTTCTGTGTAGAGTAGGTGTGTCTACATACCCAGGAGCAGTAAATGCAATAAAACCACTTGGTCATACCATGATCAGAAATAAACTATTGGGGCTCTTAGTTTCTAAATGTTTTGCATCTTGTATTCACCAGCTTGGAGAAGGATAAATTGGATTTTTCTAGTTGGGGAAGGGACGCTCTTAATGGGAGCTCAACCCTCTGTGCATACATTTATCTAACCCACCTGTGAGTTCTTGCCTGGCCTGAGGATTTTATCAGCAGGTCCATGGTCTTAGGGAGGTTAAGCTCTTGCTTCACACATCTGTCTAAAAGAGAAATAGCGCTCCACTTACCATTGTGTGTTAAATGTAAAGGAGCTGGAATCCACCAGGAGATTGTGTATCCTTGTCCCACCAAGTTCTGTCCAGGAACTCCCATCAGTGATCCAAACTGACTCAGTGACAGGAAGGCGACACACTTCTGAATTTGGAAGCCTTCCTGGGTGAGGTGGCTTAAACCCAGGGTCAATTCCATGCAGATGAGGGCTACCTGCTCATTGGAAATTCCACCCCACCTCAGTGCAGGCCAGGGTTGAGTAGAGCTGGACCAAATTTATCTGTCTCCCTTTTAGTCACTGATATTTTTGCTCTCAGCCCAAAGCATCTGTCTCGCTCAGTTCTCAGCCATGCTCTCTCCCTCATGAGGCAATCCTTGTGTCCACCTCCCATGGGCTAAGACCACCTCCCTACATTCCTCTGATCTCTTGGCATCGTTCCCTCAAACCCACAGGTGCATAATAAAACCTGACTCATTGAATTAATGTTGGCGTTAGACTTTTCATTTTCACTTAAAAAGTAACATGTGAAGCACAGCAGAAAGAGGTGGACAACTGCTGTCCTGTGAGGCTTTTTGGCTTCAGATAAGTGGCCATCTGTCCGGACTCTTCCCATAAGAGGCAGTAACTACATTTCATGTATCAGGGTTGGGTTGCATTCCTGATCACAGCACAGCTGACCATTTTTCTGTATCCTTTATTTCCCCAACTCTCACCCCAACTGGGTGAGGAGAAAAAAAAAAAAAAAAAGGTGAGGCTGGTGGTGAGAGATCTGTCAGTTCCAGGTCATGCCATACATCTGTGAGAGATGGTGCAGATCTGGCCCAAGTCCTATGAGATAGTTTTCCCTTCCCTGCCAGAAGCAGGGACTGGATGTGGGCACTCTACTTAGAGTTATAAGGAGGATTCAGTGATACTTACATCCCTCCCCAATTCCATCAAATGAGCCTAGACACATTTCCTATTAGTAGCAAATGTTAATATTGTTTAATCTTCAAAGTGATGATCAACACTCATTTTTTAATACTCCATGCAGACAAAACTGCAGATTCAGATGTTCTTGAGGCAGACTAGCCAGAAGAAAGGAGTATTGAGAGGATCACTGAACAAGCAGGCCCTTCCTGCAGCCTGCCCAACCTTAGGAGTACCCAGCAGTGCCAGCAGCCCAGAATCCTCAGGCTGGTCAGCAGGAATCATGACCTCTTTAAGGAGGTGACCAGCTTGAGGTATTGGGACCCCGGGGATCCCAATACCAATTGAGAACTTCTCTTCGAACTGTAGTCTATAACCAGGGTACCATGACTAATGTGGATACAATCACTAAAGTACACCGAAGACAAATTCCCCATGAGAAGATGTAAGATGCTAAAGGATGGGAATGCAGATTCCTCAGGAGCAACTCAAGTGGGAAGAGATGGAGGCCCATCTTCCCCTTGTGGTCACAACTAGAAGATCACAGGCAGCTGGTAACCGTCATGAAGCCTTTTTCCTGACCATGCAGTTAAATGGCAGGTGACCACCCTTTTCCCATCACCTGCTTGAAGTGATTTTTGTCTATACTGGTCCATTATGTACTGGCCTTGCTACACCTTGTCAAAATAAGCTTTTCAGGGCTGAGATATGTGCCCTGAAAATACTGCAAGTCAGAAAAGGTAGGCCTAGTGACCGACTGATGGCATAATGGTTATGTCACTGGGCTATCATGCAAACTCATGCTGAACACATGTGCATGTGTGCCCAAATCTCGAGAAGCTGGAGGAGAAGGGATTATGGCATGTCTATCCCCCCGGGAGTGATTTCTCATTTTCTATCTCTGTCTCTCTGGCAAGCATACGCACCCTATAACAAAAACCTTTCTATAACAAAATAAAATAAAATAAAAAGGTTTCCAGACCCCCAGTACTAGCCAGGACAGAAAGAATCCAGGCCAGTCCACCTCTGACTGTGTTGGTCCTCTGAGTGCAGCTTCAGGGCTGTGAAGCCCCCTTTCTCCCTAGCCAGAGATCCCTCTTTCAGATCCCAGTGCTAGCCAGGTAGGCACATTTCACTGTCCCTCTGGCTCTTCTCTGTCCCTTTTTTCTTTAAAAAAAAAAAACAAAACAAAACTGCTTTTATGCTCCATTTGTTCTTTTCTCTTGTTAATTTGTCTCCTCTCCCCTCAACTAAGACAGAAAGCATCCAGGCCAGTCCATCTCTGACTGTATTGGCCCTTCACGCAGGGCGCTTGTGCACTGTGGGGTTTTCTAATTTTAACACAATTTAATTATCTACCACGTGATTTCTGTTTTTCTTTACGTCTTTTTGTTGTAGTTCTTTCCTTCCCTTTTCTCGGCTTTTTCTTTCTATTTCTATTTCCTACATTCTTATTCTTTTTCTTTATTTCCCTGTTTTACTGATCAGCCCTTACCCACTTTCTAGAGAAGACTAGGGGCATAGTAGCTAAACATCTGAACATTGTGAATTTTGGAGAATTCTTTGCACCTCACTGTAGTTGTTGCAAGAAGGAGTGAAATTCCCTTTCATAAATCTGTCTGGAAAACTTATCCTGTGATTCCCACACTGGAGAATACAGTAGAAGGGTGAAAATAGTAACAAACTATTTCACAGTAAGGGAAATACATGAGCTCACAGTCACAGAATCCCTCTTCAACAAATTTAGCCAAAAGTAAATAATATTACCAAATAACTAAGAATTGGAGAAGAGCCTTAAGGAAGAGAAAATCAAAGAACACATCTTCAGAAAAGGAACACTGTAACTTGTCTCCAAGTAGAGAAAATTTAGAAGATACTAGTAAAATGTCAGGAAAAGAATTTTTATATTTAGAATATTTATGGTAACAAAATTCAATGAGATGCAAGAAAAAAGAGATGTTTATCTCCAAGAGATGAGGAAGTTCTTCCACAATATGAAAGAAGAATTGGATACCATAAAAAGAAACAAATGAAACTGTTATAAATGAAGACTGTCATACAGAAAATTAAAACCTCCCTCAAAATTATTAAAAGCAGATTAGACCATGCAGAAGATCAAATCTCGGGAGTAGAAGACAAACTTCTGACCTAGAGGGGAAAAAAATCCTGAGAAAACAGCCAATAAAACTGAGAAATACTGGATAACATGAAACGCCCAAACATCCAAATAATTGGTACCCCAGAAGGTGAAGAAATCAATAAGGGCACTGATAACCTATTCCATGAAATTCTGGAAGAAAACTTTTCAAGTCTAGAGAGGCTCTGAAACATCCATACCAAAGAGATACAAAGAAACCCAAGTAGAATCAATCCAAGAAGATCTTCTCCATGGCACATAGATAGATTGGCCAAAACCACAGACAAAGACAAGATACTAAGATTGACGAGAGAGAAATGTCAAATCACTTACAAAGACCATCTCATCAGGCTAACACCAGACCTGTCATTGGATACAACGCAAGTAAGGAAGGAATGGGGAAATATATTCAAAGTGTAAAATGAAAAACAATCTCAGCCAAGAAGACTGTACCTGGCAAGACTATCCTTCATTTGGGAAAAGAAGATAATGTTCTTGGATAAACAAAACCTGAAAGAATTTACCAACTCTAGACCAGCTCTCCAAGAAATTCTGAAAGGAGTACTATACCAAGAAAACTAAATACAGACAGACAGCAATAAGAGAACAAAAAACAACTGAGTATATAGCCAATTTAATGATAGGGGCAAGTCTGGAAATATCGATAATAACACTGAATGTTAATGGATTAAATTATCTGATCAAGAGACACAGACTGGCTGGGGCCAGCAGTTAGCGTAATGGCTATGTCGCTGGACTCCCACGTATTCGACCGCAGTTTGAGTCCCAGACCCGGTGGTTTAAACTCACGCTGGGCGCATGTGCGTGTGTGCCCAAGATCCCGAGAGGAGAGTGGAGGAGAAGGGATTGCAGCATGGCCATCCCCCCTGGGGGGTGATTTCTCGCTTTCTATCTGTCTGTCTCTGTCTGTCTGGCAAGCGCACGTACCCTATAGCAAAAATCTCTCCAAAAAAAAAAAAAAAAAAAAAAAAGACACAGACTGGCTGAATGGATTAAAAATCAGAAACTCTCCATCTGCTGCCTACAAGAAACCCATCTCATGGATAAAGACATACATAGATTAAAAGTGGAGGGCTGGAAAAGGTATTCCATGCAAATGGAAACCAGAAAAGAGTGGGAGTGGGGGACCAGCAGTTAGCATAATGGCTACGTCGCTGGACTCCCACGTAGTCAACCACAGTTTGCGTCCTGGACCTGGTGACTTAAAAGTCACGCCAGGCACGTGTGCGTGTGTGCCCAAGATCCTGAGAGGAGAATGGAGGAGAAGGGATTGCGGCGGCGTGACCATCCCCCCTGGGGGGTGATTTCTCGCTTTCTGTCTCTCTATCTCTCTCTGTCTGTCTGGCAAGTGCATGTACTCTATAGTGAAAACCTCTCAAAAAAGAGTGGGAGTCACTATGCTGATTTTGGACAAGATAGGCTTTAAGACAAAAAACATAAGAGACAAAGAAAGGCATTATATAGTAGTAAAGGGACTAATTCACTAAGAAGATGTAACTCTTATAAATATCTATGCACCCAACTCAGAAACACCCAAATATGTAAAGGAAAGGCTGCTATATCTAAAAGGAGACATAACACAATAACTGTTGGAGATCTCAACACCCCATTGTCTCCTTTAGACAGGTCAATGAAACAAAAATTAAGCAAAGAAATTCAGGACAAAAATGATACCATAAATCAGATGGACTTGATAGACATATATAGAACTTTCCACCACCACCCCCATAAAAACACAAAATATACATTTTTCTCAACCCTGCATGGTACTTTCCTGAAGATTGACCACATGATAGGGCACAAAACCAGCCTTAACAGATTAAAAGGCATAGGAACTATATCCAGCATCTTCTCTAACCATTATGGAATTAAACTTGATATTAAATCTCAGAAAAAAACCTCGAAAAACACAAATATATGGAAACTAAATAACCTACTTCTGAATGACTTCATAACTACTGGAGAGATTAAGACTGCAATCAAAAGATTTATGGAAACAAATGACAATGAGTACACAAATTTTCATAATTTATGGGACACTGCAAAAGCAGTCATAAGAGAGAAGTTCATAGCAATTAGTGCACACAAGAAAAAGATGGAAAAGTGGCAAAAAGACAAGCTAACATCATGTCCCAGGGAATTGAAAAAACAACAACAGAAAAATCCCAAAAATTCCAGGAGAAGAGAAATAATAAAGATTTGAGCAGAAATAAATTAAATAGAAAATAAGTGAACTATACAGAAAATAAATGAGAGCAAATCTGTGTCTTTGCAAAGATAAACAAGATTGACATGCCATTAGCTAGACTAATTAAGAAGAAGAGAGAAAGGAAGCAGATACGTCAAATTAGCAATGAATCAGGCAACTTACAACAGACATAATAGAAATACAAAACGTCATTAGAGGATACTATGGGTGACTATATGCTAACAAAGAAGAATATCTGGATGAGATGGACAAAGTCCTGGACACATAATCTATATAATCTACCAAGATTGACACAGGAGGACATAGAAAGCCTGAATAGACCTATAATAAACAATGAAATTTAATCAGTAATAAACGACCTCCCAATAAAAAAAGTCCAGGTCCCAATGGCATCACTACTGAATTTTACAAAACTTTTAAAGAAGAGGTAATATCCATTCTACTCACATGGTTTCTAGAGATTCAAAACTAAGGAACCCTTCCAAATTCATTCTATGAAGCCTCCATTACCCTCATTTACAAATAAGGATACGACAAAAAAGGAAAATTACAGGCCTATATATCTAATGAATATAGATGCAAAAATTCTCAACAAGATACTTGCTAACTATATTCAACAGAATATAAAAAAGTTTATTCATCACAACCAGGTAGGCTTTACTCCAGGGATGTAAGGCTGGTTTGACATAAGCAAAACCATAAGTGTGATACACCATATTAACAGAAAGAAAGGTAAAACCATATGATCATTTCAATTGATGTGGAAAAAGCATTTGACAAAATACAACCTTCTTTCATGATTAAGATGGTTAGAAAAATTGGCATAGAATAATTGTTTCTCAGCATAATAAAAGCCATCTATGAAAAACCTATATCTAACATTATATGGAATGGGAAAAGCTGAAAGTCTTTCAACTAAAAACTGGTACAAGACAAGGTTACTCACTTTCTCCCTTCCTACTCAATATAGTACTGGAAGTCCTAGCTAATGTGATCAGACAAGAAAAGGAAATAAAGGGCATTACAATAGGGAAGGAAGAGCTAAAATTATCTCTGTTTGCAGATGACATGACTGTATACATAGAAGACCCAGTAGTATCCATGAAAATACTCCTTGATGTAATAAATACATACAGTAAAATGGCAGGATACAAAATTAACCTACAAAAATCTATAGAATTTATATATACAAACAACAAGCAGACAGAGACAGAACTGAAGAAAGTAATCCCATTTACCATAGCCACAAGAATTATAAGATACCTAGGAATAAAACTAACCAAGGAAGTCAAAGACCTTTATAAGGAAAACTATGTAAACCTTAAAAAGGAAATCAAAAAGGACACAAAAAAGTGGAAGGACATCCCATGTTCCTGAATTGGCAGAATGAATATAATAAAAATGGCAATCATACCCAAATTAATCTACATCTTTAATGCAATTCCTATAAAATTACAAGAGACATTCTTCACAGATCTAGAAAAGACAATCATAGAATCTGTCTTGAATCATAAAAGACCCCTTATTGTCAAAGCCATCCTGTGCAAGAAGAGTGGAGTGCCTGGCATCTCACTCCCTGACCCCAAAATATATTACAATGCTGTGATAATCAAAACAGCATAGTATTGGCACAAAAACAGACATGAGAACCAATGGAACAGAATACGGGCCCCGGGGGAGTGGGGGATACAACCAACTGATCTTTGACAAAGAGTACCAGTCAATCCATTGGAAAAAGGAAAACCTCTTTAGCAAATGGTGCTGGAAAAACTGGGTATCCACCTGCACAAACATGAACCTGAACCCCTATCTATCACCATTAACAAAAATCAGCTCAAAGTGGATCAAAGATCTAAACCTAAGACCATAAACTATAAAACAGCTATTGGAAAACACTGAGGAAATTCTGCGAGACATTGGGGTAGGTAAAGACTTCTTAAATGAGACTCCCAAAGCACAGGCAATAATCTCCAAAATAGACAGGTGAGAGTAAATCAAATTAAGAAGTTTCTACACAGCAAAGGACACCATAATTAGTGTGAATAGACAACCCTTGGAATGGGAGAGAATTTTTGTTAACTGTGCCTCAGATAAGGGACTGTAACTAGAATATACAGAAAGCTCAAGCAGCTTACCTGGAAGAAAGTTATTAATCCAATTAAAAGATGGGAAAATGAGCTGAATAAACAACTCTCTAAGGATATATGAACAGCCAAAAAGTATATGAAAAAATGCTCAATATCCCTCATCATAAGGGAGATGCAGATCAAAACCACAAGGAGATACCACCTAGCCCCAGTCAGACTGGTGAAGGTTAAAACAAAATAATGATAAGTGCTGGAGGGGATGCGGCAAAAGGGGAACATTCCTACATTGTTGGTGGGAATATAAATTGGCCCAGCCACTGTGGGGAACAATATAGAGGTTCCTCAAAGACCTTCAAACAGAACTACCATATGATGCAGCAATTCCACTCCTGGGTATCTACTCAAAAGACAGGAGAATGCTCAGTCAGGAAAGCACTTCCATAACTATATTTATTGTAGCACTATTCATGATTGATAAGACATGGAGCCAACTCAAATGTCCACAAATGGATGAATGGATTAAAAAAAGTGTGGCACGTAGACTCCATGGAATATTATTCAGCCACAAAAAACAGCAAGGCCCTGGAATTTGATAGAAAGTGGACAAATATGGAAGATTTGTTGCTGAGTGAAGCAAGTCAGGCTATGAAAGAGAGACATTGTATGTCTCCACTTAACATATACAGACTATCTGCACTCTGTAATAGAGGCGGAAGGACTGAAGGACATAAAAGCACTAAAAATTGTTATGGACACTAGAGACAAAGTGGAAGGAGAGTGTGGGATGGGAGGAGTGCAGAAAAGAAAATTAGGGGAAAAAATGGAGAGATAAGATATTTGTTGGACACAGATTTGTTATCTGTTGATGAGGATGTGTATAGTATTCCCAACTGGACTGAGATGTGTATCATGCCAGGTAAAATCTCTTTATAATCTAAATGATGTATAATGATTGAATGTATAAATAATAATAATAATAATGATTAATAAACTTTTGAAATAATGTCATACTTTAGTACTAACAAAATAAATGCATATTAAAACTAAAAAAAAAGAAAAGAAAAAGTGTGGCACCTATACTCCATGGAATATTATTCAGCCATAAAAAACAAGGCCCTGGAATTTGATAGAAATTGGACAAATATGAAAGATCTGTTGCTGAGTGGATCAAGTCACGCTATATAAGAGAGACAGTGTATGTCTTCACTTAACATATACAGACTGTCTGCACTCTGTGGTAGAGACTGAAAGTCTGGAGAACACAAAAGCATTAAAAATTGTCATGGAAACTAGAGACAAATTGGAAGGAAAGAGTGGGAGGGGATGAGCGAAGGAAAGGAAAAATAGAGGGGTAAGACATTTGTGGGACACAGATATGGCTTATTATCTGTTGATGAGGACGTGTATAGTATTCTCAACTGAACTGAACTGAGGTGTATATCATGATGGGTAAAATCTCTTTAAAATCAAAATGATGTATAGCTATTGAATGTATAAATAATAATATTAATAAAGAAAATAAATATATGGATACAAAAAAAATAAAGAAAAGAAAAGGTATGTCTAGTAGGTAAATTGATCCTATCCAAATCAACTTTTAAACAGAATGAAAAAAGTAAAAAAGTATAAACCCATGTGGAAATAATATCATCACAAAACCCAGTTTCCATCATCAACAAAAGAAGCTGAGGGGCCTAAACCAAATTTAACTATCACCCTTTGGGCCACTGATATCTTTTACAAAGTGACTTAACTAATGTCAAGATGATATTCTGAATCTGTGACCTAGACACACACAAGTCACCTCATTATCATAACAAAGACATTTCTATGTCTTGCGAAAGTTTGATTGTTTTTGAGGTTCTGTGGCAGGACCCAGGATAAACAGCCACAGGAAAGTCTCTTTCCTGAGACTTACTAGAATTGGACTCTTCAAAGCCTCATCGCAGTCTGTATACGTGGTCCAGGCCTCAGCCATCTACATGATGCCAGTTGTCCTGTGTTGGCTGCAGCCACCTAGGACCTGTTCACCAAGGACAGCAGCTCCCTTGCATCACAGAAGCGCTGTTGTTTCAGGAGCCTGTGGAACTAAAAGCCCGAGAGTTGCACACATCTGAGAGGAAGTCTCAGAAGGAAGTTACTGCTCCAGACTTAATGTTTGTGTCCCCCATAGAATTCATAGATTTGAGGAGAACTAGTGATTTCAAGGAAAAAAGAGAAATGAAGATTTTCTACTGATAATTCAGCCTCCAGTCCACAATCTCGAGTGGAGAGGCAAGGGGAAGGCCTTCAGAAGAAGATTCCTCATGGCTCCTGGGAACTAGTGATTTCAGGGAAAAAAGAGAAATGAAGATTTTCTACTGATAATTCATCCTCCAGCCCACAATCTCGAGTGGTAGGAAGCCCTTTCTCTCTGTCTCTGTGTCTCTCTGCCTCTGTCTCTGTCTTCTCTTTTTTTGGTTATTTTCCCTTTTTAAATTTTTTTAAGGTAAAGTACCTTCTCAGCTTTCAGTCCCTCCATTATCTTGGTAATACTCCCCTCTCCTTCTCTCACCCAGGAGAGGCAAGGGGCAGGCCCTCAGAAGAAGATTCCTCATGGCTCCTGAGAACCAGTGATTTTGCACAGTGCACAAGTGCACCACACAGTTTTCTATTTTTTGCTTTTTAAAAATGATAATAATTTTTAGTTGTTTTTATTGTTTTCCTTTTTTCTCAGTTTCTTTGTTGTTGTTCTTTCTCTCTGCTTCCTTTTCTTTTTCTTTTATCTTATCTCTCTGCTTCTCAATCTCCATTCACTGTGTTTCTAGATAGATCTAAGGAAACTATAGCCAAACATCCAAATACTATTAGGGTTAACATATTTCTCAATATCTACTGAATATGCTGTGTAAAGGGATCAAAACAGAACGGCAAAGAGATCCCAGATCACCTCTTTCTGCACGCTCCTAAATGCTCAGATTGAACTTCAAGTTTAGGAAGAAACACACCGTCCATCAGATGACTAGAAATCACTGCAGGGTCACAAGAAATATGGGAAAGCAAGAAAATATCTCTTCCCCAAGGGAAAAGAATAGCTCCTCTTCATCCACAGACAGTTCAATGGAAATCATGAAAATGTCTGATAAAGAATTTAGAGTATTCATAATGGCAAAACTAACAGAGATGGAAGAGAAGAGAGGCAATGAACTGCAGAAGAGAAAGGAGATAGTGAGTTTCAGGAGGTGAGGAGATTCTTGCAAGATCTAAAAGAGGAATTACACACTTTAAAAAAGAATCAAAGGGACCTGTTAGAGATGAAGGCTATAATACAGGAAGTCAAAATATCCCTTGTAAGTATTAAAAGCAGACTAGATCATACAGAAAATAGAATCTCAGACGTAGAAGGGAAAATTGCTGGCCTAGAAAAATCCACCATGAAGACTGAGAAAATGGCCCCCCAAAATGAGAAAAATATACAATAAATACTAGATACCATCAAACGTCTAAACATCCAAATAATTGGTATCCCAGAAGGCAAAGAGACTCCTAAAGGTATTGATAATCTATTCCATGAAATCCTGCAAGAAAACTTTCCAAACCGAGAGAGGTACTCAAAAATTCAGTCCCAAGAAATATGAAGAACCCAAAACAGAATCAACCCAAGAAGATCTTCTCCAAGACACATTATAGCCAGATTGACCAATACTAAGATTGGCAAGAGAGAAATGGCAAGTTACCTACAAAGGATTTCCCATCAGGCTAACAGGAGACCTCTCATCGGAAACAATGCGAGCGAGGAAAGAATGGAAAAATACATTCAAAGTGTTAAGGAAAAAGAAATTTCAACCAAGAATATTGTACATGACCTGATTATCCTTCATATGTGAGGAAAAGGTAAGAACATTCTCAGATAAACAAAACCTATAAGAATTTACCAGCACCAGACCTGATCTCCAAGAAGTTCTCAAATGAGTGCTACATCAGAAAAATTAAATGCAGACACACAGAAATAAGAGTTCAAAAACTAAGAAAATGACCAACTTAATCATAGGGACAAGTCTGGAGTTGAATATTATATCCCAGAATTCAACTGGGAAGATCGAACCACAAGAAGATAAATTAAGTACATGAGACTGAACTGAAATAGCATTTTATGACTTTTGACTAAAATATTGCTGATTTTTTTCTAGGCTTTGTTGTCAAGTTTTAAAGATTTTTGTCCTGTCTTGAGTTGTCGATATGTTCATGTACCTACTATTTGAACAGAATCCTAACCTGTTTCCTGGCCTTAAGTTTTAAGCAAAGTTTCTTAGCATTTCTTTGATTTATTAAAGTCAAAACTGCTTTTCTTGAAATTACCAACTGAACTTGCTATTGAAAGTAGTGATATTATTTTAGAAATTGTGTGATCAATAAAATGTGGGGAGAAATGAAATGGAAGATAACTGTAGACACCATAGATAGGGTGAGAAGAGGGCGAGAAAGGGCTGAGAGTCAGAAATAGGGATAATATATACGTATGGAAAATTATTGATGATAACATGCATCATTAAGCCACTATGAAGTATATTCTGGATGGGAAACCACATTTTATATGCTGTGACAATGCTTAGGGAATAAATGTAAATTAGTTAATTAAAAAATGTTTCAGGAAAAAAATCTAAAACTGTTTTTCTTGAAATTAAAAAAATGCATTAAAAATACCTATTTGATGACTGCAGTAAGCTATATAGCCCCAGCTAGGTGGTACTCTATAGGATGTTCATTATACTCACTGA
Organism: Tupaia tana; assembly: GCA_026018925.1. Taxonomy (NCBI): domain Eukaryota; kingdom Metazoa; phylum Chordata; class Mammalia; order Scandentia; family Tupaiidae; genus Tupaia; species Tupaia tana. Next base: position 3,978,731 of record JAKSZU010000015.1, read on the forward strand.
GGTTTATGCCTAAAGTCAGACTTGTGGTCATGGATATGTATATATCAGCTGCGCTTGCTATGGAAAATGTTTAGATTAATTAAGAACTTTAGTGAATCAATAAAATGTGTGTGTGGCGGGGAAGGCATAGAAAGCAACCCTGGGATATCAGAGACAATGTGGGAGGAGGGTGGGAGATGGCAGAAGGTGAGAAACAGGGAATCAAGGATGGGAAAAAAAGCAAAATATACAGGAAACAAGAAATGGAAAGTTATTTGTTGATGATAACTCATATGTTGATGTGCTTGATTGAGCCAATATACAGTGTATTCTGGATGGAAAATCTCATTTTGTATACTGTAATGATGTACAGTGAATGAAAGTAAATAAATAAATTTAAATAATAAAAAAAGAATTCATAGATAAAATCCCACCCCCACCCCCCGGTTTGAGGATATTTTGAGGTGTGGGCTCTGGGAGGTGATCAGGTCATGGGAGTGGAGCCCTGGCCTTTTCACGGTGTGAGGCCACAGTGAGGAAACACCATCTGTAGACCAGGAAATGGGCCCTTGCTGGACACAGGACCTGGGGGCACCTTGATCTTCGATTTCTAGCTTCCAGAATCATGAGAAATAAACTCTTGCTGTTTATATGCCAACTGTCTATTTTATTCTACTATAGAAGCTTAAATGGACAAAGAAAGTTGGTCTTAGTGCTACCTATTAGTATTGCCCCATTGTGATTTCAGGCAGGGAAAAAAATCACACAAAATTCATTAATTCCACAAGACTTTGTACCTCAACATGCCTCTCTCTGTGATGACAGACAGAAAAATGGACTCTAGAATTGTCCTGTCATCTGGAACAAGAACAACAACAAAAAGTATGTATTTACTTCTCACAGCAATTGTTGAGCTTTAGACCATTTTGGAAGAGCTTTATACATATCAACTCTTTCATTTTTATGATCAACCTGCAAAGAAGCCACCATAGTCATTACCCTCACTTTACAGATGAGGCACAGGGTGACTGAGGAAGTTGCTGAAAGTACACAGAACAGACCTAAAATTCCAATTCAGGCACATCTCCCAGAGTCAGGGCATTTCATACTATGCAGAGTCAATGTTCAGAATAATTAAACACATGAAACAATAAATGGTGTATAGGTTGTTGCTTTGATAAGCAGTACAGAATAGATATACAGAGAAAATATAGCAAGGAGGTTTCTCTTAGTCTATGGAGTCAGAGAAGCATCCAAAAGAAGTAACTTTGAAAGACAGAAGTAGATAAAGGTAGCAGGTTAAAGGGAGGAGGTAAAAATTTAAAGAGGGATCCAAAGCTTTGAGGAACATGGCAACCAACTGTCAGAATGCACCTTAAGAACCATTAAAACAGGAATGTGACATACCCAGGTTTGCATTTTTAAAGATGGTTCTGCAGTGGAGTGCAGAGGTGGGAGAAGTGGGGTACAAGGGGGAAAGTAATGTAATGCAGGACAAGGGATCAGTGCTGAGCTATTTGAAGAGCTGAGTTTCAAGGACACTTAGCTAGGGCCAGTGAGGCGCTAACATGGAGCAGTGTGAAGGTAACAGTACAGGCAAAGAGAAGTAGAGAGATCTGAGAAGCATTGGGAGGAAGCTGGAGAAGATTTCCAGAATTGTTCTGTTGTGAACACAAGGGTGACATCTTGAGGAGGAAGCTTATTGCAGAACGAGTTCTGCTGAGCTTGAAGGTGGTCACAGGCAGGAAGCAGTAAGACCTACAAGTCTGTAGAACAGAAAGAGCTTTAGGCTACAGGAGAAAAGCTAAGGTCCTTACTTGCTCACTGTAATTAAAACTGTAAGAGTAAATGAGATGGTCAGGAGAGAAAGCACACATAGACAAGAACACCTAAATGGAAACAGTAGGGCAGGTTGTAGGGTGTCATGGTACAATGCTAGAGCTATATGGGAGGTCTTTGTTTGGATTCTGGGTCAACCTGAACATACTGGGGTGAACACGCCATTGATCCTGGCTAACTGGAAAGGATTCTGGGAAAAGATATCAATGTGTGGTGAGACCTTGTAAAGGATTTCCCTCTGTTTAGTAAAAATTAAATAAACATTAAAAAAGTTTCCACAAAACATACAGCCAACTGAATTTTTTAATTTCTTATTTTTTTACATTTAATTACTATACATCTTTACAGCATATAAAATGGACTTTCTGGGGAACCAGCAGTTAGCGTAATGGCTATGTCGCTGGACTCCCACGTAGTCGACCGCGGTTCGCGTCTCGGATCCGGTGGCTTACAACTCACGCCGGGCGCGTGTGCGTGCGTGCCCAAGATCCCGAGAGGAGAATGGAGGAGAAGGGATTGCGGCGTGACCATCCCCCCTGGGGGGTGATTTCTCGCTTTCTGTCTCTATGTCTCTCTCTGTCTGTCTGGCGAGCGCACGCGCACTATAGCGAAAAAAACCTCTCCAAAAAAAAAAAAAAAAAAAAAAAAAAATATGGACTTTCTGGGCATGAATATACTGCATATTAAGTCCAAAGATATTATCACATACATTGTCATAAACAGATAATTTTTCATTTTTGAGTCCATTAAATTTTTAATGAATTATTTATTTTATTTATTATTAATATTTTTAATTTTGCTATACAGCATGTGCACTCACCAGAGGGGAGGGTAAGTGAGAAAGCAAGCCACCAGGTCCAGGAGTCTAACTACAGTTGGCCATGTGGGAGTCTAGCGCCTTAACCACCATGGCATGTGATGGCCCCCTTTAAATGTTTGCTTATTTTTCTTCCTTGATTCCCTCCCTCCCACCCACCATTGTCTACCCTCATTCCACACTGTTTCTAGTACCAGTTGTTCTCTCTGCTTTTATAACTTTCAATCTTTCAATTTGTGCTATAATGTGCAGATATTCAGTATATATTGAGTGAGGACATACAATGCCTCTCTTTCGTAGTCTGTCTGCTGCACTTAGCACTCAATCTTCCATATTCATTCATTTTCCATCACATATTAGGGTTTCATTGTTCTTTATGGATGAGTAGTATTCTATAGAGTATATGTACCATACTTTTTCAATCCATTCATCTGTTCTTGGAAGTTTCAATTGATTCCATGTCTTAGCAATTGTGAATAGTGCTGCAATAAACATGGACATACAAATGGGTTTTTTTTACTGAGTGTATTCCTATCCTTTGGGTAGGTACCCAGAAGTGGAATTGTTGGATCATATGGTAGTTCTATTTGTAGGTTTCTGAGGAAACTCCATGTCATTCTCCACACTGGTTGTACTAATTTACATCCCTACCAACAGTGAAGCAGTGTTCCCTTTTCACCACAGCCTCATCAGCATTTATCATTTAAAAATTATTTTTTAATATTAGTCATTCTAATTGTGGTTAAGTGGTAGCTCATTGTTGTTTTTATTTGCACCTTTCTTATGATAAAGGATGTTGAGCATTTTTTCATATGCTTTTGACTGTTCATGTCTTCCCTGGAAAGTTGTTCAGTTCATTTGCCCATCTTTTACTTGGATTGACATTTTCTTTCCTTTCTTCTTCTTCTTCTTCTTCTTCTTCTTTTTTTTTTTTTTTTTTTTTTTTTTTTTTTGGTGTAGGTAAGCTGCTTGAATCTCCTTATATATTTTGGTTATCAGTCCCTTATCCAAGGGAGCATTTTCAAATATATTCTCCCATTCCCAGGATTGTCTACTCTATTGTTTCATTTGCTGTGCAGAAGCTTTTTAATCTGGTGTAATCCCACCTGTCTATTTTTAGAATTATTGCCTGTGCTTTGGGGGTCTAATTTAAGAATTCTTTGCCTAACTTGATGTTTCCAACAGATTCCCCTGTGTTTTCCACCAGTAGTTTTGTAGTTTGAGGCCTTAGGTTTAGATCTTTGATCCATTTTGAGTCTATTTTTGTTAGCGGTGAGAGATAGAGGTCAAGTTTCATCCTTTGGCAGGTGGATACTCAGTTTTTTCAGGATCATTTGCTAAAGAGATTCCCCCCTACTGGACTGTCTTGTGTCCTTAGCTGAAAAGCAGTTGGCTGTATGTTTTGTGCATTATTTCTAGGTTATACATTCTGTTCCATTGATCTGCATGCTTGTTTTTGTCCCAGTACCATGCTGTTTTGATTATCATAGCTTTGAAATATATTATGAGGTCAGGGAGGGAGATGTCTCCTACTTCATTCTTTTTGTGCCATATTGCTTTGGCAATAAGGGATTTTTTATGATTCCAGACAAGTTTTATAATTTGTTTTTTTCTAAATCTGTGAATAATATCTCTGGTAATTTTATTGGGATTACACTAAATATGTAGATTAATTTGGATAGAATTAATGTTTTTATAATGTTCTCCCAACCTTGGAGCATGAAATGGTCTTCTACTTTTTTGTATCATTTTCAATTTCTTTGAGTTTTTCATAGTTTTCCTTGTAGATGTCTTTGACTTCTTTGGTTAGATTTATTCCTAGATATCATCTACTTTTTGTGGATATTGTGAATGGGATTTTTTTTCAATTATACTTAAATCTGTTCATTGTTGGTGTATAGAAATGCTATAAATTTTTGTATATTGATTTTGTATCCTGCCACTTTACTGTATTCATTCATCACTTCCAGGAGTATTTGTAGATTCTTTTGAGTTTTCTATGTATATAATCATGTCATCTGTAAATAGAGACAATTTCACTTCTTCTTTTTCTATTTTAATGCCTTTTATTTTATTCTCTTGTCGGATTGCATTGGCTAAGACTTCTAGTACTATTGATATATTTAAAGGGAGTGGAAAAAGTGGGAAGCCTTATCATGTTCCAGTTTTTAGTGAAAAATCTTTCACCTTTTCCCCAATTCCCTATGATGTTAGCTATGGGTTTTTCATACATAGCTTTTATTGTGTTGAGAAATGTCTCTTGTTTGCCTATTTTGCTGAAGGTCTTAAAGGAGAGATGTTGTATTTTATCAAATTCTTTTTCTGCATCAATTGATATGATAATATGGCTTTTATCTTTCCTTCTAATGTATTACATTTATGGTTTTGTGTATGCTGAATCACCCTTGCATCTTTGATATAAAGCCTACCTGGTCATGGTGTATAATCTTTTTAATGTGTCATTGGATACAATTTGCTAGCATCTGGTTGAGAATTTTTGCATCTGTATTCATCAGGGGTATTGGTCTGTAGTTTTCTTTGTTTTTTGTTTGTTTGTTTGTTTGTTTGTTTGCTTTTTGTCTTTATGTCCTTGTCTGGTTTGGGGATGAGGATGATGGTGACTTTGGGAGGGTTCCTTTCTTTTGGATCTTTAGAAATAGTTTGAGTAGAATGGGGATTAGCTCTTCTTTAAAAGTTTTGTAGAATTCAAAAGTGAAGCCATCAGGACCTGGGCTTTGGTTGTTGTCATTTGGGGTAAGTTATTTATTAGTGATTCAATCTCATTTCTTATTATGAGTCTATTCAGACTGTCTGTCTTCCTGATTCAATTGTGATAGATTATATATGTTCAGAAATTTGACCATGTCATCCAGGTTTTAATGTTTTTTTGGTATATAGTTTCTTGTAGTACTCTCTCTTCTTCTTTTTTTTCTTTTTTTTAGAGTTTTTTTTGTTTTGTTTTGTTTTGTTTTTGCTATAGGGCCCATGCGCTCGCCAGACAGACAGAGAGAGACAGAGAGACAGAAAGGGAGAAATCACACCCCGGGGGGATGGCCATGCCGCAATCCCTTCTCTTCCATTCTCCTCTCGGGATCTTGGGCATGCATGCACACGCGCCTGGCATGAGTTTAAGCTGCCAGGTCCGGGACTCGAACTGTGGTCGACTACATGGGAGTCCAGCAACACAACCATTATGCTAACTGCTGGTCCCAGTATTCTCTTTTGATCTTTTGCATTTCCTTTATGTCTGTCGTAATATTGTTTGTTTGGTTGCAGATTTGATTTATGTGGTTTCTTTCTTAAGTTACATAGCTAACAGTGTGTCCATTTTGTTTTTCTTCTCAAAGAAACAGTTTTGGTTTTATTTATTATCTGTATAGTTCATTTATTCTCTATTTCATTCATTTCTGCTCAAATCTTTATTATTTCTTTTCTCCTGTTATTTGTTGCTCTTTTTCAAGTCCCTAAGGTGTGTTGTTAGGTTGTCTATTTGACATCCTCCCATTTTTCCCTAGTAAGCACTACTTGCTATGATCTTCCCTCTAAAGACTGCTTTCATTATGTCCATAAGTTATGGAAACTGGTGTGCTCATTATCATTGGTTTCAATGAAACTTTTTTTGTTTGTTTTGTTTTTGTTTTTTTAGAGATTTTGGCTATAGGGTATGTGTGCTCACTAGAGAGACAGAGAGACACAGAAAGACAGAAAGTGAGAAATCATCCCCCAGGGGGGATGGCCATCCCAGGATTCGGGGCCTGCATGAACACATGCCTGATGTGAATTTTAAGCTGCCAGGTCTGTGTGGAAGTCAACCATGTCGGAATGCAGTGATGTAACCATTATGCCATCTGCTGGTCCCTCACTGAATCTTTTGATTTCAGTCTTAATTTCTTCAATGGTTGTGAAGTCATTTTGAAGTAGATTTTTGAGTTTTCATTTTCTTTAGAGGTTTTTGCTAAAGGGTGTGTGTGCTCACCAGAAAGACAGAGAGAGACAGAGAGACAGAAAGTAAGAAAGCACCCCCCAGGGAGGATAGCTATGCCACAATCCCTTCTCCTCCATTCTCCTCTCAGGATTTTGGGCATGCATGCACACGTGCCCAGCGTGAGTTTAAACCACCGGATCTGAGACTCGAATTGTGATCGACTACATGGGAGTCCAGTGACATAGCCATTATGTCCACTGCTGGTTCCAGAGTTTTCATATCTTTATGTATTTTTGAGGGCTTTTTCTGCAGTTCACTTTAAGTTTAATTTTGTTGTGGCTGGAGAAGATGCTGGATATAGTTTCTATGCCTCTGAATTTGTAAAGGCTTGTTTTGTGCCCAATCGCATGGTAAATCTTCAAAAACGTTCCACATGGTGTTGAGAAAAACGTATGCTCTGTGGTTCTTATGTAAAAATTTCTATAGATATCTGTCAAGTCCATTTGACTAGAATGCCAGAATATAGGTCCCAAATTCCCTGGGAGCAATACTTTTGGGATGAAATGATAGACTTTAAAACCTAGAGGCTTCTGGGAGCAAAAATTTCATGTAAGAGCAAAGACTATACTACCCATAAGAAGACACTGGGATAAGGAATTCTGGATATAGCCTCAACAAAAATACCAAGATCCTGAAAAAGAACAGAACAGAGAAGAGAAGAGAAGAGAAGAGAAGAGAAGAGAAGAGAAGAGAAGAGAACAGAAGAGAACAGAAGAGAACAGAAGAGAAGAAAAGAGAAAAAAGAAAAAAGAGAACTGAAACTGGCCACTTGAAAGCCAAAGAACATTATCAGAGTCACCAGGAAGATAAATTCTGGGAAGAAATGCTGGACTACAAAACCCAGGGAACTTTGTGAGCAAAATATTCATCTAGAAACAAAGACTACACTGCCCCATAAACTCTGGAAGGTAAATCTGGGGAAATCTGCAGTCTACAGTACCCTGAAAGGCAGAGAGAGTGAACCTTGCCAGAAAGCCAGAATAAAATTTCCAGAATCACCAGGAGGAAGAATGTTGTTTAGAAACACCAGAATACGTTACCTAGAGAGTTGTACAAAGGAGACTTCTGGGTAACAATTTAGATCACACTACCCAGGTTACTCTGGGAAGAAAATGTCTGTACAAGATGACTATATAACTTTGCTAAAATAACTTGGTGAAGAGTTCCTGGCGGAAACACAAGATTACATTACTCAGAGCTATCTGGAATGAATACTTCTGGGTAGACCTTCAGACCACATTGCTGAAAAGCCTCTGGAGGTAATCTAGCTACCAGACAGCCAGAGTACACTTTCTAGAGGAGCTAAGAGGAAGACTTCTGGGAATAACTGCCAGATTACACTACCTAGATGACACTGGAAGATACAATTCCAGATCAAATAAGAGAAGTTACTTCCCAGAGTAGCCAGGAAGAAAATTCCTAGGCAGAAACACTAGACTACACCTCCCAGGTGCCTGTTAAACAAATATTTCCAGGTGGAACCAGACAATACAAAACTAGTTGCCTTCAGCAGGAATAACACCATAGTACAATCCCCAGAGCCCCTGGGAGCAATATTTGCAATAAGGAATGTCAGACTTAAAAACCCTGAAGCTTCTGGTAGCATGATTTCCAAGGTAAAGCCAAAACTACACTATCCAGAAGAAACTGGGGAGGAAGAATTTTGGGTAAAACATTGAGTACAACACGAAAAGCTTGGAAAGAACAGTTTGCTGGCATAAAGAAAAAAATACAGTCTACAGAAGCCAGGGGCAATAATTCTCTTTGGAAATGCCAGACTAAACTAGCTAAAGACTCTGAAATAAAGTATCCTCACAAAACAACAGAATTCATTTTTTAGAGAGGCTAGAATGAATTTTTCTGGTTAGAAATGTCAAATTACACTATCCTGATGCCTCTGAAAAAAAATAAACTTCCAGGTAAAACCCCAGGCTACACTAACCTCAGGCCTCCAGAAAAAAATTCTGACCAGAATGACAGAATACAATTTCTACAGTCCCATGGAGAAATAATTCTGGGATGAAACGCTAGGCTCAAAACCTGCATTGATGATTTTTTTTTTTTTTTTTTTTTTTTTTTTTTTGGAGAGGTTTTTCGCTATAGGGCGCGTGCGCTCGCCAGACAGACAGAGAGAGACATAGAGACAGAAAGCGAGAAATCACCCCCCAGGGGGGATGGTCACGCCGCAATCCCTTCTCCTCCATTCTCCTCTCGGGATCTTGGGCACGCATGCACATGCACCCGGCGTGAGTTGTAAGCCACCGGGTCCGAGACGCGAACCGCGGTCGACTACGTGGGAGTCCAGTGACATAGCCATTACGCTAACTGCTGGTTCCCTGCATTGATGATTTTGAGCGAAAAGTACAGCTACTGACGAGGACTGCACACCTGGTAAATCTGGGTCGTCTACTTCGAGATACAGTCTCAAACTATGCTGCCCGCAAGGCTAGGGAGGAAAACATGTCACCAGAAAACCAGAAGACACACTTTATAGAATCACAAAGTGGAGGAGTCCGACCCGGCAAGGCCCCAGGATCTGTCTGAGCCCCCCCAGACCTTTGAGTTCCGCTTCCGGTCAGATCAATATGCTGGCAAGGCCACTGTTGTACACCCCCTGACATTGGAACAAAGCTTGGGTCAATTAGCATGTCAGCAAGGCTGCTTGCTATTTGCTCCAGAAAACTGGCAGCCTTGCTGGGAAGCGACCCCCCTCTGACTCCCCAATTTACTACTATAAAAGAATTGCATAGCTCTCTTATACATCCTGAGTATATGATAAAATTTTCCAGGAACTCCCCCCCCACCCACCCACCGCTCCCCTTTGCTATAATCACCTACTATTAATTACAATGCTTTATCTCCATGGTCACAGTAGAGGGTGGGCTGAAGTACCTTTGGAAGGCCCTTCAAAATACATTTAAGGTAAACTTAATCCTTTCTTTATGTAAAATAGGATTAGGCCAAAACTGGCCCAGGATCACCCCCTGCCTTCACCAAGCGAAATAGATAAATGTTTTAGGACTCCTCAAATCAAGTTTTAGATCCCTATAAAACTATGTAAGTATCATTCTTTATTAAGATCCATAGGAACTAATATCTATTCTTGAGATTTTCTTTTCTCAGAGCCATTCCTGGTAATCACAAGATGGCTGTTGCACTGCTGCTTACCGGAACCACCTTCCTGAAACAGCATTCTATGGAGACCCACCTACAATTGCGGAAATGCATGACACCCACCCTTAATCCAACCCTGAATAGAATCTATGTTCCCTTTTGTTAAAACCTTTATGAGCTGATAATTAAAACACTGTAGCCCCTCTCCCATTTACTTGCATGTAACACATTTTCAATAAAAAGGCACGATGATTCCTAGCAGTTGTCACTCCTCAGAGAGCGATCTTTGGGGAGTGTCCGGCATAGGACGTGCGTGAAAAGGCATCGAGGCCTGTGTCTTCTGTTCACCTGCGCCGCCTCTGTCGAGATAACCCACCCACGCCGAGGCTGGTCCCCGGCAACAAAGAGGATGTATTCTGGGCATAAATAAAAACTATCTAGTGGGCTCTAGGAGAGAGATTTCCAGGTCAAGATTCAGACTGCACTTTCCAGTCATCTGTGGGAGGAAAACTTCTAGATAGAATAATTGAATATATTCTCTGCATTCTCTAGGGGAAGATTTCCTGGAAGAAACTCCAGACTACATTACCCACAGAGCCATCTGAGAGGAAATATTCTGTTTACAGTTAAGTAAACCTGTTTACCTAACCCAGAAGCCTGGGAAAGAAATACAGCTGTAGGGAGAGGCCAGATATGAGCAAAACAATAGTGACCTTTAAACACAAGCAGAACAGGGTCCTTGTGCAGATGCTGTAGGGTTAGTGGAAGCTTTAACAAGGATGAGATTCTGCTCTTCTTTTGCTAGCCAGGGAAGGACCAGGAAGATAAGAGAAAGCTTGTGTAGGGCTGCAAGATACTAGAAGATCCATATCTTCAGCCAATGACACCAGAAAACAACTGGCTTTGCATTCCACTTCTTCCTTCTCTTTTTGCCCTACAAAAGAATAAACCTGGGAATGACTTAGGGTCGTGACTGCCTCCATCAGAGGAATCTGTACTACCTAATCCCAACTTTTCTCTACTTGTGTGTCTATTTGTGTGTCTGTTTCCAATCCACAGCCACTCTCACTGAGGATCACAATCAGCTGTGCAGGTCATGGCATACAGCCACCAGAAAGCTAGAGTACTTTCCAAAGGTGCATGGAGGAAGAACTCTTCAGACTATATTACCTAGAAATATCTGGGAGGATGAATTACAGACAACATGAAAAAATTTTACTTCCTGGAGTGACCAGGAGGGTTTCTAGGCAGAAATGCCAGTCTACACTACCTAGGTGCCACTGAGGAGCCTCAGTGAAACCAGTTCCTGGAGCAAGGATGAGGTAGAACCCTGAATGAATCTTCATCATCTTGAAAGGGAGAGGTGTGGACTGGGAGGGTAGTGTTCCCAAGTGCAGTGGTTCGGATGCCCTTTTGTGCTTTCTTGCATGACTTTTACAATTTCACATTTGAAAATATAAGTCTATGAACTATTAATATTTTGATTTTTTTTGTATTTTTGGTTTGTGTTGAGCTACAGTATTTACATCGATGTTCCTTTTTCCTATATGGCTTTCTATAGTTCTGCTGCCATTTCTGGAACAGTTTTTTTTCGCCATTAAATTCCCTTTGTCCCCTTGACAAAACTAATTGACTATATGTACATGGGCCTCTTTTTGGGCTCTGTTCTGTCTAATGTGTCTATTTATCTCTTTCTGCACAAATATCACACTCTCTATAGCTTTATGGTAAGTGTTCAGTCCCAGGTGTGTCAGTTCTTTTACATTGTTCTTCAGTTTAATGTAATCTACTCTAGGTTTAAAAATAATTCATTGATACCTTTTCTAGGAACTTGATTGGGAGTCTGCTGAGTCTGTAGGTCAGGTTAGAAAGATCGTCTTTTAGTAAAAATGAGTGTACTAGCCTTGAACAAGGAATTTCTCTGAATTTATTAATATTTCTTCTTATTTTTCTCAATATTTCTTCTGATTTTTCTTAGCTGGCTCAAGGTTTGGTGAAAGTATATTCGCACATGTTTTGTTAGACATGTGCATAACGCCATCAGTTTTGGAGGTGCTATTGTATATGGATTTTGTTTCATTTTAAATATCAAGTATTTCTTTATTGCTGATATACAGGAACTCAACTGCTTTTTATCTGCTGGCCATCTACAATACCCTGGTTATTGTTAGCTCCATCCAGGTAATTAATACAGAAGATGGTGGGCTTTATTATGGTTTGAATCTACAAGTTTATGGCGTTAAATAATCAAAACTGGGACCAGCCAAGGGCATGGTGTTTAAAGTGACTGGATCTTACATGGCCAACTGTAAGGTTTGAGTTTCAGACTCAGCCGCTTGAAAAACATGCCAGGCACGTGTGGGGTCCCTGCCAAAATCTGAGAGAGGAAATGGAGGAGAGGGGATTGCCCTGTAGTCATTCTCCCTAAGGGTTGATTTCTCCCTTTTCCTTTTGTTTTCTGTCTCTGGCCATTCCCCAGGGGGTAATTTCTCACTTTCCTTCTTTCTCTGTCTCTCAGCACAGGCGCCATACAGCCAAAACAAACAAAAATGACCTAAACCAAAACTAAACAACTGAACTTTAGAGATTCATCCAAGACCCGGTGGGCCAGGCAAGGTTGGGGCGGCAGGCCTGCAGTCGTCCCGCCCAGGCCCCGCCCCGCCCCCGCCCCGGCCAGGCCCCGCCCCGGCCAGGCCCCGCCCCGGCCAGGCCCCGCCCCGGCCAGGCCCCGCCCCGGCCAGGCCCCGCCCCGGCACCGCCCCCGGCACCGCCCAGGCCCCGCCCAGGCCCGCCCACCGGCTCTGGGGGGCGGGCGCTCCCGGGACTCAGCGCTGCGGCCGGGGGAGGCCTGGCGGCCTCTGGGAGGATGGGGCCGCCCTCTTTTCCGTGCCAGCCTCTCGGAGCAGCGAGGACGGAGCTCCGCCGGCTGCGGCGGGGTGGGCTCCGGCGAGTGCCGGGCAGTGCGGGAGCGGCGCCGCGTGTCCACAGACCGGGGTCCCGGGGAGAAGCGGCGGCTCCTGGCCGTGCGCCCGGGCCGCGAAGCGCAGCCCGTTTGCGTTTTCCGTTTTTGTCCTCAGTGTCAAAGCAATTGACTCCGTATTGAAAACTGAAAACTAGGTGGATGGAAACCCGCGACGTCATGCAAGTAATGTATTTGTGTTCAAGCTAGATTCTATTAAGCGCGTATGTTCTGACCCTGTGGAAGATTTACCGGCGTCTTTCTCTGTTGAGAACGGAGTTCGGTGTCGCAGCGGTTGGGACACGTGTCCGTCCGACACTCTGCCTTAGCGAAGACACCATCACACCTTGCGGACGTGCCTCACCTTTCTAGACGTGACCATTAGAAAAGAAAGATAGGAATTTGTTGAAAGTCACTTAACAGCGGGAACCTGTGAGCCCCCGGGTCTTTGGTCTTTCCCAGTGGGGGAGCTCAAGCATCATTTCAAGCTTTTCTATTGTATGCTGATTGCTCTGCTTGCATTTTACTTTACAGTCAGTTTTTTAAATTTCAAGTTCTTTTATACACTCAATCACGTTATTAGCTTGCAAAGTGAATATTCCAACCTGTGTGCATTTCTCCCCAGTCCAGTTGATAACACTAGAAAGTTATCTTCAACAGATAATACCCCGTTTATTTGACACATTAATGCTTTGCCTCTCTATTTTTCTTCTAAATGTCCTTCCTCAGACTCTACTCCTTCACCCATCCTCTTCCCACACTGTATCTGATATTAACAATCATTTACTATGTTTCTATATCCTTTAGTCATTCAGTTTCAGTCATATATTTTTCCAGAAAAATCACCCATTTCCTCAAAGTTACTGGTTAGTTGCAATCATTTTATTTAAGTTAATTTTAACTCTCTAATTTTCCAGAGAATTTTAAATTTTGTGTACTTCTATTTTTAATTTTCAATATTTTAATAATATATTTTTAGTTTATCTTGATATTGAGAAAATTGTTACATGTGACAATGTCTCATGATTCAATAACAGTCTTAAATATTTTAAAATTAATTTCTTCCTAATAAGGCCTCTTTGGGAGGACTCTACTGTCAATGGTATTATTTTAAAAAGTTTATATTCAGGGACCAGCAGTTAGTGTAATGGCTATGTCGCTGGACTCCCATGTAGTCAACCGCGGTTCGAGTCCCGTACCCGGTGGCTTAAACTCACACCGAGCACATGTGCGTGTGTGCGTGCCCAAGATCCCGAGAGGAGAATGGAGGAGAAAGGATTGCAGCGTGGCCATCCCCTCTGGGGGGTGATTTCTCGCTTTCTGTCTGTCTCTGTCTGTCTTTCTGGCGAGCGCACGCGCCCTATAGCTAAAAACTTCTCAAAAAAAAAGTTTATATTCTCACACACACACACACACACAGATGTAAACCTCTTTCAAATTTGGATGAGAGTATTCTAAGCAAAATTTAAGAACAAGTAGATAGAATGGTAGTTTTTAAAATGTCAAATATTATTATATGATGCCTAAAGCCATTTAAGATGACATTTCTAGGGACCAGCAGGTGGCGTGGTGGTTAAGGTGCTGGACACTCCCACATGGCCGACCAGAGTTCGAGTCCTGAATCTGGTTGCTTGCTTTCTCACTTCCTCTCTCTCTCACTCTCACCCTCTGTCTCTCTCTGGTCAAATTAAAAAATAAATGAATAAATAAATAATATAAAATAAATAATTATTAAAAAAATAAAATAAGATGACATTTCTATAGGACACAAATCAGAATGTGTAAGAGTGAAGTCAGTGGCTGCTTTTTGTAAATCAGATATACTTACTAAAAATATATTTTCTCCCATTAAAAAGATAAAATTTGAAGGCACATTTGTCTGGATTACATTGTTGAAATTAGCATGTCTATAACCTTAATTTTTATGTGGCTATTGACCATAGTAGTAGAAACTTTAATCTGATGATTCATATCTTTAAAGTTTTTTTTTAATTTGAATAGTATATTTATGTGTATCATTAGTATCTTACATTCAGTAAGAGTTACTTTCACTCCTTTATTGGAAACAAGGGGATAGGCCTTCTCATAAGTGTGCTACTTTATATATTGCTAGGGCTTTTTTTTGAGACCTTTAAGGTATATTTCTGGTCTGTTTAAATAGAATATAAAAAGTATCAAATAGTTTTATTTCAGCATTGTGTAATTCTTATTTTGAGATTTTATGTCTAGCTGAATATTTGGCAAGTGTTACTTTGTATGGGAAGTGCCCTGGTTGTGTTTTCATCCTGTAGTTCATTGGGTGTCTATGTGTTAGCAGGTCATTTTTAGAACAGAGATGAGAGTGTCCCATGCTTGTTGAATTCATAAGTATATTATTTTAATCAAATATAAAATATACTTGAATTCACTGATGCAGAAGTTTGCCATATATTAAAACTGTTAGTTGAACAAAGCACAGATTCTGTTTAATTTAATTTAATTTCTTTAGAACATGTGCTCTTGCTGGAGAGAGACAGTGAAGGAAAGTAAGAAATTACCCATCAGTGGGGGATAGATATACCACAATCCCTTCTCTCTTATTCTCCTGGGGTTTTGGACATGCATACACATGCAGTAGGTTTAAGTTTCAAGCTGCTGGTCTGTGATTCCCACAGCAGTCGACCATGAGGGAATCCAGTGCTTTAACCTGCATGCCACCTGCCTGTCTCATAATTAATGTACTTAAGAATTCAACTAAATTTGGAAAAATTCAAGAGGTTTGGTTTCCAAGAATTCTTCATGATACTCTGAAAGTTAAATCATCCCCCTCCCCAATAAAATCAATTCTATACTATTGGGACATTTATGTTTCTTCAAGTTTACCACTTTCTGCAAAGCATCCCTGAGGAATTGACTTTGGATATCTTTTTAAACTCTTCTGACTTGGAGCATGTCTGGATGAATCCTCATGGTCACAGATTCTGTTTATGTTCTTGCTTTCTTTGAATATCATTTTTCACAGTGCCAAATGCTTGATTATATTATGTTACTGCTATAAGGTATACACAGAAACAAAGAAAAGGCCTTTTTGGAATAATCAATTCAGTCACAATGCATCAATTTGTCATTGGAGCACTAATTAATTATTATTTTTATGAAAATATGGAAATGTCCAACAAAACGTAATAGTCTCTAACATATTAACCCACTCCCGCGTAACCTCGTGGGTAGTGCCCTGCATCCACTAGCCTCCGAACTAGAGTCACGGAGGCCTTTCCTCAGTCCAGTGTGTGACCGTGCAGTGATTTCAGCAGTGACCTCACACAGCCATACCCAGAGCACCCTAGTCCTTCCTGAGGTCTCAGGAGTCCTTCTGATTATAGGCAAATAGCAAAATATGAAACCTGAATTTGTTTCATCCCACAGGACAACCTAGAAGGGGCAACTGGCCTGTGCTAATGAATGGGGTCACCCTGCATTAATCCCCACAAATAGGAGGAGATAGGCTTCACCTCATCAGTGAGCCTCACCCTGCACCTCCCCCCATGGCCAGGAGGGGGAGCAGAACCTCAGATAACTAGTGAGGCTTGTGCTGAATTGCCCAAGACTGCAAGCAGGGGAACCAGACCTACCTTCTACCCTGGGAAACCCCAGCAGGGACTATGCCTCAGCAGGCCAGCAAGCCTCCTCCTAAATCACCCTGATGGCCATCAGGGGGCACTGGGCCTCAGTTAACCAGTGGGCCTCCTCCTGCAGCATCCAAGACTGCAAGTAGAAGACCCAGACCCACCTTCTGCCCCAGGAAGCCCCTGTCCCTGCTTTCTACCAGGCATTGCCTCAGCAAGCACTGGATCTTCTCCTCAGCATCCACCAGAGGGCACTGTCTGGTCTTGGGAGAATAGTCACCATCCCAGTGGCACCCTGTGGGCCGAGGGAGAGGGAGGGCTTGGTGCAGCAGGACCAGAACCATGTGTTTGAGTGTGTGAGGCTCAGGGCCAGGGTGACAGGATGATGTGGCCTCACTTTGCCTCTCTAGCTAGAACTGGGATGGTCTGTGTCTGTACTGTAGGCACTCCAGGAAGACCTCCCAGGCCTTATCCTGCCGGGGACCAGCCTCGACAGTGGTGGGTGGCTCATACACAGGAAGGCAACATGGGTGATCAGGAACAAAAAAATTAGACTGAGACCTCATTGCCTCTTAGCATGTTCTCAGCTGGCCACAGCCAGAGTCAGCTCCAGGCTGCCGCGCTAGCGGTTACGAAACACACGTATTTATTGAGGGATGTCTTACAGGAGTAGGGGGGTGAGGGGGAAATAAAAGATTTACTCTATGAAACAGGGAATTCAAAGCTCAGGAACAATGATCATAAAACATGATGTCTGTCTTGTTTGAACAGGTGAAGCCAAACACAGTTCTCAGAACGAAGGAGTCTATTTGTCTGGTGCATTTTCTTCTTCAGTCTTGATTACCGGACAGGGTCTTTTGAAGAGGGGGTTTGGAGGAAGCTTGGTAACTTCAGTCCCGGGCCAGGGCAGTAACATTGCTGGTTGCATAGGCCTAGATAGAAATCTTGTCTTGTTAAGTAAAGACACAGTTAATATATACTAAAGTGAAACATCTATATTGCTTTTGGGGTAACTTACAGCTAAGGGGGTGAGCCTATTGCCTACATGGGAAAGGAATGTGGTCTTGTGAGCAGCTTAATGACTGACCTAAAGGTTGCTGTGTACTTGGGACCCTGTGTGCTGCTCTATACAATGGCTGTGACTTGGGGAAGGCAATCTTCCCTTGTCCTGAGATCAAAGGTGGCTCATGGTCTTTGTTTGGGGTATCAGTGCCTCACGGGAGTCCCTAAGCCTCCCCTAGCTACTGAGGTCATTTCACCAATTTAGTAGCTTTCCATTAACTCAAACCTTTCTAATGCTATCTATGTAATCCCCAGTAGGAGAGGTGACTGCAGCACTCTTTATTGACATTTTCCAGGCAGGTGGGGGGGACTTCAGGAGATAATTCCCGTTCGCTAGTGTTAGGGATCCGCTTTAATGGGCTTTCAAGGGAAGCTTTTTCCTGAATCTTCAGAACTACATTTCCAAGAGGTCTCCGAGGGGAAATTTCAGGCATAGCACCAAAATATACTGTGTATAGGCCTCTGGGAGGAAGACTGGCAGGTAGAGAGTTACCTAGAGGCCCCCCTCGAGGAAATTTTCAGGGCATTGCACCAGTCTAGAATAACCAGAGGTTTCTGTCAGAGAGACTGAGTTCAGGGTGTAACATGAGAATACGTATCCTAGAGGCTCATAGAAGGACGACCTCCAGGCTCTGTGCCAGATTCTTACCCAGAGGTTCTGTTACTGGGAGGTAGGTGTCAAGGCAGAGAGCCGGACTGCAACACCACAACCTCTGGAATATGGGCTTCAAGTCACCGCGTCAGAGTATATGACCTTGGGACCCCCAGAAGGAAGAATTATGGATATAGAGCAAGACTACATTTCCCACAGCCGTCTGGTGGGAAGACTTCTGGGTGTCACGTTTGACTACGTGATTTAGTGGCCTCTGGGAGGAAGACTTTCTGCCATAGCATCAGACCACATTACCCACAAGCCTGGGGTGGGGACTACCCACAGGCCCCTGGAAGGAAGACTTCAGGCTACAGTGCCAGAACACACAATTTCCCTATGCCTTGGGGTGCCCTGCTAGAGTGCTTGAGGCACCCAGGGACATGGAATTCTGCTTCTCATCAGTGAGCTTTTCTCCTTTGGCAGTAGGTGAAGCATCAAGGCTTCACCTCTCTTTTTTGAAAATTCACGTTGATAGGCCAGTAGGTGGTGTGAAGGTTAAGGCTCCACATTCCCCGTGGCCAACTGCACAGTTTGTCTCAGACCCTTGGCTTGAAAATTATGTTCTCAACACCCAGTAGCAGAGTGGAGGAGAAGGCATGTCAGCAGGGCCATCTCTATGGGTGAGAGTATGATTTATCATCTGCCTTCCCTCTCTCTGTCTGTCTCTGTCTCTCTATCTAGTGAGTGTACAAATCCTATGGCAAAAATTGAAAGAAAAAATAGAAGTATGTAATTCCTATAGGATGTAAATCCTTGGAATATTTAGGAACGATGTCAGCAACTGCTTTCTGTAAATCAAATATAGTCCCTAGAAATAGGTTTCCTGGAGCTCGACAGGTACCTTGGTGGCTAAGGTGCAGGGCATATATATGGTCAGTCAAGGTTTGAGTCCCAAACCTGGTGGCCTGCTTTATCACTCTCCCTTTCTCTCTCTTACTCTCATTCTCTCTCTCTCTCTTTCCATCTGTCCATGGTTTAATAATAATACAAAGTGAAATGAAATAATTCTTTAAAAATCCCAGGCAACTGGGACCCTCCCCTGCCGGGACCAGCCTCGGCGTGGGTGGGTTATCTTGACGTAGGTGGCGCAGGTGAACAGAAGACAGAGGCCTCGGTGCCTTTTCACGCACGTCCTATGCTGGACACTCCTCAAAGATTGCTCTCTGAGGAGTGACAACTGCTAGGAATCATCGTGCCTTTTTATTGAAAATGTGTTACATGCAAATAAAGGGAGAGGGGCTACGTGTTTCAATTATCAGCTCATAAAGTTTTTAACAAAAGGGAACATAGATTCTATTCAGGGTTGGATTAAGGGTGGGTCTCATGCATTTCCGCAATTGTAGGTGGGTCTCCATAGAATGCAGTTTCAGGAAAGTGGTTCCGGTAAGCAGAGATGATTATCAGCTGATGTGGCGCAGCAGCCATCTTGTGATTACCAGGAATGGCTCTGAGAAAATAAAATCTCAAGAATAGATATTAGTTCCTATGGATCTTAATAAAGAGTGATAGTTACATAGTTTATAGGGATTTAAAACTTGATTTGAGGAGTCCTAAAATATTTATCTATTTCGCTTGGTGAGGGCGGGGGTGTCCTGGGCCAGTTTTGGCCTAATCCTATTTTACATAAAGAAAGGATTAAGTTTACCTTAAATGTATTTTGAAGGGCCTTCCAAAGGTCAAGACCATTTCCGCCTAGATAGAACTTCAGCCCACCCTCTACTGTGACCATGGAGATAAAGCATTGTAATTAATAGTAGGTGATTATAGCAAAGGAGAGCGGTCAGGGGAGTTCCTGGAAAATTTTATCATATATTCAGGATGTATAAGAGAGCTATGCAATTCTTTTATAGTAGTAAATTGGGGAGTCAGAGGGGGTTCGCTTCCCAGCAAGGCTGCCAGTTTTCTGGAGCAAATAGCAAGCAGCCTTGCTGACATGCTAATTGACCCAAGCTTTGTTCCAAGGTCAGGGGGTGCACAACAGTGGCCTTGCCAGCATGTTGATCTGACCGGAAGCGGAGCTCAAAGGTTGGGGGGGGGGGCTCAGACAGATCCTGGGGCCTCGCTGGGTCGGACTCCTCCACTCCCCCCAAAAAACAAAACAAAACAAAACACAAAACCCCCCACATTTTCTCCTGTTAAGCAGATGAGATTTTTAAAATTTAATTCTAATTTCTTTTATACATTCAATCACTATACATCACTTAGCTTATGAAGTGAATTTTCCAACATTAATATATTTCACCCAGTTCAGTTGGGTTTACTATACACATTATCAACAGATAATAATACATTTCTGTGTCCCATTCATGTCTTGCCTCTTTTTTTCTCCTTAATGTCTTTCCTCAAACACTACTCTTTTCCCACTCTCTTCCCACACTGTATCCAGTTTCTGTAATCATTATCCATGTTTCTATATCCTCTAGTCTTTCAGTTTCAGCCATAGAGTGCGGATGGTTGGTATATATTAAGTGGAGACATACCATATCTCTCCTTCATAGCCTGTCTTGCTCCACTAGACAGTACATCTTCCATGTTTGTCCTCTCCATCAGAAGCCAGCATCTTACTGTTTTTTTTTTTTAATGGCTGAGTAGTATTCCATAGAATATATGTACCTTATTTCTTCAATCCATTCTTCTATTTGTGAACATTTGGGTTGGTTCCATGCCTTAGCAATTGTGAATAATGCTGCAATAAATATATAGGTGCAAGCACTTTTTTGACTAAGCATTCTACTGTCCTTTGGGTAGATACCCAGAAGCAGAATTGCTGGGTCATATGGTAGTTCTATTTTAGATCTTTGAAGAATCTCCATATTGTCCTCCACAGTGATTGGACAAACTTACATCTCCACCAGCACCAGCACTTATCATTTTTTGTGTTTTTAATCTTAGTCATTCTGACTGGAATTAGGTGGTATCTCATTGTGGTTTTTATCTGCATCTCCCTTATGATGAGGGATGTTGAGCATTTTTTCATATGCCTTTTGGCTATTGATATGTCTTCTTCAGAGTTGTTTTTTTTTTTTTGGCTCATTTTCCCATTTTTTAATTGGGTTGACTTTTTTTTGGGGGGGGGGTAAGTTGTTGAGTTCCCTGTGTATTCTGGTTGTCAGTTCCTTATCTGAAGCATAGTTTACAAAAATATTTCTCCCACATAGAGGGTTGTCGATTCACACTAATTACTATGTCTTTTGTCATGCAGAAACTTCTTAATCTGGTGTAGTCCCACTTGCCTATTTTTGGGGCTATTAACTGTGCTTTGGGGGTCTTATTTAAGAAGTTTTTGGCTACCCCAATGTCCCCCAGAGTTTCCCCAGTGTTTTCCACCAGTAGTTTTATAGTTTGAGGTCTTAGATTTAGATCTTTGAACCATTTTGAATTGATTTTTGTCTATGGTGAAAGGTAGGGTGTTCAGATTCACCTTTCTGCAAATGGAGACCCAGTTTTTCCAGCACCATTTGCTAAAGATATTTTTCTTTACCCACTGGATTGGCTAGTACCCTTTGTCAAAGATCAATTATTGATATGTTTTGGGGTTTATTTTTCAGATCTGTATTGTGTCCCATAGGTCCACATGTCTGTTTTTGTGCCAGTGCCATGCTGTTTTGATTATCACAGCTTTGTAATATATTTTGGGATCCAGT
This sequence comes from Tupaia tana, assembly GCA_026018925.1. NCBI lineage: Eukaryota > Metazoa > Chordata > Mammalia > Scandentia > Tupaiidae > Tupaia > Tupaia tana. Next base: position 4,000,387 of record JAKSZU010000015.1, read on the forward strand.
AGTGAGATGCCTCCTACTCCACTCTTCTTACACAGGATGGCTTTGGCAATACGGGGTCTTTTATGATTCTAGACAAATTCTATGATTGTCTTTTCTAGATCTGTGAAGAATGTCTCTGGTACTTTGATCAGGATTACATTAAATATGTACATTAATTTGGGTAGAATTGCCATTTTGATTATATTAATTCTTCCAATCCAGGAATGTGGGATGTCCTTCCACTTTTTCAAAAAATTTTTTTTAGTTTCTCATAGTTTTCCTTGTGGAAATCTTTGACTTCTTTAGGTATCTTATGCTTTTTTTTGGTGATGGTAAATGGGATTACTTTCTTCAGTTTTATCTCAGTTGAGCAGATGAGATTATAAGACATATTATTCTCCATCTCTTTGGAGAAATGATCATGATTTTCATCTTAATTTTTGTATGATTTTGACTACAATAGCTGAAACTTTGATCTGGTGATTCATACCTTTCTAGTCTTAATCATTTTTTATTTTTTCAAAATTTGAAAGCATACATGTGTGGCTTATGTACATCTTAAAGTCATCTAAAATGTAATTTCCTTCATTGCAAGCCAGGGCATAAGCAGCCTCAGTGTGCCACTTCATATATATTGCAGGAATTTCTTTCTGAAGATCATAAAGGTCTATTTTCAGCCTTTTCAAAATGTGTCAAAAATACTAAACGCTTCTCATTTCAGCATTGTGTGGTCCTCGTACAGATTATATTTCTCTATATTAGTATTTTGTAAGTCTTATTTTGTGCAGGAAGTGCCCTAGTTGCATATATTGTGATGTCCAGTGGGCACCCCTGCATGTTCATGAAGTAGTTTTTAGAACAGAGATGAGGACATCTCATGTCTGTTGAGTACACAGAAAGGTGTGATTTTTTTTTTTTTTTTTTTTTTTTTTTTTTTGGTGTGTGGAGTCATCTGTTTAATATAGGGAAATAACATTTTGTCAATACTAGGCACCATAAAATGTAAACACAATTACTGTCATAAACCTGGATATTCCTTCAAGGATTGAAAGTGGCTTTGTTTTAGTTACCCTGTTTGCATATAGTGCAGAAAAAGGTCTTTGTGTGAGCACTATGTCCATAAGGAGAGAGCCAAATTACAAGAGAAGCAGATAAAATTTGAATTTTTTTAAGCATTCATTAAAGTTTTGTACTGACATCCAGGTTTATCTTCCTTTCACTAACCACATTCCCTGTTAAGCACATCATAACAATGGCACAGTGAAGTGAATGATGAAATAAAAGGATTTTGATCACTAGAAAACAGTGCTCAGTGATACATTTACATTCTATTTATATGATTAAACATTTGATCATACAGTACCTTCCTACAGGATTACTGGCTAATTTGGGGGTGGGGTTCATACTGTTAGAGGTATTACTAACATGATAACTACTTCCCTTATATGCAAACATTAGAGCTATAATTTTATTGAGCATAAAACTGATTATGCAAGTTGACTTGAGCAGCTTCTCAAATGGTATATGAAATCATGGGAAAACGAGCAAAGCTGCCTTTGACATAAATGGTTTTCAACCTGCTTTTCACCACATCAAAATTTAATCAGTAAGGACCAACAATGATCAATCAGATAATTCTTAATGTGAATAAATGGGGAAAAAGAAAAATGACGTATGTACATGAGTAAACAGGGGAACTGGATGCGTTTTAGCAAGGAATGTTGGGTGGTAGTTCTGGATGAAACTTGTGTTATAGTTTTCATTTCCACAGTTGTGTGCTGAGAGTCTGACCCAATGAGCTTCCAGACCAGCCTGCTGCTGTGGTGGGGGGCTGGCCGAACCCCGCTGCAGGGTTTGTACTGTTGATACTCATACCAGCCATCTGCTGATTCATCTGTGAGAGGTTCCACTGGGGCTGTTGAGCTTGTGGCAAGCCAAACTTACTTTGGGGTGCACCCATCTGTCCAACCATTCCTCCCTCGGGGCCAACAACATTTTGAGGAAGTGGCATCACACCAGTTTGTGCATTTCCCATAAACCCATTGGGCATTGGCATGCATGCCCACCATCATGCTTGCATTTTGTCCCATCACGTTTCCGATAAGGCCAGGAGCTGCAGGCACGGGTACCCCCATTGATGGAAAACCTTGAAATGCAGTCGGTGCTTGTGAGGTAAATGGTATATTTGTGGGTCCCATAAAGACACCAGGTGTACTCTGCTGCTGAATGGTTCCTGTGCCGTACAGAGATAAGATGGAGTCTTTGGAGAGTTGTTTCTTTGCCACTTCTTCTGACTTCGTAGTTTGTTCAGTGAATAGATCCAGATCCCCCGATGTTACTATAGATAGGGTGGTGGCTGCAGATACAGAGGATGTCCCCTGAGCTGGGGGCATGACAGTTGCAGGTAAGGGATTAGAAATCATTGGTCCAAAGATGTCCAGATCATCGCTCAGGGCTGGCGCTGTGGTTGTGTTCCCATTGGTCACTGGTGCTTCTGAAGGGCCATCAAGTCCTAAAAGATCAACAGTAGGTTCTGCAGCTTTTTTAGGGCTGGTACTTTTTTTAGGTTCCAATTGCTGATCTTCTTTCTTCTGTAGCTTTTCAGTTATAAGTGGTTTTGCAGGCTTTTCTGGCTCCTTTTCTCGCCTTTTCTCTTCCTTTTTCTTTTCCTTGTCTTTATTTGTCACAGCTATGGCATTCGTATCGCAGTATTTCTTCTTCTCATATTTATCTCTGATGAAGAACTCCACTGCTTGATCTGTCTGTGGTCTTCGAAAGTTCTCTGGGAGATTGGCTTCATAGAGTAGTCTTTAGTATTTCCCATATCTTGCATGCACTGTATTTGTTCTGGTGTCCATTGGTCTAGGTTGACTGATTTGACTCTGGATATATGAACCCCAAGATTTCTATGAATTCCAGCACATCTGATACAAATAAACACACCAATATTCCAGGAAGCCCATCGGGGACCTTTGGCCTCGCAGTCGGCACAGTACTTGTTGTCCTCCTCCCTCAGCAGCTTGGACAGGATGAGCTGGTGCTGCTCGTTCAGCTTCTGAGCCTTCTCCCGGCAGGACCGCGTCGCCATCTCCAGCCGGGCGAGGAGCCGGGGAGCTACGGCGGCGGCAGACGCTGGAAGGAGCCGGGCAGGGAGAACGCACCTGGCGCCGCCGGGACCGCGGGCAGACTCAGCCCAGGAAGCGGCGGCGGCAGAAAGGTGTGATTTCAGGTCACATTTTAAGTGGTTATCACACTTGAATAAATAGACATAGAGGTTTGACATAGCAAATTAAGGCATGAGTTGAGCAGATTCAGTATCTTTTTTCTTCTGGGGAGAAAGAGAGAACAAGAGCGAGAGCAGGCACCCACATGGAGCAAACCTTTCTTCTCAATCTGGCCATCCTCTCACGACTTGGACCATGCCCATTCATGCACCTGGCATGTTTGTCAAAATGCTGTATCGGGCCTTTGAACTGCGGAGTTGAGAGCTGCCATAGCCACCAGGCCACAGGCTGCCCCCAGCTTCAGTTTCACTGGTTGTGAGCAAGGATCTATGGCTTTTCTCCCTTTCTGCAAGTGTTCTAGTTGTCCATTATCAGATCCCTCGCCAGGAGCATTTCTATTTCAGTGCCCTTGTCTCCTATTAGTAAACAATATCCCACGCTAGACTGTGTTCATTTTTTTTCCTTCAAGAGGGATGTCATGGAGCTCCCTCTTGTGGACATGATGGTGTATTGCACAAGAATGTCCTTTCTGCTGATAGGCTTGTTAAGTATGACACTACTTCTGTTATACAGTCAAACCTATTTTGATTCTGATATTCTTGATTCTATTCCTGGGAGCATCGATTATTTAATTTTGTATTTTAGTACACATATAATGGACATATCTTTTTTAAAATCATTCACTTTGCGACCAACTCTATTGGCATCGTAAGTACTATGCCTCTTGATTTGTTCCTTTTTTTGGTTTAGGGTGCTCAGGCTTACTGGAGAGACAAAGTGAGAAGGAAGGAGAGAAGTCACCCCCATACGGGGGTAGAGGATGGACAGATTGCACCCACTTATTCTCTATTCTCTTGGGATGTTGGACTGGCCTGCCCACTCAGCTGTCATGGCAGACGACCTCACAAGCCAACACACTCCACCCCTTTACACTGTGAAGGGACAGACCATCAGCTGCCACCTACCAGATCACCCACACTGCTGCTTTCTGGAGAAAGGTGAGGACTCACACTTGCTGTGTGTGGGGAGACAATTGGGGAGGGTGCTCATGATGGGTTGGTGCCTGCTCTGCCAGGTACTCTAATCTCCATGGTCAACTGTGTGTGGCCTTTTGGCAGACACCATGGGGCTAGGAATGTGACCAGGCACAGAGATCCTCCAGCCCAGGCCTCAGGTCCTCTAACTGTCAAATGAGACCAAGTGGGGCACCACTGCCAAGGCTGCTCATGTAGAGAGAGCAACTGCACCACCCAAGGGACAGTCTGTGCAGCTCAGGAGCTTTGGACCCACCACAGGTAGTGGGATTCTATTTGTCATAGTGGCCATCAGGAGGCTAGGTGATGGCAGCCATGAGAGACCAGCTGGCCTAGCCAAGGTGCTCTCTTCCTTTTACAGCACCAGGGCCACAGTTGTATGAACAGGCTCAATACACCCTTATGCTGAACTCCCTGGTCTGCCTATGTGCTTGGTTGTCCACTCAACCATGCTCCCCATGTAGAACCCATGTGGGGCCAGCTGTGGCACTCCACATTATATGCACCATGCCAGCTACTGCACTGTCTGTGCTGCTTCAGGGGAGGGGGTCCCAATAAGCAGCCTCTAAGGCCCGCAACTCACCCAGGGCCCATCTTAGTCCACTGTGGTCAGTGCTGTTCTCCCATTGAATGTTTCCAGAGAGAAATGAAAGAGCTCAGAGAATGATTTGCTGCCAAAGGCTCCTTTTGAGATTTGTTTTTAGAGGGTTATGTATTATTATTTAAGGGTACATATTTGTGTTACTCATACATGTGTTCATATGACTGTGTGCCTGTTCATATGCCATTGTTTTCCAGTCATCATGAATACAGGTTATTTACAGTAAAAGAGAATTAACAACTTACAGAAGACTATCCAAATAAATTAGATTTGTGACTCGAGATTGATCTAGATGCTTTTTATTGGGCATATATGTATTATTCATACTTGTGTGCATATATGAACATGGCTATATATTTGATTGTGTATGCCCAAGTGCCTGGAGTGAAATTTGTTTAAAATAGAGAATTTAGAATTTACAGAATGATTTTCCTACAGCTCCTTTAGAATTTTGTTTTCATGAGATACTTATTACCATTTAAGTGTGTGTGTGTGTGTGTGTGTGTGTGTGTGTATGTTATTCACACATGTGTTCATAGGTAAATATGCCTGTGTATATGCCTTTGTGTCCAAGCATTTGGAGTACTGTATGTTTACAGTAGAAAGAGAAATAACACCTTACAGAAGATTATTCAAAGGCTCCCTTGGATTTGTGGACTCTGGGTAGAACTAGGTGCCTTTTCAGAGGAATAAATGTATTATTCATACACATGTGCATATGTGAACAAGGGTGTGTATTTGAGTGTGTGTGTTCAATTGTCAGGATTAAAATTTATTTTCAACAGAAATCAAATTTAGAGCTTACAAAATGATTTCCCAGTGGCTCCTTTAGGGATTTTCTTTTTAAAAATACATATTTAAAAAATTCATTTTATACATTTAATCACTCTACATGGCTCATCTTGTAAGTTGAATTTTCCCTACATGAATACACTTTACACCAGTCAAGCTGAAGATACAAAACATATTATCAACAGATAATAATCTATTTCTGTGTCTCATGTTTTGCCTCTCTGTTTCTGAAGTATATGTATTACCGTTTAAGGGTGCATATGTGTGTCATTTATGCATGTGTTTACATAAATGTGCCTGTGTATATGCCTTTGTTGTCCAAGCATCAGGAGTACTGTTTATTTATAGTGGGAAAAGAATTAACACTTTATAAAGGAGCTATCAAAAGACTCCTCAGGAACCAGCAGTTAGCATAATGGCTATGTCATTGGACTCCCACGTAGTCGACCGCGGTTCGCGTCCCGGACCCGTGGCTTAGAACTCATGCTGGGCGCGTGTGCGTGCGTGCCCAAGATCCCGTGAGGAGAATGGAGAAGGGATTGCGGTGCGACCATCCCCCTGGGGGGTGATTTCTCGCTTTCTCTCTCTATGTCTCTCTCTGTCAGTCTGGCGAGTGCATGCGCCCTATAGCGAAAACCTCTCAAAAAAAAAACAAAAACAAAAAAAAAACACTGCTTTGGATTTTTAACTCTAAGTGAACTAGGTACCTTTTTAGAGGACATTTTATATATGCATGTGTGTGCATATTAACATGAGTGTGTATTTTTTTTTCTTTTTTTGGAGAGGTTTTTGCTATAGGGCGCGTGCGCTCGCCAGACAGACAGAGAGAGACAGAGAGATAGAAAGCAGGAAATCACCCCCCAGGGGGGATGGCCACGCCGCAATCCCTTCTCCTCCATTCTCCTCTCGGGATCTTGGGCATGCACGCACACGCGCCCGGCGTGAGTTTAAGCCGCCGGGTCCGGGACTCGAACCGCGGTCGACTACGTGGGAGTCCAGCGACATAGTCATTACGCTAACTGCTGGTCCCACATGAGTGTGTATTTTGTTGCATATGTCCAAGCATCAGGAGTGAAATTTATTTATAATAGAAAGATATTTTAGTGCTTAGAGAATGAGTTACCACAGGTTTTTTAGAGTCATATTTTTGAGGGATATGTAATACCATTTAAGGGTGCATATGTGCGTTATTCATTCAGGTGTTCATATGTAAATGTGCCTGTGTATATGCCTTTGTCTAGGCATCAGAGTTACAGGTTATTTACCATAGAAAAATAATTAACAACTCACAGAAAGATTATACAAACACTGTAATGGATTTGTGACTCTAGGGAAATCTAGGTATTTTGGGGTATATATGTATTTGTCATACACATGTGTATATGTGAACATGGATGTATAGTTGATTGCACGTGCCCAAGTATCAGGAGTGAAATTTATTAACCAAAGAGAAAGAATTATGAACTTACAGAATGATTTCTCAAAGGCTCCTTTAGGGTTTTGTTTTTGAGGGATATGTATTACCTTTTAAGGATGCGTATGTATGTTATTCATATGAATATATGTTCATACATAACTGTGCCTGTGTATATTCCTTTGTTGTCCAAGTATTAGGCATACTGTATATTTGCAGTAGAAAGATAATTAGCATCTTACAGAAGGATTGTCCAAAGGCTTCATTACTTTTGTGACTCCAGTAAGAACTTGGTACGTTTTGAGTGTATATATATCATATATCTATATATATGATATATATACACACAAATACACATACACGTCATACATGTGTGCATATGTGAATGTTGGTGTGTATTTGATTGTATGTGTCCAAGTATAAGGAATGAAATTTATTTACAATAGAAAAATAATTTAGGGATTACAGAATTATTTCTCAATGGCTCTTTCAGTTTGTTTCTGAGAGAGATATAATACCATTTAAGGGAGCAACTGTGTGTTATTCATACATGTGTTCATACATGAAAGTGCCTGTGTAAATACCTTTGTTTTCCAAGCATTGGGAGTACAGTTTATTCACAGTAGAAAGAGAATTAACACTTTAAAGGGGGATTATCTAAAGTCCCCATTAGATTTGTTACCCTAGGGAGATATAGGTACCTTTTTAGTGGTTATTATTATTCATACATGTGTGCACATGCAAATGTGGATGTGTATTTTATTGCATGTGTCTAAATTTCAGGAGTGAAATTTGATTATAATAGAGATTTCAGAGCTTACAGCTCCTTTAGAGTTTTGTTTCCAAAGGATATGTATTACCATTTAAGGGTGCATATGTGTGTCCTTCATACATGTGTTCATATATAAACATGCTTGTGTATATCCATTGTTGTCTAGACATTAGGAGTACTGGTTATTTACAGTAGAAAAAGAATAAACAACTTTCAGAAGGCTCCATTGGATATGTGAATATAGGTTGATTTGACTACCTTTTATTAGACATATATGTATTATTCATACATGTGTGCATATGTGAACATGGGTGAGTATTAGACTGCATGTGTCCAAACATCATGACTGAAATTTCTTTACAATAGAAAGAGAATTCAGGACTTACAGAATGCTTTCGAACAGTTCCATTAGAGTTTTGTTTTTGACAGATACTGATTACCATTTAATTGTGCATATGTGTGTTATTTATACATGTGTTCATACGTAACTGTGCCAGTATATATCCCTTTAATGTCCAAGCATCAGGTGTGCTGTATATTTACAGTATAAAAAGAATTAGCACATTACAGAAAGATTATCCAAGGGCTCCAATGGATTTGTGACTCTCAGGAGAGCTGGTACCTTTTAATACATATATGTATTAGTCATACATGTGTGAATAAGTGAATGTGGGTATTTTATTTCATGTGTCCAAGTATCAGGAGTGACATTTGTTTACAATATAAAGAAAATTTAGAGCTAGTGTTTTCCCAATGGATCCTTTAGAGTTCTGTTTTTGAGGGAGATGTTTTACCTTAAGGGAGTGTATGTGTGTGATTTATACATGTGTTCTTATATAAAAGTGACTGTGTATATTTCTTTGTTATCCAAGCACTGGGAGTCCTGATTATTTATAGGAGAAAGAGAATTAACACCTTACAAAAGGACTATCCAAGTGCCCCATTGGGTTTGTGACGAGGGAAAACTAGTTACCTTTTTAGGAGGCATATATGTATTATTAATACATGTGTGTATATGTGAATGTGAGTATTTCGTTGTGTGTATCCAAGCCTCAGGAGTGAAGTACAATACGAAGAGATTTTAGAGAGTAAAGAATGATTTGCCTAGGGATTTTTAGATTTGTTTATGATGGATATGTAATACCATTTAAGGGTGCATATGTGTTTCATTTATTCATATGTTCATACATAAATATGCCTGCAAATATTCGTTTGTTGTCTAGTCATCAGAAGTACAGGTTATTTACAGTATAAAGAGAATTAACAACTTACAGAAGGACTATCCAAAGGCTCCATAGGATTTGTGATTCTAGGTTGATCTAGGTATATTTTATTGTGCAAATATGTATTAGTCATACACGTGTGCATATGTGAACGTGGGTATTTGATTGTGTGTCCAAGCATCAGGAGTGAAATTTATTTACAATAGAAAGAGAATCCAGGGCTTATGGAATGATTTTTCCAACAGCTCTTTTAGAGTTTTGTTTTTGAGAGATCTGTATTATTTAAGTGTGCATATGTGTTATTCATACATGTGTTCATAAGTAAATGTGCCTGTGTATATGCCTTTGTTGTCCAAGTATCATAATAATTGTATATTTACAGTAGAGAGAGAATTAACACCTTACAGAAGGGTTATTCAAAGACTCTATTGGATTTGTAACTCTAGGGAGAACTAGGTATTTTTTCTAGGGGCCATGCATGTTTTCTTCATAAATGTGTGTATATGTGGCATGAGTGTGTATTTCATTGCATGTGTCTAGCTTCAAGAGTGAAATTTATTTACAATAGAAAGAGATTTATGAGCTTAAAGAATAATTTGCTAAAGACTTTTTTAGAGTTTTGTTTTTGAGGGATATATAATACTGTTTAGGCATGCGTATGTGTCTTTCATACATGTATTCATAGGTAAATGTGCATGTCAATATATCTTTGTTATTCAGGTATTGTAAGTACAAGTTTTTAAGTAGAAAGATAATTAACACCTTATGGAAGGATTATCCAAAGGTGCCTTTAAATTCGTGACTCTATGGAGAGCTAAGTACCTTTTTAATGGGCATATATGTATTATTCATACATATACATACATATGTATTATTTATAAATATGTGCATATGTGAATGTGATTGTGTATTTGATTGCATGTGTCTAAATGTCCAAGGAGTGAAATTTATTAACAATAGGAAGAGAATTCAGAGTTTACACAATGATTTCCTGATGGTTCCTTTAGAGTTTTGTTTTTAAGGGATATCTATTACAATTTAAGGTGGTGTATGTCTGTCATTTATACATATATTCATACATAAATTTGCCTGTTTATATGCTTTTGTTTTCCAAGTGTCAGGAGTACTGCATATATACAGTAGTAAGAGAATTAGCACCTTACAGAAGGACTATCCAAAGGCTCTATTGAATTTGTGACTCTAGGGAGAACTAGGTAACTTTTTAGTGGGAATATATGTATTATTCCTACATGTGTGCCTATGTGAATGTTGGTGTATATTTGGTTGCATGTGTGCAAAGTTCAGGAGTAAAATTTAATTAACATAGAGATTTCAGAGCTTACAGAATGATTTCCCAATTATTCCTTCAGAGTTTTGTTTTTGAAGGATATATATTACCATTTAAAGGGGTGTGTGTATGTGTTCATACATATGTTTATTCATAAATGTGCTGGTATATATACCTTTGTTGTTCAAGCATAGAGGGTACTGTTTATTTACAGTAGAAAGAGAATTAATGCCTTACATAAGGACTATCCAAAGGATTCATTGTATTTGTGACTTTTGAGAGAACAAGGTACATTTTTAGAGGGCATATATGTATTATTCATACATGTGTGCATATGTGATACTGAGTGTGTATTCTGTTGCATGTGTCTAAGCTTTGAGAGTGAAATTTATTTTTTCTATTTAAATTTATTTATTTTTTACATTAATTCACTACACATCATTAGAGCATACAAATGAATTTTCCATCCAAAAAACACTGTATATTGGCTCAATCAAGCACATCAACATACATGTTACCAGCAAATAATTTTCCAATTCTTATGTCTTGTATACTTTGTTTTTTGTTTTGCCATCCTTGATTCCCTATCCCTCACCCTCTGCCATGTCCCACCCTCCTCCCACATTGTCTCTGGTATCCATGGTTGCTTTCTATGCCTTCCTCCCCTCCCCCACTTAATTGATTTGCTAATGAACTTAATTAGTCTAAATATATCCAATAGCTAGCACAGCTGATATATACCTATACATGAACCCAAGTCTGACTCTAGGCATAAACCTCAGTGAGTAGAATGAAAATACTATAAAGTAGTACCTAGCTGGGGCTATATAGCTTACTGCAGTCATCAAATATGCATTTTTTAAAATTTCAATATGAACAGTTTTACTGTTTCTTTTCCCTCCTGCAACTTTTTAAAATTACTTAACATTCATTCCCTGAGCATCATCACAACATACTAAATGTGGTTTCCCATCTAGAATAAACTGCACAGTGGCTTAATCATGCATGTTATCATCAATAATTACAGTAGAAAGAGATTTTAGAACTTACAGAATGGTTTCCCAATGGTTCCTTTAGAGTTTTATTTTTGAAGCATATGTGTTACACCTTAAAGATACATATGTGTGTCCTTCATACATGTTTTACTAAGTAAATTTGCCTATGTATATGCCTTTGTTGTATACGCATCCCATTGTCCAAGCATTGGGAGTATTTTTTTATTCACAGTGAAAAGAGAATTAATGCCCTAAAGAAGTATTATCCAAAGGCTCCATTGGATGTGTGATTTTAGGGAGAACTAGTTACCTTTATAGTGGGCATATATGAATGTGGGTGTGTATTTGATTGTATGTGTCCAAATGTCAGGAGTGAAATCTATTTATAATGGAAAGAGATTGTATAGCTTACCAGATAACTTGCCAATGGTCCCTTTAGAGTTTTGTCTGTTATACGGTCAAACCTATTTAGATTCTTTTTATTTTCATTTCATTTTTTTCCATACATTCAGTCACATTATTATTTGTCTTACAAAGTGGATATTTCAACAGGTGAACATTACTCCCTAGTACAGTTGATAAAATTACAAAATATCTTCACCAGATAATACCACACCTCTTTGTGCCATTAATGCTTTGCCTCCCTGTCCCTCCCCCAAATGTTCTTCCTCAAACCCTCCTCTTTCACACACACTATATCTGGTATTTATACCTATATACTGTGTTTTATATCTTTTAGTCAATTCGTTTCAGTCATAGAGTGTGGACACTTGGTATATATTAAGTGGGGACATACAATGCCTCTCCTTCATAGCCTGGCTTGCTTCACTTAGCAGTAAGTCTTCCATATTCATCCACTTCCTGTCAAAAGCCAGGGTTTTTTTATGGCTGAATAGTATTCCATTGAGTATATGTGCCACAGTTATTCTATACATTCATTTGTTTGGGGCATTTGGGTTGTTTCCATGACTTAGCAACTGTGAATAGTGCTGCAATAAACATCGATGTGCAAGCACTTTTCTGGTTAAGTATTCTTCTGTCCTTTGGGTAGATACCAAGGAGTGGGATTGCTGGATCACATGGCAGTTCTATTTGTAGATTTTTGAGGAATCTCCAAATTGTTTTCCACAGTGGTTGGACCAATTTACATTCTCTGTGAGGTACTCAGAGGTGCTATGTGAGGTGACTTGGTGATTTGAGAGGTACTCTATGAGGTGCTCTGTGAGTTTATCTGGGGCGCTCTGTGAGGTGCTCTGTGGTGTTCTGAGTTGCTATGTGAGATGCTCTGTGAGGCGCTTTGTGAGGCACTATGTGAGCCATTCTATGAGGAGGTCTCTACGAAGCTCTTGAGGTTCTCAGAGGTGCTCTGTGAGGTGCTCTCTGAGGCGATTTGAGTCAGAGTTGAGACCTCCCACTCAAGGTGGGTATCAGAGGGAAACTCCCTGTTTCAAGCCACATCAGCAGAGTCCCAGGGAAGCTGAGTCTGGCATGGTTGGAGGGCAGACAGCCTCTCAAACTGGAGCATTCAGCCCCTCTTCACAATGCAGGGACCCCCCCCCCCAACTGCCACCTACCTATCCATGCTGATGCTTCCAGGTGAAAGGTGGTGACCCACACCTGCTCTTTACGGGGAGCATATTTGAGGGGGGCATCAAGTTGGGTTGGAGCTTGCTCTGCCACAGGTTCTAATCCCCACAGTCAACTCCTTGACAGTCAGCAGACACCACTGGTCTGGGGGTGTGGTGAGACTTGCTCATACTTCACTTTCCCTAACTGTGAAGATGGGACCAGGTCCAGTGGCATCGCCAGGGCTGCTCATGAGGAGGGGCCAAACCCTCATGGGGCGGTCTTTGGGGCTCATGCAGGTGCTGGGGTTCTATTTCTCAGAGTGACTATAAGGAGGCTGGGTGATGGCAGCCACCAGTGACCAGATGGCCTGGCCAAGTCACTCTGGCTTCTTCCCAGCACCTGGGGCACTGGCTTGTGGATAGGCCCATGTTATCTCACACTGTCTCCCTGGCCTAGCCATGTGCATGGTGTCCACTGCTCCATGCTCTCTGTGCAGAGCTGCGGTGGAGCCAGCTAGGTCATGAGGGTGCCACATGGCACCCCACATTTATTGTGGTGCACCCACCTGCTATATGCACTATGCTCCTTTTGGGTGTATGGTGAAAAGGCAGGTGTCTGCCCATTCTCTCAGATGCTTGAGGAACACAGTGTGTCCTTGAGCTTTGTTGTGACAGGAAGTCTATAAATTTTGCCTAAATGGAATCAAAATCTTGGAGCTCAACACCCACCCAGAAAAGTTTACACAGCCTGTAGCAAAACAGAACAAAACAGGGACCAGCAGTTAGCGTAATGGTTATGTTGCTGGACTCTAGCGTAATGGTTATGTTGCTGGACTCCCATGTAATCGACCATGGTTCAAGTCCCAGACCCAGTGGCTTAAACTCACGCTGAGCACATGTGTGTACATGCCCAAGATCCTGAGAGGAGAAAGGAGGAGAAGGGATTGTGGTGTGGCCATAACCCCTGGGGGGGGGGGTGATTTCTCACTTTCTGTCTCTCTGTCTTTCTCTGTCTTTCTGGTGAGCTCACATGCCCTATAGCAAAATAAATAAATAAATAAATAAATAAATAAAACCAAAAAACAAAATAACAAACAAAAAAAAACCACAAAAAACAAACAAGAATGAAAGAAAAAACAAAAAAACACAAAAACATTCTACAGACAAAATCTTGTTTGGTTTACAAATATGTGGGAAAAATAAAACAAAAACAAAAACAGGAGGACCTGAGACCTGAGTCTTATTGACCAGATGTACTGGTCTCCTAGTCTGCCTGTGACTTATTTAGATCTATGAAATAGATTGGATGTCACTGGCGAAAGTGTTCTATCTCTTGGCTACTGGTTATGAAGGAACTGCTGGCTTTTTTCAGTGTGTCCGACTGTTGCAGTCATGGGAGTCTTCCTTCCCGTCAGGTGTCTGGTATCTTTTTTTTTTTATTTTATTTTATTATTTATTTATTTAATTTATTTTTTCATTTCATTTTCTTCCATACATTCGATCATCTTTAACCCACCAAACCAGGATTTGCTTGAAACTCCTCCCAAAGGATGTTCCAGGCCACAGTGGGCTGTCAAGGGAAGCTTCTCCCTGGAGCACAGCGACCACACCGTTCGGAGGCCTCTCCTGTTAAACAGACAAAACTGTAATAGAAGATCTCTGCGCACAGCACCAGAACAAGCTGCACTGAGGCCTCTGGAGAAAGGCCCGCAGGCCTAGAGCCAGGCGGGGCTCTTAGAGGTCCCCGCTCTTCCCCGGAGGTGGCGAGAGGGCGTGGTCGGACTACAATACCCAGAACTCTCTGGGAGGCCGCGCTTTGGGCCTACTTCCGGACTCCATTACCCACAGGCCTCTGCGAGGAAGCCTACCAGGCCAAGCGCCACACTACACTTTCCGCAGACCTCTCGGATATAGGCGTAAGTCATCGTGGGAGACTGCTGTACCTGGAATCCTCCGAGAGAAGGAATTTGGGGCGTGGACCCAGACTACATTCTCCTGGCCCTCTGGCAGGAAGCCCTCCAGGCACAGTGTAGGACTACAATTCCCACAGGCCCCTGGAAAGACTTCTGGCTACAATGCCGGAAGCCTTCCCCAACACCTTGGGGTGCCCCACTCGCCTGCCGGTAGGACACGGAGGGACACGGAGTTCTACTTAGCAGTGAGCTTTCCTCCCTTGGCAGTAGGTGAGGCGTCAAGGCTTCTCCTGTCTTTTTGAAAATCTACGTTGCCATGCTAGCAGGCTGCATGAAGTTGAGGCGCCACATTCCCTGTGGCTGAATCACTTGGCGTGTGCCCAAAGTCGTCTAGGGAGCAGAAGAGACAAGAGGGGATTTCAGCAGGGCCGTTCCGCACTGGGGATTTTTTTCACTGCCACCCACCCCGACCCCCGTCTCTCTCTAGTGAGTGGCACATCCCATGGCAAGAACTACAAGGAAAAAAAAGTCAAAGTTTATATCGGACGTAAATTTATGAGCGATGTCAGTGACTGCTTTTTGCAAATCAAAGGTATTTCCTGAAAATACATTTTCTCCTGTTAAACAGTTAAAACTGTAAGGCACATTAGTCTTCATTTCATTGGTGAAATTTTTTATAACTTGTCATCTTAATTTTTATATGGTTTTTACCACAGTAATGGAAACTTTAATTTGGGATTCATACCTTCCTAGTGTCTTTCATTTTTTTCCTTTGGCAATTTTTTTTTTTTTTTTTTTTTTGCTATAGGGCGCGTGCGCTCGCCAGAGAGACAGAGACACAGAAAGCGAGAAATCACCCCCCAGGGAGGATGGCCATGCCACACTCCCTTCTCCTCCATTCTCCTCTCAGGATCTTGGGCATGCATGCACATGCGCCCGGCATGAGTTTAAGCCACGGGGTCCGGGACTCAAACCACAATTGACTACTTGGGAGTCCAGCGACATAGCCATTATGCCAACTGCTGGTTCCTCTTCCTTTGGCAAATTTTGAAAGCATACTTAAATGTATAATTTATGTCTTACAGCCATCCAAAATGTACATTCTTACTTTCACTTGAAGCAAGAGGATGGCACTTGTTATAAGTGTGCCATTTTATATAGTGCAGGAATTTCTTTAGAAGATCTTAAAGTCCACTTTCATTCTGTTCAAACTATCATGTCAAAAGTATCAAATGCTTCTGATTTCAACCTATGCAATTCTTATTTAGAAATTATATTTCTCTGTATTAAATTTGACAAGTTTTATTTTGTGTGAGAAGTACCTTGGTTACACTTTATCGTGATGCCCAGTGGGTGCTCCTACATATTCATAAAGGTGATTTTCAGAACAGAAATGAGAATATCTCATACCTGTTGAAATCACAAAAAGAAGAATGTAACTTCTTGTCATATTTAAAATGGTTATCACACTTGAATTATATATAGAAATTTGGCACAGTAAATTAAGATAGTGAGTTGAACAGATTCAGTTTAATTTTTTTCCCAGATGGCACATGAAGGTGGGGGGAGAGAGAGAGAGAGAGCAAGAGAGAGAGAGAGAGAGAGAGAGAGAGACAGCCTTTCATAATTTGGGGTATGCCCATTCACTCACCTGACGTTTCTTAAGCTGCTGGGTCTTGGACTTGAACTGCCATGTTAACCTTAGGGGTTCCAGCTGCCTTAACCATTAGGCCATGGGCTTCCCCCAACTTAACTTTTTTTTCCTTTTATTGGGAAGGCTATATGGGCTTTCCCCTTTTCTAACCTGCTCTACTTGTCCATTATCAGATATCTCACCAGGAACATTTTTATTTCAGAGCCATTGTTTTCTATTTGTTGAGAATATGTCATGCTAGACTGAATCTATTTTTCTTTCCTTTCAAGAGAGTCATGGAGCTCCCTCCTGTGGCCATGAAGCAGTATTGCATTTCAACACACTTATGAAGGGAAACCCTTGTAAGCGTGGAGCTAATTCTGTCACACAGTCAACCCTATTTAGACTTTGATAGTCTCAGTTCTGTTCCTCAGAACATCAATGATTCATCATGTATTTCAGTACACAAATAAGGCACAGATATTATTTTTAATCATTCACTTCATAACTAGCTCTATTGGCATCACATTTACTGTATTTCTTTAAGTATTTTTGTTTGTTTGTTTTAGGGTGCTCGCAGTGGCTGGAGAGAGACAAGGAGTGGTAAAGTGAGAAATCTCCCATTGGAAAAGTGAGATGGGAATTGGGAAATCTCCCCCCTGGGGGGGGATGGACATGCCACAATCCCTTCTCCATTCTCTTTCTGGAATTTTGGCATGCATGTCTACACAGCTGACATGATTTTCAAGTTGCAGTGTCCAGAACTCAAACTGTGGCCAACCACGCGGGAATCCAGTGCTTTAAGCTCCATGTTACTTGTTGGCCCCATAATTAATGTACTTAAAAGTTCAACTAAGTTTGGAAAAATTCCAGAAATTTGGCTTTCAAGAATTTTTTGCAAGCCTCTGAAAGCTAAATCACTTTTGCCCGATAACGTCTAACATTTCTCATAGAAGACCCCGATGTTTTATGTTTCTTTGGTTTGATTACTTTGCCCAAAGCATCACTGAGGTGGACTTTGAACAACTTTTAAAACTCTTCTGACATAAAGAGCACTGGGGGAATCCTTATGGTCACAGTCTGTTCGTGTCCTTGCCTTTTTGAATATTATTTTCACAGTGCCAGATGCTTAACTTTATTATATTTCTGCTCTAAGGAATGCATGGGAAGAAAAAAAAGACATCTTTGTGAGAGCCAGTCCAGTCACGATGACTCAACTTGTCCATGGAACATCCTTCTGTATTTATTTTTTCAGAAAGTCAGTGTTTAAAAAATGTCCAATGAGTAACTGAGATAGTCTCTAAAATGTGAAATCAGTCCGGTGTACAAACCTGGAGTTGTATTTTCTGAACAGATTTACCTTTCTACTGTGCATGCGTCTGTTATTCATTCATGTGTGCATGTGTCAATGTGTATTTGCATGTGTGTTTTCAAGCTGCAAGGGTGTGATAAATTAGGAGTACAAAAGAATTTCAGAGCTATCAGAAAGATTTACAAACCACACCATTGGATAGTGTTTTTTAGAAAACTGTAGTACTATTATATTGTGTGTGTGTGTGTTATTTATACATGTGAATGTGTGTTTGTGTATGCTTGTCCAAGCTTTGAGAGTGCAATTTAATTACAGAAGGAAAGGGTTTCAGAACTTACAGAAGAATTTGCCAAAGGCTTTACTGGAGGTGTGTGTAGTCTTTAGGGAAATGTGTTACTTTTGTACTACTGTGCTTGTGTTCATTATTCATACATGAATGAATGTGAGCATGGGTTTCTCTTACTCTGTGTGTGTTCAAGTTGTAGGCTTCTGATTCATTTATAGCAGAAGAGGATTCTAGAGCTTACAGAAGGATTTGAGAAAGGCTACATTGCAGTTGTGTTTTCTAGAAAGATGGAGTACATTAAACTGTGTGTGTGTGTGAGTTATTTTTACATGCATTCATATGTGAATGTGTGTCTGTGTTTGTGTGTGCCTGTCCAAGCTCTGGGAGTGCAATGTATTTACAGCAGAAAGATTTCATGGCTTACAGAAGGACTTGCCAAAGGCTCCATTGAAGTTCTATTTTTTTAATGCAGATGTGATTTCTTTGTACTGTGCCTGTGTGTATTATTCATACATGTGTGCTTTTGTGACTGTTGGTGTGTATTTATCTGTGTGTGCCCAACCTTCAGGAGTGTAATTTATTAAAATGCAAAATAATTTTAGAACTTACAGAAGTATTTTCCATAGGCTCCACTGGAGTTGTATATTTAGGGAGATTTATTACCTTCCGACTGTGCATGTATCCATTATTCATACATCTTTACATATGTGAACATGGGTGTGTAGTAGTGTGTCCTAGTTGTAGGCTTGTGATTTGTTTACAGTAGAAAAGAATTGTAAAGCTTAGAGGAGGACTTGCAAATGGCTCCATTGCAATTGTGTTTTCTAGAGAGATGTAGTGCCTTTTTATTGTACATCTGTGTATTATTCATACATATGAGCACATGTGAGCATGTCTGTGTATTTGTATGTGTGTGTCCAATCTTCAGGCTTGAGATTTTAGAGTTCATAAAAGGATTTGCAAAAAGCTCCACTGGAGTTGTGTTTTCTAGAAAGATGTAGTGCTTTTATACTCCGTATGTGTATATTATTCACACCAGTGTGTATGTGAACGTGTGTGTGTGTTTATATATGCTTATCTAAGCTTTGAGAGTGCAAATTATTTACAGTAGAAAAGGGTTTCAGAGTTTACATGAGGATTTGCCAAAGGCAACATTGAAGTTCTTGTAATAAAGATGTAGTATCTTTGTCCTGTGTCTGTGCGGATTTTTAGATATCCGTGTGCTTTTATGAACATTGGTCATATTTGCTTGTGTGTGTCCAAGCTTCAGGTTTGCAATTTATTTAAAGTCTGAAATGATTTCAGGACTTACAAACTGATTTGCTAAAGTCACTACTGGAGTGGTATTCTTTAGGGAAATGTGTTACCTTTCTACTATGGTCATGTCCATTATTTCTACATGTGTGCATATGTGAGTGTGGATTTGTATTACTGTGTGTGTGTCCAAGTTGTAGGCTTATGATACGTTTACAATGGAAAAGAATTCTGGAGCTTACAGAATGATTTATGAAAAGCTCCCTTGCAGTTGTGTTTTGAGAAAGATGGAGTACATTAATACTGTGTATGTATTATTCATACATGTGTGCATATTTGAATGTATGTCTGTATTTGTGTGTGCCTGTCCAAGCTCTGTGAGTGCAATGTATTTACAGCAGAAAAAGGTTTCACAGTAGGATTTTCCAACTGCTTACAGAAGGACTTGCCAATGGCTCCATTGAAGCTTGTTGATTTTTTAAATGCAGATGTGGTTTCTTTGTACTGTGCCTGTGTGTATTATTCATACCTGTGTGCTTTTGTGAATGTCAGTGTGTACTTATATGTGTGTGTCCAATCTTCAGGAGTGCAATTTATTTTCTTTGCAAAATAATTTAGAGCTTACAAAAGGATTTGCCATAGTCTCCACTGGAGTTGTATTCTTTAGAAAGATGTGTTGCCTTTTTACTTTACATGTGTCCATTTTTCACTCCTATGTGTATATGTGAATGTGGGTGTGTTTTTTTTTTGTGTGCATGTCCATTGTTCATAAGTACAATTTCTTTTCAGTAAAAAAGGAGTTTTAATCTTTTAGAAACATTTGACAAATACTCCCCTGGAGTTATGTTTTCTAGAGAGATGTAGTAACTTTTTACAGTGTGTGTATTATTTATTCACGTGTACCTACGTGAACGTGGATGTGTATTTGTGTATGTGTGTCCATGCTGAGTTGTGTGATTCTTTTACAGTAGAAAAGAAATGTATATCTTACAGAAATATTTGCAAAGGGCTCCATTGGAGTTGTGTTTTCTAGAAAGATGTAGTATTTTTATACTGTATATGTGTGTATTATTCTTCCATGTGCACATATGTGTACATGAGTGTGTATTTCTGTGGGCTCTGCCCTCACTCATGTGCAGTCACTTACAGGATGGGGACCTGTGGGGATGAGAGCTAACTCTACTGGATCCCCAGCACAGTACAAGGTCCACTCATTAGCTCTTACCTTAATGGGCAGGGCAGCAACCGCTTGACCACAGGCAGGAAGCCCGTCCCATCTCATATCCTGTGTGCATGTAGGACAAGTGTGCCGAGTAGGAAGCCAGTCCTTGGGGGCAGTTCTAGCGCAGGCTTGGTATAAACCAAACCCCAAAAGCTGAATTTTAGCTGAACTGTCTGTCCAGATGTTCTTGCAGGGTACCAGTCTACACATGGGGAAGCAATAGAGCCTCTTGGGTTGGGGTGGGGAAGTCATGTCCAGACCTTCCAATCAGTTGCTTGAGCAACCCAACCCTAGGCTGCCCATGTGGAACCAATCACTTTTGGGGATGTTCACGTTCAACTGCAGGGAGAGCAGAGAAGGCCACAGGCATAAAGGTGACAGGGGAGGGCTACCCAGCAGTGACCTGTCTGTGTCAGAGGGTTTTAAAACCAAAGGCAAGGCTCCAGAGGAATTCATGCCAGCATCTCAGCCTTCCTTATGGCTAGGAGAAAGCTCAGCCCTGATATGTCAGAACAGGCAGCTTAGTCATGGATGCAGCCACTGTGCCGAGCAACTCAGCAGTTCTTTGAAAAGCCCACCAAGGAGGCTAGCTGCAGCGCACAGTATAGCACAACACTCCCATGCTAAAGCCACATGGGAAGGTCCCAGGTGTGTGTCCTGAGGTCTCCCTGTGTATACTAGGCATGCATATGTGACCATAACCCTGATGGGCTGACTATGCAGGGATGATGTGGCATGGAGACCCTGCTGGGTGTGCCTGTCTCTGTACCTCTTTCTCATAGAAGAAATAAACAAAAACCTTAAGAGTTACCATATGACCCAGCAATTCTGCTTTTAGGTATAAACCAAAAGAATTAAACATTTTCTAGAGCCAGCAGGTGATATGGTGGTTAAGGTGACTGGATACCATATGGCCAACTGCACAGTTTTTCTGACATCTGGCAGCTTGAAAAACATGCATGTGCATGTGCATGTGCATGCATGCCTGAAGTCCCAGGGAGAGTGGAGGAAAAGGGATTGCAGTGTGGCCATCCCCTGTGGGGGTTTCTTACTTTCCCTCTTTTGGTCTCTCTGTCAAGCACACACACCCTATGGCAAAAACCTAAACATAAGATACAAATATATATATATACATATATATTTTCCCACACAAAAACCTGAATGGTAATGACCATATCAGCATTATTGATAATAGCCCAAAATTGCAAACAACCCAATTGCCCATCAGCAGATGAATGGACAAATAAACTGCAGTGGATCCACATGATGGAGCATTATTCAGCCTTTACAGTAATCAGTATTTGGGACCAGCAAGTGGCATGGTAGTTAAGGCACTGGACTTCCACCTGGCCCACTGCAGTTCAGGTCTCAGACCTGGTGGTTTGAAAACTATGCTGAGTGTGTGTGCATGCATGCCCAAAGTCCCAGGAGGAGAATGGAGAAGTTGTTGCAGCATGGTCATCCTCCCTAGGGGGTGATTTTTTTTTTTGAGAGGTTTTTGCTATAGGGCGTGTGCACTTGCCAGACAGACAGAGAGAGACAGAGACACAGAAAGTGAGAAATCACCCCCCAGGGGGATGGCCATGCCACAATCCCTTCTCCTCCATTCTCCTCTTGGGATTTTGGGCATGCACACACACGCGCCTGCCATGAGTTTTAAGCCACTGGGTCCGGGACTCGAACCACGGTTGACTACATGGGAGTCCAGCAACATAGCCATTTTTCACTTTCCCTCTCACTGTCTCTCTACAGCAAGTGAATGCACCCTATTAGAAAAACCTAAAATAAAAAGTAATAGAGTTTTGATATGTGCCACAATATATATGGGTTTTGAAAACATTAGTCTGAGGAAAGATATTAAGGAGAAAAATAGAGAGGTAGGCATTTATGGGACACAGAAATGGATTATTATCTGTTGATGATAATAATAGTATAGTATAGTATCCTCAACTGGGTGGGTGTGAAGAGTATTCATGTTGGAAAATTCAATTTACAAGCTAAGTAATGTATAATGATTAAATGTATAAAATTTCAAAAAAAATTATGCTATGTTAAGAAGCCAGGTACAAAAGACCTCCTATTATACAGGACTCCATTTATATTAATATCCAGAAAAACACAAATCTGTAGAGACACAAAGTGAAACTGAGGTGGCCAGGGGTTGGAATAAGGGGGACTGAAAACTATGACATTTCTTTGGGGAATGATAGAAACATTCTGAAGTTAGACAGAGGTGATGGTACAACACAGTGAATATACTGAAAATCTCTAAAGTATCCATTTGAAATGATGAATTTTGGAATAAGTAGGTACACTACAGTGTTAAGGCACTGGACTCCCACATGGCCAACTATGGTTTGAGTCCCACACCTGGCAGCTTTAAACTAACACCAGGCATGTGTGTGTACATGCCAAAAATCATGAATAAGAGAATGGATTATGGTGTGGCCATCCCTTCTTGAGTGTTATTTCTCACTTTCTCTCCCTATCTCTGTCTCTCTAGCAAGTGCATGCACCCTTTAGCAAAAATCTCTAAAAAAGAAACAAAAAGACAAAGAAAGGGAACTATTGAACCAATAATCCCATCCACCCTGAGGCCTTAGGAAATGCTGTTCCACCTGCTTGCTTGTCTGTGTCTAAATCTGTGTGACAGGCTCTTTCTCATCCTTCAGACTTCTGTTAGGTGTCACCTTAAGAGCTGGGACATAGCCTTAATGTAAAATTGCTACTCACCACCCCCACCTCCATTTCTTTCTGTCCCTGTGCACTGTTCAGTTTATCTGTAGCACTGACCACATAATTATGGGTTCTTATTTGTAGTTTCTCTCCCTAACTAAAGTGTGATGCCACAATGCAGGGGCTTGTCCTCCTGCCCTGTCTGCCAGGTGGTGGGTGAGTGAATTGTGTGTGGGTCAGGTACATAACAATGTCCTACACTTCATGTGTTTCAACTTGTGAAGTATATTTTGGAAACTCCAGGTCACACAAGGTCCTACATTTGTCACACAAGGTCCTACATTTCATGTGTTTCAGCTTGTGAAGTATATTTTGGAAACACCAGGGTGCCCATTGATAATGTCCTTGGGGAAGTCAGAGGTGGGTTTAAGGTGAGTTGCCAACCACACCCCTGTGGTCAGTGCAGGTCACACTGTAGCTTGTGGTCTACCAGCTTCCTGTTGCACCCTGCTCACAGTAGACCAGCTTGGGCTTGGCAGGTAACTGTCTGATTTTATAATGAGAAATCAGCAAAATGGAGATGGGGAGACCAGCTGGATCCTCGAAGAATGGAGTGTACAATCAAGATGGGACTTTTTTTCTCTCTCAGGTGTCAGGGTGGGACCCTCCCAGCAGGTGTGAGAGTGCAACTCTGTGGCCTGCATAAACCCAGGTTCTGTAAGCACACAGTACTGGGCCTGGAGTCCCTGCCCTCATTGTTTTTTTCTTCTTGGAATCATATTTATTTATTTATTTTTATTGAGACAGAATCCAACTAACTTAAATTCACCTTTTGTTTTTAGAAAGAGATTTTTCCTATAGGGCATTTATGCTCACTGGAGACATAGAGACAAAAAGAGAGAAAGTGAAATATCATCCCCCCCAAGGTGATGGCCATGCCGCAATCCCTTCTCCTCTCTGAATTTTGGGCATGTGTGCACAAAACACCTGGCATTAGTTTCAATCTGCTGAGTCTGGTACTTGAACTGTGGTTGGTCATGTGGGAGTCCACAGTAAGTGCAGTGGGCTTTCTACACCCTGCTGCTGATGTGCAGGCTGGCATGGGACTGCTGCAACCAATGCAGTGCCGTACTCCCAACAGGAGTGAGTGCCTGCAATGTGCCAATGAAGAATATGCCCCTGACAGCAAATAGAACACATGGACAGACCTGAACCCAGTGCACAGCCTGATGCAGGCTGCCTGGACACCCAGACTGTGAGAAAACTGAAGTTGAGTCCTGAGGTGGGTGTCTGATAAGACCCTACAGGAATGGACAATTGGCAAACCTTCCAGGGAGGTTCCCAGCGTGCTGGGGGCCACAAGCAAAGCCAATGTGAGTGAGCTGCAGCCGTGGAGGGTAAGTGTGGCCTGGGAAGGCAGTACTCACTGGGCTGGGGACAACCCTCTTTCAGGATGCATCCCCCAGAGAACTGAACGCTGAGCAGGGACTACAGGCAGCACTGCTGAACAGGAGTGGAGAGGAAGGAGGAGTTTAGGCAGGAAAGACAGAATGTTTACTTAGGATGCTAGACTACTTATAGACCCTTCTTGGTATCCACTCCCACCCTACCACAAGGCTCTTGTGATGGCTCCTATGGTCTCTTTCACCCTAACTCACCTCTGTACAACATGTGGAGAGGTGATATATGTCTGCCAAGTTAATGAGTTGGCTTCAGGGAACCCATCTGCATTGCATGGAAGACTTGTTTGTGGCTGTCTTCACTGGGTTTTGAAAAATGCTTCAGTGGATCCACAACTATTTAAATCTATCTACCTACCAAAAAGGTGGAGTCTGGGGCTGGAGAGACTGGAAGTGGGGTGGGGGTCAGAGATGACCCTCCCTCAGAGTCCCTTGCTGGCCAGAGGCTTCTAGTGGGAGTTGCTGCCTGCGGCCTGGAAGGACTGTCTGTGAAGAGAGGCAGGACTAGGAATTACCAATGAAAAGGTGGGCTCCAAGGGAAAAAAAATGCCACAGAGAATTTCTATCTATGTACCAAGAAGGTGGAGTCTGGGGCTGGAGAGACTGGAAGTGGGGTGGGAGACAGAGATGTCCCTCCCTCAGAGTCCCTTGCTGGCAAGAGGCTTCTAGTGGGAGCTGCTGCCTGTGGCCTGGAAGGACTGTCTGTGAAGAGAGGCAGGACTAGGAATTAGCAATAAAAAGGTGGGCTCCAAGGGAAAAAAAAAAGCCACAGAGAATTTCTGTCTACCTACCAAGGAAGTGGAGTCTGGGGCTGGAGAGACTGGAAGTGGGGTGGGGGTCAGAGATGACTGTCCCTCAGAGTCTCTTGCTGGCCATAGGCTTCTAGTGGGAGCTGCTGCCTGCGGCCTGGAAGGACTGTCTGTGAAGAGAGGCAGGACTAGGAATCATCAATAAAAAGGTGGGCTCCAAAGGAAAAAAAAAATCCACAGAGAATTTCTATCTACCTAACAAGGAGGTGGAGTCTGGGGCTGGAGAGACTGGAAGTGGGATGGGGATCAGAGATGACCCTCCCTCAGAGTTCCATGCTGGCCAGAGGCTTCAAGTGGGAGCTGCTGCTGCAGCATGGAAGGACTGTCTGTGAAGAGAGGCAGGACTAGGAATTAGCAATAAAAAGGTGGGCTCCAAGGGAAAAAAAAAAAAAGCCACAGAGAATTCCTATCTACCTACCAAGGAGGTGGAGTCTGGTGCTGGAGAGACTGGAAGTGGGGTATGGGTCAGAGATGACCCTCCCTCAGAGTCCCTTGCTGGACAGAGGCTTCTAGTGGGAGATGCTGCCTGCGGCCTGGAAGGACTGTCTGTGAAGAGAGGCAGGACTAGGAATCAGCAATAAAAAGACGAGCTCCAAGGGAAAAAATAAAAAAAGCCTCAGAGAATTTCTATCTACATACCAAGAGGTGGCGTCTGGTGCTGGAGAGACTGGAAGTGGGGTGAGGGTCAGAGATGACCCTCCCCCAAAGTCTCTTGCTGGCCAGAGGCTTCTAGTATGGGCTGCTGCCTGCGGCCTGGAAGGACTGTCTGTGAAGAGAGGCAGGACTAGGAATTAGCAATAAAAAGGTGGGCTCCAAGGGAAAAAAAAAAGCCACAGAGAATTTCTATCTACCTACCAATGAGGTGGAGTCTGGGGCTAGAGAGAGTGGAAGTGGGGTGGGGGTCAGAGATGACCCTCCCTTAGAGTCCCTGGCTGGCCAGAGGCTTCTAGTGGGGGCTGCTGCCTGCAGCCGGGAAGGACTGTCTGTGAAGAGAGGCAGGATGCGGAATTAGCAATAAAAAGGTGGGATCAAAGGAAAAAAAAAAAAAAAAAAACAGAAAATTTCTATCTACCTACCAAGGAGGTGGAGTCTGGGGCAGGAGACACTGAAAGTGGGGTGGAGGTCAGGGATGACCCTCCCTCAGAGTCCCTTGGTGGGCAGAGGCTTCTAGTGGGAGCTGCTGCCTGCGGCCTGGAAGGACTGTCTGTGAAGAGAGGCAGGACTAGGACTTACCAATAAAAAGGTGGGCTCCAAGGGAAAAAATAAAAGCCACAGAGAATTTCTATCTACCCATCAAGGAGGTGGAGTATGGGGCTGGAGAGACTGGAAGTGGTGGGGGGGGGGGTCAGAGATGACCCTCCCTTCAAGTCCCTTGCTGGCCAGAGGCCTCTAGTGGGAGCTGCTGCCTGGGGCCTGGAACGACTGTCTGTGAAGAGAGGCAGGACTAGGAATTAGCTGGGCTCCAAGAGAAAAAAAAAAAAAAAAAAAAGAGCCACAGAGAATTTCAATCTACCTACCAAGGAGGTAGAGTCTGGGGCTCGAGAGACTGCAAGTAGGGTGGGGGTCAGAGATGACCCTCCCTCAGAGTCCTTTGCTGGCCAGAGGTTTCTAGTTGGAGCTGCTACCTGCGGCCTGGAAGGACTGTCTGTGAAGAGAGGCAGGACTAGGAATTAGCAATAAAAAGGTGGGCTCCAAGAAAAAAGAAAAAAAGCCCCAGTGAATATCTATCTACCTACCAAGGAGGTGGAGTCTGGGGCTGGAGAGACTGGAAGTGTGGTGGGGGTCAAAGATGACCCTCCCTTAGAGTCCCTTACTGGCCAGAGGCCTCTAGTTGGATCTGCTGCCTGTGGTCTGGAAGGATTGTCAAGGAGGTGGAGTCTGGGGCTGGAAAGACTGGAAGTGTGGTGGGGGTCAGAGATGACCCTCCCTCAGAGTCCCTTGCTGACCAGAGGCTTCTAGTTGGAGCTGCTGCCTGCGGCCTGGAAGGACTGTCAAGGAAGTGGAGTCTGGGGCTGCAGAGACTGGAAGTGGGGTGGGGGTCAGAGATGATCCTCCCTCAGAGTCCCTTGCTGGCCAGAGGCTTCTAGTTGGAGCTGCTGCCTGCGGCCTGGAAGGACTGTTTGTGAAGAGTATTTTACTGTATTAAGAAGTTTATATTCACACACAGCAGAAGATCTCTTTGAGATTTGGATGAGATGGATCTAAGTAAAATTTGACAATTAGTTTTAGAAGACAGCAATGGAATAGACATTTTTTAAAATTTATTTTTGGCAAAAATGAGACTTTAAATCAGTTTTCAGTGGAGTTTATAACACTTATAAAGGATTGATAACAAATGGGCCTGTGGGACCAGCAGATGTTGTAGTGCTTATGTTTCTGGACTCTCATGTAGTTGACCACAATTTAAATCCTGGACTGGGTGGCTTAAGACTCATGCTGTTGTGTGTGCATGCCTTCCCAAGATCTCAAGAGGAAGAATATAGGAGAAGGGATTGCAGCTTGGCTGTCTCCCTTGTAGGGTGATTTCTTGCCTTTTATCTGTCTCTCTGGTGAGGACTTGTGCCCATAAGGAAAAATATCTCTCAAAAACAAACAAAAAACAAATAAACTTCTGATTGGTATGAGGCATTATCTTGTCACATCATACTTGTGTGTGTGTGTGTGTGTGTGTGTCCTCAGTGCATAATATCTACACACAGGACTAGTTATATAGCACAGGTTATCTGAAGATGCTCAATCCGAGTAAGGCTGTTTAATAGAATGAAATCTATTAATATATATTATATATTCTATAAGAAAACAGATTGAGGGGCCTGTGGTGGTTAAGGGTGTTGGACTCCCACATGGCCTACTGCAGTTTGAGTCCCAGACCTGGTGACTTGCTTTGTCACTTTCCTCCTCTCTTTCTCTCTGTTCAAATTAAATAAATGAATAAAATGAAAGTAATTCTTAATAAAGAAAACAGGTAGATTTTTTTTTGTAAGAGAGAAGGATTTTTGCTACGGTACACAAGTGCTCACCAGAGAGAGAGGGAAAAGCAGAAAAACAGAAAGCAAGAAAGCACACCCTGGGAGGGTGACCAGGATACAATCCCTTCTCCTCCATTCTCCTATTTGCATTTAGGCACACACATACATTCTGGGCTCACACCCAGTATGAGTTTCAAGATCTGGGACTCAAACCACACTCGACCACATGGGAGTCCAGTAATGTAACCATTACACCATCTGCTGGTCCCAAAAGGTTAAAATTTTAACCTGGAAAGTAGATGACAATTCTGTCAAACACTAGAGTTACAGCACCCACTTTAGTGCACAGTTCCACCCCTTCCACCTTCATGCATGATATGTTAACAGTACTTAAAGGTAAATGAGACACTTCTGACAACCACATTGCTATGAACATAGTGCACACATTTTCTTGTCCTAAACATGTAACTTGTATCTTACTTTTATTTTTTAAAGCTGAAAAAATTGATACTGTTGGTAAACTGCACTTGTTCATAACCTGTGCCACAGGAAGAATGGCAAAGTTATTTATTCAATTATCTTTTTATTTTTTTGGGAGGTTTTTGCTATAGGGCGCGTGCACTCGCCAGACAGACAGAGAGAGACATAGAGACAGAAAGAGAGAAATCACCCCCCAGGGGGGATGGCCACGCCACAATCCCTTCTTCTCCATTCTCCTCTCGGGATCTTGGGCACGCACGCACACGCGCCCGGCGTGAGTTTTAAGCCACCGGGTCCGGGACGCGAACCGCGGTCGACTACGTGGGAGTCCAGTGATATAGCCATTATGCTAACTGCTGGTTCCCTCAATTATCTTTTTATAATTATGACAGAAATGTTCAAGAGATACAGAAGACTTGGGATGGCATAGGCCCAGTCATAAGCCTTCAGGTAACTTCAGACATGTTAGCTGCTGAACATCAAAAAAGTCTAAGGAAACATTCTAGAAACTCAAAGTGCATTTCAGGCTAATTATAAATGCTCCCATAAATAAAATTTTAATTAGGACTCAAAAACATTTTATTCATAGCAATTCTTGTCATATTGTATAGGAATGGTAATTGAAATAAAGGAAGGTATGCATAATGTGTACTTATATTACAATTACACACACACACACACACACATATATATATATATAATGCCATTTTTCCATTTCCAATGAAAACACCATAAAAAGCAAGCAAGGTGTCTCAAAAACACTGAAAAATTAAAAATTAAAAATCCCCATTCAGCCCTTCACATTCCAAAATAAAATAATAGCAGTACAAAAGTCCACTATATATACTGTCATTATTTATGGCCTGGCCCTCCATGTTATATTACAACAGTACAATTTCTATTTTAATATGCTGTACCCAAAACTGTCACGGAAATATTAATAACTACCTTCAAAACGTGAATAGCTGATTTTCATTTTTTTAAGAGAGATTTTTCTTTAGGGTGTGTGTATGGGAGTATTAGCCTGTTATGCCTGGTAGTATGTGGCTGAAGAAAAAGGAGGAGAGATGGCAGAGGCTGGTGGTCGTGGGGCTTTTTCTGGAGGATGGAAATGGCTCTGAACTTTGTGGTAGCTGATGCCCCTCCCTCTGCTGCCACTTGTGTCTGGACTGCAATAAAGTAATGGCTGCTGTGATGGCTCCCGGATGGTTCAATGACTGGGGCTGCTTTTTAGCAGCCAGAAGCCTGCCAAAGGTGGCAGGAGAATGGGGAGAAGAATCATCCTCAGAAAGGCCATCCCATCTATTGTCCTCCTGAACTTGAGCCAGGCAGGGTGCAGCAGTAGCAGATGGGAGATTCAAAACTGGACATGTCCCCATTGCTGCAGTGTTGGAGGACCAGCTCTCTGAGGGTCTCAGCCCTGGAAATACTGACTCCCTCCTTGGAGCTGTCCGTTGACATATGTTCTTCTCCTCAGTCTCTTCCTGCCCCCAATCCAGGTGTGGGCAGTGCCACCACTGTGCATAGACCGACTTTCAAGTCAGCTGCTCTACCCAAGCATGCCACTTATGCTAGACACAACGGCTTTCCTCAAGCCACCGTGTCTGCCTGAGCACACAACTTCCACCAGAAACAACAAGCAGTGTGCGGCACCTGCCGCCTCCACTGCCAGACCCCCCCACCCCCCATCCCCCCCCCACCCCCCATCCCCCCCACCCCCCCCCACCCCCCGCCACCCCCCCACCCCCCCGCCACCGCCACCCGCCACTGCGGCGTGCAGCGTGCCTTCCCCTCAAAACCACTTCCGCCCAAACATGTAACTTCATTGCCTTGGACCAAATCCTCCGCTTCCGCCCTAACTTGCTGCCCTCCTTTGCGCATGACACTCCTGTCCTAAAAAACCACTTCCGCTGGAACCGCTGCTTCTGCTTGAGCAGTCTCTTCCACGTTCACTTGGAGGAACGTGGAGCAGCTAAGTCAACATTCAGCTAAGGAGCCGGGTCAAGGTTTATTTATTTATTTTTATTTATTTACAGCTCAAGGTTTAAAGCAAAGACGAAGAGGAGGCAAGAAACTCACCACTCCCACCAACTCCAGTGAGCGGGCTCTCCAACAGCACCTCCCCCACTTCGCTGCTTCTCACAAGGTCAGAGAGCATCTCTGGGCAGGGGCTGCCGATGCGTCTCACCTGAGCCGGGTCTCACCTTATAACAGCTGAATTCACTAGCTCCCAGCGTGCCTGCAGCTTCTGAGAGGAGAGAACTGAGAGCCCTTGCATCCAGATGCCGAAGTGTGTATTCCTGGTAATATTTTATTTTTCTTCTAGAGAGATTTTTGCTATAGAGCATCTGTGCTGATGTAATTATTATGTAATCCACTGGTCCCCTCTTAGTACTTTGAGTAGGCATGCCCAGTGTGTTTTAAGCAGTGTGGTACAGGACTAGAATCAAAGCCAAATACTTGGAAGTCCAGCGATGGAACCTATAAGCCATATGCTGTTCCCAAGGTTAACTGTTTTTATTGCATGATGCTTACAGCCATTTAAGATGAAATTTGTACAGGAAGTAAAACATTAGAATATGTAAGAACGAACAGTGGTTTCTTTTTTGTAAGTCAGATATATTTACTGAAATTACATTTTCTTCTGTTAAAGAGAGAAAATATGAAGGCACATTAATTTCCATTTCATTGGTTAAAATAACATGACTATTTTTAAGGCTTTGATGATAGTAGTTGAAACTTTAATCTGTTGATTTCTAACTTTCCAATTTCTATTAATTTATTTCTAAATTTTGAAAGTATGTTCATGTTATGTTAATGTCTTACATCTATCACGAAGTTTCTTTATTTAATGGAAATAAGGGGGACTGGGCCTTCTATTACCAATAAGTGTGCTTCTTTTTATAGTGCCAGGATTTTGGGTGAGTCTTTAAATGTCTACTTATGATTTTTTCAAAATAATATTTTAAAAATACCAAATGCATTGATTTCAGCATTGTATAATTCTTTTTAAAAAATTATTTTGTTTAACTTTATCTATTTATTTAGTTTGACAAAATAGGGATAGAGCAAGAGTCGAGGGCAGGGAGTGGGAAAGAAGCCACCTTTCTGGAACTCAAAGTGCAGTTGGCCATGTGGGAGTCCAGCATCCTTAACTACCACACCACCTGCCGGCCCCGTATAACTTTTTTTAATTTTCTTTTTATTGTCATAGGATGCTTACACTCACCAAAGAGAAGGAGAGAGAGAGAGAATGAGAGGGAGGGAGGAAAAAATGAGAATCACCTCCAGGGGTATGGCCACACCATAATCTCATGTCCTCCATTCTCATCTTGAGATTTTGACCACATACACACATGTGCCTGGCATGATTTTTGACCCACCAGGACCAGGGCTCGAACCATGGTCAGCCATTTCAGAGTCCAGTGTCTTAACTTCGGTACCACCTGCTTGTTCCCAGCATTGTATAATTCTTATTTTGGGACAATATACATGTATATTATGTTTTGCAAGTCTTTTGTTTTGTAAGTGTCCTGGTTGCATTTTATCCTTGTCTCCCTTTATGTTCATAAGGTGGGTTTTAGGACAGAGGTGCTTGTTGTTTTACAAAGAATGTATGTAACATTTTTATCATATATAAAATGGTTATTAAGTTTGAATCGCTAGATGCAGAAGTTCGCCATAAATTATGATTGAGATGAATATATTATAGATTCAGTTTAATTAAAGGTTTTTTTCAGAGCTTGGTGGCGCTTTTGAGAAAGAGAGAGGGAGAGAGAGGGAATGTGGGAAAACACAGGTGTTGTGTGTCTCTCAATCTGCTGGGTCCACTACTCAAACCATGTATTTGGCAATATTGGATCCAGCCATTTTAACAACAAGGCTATAGCCTGGCCCCAGATTCAGTGTAATCTTTTGGGGGCAGGGACATAGGCTCTTTTTCTTTTCTACAACTGCCATAGTTGTTCATGAGTAGACGTATGTTTAGAAGCCTTTTTATGCCAGTGCCCTATGTTTTGTATTTAATAGTTTCCCAAGCTAAACTATTTCTATTTTCAAGTGATTTGATACATTTATTCATGAAGAGCTATGTCTGTAATACAATCAAGTATATTTGGTTCCTGGTATTCTCAATGATATTTTAGATCTAATATGGTTTTCTGGGTGAATAAATAACTCAGCTTGTTTTATTACACAAATAAAGCACAGATCCCTTGTATTATTAGCTTTGAGACCAGCTTCATTAACATAATTAATGTACTTACAAATTCAACTTAATTTGGAAACATTGTAGAGTTTAGGTGCCCAATAATCTTTAAAAATATTCTAAAAGTTATTTTTTAAAGGTTTTTTCCATAAGGCATGTGCCCTTGTGGATAGATAGAAAGACAGTGAGAGCAAAAGTGAGAAATCACCCTCCAGGGTGGAGGCAATGCTGCAATCACTTCTCTTAAATTTTTGGAAACACGCACACGTACCCAGTGTGAGTTTCTAGTCAAAAGGTCTAGGACTCCAAACATGGTTGGGAATCCAGCACCTTAGCCTCTATACCACCTTCTAGACTTGAAAGTTAAATTATTTTTTTTCTACAAAGCATAGGAATATCTAAAATCATTCCTAGAAGATTCTGACATTTTTGTTTCTTTATCACTTTTTGTCAAGCTTTACTGTGGTAATCATCCTTGTCACAGATTCTGTTCACATTCTTGTTTTCTTTTAATATTTTTTCTTCCTTTTTAAAAATAATTATTTCTTTATTAGCTTTATTTTTCAGTTTTGACCAGAGAGCTCCTAGTTTTCTCTCATTTTAAATCTTAGTATGTGTCAGATGTCTTATTAACATCTGATATAATTTGTGACAGGTAATGATTCAGGACCAATGTGTTGTTATTAACTAAAGTCTGTATTTCACTTGGTTTACCTTAGTGGTACCTTTTCCTGTTCAAGGATCCCACATGACATCTAGTTATCATGTCTCCTTAGATTCTTCTTGGCTGTGACAGTGTCTTAGAAATTTCTGTTTCTCATGACATTGACAGAGTTGAGCATAGCCTGTCAACTGTTTTAAATGATGTGTCTTATGGGACCAGCATATGGTGTAATGGTTACATCGCTAGACTCCCATGTAGTCGACCATGGTTTGAGTCCTGGACTCCGTGACTTAAAACTCATGCCGGGCATGTGTGTATGCATGCCCAAGATCCTGAGAGGAGAATGGAGGGGAAGGGATTGTAGTGTTTTGTCCCGGCCCACGGGACAGTCAAACAGGTTCCCTGGGTGAGGGAGTGAGAGATCGGACAAACACACAGACACACAGAGTGGAGACAAGACGAGGTGCTGATCAAGTCTCGTTTATTAAGGAAGAACAGCGAGCTTATATACAGGCTGGTGGGCATTGATTGATTGCCCAAAATGCAAATGAGATAGAAAAGCATGAACCAATCATTGATGTGGGTGGATCTCTCCCGTTGCCTAGAAACCCAACCATTTCCAGGGAAAACGGTTGGTCACATGATTTCTGAGAAACGGTTTGCTCAGTGAGGAAGTGAAGCCTAATGGTTTCCAAGATGGTGGATAGCTCAAGTTGGCTGATAGCTCAAGATGGCTTCCATATGCAGTGCCCTCCACAGTGTATCTATCCCCCCTGTAGGGGGGGTGATTTCTTACTTTCTGTCTTGCTGTTTCTCTGGTGAGCACATGTTCCCACTAGCAAAAATCTCTCTTAGAAAATACTGTTCTGGGGCCAGTGGATATGGTGATTAATGGTGCTGTACTCCCATATGGCTGGCCATGGTTCAAATCCCAGACCTGGTGGCTTACTTTCTCACTTTGTAGAATCGATAATTATTCCTCTCATGGCAAAGAACCTTATACAACTGTGCCTCCTCTGTTGAGGCACAGTTTATTTGCCCCTTGCATAGATTCCACTCATTTGCAAAATCACTCAGCCCACATCATTTACCCACTTGTAGGATTTTGCCTATACGTGTACCCATGTGTTTTTCAAGCCCTCTGTGACTTGAATCACACAATAGTCTATGTTATCCACTTTAACCATTATGCCATTGAATTGCTTGAGCATGTAGGTATTTTTAGGCTTTCTGTCCTGTAACTTTTCATAATAAAATGCAGATGGTCCTTTTAATTTTTTATTGAAGATAAAAAGCCAAGTTAATAACCTACAACTGGATTTTCACATAGAACGTGTAGGTATTGGTGAATTCCTCTCTGCTTTGGAATATCCAGAATATCTTGAGATTCCTAGGACTACCATGAAGTGACATTCTTTGCTGTCATGTAAGGTTGGAAACCCTGTACAGCAGGTATAATGCTCTTTTTTGGTTTTGCTTTGTTTTGTTTTGTCATAGGGCTTTGTAAGTTGTAGCTCCATCAAGTCACCTTTACTTTTTTGAATTGTCTGATAATATGTGGTCAGTTATGACCAATTATGACATGATAATCAAAGCCTTGTATATATGACTAATGTTTCCAGTTACATCCTGTTAAAAGGTAAACTGGTGCATTTGCAAATGACAAATTACCATGAGAATCAGGATATTGAAGAGGTTTTCAATTTTGGAGGGATCAGGACAAGAATAAGGTAAGTGTTTTGTTTCCATTTACAAAAGAAAATCTATTAAATAGTTACCAGTTTTAGTTAGAAGAGAGAAGAGAAAGGAGTTTCCTAATTCTAGTACATAGAATGTTAAGGAACCAGCAATTTTTCTTTTTATAAAAAGAAGTATTTGATTTTATTTATCATTATTCTTCAATTTGACGTGAGAGAGAGAGAGAGAGAGAGAGAGAGGAAGCCATGAGGTCTGGGATTTGAACCATGGCCAGCCATATGGGAGTCCAGCACCATTAATCAGCTTTGGGTTCAGCTGAGGACCTGGGGTGAGCCAGGATGCATATCCTAGTCAAGACCAGCATCCTACTGTGTCTCTGTTGGTGGCATTTGTCAGGTCAATGTGTTCTGGCAGGAACTGCAAGGCTTTTGGTCCTGAGGAGGAGCTGGGGATAGCCGTGGTGCATGCCCCAGTCAAAGTCACCATGACACCAGGTCTGTTGCTGACAGAGGTTGGACTGAAGTAGGATGGCATAATTTGGAATGCTTTGGGTCATGAGGCAGAACAAGGGGAAGCTAGAGTACACATGCCTGTCAAGACCAGTGCCACTCTCCAGCTGCATAGGTTCTTAGAAAGGAGTGTCTTTATCCCAAAAACGTGATGTAAGTGAATAAGGAAACTTTCAATCAACATATTGTAATTCAATCATCACTTATGAATCCGTTCGGTTCCATGTAATCATCATTGTTGTCTGACTTTAATTAGCAGTGTTATGAATATATGGTTTTGTCATCTCTAGTCCTAGAGAACTTCTTTTAGTCCAGTAATGCAACTTCCCAGTTATTTCCATAATGACCTCAGATACCACACTCAGGACAACCATTATAGTGCATCCTTAGGTCTTAAGAGTCCATATGATTACAGAGAAGTCACCAAATATTAACCCTAAAGTTGATGGATTCCAGAAGACATCCAGGAGGGTGTTTTAAGTTCTGTTAGTGTGATTTTATCTTCTACCACC
Organism: Tupaia tana; assembly: GCA_026018925.1. Classification (NCBI taxonomy): domain Eukaryota; kingdom Metazoa; phylum Chordata; class Mammalia; order Scandentia; family Tupaiidae; genus Tupaia; species Tupaia tana. Next base: position 4,036,881 of record JAKSZU010000015.1, read on the forward strand.
TCCTGTGGCAAGCAGGCAGAGGTCAGTCTCAGCTAATCACACATCTTGTCCTGTAGTACCCATGATAACCACCAGGGGGAGCTTTGTATCAGCTAACCAGAGAGGTTTGTCTTCCTATCTCTAATGAATGTCATGTGGGTGGACCCCTTTCTCAGGTATGAAATTTTGTGTTTATAATTCTTCCCAGTAGGTACCTCAGTGACCACAGGAGATTCTCACTGTGCACTAGAGAGCACTGCTGGGTATTGGATGCTGAACATCTGCATAGTGATATCCGGTACTCAGCCACAGCCTGAAGGCTACCAGAGACGGTAGGTAAGGATTGTGTTTGGGTTTTGGTTTAGGGTTGGGGTAGGGTTAGGATTACAGTTAGGATTTAAGAGTTAGGTGTTGGGGTTTGATGTTTGGAATTATGGTTTGGGGTTGGCATTAGAGATTTCAAGTAAGATTTTAGGATTAGGTGATTAGAGGGTCAGGATGGAAGGCTCTGGGTTTACAGGCAGACCTGTGGGGAGCTGTGATGCACAACACAGTGCAAACACCCTAGCTATGTAGGCAGTGGAGGCCAGTTCCATCATCCTGGCATGGGCCAGAAGGCTCTAGGTCTCAAGTCATACCTGGTGGGAACTGAGGTGCACAACACAGTGAAGTCTGATAGGACTCACTGCCCCTGTTGCTGGCAGTGTTCAGGTAATAGCAACCTGGTTTGAGGTGGAAAGACCTGGGTGATTAGGCATACCTGGGTGTCGCTGGGTGGCACACTCTAGTCAAGGGCATTGTAATACCCTGACTCTTTCTGCATCAGAGGTCTGATTGAAGCAGCCTGATGTGAACTGGAAGGCTTTGGATCCTGAGGCAGACCTGAGGTGAGTTATTGTATATGCCCAGATCAAGGCCACCACATTCTAGCTCTTTTGGGGACAGAGGTAGGGTTAAAGAAGCTTGACCTGGAATGGATGGCTCTGGGTTTTGAGGCATACCTTGAGAGAAGTGCAGCGCAAATCCTCTTCAACGCCAGTACAACACCCCAGCTCTTTTTGTAGCTGACGTTGAGGTAAAGCACCAATTATGAGCTGGAAGATTCTGGGTCCTAAGGTGGACCTAAAGAAACAGGTGTGGGCCCTAGTCATGGCCAGCATGACACCTTTGCTTGGTATGTGGTGGAAATCAGGGTGAAACAACCCACTGTGTGCTGAAAGACCTCATTTGTAGAGGTATACCTGGGGGTAGCTGCTGTGTGCAGTGCATGCTTTAGTCAAGGCTAGCTCTGTAGTCTGTTTTTATTGGCAGCAGGGCCAGAGTGATAAGGATGAGAAAGGAATGCCTTATCTCTAAAAACACAATGTTACTGAATAAGTCTTCACTCGAAAATTCCTAAGTATATAATCAGTCATTAATTCATTCAGTCTTGTGTCTTTTTAGCAGTGTCTTGATTCCATATTCTTCTCATCTAGAGTCCTGTAGACCTTTCTTTTGTCCAGTGACGTGGCTTTGCAGATATGTCCATAATGAGCTCAGACAACATACACAGATCACCCATTGTATTTTTTCCGTAGGTTGCAAGTATTGATCTGGCTATAGACAGCTCACCAAATCTGGACTCTGAAGTCAATTAATCACACAAGATGTCTGGGAAAGGTTTTATATAGTTGTGAACATGATCGTTATGCACCCCCCCCCCCCATGGTCATCAGGGGGAGCAATTATGAGAATTGCTTGACCTTTTTTTTTTTTTTTTTTTTTTTTTTTTTTTTTTTTTTTTTGGAGAGGTTTTTTTTGCTATAGGGCGCGTGCGCTCGCCAGACAGACAGAGAGAGACAGAGAGACAGAAAGCGAGAAATCACCCCCCAGGGGGGATGGTCACGCCGCAATCCCTTCTCCTCCATTCTCCTCTCGGGATCCTGGGCACGCACGCACACGCGCCCGGCGTGAGCTGTAAGCCACCGGGTCCGAGACGCGAACCGCGGTCGACCACGTGGGAGTCCAGCGACATAGCCATTACGCTAACTGCTGGTTCCCAGACCTTTTTAGCAGTGTCTTGATTCCATATTCTTCTCATCTAGAGTTCTGGAGACCCTTAATTTGTCCTGTGATGTGTCTTCACAGATATTTTCATAATGAGCTCACACAACACATCCAGAACAGTCATTGTAGTCTTTCCATAGGTTTTAAGTATTGCTCTGGTTATAGACAGCTCACCAAATCTGGACTCTGAGGTCAATTAATTGCACAGGATGCCTGGAAGGGGTTTTATTTGGTTGTTAACCTGATCGTTATGCACCACCCCTTATGGTGATCAGGGGGAGCTAGGCCACATCTAACCAATCATGTTGTCCTGCATTGGTCCTAAGAGCCAGCATGGAGATCTCTGGCTCAGCTAACTAGAGAGCATTTCCTGCCCTGCCCCTGAAGACAGCAGTGTGGTTTGACCCCCGTACAACTTGTGAAAACCCACATTGGTATTCCTCCCAGCAGGCACCTCAGTAAATGCAAGAGCTTCTCCTCAGTGCCCACCAGAGAGTAAGGCTGGGTGTTGGGAGACTGGCCACATCCCCAGTGATTACCTATCTGTCCCAATATAGTGCTGATATGAAGCCTGTTAGATGTGGTAGGTAAAGTTTGGGATTGTGTTATGAAGTTATGGTTCTTTTAAGTGGTACGCTGAGGTTTGGTGATGGGATTTAGAGTTAAGGTTTTGGTTTTAATGTTTAGAGTTTAGAGGGTAAGTCTGGTAGGTTCCAGGTCCTGAGGTGAACCTAGGGGGAGTTAAAGTATATGCCTTTAGTGAAAGGCTGGCTAGACACCAGTGGTACTCCATCATGGTGGAGGTTGTGATGAAGTGATCTAGCATGGGCTAGAAGGATCTGTGTCATGAGTCAGACTGGGGGGAGAGTGGTTGTGGCACCTCAGTTTATTCAGTGGCTGAGTTTCAGTTGAAGTTGACTGGTGTGGGCTTTAAGTCTCTGGGTCTGCAGACACATCTGGGGAAAGCTGCAGTGCACAACCTAATCAAGGCTGGCATGATGCCCTGACTCTATCAATTGCATTGGTCAGGGCAAGGCAACCTGGCAGTGGCTGGAAGACTTCAGGTCTCATGGAGGACCTGGTGAAATCCAGAGTGCATGCCTCAGTTAAAACTGGCAGGACATCCCAGCTGCATTGTTGGACTTGGTTGAGTCAAGGCATCCCTGCAGTTGCTGGAAGGCTCCAGGTTGAGGAGGATTTGGGGTAACAGGATATGGTCAAGGCTGATGTGACAGCCCTGTTTAGTTCACAGCATTGGCTGGGGCAAGGTGGTCCAGTGGTGACTGAAGGGCTCTGAGTCACAAGGAGTACCAGGAGAAGCTGGACAAGACCAGCATGTCACCTTGGCTTTGTCAGGGGCTTTGGACAGGGTAAGTGACCTGTTCGTGGCTGGAAGCTTCAAGGTCCTGAGAAGGTCTTGGGGGACCTGGGGCACATGCCTCCATCCAGGCTGGCATGACAGCCTGGCTCCATCAGTAGCATTTAGGGTGAAGTGGACTGATGGTGGCTAGAAGGCTCCAGGTCCAAGGAAGGACCTGTGGGGAGCCAAGGGGTATGCTTTTGTCAAGATCAGTGTGACACTCCAGTTTCATCAGTTGCATTGGTTGGGGTGATGCAGCCTGATAGTGGCTGGAAGGCTTTGGGTCCTAGGAAGGACCTTGTAGGTTGTGGTGGGGGTGGTACCTGGTCAAGACTGTCAGAACATCCTGGTTCTGTCAGCAGCATTGGTTGGAACAAGGTGGCCCGGTGGTGATGGGAAGGGTGAACTGGGATTCATGCCTAGATCAAGACTAGCATGACACTCTACCTCTGCTGGCATTGTTATTAAGGGCAAGGTTGCCCAGTAGTGTCTGGAAACCTCTGGGTCCCGAAGAGGACCTGGGAGTGTGGGTCGAGGTGTGTATCACAGTCTATGCTGGGCTTACACGAAAACTTTTTTGACAGTGTTGTTTATGGTGAAGTAGCCCAGCTGGAAGGTTTTGGGTCCTGGGAAGGACCTGGCAGGAGCCAGGGTGCATGCTTTGTCAAGGCCATCATGACACCCTAGCTCTGTCAGTGTCACAGGTCGGGGTAAAGAGGTGTGAAGTGGAATGATCTAGTTTCCAAGGTGGGCTGAGAGATAGATTGGTCATGTACCCCTGTCAAGGCCAGTTTTTTACTTCATCTCTGTCAGTGACAGGACCAGGGGCTTTAAAAGGATTGCCTTAATCTCCAAAACACAATGTTTTTGTATAAGGAATTTTTCACTCTATTTTCCTAATTCAGTAATTAGCCATGAATCCCTTCAGTCACACATAATCATTGCCACTGTTGATTGACCTTTTTTATCAGTGTTCTGAATCTACTTTCTCAGGCAGAGACCTACCATTAGTCTAGTACTGTGACTTTACATTTATTTCAATAATGACCTTAGGCATCATAACCAGAACACCCATCATAGTTGTCTGTTCGGTCATCTGGTTATAGACAATTCACCAAATATGAACCCTAAATTTGATCCCACCCAATAGTTGGGAAGAAGTTTTTATCTCTGTTGATGTTACTTTGTCTTGCACTACCTCCTACGGTCAGCAGAGAGAGCCCAAACTCAGATAACTACACACTTTGTCCTGCATCTCCACAGATAGCCAGCAGGGGGAGCTTTGGATCAGCTAACCGGAGAGACTTGTCTTTCCCATCCCTGATGAGAGCAGTGTGGGTGGATCCCCTTTCCACTAATGAAAATTTGTGTTTTTAATTTCTCCCAGTACGCATCTCAGCCACCACAAGGAGTTTCTCTTCAATGTGCACCAGAAAGCTCTGCTGGCCATTGCATACTGTCCCCTTCCACAGTGAGTATCTCATTTATTCTTAAACATGGTGTTTAGGCACAATCTGAGGGCAACCAGTGATGGTACATAGGGGTTGTGTTTTGGTTATGGGGTTAGGGTCAGGTTAATGTTAGGGTTATGTTTATGTGCTAGTAGTTAGGGATTGGAGTTTGAGTTTAGGAATTATGGTTTGTGCGTTGGCATTAGCATTTGCTATAAGATTTTTAGGTTAGACTATTAGTGGATCAGGGTGGAAGGCTCCACATTCAGAGGCAGACCTGAGGGGAAGCTGTGATACACTCAGCGGTCACGACTGCCATAACACTCTGGCTCTGTAGCTAGTGCAGGTCAGTCACAATGGCCCAGTGTAGCCTTGGAGGCTCCAGTTCACATGTAGTATCTGGAGAGAGCTGGGGTACACACCATAGTGAACTCTGGCATGTCTCCCTGGCTCTGTTGCTAGCAATGTTTGGGTCAGTGCAGACAAGTGTAGGCTGGAAAGCTTTGTGTAATGAGTCAGACTTGGGTGGATCTGGGCTGCACACTTCGGTAAAGGTCGGTGTAGTACTCTGAATTCTTTGGAGCAGAGATTGAGTTGAAGTGGTCTGACTAAAAGCTGGAAGGCTCTGATCCTGAGGTAAACCTGGGGAGAGCTAGTGTGTATGACCCAGTCTAGGACAGCACCATACTACAGGTCATTTAGTGATGCAGGTAGGCTAAAGAAGTCTGGCATCAACCGAATGGCTCTTGGACATCCCCCTAGGCAGGGACCTGCGATGTACACCCTGTTTAAGGCTGTCATGATGTCTGGTTTTGTCAGTTGTAGAAGTCTGGCCAAAGGTCCTAGTATTAGCTAGAGGATTCTGGGTCCAAAGCTGTTCCTAAGGGAAGCTGGAGTGCAGGCTCTATTCAAAGCCAGCATGATATCCCAGCTACGTATGTGGTGGACATCAGGGTCAAATAAGCTGGTGTGGGCTGGAAGAGCTCAAGTATTGAGGTATACCTGGGGGACATGCAGTGCTTTGTGCAGTTACATCTGGCTCTGCATTCTAGCTTCATCAGGAGCAGCGTTGGATGTATGGGGATAGGAATGCATGCTCTAGTACTTAAAACACAATAATACTAAGTAATTTTTCAGTCAAAAAATCCATAAGTGGATAATCAGTCCTGAACTCGTTCAGCACCATGTAATCACCATGAGTATTGCTTGATTTTGTTTAGCTGTATTTTAAATCCATCTTCTTAGATAGAGTCCTGGAGACCCTTATTAGTCCAGTGATGTGAGTTATTTTCTTAATGACCTCAGAGGACATACACCTATCATAGTTCTTTGTAGGTCTGAAGAGTTGATCTGGTTATACACAAATCCTGACAACTGGATCCTGAGGTCAGTTGATCCCACAAGACACCCAGGTGTGGGTTTTTTATTTTTTTTGCTCTGTTAATGTGACTATGTTTTGTGCTACCTTCCATGGTCTGCATGGGGATCTAGGCCACATCTAACCCGTCACACTGTTTTGCACTGCCCCAAAAGCCAGCAGAGAGAGCTTTGGGTCACGGCCTTTCCTGCCCTGCCTCTGAGAATAGCAGTGTGTGTGGACCCCCTTACAACTTGTGAAAACTTGCACTGATAATTTTTCCCAGCAGGCACCTCAGTGAACACATCTTCTCCCAGAGAGCATTGCTGGGCATCGGGTGGCTGGCCCCATCTAGGGCAGTATGCATATGTGCCCCAACCTAGTGTGGAATGCTGTAGGTCATAGGTAATGATTGGAATTGATTTATGGAGATATGGTTAGGACTAGAGGTACGGTTATGGTTAGAGATGTTTGAAGTTTGGTAATTCAGTTAGAAGTTACTGGTTAGATTTTAGTGTTTTGTGGTTAGAGGATGAGGCTCATAGTCTGCTTTTGTGGTGATCTTGGGGTGACCTGGAGTGCCTGCCTCAGTCAGTGCCAGCTTGACACGAAGTTTTTGTTAAGTTGAAGGTTGAGTTAAAGTGGGTCAGGGTGTGCTAGAAGGCTGTTGGTCATGAGGTTGACCTGAGCAGAGTTTGGGTACATGACCTGGTTAAGGTCACTGAGACACAACAATTCCCTCAACAGCGTAGGTTTAGTCTAAGCAGTTCAGTGTGCACTGGAAGCCTTGGGATTTATAGGTATAATTGGGGGAAGCTGGTGTTCTTACCCCAGTCAAGACTGGCATGCTACTCTGGCTGTGTTGGTGGCACTGGTCTGGGAACAGTAGCTGGATGGTGACTGGAGGGCTTTAGGTCATGAGGAGGACCTGGAAAAATCTATTTGTGTCTTGTTTAATCCCAGCATGACACCCAGGCTTCATCAATGTTGGTTGGGTTGAGGCATCCCTGTGGTAGCTAGAAGGCTTCAGATCTAGAGGAGGATTTAGTGTAGCTAGGATAAAATCATTGGTTAAGACCTGTGTAACACCCTGGCTCTCTTAATGGCATTGGTTGGGGTCAGGCAGCCTGGTAGTAGCTGGATGCTCCGGGAAAAGAGGAGGATTTGGGGGATCTGAGGCTTGTACCGTATTCAAGAGCAGTGTAAAACCCTTGCTCTTTTGGCTGGCTTGGTGAGGGTGAGGTGGCCCATCATTGGCTGAAAGGCTCTGGTTCCTGAGGAAGACCTTAGAGGAGCTAGGGTGAATACCTTGGTCAGTAGAGGCATGACACCCATGTGATGTTGATGGCTTTGGAAAGGGTGAAATTACCTCATGGTGGCTGTAAGGCTCAGGGTCCTGAAAATGTTTGGGGAATCTAGAATGCATGCCTCGGTCAAGACTGGCACAGCACCTCTGCTCCATCTAGAACATTGGTTTAACTTTGTCTGGGTTGGCTGGAAGGTTCCAGGTCTCAGAAAGTGCCTTGGGTGAGCCAGGGCATGCCCCAGGCAATATCAGTGTGACACTCCAGCGTTGTTGATGGCTTTGGTTGAGGTGAGGCTGCCTTGTGGTGACTGGATTGCTGGAGATGGAATGTAAGTGCAGCAATTGGGTTATGAAGATAAGATTGTGTTAGTGTTAAGATTATGCTCATGGTCTAGGAGTTAGAAAATGTGGATGCTGTTCAGTTTATGGTTGGGGTTAAGATCCGGGTCAGGATCAGGGTCAGCGTCCTCAGAAGGACCTGGGTGGAAATAGGGGCCATGCCCTGATCAAACCATTGTGACAAGCTAGTTCTGTTGGTGGCATTGGTTGGGACTAGGTGGTTTGAAGGGTTTGGTTCCTGGGGATACCGGGGGCAGGTGGTGTTATTTCCTAGGTCAACACTGGCATGATTTCCTGGCTTTGTCAATGGCAGTGGTTAGGGTGAGGGGACGGTAGTGGCTGGAAGAGGATCTGGCCCCAGGGAGGATCTGGGGAGAGCCGGTGTGTGTGCTCTTGACAGCACTAGCGCAACATCCCAGCCACATTGGCAGCATTGTTTAGGCAAGGAGGCCTAACTCCAGATTGCATAGAAAACTTGATGAGGCAGGAGTGCATGCCCTGGTCAAGACTGGTGTGACACCCCATTCTCTCAGTGCTCTTGGTCAGGTTGAGACAGTGGCTTGAAGGCACTGTATCTTGGGTAGCATCTGGGGGCAGGTGGGGTCCGTGTCCCCATCAAGACCAGCTCAACACCGTGGCTTTGTTGGAGGTATTGGTTATATTGAGACAATCTGGTGGGAGTTGGAATATTCTGGGTTCTGGTGGGGACGTAGACTGAGACAAGGGTGCATTCCCTAGAGATGATCGGCATAACACTGCAGTTCAATTGGTGGTGTTGGTTGGGTCAAAGTAGCCCTGTGGTGGCTGGAAGGTACCATGTCCTGGTGAGGACTGGGGTGAACCAAGGTGTATGCCCTAGGCGAGACTGGTGTGACACTCCAGCTCTGTTGGTAGTGTTGGTGAGTGTGAGGTAACCCATAGTGGCTGGAAGTCTTTGGGTTTTGGGAAGGACTTGGTGTGTGTGTGTGTGTGTGTGTGTGTGTGTGTGTGTTGGGGGCCTGGTATACACTCCCTGGTCAAGGTCAGTGTGGTGCTCCAACTTCATTGGCAGTACTTTTTATGGTGAGGTGGTCTGGCAGTGACTGGAAGGCTTTGTGTCCTGGGGAGAACCTGGTGGTATCCAGGGCTCATGCCATGGCAAGGCCAGTGCAGCACTCTGGCATCATTTCTGACAGAGGTCAGTTTGAAGCAGCCTAGCATGAATTGGAATGCTCTGGGTCCTAAGGAGGACTGTGAGGAAACTCATATATGCACCTGTCAAGGCCTGGCTTGCACTCCAGCTCCATTGGTGGCTGTATCAGTGGCTTAGAAAGGAGTGCCTTAGAAATGACAACACTGTTAGTGAACAATGAAATTTTCAGTCGCATTCCCTCATTTGATAATGACTTATGAATCCATTCTATCCTGTGTCATCATTGCCATTGTTGACTGATCTTGCTTATTTGTGTTCTGAATCCATCTTCTCAGCTAGAGTCTTGACGACCCTTTCTTAGTTCAATAACGTGCTTTTTCAGTTATGTCCAAAAGATTTCAGATACCACACCAAGAACACCTATCATAGTTTTTCTTTATGTTTCAAGAGTTGATCTGGTCATAGCTTATGAGATGGACTGATCATACCCTGTAGCCAGGAGAGTGTTTTTAGGTCTGTAAAATGTGACTTTGTCCTGCAAAAACTCCTGTGGCCAGCAGGCGGAGTTCAGCCTCAGAGAATCACATACCTTGTCCTGCAGTGCTCATGAGAGCTGGGGTATACACCACAGTCAAGTTCAGTATGATGTCTTTTCTCTGTTGTTGGTGATGGTAAGGTCAAAGCAGCCCAGGGTCCGCTGGAAAATTGTGAGTCATGAGGCAGACTTGGGTGGAGCTGGGTTGCACACTTAGATCACAGCTGGTGCAATACGCTGACTTCTTCAACAGTGGAAGTTGGGTAGAAGCTGCCTGATAAAGGCTGGAAGGTTTCAGAGCCTAAGATGGACCTGGGGTGCTGGGAGCTGTGCCCCAGCCGGGGTGTGTGCACAGGAAGGCGATGCGGGTGAACAGGAATTAGACTAAGACCTCATGCCCTTTAGCATGTTCTCAGCTGACTATAGCCAGAGTAGACTCAGGACTGCAGCCCTGATGTCCAGAAGTCATGTGTATTTATTATAGAAGGAGTTTTACAGGGGAAGGATGGGCGAGGGGAAATAAATGAAAGATTTTACTCTAAAAGGTTAAGGCATTTAATGTATAGGAACAATAATCATAGAACATGACATCTGTTTTGTTTAGGTATAAACAGTCATAATTTATAGAACGAGGAAGTCCATTTTTCGGGTGCATTTTCTTCTTTGATCTTAATTACCAGGGAGGGTCTTTGGATGAGAGGGCTCCCAGGAATCTTAATAACTTCAGTCAGACCAGCTTGATTACTTTAGTCCCAGATTGGCTTGAGAATTTGAGCCTCGGGTCAGCTTTCTAGAACTTCAGCTTCAGGCTAGGGTGGCAGCAATTTCAAGAGCCTAGAAATAAATCCTGTCTGGTTTAGTAAAGACAAGGTTAGTATATACTAAAGTGAAATACCTATGTTATCTCTGGGGTAGTCTACAGTTAAGAGGGTGAGTCTACATAGGAAAGGAATGTGGTCTTGTAAGTAGTTAAATGACTTACAGGTTACTGTGTACTTGAGACCCTCTATATGCTGCTATATACAATGACTGTGGCTTGGGGAATGGCAATCTTCCCTTGTCCAGAGAGTAAGGGTGGCTTATGGTCTTTGGAGTAACAGCACCTCGTAGATGAGTCCCTGAGCCCCTCCAGGCTACTGAGATCGTTTTGCCCATTAGTAGCTTTAACTTAATCCTTTCTAATGCTTATCTATGTAATCCCCAGTAGGAGAAGTGAATGTAGCATTCTTTATTGACATTTTCCAGGATGGTTTTGGTGATTCTAATGGGAATAAATCCCGTTCTCAGCCACCACCCTATGCAGCTGCCACCTTAGTCGATCCGCATTCTTTCAGGATTATTGTAAAAGTTATAGTAAGGCTGGGGGTGCCTTTATGAGGGACCGGGGTACGGCAATAAGGCCCATGGCAGAGAAATTGAGTGCAGGAAAGTACAGCGACAAAATACATGAGTTCCAGAACTCATAAAACTGTTGACCTTGCAAACAGTTCTCCTCAGCCGAGTCCTTGCTCTAGGCACAAGGGGCAGTTCTTTCATACTCATCTTGTGTTAACTGCATAGTCCCAGCACTGGGGAGAACTAGTATGCGTGCCTGGATTAAGATCAGGACCACACTTCTGGTCTTTTGGGGATGGAGGTAGTGTTAAAGCATCCTGGCATGGACTGGATGGCTATTGGTCATGAAGCATACCGTGGGGGAACTGTAATGTGCACCATGGTCAGTGTCATTTGGGTTGAAGTGCCCAGTATGAGGTGGAAAATTTTTCGTCAAAAAGTGGGCCTAACGGAAACCAGAGTGCAGGCATTTAAAGCCATCATGACACCCCAGCTATGTCCCTTTTGGAGGTTATGGTGAAGCAACATGGTATGGGTTGGAAACCTTCAGTTCCAGAGGCATACCTGGGAGGAGCTATGGTTCTTGTTCCACTCAAGGTTGGCTCTATATTCTGGTTACCTTGGCAGCAGGGGCGGAAGGACTGGGATAAGAAAGGAGTGCTTTAATTTAAAAACCAAATTGTTACTGAGTACTTATTCACTCAAAAAATCATAAGGGGTCAATTCATCACAAATTCATTCAGTGTTGTGTAATCATTATTAGAATTGCCTGACCATGTGTAGTAATGTCTTGACTTCATCCTCTCAGCTGTAATCCTGGATGCCCTTATTTTGTTCAGTGATGTGGATTCACTGTTATTTCCATTATTACTTCAGATTCCATATCAAGGACACTCTTTATAATTCTACTCTAGGTCTCAGGAAGTCATCTGGTAATAGACAACTTGTTAAATATGAACCGTGCAATACATTTATCTCATAGAACATCTAAGTGGGTTTTTTTGGTCTGATAGTATGACTTTTTCCTGTACCATCCACTAATGCCAGCAGGGGGAGGTTGAGCACTTCTAACTATTCACTTTGTCCTGCACCACCACAAAGAGTGAGTGGAGGACACCTTATGCTCAGCTAACCAGTGAGTCTTTCTTACCCTGCCCTTGAGGACAGCAGTGTGGTTGGGACCCCTTAAAACGTGTGAAAATCCACATCAGTAATTCCTCCCAGTAGTCTCCTCAGTCAATATAGGATTTTCTCCTCAGTGCCCACCAGAGATATCTTTTGGGTGACTGGTGACATCCACGGGAAGTACCTTTTTGTGCCCCAACCTAGTGCTGAGATGTAGCCTGTGGACTGCCAGATACAGTAGGTAGGTCTTGAGGTTGTATTATGGAGTTATAGTTCAGTTGGTGGTAGTATTGTGGTTAGAGATTAGAAGTTAGGGATTGGCTTTAGAGGATTTGTGATGAGATTTTGGGTTTCGAGTGGTTTCTAATATTTAAGGATTAACGGGTAAGAATGGTGGGCCCCATGTCCTTATGTGAACCTGGGGGGAGCTGAGGTATATGCCCTGGTAAAGACTAGCTTGACACCAATGCTTCATCATGGTAGAGGTTGTGTTAAAGTGGTCCAGTGTGGGCTGGAAGGCTCTTGTTTATAATTAGTAGCTGGTGGGAATTTGGGGTGCATGACCTGGTCAAGGCTGGTGTGACACCACGATTCCTTTGTGGCAGAGGTTGTGTATAAGCATCATGGCACATGCCAGAAGTCTGTGGTTTTAGATACATATCTGGGGGAAGCTGCATTGTGCATCCTGGTCAAAGCCTGCATGATAGCATTGGCTCTGTCAGTGGTGTTGATCATGGCAAGGTAGCCTGGCAGTGATTGGGTATCCATAAGGAGTTGGAGAAAGTCAGAATGTATGTCTCAGTCAAGGTTGGCATAACAGCCCAGTCTGGTCGTTGGTGTTTGTTTGATTGAGGCATCTCTGCAATTTCTGGAAGGCTCTGGGTGTATAGGAGGATCTGGGAGAGCTGAGGTAAATGCCATGATCAAGTCTTCAGGAAGACCCTGGATCTGACAAGTCTTGGTCAAGGCTAGGTGAGCTAGTGGTGGCTGGCATGCTCTGGGTGCAAGGGAAGAATAGGTGGAAGGTGGGACATGTGTCTCAGTCAAGACTGGTGTGACATTCCTTTTCTGTTGGTGGCATTTGTCAGGGCAGGTGGTCAGTGATGGCTGCAGGACTCTTGGTCCTGAAGAATACATTGGGGAGTTAATTTGTACACCATGGTCTAGACTGTCATGGCACCTGTGCTTTAGACAGGGCAACGTGACCAGTTGTAGGTGGAATGCTCAGGGTTTTGAAGTGTCTTGTGGGAGAGCCAGGACACAAGCCTCAGTCAATCAAGCATGATACTCTGGGTCCAATGGCAGTATTTTTCATGAAGGAAGGTCTGGTGGTGTCTGGATGTCTCTGTATCTGAAAGAAAACCTTGGGGGAGCAGGGGTGCATGCCCCAGTTTAGGCATGTGTGGCACCCTGTTGGTCAGTATGAGGTTGCCTGGCAGTGGCCGGAAGACTCTGGGTCCTTTGTGAGGGCCTAGAGGTAATGGGGGCATCTGCCCTTGTCAAGACTGGCACAGCTCCTCAGTTTTGTTGGTGGCATTGTTCTGGGGTGAGACAGTCTGGCAGTGGTTAGAAATAATCTTGGTCCTCGGTAGGACCTGGGTGTAGCTGGGGCACATGTCCCAGTCAAGACCAGCATGACATGCTAGTTTTATTGGTAGTGTTGGTTGGGGCCAGACAGCCTCGTGGTGGCTGCAAGGTCCTAGGTTTCTGATGAGGACCTGGGGTGAACTAAGGTGCATGTCTTAGTCAAGACTGGTGCTCAATCAGCATCATTGGCCAGAATGAGGTGGCCTTAGCAGTGGCTGGATCAGTCTGGGTTCTGGCGAGGATCTTTGTGAGCCAGAATGTACTCTGTGGTCAAGACTGTTGTGACACTCTGATGTAATATAGAGCATTGTTTCAGATGAGGTGGCCTAGCAGTGGTTGGAAGGTTTTGGGTCCCATGGTGAAACTGGCAGGAGCCTGGATGTGCATTTTGTGTAGGCTGGCATGACACCCCAGTTCTGTCATTGACAGAATTCAGGTTGAAGGAGCCTGGTGTAGGTTAGAATCCTCTGGGTCATCAGGTAGACTAAGGGGAAGTTCGTGTATGTGTCCCCATGAAGGCCAGTTTCACATTCCAGGTCCACCATCAGCAGTATCAGAGGCTTAAACAGGAGAGTCTTAATTCAGAAAACAGTGTTGGTGGACAAGGAATTTTTCTCTCAAACTCTGTAATTCAGTTGTGAATGCATTCAGTCCCTTGTAATCATCACCAACATTACTTGACCTTGTTTAGCAGTGTTTTTAGTTAATTTTCTCATCTTGAGTCCCGGGTACCCTCCTTTAGTCCAGTAACATGAATTCACGGTTATTTTCATAAAGACCTTAGACTTCACACCCATCCTTGCCACGATAGTTCTTCCTTAGGTCTCAAGAGTTATCTTGTTATAGACAAATTGCCATGTCTGAACTTGTAAAGTCAATTGCTACCACTATACCTCCTGTAAAGTGTTTTTAGGATGCAGAGGTTCTTCCTCTCCATAGTTCAGTGGCCAGCCCCTCGAGCGCCTTGTCAGGGACGTGTCTGGCACTGGCCGTGGCCCTTCGATGTTCTCATCCTCAGTACCGTATCTGCCACCTGAACTGGCCATTTCTCTAAAAAGAATGAGTTTCAAATTTTATTTATGAACTTTTTTCTAAAGAATCATTTGTCTGGGGCTGGCAGGTGGCATGGTGGTTAAGGGTGCTTGACTCCCACATAGCTGACCGTGGTTCAGGTCTCGGACCTGGCAGCTTGCCTTCTCACTTTCTCTCTCTCTCACTCTGTCTCTCTTTGGTCAAATTAAAATAAATAAATAAATAAAGTTCAATAAAATAATTTAAAAAAATCATTTATCTTATTTTATTAATTATCTTTTTTTTTCAGAGAGATTTTTGTTATAGGACATGTGCATTCACCAGAAAGACAGAGAGAAATGCTGCAATTCCTTCTCAATTTTCCTCTTGGGATCTTGGACATGCCCACACGTGCCCTGGCGTGAGTTTAAGCCACCAGATTCGGGACTCGAACCATGGTCGACTACATGAGAGTCCAGCGATGTACCCATTATGCTATCTGCTGGTCTCCATTATTTTTTTATTTTTTATTTATTTATTTTTTTTGAGAGGTTTTCGCTATAGGGCGTGTGCGCTCACCAGACAGACAGAGAGAGACAGAGAGACAGAAAGCGAGAAATCACCCCCCAGGGAGGATGGCCATGCCGTAATCCCTTCTCCCAGGATCTTGGGCACGTATGCACACGCGCCCGGCGTGAGTTTTAAGCCACTGGGTCCGGGACGTGAACTGCGATCTACTACATGGGAGTCCAGCAACATAGCCATTACGCGAACTGCTGGTTCCTCCATTATTTATTTTTAATATGACGCGAGAGAGAGAGAGAGAGAGAGAGCGAGCGAGCATGTGAGAAAGCAAGCCGCCAGATCTGGGACTTGAACCACAGTTAGCCATGTGGGAGTCCAGCGCCTTAATCGCTGCTCCACCTGTCAGTCCCAAAACTGGTACATGTGAATGCAAAGTGTCTTAACTGACCTCTTGCTCTAAAAAAAATCAGCGCCCACAACTACTTGAGGCCTGGCTTTGCATTTTGGGCAGCAGTCAGCCCTCGTGACCAGTGTGGGTTCGTACCGCATTCGCGGCTCATTGGAATCATGCCGTCCACAGGAGAGCATCAGCCATTTGGGTTATATTTAAGACATGTTCTAATTTTCCAAGACTGCCTCAACAGCCAGCACACATGGACTCCTGCCCCTCTGTCCCCATCCTCTGTCCACAACGCACCTTCTGGTTCTGTGTTCTGACACGTCCCAGCACAGCCTGGTGCTATGGTGCTAGCCCGGGACCATCCCTTCTGCTGTGGCAGCTCCTCTGACTCTTTAGAGAACTAGCTAAATGTTCTTGGCTTACTGAGAGACCCTGGGCCTGCGGGGCCTGTCTGACACTCCTCAGGTCTTTCTGTTACTCCTCCATTTTGTCTGACACTCAGGTCTGTCTGACACTCCTCAGGTCTTTCTGTTACTCCTCCTTTCTGTCTGACACTCAGGTCTGTGTTTTACCGCTCAGGTCTGTCTGACGATCAAGTATGCCTGACGCTCAGGTCTGTCTGATACTCCTCAGGTCTCTCTGATACTCCTCAGGTCTGTCTGATAGTCCTCAGGTCTCTCTGATAGTCCTCAGGTCTCTCTGATAGTCCTCAGGTCTGTCTGAAAGTCCTCAGGTCTGTCTGTCTGATACTCCTCAGGTCTGTCTGATACTCCTCAGGTCTGTCTGATACTCTTCAGATCTCTCTGATACTCCTCAGGTCTGTCCGATACTCCTCAGGTCTGTCTGATACTCCTCAGGTCTCTCTGATACTCCTCAGGTCTTTCTGATACTCCTCAGGTCTCTCTGATAGTCCTCAGGTCTCTCTGATAGTCCTCAGGTCTCTCTGATACTCCTCAGGTCTCTCTAATACTCCTCAGGTCTGTCTGATACTCCTCAGGTCTGTCTGATACTCCTCAGGTCTCTCTGATACTCCTCAGGTCTCTCTGATAGTCCTCAGGTCTCTCTGATACTCCTCAGGTCTGTCTGATACTCCTCAGGTCTCTCTGATACTCCTCAGGTCTGTCTGATAGTCCTCAGGTCTCTCTGATAGTCCTCAGGTCTCTCTGATAGTCCTCAGGTCTGTCTGAAAGTCCTCAGGTCTGTCTGTCTGATACTCCTCAGGTCTGTCTGATACTCCTCAGGTCTGTCTGATACTCTTCAGATCTCTCTGATACTCCTCAGGTCTGTCCGATACTCCTCAGGTCTGTCTGATACTCCTCAGGTCTCTCTGATACTCCTCAGGTCTTTCTGATACTCCTCAGGTCTCTCTGATAGTCCTCAGGTCTCTCTGATAGTCCTCAGGTCTCTCTGATACTCCTCAGGTCTCTCTAATACTCCTCAGGTCTGTCTGATACTCCTCAGGTCTGTCTGATACTCCTCAGGTCTCTCTGATACTCCTCAGGTCTCTCTGATAGTCCTCAGGTCTCTCTGATACTCCTCAGGTCTGTCTGATACTCCTCAGGTCTCTCTGATACTCCTCAGGTCTCTCTGATAGTCCTCAGGTCTCTCTAATACTCCTCAGGTCTGTCTGATAGTCCTCAGGTCTCTCTGATACTCCTCAGGTCTGTCTGATAGTCCTCAGGTCTGTCTGATACTCCTCAGGTCTGTCTGATACTCCTCAGGTCTGTCTGATACTCCTCAGGTCTCTCTGATACTCCTCAGGTTTCTCTGATAGTCCTCAGGTCTCTCTGATACTCCTCAGGTCTGTCTGATACTCCTCAGGTCTCTATGATACTCCTCAGGTCTGTCTGATAGTCCTCAGGTCTGTCTGATACTCCTCAGGTCTGTCTGATAGTCCTCAGGTCTGTCTGATACTCCTCAGGTCTCTCTGATACTCCTCAGGTCTGTCTGATACTCCTCAGGTCTGTCTGATAGTCCTCAGGTCTATCTGATACTCCTCAGGTCTCTCTGATAGTCCTCAGGTCTGTCTGATAGTCCTCAGGTCTGTCTGATACTCCTCAGGTCTGTCTGGCTCTCAGATCTGACTGTCTAGTGTGGACTTCATGTGCAGTCCCTGCTGTGGGCGGGTCTGCGTTTGGCCAGTGCGATCCCAGCCTGGGCGCCCCAGAGCTGAGCTCTGGCCTCATGGACGAGATGCACCATGCATAGGCCAAGGGGAAGGATCAAAGTTAAATAAGCAACAAACACAAGGTGCTTATAACAGTGCTTAGGACTTGGCATGTCTCAGCACTCTTTAGTTACCAGGACTGTTACAAGAAAAATTACAACCACGTACCAGTTGGTAAATATTTAACACCTTCTCCCGAAAATTTTTCTATAGCATTACAGAGCAGAAGTGATGCCATTGCTCTTCTTTCTGCCCATAACACACAAAGCCTGCCCGGTGTGTGTGTGTGTGTGTGTGTGTGTGTGTGTTATTTATGAATAGATGAAAGGTTAAATCACATGATGAATAATAATAAAAAAATCACTTAACCGGAGTATAGTGGTGCCTGGCTGTAATCCCAGCTACCCAGAAGGCTGAAGAAGGAGGATGAAGAGTTTAAGATCTGTCTGGGTAACATAAAGAGGCCCTATTTCAGAGCCAGCAGGTGTGGTGGTGAAGACATGGGCTCCACATGACAGACCAGGTCTGTGTCCTGGACCCAGTGGCTTGCTCTCTTGCTTTCCCCCTCTCTCTCCCTGCCTCTCTCTCTCTGGTGAGCACATGTACCCTATAGCAAATTTAAACAAATAATAATAAGTAAAATAGAATAGTTATTTGAATAAAAGAGATCCTATTTTTAAGAAATGATAATAAAACATTACTTAAAGCTATTAGTTAGCATTTTCAAAATTAAAAACCTAGGCTGGGGCCAGTAGGTGGTGTGGTAGTTAAAGGCACTGGATTCCCACATGGCCAACTGTGGTTCAAGTCTAATAACAAATAGAATTAACTAAATAAATAATTCTTTAAAAAAAAGAACCTAGGCTGATATTTTGTGAAGTTACATTAATGGGGTGATAAATGGGAAAAGACTAGCTTTGTCTATGTATTAACAAATAATGGACTATTCAATTTGCTGAAAAATACTTTAAAACTGCCTCTGTTTGAAGGGCTAATGTGCTGAGTTATTTAGCAGTGCAATACAGATATGGTTTCTCTACATACAAACAAGCATCTCGGAACTCCCAAACCTGACAACTGAACACATTCTCAATAGCCATTTGCCAGAGTTTACAATCACTGATATAAAAAGATAATTTCTTATCACCTGACGCAAAAATATCACCTATAGTTTCTACCTAGTTCTGCAGCAGGGTGGCTGTGTGTCCAGAGTTCTCATCACACAGGACAGCGGTAAACATGGAAGGCAGAGGAAGCTCAGCCCTGCTGATAGGTCATGGCACAGACAGTGCTGAAGGTCCCCTTGTAAGTTTTTACCTTCATACTCACAGGTTATACTCATCAGCCATTCTAAACTTTTCATGTGTCAACTGTAGTAAAAAACTAAGCGTTAGTTGAAACACAACAATAAATTATCCGACAGGCACCTCCTCCTCTCTTTGTATTTCAACCTGCTCAGATAGACAGAGTGTAAAAGCTGTGGTTTCTGTTTTGCCATTTCAAATGTATTTCTTGAATATTATGAGGAAAAAATACAGACTGACCATGATTCAAAAGTGGGCAATTTATCAGACTAACTGGATATAGTGGGTGAAATAGTGGTTTGGAGAAAGTCATTTCCAAATTTTCTCAGAATTAGCTTTTCAAAAGTAACTATTTGGGGACCAGCAGTTAGTGTAATGGCTATGTCGCTGGACTCCCACATAGTCGACCGCGGTTCGCGTCCCAGACCCGGTGGCTTAAAACTGACGCCGGGCGCGTGTGCGCACGTGCCCAAGATCCTGAGAGGAGAACGGAGGAGAAGGGATTGCGGCGTGGCCATCCCCCCTGGGGGGTGATTTCTCGCTTTCTGTCTCTCTGTCTCTCTCTGTCTTTCTGGAGAGCGCATGCGCCCTATAGCAAATACCTCCCCCCCCCAAAAAAAAAGTAACTATTTGAACCTGAGTTCTGCCACTGACCGAGGCGGATAGGAGAAAACTCTGGCCCATCTATGGTGGGGTAGGAATGATGCGCACGCCCTCAAGGCTGGGACTTGCATGCCCTCAAGGTTGGGCTCTCACGGCCAGCCTGAGAACATGCTGGGAGTGTGCGAACACCCAGGACCCCAGGAGCTGGAGGGCCAGGGAGAGGGTCGTGGCCGAAGGAACCTAGTGGTGGTGCGTTCCACCCCGACCCCCACCCAGCACATGCACTCTGTCAAAAAAAAAGCTGTGTATATGGCTCTAAAACACGTCGCACACTGTCATTACCCACGGTCAGCGTGCTGCAATGTCTAAGTGGGCCGATGAATAATTAATATCTATTTAGAAAATCTTCAAACAATTTTTATGTACATTGTAAGATTTATAAATGGATAAAAATAAAATGATCAAAAATAAAATAAAACTCAGAGGCTGATGTGGCCCTGGGCAGAATGTGGCTCCGTGGGCAGGAGAAGCTCCCCAGGTCAAGTCTGGAGACCTGAGTACCTGGGTGGCTGCTTGCCCTGACCCAGGCCTGGCTGGGGGGGGGGGGGTCTGCCTCAAGGCCCTGTTGGGGATGCTGCCTCAATGCCTCTCTGTCTCACTCATGGAGGAGATAAAAAGACTGAGTCCTCTAGCTCCTTAATCTTCAAGAATAAAATATTTCAATTCTTAATGTTTAACCTACATTTCGCTCTTATTTGTGCTGGATTAAAATGTCTGATATCGGGGCTGACAGGTGGTGAGGTGGTTAAGGGTGTTGGACTCCCACATGGCCAACCATGGTTCAGGTGCCAGACCTGGCAGCTTGCCTTCTCCCTTTCTCTCTCTTTCCTTCTTTCTCTCCCTCCCTGTTTCCTTCTATGGTCAAATTTTTAAAAATGAATTATTTTAAAAAATGAATAAAAGAAAGTTAAAATGATTTCTTTAAAAATAATGTCTGGCTTCCTTTTGGTCATAACCGCCATCTCCCAGTAATTAACCAAAATGACGAACACAGAGGGAAAGAGGAGAGGCACCCAATATATGTTCTCTAGGCCTTTTAGAAAACATGGAGTTGTTCCTTTGGCGACACATATGCAAATCTACAAGAAAGGTGATATTGTAGACATCAAGGGAATGGGTACTGTTCAAAAAGGAATGCCCCACAAATGTTACCATGGCAAAACTGGAAGAGTCTACAGTGTTACCCAGTATGCTGTTGGCATTGTTGTGAACAAACAAGTTAAGGACAAGATTCTTGCCAAGAGAATTAATGTGCGTGTGGAGCATATTAAGCATTCTAAGAGCAGAGATAGCTTCCTAAAACGTGTGAAGGAAAATGACCAGAAAAAAGAAGGAAGCCAAAGAGAAAGGGACCTGTGTTCAACTGAAGCACCAGCCTGCTCCACCCAGAGAAGCACACTTTGTGAGAACCAATGGAAAGGAGCCTGAGCTACTAGAACCTATTCCCTATGAATTCATGGCATGATGGGTGTTAAAAATGAACTAATCTGTGGTCTATAAACATGTTTGCCTTAATTGAGTAGAATTATGTTCCCTCCCCAAAGCTAATTTTTATTGGGCTCTAATTCATTTTTTTTGAGAGTTTTTTTTCTAATTCATTTTGTAGTATCTTTATTCAAATGTAATATTTTTTCACCAGAAAGATGTTAGGGTTAGGGTTATACAATAAATAAAACTCAGTTGGTTAGAAAAAAAAAAGTCTGATATCATAAATCAAGAAATAGCTTCATGTCCTTCTGTTATAATAAAGAATATATAAAATGCAGATAAAAGGATTTCTCTGCAGAGATTCTCAATATTTATTTTCAGACTTCTGAAAGCAAACCAAAGCCATCAGCCTTTGCAGATCTAAGTTCTCATTCTCTGCTTCCCACGCATTGTCTGTCCAACCCAAGAGACATGAAAGGGACATTGCTGTGCTTCAGGAGAGCTTGACCACGCAGAGTCCTCTGTGGGATGTGGGTCCTGCCAGGCTCGGCTGTCCGGGTGCCGCTCTCCAGCTGGACTCCTCTGGTTGTACTGAGGGGTCTCCACGGAACTCCTCCTCCTGGACTACAGCTTCAGCTGAGAGGGTGAAGCCTCCCACACATTTCTATGCTTGCTCTGACTTTAAATCAATCTATGGGTAGATTTAATGGGAGAAAAACATGAAAAGCAACCAGAAAATTCTGAATAAGAATTGAACAAAATTGCCCAATATTGACTGGAAACCCAGAACATCAAGGAAGATGACCTAAACCTTTACGACTGCCCCTGGTTGATTTCATTAGCCCAAAGTATCAT
This sequence comes from Tupaia tana, assembly GCA_026018925.1. Taxonomy (NCBI): domain Eukaryota; kingdom Metazoa; phylum Chordata; class Mammalia; order Scandentia; family Tupaiidae; genus Tupaia; species Tupaia tana. The sequence continues at coordinate 4,058,786 of JAKSZU010000015.1, forward strand.
AGAAAATGTTGACTCATGAGACGTTTGGAGAATTCTCCTGGTTAGTAGATGCAAAAGTTATTGAATATGGAAGGGAGCTATGGGGCAGAGAAATGTGAAATATATTTTCAAAACATTTTTTCTCTAGGTAGTGAATGTACTACAAATAAAATTTTTTCTTAATGTGTATTCCGAACACTAGAATTACAGTGCTGTTAATGCCATGAAATAAGTTTACCATTTCTAGCACACATAGTGATTTTGGAAATAAACTTGCTCTGAAAAAATATTTAAATAGCTAGTCATTATCTCTGATGTCTGTGTTCAAACAGTTGTCTATGAAAGAGAAGACATCCCATCTCCAAAGCCCTAGCTCGGGATCACAGGTTGTATTTTTCTCAGTGTCTTGGGGCCTGTGGTGATGATCCCTGCAGGGACTACCACACTGTTTTTGGTGGTCTCCGGATCCTGGATCCTGTGTACACTCTGAAGATCTTTATGACTCAGCTTATAATCCTAAATTATCGCAGCCTCCTTAAATAAAAATTACATATACAGGGGCCAGCAGGTGGCATGGTCGTTAAGATGCTGGACTCCCTTGGGGCCAGCAGGTGGTGTGGTGGTTGGGGGCACTGGACTCCCAAATGGCCGACTACAGTTCAAGTCCCGGACTTGGCTTGCTTTCTCTCTCCCTTTCTCACTCTGTCCCCCTCTGGTCAAATTAAAATAAATAAATAAATAAAGTTAAATAAAATAATTTAAAAAAAATGCTGGACTCCCACATGGCCAACCAGGAGTTGAGTCCCAGACCTGGTGGATTGAAAATCATTCTTGGCGTGTGGGCTCAAAATCCTGAGAGGAAAATAGAGAAGGGATTGTGGAGTGGGACATGCTCCTGGGGGGATGATTTCTCATTTTCCCTCTCTCTGTTTCTCTCTGGAGAACATACACGTCCTATGACAAAAGCCCCTTTTTTTTTTTTTTTTTTTTTTTAAGAGGTTTTTGCTATAGAGCGTGTTTGCTTGCCAGAAAGACAGACAGAGAGACAGTCCCTACCCTACGACGGGGACAGCCATAGACACCCTGAGGAGAGTTCACACAGGGTTAGCACTAACATATGTAAAATGCTACAACACTGGCCGATGATTTTGAACTTAGGAGGTCTTTATGCTGAAAAAATATTTACTTCTATCTATTTGGGGAACGCTCACAAGTATTTGACAAAACATCTGAAAAATACTTCTAATCTTTCAACCACATTCTTTTTTTTTTGGAGAGGTTTTTGCTATAGGGTGCGTGCACTCGCCGGAACGACAGAGAGAGACATAGAGACAGAAAGCAAGAAATCACCCCCCAGATGGGATGGTCATGCCGCAATCCCTTCTCCTCCATTCTCCCCCCGGGATCTTGGGCACGCATGCACACGCGCCCGGCGTGAGTTTTAAGCCACCAGGTCAGGGACGCGAACCACGGTCGACTACATGGGAGTCCAGCGACATAGCCATTACGTTAACTGCTGGTTCCCTCAACCACGTTCTTTACAGTTACAGTACAGTATATATTTGTGCATGTATTCTCTCTCAACATTATCAATAATGATAATAAGGAACATAAAGTTAATTACTGGCACATATTTGTCCATCAAGATTCTAAACATCGGATACTTCGAAGTATTCACTTTGAGTAAGATCTTGGATTTCACTCAAGTATTTTTACTATTTCCCTTTAGCCAACTTTTGCCGAGGTCTAGCCTCGGGTCTAGCCTCGGCGGGGGTGGGTGGACTCGATGGAGGCGGTGCAGGTGAACAGAAGACAGAGGCCTCGGTGCCTTTTCATGCACGTCCTATGCCGGACACTCCCAGATATTGCTCTCTGAGGATTGACAACTGTTAGGAATCATCGTGCTTATTTATTGAAAATGTGATACATGCAAGTAAATGGGCAGTGAAAAAAATTTACTCTAAGGAACAGGGTGTACAAAGCATGGAAGCAATAAATATAAAACATGCTGTTTGTCTTGTCAGATCAGGTAAAATCAATCACAGTTCTCAGAATGAGGAAGTCCATTTGTCTGTTGTATTTTCTTCTTGGATCTTGATTACTGGGAAGGGTCTTCAGACGAGGGGGCTTGCAGGATGTTTGATAACTTCAGTCCTGGGCCAGGCCAATAACATTGCTGGTTGCAAAGTTCTAGATAGAAATCTTGTCTTGCTAAGTAAAGACACAGTTAATATATGGACCATTCATACATTACAACAATAGGTGAGTCTATGATTTATATATGGGAAAGGAAGATGATCTTGTAGCTCAGGAGACAACACAGGATGTTGTATTAGCAGTTTTTTTTTTATAATTTTTCAATTTTATTTTATTTATTTATTTTTTATTTATTTTTATTATCTATGATATTGAATGTTGAAGCGGGGAGATTAATGTCTCTGTACTGACTGACATGTATTAGCAGTTTTTCATAGTCAACAGCACATAGATGAGAAACTCTTTGTAGCTGAAAACTACCTGTTGCTTTAGATAAGAGCTCCCAGCTAAGTTAATCTTTTTCTGGAGACCTCAAGTTTGTTTATCCTGTTGTCCCAGCCAGGCCTTTTCCTTTAATAAACCTGTGGGAGTCTGCATTTTATTTGCTGAGTCTGTCAATTAGTGAGTTCTTTTGTTTTATCTCTGAGTCTCTGTTATGTTGTGAATGTGCTGACTTTGGCTAGCATGAGTTCACTTTGGCCTGTAGCTTTAACAAGGGGTATTTACAAAAACTAGCCTTAAACTAACTTAGTCTACATATGCTTCTAATGCTAATTTGGTTTATACTAACTTAATCTATATGTTAATTTTGGCTTAAAAACAGACAGGTGGGAGAGTCTTAAACTTCCTGGTCCTCCTGTCAGTCTTAGGGAACCACATTCTTACAAGGTTACTAATTGGCTTTATTGTAATGGTTGGGGGTGATGTTTTATCCTTACAGGGTACCGTAATAACAGTAAAACTCATGGCAGAGAAATTGAATACCGGCCAGTTCAAGGACATAAGGGAGAGCTCGTAAACTGGGCCTTGCCTCAGTTTCTTCCCAGTCCAGGCCTTGCCTTAGAATGGGAGGCAGCATCCTTACCAGCTTGTGTTGCCTGCATGGCCCCATCAAACATTTTTTACAATACTTCTTAAAAAAAAAATGCTATTTGGGACCAGCAGATGGCATGGTGATTAAGGTGCTGGCCTCTCAAATAGCAAACCATGGCTCAAATCCCAGACCTGGAAGCTTGCTTTCTCACTTTCTCCCTCTCTCTGTCTCTCTCTCTGGTCAGTCCAAATGCCCCATAGTGAATTAAAAAAATAACAATAAGTAAGATTAAACAAATAATTCCTTTTTTTAGACATTTTTGCTATAGGATATCTGTCCTCGCTGGAGAGACAAAAAGAGAGACAGAAAGCGAGAAATCACCCCTCAGGAGGAGTAACCACGCCACAGTCCCTTCTCCTCTCAGGATCTTAGTTATGCATACATGCACACGTGCCTGGTGTGAATTTTAAGTCACCGGGTCTGGGACCTGAACCGTGGTTGACTACATGGGAGTCCAGCAACATAACCATTATGTCATCTGCAGGTCCCTACATAAATAATTATTTTTAAAAAATTAAAAAATTAAGACATTTTGGGGGCTGATAGATGGCATGGTGGTTAAGGCACTGGACTCCCACATGTCTACAGGGGTTTGAGTCCCAGACCTGGTGACTTGCTTTCTCTCTCTGTCTTTGTCTCTCTGGTCAAACTGAACAAGAATAAATATAAATTAAATTAAATTAACATTTCATTGAAAAAAATTTTTAATTTAAAAAATGTATTTAAAAATTATAATCGAATCTCACAATTTGTGTCCAACCATAGCAAATTTTCAATTTTTGTTTGAAGAACAAGAATTTTATAAGTGTACAGCATGACATCTGTGTTTTCTATTTTTTCATTTTCTGTAGTTTTTGGTAGTTATCCAGTTTCATCTCCACCATCACACAATGAGTGTGATAGTGTGACTTGCTTTTCAGTTTATAGTTCACAGTCCTACACGGTGAACCGTGTGTATCCAGAACTTGTAGAGGTGCATGTGTCACTCAGAGAACTTTCTGGGTGAGAGTGATGGCGTCATAACCTGTTGGGTGAGTGTTATGACCTCATGACCTGCTGGGGGAGTGTGGTGATGTCATAACCTGCTTGGTGAGAATGAGGACGTCATAACCTGCTAGTTGTATGCAATGACTTCACAACCTACTAGATCAGTGTGATGATGTCATAAGGTGCTGGGCAAAGTATTATGATGTCATAGCCTGCTGGGTGAGGGTGATGATGTCATGACCCGCCAGGTGAGCATTATGGCATCACAACCTGCTCGGCGAGTATTATGACATCATAACCCGCTGGGCGAGTGTTATGACGCCACGACCTGCTGGGAGAGTGTTACGATGTCAGAAGCACAAGTAGGAAATTGGGCCTCTGCATATCTGGAACAATCTGAGCTTCAAAATAAAATAATAGACTAAATTACTATTAATGTAAAAATAATAATGTAAGATAGACATTTATAAGCATATCCCAATATAAGTAAATAAATTATGAATTATTAAATAAATAATAAATGGGGCAAAAGGGAAAACTATCGTAGATGTCAGCTCATGAGTACAGAAGCCACAGTGGAGTGAGGGAGTCAGTAACAGATGCTAAAGTTAGGGTGGAAGTTTGATCCAGATGAAGATATTTACGGACATCAGGCTATCCTCCCACAAATTACTCTTTAATTTCCAGGGAAAGAAATCATAACCTCACATAGGAGAGCCCTGGGTCCACCATCATAGCTAAGTGGTTTTGTTAACACGCAGCTTTGGAAGTGTGCGTTGTGACTGCTGAACGGGGAGAGAGGTAAGGAGCACATGGCGCTGACATCTGAGCTGAGCTGCGGGCTGCTTAGGGTTAGGGCATCACTGGCTTCAATGACTGTGCTGGCTACGGGAAACTACGTTCAAGTGTGCAGTGATAAATGGGTTAGAAAAATTATATAAATATATATATATAGATTATATTTATACATTATACATATGAAAACGGGACAAAATATAAATATATAGTGACTCTGAACGAAAGGTATAGAGTTTTTGTATACCTTTTTTTAAAGAATAATTTTATTCAACTTTATTTATTTATTAGTTAGTTTAATTTCTCACTTTCTCTCTCTCTCTTCCTTAGAGAGTCAGAGTGAAAGAGACAGGAAGAAAGAGAGAGAAAGTGAGAAAGCCAGGTGCCGGGTCCAGGACTTGACGAGTCTGGCACCGACAGGGAGAAGTTAGCACCGAACAGAGTGCACGAGCGATTCCTAGAAAGCAAAGGCATTTTAAATTTATGAAACGTATCTTCTGTTCTCTGCATTGCTTCCTAAAGACAGTAAAAATGTTCTGTCAGTAGAGTTCAGTGAGGTCATGAGAGCCTGGGAAATAAAATCATTTCCAGTAACAGAACATCTTCAAGGATAAGGCGGAACTCGGGAGACTGATCACAATGAGGTGATTCTTATTTCTGACAGAAAATCACCCCTGACGTCACCCTCCTGGAGGCGTCCTTCATGTCCCTGTTCCTGAGGCTGTAGATGACAGGGTTCCCGGAGAAGAGGGACGCCGTCTTTCCCCAGTCCTTGGAGGAGGACGGGGCTGGAGGTACATGTAGATGGCGGTTCTGTAGAAGAGGACACCACGGTCCTGTGGGACCCGCCTGTCCCGAACGCTTTCCTCCGACCTTCTGCTGACCTGATCTTAACACTGCGCGAGCTGTGAAGGCCTAGGGGATGGCAGTCAAGGTCGCTGGGATTAGAAGAATCCATACGCTGCAGAAAAAGAGCTCGGCTGCGACGGCCTTTGTGTCTGCACAGGACAACTTGAGAAGGGCAGGGACTTCGCAGAAAAAGTGGTCCACTTCCTGCCGGCCGCAGTGCGGCGTGTGGAGGGTCACAAGGGGGCAGCGCGGACCCGGTGGCTTACACTCATGCCGGCTGCGTGTGCGTGCCCAGATCCCGAGAGGAGAAGGGACTGCGGCGTGGCCATCCTCCCTGGGGGGTGATTTCTCGTTTTCTGTCTCTCTGTCTCTGTCTGTCTTTCTGGCGAGTGCACGGGCCCTATAGCAAAAACCTCTCCAAAAAAAGAGAAAAAGAGAAAATTCTTTATTTGAACGAGTGTTTGATTTATGTTACATTCCGATAAACACTTGCGGGATCAAAGATGCAATTTTATCTTCCAAGAGCTCTTAACCTGGCAGGAAACAGAAGTCACCTAGTCCTAACCCGGGCTAGGACGGAGAGCTGTCCCCTCAGCGGTACACACAGGGTACCAGTTAGGACTCGGTTTCGCGGGGACTCGGTCCCCAGCCGGCCTCTGCAGGTCGGGGAGGAAGAGGCCAAGGGCGAACCAGCCACGCACGAGCGCGGAGCGCGGAGCGAGGCCGGCGTCCGCTCGGGAAGGCCTGGCGCCCGGGTCCTGCGGAGCAGCGGCTGCAGTGCAGGCGGCCACGCAGCACGGCCCCAGACCCCGCCGCCCCGGCTCCCAAGCTGAGCAAGCCGGTAGCAGACTGTGGTGGCGAGTGTAGACGGCGTCTCAGCGTCGCTCTGGGACCCAGGGCCGGGGAGGAGCCTCAGCAGCAGCCATGCTGACTGGAGGGAGTACCTTCCGAGGCTTCGGCTCTCTCTGCCTCGTCGATGGAGCCTAGCGACTCTGCGGGAGCCCTGGCCGTTCTCCCCTGCCATTCGCGCGTCGTCTTTAAGGACTGGCCGTTCATCGCGTCCGTCTTCACGGATCGAGCCTCAGCCCGAGCGCCCGCTGCAGACGGTCCGGGAAGTGTGGACGCGGGCGGAATGCAGTGCTGTTGGGCACAGCCAAGGATGAAATCCCGTCCTCCGTGACAGCCTGGATGGACCTGTTGAAAAATCGAAGTGAAATAAGTGACTCCCACGTGGCTTGTGTTGTACCCTATGGCAAAAAGCTAAGAACTGTGTTGTCTTTTTTTTGTTGTTTGTTTATTTATTTATTTATTTTTAATTTTTTTTTTGCATGGTGGTGATGGTCCTAGGACCTTGCGAGGAAAGATGATAAATTTTATTTAGTACATATATTATGAAAATAAATTTAAAAAATACTAAAAACACCAGTATATAAAATATATATAATCCCTAGAACTGCGTTGTCTTGCTGATGCTGAATTGAGTCTCCGATGTGGAGCCCAACGTTTCGTTTTTGACATTGATTCCATAACTTTCAAACTCCCTGAGGACGCAGTTGATCTCTTACCACCACCACCGAGAATCCAGCATGTCCCTCACTCATTTCTCACCGCATTTTTTTTTTTTTTTTTGGAGAGATTGTTGTTATAGGTCACATGCGCTTGCCAGACAGAGAGAGACAGAAAGCGAGAAATCACCCCCTGGGGGGATGGCCACGCCGCAATCCCTTCTCCTCCATTCTCCTCTCGGGATCTTGGACACACACACACACACACACACGCGCCCGGCGTGAGTTTTAAGCCACCGGGTCCGGGACACGAACCGTGGTCGACTACGTGGGAGTCCAACGACATAGCCACTACGCTAACTGCTGCTTCCCTCTCACCGCATTTTAGGAAATTTATTAGATCACAAATAATCATACACCCTTTTTTGGAGCTGGCAAGTGGCATGGTGCTTAAAGGCGCTGGACTCCCACATGGGCAACCACGGTTCAAGTCTCAGACCTGGTGGCTTGCTTTCTCACTTCCTCTCTCTGTCTCTCTCTGATCAAACTGGAAAACAATAATGATAATAATAAATAAAGTTGAAATAATTCTTAAAAAAATCATATGCCCTTATTTATCACACAAATTAGTTTTTTAAATTTAAAAATATATTTATTTATTTAATTGTATTTGTTATTATTATTATTTAATTTGACAAAGGTTAGCTATGTGGGAGTCCAGCACCTGGACCCCCCCCCTCAGCGGTTGTCTTCAATGTATGAGGTAAGAATTTAAGTCACTGCAGTTTGGTTGTTGCAGCTGGTGAGCAGAAGCTGAGACAAGATGCGGTGGAATGTCCGATTTCCCAGAGGACCATAAGCACTGCTTCACGCAGGCACTTTGAAAATAAAGTTCCAGAGTGGAATTCCCGTGCGGAGTAGCCGATGCTTTCCTGTGGGACGGCTGGTGCCACGTATCAGCTGCTGTGGCCTCAATGCCCTCCTGTGGGACGGCTGGTGCCACGTAGCAGCTGCCGTGGCCTCGATGCCCTCCTGTGGGACGGCTCGTGCCACGTAGCAGCTGCCGTGGCCTCGATGCCCTCCTGTGGGACGGCTCGTGCCACGTAGCAGCTGCCGTGGCCTCGATGCCCTCCTGTGGGACGGCTCGTGCCACGTAGCAGCTGCCGTGGCCTCGATGCCCTCCTGTGGGACGGCTCGTGCCACGTAGCAGCTGCCGTGGCCTCGATGCCCTCCTGTGGGACGGCTCGTGCCACATAGCAGCTGCTGTGTCCTCGCTTCCCAAGCAGCAGGCTGCCTTTGTCATCCCAGCAGGCCCTTCTAGGACTTTGTCCTGCTCTCTAGGGACCAGTAATCGGATACCTGGGCTTTTCCTGGGGGATCCATAATTTCTGACTTGTACTAAATGCCATCAATAAAGCAGTCTTTACCATGAAAAAAAATTTTAGTCACAATCATGGCTAAATTCACCATTAAATACAAGAGTCCAAGCAGCTGGGCGGTTGTCTATACCTTGAACAACTTTTCCCCCTGGTAAGTCCCTGTGTTAATTCCACTGTAATGTCTGTTACAGATTTTAATCACTCATTCGTCAGCCTCCCACTAGCCTGTCTTCACTTAACCTTTAAGAAGTGTACATGGTGCCACATTATTTACTTAATGAGCAATATATCTATTCAATTGGTACACATTTGTCCATAATTACTGAGAATTGCTAAATATTCTAAACTAGTCTGTAGTTGATTTAAAATCCTCAATTTTAATCAAACTTATACTAAGACTGACTTAGCTCGTGTTAAATCATTTTTAAAAATTGCAGCTCTGATGGGGCTGGCAGGTGGCATGGTGGTTAAGGCAGCTGGACTCCCACGTGGCTGACCACGGTTCAAATCCTGGACCTAGCAGCTTGCTTTCTCACTTTCTTTCTCTCTCTCTCTCTGTCTCTTTCTGCACAACTTCAAAATAATAATAATAATAAATGACAATGAATAAAATTAAATAAAAAATAATAAAAAAATTGCAGCTCTGAGGCATTGTATCGTAAAAAGTTGATACTCATATATGTAAACTAGTATTAACTTAAAATCATGCATTCCCTTCATTTTTTCGCTTGACCTTCTAGTGAATCTTGGGCTTCACTGCTCTGGCTGCTGTGTGAGGAGCCCCTCCTTTGGATGACTGAGAAGCATAACGGGCCGTGAGCAGCTTTCATTCTCCTTTGTCAGCATTCTGGCTCACACCTGATGTTAGCCCGGCTTCTGGTTCATCATTTTAGGTTCAAATCCACCTCTGAAATGGCCACCACTGCAGGCGGGTTTCAGTAAACTTCGAAAACTTCTTTTACTAGAGGCTCCATGTGCTTCGTGGCTTGCAAAACGTGACGACCTGCAAATCTGGCAGCAGCAGAGGCCGCAGCCACCATCCTGCCCCTTTTCAACATGTAGACAAGAGTAAAGTGTGGAAGAGTCCATCCATTTTTGCTGATATCTGTTAGTTGTGCATAAAGCGCATAGTTTTAGATTTGTAAGACAGAATAGATGAAAAATACATAGATTTATAAAATGCTCTAGTAATTCTTTACATGAGTGAGGGAGTAAAACATCAAAATTAGTAAGGAAACAGCAATTAGCATAATGGCTATGTCACTGGACTCCCACGTAGTTGAGTAGTTGACGGCGGTTCGCGTTCAGGACCCAGTGGCTTAGAACTCACGCCAGGCGCGTGTGCGTGCATGCCCAAGATTCTGAGAGGAGAATAGAAGAGAAGGGATTGCGGCATGACCATCCCACCTGGGGCATGATTTCTCGCTTTCTGTCTCTATGTCTCTCTCTGTCTGTCTGGCGAGCACACGCGCCCTATAGCGAAAAACCTCTCCAAAAAAAAAAAAGAAAAATTAGTAAAAACAGCATTCTGGATTTTGGTCACTTGTAACTTTCTTACCTTTCTCCTGTCCTCAATGTGGAAAAGAAGCAGTTTACTTCCTAATTCCCTGGACAATCGCCTACTTACTCATAATAGTTGTGTTCTGCATGGGGAGTGATTAAGGCAGCACTAAGTCGGGCAGCACTAAGTCGGAGTAGGGAGCCTGACCTGACCTTCACTACTGCTGAGGGACAAAAGAGCTGTTGCATTTGCAAAGGAAACTCCCTAGAGGAGTGGGGGCAATCTCTGCAGATCTGGATAAAGAGTATATTTGTTGTTTAAAGGTAGAAAAATAGCTAGGGAGTTTATCAAAGTATCCACTCGTTTCTCAATAGGCAGGCGGCCCATGGGAGCTCCTTGCCGGGCCGGGGGGCCCACCAGGACAGGTGAGCTCATTCTCACCAGCTCTGAAGAGCAGGTCCATCGGGGAATACTTTATCCCCAGACCCAACAGAGCTACTTAAAAGTTTCTAGCGTTTCATCTTAGTTCACTCAGTGAGACGATCTCTAGGGTTTTGTCTTTGTGAGAAGAACTGTTGTTCCTGAAGGTACAGTGGGTCAGATAGCCCTGCTCGAGCGCTCTGTGTACACCCTCGGAGGACCAGCACCGCCGTGGTGCTGTCACCTCAGCCCTCAAGTCTCTCAGGTGTGAGTGCATCCTCAGCTACCCCTTAGAAGAACAAACAGGTGAAGGATTTGCAAGAAATAGGTTGTAGAGGGGCATTTTGTTTTTGGACATTCTGTGAATAATGACCATAATTATTCTGCTTAACAAGACCTTGGGAAGACACTGAGGGGACAACATATAGAAAAGTGTTGGGGCACTTTCCTCGTGTTATTCCTGCAGAGATATCTAGAGCTGCAGTCTGTCACGACCTCTATTTTTCTGTCTGTTTTTTTTTTTCTTTTTTTTTTGGAGAGGTTTTCGCTATAGGGCGCGTGCGCTCGCCAGACAGACAGAGAGAGACAGAGAGACAGAAAGCGAGAAATCACCCCCCCAGGGGGGATGGTCATGCCTCAATCCCTTTTCCTCCAATTTTCTCTCGGGATCTTGGGCATGCACGCACACGTGCCCGGCGTGAGTTTTAAGCCACCGGGTCAGGGACACGAACCGCGGTCGACTATGTGGGAGTCCAGCGACATAGCCATTACGCTAACTGCTGGTTCCCTGTCTGTTAATATCTATCATCTACTCTGTAGTAGCAGAGGAGAGACACAAGATAGGAAAATATAAATGGTAAAAATTTTCTTTCTGTGGGCCAGCAGGTGGTGGGAAGGTTCAGGCGGCTGGATCCCACATAGCTGAGTCTGAGGTTTGAGTCCTGGACCTTGTGACTTGCGAAGCATGCCACGGGCCTGTGTCTGAGTGCCCAAAATCCCTACAGGAGGGAGAAGTGGAGAAGGGACTGCAATGTGACCATCCCCCACGGAGGTGATTTCTTGCTTTCTCTCCATCTCCCTGTCTTTCTCTGTTGAGCACACACGACTTCTGACAAATTAAAAATAATAATAATAATAAAGGGCCAGCAGATATTATAGTGGTTACATCACTGGACTCCCACATGGTGGATCACGGCTCAAGTGCTGGACCTGTTGACTTAAAACTCACACCAGACATGTGTGTGTGTGTGTGTGGGGGGGGATGCCCAGGGTCCCAGGATAAAGGAGGAGAAGGGATTGTGGCATGGCCATACCCCTGGGGGTGATTTATCGCTTTCTGTCTCTCAGTCTCTCTGGTGTTGGAAATGCACTTGGGGAGAGCCTTAAGGCAGAAATGAAGATGGCTTAACAAGGGTTTCTCTACACAGGGGTGTGCTCAGAGCCCCACAGCCCATCCCTGTGAGGCAGGAAGCATGGCTGCTCAGGAGTGACTAAAGCAAAGGTTAACAGATGCCTCTGGATGAGGCTCAGTCCAGCGTCTTTCCAGACTGTGACACTCAGGGTTCTAGGGCCGTGGGGAATCATGGTGCAATTTTGTTTAAAGATGGGACACTAGAAAGAACTCAACCTGAGTTGGTTACGAGAAGTAATCATTCTAATTTCATGTTGCCGTGAAAACAGCATACTCTGACAAAGTGCTCAAAGTTTTATTGGAGCAAAAATCTGTCCAGAATTTGCTGAGATCTTGATCATACCAGAACACATGCCAGAAAAGTCCGAATGACCTCTTGTTCTTCTTAGTGTTTATTTCTTCACTACACAACGTCATGGTGAATTAATTCAACACCACGTCACTGTGAAAGTCACTCTTGGCCCTCAGGGACTATAATTTGGTCCTGGCAATGCTGCCTAGTGGTTCAGGGCCGGGTCCCACATGGTGACTGCCATTTGAATCCAGGCCTGATTGTTTGAAAAACTCCAGGACTGTGTGTGTAAGTGCCCCAAATCCCAACAGGACAGAGTGAGAGGGCAGAAGGGATGGCAGTCTGACCACGTTGTGTGGTGGCTGCTTCTCATCCCCGTCTTTCCCTAGTAAGTGCACACACTGCTCTAGCAATTAAAAAATATATAAATAATTTTGGTGACAAAGTGTTAAGCTTTGTGTATGTGTCCTAAACTAAGTTTTAGCACTTTCAATTTATTTTGTTGGTAGAGGTTTTTGCCTCAGGGCGCATGAGCTCACCAGAGAGAGACAGAGACAGAGACATTGAAGGGAAAGTGAGAAATCATGCCCCGGGGGATGGCCATGCCGCAATGTTTTCTCCTCCCAGAATCTTGGGCACTCATGCATGCCCGCCCAATATGAGTTTCAAGCCATCAGGCCTGGGACTGAAACCACAGTGGGCTATGTGGGAGCCCAGTGATGTAACCACAATAACATCTGCTGGTCTCAGTACTTTCAATTTTTTTGAGAAATTTTTGCTATAGGATATGCACTCACCAGAGAGAGACAGAGATATGGAAAGTGAGAAATCACCCCCCATGGAGGATAGCCACGCTGCAATACCTTCTCCCCTAGTCTCCTCTCTGGATTTTTGGCACACACGCACACGTGCCCAGTGTGATGTTTAAACCACTAGGTCTGAGACTTGAACCGCAGTCTACTGTAGGGGAGTTCAGCAATGTAACCATTACACCATCTGCTTGTCCCTCAATTTTTTATTATACAGATTTTGAGCATGATTAGCATCTAAAAGTAACAACAATAAAAATATACTCATATTGTTTTATATACTAATCAAGTTGCTTTTCATTTCAGAAATACACTTTTTTAGGTGGCTGGCTGGTGACGTGGTGGTTGAGGGTGGTGGACTCTTGCATGGCCAACTGCAGTTCAAGTCCCAGACCTGGTGGCTTGATTTTTTACTTTCTGTTTCTTTCCCTCTTACTCTGTTCTTCTCTGGTCAAAATAAAAAAGAAAGAAAGAAAGTTAAATAAAATAATTCTGAAAAAAAAAAAAAAACAAATACACTTTTTCCCCTTGCTCTAACTGTTACAGTTTTAAAGCATTCCCAGTTGTCTCAATTTAAGTACAGAAATGTTTAAAGGTTATGTTTTTTTTTTTTGGGGGGGGGGAGAGGTTTTTGCTATAGGGTGCGTGTGCTCACCAGAAAGACAGAGAGAGAGAGAGACAGAAAGTGAGAAATCACCACCTGGGGGATGACCATGCCACAATCCCTTCTCCTCCATTCTCCTCTCAGAATCTTGGGCACGCACGCACACGCGCCCGGCATGGGTTTAAGCCACCGACTCCAGGACTCGAACTGTGGTCAACTACATGGGAGTCCAGCGACATAGCCATTATGCTAACTGCTGATCCCCAGGAGATAGTATATTGAGTAATATACATAAAAGAGGTAACAGTCTACTTTAATGCTTAAAGTACAATAACAGTTTTCTTCTATGTACTAAATATTATATTTATGACAAATAAAGATAAAATAATTAGCTTAATGAATACTGATTTAAAAATCTTCAAGTAACACATACTGCTGAGATTTCAAATACTTGGGAAGATACGCAGAGTTTTCAAAAAGTTAATGGAAATGTGTGTTATGAATAAATGATGCAACTGAATGGATTTCAAATTTTATTACCAAAAGAAACTTGGCTCATGTATCTTTTCTGGTACGATTTCTGGATTCAGAGTTATTTTCCAAACTGTTATCTTTTACACTGACTCTCAAAGAGAAGTCAATAAATTCAGAAAGAAAAAAAAAAACATATGGGAAGCTCTTTTGTTTGTCTTTGCTGTGGAGCATGGGCACTTGTCGGAGAGAGAGAGAGAGAGAGAGAGAGAGAGAGAGAGAGAGAGAGAGAGAGAAAAGTGACAGATCACCCCAGGGGTGATGGCCCCCTGCATTTCCTCCTCCCTTACTCTCTCCTCTACTCTCTGGATTTTGGGCATGCACACACACACTGCTTTGCGTGTTTTCCAAGCCTCTGGTCTTGAGTGTGGAGACTCGATCCACACAGTCAGCCATGTGGGATCCAGCCGCCCTAACCATCATGCCACCTTGCTGGGCTTTGGGACAGATTTTAAGTGTAGTTTAACAGTTTCCTCTGGAATTCTCAGTCACTTAATATGTTAATTTCCATCCTAAAATTTTAAGGCTATTATATGGCTTTTTTCACACTTATTTGAGTATGGGTTACTCCCTTCCTCCCTCCCTCTCATCTTTGTTTTCTTTCTTCTTTCTCTCTTTGTTTTTGGTACGATGTTTAACATCTACCAGAATATTATCAGAAGACAGTTTGGCAAATATTACCTTAAAAATCCAGTTCATAAGGACCAGCAGATAGTGTAATGGTTAAGGCACTAGACTTCCATATGGCCAATTGCTGTTTGAGTCCTAGACCCAGAGGCTTGAAACAACCAGGTGTGTGTGTTTGTGTGTGCCCAAAAATCTCAGGAGGAAAAGGGATTGTCGCACGGCCATCCCCTGGGAGGTGATTTCTCACTTTCTCTCTCTCTCTCTCTCTCTCTCTGGCAAGTGCATGTGCCCTATAGCAAAATTCTCACTCTCTTTAAAAAAGAAAAATCCAGCTTATATAGTTAAACTTACTGTTTGTTTCATGGTACATTTTAGCATGAGCCTGTGGGTCCAGGTTTTTAACAGTGAAGACAGAAGGTAATGCTTTTATTTAGAGCAATCTGTATCTCATACTTTGCTAACTGCTCAAGTTACCAGATAGAAAGACACCTCATGTGGGACCAGCAGTTGGTGTAATGACTGTGTAGATGGACTCCCATATAGTCGACCAATTTGAGTCCTGGACCCAGTGGCTTAAACTCATGCTGGGCACGTGTGTGTGCATGCCCAAGATTCTGTCTCTCTGTCTTTGTGGCAAGCACACACACCCTGTAGCAAAAACCTCTCTGGGGAGCAGACCTTATGGTCTTTCTTTACTTTTTTAGAGAGATTTTGCTATAGGGGATGTGTGCTCACTGGAGAGACAGAAAGAAACAGAGACAGAAAGTGAGAAATCACCCACCGGGGTGATGGCCACGTCACAGTCCCCTTTCCTCCATTCCCCTCTCGGAATCTTGGGCATGCACACACATGCCTGGTGTGAGCTTTAAGCCACTGGGTCTGGGACTCAAACCATGGTCGAGTACGTGGGAGTCCAGTGATGTAAGCCTTTCCCCATCTGTTGGTCCCTTTTTAAAAGATTTTTGCCATAGGGCATATGCACTCACTGGAGAGACAGAGAGAGGGAAAGTGAGAAATCACCTTTGGGGGAATGGCCATGTCAAAAATCCCTTTGTCTCCATTCTCCTCCTAGGATTTTGTGCAGGCATACACACATGCCTGATGTGATTTTCTTTTTTCTTTCTTTTTTTTAAAAATTATTTAACTTTATTTATCTATTTATTTATTTTCTAATTTTACCAGAGAGGGACAGAGTGAGAGAGAGAAAGCAAGCCACCAGGTCCAGGACTTGAACTGTGGTCAACCATGGGGAGTCCAGCGCCCTTAACCACCAAACCACCTGCTAGCCCTGCCTGGTGTGATTTTCAAGCCACCAGGTCTGGTATTTGAACCACCGTTGACCAAGTGGGAGTCCAGCACCTTAACCACTATGTCACCTTCTGGCCCTCTTTATAGTCTTTCTGGAGAGAGAAGTGGTCATTCAGAGCAACGTGAAGGTTCGCGTCCAGCAGTGCTATGAAGGGGGGCACGTGATCGAATCAGAAGACCTGGTCCCGAGCGGGCATGGCCACACCAGGGAAGCAGGTCACCTCAAATGTGCCATTTCCTTGTCTGCAGTGAGAGTGAAAGTGTCTGCCTCTTCTAGTCTACAAAGGAAAACTTAGGGTCTATGCATAGCTCACAAATAGCAGATCGAAATAGTTTATTACAATTAATTAATTATTGATTGGAATCAGCACATCTCTGTGCCAGGTCTGGACACTGAAGTGGCAGGTTTTATTTATTTTTTTTTGTGTGTGTCATTTGTAAGTGGATAGCACAATGACTCCACAGTGGGCAGGTGTATGGGGTCCACACATGAATGTAATGATTGGTTAGAAACAATAAATATTCTCCTTCTACAGCAGTTGATAGATGTGGGTATTGTAAAGAGAAGCATGGAAGTATGAGAAAATGACAAATTTATTTATTTATTCTTTTTATTTAGTCTTTGCTATAAGGTGCATGTGTTCTCCAGAGATAGACAGAGAAGGGAAGTGAGAAATGGGGATGACCATGCCACAATCCCTTCTCCACTCTCCTCTCAGGATGGGCACATATGTACATGTACCCAGCATAATTCTCAAGCTGGGTCCGGGACTTGAACCGTGAATCTTGCCAAGTAGGATCCATTGCCTCAACCCCACACCACTTGCTTGACAGAAAATAACATTTTCTTTTTTCTTTTCTCTCTTTTTTTTAGAGTTTTTTGCTATAGGGCGCGTGCACTCGCCAGACAGACAGAGACAGAGAGACAGAAAGCGAGAAATCACTCCCCAGGGGGGATGGCCACGCTGCAATCCTTTCTCCTCCATTCTCCTCTCGAGATCTTGGGCACGCACGCACACGTGCCCAGCATGAGTTTAAGCCACCGGGTCCAGAAAGCGAACCGTGGTCGACTACGTGGGAGTCCAGCAACATAGCCATTACGCTAACTGCTGGTCCCAGAAAATACCATTTTCTAATAAGAAGAGTTGATATTATCCATAAAATCAACATAATACCTCTATCCCCACATCATCATCAATCTTTTTGTTTCCCCTCTTTAATGTTAAAATTGATGGTTGAAAGCCAGTTTACTTAGACTTTCCCGTGTTGGCCTTTGTTGCTTTCTTCATTTTCCTTCTGTTAATCACGAAGTGCTCTGATTCCTAAATCATCGAACTAGTTCCTCCTTTGATTAGGTACAAA
The DNA here is from genome assembly GCA_026018925.1 of Tupaia tana. Lineage (NCBI taxonomy): Eukaryota > Metazoa > Chordata > Mammalia > Scandentia > Tupaiidae > Tupaia > Tupaia tana. The sequence continues at coordinate 4,076,275 of JAKSZU010000015.1, forward strand.
ATTCACCCAATCTTCTCATTCCAGGTGCATTGTCTTCCCCCTGAGGTGGAATGACTCAGTCTTAGGAGGCCACAAAGAGATTGTCAGATTTCCCCCCTTCTCGTCTGTCATGTCTCCTCCCCGCTTACCTTGAGGTTTATCAGAACTTTAATCAACAACTTTTCCTTTTGGGAACTTAGGAAGAATCTCTTCAGTCAAATACCTCAAAAGGAAAGAATCCCAGAATCCCATTAAGACTTACAGGAAGGGACGAGTCAGATACGACTTTTGAATGGTCTTTATTTGAAAAGATCAGTACGTGTGTGATTGAGGAGATCAGTTAAAAAACATAAGCTGTTAACCGGTAAGATATGCTGGAAATCCATAAAAAGAGTTTGCTCACAGGGACCAGCAGTTAGCGTAATGACTATGTCGCTGGACTCCCATGTAATCGACCGCGGTTCGCATCCCAGACCCAGTGGCTTAAATTCATGCCGGGCATGTGTGTGTATATGCCCAAGATCCTGAGAGGAGAATGGAGGAGAAGGGATTGTGGCATGGCCATCCTCCCTGGGGGGTGTTTTCTTGGGGCCAGCAAGTGGCATGGTGGTTAAAGGCGCTGGACTCCCACATGGCCGACCATGGTTCAAGTCTCGGACCTGGTGGCTTGCTTTCTCACTTCCTCTCTCTTTCTCTGTGTCTCTGATCAAACTGGAAAATAATAATGATAATAATAATAAATAAAGTTAAATAAAATAATTCTTTAAAAAAAAAAGTGTTCGCTCACAAAGGGGAGAGCGACCCAGACATCAGCTCCTAAGTGCAGTCCATGTTACGGCGTTGTACTCAGACCGTCACGTCGGAGGGTAGCGTCCAGCTCTTCTCTAACCGAGTGAGTCCATCAGCAAGCACTTACTTATTGATCCCTCTTTTGATTCCTACAGTAGAATCTCTAGTGGTACATTACGGAATTTAGTGACAAAGTGCTCACTCTGGCAAATTGCAGACAATCTGAGGATTAGAATTCTCACTTCAGGGACTAGTAGATGGCGAAATGATTATGTTGCCGGATTCCCAAGTAGTTGACCACAGTTCGAGTTCTAGACTCGGCAGCTTGAAAATCTTGCTGGGTGCATGGGCACGCATGCACAATATCCTGAGAGGAGAATGGAGGATAAGGGATTGCAGTGTGGTCATTCTCTCTGGGAGGTAATTTCTCACTTCTGTCTCTTTGTCTTTTTCTGTCTATCTGGCGAGCACACGCGCCATATAGCAAACATCTCTTTAAAGAAAAAGAATTCATACTTGAAAAGCGCCCACCAAACCTTGGCATTGGCACAAGAACACACACAGGGTGAGCACTGAGGGTGCTCAAGGTGAAGGAGGTTAAATCAGAGGTGATGTTAGAGCTGGAGATTCGAGCTACACGTGAGGATGTGGGGTGTGAAACAGCTATGTGTCTTCTCTCTTTCGATGGCACAGTGATACGAGAAGCCTTCGCATTGCACCCTTCATGTCCTTGTTCCTCAGGGTGTAGATGAAGGGGTTAAGCATCGGAGTCACCAAGCTGTAGAAGAGGGCCATGAGCTTGTTCTTGGCCTGGGCGTGAGTAGCAGTGGGTCCCACGTACATGCTAATTACTGGCCCGTAGAAGAGAGATACCACAACAACATGAGAACCACACGTGTTAAAGGCCTTCTTCTTTCCTGCTATGGACTGAACCCTGAGCACAGTAGCCACGATACACCCATAGGAGACCAGAATGAGCGACAAGGGGACCAGGGAATAGAATGTCCCCACAATGGACAGCATCGCGATGTTGAAAGTGGTGTCAGCACACGACATCCTGATCATCACTGGGACCTCACACAGGAAGTCGTCCACCTCGCTGTTCCCACAGAGTGGGAGCTGCACGGTGAGGGATGACTGCACCAAGGAGTTAGCCAAACCACTCAGCCATGCCGTGGCCACCAGGACAGCACAGAACCGTGGGTGCATGATGGCAGGGTACTGCAGAGGTTTGCAGACAGCAATGTAACGATCCAGGGACATCACGGCCAGGAGCACACACTCAGTGGCTCCCAGGAAGTGGAACGTGTAGAACTGGGTCACACAGCCGCCGTAGCTGATGGACTTGTCTGGGCCCCCGAGGTTCAGCAGCAGCTGGGGGATGGTGGTTGTGGTGAAGCACAGGTCCAGAAAGGACAGGTTGGAGAGGAAGAAGTACATAGGGCTGCCGAGGTGCGGGTCCACCCTGGACACCACGATGATCCAGATGTTGCCCACTAGGGTGCAGATGTAAGCAGCCAGCACCACTGCGAAGAGCGGCTTTTCCAACCAGGGGTGGTCGGAGAAACCCAGGAGGATGAAGACACTCGGAGTGCTGGCATTGCCTGGGGCCATGTGTGCCTGAGTCTGGTGGGTCCCAGCCACGTGGAGACGTATAATCAGTATTGAGTTTGCCAACGGTCAGTCTAGTCAGTTAAAATAAAGTGAGTTATGAAGAGATTTTCTGTGTTATGATGCCAGCGAAATGACTTAATACTTGCAGGCATAAAAGATTATGAATCTAAGTGTCCTCAAACATTACTTTGTAGTATCTAAAAGAAAGACTAACAATTCTTTCACCCACGAAATGCAATTATCTTTACAGAACAATGACTAAGTAAAAGAAAAATTACAACTGGTCATATCTTAATGAGTACAAGGGAGGAATGAATGATCTTAAAGAGTGCCCAAGGACCGCATGGCTGACTCACCACACGTGTCCTCGCTCCGGTACAGCCTGGCCGTGCCTCTGTCTAGGTAACTGTGAGTGGATTCAGTGCTTTCGGAGCTCCCGGAGTTCCGTGTGGGTCTGTCTAATGTACACAGAAATAGCAGCTGTCACTGCTCTCAGGTCTGTCTCCCAAGCCCTGGAGTGACATCTGCCTTTGTAAAGCTCGTCACGGGCGGAAACACACCCGGAGAGAAAGGCTCCTTGCCACATGCTCAACCCCCGCAGTCAGACAGCCGTCAGTGTGAGCCTGTGACACTCGGGGACACGGAGGCGTGATCTGGCATGCATTTTAACACTTGCGTTTTATTTTATCATTTATTTCCTTTATTTCTGTCACAGGTGGATCAGATGTGTGTTTGTGTGAACTAGGTTATGGACCAAATGTTGTTTTTACTATAAATAATGGTAAAAAGTTTGAAAAACACTGGTGTAGTAGCAAAGAAAGCAGGCTGTGAGGTCAGAAACCTAGCACCCAGCCCGCGGCGGTGGTTAATGCGCACCTTTTAGGTGTGGCTTACATCTCCAGGACTCGCTCACCTGCCTTGCTGTGTGGTGAAGACCATGAGTCTTCACCAATGTGTGTCCACACTTTATTAAGTGCAATACTTAACACTGTTTTCATAAAACACAGTGCTGTGTTTGATTTGGAGCTATCGGTTACTTACATTTTCTCCAGTTCATGTCCAAATATGAACAATGTCCTTGTGCTCTGCCAGAATTCTCATGGTGGTCACTGTACTGGATCCCTATGTGGCCCACCATGATTTCAGTCCCTGACCCAGTGGCTTGAAAATCATGCTGGGTGCGGGTACATGCGTGCCGAAAATCCAGAGAGGAGAACAAAAGAGATGGGACTGTGGCCTGGTCATTTGCTCCTGGGGGATGATTTCTTACTCTCCCTCTTTCTTCCTCTCTCAATATCTCTCTCTGGTGAGTACACATGCCCTGTGGCAAAAAACAACAAAAATTCTCAGGAGAATTAATTAAAAAATTATTTTGTTTAACTTTATATATTATTATTATTTTCCAGTTTTATTAGAGAGAGACAGAGGAAGAGAGAGAGGAAAAGTGAGAAAGCAAGCCACCAGGTTCATGACTTGAACTGTGGTTCGTCACGTGGGAGTCCAGCACCTTTAACCACCACGCCACCTGCCAGTCCCTGAGAATTAAATTTTCTTTCTGTTTATTTTGCCAGATCACTCAGATCACTTGACTTGAGTCTGATGTGAGTGATTTCAATATTTTTATGCTGGTACATACATATTTTTAACTAATGGAAGTGTCCGCCAATGCAAACAGTACACCTCTTTTTCACAAAAATGTATACTAATTATATTAGTATTAAACTGTGTCAATTTATGTACATTTATTTTTAGTACATAACTTTGCATAAGAAACAACAGGCATGGAGTGGAGAAAAAAGATTAAATGGATTAGATGACAAAGAGCAGTCTCACCTATGTTAGACAATGTTGATATTCTAGAGTGGAGTCCTCTTGGCTTGCTCTTTCCTTCCCTCTGACCTCAGCGAGAACGGGCTTAGTGTGGGCACCCCCTCGGTGTTCAGCACTTCTCAACTCTCCCAGATCCTGAGCACTCACTGTGTGTCTGATTAGAAGGGTCTCACATATTTTTAGATGCAGAAACCTATTTTATTTTAAAATAACAGTTACAGAAGGGATCTTATTCTGTTTACAAACCTGTGGGGCTTGTTCTCCATTCCGATAATAAACCTCAGTGGACATTAGTTGTCAAGAGACACTAGAAACTCTCTGGGGGCATGCTTCCCCTGACATTCTTGCCTCAGTAAAGTGAAAGGGAAAATTTTGGCATCTGTTGTGGATAATGGACTCAGGGCTAGATGAGTCCTAAAAAAGATCAGTTTATCTCAACAATTTCATAGAACATTTCCTTGGAAAAAAGAAAACACTTAATAGACACAAAAATGAAAAGTTATCTGTTGCTGCTAATATACATGGTGATAGCTTTGACTTCACTGATATGCATTGTATTCATGCCTGGAAAAACATGTTGTACATTGTAAAGATGTACAGTGATACAATACAAAAGGCATGTATTCTATAAAAGTAGATGTTAAAAATTGATGAATACTTCTTTTTGCATATCCAAAAAAATTTTCCTCGAATCATCAAGAAAAACAAAGACATCTATTTTTGTCATCAAGACCCAATTTTATTTTATTTATATTTTTTTGAAGAGAGTATTTCTTGGGGGCCAGCAGGTGGAGTGATGGTTGAGGCACTGGATTCCCACATGGTCAACTTTGGTTCCAGTCTCAGACTTGCAGCTTGCTCTCTTACCTTTCCTCTCTCTCCCTCTCTCTCTCTCCGGTGAACACCTGTGCCCTATAGCAAATTAAAAATAATAGTGATAAAAAATTAAATAATTCTTTAAATTAAAAAATATAGCATTTATTGAGGTTCTTGCTGTCATAAAGGGACTGTTACCCTCGTTCTACAGAGATGCAAGAGGCAGTCACCTTCTGAGGGGTATTAACAGTATTTAAGTCATTTGCAATGGTACGAAGCTGATATAGGACCAAAGTAAGGTTTATATCTATGTAAAAATTTTTTTGCTATAGGGCACATGCACTTGCCAGAGAGAGAGAGAGAGAGAGAGAGAGAGAGAGAGAGAGGGAGAGAGAGAGAGAGAGAAAAAGAGAGAGAAAGAGAAAGAGAAAGAGAAAGAGAAAGCAAGCTATCAAGTCTGGAACTCAAACCGCAGTCGACCATGTGGGAGTCCAGTGCCCTAACCATCATACCATCTGCTGGCCCCGTCTATATTTTTTTGGAGATAGGTTTGCTATAAGGTGTATGTACTTCTTGGAGAGACAGAAAGGGAGAAATCACCCCCTAGGGGAGATGGGCATGGCACAATCACTTCTCCTTCAGTCTCCTCTCGGGATTTTGGGCATGCACATATTGGTGCCTGGTCCAGAACTTGAAATGCAGTCAGTGTGTGGGGGTTCAGTGCTGTAACCATCACGTGCATCTGCTGGTCCCCCTCTGTTGGTTTTCTTCCTTTTTTTTGGAGAGGTTTTTGCTATAAGGTGCATATGCTCGCCAGAAAGACACAAAGCAAGAAATCATCACCCAGAAGGGATGGCCATGCTACAATCCCTTCTCCTCCATTCTTCTCTCAGGATCTTGGGCACAGATGCACACATGCCCGGCATGAGTTTTAAGCCACCGGGGCCTGGGATGCGAACCACGGTCGACCATATGGGAGTCCAGCGACATAGCCATTACGCTAACTGCTGGTCTCCCTCCGTTGGTTTTTCACAGGGAGCCTAGAAGTTTGAAACTATGGGTTCAGAAGACCCGACCTTGGCCTTTTCTCAGCAACTGCTTCACTTGCCTGTGCCCCAGGACCAGCACCAGCCCAACGATCCGAGCCCATGTCCTTGGGGGATCGTCTGTCCTCTCTCTTCGTTCTCATTTCTGTTCTCACGTGCTCTGCATGCTAGGGCTATAGTCATCTTCTGGTCTTTTCCTTTCTCTCTCTTTTAATTAAAAAAATAGTTTTAGGGAACCAGCAGTTAGCATAATGGCTATGTCGCTGGATTCCCACGTAGTCGACTGTGGTTCGCGTCCCGGACCCGGTGGCTTAAAACTCACGTCGTGCGCGTGTGCATGTGTGCCCAAGATCCCGAGAGGAGAATGTAGGAGAAGGGATTGCGGCATGACCATCTCCCCTGGGGGGTGATTTCTCGCTTTCTGTCTCTCTGTCTGTCTCTGTCTGGCAAGCGCACTCGCCCTATAGCGAAAACCTCTAAAAAAAAAATTAGTTTTAGATACATGAGTCCCTAAAAGCAGAGACCTTTCTCCAGCTGGAGACAGAAGAGATGCTTTTAGGGCCTGTCGCTGTAATTACGTCTGGAAAGTCCTCCTTGCCACATAAGTAGCATACGCGGAGTCTCCAGGTTTGTGGAAAAAGCATATTATAGAAAACTTATATAAGGATTTCCAGTTGTTTTGGCACCAAAATAAGCTTGTACGTTAATTCCATTTTCCACTCACTTTTTGAAGTCTCTGTATTTATTGGCTCCCAGGGTCAGGATGTGGATCTCTGGGGGCCACTCTGCCTACTGCACTGTGCTTGGTGTGCCAACCATACCCCAGTTCTAGTGAAGGAGTACGAGGTTATGTCTTTGGGAGCTTAGGGAAAGACTCCAGAACATCTGTAGTGAGATGATTTTTTAGTGATTTATTTGAACATATTTAAGTATACGAAAATAGAATGAATATTATAAAGAAATCTATGTACCCATTACTCAATCTAAACAATTATTAATATTTTTCCAATCTTGATACATCTATTTTTCACACCCTGCTTTTTAGTTTGGATGGATCTTCAGAAAGAGAATATGTTATCAATGGAGACTAATTAGGCTTTATTTTTTTAGGAATTATAATAGTTTTATATGATACAGAGATAATGTTTTAAAGTTTTTGCCATAGGGTACATGTGCTTGCTAGAGGGGGACAGAGAAAGAGAGGGAAAGTGAGAACTCATCCTGGGGGGATGATCACACGGCAATGGAGAAGAGATTGCTGTGTGGCCATCCCCTGGGGGTCATTTCTCACTTCCCCTCTGTCTGTCACTCTCTGTCCTGCTCCAGTGAGGACACACACTTTATGTCAAAAACCTTTAAAAAAAGGATTTCTCACTTTCCTTCTTACTGTCTCGGTCTCTTTCCATCAAGCGCACACACCCTAAGGCAAAAAACCTCTATAAAAACCCTGTGCCTTACATTATTATTTTTAAAACATTTTTATTCATTGTAATTATTTTTATTATTTTATTTCATTGACGTTGACCAGAGAAAGACAGAGAGAAGGAAAGTGAGAAAGCAAGCTGCCAGGTCCGGGACTCGAACCACGGTCAGCCATGGGGGAGTCTAGCTGCCTTAACCATCAGGCCACCTGACTGCCCCACCTGTGCCTTATTATTAATTAATATCCAGCAATTAGAAAAATCCATAGTGATAGACAAATATTATTAAAATAAGTATAACATTCCGATTTCTTTATATTCACTTAAAAGGGCAAACCAATTTTAAACATTTCAGATTAAGGTGGATATGATTATAATATATCTATATGTGAAATATAATATTTTAGAAAACTGATGGTGATTTAAATATTAGGGCTCCTAGCACCTTACACTTGTCATTTAAATTATTAATAATCTACAAATTATTACATAATCTACAAATATATGTGAAAATATTTTACAAGATGAAATTGTAAAATATTTGAGAAATTTTTGATGATAAACTTGAAGACTGGAGTAAATCCTTTTTAAACAGGCTGCCTAATTTATAGCTACATTATTCCTGTAGTTATTTCACTATCATTTTATATTTCAGATTGAATTCTACCTTAGGTTGTTCTGAGTCTAAGTGAGGGTCTAGTAGGAATGAAATAAACTTCAGTGTGCTGTGGGAGGGCTTCGTGATGTACAGGTTCTTGGGTTTCAGACAAGAACTGACCCGAACACTTGGGTGGAAAAGGAGAAGGTACTTTATTACCCACAGTGAAAGTGCACTCCTGGGGGTAGTGGTTACGTGGCTGGACTCCCACATGGGCAGCTGCGGTTTGAGTGCCCACCTGGAGGCTGGAAATAGCAGGCCCGCGAGTGAGATCCCGGGGAGCTGCGCGTGGCCATCCCGGTGACTCCTCACCTTCTGTCTCTGTCTCTCCCTCTGTGTCTTGCCGGTGAGCACCGGCCCTATATAGAAAATCTCTCTTTAAAAAAAGAAAAGAGGAAGAGGGGGCTGGCCTTAGAGCGACAGCTACCTGATGCAAGACGGCAGCACCTCAGGCTCAGGAGTAGAAGCCCCTCGCAATTCCCGACTGTTGGAAGAACTCGAAGAAGGCACAGTTAGCTGGGGGTCGAGAAGATGACGGAGACATGACACTTACATGATGGACAGGGGTGATAATTGGGCCTCGCAGAACAATTTATGAAAGTAGAATGTGGACCTAAATACCCAGAAGCACCTCCCCTTTGTAAGAAAAATCAATGTGAATGGAATTATCAGTTTTAATGGAGTGCAGTTGGCCCTAGAGCCATGTGGGGGCCGCCGAGTGGCAGAACTCCTATACCATCAAAGTTACCCTGCAGGCGCTTCATGGGGGGTAGTGGTTACGTGGGAGCACACGTTGTCTGGGACACATGAAGCTCCCTGGTCCCGGGAAGGGAAGGGCAGTGCTGCCGCACTTAATAGGAAGAACACAGGCCCTCCCCCGTGGGACTTACGCCATCTTCGTTTTCCACAGCAGTCAATTCTCTAGACACGTCTCGACATCAAAGTCCTGGGAAGGAAGCTCCCAGGCAAAGGCAGTTCATCTTAAGACGCTGTAAAATGATCCCAACGTTTTTGTCCATTTGAGATCACCCTGCCAAGTGTAACTACTGTCCACGTAGTTGAACAGCTGGGACCAAGAAAGTGTGTTTAAATTGATCCCCATCGCACCTGGGGGCACGTCTAACCCAGCTGTGAAAAGACACCTGCAGGCCCTCCTTTCCGCTGGCTGATCGCGGCCTGGGCTCTGCCTTCTCCCTCTGCCTCCTCCTGGCCCTCCCTGCACAGCCCTCCAGCTGGGGTGCTTGTTAGAGCAGACGTGAAGGTTTCCGGTCGCAGCCTGTGGGTGCTCTGCCTGCACCCCTGGTTTCTTGTTCAGTCTTCCCTGACCCCCCACTTCCAAGCCATCCCAGCCGTCGCCCTCTCCCCGCTCCCGCGTACCGGCCCGGACCAGCCTGGATTGTGCCCCCTTCCGTCTGAAACTGGCCCTGGCGAGGCAGTCAGGGCCTCCCCACTTTATGGGGGGACGGGTGCTGCTTTTCCTCCCTGCGTCCCGAGTCCCTCGGGCACCGTCACCACCCGCCGCTTTCCACGGCGCCGCCCGCGGTGGCCGAGGCGGGAAGAGGCCCTGAGCTCCGGGGACCGCGCTCGGCGCAGCCGCGGGGCTGGGAGAGAGCGCGCCCTCCTGTCAGCGCCTCCGCGGTTTCGGGTTTTAGCTCAGGCGCGAGGACGTGGGCAGCGCCGGCTCCGGAGACACTGACCTTCCGGCTCTATTAGCCGGGGCAGCGGAGCTCGGAGTCAGGCCGCGCGCAGATCCCGCGGGCGCACCACTCGAAGCTCCTGCCTGCGTGACCTCGGCCGGGTTTTCTGTCTAGTCCCTGGTCAGGTGCTCCCACCCCTTCCCACTTCTGCTGGACTCCTGCCTCACTGACAAGGACACCTGCCCTCTGGCCTCGAGCTGGCCATGTTGCCTCTTATCTCCATCCAGTTAATCAGGCCAGGAGACAGTGGCCTTGTTTCAGCTCGGATCTCTACGTTGATGGCATCGAATCACCAGGACACCGAGTCTGAGAGATTGTCCAGGACCATGGTGGACGGGTGGGGTGGGGAGGGTCTGGGCGACTGCTGGGTGGTGAGGACCATGGAAATAGCCAACTCTGCAAAATAATAATGAACGCGGTTTTATATTGAGGACAAAACGTCTGACTGCTTTTTCCTGTTTTCCAAAATCGTTTCAAAGGGACTGGGGGGAGTCACACCCACAACCATTAACAGGCCATTTTCCCCTTCTTTCCTCAGCCTGCCCCTGGCACAGTGTCTGAGCTGTCTATTGTTAACCGATTACAGTGTATTCTCTTGCTAACCTCTTCCGGAGACACAGAACTTCCCTTTCCTTGAGATGTAGATTAAGTATTTCTTCAGGAATCTCTTCCCAGGACACAGACCTCCCCTTCCAATCACTAATCTTGGAAATGTGAAACCACCAGCCTACAAGTCCCGGGTCCACATGTCCTGCCTCTTTGGCCCAGACCAATGGAAATCTCTCCACTAATTTTGTTTGCCAGTCTCAAAAAAAAAAACAAGTAAAAGGAACCCTGTAGCTGATCACCCTGGGAAAGGCATGTTGTGCCTCCTCTCTGTGCCTAGGTCATTCATATTTTGCTTGGAAATAAATCGCATTAATTATTAATTTTTAGAATTGGTTATTTTCCATCTACAACATTTAAGCTAGAATTTTAGTGACTTGAGCCTGGAGAGGAGGCACAACATGCCTTTTGCCTTTCTCAGGGTGATCAGGTACAGGGGTTGCTTTTATTTGATTTTGAGAGCGAGAGACACAGTTTGGAATTTAGTGAAGAGTTTTTCCCTTGGTCTTGCCGAACAAGGCAGGACAAGAGGAAGCAGGGGTCTTTTACAGTTTTCAGGTTGGTGATTGAAAAGAAAGATCGCTCAGATCAGAAAGGAGTGTTTTTTTTTTTTTTTTTAAACCAGGTTAGAGACTTAGGGTATATCACAAGGATGCGGCCCTGGGACAGGATGCAGGAAGAGCCTTATCAGGGATCAGTAGGGCCTGTTACTGTCTGTGGGCGTGACTCCTTCCCAGGCCCTCGGGAAAGGGTTTTGAAAACAGGACAAAGCAGTCAGACTGTCCCCACCCTGGGTGCCACAGGGTGCCTGCGGGCGCCTTGGGAAGCCTATGCACGCCGAGTGCCAGGCCTCCCACAGTCTGGGCCGCACTGAGCCAGCGCGCGAGCGTCCTTTTTCCACGCCCTCTGCCGAGGTGCCCTGGCTGCAGGACGCCTTGGGGCGCGTCTTCGTAGGACGGCCCGGAGCTTGGGGACAGCGACAGGGCGGGCTGGAAGCGCGCCCTGTGCCCGCGGGGCCGCTCTGCTCCTTCTCGGAATAGCTCTGCAGCCTCGTCCACGCAACGCCTGGAGGCCTCGCCGCTCCCTGGGGCGCCCGCGGTTCCACCCGGCCTGGGGCTCGCGTCTGGGAGCAGGAGCGCGGGGACCGGCGGTCGGTCCGGCGAAGGGAGGTGCCGGCGCCACCTTCGTCCGTGTCTGCGCTTCCTCCTCCCGCGAGTCTGGCGCACGGAAACGCGCCTTCAGAGCACGACCCCACGTAAGTCGAAATTCATTATTTATGTCCAACCAGACCTCACTAGAAATGTTCTTTGTGTCCTCAAATAATGTGTGAAGAACGTTTTCCTTTTGTCTACGGCGCCGCGTCGGGGGCATCCGGACGGTTCGAGAGCGCGGCCGCTCTTCGTGACCTTGTTCTTCGGGAGTGACTGTGGATGTGGGAAGTGTCCGTGGCACTAGCTGCGAACCCGTGGGGATCTCGAGCGTTAGTCTCAGCTTTTTATGTGATCAGTCTATTTCATTTTAGAGTCCACTTTGTTAATGTGCATTTCACAAGAAAATCACCCATTTCCTCTCGGCTTCTAGGTGGGTGCAATAGATTTCTCTTATTTAACTTAGTTTTCCACAGCATTTTTAATCCTATGTACTTCTGGCATGTTTGCACTGATAATATATACTTAAAGAATTATTTTATTTAGCTGTATTTATTTATTTATTCTAATTTGACCAGAGAGGGGCAGAGAAAGAGAGCAAGAAAGCACGCCACCAGGTCTGGGACTTGAACCATTGTCCGCCATGTGGGAGTCCAGCGCCCTCAACCACCATGCCACCTGCCGGCACCTCCACTGATATTTTAATATAATTCTTAGCTTATCTTTGTTTTGATGGAGAGAAATGCCCTCCTTGAGAATTTCTCATGAATCAATGATCTTAAATTTAAAAAATTAATTTCTGCTAGGACCAGCAGGTGGTGTGGTGGTTAAGGTGCTGGACACTCCCACATGGCCGACTGTGGTTCGAGTCCCGGATCTGGTGGCTTGCTTTCTCACCTTCCCTCTTTCTCTCTGTATCTCTCTCTGGTCAAATTAAAATAAAAATGTACGAATAAATAAAATTAAGAATAAATAATAAAAAAATAATTTCTGCTTACTAAGCCTTCTTTAGAGACAACCCCACTCTCAAATGTTTTATAAAGATTATATTGTGCCGGGACCAGCAGTTAGTGTAATGGCTATGTTGCTGGACTCCCACGTAGTCGACTGCGGTTCGAGTCCCGAACCCGGTGGCTTAAACTCACGCCGGGTGCATGTGCGTGCATGCCTATGATCCCAAGAGGAGAATGGAGGAGAAGGGATTGCAGCATGGCCATCCCCCCTGGGGGGTAATTTCTCACTTTCTGTCTCTCTATCTGTCTCATGAGCGCTTGCGCCCTATAGCGAAAACCTCTCAAAAAAAAAAAAATTATATTGGGCCAGCTGGTGGCGTGGTAGTTTAGGGGCTGGTTCCACATAGCCGTTAGCATGATTGAGTCCTGGATCTGGCAGCTTGAAAAACATGCTAGTCATGTGTGCATGTGTGCATGCTTAAACTCCCAAAAGGAGAATTAGGAGGAGAATGTAGGAGAGGGGATTTCAGTGTAGCCACTCTCTGGGTGAGATTTCTCACTACCCCCTTCTCAGTGTAGCCACTCCCAGGGTGAGATTTCTCACTACCCCCTTCTCTCTGGTGATTGCATGTGCCCTATAGCAAAAAAGGGAAAAGGTTATATTTGCAGACACACAGCCAAGACCATTTTGAAATTTGGATGAGATTGCTTTAAGCAAAATTTGAGAACCAGTTTTAAAAGATGGAACTGTGAATTTTTTGAGGTTTTTGCTCACTAAAGAGAGAGACAGATACAGAGACACTTTGAGGGAAAGTGAGAAATCAACCCCCAGGGGTGATGACCAAGCCACAGTCCCTGCTCCATTCTTCTCCCAGAATCATTGGAATGCCCGCACAGTCCCTGGCGTGATTCTCAACCTACTGGCTCCAGGACTTGAACCAGAGCTGGTCATAGTGAGTCCAGTGATGTAACTGCTCTGCCATCTGCTGGTCCCAGAATTGTGATTTTAAAAAATGCCAACTATTGGTATTTCAGGTTGCTTAAAGACATTTAGGATGAAATGTCTACAGGGTGTAACTCATTAGGCTGTGTAAAGTAAATTCAGTGGCTGCTTTTTGTAAATCTGACATATTTCCTCAAAATACATTTTCTCCTATTAAAGAGAGTAACTTTGAAGACCATTAACTGTGACTCTTCTGTCCAGCAGAGTCACCTGAAGCGTGCATGAAGTGCTACTTGAGACACAGATCTTGGTCTGGAGGGACCGTGAGCAGGGGCAGGAGCGGCCGCACCAGGGATGTGCCAACTAAGCCCAGTCCTCCATATTTATTGGGTGAAAGAGGAAGGAAAGTTGCTTCTTGGAGAATTTAGACAGGTAAGAGTAAAAGGTAATGGTAATTCCTAGGGCAGGTGGCTTTAATTTTCACAGGCAAGTCTGGCTGAATGATGCCAGAGGTGGTCTGTCGCACCGTGATTTGGAGACCATGCTCATCAGATCACTCACCCGTCCGTGCTGCCTGTCCTTCTCTAGCAGGACACATGAGGGCGGGTGTTCTCACCATCTTCTCTGCAGTTATTCACTGAGTTCATAAACCCAAGGTGTTCTGGAAGCATGGCTTTTTTACCATCCCCTAACAATCTCCATGTCAAAGTTGAAATTAGCATGACTATAATCTTAATTTTTTATGGCTTTGACCATAGCAATTGAAACTTTAATCTGGTGGTTCATACTTACCCAGTTGTTTTTCTGTTTTTTCAAATTTGGAAAGTAGATTTATATTAATTATTTTTTAAAAAGATTTTTGGACCAGCAGATGTCGTAATGGCTATGTCGCTATGTAAGATATCACCCCCCGGGATGGTGGCCTCTTCGTAATTCTTTCTCTTCCAGCCTCTTGGGATTTTCAACATGCATGCACCCATGCCGGCCGTGAGTTTCAAGCTGGTGGGCCCAGGACTCAAACCATTGTCAGCTGCATTGGAATCCAGCACCTTAACCACGCCACCTGCTGGCGCCTTTTTATTTATTTATTTTTTATTTATTTAATTTTGATAGCATATGCAGTTTATTTTGTAACCATAATTAAATATCACCTTAAAAGATGAAAGCCATAAACAGTATTCACATTATGATTAATTAAACATTATTCATGGAATAGCCACATTTTGTGGTAGGGCTGGCATTCCCTTTTTTTGCTCCAAAGTCTTGATCTACCTGGTGCTCACAGGGACACTTAAATATAGTCCATTTTCTTACACCCCCAGTGTTGGCTCAAAATCTTGCATCATTTTATGTTTGGTATTTGCAGGATATCTATCTTTTTTCTTTTTCTCCTCAAAAGTTTCTGATTGTCGGTACCAGCAGTTAGCCTAATGGCTATATTGCTGGACTACCACGTAGTTGAACGCAGTTCGTGTCTCAGAACCGGTGGCTTAAAACTCACGCTGGGTGCATGTGTGTGTGTGCCCAAGATCCCGAGAGGAGAACGGATAACGAGGGATTGTGGCGTGGCCATCCCCCCTGGAGAGTGATTTCTCACTTTGTGTCTCTCTGTCTGTCTCTGTCTGTCTGGCGAGCGCATGCACCCTATAGCAAAAACCTCTTTAAAAAAAAAGTTTCTGATTGTCACTGTTTCCTTTGAGGTATCAAGAAAGACATTCTTTTCACATCATATCCTTAATATCTTCTGCTTCTGGGACCAGCAGTTAGCGTTTTGGCTATGTCGCTGGACTACCATGTAGTCAACCGCGGTTCGCATCCCGGACCTGGTGGCTTAAAACCCAGAGGTCTCGAGGAGGGAGACTGAGTTCAGGGATGGCAGAACACATATCCACAGTTTCTGGAAAGACTTCCAGTCCTAGTGTCAGACTAAGTTACCCAGAGGACACCAGGAGGTACACGCCCAGTACAAGCACCAAACTACCTCGCCCACATGTTTCGCAGGGAAAGGCTTCTGGTAGGAGCTTCAGTTATGTGACATAGACCTCCGGAGGAGGGCTTTCGGCCATATATTAGGACTACATTATCCTATGGCCTCCTGGGAGGACATGTGGTCTGTAGTGATATTGCCCACAGACCTCCGGGAGTAAGACTTCTGGCCGTACCGTCAGACTACATTAGATTAATTCTAATCCCCACACTCAGCTCTGGCCATTTGGCAGACACTACTGGGCCAGGGGTGTGGCCAGGCCCTGAGAGCCTCTCACTGATATCTCAGGTCCCCAAATTGTTCAGTGGGACCAGGTGTGGGGCTACCGACACCCCACATCCTGTGCTGAATGACTACCCATGGCACACTTTATGTTGTTCCTGGGGCCAGCAGCCTCCAAGGCTTATCTCAGAAGCTTTCCTCCTGGAGGCCTCTAGATATTGCAGAATGTTCAGGTTTGTGGGTACTAAGTTTACTAGGTAGGATAAAATGGGCACCCAGGGGACCTGTAGGTATAATGGCTTCTGTGTGTCTGACCCATGTATGGGGTGTTTCTGGGTTCATACCAGAAGACCTTCCCGAGCACATTCAGCGTGTGTGCCCATGACCTGGGCCTGGCTGAAGCCAGAGGTGGATATTGGATAGGGTGTGAGGACCTTGTTGGGGACACCTATCTTTCTGTCTCTCTGTGTGTCTGACCCATGTAGGGGGTGTTTCTGGTCCATACCAGGACACCTTCCTGAGCACATTCAGCGTGTGTGCCCATGACCTGGGCCTGGCTGGAGCGGGAGGTGGATAGTGGATAGGGTGTGAGGACCTTGTTGGGGACACCTATCTTTCTGTCTCTCTGTGTGTCTGACCCATGTAGGGGGTGTTTCTGGTCCATACCAGGAGACCTTCCTGAGCACATTCAGTGTGTTTGCCCATGACCTGGGCCTGGCTGGAGCTGGAGGTGGATATTGGGTAGGGTGTGAGGACCTTGTTGGGGACACCTATCTTTCTGTCTCTCTGTGTGTCTGACCCATGTAGGGGGTGTTTCTGGTCCATACCAGGACACCTTCCTGAGCACATTCAGCGTGTTTGCCCATGACCTGGGCCTGGCTGGAGCGGGAGGTGGATAGTGGATAGGGTGTGAGGACCTTGTTGGGGACACCTATCTTTCTGTCTCTCTGTGTGTCTGACCCATGTAGGGGGTGTTTCTGGTCCATACCAGGAGACCTTCCTGAGCACATTCAGCGTGTGTGCCCATGACCTGGGCCTGGCTGGAGCTGGAGGTGGATAGTGGGTAGGGTGTGAGGACCTTGTTGGGGACACCTATCTTTCTGTCTCTCTGTGTGTCTTTGTTGCTCATGGAAGATATGTATAAATAAACTCTAACAAAAAATGGGCCCTGGTGGCCAGCAGGTGGCATAGCGGTTATGTTACTGGACCCTCAAGTGACTGAACATAGTTTGAGTCCTGGACCTGGTATCTTGAAAATTGTCCTTGGGCCCTGTCTGTGTGTGTGCCTGCCCAAGATACCAGGAGGAGGATGGAGAAGAAGGGATTGTAGCATGTCTATCATCTCTAGGGGGTGATTTCTCATTTTCCCTTTCAATGTCTCTGTTTCTTTCTCTCTAGTGAGCACATGTGCACTGTGGAAAAAAACTCTAAAAAATGGACCCTGAATCCAGCAACATAACCATTATACCATCTGCTGGTCCCTGCATTTTTATTTATTTATTTATTTATTTATTTATTTATTTATTTATTTTTACTATAGGGTGCCTGTACTCGCCAGAGTGAGACAGAAATAGACAGGGAAAATAAGACATCTCCCTTCAAGGGGAATGGCCATTCTGTAATCCCTTGTTTTTTATTCTTACCTTGGGATTTTGAGCATAAACACACATGGGCTAGCATCTTTCTCAAGCAGCTAGGTCCAAGATTCAAACAGCATAATAAGTCATGTTGGATTCAGTCACATTAACCACCACACCACTGAGTAGACCAAGAATCATAACAATTATAAATGTATTGCTCTTTTTTTTCCCTTTTTTGGAGAAGTTTTTTTGCTATAGGGCCCGAGCATTCACCAGAAAGACAGAAAGAGACAGAGAGACAGAAAGTGAGAAATCACCCCCCGGGGGGATGGCCACATCACAATCCCTTCTCCTCCATTCCCCTTCTCGGGGATCTTGGGCACGCACGCACATGCGCCTGGCGTGAGTTTAAGCTGCCGGGTCTAGGACTTGAACTGCGGTCGACTACATGGGAGTCCAGTGACGTAGCCATTACACTAACTCCTGGACCCATAAATGTACTGCTCTTGAGTAAAGAATTTCTCTGCGTGTGTGTGTGTGTGTGTGTGTGTATATATACATATATATGATTTTTATATTGCTGATATGTAGGAAATCAGTTCTATTTGTTTTTTGAACATTCAGATTGCTTCTTATTATCTCTTATCTAGTCAATTCAGGAGATGATGGACTTTATTTTGGTTTGAATCTACAAATTTATGGCATTAAATGAGGATAAAAGAATTTTACAGATTCATGTGTTGGGTGAGTTAGGGTGACAGCTGGATAGTGAGCATGGAGTATCCTGGCTGCCCGATGTGGCCAACAGGAGGTGTGAAAACTTCCTTTTCCACCACATGAAATGCTGGTGTCCTCCAACCCCAGCCACTTCTTGGCAGCATATAGCAAGCCTCTTAGCATCCTTCTCAGAATCACCTTTGGAGGACTCCCATCTTGCCAACTGCAGTTCAAGCCCCAGACCCAAAGGCTCAAGAGTCACATAAGGTAGATCCAAAATCCCAAGAGGAGAATGATAGGGAACGTGGCATGACCCCTGGAGGATGATTTCTCATGTTCCCTCTCTTCGTGTCTCTCCTGCAAGTGCATGCACCCTATGGCAAAAACACGAAAAAAAAAAAAAAAAAGAAAAGGAATTAACTCTGGGTATGTGACTAGCAGATGGTGTAATTGTTTCATTGCTGAACTCATACAGTCGACCATGGTTTGAGTCCTGGACTTGGCGGCTTAAAACTCATGGCAGGTGCATATGCCTGTGTGCCCAAAATTCTGAGAGGAGAATGGAGAAGGTACTTTGGTGTGGCCATCCCTCCCCACAGGGGGTGATTTCTTGCTTTTTTTCTCCCTGTCTTTCTCTGTATCTCTGAGTGCACACACCCTATAGCAAAAATCTCTCTTTAAAAAAACTAATTACCTCTGATGAGACACTAGTACTTCAGTATGCTTTTGGTCATGGTCCACAGGGCAAGAGCTCCCTTCTCAGTAACAACCCCAGAGAAATGTTGTTGCAGCTTTCAGACACCTGGCAGTGTGAGGATGTGAGGAGACAGTTTCCTGCTGCCAAGCTCCATGGCTTTCAATTTCTCTGGTAGATTTTGCATGACACTTACAGAAGTATTTATTCATTGACTGCTCACTGTTGTAATTGTACAAATAGTTTTCACAGATTCAGGTTTGTTTCTGAGGAACTCTCAACCCAGAAAGGGGAAAGGTGGAGATTATGCTTAGGTAGCCATGGGTTGCCCTGGGGCGTAGGATAATTTGTGTTATTCTTTCTGCTGTTCTTCTTTTCTGTTCATTTTTCTTACAGTCACAGCAATTGACACAGTATTGGAAAATTGAAAACTGGGCATATCAAAACCTGCAACACCATTTAATTTAAATGTACCATTTAAGTCTGATGGTAAACTCCATACACTGAGCTCTTCTTCCCCCTCCTCTTCACCTTACTCCTCTGAGATCTGGGTGCAGACTCAGCTGGACATCATGAGCCCCTCACAACCGTTCCCTTATCTCATGGAACCGGCTCATGGCCAGGGATGTTCCTGACATGTGTCTCGTTCCTTTCCCATGGCAAACGTGGCCAGACTAGAGGTACTAGACCCCGGACACTAATCCAGACATACCTTGCTGATGCTATTATTTGAAAAGCAGATCTTGTATCAAAACCATTAAACAGTGTATGTCTTTACATGATTTATGCATGCTTTGTTCTTGGCATCTAAAACCAGACGTGTGTGTATTTGCTGATGGCATGAGCCATTCTCCACCTGGCTGTCAGTGGAGCTTCTCTATTAAATAAGCAAACTCATGTCTTTGCTGGACCTCCAAGTGTGTTCTTTGTAATCGTTAAACGTGATGGGCAGGCACCCCCAAAGTTGGGGCTCACAAAACAATGTCCAAACCAGACCTCATTAAAAATTTATTTTGTTACTTTAAGCTTACTATGGGCCAGTGGGTGGCATGGTGGTTAAGATACTGGACTCCAACTAGGTCAACCATTGCTCTAGTCCTGGATCAAGTGGCTTGAAACTCACCAGGTGTGCATGTGTAAATACCAAAAATCCTAGGAAGAGAATGGATGTTGGTGTGTCCATCACCCTGTGGAGGTGATTTCTCACTTTCTCTCTCACTTTGAGCCCGTGTGTCCTATAGCAAATTTTTTTTTTGATTTTTAAAAGAATTTTTATTTTATTTTATTTATTAATTAATTTCTTTTAATTTGACCAGAGAGAGACACACAGAGAGAGATAGAGAAAGTGAGAAAGCAAGCCACCAGATCCAGACGCAAACCATGGTTGGCTAAGTGGGAGTATCCAGTGCTTTAAACACTACGCCACCTGCTGATACCCAGCAAAAATCTTTTAAAAATAAAATAAGCTTACCAATATTTTTTCTCTTGAGGGAATCATGTAAGTTGATAGTGTGTGGTCAGTGGTACAAGAAATAATGTCCATATTTCAGACACAGATATTCTCCATGCACACAGACATTCCACGTGCGCTCAGATACACTCTAAAATGAATCATCTCACTTTTTTTTTTAGACCTAGATAATTTTAAATAAAATCAGAATTTGTTCAAGGTCAGGGACCAGCAGGTGGTGTGGTTAAGGTGCTAGACCTTCCTGCATGGCTGACCATGGTTTGAGTCCTGGCCCTGGTGGTTTCCTTTCTCATTGTCTCTCTCTCATCAAATTAAAATAAATGAATGAATAAAATTAAATAAAATAATTCTTTGAAAAAAGAATAAACTCATTTAATAAAAAGAATTTGTTCCAGGTCAGTTATTGCTCAACCTAGAAAATGTATGACCCTGGGGTATTTCCAAATGTGAGACCTCAAGCATCATTTCAAGCTTTTCTGTGCTGATTGTTCTTTTTTTAAAATTATTTATTCAATTTTATTAATTCATTCATTTATTTTTCATTTTAGGCAGAGAGAGAGAGAGAGAGAGAGAGCAAGCCACCAGGTCTGGGACATGCACCACATGAACCATGGTCAGCCATGTGGGAGTGTCCAGCACCTTAACCACCATGCCACCTGCTGGTCCCCTGATTGTTCTATTTTTATTTTAGAGTCTAATTTTGTTACTGTATATCTCACTAGCAAATCACCCATTTTCTCTACTTTTCTAATCAAGTGTAATAATTTTCTCTTATTTAACTTAATTTTCCTGTCTTTCTACTTTTCCACAGTTTTCTTAATCTTATGTATTTTTATTATTTTTCATCATCAATATTTTCATAATATATTTTTTAGCTCATCTTGTTTTTGAGAGAATTGTCATGACTGACAATTTCTCAAGACCCAAGGACAATCTTAAACATTTTAAAATTAATTTATGCTTAATAAGACCTTTTTGAAAGTAACCCACTGTCAATGGTACTGTATTAAAAAGTTTGTATTCACACATGGCTGAAAATCTCTTTGAGATTTGGATGAGATTTTTCTAAGTACAATTTGAGAACTGGCTTTAGAAGACAGAAATGGAAGAGAAATATTTTTTATTTTTTAATTTATTTTTGGCAAGAATGAGACTTTAAATCAGTCTTCAGTGGAGTTTCTAACACTAATAAAGGGTTTTTAACAAATGAACCTTTGGGACCAGCAGATGGTGTAGTGGATTCTCATGTACTTGACCACATTTTAAATCCTGGACCCTGTGGCTTAAGACTCATGCTGGGTGTGTGTTCATGCCTGTCCAAGATCCCAACAGGAAGAATGGAGGAGAAGGGATTGCAGCTTGAATATCTCCCTTTTGGGGGTGATTTCTTGCTTTCCGTCTCTGTCACTCTTGTGAGCACTTGTGCCTTATAGCAAAAAATATCTCTCAAAAACAAACAAAAGAGAACCAAATGAACTTCTGATTGGTATGAGGCATTATCTTGTCACATCATACTTTTTTATCTTTGTGTTTGTGTCTGTGTCCTCATTGCTTAATATCTACACACAGGACCAGTTGCACAGCACAGGGAATCTGAAGATGCTGAATCTGAGTAAGGCTGTTTAGCGGAATGAAATTTTTTAGTATATATTATATATTCTATGAAAAAATAAGTCTAGAGGCCTGTGGTGATTAAGGGTGTTGGACTCCCACTTGGCCCACTGCAGTTTGAGTCCCAGACTGGGTGGCTTGCTTTCTCACTTTCCTCTTCTCTCTCTTTCTCTGTTCCTCTCTGTTCAAATTAAAATAAATAAATAATAAATAAATAAATAAATAAATAAAGTTAAATAAGTCTAAAAAGAGGAAACAGGTTGAATTTTTTTTTTTTTTTAAGAGAGAAAGATTTTTGTTACAGGGCAGAAGTGCTCACTAGAGAGACAGGGAGAGGAAGAAAAACAAAGTGAGAAATCACACCCTGGGAGGATGACCACACTACAGTCTGTTCTCCTCCATCCTCCTATTAGCATTTGGGCACACACAAATTCTGGGCTCACACCCAGCATGAGTTTCAAGTGACCAGGTCTGGGACTCAAACCACACTCAGCCACATGGGAGTCCAGTAATGTAACCATTACACCATCTGCTGATCCCAAAAGATTGATATTTTAAACTGCGAAGTAGATCACAACTCTGCCAAACACTAGTTAATAGCACCCACTTTAGTGCATAGTTCCACCCCTTCCACCTTTGTGCATGGCATGTTAACAATACTTAAAGGTAAATGAGATACTTGTGACAACCACATTGCTATGAACATATTGCACAAATTTTCTAGTACTAAACATGTAACTTATATCCTACTTTCAATTTTTTAAAGCTGAAATATTTGCTACTGTTGGTAAACTACACTCATTGAAAACCTTCTATCATTGAAAACAAGTTAGAGGGGCTTAACCTACTTTTTTACAACATCCTGTTCTCAGGATAACTAACCTACTCCTCTGATAATGACTTAAATACACTTAGGAGGATGGTACTCCATGACCTAGCCACTTCTTTTTTTCCTTCAGTTTTTCACCATAGGGCACATGTGCTTGCTGGAGAGAGACAGAGAAAGTGATAAATCACCCTCAGGCAGTTAGCTATGCCACAATAGCTAACTTCCATTCTCATTCTGAGATTTTGGGCATGGACACACACATGGCCAGTCTGACTTTTAAACTACCAGGTCCTGGACTCAAACCATGGTTGGCCATGTGAGAGTCCAGCTCTTTAACCACCACACCATGTGCTGATCCCCCCCAACCAGCTCTTAAGGCCTTATTTCTTAATATCATAAGTAGTATTTAAATTTTTGCATGAGTTTTTGCCAGGGATATTCAAACATAGCAGTTACATTATGCTTTTTCATTGACATATATGATTTATGTCTATAGTCACTCTCACTTTTTATTCAGGATAATATATGTATTGTCTAGAAAATAGATTTAGTTTTAATAGAGTTTGTCTGATTATTTACATAAGTGTAAGAATTAAAAGTGGGAACCAGCAGTTAGCGTAATGGCTATGTCGCTGGACTCCCACGTAGTCGACCGCGGTTCGCGTCTCGGACCCGGTGGCTTACAACTCACGCCGGGCGCGTGTGCGTGCGTGCCCAGGATCCCGAGAGGAGAATGGAGGAGAAGGGATTGCGGCGTGACCATCCCCCCTGGGGGGTGATTTCTCGCTTTCTGTCTCTATGTCTCTCTCTGTCTGTCTGGCGAGCGCACGCACCCTATAGCGAAAAACCTCTCCAAAAAAAAAAAAAAAAGAATTAAAAGTAATCATATATTGATCACTTATTAATTAAAAAATTGTTATAAGTTGCATGCATTTTCTGGAAAGACAGAGTGAAAGATGAATGGAGAGAGAAAGTGAGAAAGCATTCCTCTGGGAGATCGCCACTCCACAAGTCTTTACCCTTCATTTTACCTCTTAGGATTTTGCATATACATGTACTCATGTGTTTTTCAAGCCCTCTGGGACTTGAATCACACAGTAGGCTATGTGGGAAGTATCCACTTTTACCGTTACGCCATTGACTTGCCTGAGCACGTAGGTCATTTTAGGCTTTCTGTCCTTTAACTTTTCATAGTGAAATGCAGATGGACCTTTTAATTCTTTATGGAGGATAGAAAGCTGAACCACAGTCTGGGCTGCTGGATGTGGTAGGTAAGGGTTGGAGTTGTTTTATGGAGCTATGGTTAGGTTAGTCATAAGGCTAGGGTTTGGGGTTTGGAGATATGGATTCTTTATTAAGGTTTTGTGATGCATTTTAGATCATGTTTAGTATTCGGAGATTAAGGGTTAAGGCTGTGGGTTCTGTGTTTTGGGGAAGAGCTTGGGGGAGCTTAGGTGTACCCTGACTTGTTATTGGCAAGGATTGAATCAAAGCAGCCTGGCATGGGGAAGACTCTAGTCCAGACGCGTATTTGGGGCTTTGCAGTATATAACCTGGTCAAAGCCAGCATGGTGGTGTAGTCAGGGTGTGTCTGCTCGGCAGCAGATGTAGGCCTTGGGTCTCATGGAAGAACTTGAGGAAAGCCAAGGTATGTGCCCAGGCCAAGATTGGCATGACACCCCACCTTTGTCAGTGGCACTGGTCAGGATAGTGGGCCTGGCAGTGTGTGGGTCCCAGGGAGGGCCTGGGGAAGACTGGGTATGCCTCCTAGTCAAGACCGACATGACATCCTGGCTCCATCAATGGTGCTGTTTAGGGAAAGGGGTCCTGGCAGTGGCTAGAAGGTGCTACATCCCAAAGAAAGCCGGGCAGAAGGGGATGTTTACACTAGCCAAGACTGATATAACACCCTGGCTTTGTTAACAGAATTGGTTAGTACAGGGTAAGTTGGTGGTGGCTGGAAGGCTCAGGGATTTCTGGGATGACCTGGGGGAAGCCAGAGGATGTTCCCCAGTCATGACTCAAATGATTTCCTGACTCCATTGGTGGCATTGTTAGGGGCGAGGCAGCTCTGTGTCAGTTTGAAGGCTTTGGGTTCAGGTGAGGACCTGTGGTGAGCCAGGATGCACACCTTAGTCAAGGCCAGCATGATACTCAATCTCTTTTGGTGGCATTTGTCAGGTTAGTGTGTCCTGGCATTAACTGCAAGGCTTTGGATCCTGAGGGGGAACTGGGGGGAGCCGTGGTGCATGCCCCAGTCAAAGTCACCATGACCACGTCTGTTGCTGACACATGTTGGGTCGAAGTAACATGGCATAGTTTGGAATGCTTTGAGTCATGAGGAGGAACCAGGGGAAGCTAGAGTATACATGTCTGTCAAGACAGTGCCACACTCCAGCTGCATCGGTTCTTAGAAAGGAGCATCTTAATCCCAAGAACATAATGTAAGTGAATAAGGAAAGTTGTACTCAAAATTTTGTGATTTGATCATCAGTTTTGAATCTGTTCAGTTTCATGTAATCATCACCAGTGTTGTTTGACATTGTTTAGTAGTGTCATGAATATATCTTTTTCTCAGTTATATTCTTAGAGGATTTTTTTTAGTCCAATAATATGACTTCCCAGTTATTCCCATAATGACACCATACCCAGAATACCCATTGTAGTTCATCCTTCGGTCTTAAGAGTTGATCTGATTACATACAAGTCACCAGATCTTAACCATAAAGGTGATTGATTCCAGTGGACATCCAGGAGGGTATTTTAAGTTCTGTTAGTGTGATTTTATCTTCTTCAACCTCCTTTGGCCACAGAGGTCAGCCTCAGCTAATCCCACACCTTGTCCTGTATTACCCATGATAACCATCAGGGGGAGCTTTGGATCAGCTAACCAGAGAGCTTTGCCTTCCTATCTCTAATGAATGTCATGTGGGTGGACCCCCTTCTCACTGGTGAAATTTTGTGTCTGTAATTCCTCACAGTAGGCACCTCAGCGAACCCAGGGGATTCTCACTGTGCACTAGAGGGCACTACTGGACATCGGATGCCGAGCACATCTATAGTGGAAACCTGGTACTGGGCTGCAGCCTGATGGCTACCAGAGATAGTAGGTAAGGGTTGTGGTTGGGTTTGGGTTAGGGTTGTGTTAGTGTTATGATTATAGTTAGGAGTTAAGAGTAGGAGTTGGGGTTTGATGTGTGGAATTATGGTTTGGTGTTGGCATTACGGATTAGAAGTGAGATTTTACATTGGGTACTGAGCACATCTATAGTGGAAACCTGGTACTGAGCTGTGAAATCTGGTAGGTCTCCCTGGCTCTGTTACTGGCAATGGTCAGGTCATAGCAACCTGGTTTGGGATGGAAAGACCTGGCTCATTAGGCAGACCGGGTGGAGCTGGGTTTCACACTCCAGTCAACAGCATTGTAATACCCTGACTCTTTCAGCATCAGAGGTCTGACTGAAGTGGCCTTATGTGAACTGGAAGGCTTTGGGTCCTGAGGTAGACCTCAGGGGAGATAGTGTGCATGCACAGATCAAGGCCACCACACTAGTTCTTTTGGGGACAGAGGTAGGGTTAAAGAAGCCTGGCATGGGGAGCAGCAGTTATCATAATGGTTATGTCACTGGACTCCCATGTAGTCGATTGCCATTTGAGTCCCAGACCTGGCAGCTTAAACTCACACCAGGCGCGTGTGCGTGTGTGCCCAAGATCCTAAGAGAAGAATGGAGGAGAAGGGGTTGCAGCGTGGCCATCCCCCCTGGGGGGGGGGTTTTCTCGCATTCTGTTTCTCTGTCTCTCTGGTAAGGGCATGTGCCCTATAGCAACAACAACAATAAAAAAGATTCTCAAAAAAAATTTCCAAAGTTAGACTGTATCTACTTTTCTTCAACAAAGACAGGAGTCTGTATTCCATTGCTCTCATGCTGTACTTCATGGTAATGTGCTGTCTGGTGTAATACATTTCTTGATGATGAGCTACTTCCCTTATACCATTAAACCTAGTTGGATTCTGATATCCACAGCTATACTACTAGGAGCATGAATGACTCAGTTTACTCACTTTCTTTCTTTATTTTTGGAGATGTTTTTACTATAGGGTGCATGCGCTCAACAGACAGACAGAGACATAGAGATAGAAAGTGAGAAATCATCCCCCCAGAGGGGATGGCCACACTGCAATCTGGTGTGAGTTTTAAGCCGCTGGGTCCAGGACTTGAACCGCGGTCGAACACGTGAGAGTCCAGTGACCTAGCCATTACACTAACTGCTGGTCCCTTATTTATTTATTTATTTATTTATTTATTTATTTATTTATTTATTTTTGGAGAGGTTTTTGCTATAGGGCGTGTGCAATTTCTGAGAAGGCCAGCAGAGGGCTCTAGACTCCAGCTGGCCATCAGGCCACCTCCCACATCGCCCTGTTGGCCAGGAGGCAGTGCTGGATCTCAGCTGACCTGCGAGCTTCCTCCCACAGGGTAGAGCCGGACTACATTTCCCACAGTCCTCTAGGCGGAAGGCGTCCAGGAATAGCGGGCCAGCGGGGCACTTCTGGTTGCAGCATCAGACTCCACTACCCATAGATCTCGGCGGGGGCGGTCGGGACTTCCGGTCGTGGCAGCCTACTACATCACCCACAGGCCTCTCTGGGAGGGGGACTTCCAGCAGTCCTTCGGACTCCAATACCCACAGTTCCCCAGAGGAAGACTTCCGGCTGTGGGGCTGGAACACAGTGTTCCCCGTCGCCTCAGTGTTCCCTCCTACAGTGTCCGGGGGAGTGCCCACGGTACCCGGAGACATGGGGTTCCTCTTTCCTCATCTCGCCCTCATTTTGTCTGTTGCTATTTTTTTCAGAATGATCTAGGGCTTAATTAACTTCATGGATTTCTGTCCATTCGACCAGAGAGGGCCAGAGCAAGAGAGCGAGAGCGAGCCATTGAGAAAGCAAGCCGCCAGGTCCCGGGTGTGGACCGTATTCTCCCAAGAGGGAGTCGGTGCCCTTCACCACCACCCCCACCACCTGCCAGTCCCTCTTCTGAGCCAGGAGCTTTAGTCCCTCGTGGGCAGGGGAGGCCCCAAGGCCTCAGGGGCTGTCCTTTTGAGAATTCATGGCCCTGGGCAGTGGTCACTTGGAGGTTCAGGCATGCGGTCTGTCTCAGACCTCCAGCTTGGAGATCATGTGCTCTGCATCCCCAAGAGAGGAGAGAGGAACAGAGGAGGAAAAGGAGGAGGAGGAGTCCCAACAAAGCAATTTCTCCTGGGGAAGGGGATGGTTTTTCATTCCAGCACTCCCCACAACTCTGTCTGTTTAGTGCACAAATCCCAGGGCAGAAACTGGGTGGGAAACAGGCGAGATAAAATGCCTTCAGGCAGAACACCATGGAATACGTCTGGGGTGGCATTCGGTCAGTCGGATGTGGCCGGCTCCGGTGGCTGGCTGGCTGGCCCGCTCCCCTTTCTTCAGCTGCTACCCTCGTCCCTCGGGTGTCTGGCCAGGAGCATGCTCCTCTTGGTGCCCTGCCTTGGGTCCCCATCCATGAATGGGATCCCATGCTCTGGCTGCCCTCCTTTCCCTATCGCTCTTCCATAGGATGTCCTGGAGCTCCCTCTTGTGGTCACAGTGGTGTATTGCAGGGAACCGTTTTCCATAGGGTGTGCGGGAGCTCTCTCCTGTTGTCACGGTGGTGTATTGCAGGGGAGCGTTTTGAGATGTGGTGGATTTGTGTGTGTGCACGCGCGAGTGCGGGTGCGTGTGTGTGTGTGTGTGTGTGTGTGTGTGTGTGAGATAGAGAGAGAGAGAGATAGAGAGAGACGCAGGCAAGCCCGTTCGGATTCTCCTTTTCTCGATTTTATCCTTAGGCCCATCGGTGATAGGATTTCCTACTTTAGTACACACATGAGGCACAGATCTACTCCTAATCATTCATTTTGTGACCGGGCTCCGGATGACCAGCAGCTGTGGGTCTCCCCTAGAGGTCCCCCAGGGGTCCCGGCACGGCTCGGCGGGGCTCCGCTTGGCCTGGCTGGGCTCCGCTCGGTAACGGTCTGGTCCGGAGTTCCCAGAGGTCTCAGAGAGGCCAGGCCTGGGGGGGGGAAGTGGGGTGGGTCAGGGCGTGGCAGGGGAACAGCCAGCCCAGAGGCTTCAGGGAAGAAGGCCTCTGGGCCTGGCGCCAGACTCCATTGCCCAGTGGCCACTGGGTGGTCGGTCGACTCCCAGGTGAGCGCCGGACCACATCACCGTCCCCTCCCAGCCCTGCACCCCGGGCCTCCGGGATATGGCAGTTCTTGGGTCCTAGCGTCTGAGTACAAGACGGGATTGTGGGGCCTGCTTCCCTCCTTCACCACCCTTAGAGTGACGCGTGGAGAGCCGGACTACATTTCCCACAGTCCTCTAGGTGGAAGGCATCCGGGAATAGCAGGCCACCAGGCAACTTCCGGTCGCAGCATTAGACTCCATTACCCATAGATCTTGGAGGAGGCTGGCGGGACTTCTGGTCCTGGCATCCTACTACATCACCTGGTCCTGGCATCCTACTACATCACCCACAGGCCTCTCTGGGAGGGGGACTTCTGGTGGTCTGTTGGACTCCATTACCCACAGTCCCCCGAGAGGAAGACTTCCGGCCGTGTGGCCGGAATACAGCGTTCCCGACGCCTCGGTGTTCCCTCCTACAGTTCCCCAGGGGAGTGCCCACAGTACCCGGGGAC
Organism: Tupaia tana; assembly: GCA_026018925.1. Classification (NCBI taxonomy): domain Eukaryota; kingdom Metazoa; phylum Chordata; class Mammalia; order Scandentia; family Tupaiidae; genus Tupaia; species Tupaia tana. Next base: position 4,105,594 of record JAKSZU010000015.1, read on the forward strand.
ATGGGGTTCCTTTTTCCTCCCCTCGCCCTCGTTTTGTCGGTTGGTCGTTTTTCAGAATGATCTAGGGCTTATTTAACTTCATGATTTCTTTCCATTTGACCAGAGAGGGACAGAGCAAGAGAGCGAGAGTGAGCTAATGAGAAAGCAAGCCGCCAGGTCCCGGGTGTGGACCGTGTTCTCCCAAGCGGGAGTCCCGTGCCCTTTATCACCATGCCCACCACCTGTCGGCCCCTCTTCTGAGGCACGAGCTTTAGTCCCTCGTGGGCGGAAGATGCCCTAAGGCCTCAGGGGCTGTCCTTTTGAGAATCCGCTGCCCTGTGCCAGCGGTTGCTTGGAGGTTCAGGGTCGTGGTCTGTCTCAGACCTCCAGCTTGGAGATCATGTGCTCGGCATTCCCAGAGAGAGGAACAGAGGAAGAGGAGAATGAGGAGGAGGAGGAGTCAGAGTCGTGAGGAAGCCATTTCTCCCGGGGTAAGGGCATGGTTTTTCGTTCTAGCCCTCCCCACGACTGTGTCTGTTTAGTGCACAAATCCCACGGCAAAAACTGCGTGGGAAACAGACGAGGTAAAACTCCTGCAGTGTGTACACCATGGAATACGTCTGGGGCCGCTTTCGGTCTGTTGGACGTGGCCGGCCGGCCCGCTCGCTCCCCTTCTTGCAGCTGTTGCCATTGTCCCTCTGTTGGGTGTCTGGCCAGGACTGTGCCCTGTCATCCACGACCAGGATCCCACCCTCGCTCGATCTGTTGCATTCCTTTCCCTATTGCTCTTTCATAGGGTGTCCTGGAGCTCCCTCCTGTGGTCATGGTGGTGTACTACAGGGAACCATTTTGGGATGCGGTGGGCTTGTGTGTGTGTGTGTGTGTGTGTGTGTGTGTGTGTGAGACAGAGAGAGAGAGACGCGGGCAAGCCCGTTCGGATTCTCCTTTTCTCGGTTTTATCCTTAGGCGCGTCGGTAATAGGATTTCCTAGTTTAGTCCCCACATGAGGCACAGATCTTCTCCTAATCATTCACTCTGTGACCGCCTCTGTCAGCACTGTAAGTTCTGTACCGTTTCGATTACTCGTTCATCCATTTAGGGTGCTCGACCCCACTGGGGAGAAATGGCGAGGGTAGAGTCAGAAAGCACACACCCCCACCCACCCACCCACCCACCGGGCGGACGGACATGCTGCCGTCAGGTTTTCTCTATTCTCCTCTTGAGATCCGGGGCTCCTGGGCCAAGGCACTGGTGTGATTTTCAGTCTACCAGTTTTGGGACGCTGATGGCAACCACGTGCTGATCCAGCACCTTCCCTTTTCCACGCCACCTTCCCACATAGGGACCGTCCTTGAGAGTTCAAGATCGTTTGGGAAAATTCCAGATTCTCGTTACCAAGAATTCTTTGTGATTCTGTGAAAGTAAACTATTTCCTCCCCCTCTCCAACAATGACCACATCTGGGATCACCCCTGGAAGATTCTGACGTCTGTGTGTTTTTGGTTGGATTGCTTTCTGCAAAGTGTGCCCGAGGAGATCGTCCGAACATCTTTTACAACTGTCCTGACGTTCAAATGCGTTAGGAAGAATCCTGCCTGTCAGAGACTCTTTTCATGTTCTGCTTTTTTTTCTTTCTAGATTATCTTCACGGTGTCAGAGGCCGAGTGATGTGACTGCTGCAAGGGGAACGTATGGGATCCGAAAGCGTTTTGCCACAATCCACTCTAGCTCCTCGAGTGAGTCTGTCTTTGGCACATTTATCTCATGACTTAGTTTCTTTGACAAAGCCACCATTTCGAGAGTGTCTGACAAGTAGTTGAAAAAGTCTCTGCAGAGTCCACCCAGTCCCATGTGTTCCACACCGGCCTTGCTCGTCCTAGTTGATCGGCGCTCTGAAGGCATCAGCTTCTCAGCTAGAGTCTTGGAGACCCTTTCTCGGGCCTTGGAGAGACCTTCCCATTATGTAAGCAGGGATGCCTGTGCCTGGCTAGTCTATTCTCCCCTACGTCTCAGGACCTCTGAGAAGTATGGCTCAATGCTCTGCCCAGAAGCTTTCCTCCTCGAGATCTCTGGGTGGTGCCTTCCTGACTCTGTGTAGAAGCCTTTCTTCCGGAGGCCTTTGGGTAGTCTGGCTTTCTGTCTGAAAGCATTTCTTGATGCAGGCCGCCATGTCGTGCCATCTGGCACGATGCTGGAGGTCCTTCCTCCTCCCAGAGGCCATGGGGCAGTGCAGTCTGGCACGACACCCAGAAGCTTCCTCCAGGAGGTCTGTGGGTCATGCGGCATGTTCTGGTTTGGGGCACTGAAGTTCAGGAGGTAGGATAACCTGGGCACCAAGGGGGACCTGCCGGTAGAATGGTTTCGGTGCGTCTGACCCACATGGGGAGGTTCTGGGTTCACTTCTTGAGCACATCCTGCACGTGAGCCTGGGACGAGGGGCCTGGCTGAGGCTGGAGGCGAATAGGGCGTGAGGACGTTGCCGAGATGCTTGCCTATCTATGTCTCTGTGCCTCATGGAAGAAATGAGTAAACTTGAAGAAATGATCAGCCCTGCGTGGAGGCCAGCATGTGGAGCAGTGGATACATGGCTCCACTCCCACATGCAAGCTTTGGTTTGAGTCCCAAACCTGGTGGCTTCAAAATCATACTGGGCAGTATGCATGCATGCCCAAGATCCAGTAGGAGAACAGAGGGGAAGGGATTTTAGTGTGGCCATCTCCCCCCTGGGGGGGTGGTATTTTCTCACTTTCCCTCTCATCTGCCTCTCTCTCTCTCTTGCCCTCTTCCCCCGCCACCCCCAGCAAACACACGCACACACAAACACACACCCTAAGGCAAAAACCTCTCCACGATACGATCTGTTGATAGCTTTGCTGGGAACTAGACTGGGACGCTGCTGAGTCTGTAGATTGGGTTAGAGAGATCGTCTTTGAACGATAATGAGCATCCTTATCTCGCACGGGGAATTTCTCTGCGTGTATTTATACCTCTTCAGATTTCTTTCAACTGGTTCAAGGTTTGGTGAATGTATGTTTGTGTGAGTTCTGTTTGACTTATCGATTCTGGGGATGCTCGCACATGTGCTCAGAGCGTTTCTCTGGTGATCAGGATCGGGACTAAAAACTGTGTGGTTGACCAAATGGGATCCACTGATTTCACTTGGGTGTTGGTTTTAGAGAGACTGTGTTGGTTTTGGAGAGGCCTCAAAAGGAATTCTTCTGGTTATAGCTTCAGACTATATTACCCACAGGCCAATGGGAGGAAGACTTCTGGACTTAGCATCAAAACTACATTACCCACAGGCCTTTGGGAAAAAGACTTTTGGCAATAGCTTCTAACTGTGATATTTACAGGCATCTGGGAGGAAAACTTCTGGCTATAGTGACATATCACACACTTCTCCTATGCCTTACAGTGCTCTGCTAGAGTGCCGCTAGGGTGCCCACAGCGCCCAGGGACTTGGAGTTCTTCTTAGCAGCAAGCTGTTCTCCTTTTACAGTAGGTGAGGTGCCAAGGCTTCACCCACCATTTTTGAAATCTATGTTGCTGGGCTAGCAGGTGGCATGGAGCTTAAGGCTCTGCATCCCCATGGGCAACTGTATGGTTTGAGTCTCAGACCCTTGACCTGAAAGTCACGTGCTCAGCATCTTGAGAGCAGAGCAGAAGAGAAGGAATTATTGCAGGGCCATTTCCCCTGGGTAAGGGGATTATTTTTTATAATTCTTCCTCTGTTCTCTGGTCAGTACAGACATAGAGGTTTCATGTTACAAATTAAGGTGATTTCTTTCTTTCTTTTTCTTTTTCTTTCTTTCTCTTTCTTTCTTTCTTTCTTTTTCTTTTTCTTTTTCTTTTTCTTTCTTTTTCTTTCTTTCTTTCTTTCTTTCTTTCTTTCTTTCTTTCTTTCTTTCTTTCTTTCTTTCTTTCTTTCCTTCCTTCCTTCCTTCCTTCCTTCCTTCCCTTCCTTCCTTCCTTCCTCCCTCCCTCCTCCCTCCCTCCCTCCCTCCCTCCCTCCCTTCCTTCCTTCCTTCTTTCTTCTTTCTTCTTTCTTTTTTTTGTGCAACATGGCACTTAGGAAGGAAGAAAGAAATAGAAAGAGAGAGAGGGAGAGAGAATGTACCCCCATGGTGAAATCATGTTTCTTCTATTTAGCTGTCCTGCCATTATGTGGGGCATACCCATTTACACACCTGACATGGTTTTCATTCTGCTATACTTGTGACTTGAACTTCATGATTCCAGTTATAGAATAGAACTGCTTAGCCTTCAGACCACAGGCTGCCCCCCAGCTTTAGTTTCACTAGTGTGGGCAAGGATATATTATGTGGATTTTTCCCTTTCATTACTTTTTCTTGTTCATTATCAGATCTCTTGCGTGGAGCTTTTTTAATTTCAGTGCTATTGTTTCCTATTTGTTAATGATATCTTTTTTTTCTTTTTTTGGATTTTTTTTTTTTTTTTTTTTTTTTTTTTTGCTATAGGGCACATGCATTCGCCAACCAGACAGAGAGAGACAGAGAGACAGAAAGCGAGAAATCACACCCCCCCCCCCCCAGGGAGGATGGCCATGTTGCAATCCCTTCTCCTCCATTCTCCTCTCAGGATCTTGGGCACGCACACACACATGCCCGGTGTGAATTTAAGCCACTGGTCCGGGACTCGAACTGTGGTCGACTACATGGGAGTCCAGCGACATAGCCATTATGCTAACTGCTGGTCCCATGATATCTTTTTTTTTTTTGAGAGAGGTTTTGGCTAAAGGGTGTGTGTACATGCCAGAAATACAGAGAGAGAAGCAAGAAATCACCCCCCCAGGGTGGATGGCCATGCCACAATCCCTTCTCCTCATTCTGTTGGGATCTTGGGCACTCATGCACATGCATCCAGCATGACTTTAAGCCACTGGGTCCAGGAATCAAACCGCAGTCAACTACGTGGGAGTCTAGCAACATAACCATTGTACCATCTGCTGGTCCCTGCGTTGTCTTTTTTTTTTTTTTTAACTATAAGGTGCATGTGCTCTCCAGAGTGAGACAGAAATAGACAGGGAAAGTAAGATACCCCTTTTCAAGGGGAATGGTCATTCTGTATCCCTTATTTTTTATTTTTCACTTGAGATTTTGATCACAAACACACATAGGCTAGCATCTTTCTTTAGCAGCTAGGTCTAAGATTCAAGCTGCATTATCAGTCATGTTGTATTTAGCCACCTTAACCACCACACCACTGACTAGATCAAGAATCATATCAATTATACATGCACTGTTATTTAGTAAGAAATTTCTCTGTATTTTATATTTGTTATATTTTTATATTGCTGATATGTAGGAAATTAATTCTTTTTGTTTGTTGAACATCCACATTGCTTCTTTCTATCTCTATGTAATTAGTCAATCCAGGAAATGATGGGCTTTATTTTGGTTTGAATCTCCAAATTTATGACATTAAATGATAAATGAATTTTACATATTCATGTATTGGGTAAGTTAGGTTGACTGCTGGATAATGAGTATGGAGTATCCTTGATGCCCCACATGACCCAAAAGTGGGTGTGAAAACTATCTTTTCCACCACATGAAGTGCTGGTGTCTCCCAACCCTGGCCACTTCTTGGCAGCATACAGCCAGTTCCTTAGCATCCTTCTCAGAATCAGCTTTGGAGACCCAGTAGATGGCATAGTGGCTAAGGCATGCATTCCCATCTTACCAACTGCAGTTCAAACCCCAGGCCCAATGGCTCAAAAGTCACAAAGGGTAGGGCCAAAGTCCCAAGAGGAGAACGGTAGAGAGGGTATGAGATGGCCCCCCATAGAGGGTTATTTTTCATGTTCTCTCTCTTCATGTCTCTCCTGCAAGTGCATGCACCTGCGGAAAACAAAATAGGAATCAACTCAGGATGGGTCGAGCAGATGATGTAATTGTTTCCTTGCAGGACTCCCATACAGTCAACTGAGTTTGAGTCCTGGACTTGGCGGCTTAAAACTCATGTTGGATGCATGTGCCTGTATGCCCAAAATTCTGAGAGGTGAATGGAGAACAGACTTTCTGTTTCCCTGTCTATCTCTCTCTCTGATGAGTGCACGCACCCTATAACAAAACTCTCTTAAAAAAGAATTACCTGAGGGGAGACACAATTACGTTGCTTTTGGTCCTTGTCCACAGGGCAAGAGCTCCCCTTCTCAGTAACAACCTCAGAGAAATTTTGGTGCAGCTTTGAGACACCTGGCAGTGTGAAGAGAAGTGAGGAGAAAGTTTCCTGCTCCAAAGCTCTCATTTTCTCAGGTAGATTTTGCATGAGTCTTTTACAGAAGTATTTCTTCATTGACTGCTCACTGTTTTAGCTGTCCAAATAGTTTTCACAGATTCAGTTTTGTTTCCCGAGGAACTTTCCCAGAAAGGAGAAAGGTGGAGATTCTCTCCAGGTAGCCATGGTTTGCCCTGGGGCAGAGAGGAATCTGTTCTTTCTGATGTCTGTGGTTTCCATTTCTTTTTCTTACTGCCAAAGTATTTGACACAGTATTGGGAAATTGAAAACTACGTGTATCCAACCCTGCAACGTCATTTAATTTAAATGTACTATTTAAGTCTCAGGGTAAACTCCATACACAGAGTTCTCCTTCCCCTTTCCTCTTCACCTTATTTCTCTGAGATATGGCTGCAGATTCAGCTGGACATCATGAGCCCTTCACAACCATTACCTTATCTCATGGAATTGGTCCATAGCCAGGGATGTTCCTGACATATGTCTCATTCCTTTCCCATGGCAAATATGGCCATATTAGAAGTACTAGACCCCAGACACTAACCCAGTTATATCCTGCTGATTCTATTAATTGAAAAGCTGATCTGGTATCAAAACCCCTAAATAATGTATGTCTTTACTTGATTTATGCATGCTTTGTTCTTGCCATATAAAACCTGTGCATGTATTTGCTGATGGCATGATCCATTCTCCACCTGGCTGTCAGTGGAGCTTTTCTATTAAATGAGTAAACTCATGTCATTCTTTGCTGGAACTCCAAGTGTGTTCTTTGGAGTAGGTAAACATGATGGGCAGGCACCCCAAAGTTGGGGCTCACCAAAACAATGCCCAAACCAGACTTTATTAAAATTTTTGTTTACTTTAAGTTTTTTCAGGGCCAGCAGGTGGTATGGTGGTGGGGGTACTGAGCTCCCAGTAGGTCAACCATTGTTTTAATCCTGGATCAAGTGGCTTGAAACTCACCAGGTGTGTGTTCATGAATGCTCAAAATTCCAGGAAGAGAATGGATGTTTATGTGGCCATTCCACTGGGGAGGCGATTTCTCACTTTCCTTCTCCCTGTCTCTCTGTCTCTGCACTGAGCCCATATTCCCTATAGTAAAAAACCTTTAAAAAATAAAAGGAACTTACCAATATTTTTTCTCTTGTTTGAGGAAGTCATTTCAGTTGGCAATGTGTGGTCAATAGTACAGGAAATAATGTCCATATTTCAGACAATGACATTGTACATTAGTTCAGATACACTCTAAAATGAACTGAGGACATCATCTCACTTTTTTTTCCTGGGCCTAGATCTGTTTAAATAAAATAAGGATTTGTTCAAGGTCAGGGACCAGCAGGTGGTGTGATGGTTAAGGTGCTGGATACTTCTGCATGGCTGACAGGGTTTTAAATATTGGAACTGGTGGTTTGCTTTCTCAATTTTTCTCTCTCCCTGTCATCAAATTAAAAGTAATGAATGAATAAAATTAAATATAATTTATATATTTTTTTAAAGAATAAACTCGGGAACAGCAGTTAGCCTAATGGCTTTGTCGCTGAACTCCCATGTAGTAGTCTGTGGTTGAGTTTTGGACCCTGTGGCTTAAAACTAACGCTGGGCATGTGTGTGTCTGTGCCCAAGATCCCAGAGGAGAATGGAAGAGAATGGATTGTGTTGTGACCATCCCCCCTGTGGGGTGATTTCTCACTTTCTGTCTCTCTGTTTCTCTCTGTCTCTGTCTCTGTCTCTCTGGTGAATGCACACTCCTTATAGCAAAAACCTCTAAAAAAAAAGAATAAACTCATTTAATTAAAAAAAAAGTGTTGGGGCCAGCAAGTGACATGGTGGTTAAAGGCACTGGACTCCCACATGGCTGACCATGGTTCAAGTCTCGGACCTGGTGGCTTGCTTTCTCACTTTCTCTCTCTCTCTCTCTTTCTCTCTGATAAAACTGGAAAATAATAATGATAATAATAAATAAAGTTAAATAAAATAATTAAAAAAAAAAGTGTTCAAGGTCAGTTAACACTCAGCCTTGAAAATGTATGGCCCTGTGATATTTTCCAATGGGAGATCTCAATCATCATTTCAAGCTTTTCTATGCTGATTGTTCTATTTTTATTTTAGAGTCTCTTTTGTTACTGTATATTTTACTACTATATCATTCATTTTCTCTTGGTTTCTAATTGGGTGTAATAATTTTCTCTTATTTAACTTAAATTTTTCTCTCTTTCTACTTTTCCATAGTTTTTTTTTTTTTTTCTCCTATGTACTGGTATTTTCTTATCATTGCTATTTTCACAATATATTTCTTTTCTTATCTTGTTTTTGAGATAATTGTCATGATTGACAATTTCTCATGACCCAATGACAATATTAAATATTTAAAGATTAATTTATGCTTAATAAAACCTCTTTGAGAGGAACCCACTGTCAATGATACTGTATTAAGAAGTTTATATTCATACACAGCAGAAGATTTCTTTGAGATTTGGATGAGATTGATCTAAGTAAAATTTGAGAATTATTTTTAGAAGACAGCAATGGAATAGACATTTTTTTAAATTTATTTTTGGCAAAAATGAGATTTTAAATCAGTTTTCAGTGGAGTTTACAACACTAATAAAGGGTTGATAACAAATGGGCCTGTGGGAACAGTGGATGTTATAGTGCTTATGTTGCTGGACTCTCATGTAGTTGACCACATTTTAAATCCTGGACTGGGTGGCTTAAGACTCACACTGGGTGTGTGTGCATGCCTTTCCAAGATTCCAAGAGGAAGAATGTAGAAGAAGGGATTGCAGCTTTGTTGTCTCCCTTGTGGGGTTATTTCTTTCTTTTATCTGTCTCTCTGGTGAGGACTTGTGCCTATCGGAAAAAAATATCTTTCAAAAACAAGCAAAAAACAAATCAACTTCTGATTAGTATGAGGCATTATCCTGTCACATCATACTTTTGTGTGTGTGTGTGTGTGTGTGTGTGTGTGTGCGTCCCCTCAGTGCATAATATCTACACACAGGACTAGTCGTACAGCACAGGGTATCTGAAGATGCTCAATCCAAGTAAGGTTGTTTAATGGAATGAAATCTATTACTATATATTATATATTCTATAAGAAAACAGGTTGAGGGGCCTGTGGTGGTTAGGGGTGCTGGACTCCCACATGGCCTACTGCAGTTTGAGTCCCAGACCTGGTGGCTTGCTTTCTCACTTTTCTCCTCTCTTTCTCTCTGTTCACATTAAAATAAATGAATAAAATGAAAGTAATTTTTAAAAAAGAAAACAGGTTTATTTTTTTAAGAGAGAAGGATTTTTGCTACATGGAACAAGTGCTCACCAGAAAGGGAAAAGCAGAAAAACAGAAAGCGAGAGAAACCACACCCCTGGGAGGATGACCACAATGCAATTCCTTCTCCTCCATTCTCCTATTGGCATTTAGGCACACACACACATTCTGGGCTCACACCCAGTATGAGTGTCAAGGTCTGGGACTCAAACCACACGCGACCACATGGGAGTCCAGTAATGTAACCATTACACCATCTGCTGGTCCCAAAATGTTGAAAATTTAAACTGGAAAGAAGACGACAACTCTGTCAAACACTAGAGTTAAAGCACCCACTTTAGTGCACAGTTCCACCCCCTTCCACCTTCATGCATTACATGTTAACAGTGCTTAAAGGTAAATGAGATACTTGTGACAACCACATTGCTATGAACATATTACACACGTTTTCTTGTTATAAACATGTAACTTGTATCTTTTATTTTTTAAAGCTGAAAAAATTAGATACTGTTGGTAAACTGCACTTGTTCATAACCTGTGCCACAGGAAGAATAGTGAAGTTCTTTATTAAATTATCTTTTTATAATTATGACAGAAATGTTCAAAAGATACCGAAGACTTGGGATGGCATAGGGCCCACTCCTAAGCCTTTAAGTAACTTCAGACATGTTAGCTGCTGCACATCAAAAAAGTCTAAGGAAACAGTCTAGAAACTCAGAATGCATTTCAGGCTAATTATAAATGCTTCCATAAATAAAATTTAAATTAGGAATCAAAAACATTTTATTCATAGGCAAATCTTGTCATATTCTATAGGAATGATAATTGAAATAAAGGAGGTATGCATAATGTGTATTTATATTATATTACACACATATATTTATATATATTTATATAAAATGCCATTTTTCCATTTCCAATTAAAATACCATAAAATACAAGCAAAGTGTCTCAGAAACACTAAAACATTCAAAATTAAAACCCTCATTCATCCCTCACATTCCAAAATAAAAGCACTACAAAAGCCCACTATATATATTGTCGTTATTTATGGCCTGGCCCTCCACGTTATATATTATAACAATATAAGTTCTATTTTAATATACTGTGCCCAAAACTGTCACAAAATATTAATAACTACCTTCAAAACGTGAATAGCTGGTTTTTCATTTTTTTAAGAGAGATTTTTCTTTAGAGAGTGTGTATGGGAGTATTAGGCTGTCATGCCTGGGAGTATGTGGCTGAAGACAAATGAGAGATGGCAGAGGCTGGTGGTCGTGGGGCTTTTTCTGGAGGATGGAAATGGCTCTGAACTTTGTGG